>OW119926.1:72483987-73766987 GCA_933210815.1 Meta bourneti | reverse complement strand
CCTACCTATCCGGATGCAGAAGGAGATTTCCGTTTTGGCCAGAATTTCTATTTTTCACTAAATTTGTCATAGTTCAACAAAACATTTCGGAAATAATCAGTCGATTAATATTTGGACAGATTTATTAAACAATAAATACAACACTTAAGAGAGGATATTAAGTGAGACATTCATCAAGGCATGCGTGACAAGCGGAAGTAGGAAGAAATCAGCGCGAACTCAGTTCGAAGTTTTGATTTTGTTTCGCATTTCATTTGAACAGGTTCGGTTATAGCTCTTAGCTACTGAGAGACTCTTTGTGATAATGATGTTCACCAAGGTTTGTGCAGAGGGAAAGAGATACTGGGATTCACAAACACATAATACAGCCTTTTTTTCGTCAAATTGGCCCCTTGCGTAGGTCTCTAATGAACTTGATGAAAAATTACATTTCTCTGATGTTTTTGAACAAGAGATAGTAATTAGCCCTTAGAGCTTCGTTATTAATAGTATTTGTTCAAAAAGTTCCCTGTACTTTGAAACTCTGGAATCAGATAGTAAGCAATATCCATAGTGCTCCTGGATAATTCACTTTGATTTTTCAAGCAGCTTTTAGATTGCATATTTTTCCTATGAACATATTTGCGTGTTAATATTGAAATGAATAAAAATTCTTGTATTTACAAGCTATGATTAGCTGCAGGAGTAGTGTGTACCCACAAAATATTGTAGCCAGAGAGGGGAGAGGCTCTAGAGGTTCAACCCCACCCGCCTAATGTTGGTTTCTGAATTTAAAAATATCTCTGCAAATAAATTATTAAATAGCAGACCAGTGCATAGCGTCTGCGCAAATCTCTTTTAATGTAGGTTGGCCACAGAAAAGGTTGGTAGTTGAATTAACGTTGCACTGGAGCAACACAACAGGCTATGGGCGACGGTCCGAGATCAATCCTGAAGGGAAAGATCCGAGGACAACACTTCGTAATTTTGAACCAAAATTTGTGTGCCTTGAGATGAAAAATGTTAAAATGGCTGACTATCAAACGAGGAGTGCCACATTGTATGCGTTTCCAGTAATCCTTTCAATATTTATCGTCTGGTAACTAGAAACATACAAAACAATTTTTTAAGGAATAATGAAATTATTACTTTGCATAAAAAATTATCTTATATTCCCCAAAAAATTCTGAATACACTACTGCCTTCCATGTGAAATTAACAGAAATAAGAAAAAGCCTGTGACCGTATGGTGAGGGATTTTCATGAAATTTGGTGCAGAGATTTAATTTGTGGAAAAATAACGACAACCAAAATATTTTGATTCAAAATAAAATATTTGGGAAGTTTTAGGCATTTTAAGGACTTGCAACTTTGAAAGAGCAGTTGTGAAATCGCTTAATGTTGCATGTTGAAATATCTGTTACTCAAAAATTACTTAGCGTAGACAAAATATTTAATGGTTTTATAATCTGAAATACATTATATTTTTGTCTATTTTTGAAATAACAGTTTTAAACATCATATTTAATCTAAAAATTAATTGAAAAAATGAAAAATTGTCCATTTTGACAGATTAAAACGCTTCTATGGGCCAAAGGAATCTAATAAAATTGCCTTTTATTTCCTTCATCTTCACAACAGCAAAGGAAAATTACAAAATGACGATTTTCCGCTCGAAATAGTCATACAAAAAAGGACTCTGATGAAAACGATATTTTAGAGGAATATAGTTTAATATTGTAAAAATCTACAGGAGTCCCTTAGAGTCCTAAAGCAACAATCACAAAATCAGAAACACACAAAGAAACGGTATCAACCCATCGCCCAACTGAAAGTTCTGCCCCCAAAAGACTTTAGATAGGCCTGCGATGGTTTCCCATATTCCAAAATTATAGCCATTAATGGCGATATTTATGGCTAATCAGAACATTTGCTTCCATTCTATGCATATTACACATTTCGACAACAGGGAAAAGAAATACAATGAAACCCCAAATGAACAAGGGAATACCAAATAATTTTTAACTTAAAAAGTAAATTATAAAGCAGAACATCAAATTGACTTCTAGTGATTGTGATAACTATGAAACAAGTATTGCCACACAGCTACATACAATTGGGAATGCAGATGTGACAACGACAGTGAAGTGTTCTCATAATAGCTACTGGGGGGTATTTCATTAAACCTTTGTCAAAACTGAAGTTCAATCTGAGTAACATCAGTTGAATACACACATAAAACTAGATGTTTATTCTATTAAACATTGAAAAATTTTCGTTTCTGTCAGCCACACTTGCATTAGTAATTTCATTTGAGTTTAAAACAGTAGCCAATTTAATTTTGCAGTTGACACAATTTCATGTCATTTTCTTTTGCCACAATGCTTTCTTTGAGTCATATTGAGTTTCCGGACTTTTTAACAAGTGAATTCTCCCTCTCATGTAGACTGTTATTGAATTTCTCATACTGCTTTACTGACGTTTCCATTTCATAAGACAAATTCAGGAGAGATTTTTTCAAACTTCCTACCCAATCTCAAATACCACAGTTCTCTGACTTTATATCCGTAAGTTCAGAAAGTTTTTTAAACGGATTGTTTGTAAGTAATTGATCTTGTCATAAGCAGAACATCAAATTGATTACTAGTGATTATGATAAATATGAAACAAGGATTCGTCAGCGATATATAATTGGGAATCGAGTTGTAACAATAACAGTTACCGTGTTTCCATCACAGATTCTTCATTAAACCTTTGTCGAAGCTGACACTCAATTTGAATAACATCAGTTGAAGATCGGTTGAAGTTTAAAACAGTAGCAAATTTAATTTTGCAGTTGACACAATTTCCTATAATTTTCTTTTGCCGTAATGCCTTCCTTGAGAAATGCTGAGTTTCCATACCTTTTTAACCGATGAATTGTCCATCTCATGTAAACTGTTATTGAGTTTCTCATACTACTTCACTGACATTTGCATTTCATAAATGGAGACAAATTTTTCCAAACTTCTACCCAATCTCAAATATAACAGTTCTCTGGCTTTATTTATTGTAAGCTCAGAAAGTTTTTTAAGCAGGTTGTTTTTATGTAATGGATCTTATCAAGTTTATCAAAGGCAAAATTTCTCATTCCAATGTTTGAAAGATCCGGGATTTTAAATTCTTTTTTACTCCCAAAATTAGATATTTTATTTTATGCCTAATAATACTTAATATCAATAAAAATGTATTTAATATTCACAAGTAATAGTATTTAGCATTTACATTTTCTAAGGATATAAGCAGATCAAAAATATTTCACTACCAAAGTGAACATTCCACCCTCAAAATTAGATATTATATTTGTATGTCTACTAATGCTTAATATTTTCAAAACGTATTTTAATATTAACAATTAATTTTGTTTAATATTTACGTGTCTAATAATAGTTAATATTTTCTAAAAGTGTTTAATATTCACAATTAATAGTTAATATTTACATTTCGTAATGATATAAACAAATCGAAAGGATTTCACTAACAAAATGAACTTTCCACCGACGAATGAATGACTTATAATTTCACTGATGGAACACTTCTGGGGTTGAGAAAAAAAATAAGTATACAGTGTTTACAAAATTATTTTCATGTGAAATTTTGTACGTGCACCATAATAATAATTATTTCATTCTTATATCGCATTTTTATATTACCGTACCTTGTAACTATGTTATCACCTGCAACAAAAAAAGCAGAATTTCCATCCAGTTTAAATGTTCCTGAGGCAAAAATAAGCAAAAGGCAATTATGAAAAGTTCAGGATATTTAAATATACATCTTGGTCTATACTGTTGAGAAGGCCGCGGTAGCCCGGTTGGAAGAGTATCGTATTAGCAACCGAAGGGTTGTGAGTTCGAATCCAACCAAAGACCGTCGTGTACAAAGGAGGGCTGGTGCACGTTAAATCTGTCGTGGCCTCAAATGTCCTCGCGTTGGCGTGATGTGCAAGTTTGGAGAGTGGGGTGCCAGCTCAGGTGTGATCTCGTCATCTGACCGTGGTTCAAAACTACGTGGTGTTGTCCTCGGATTTTTCTCTTCGGGTTTGATCCCGGACCGTCGCCGATAGCCCGTTGTGTTACTCTAGCGCGACGTTAATTAAAATACCTACTTCCCTATACTGTTGAGGTTTTGATGTTTTCGGAGTTTTCCTTCACAGTTAAATATGCATTTTAAGAAATTGAAAAACTGAATTTTCCTTTTCCTTAGTTTTACTTTTTAATTTTTTTTATTAAGCAATGGAAATACAATCACTAAATTACACCACACTATTTGTTATAAGCCCTTTACAAAGAAATTTTTTGTTTTTGTCTTTCTATTTCTACAGATACCAGAGCAAGTTAAAATTTGTAGCATATTGTCAAAATTTCTAGTTCTCTCAGATTCAGCAGTAACGGCTATTAAGTTGTATTCTGACTTTTCCCAAGATACCTTTTTCTGAAGAGTGTAACCATATAAACATTTTAAATTTGTGCCAATAACTTATTGAAGTATAGGGTAGCAAACAGGTTATTTTTAGTGCTTTGTGTGTGTGACCTTGAACTTTTAATGTTAATAACTAAAAAATATATATATTTCTGAAACTCAATATTTTTCAGTTGCTCAGTGCTATATATGTGTGACCTATTTTAAAACTTATTTTATTTAAAATCGGTGATATGTCAGTCGCAGCCAATTTGCTCATTTTGTATGGAATGAGAGTAGTACTAATAAGCTCTTTGCAATGGTACTGATGTTGATTATTCGATGTCTTGAAATTAATGTAAATATTTTTATCTCCTTTTTCCCTATCCATAATTGCACTTTCAGTTCCTTAAAAACAGGGTTCTTGCATCACATGGAAATATATGAAAACTTCTGGTTTCTGGGTAGGTAGTTAATTAACATCACACTGGAGCAACACTACGGGGTATTGGCGACGGTCCGGGATCAGTCCCTAAGGGAAAGATCCATGGGCAACACCTCGTAATTTTGACCAACGGTCAGATGACGACATGGTTTCTGGGAGCTATATCCAAAATTGCTCTTCTCACTGGCAATACAAGAAGATGCAAAATAATGACTCAAATTACTGTCTGTCTTACATTGCCCAAAACCCTGAAATATGCCATATTTCTTGCGTAAAGATAGCGAAAAATGTTTTAATAGAGGTACTTAAATGAGCTTAGATTTTGATTAAACATATTCTAAGCTTTCCGAAAAAGGTTTTGAAAATTATAAATTTCCTAGCCCTGTCACCTTTCATCCTAAAAACCCTAAATCATTATTACCACTTCTCTCAACTTCCTTAGAAGTATACTTTTAGGGAGAGTCAAAATAGTGTTTCATCTTTATCGTTAGAATTTTTTACCTTTATCAATACCCCTTACAAATCGTATTTCTGTCTATATCCAGCAATACCGGAACAATGTTTCACCTTTTGAAAGCAAACATCTGGACTGGACTTTTAGCGATGCCAAAAGCTATGTCACACTTCGGCCTCTTGGTAAGTAGATTAATAACACCGTGCTTGTTTGTAAATATCAAAAATCCTGCCTCTAATGCAGGCTTGGTCAATCCAAATCATTCTATGTGAGAGTGTTCACATAGAATACAGATTCATTACTCGTATGTAAAGTATTTTTTGCTCACTTCGTGCATTTATTTAATATAAGATTTAGAAATTTGTGATAAATAGGATTTACCATAAAAAGCAGGACAAGTTTGATACGGTTTTTTAATACTTAGAATTCAAACAACTATTTTGATTGATAGTCTTAATGGAATGCACCTCGTATGAGAGTTTTTGTGTCAAGTCAAATGTACAGGGCGCCAATGGAATACGTATTTCCTTTTACATTCCGGAGGTGACGTAACCCGACATGCCATAGAATGCAATTTTAGCCTGTCGCTTGTGAATTAATCAGAAAAGGGATATTTTTTAATTTTGTAATTTAACTGAAAACTTATCCAATACGTGCGATGCAAATAGCTCTTCCTAGAAATTTGACTCTCAATTGTTCCCACAAATAATTTAGCGCTGGGGGAATTATTGCCAAATTAATTATAATTGCTTTTTCTTCTCATGCGTAATGCCTTTTTGTTTTGGATTTTGTTTGGTTATTTTCAGGCTGGTGTTCTTGGAATTCTCATATTAGGATCCATATACATTTACTGCATCCATTTATTACTGGACATTAATCGAGCTATTGTTAAAAGGTAAGTGTCACAAACCACGTTTCCGCCGCTTATTTTAAAGTAACATTAATTTGCATCACGTTTGGGGTCTTTTCCAGAAACATTTTTCTTCAACCTTTTAAAAGTTTCTCGGGGCGTTTATATTATTTAAATATTTTTAATGAATCTTTTCAGGAACGGTGAGACGTCAATCGTCTTACCTTGAACTTGTTAAGGCTAGGTTTGTAAATATTCTAGGTATATTAAAGTATATAAATATTCTTACATTTGGTATTCTGAAAAGTCTAGGAGTGATCTAGATGGGTTGTGGGACCTTAGTCGGACTACCACCCCTTAAAAAATTAATTTTGTTACGTGCAAAATATTCGTGTAAGGTCTTCATCCATAATTGTTTTCAAAATTATTTTTAGCACAGTGCTCTTTAACCCTCTAAGGGGTTCACAAGCATTTACCTGTTCTGCAACCCCCTGCATGAGTTCTAACCAGTTTTGACCAATAGAATGTTTCCTAGGATTCTTTCAACCAATAAGGGTGATTATTTAGTCATCATGTGGGTGTTGTGGAAATTTCGTGATGCTCTGAGGGTTAAAGGTTAAGGAAAACAGTGGTCAGCTCAACACTTAATTTGACAATACATGAATAAGAATGAAATATACCAGAAAACGCTGAAAAAAACACATCTTTCGGATGATGAGACTTGTAGACGTGTTTTTACGGCTCCTGCTCGTAAACTCAATTAACGCAACAACAGCACTTCAATAGACTTACGCAAATAAAGTTCAAAGCACTCCTACCAATAAACCCAGAAAAGACGAAAATGTCCTGGTAATAAAAGCGACTGATCCTGAACACTCTGGTGAATAAATTAGAAGCCAGATTAGATCAAACCTTACGGTGTAAAATCTTGGAGTCCAAATAAAAAGCATCGTTATTAATGAAAAAGAGGAGGAATTGATTGTAAAATTTACAAAAAAAGGCAAAATACAAAAATTAAAGCAGCAATCCAGGAAAACCCTTCTCTCAAAGAAACTTAATCCGCTCGAATTGTCCAACAAAAAAGGTAGGGTCTTACTCTTCAATATGCCTAAAACCACTGAAGACACAGAACTAAAAGAAACTGAACGAAATCTTTCTACTAAAATCTGACTGCCATAGTAATTAATTCGTCCAAAAGACGAAACAAAAAGCAACATCATCGTATAGCTTTATGAAGTAGATCTAATAAAGCTGCTTTAAAACAAACTTGTATATAGATCTAACGAAAATCGGAATAAAAAAAATTTTACTTCGTCACGCCGTGTTTCAAGTGCCAAAGTTTAGGACACAGCAATTTCCAGTGTCATATTTTGTCTTATCAAAGAAACGTGCTGTACCAAATACACCAAAGCACACACCACCAAAACCTGCACAGAAACAAACAGGTACAATAAGTGCGTCACTTACAATAATCAGACAGGTACCA
Organism: Meta bourneti; assembly: GCA_933210815.1. Classification (NCBI taxonomy): domain Eukaryota; kingdom Metazoa; phylum Arthropoda; class Arachnida; order Araneae; family Tetragnathidae; genus Meta; species Meta bourneti. The sequence goes on along the minus strand of OW119926.1, from coordinate 73,759,333 downwards.
TAATTGACACTAATCACTGCTCAAGTGACAATTTCTGTCGTAGCTATAGTTGTGGAGTCAGATTTGTAAAACAAGACCAACAAATCCAAGAATGACTAGAGTCCCTCAGGCCATGCACAACTATCGCCATTTCCTCAACAGAAGTTCATCCTTTGATTACTGTAACAATGAAACGTATCGTATCTTATAATAAAATTCATCAAATTAAATCTAAGAAAGAGTCGTCTGGCAACCATTAATATGGTTACTGATTTAACTGAACTTAATATCGATGTTGTCCTTTTACAAGAGCCTTACACATACAAAGGATTCATCCCAGGGCTTAAAAAAATTTAACCTCCTTTCTGTCACATTCAGGACTAAAGCCATCCTTATTAATTAACACATCAATCCAATACACTCATTGAAAAAGCTTTAAATCACGGGGTCATCCAAACTTCATATAAAAGTTTATAAAAAAACAGTCATTGGATTAATCGACGCCCCACCTTCTGGTGACTTAATTGGCGTACTGACAGAACTGATATCCACAAATTACATAAATCAAAAAATCTCATTCTGGATGGAGATTGGAACGCTCATAGCCCTGTGTGGGGTTATCCCGACAAAAACGAAGGAGACCATTTACTATCGGATTTTGGCAGCAGCTCATAAGTTGATTCTTTGCAACACAACTGTTCACCCACATTTGCAATGTGTGGAATCGGTTGGCCTAGGGCTGCCACAAGCGATTAAAAGCTATTACTATTAAATTAATAAGTTACTACTTAAGCTACTATTTTTTAACCTTAGTGACTAGGGGTATTTTTGTAAAGCAAAATCATCTCAAAAGCTTCTATTTTCAAAATTTTGGCTTTCGAAAATTTTCGCAACTGTTTTGAAAATTCATCAAAGGTCAAGGAAAGTTTATTCCTCTTTTTTCAACAAAAAGCGGACGGAAAAAATATTTTTCTAATTTTTCTTAAAGTATAAAACAAAGAACCAAACAGCCCTAGGTCTTTTAGACTGATGTCTCCTGCCAGTAATGGGCAAAACCCTAGAAAAGCTCATTCAAAATTGACTCCTACACGAAGATTTCAAAGACAAAGTTATTCATCCAAATCAATTCGGTTTCCAGATTAATCGTTGCACAGAAAATGCCCTACAATCCATCACTGAATAAATTAAATAAAACAGCAATGAAAAAACATACAGTGCTAATTTCATTTGATATTGAAGGTGCATTTAACTCTATTTGATGGCTCTTTATCTTGACGGCTCTACACGAGATAGGAAATCCTCTCCAAGCTTGGCAGGCTTCCTTCAGGACAGAAAATGTTTTATTACAGCACTCAGGCTCTAGGACTTTCTTCCACTAGGTAAAACTATCCTTGAGATATCTATTTATTTCATCACTGAACAAATTACATAAAATAGCAATGAAAAAATACACAGTGATGAGTTCATTTGATATTGAAGGCGCATTTGACTCTCTTTGGTGGCCCATGTGTTATCTTGACGGCTCTACACAAGGTTGGAAATCCTCTCCAAGTTGGCAGCTTCCTTCAGGACAGAAAATTTTTTATTACAATACTAAGGTCTAAGACTTTCTTCCACACGGTAAAACTATCCTTGAGGTATCTAGTGATTTCTAGAACGACCAACGAGAGAGTAAGGTTGCAAAACATTAGACTAATGATTGTCTTGAAGAGATGTCTGACGAACCACGGCATGATACGGTGGGGACCTTTCGCCTTGTACCTGAGCATGGTTTTGTTGCCACTTATCTGCATAAGAATTGGCATTGTCACCGAGCCTTTCTGCCCGCTTGTAAGCAGCCTGACTATGTATGAGCCGATCCCACCTGCTTTGCAATTCATGGAGACAGAGATTCCCGATACCAGAGTGCGAGAGAACTTTTGGGGCGTTAACTCCCGTTATATTCCTTTTTTTCTGTATTTTCTCTTACACGTTGTGGTACAGAATTCGTCTCTTGTAATGTAGTAGTTTGTGTTGTACTGTTGTATTTCTTCTGTTTGTACCTTGCCCTGACCATTGGAAATTAAAAATTATATATCTTAGGAAAATTTTTAATGTTTCCTTCCCTCCCTTCTGATGGGCCCAGCGCTCTCCATAGAATTATTGGGAAGACCTAGGGCACACAGAGCCTAGAGATGCACAGACCGCGGGCCGCATGTGGCCCTCCGTTGATTTGGTGGTAGTCCGCCTCACCATGTGTTATTTTAACTTTAACAAGACACAGATAGTTTTAAAAATTACACATGCGCGCAACAACGTTTCTGTAGAGCCATGCGTGGGCCGGCCACGGACGACCATTATCATTCAGTCGTTTTCTTTTTCAGTCATGAATTTTAACAAATCGAAAAATAGGAATCCCTTAACTAAAGAAAATTTAGAATCAATTTTTGCGCTTAGCTACTTCAAAAATCGAACCAAATATTCAAACAATTCTTCAATCAATGCAATTTGTGTGTGTGTGCGTGCGTGCGTGCGTGCGTGCGTGCGTGTGTGTGTGTGTGTGTCATTCTTTACTTACTTTTATATTATCTTTCTTTGTAACAATGTATTATAAATATAAATAAAATAAATGATAGATAACTTTCATGTGTTTTTGACTGTCCTTCCATAAGTCAGAGTGAATCTATGTGGCCCTTGGTCAAAAGAAGTCTGTGCATCACTGATCTAGGTGTTCATGCGCATGAGAGTTGGCGCCCATGGTTAAAAACTAGGAAGTACATCCCATTATACGTTTCCACTTATTTTATTTAGAACTCCGCCACTTGCATTAACTGTTTTAACTAATTGAATTGCTGTTTGCATTATAGAGTGATGCTTGACCGTAACATCGAGAGGTCAAACACAATTTTATCAATGTTGGTAAAAGAATTGCGGAAAATGGAAAAGCGAATGAGCAGAAAAATGAAGAAAGAGGCAGAAGGTTGTGTGAATGCTGTTGAAAAAGATTACACGTAGGTTAATAGTTTTTGTAATTTTTACATAATTTAATATTTTTCCCTCCCTCCAAAAAATATGTCATTAAAATTCTCATGTATGCATGTAGTTTATATCTATGTATATTTTGTAAGAAATAATTATATTTAGTTACTTTATAATAATAAAAATTCAAACTTGTGATTTTTTCGAATGAAGCATTTTTTATGTAAATAGTAACACTGATGGTTACTTGAATATGTAATTTTTTTAGATTCGGCATGCTTCTTTATGTTATGTGGAGATTAAAAAACAATTTAGGATTATTGATATTTCCATAGGAATTGAATTATTTATTTAAAATACATTCTTCCCCCCAAAAAAATCGAAAAACCCCGAAGACAGTGTTTAATCATAATGATGTCAATAAACAGATGAAGAAACAATCACTGTATCAAATCTAGAGGAGTCATTATCGTAGAATTATATTAGAAAGGTCACAAATTAATCGGTCTTTAAGCCCCTTCTAGCGATTTTGCCATTGTGTTGCACGGCGTAGAGTCTTTTAGAGTCCTTGTGCCATCCTGTGACAAATTATGGAAATGTATTCTGCATCTGCTGTTTCAGATTCCTTACCTTCCGGGGGTGGGGAAATAGACAGCTTAACATATCCCAGACATGCTCAATGAGAGAGATCTGGGGATCTCTCTGGCCAGAGGAGAGTTTCATCACCATGAAGGCATACCTAGAAGAGACGATTGATTTTTGAATATACTAATACTAATTAAATTGGCAGATTCAAAAATATTTCATTACATACGCAAACACAACCTAGGAAGTCGGAAAAAGTGTACAATTATTATCCCAAAATTTATTGTTGAGCATGTTAATTTAAAGTGTGAGGCAAACTGTGTTAGTCTTTCTATAATTTGTAGAAGTAGATGTATTTTTTAAACACGACGAAATCATTGCAATACAATTTTATCAAATATTGCGAACTGCAAGAAGTTTAATCATAAGCATGCAATATATAGCTTTTCACAAGAGATTGTACCCTGGCCACTCACATAGAACAAATAATATATCTAAAATAAAGGGGAGAGGGAAAATGTAGGTATCAAATAATCATATATGATTTTGCAAAACACTAAAACAAACAAATGTACAAGTTTAAGCAAGTATTTTGCCTCCCAATTTACCCCACCTGACCTTCCATAACAACTTTTCCCACAAATACTTTTGCATCTTCAAATTTGTTGCAGTAACCAATTTTGTTGCTGTGGAGTTAATTAATGCGTTATTTTAATATTTGCACAGAACTCCCGCCCATTGGAAAAAGAAATATTCTGAGGACTTCGAAGTAGGGGAATCTTCATCGAAAAAGGATGATTCAAAGTAAGTCTTATTTTGGTACAATATGCTTTTATGATTAACAATATATAGAACAAATAAAAGATCTAAAATAAAGTGGGGAGGGAAAATGTAGGTATCAAATAATCATATACGATTTTTCAAAACACAAAAGCAAACAAATGTACAAGTTTAAGCAAGTATTTTGCCTCCCAATTTACCCCGCCTGACCTTACATAACAACTTTTTCCACAAATACTTTCACTGACGGATTAATGCAATTTTGTGGGGCGGTTGGTTGGAAGATGAAACGAACCGGGGGCCTGGGGTGGGATACCCCCAGAGAAACGGGGGTTCCGGAGGTCCTCCACCTGAAAATTTTGAAAAAATACCTTCAAAATCTAGCATTTTTAAGCTGTTTTTAGACTTAAAACTGATATAAATAAGTGTAAAAATGTACTTTATTTTAGAAAAATAATCACTTTAAATTTCTTGAAATGCGTAGCTTTTAAAATCTTTGCAAAACTGGCTCCATTTAGATAACTGTTAACACAAAACCCACAAATTCTATAAGCCTTTTGTCAACATAGAACTGCTAAGCAAATTAAAAGATAAAACATTGAAATTAGCATGAAAATACTTTTAAAATGGTATTTTGTAGGTTGTTGAAAGTTACGTTTTCGTTAGCTTTTAATTCCTAAATATGCAAGGGATGGATACAAAGTAGTGGCAACACATCGATAGATCTAAAATGCCTTTATTATCATAGTTAAAAACACTTACATTCCTTCAATATAATCACCTCTCATATCTACCACCTTCGGCCAAATGACAGGAAGGCGCCGTACACCATCAGCACATCCACTTCTGTTGATGTCCCCCCAACGATCGCCATACAGCACGGATAATCTCCTCCCTACTGTTGAAATGGATCCCTCGTAGTGGCACGTCTGCAGAAGGTTCGCCCAATGCTATATCATCTGAAGGTGATGTTCATTGTTGCATATGACATTGACGGAGTGATATTGCACCATGCTGTACCTCCGGGACAGACAGTTAATGCTGCCTACTACTGTGAATTCCCGAGACATCATCTGCGTCCAGCACTCTGGAGAAAGCAACAAACACCACTTGTTGCCTTCGAATCCAATCATCCTCCATGACAATACACAGTGTCATATTGCGAACGCTGTCACGGATCTCCTGCGACGGTGGCGGTGGGAGGTACTGGAACATCCGCCATACTCACCGGATATGAGTCCGTGTGACTATGATCTCTTCGCCAAAATGAAAAAACCACTACGAGGGATCCATTTCAACAGTAGTGCATTGTCATGGAGGAGTGCATTGTCATGGAGGATGATTGGATTCGAAGGCAACAAGTGGGGTGTCGCTTTCTCCAGACTGCTGGGCGCAGATGATGTCTCGGGAATTCACAGTGGTATGCAGCATTAACTGTCTGTCCCGGAGGTACAGCATGGTGCAATATCACTCCGTCAATTCGCCATACACCACGGATAATCTCCTCCCTACTGTTGAAATGGATCCCTCGTAGTGGTTCTTTCATTTTGGCGAAGAGATCATAGTCACACGGACTCATATCCGGTGAGTATGGCGGATGTTCCAGTACCTCCCACCGCCACCGTCGCAGGAGATCCGTGACAGCAATATGACACCGTGCATTGTCATGGAGGATGATTGGATTCGAAGGCAACAAGTGGTGTCGCTTTCTCCAGAGTGCTGGACGCAGATGATGTCTCGGGAATTCACAGTAGTAGGCAGCATTAACTGTCTGTCCCGGAGGTACAGCATGGTGCAATATCACTCCGTCAATTCGCCATACACCACGGATAATCTCCTCCCTACTGTTGAAATGGATCCCTCGTAGTGGTTCTTTCATTTTGGCGAAGAGATCATAGTCACACGGACTCATATCCGGTGAGTATGGCGGATGTTTCCAGTACCTCCCACCGTCGCAGGAGATCCGTGACAGCGTTCACAATATGACACTGTATTGTCATGGAGGATGATTGGATTCGAAGGCAACAAGTGGGGTGTTGCTTTCTCCAGAGTGCTGGACGCAGATGATGTCTCGGGAATTCACAGTAGTAGGCAGCATTAACTGTCTGTCCCGGAGGTACAGCATGGTGCAATATCACTCCGTCAATGTCATATGCAACAATGAACATCACCTTCAGATGATATAGCATTGGGCGCACCTTCTGCAGACGTGCCACTACGAGGGATCCATTTCAACAGTAGGGAGGATATTATCCGTGCTGTATGGGGGGACATCAACAGAAGTGGATGTGCTGATGGTGTACGGCGCCTTCCTGTCATTTAGCAGAAGGTGGTAGATATGAGAGATGATTATATTGAAGGAATGTAAGTGTTTTTAACTATGATAATAAAGGCATTTCAGATCTATCGATGTGTTGCCACTACTTTGTATCCATCCCTTGTAAATAGAAACTTAAAAATTCTTTACAAATTCACTTATTTTTCAATACAATTTACGACACTCATTTTGAAGCAAAAGTTGTATGAATTGGAAAAACACGATATCCATATTAATTCTATTATTATAAGAATGTATTTTAGACTAATGTCTCATTATAGTCATTATCTCCAAAGTACAATGTAAACAGTAAGAATGATGTTACGCAGTTACGGTAACTCAAAACTTACTTAAGGTGCATAAAACTGTAGTTTTGAATGAAATATTGTGTTTATTTATATTCTGAGCAGTTAACGTTTATAAATCAAAATTCTGTATACAAAAATTGAGTTTATATTGTACATATTAGCACTATACTCGTACAGTACATATTTGATCTGCATGTTATCAGGCGGTTTGCACTTTTTGCAGTTGTAATATAAAATTTAAAGAGTAACCTAAGTGTATGAATGTTGAGTTCAATTACTTAAACTTTTTGACATCACAAAAGAACAACTGGTTTTAAACTACCTGTACTTAAGAAAACATGTTTTTTCTCTTCTTTCCGTCTTCTCAAAATACCTATCGATAATTTTCTCTTTGTCAATAAGGATGTCTCTATGAACATATAGCAAAGCAAGCCCAGTTAAGCGGTTTTACCCACAACGGCTTCTCAACCAAGTTTTGATCAGTTTTAGTGTAGAGAAAGATCTTTCTGCTGTTGCAGTTGACATAGGAAGAGAAGAAAGAATCAACATTAAAGATCTAACTGAGGGGAAAGTTTCTGGGGTGCAAAATTGCAAACACTCAGCTGCATAGCCTGGTAAAGGGATTTTGTTTGTATCTTCCCTTTTCCACTTTGCCACCCACAGCTTGATTCTGCCTTCAGATTAGAAATGGTCACTTTCATCCTCTCCAACTCCAATTACTCTGAAGTACTTTTTAGCCAGTGTTTTCTACTGAGCAGGACCTTCCGTTTCCGGTGCATAACTGGCGCGACGCGGGTAAATAAAAGTGAGTTTTTGCCTTTTTTTTATTTTTTTTTGTCTCGGGGGAGGGGCCGATCGCCCCCTCTGCCTCCTCCTAATCCGTCCTTAAATACTTTTGCATCTTCAAATTTGTTGTAGCAACCAATTTTGTTGCTACGGAGTTAATTAATGCGTTATTTTGATATTTTCACAGAACATTTGCCCATTGTAAAAAGAAATATTCTGAGGTCTTCGAAGTAGGGGAATCTTCATCATCGAAAAAGGATGATTCGCACAAGTAAATCTTATTTTTGTACAATATACTTTTATGATTAACAATGTACTTTTTTATACTGTTATTAACTACTGTAGAAATATGTAGAATCTGGGAGTTGAAATTAATATGCAGTCGACGCTCTTTTATACGAACCCCAAGGGTATTGGTATTTTTCAATTAACGTCACACTGGAGCAACACAACGGGCTATTGGTGACGGTCCGGAATCAATCCCAAAGGGAAAGATCGAGGACAACACCACGTAATTTTGAACCACGGTCAGATGACGAGGCAACACCTGAACTGGCACCCCACTCTCCAAACTTCCACACCACGCCAACGTGAGGACATTTGAGGCCACGACAGATTTAACGTCCGCCAGCCCCCTTTGTACACGACGGTGTTTGGCTGGATTCGAACTCGCAGCCCTTCGGTTGCTAGTCCGTTACTCTTCCAACCGGGCCACCGCGGCCCACTGACCCCGAGGGACTAAGGGTGCTTATAAAAGTAGAGCTAGTCCAAACTTGTTCATATTCACCTGGAACTCAAAGATAAAAAATTCTTGAATTCGTAAAAGTGGTCTTGGTAAGAAAGAGCGTACACCTTTTTTTGTTCAATTGTTTTGATTAAAAATGCCAGTATGTAGCAACTATTTTACAGGGGGGTATTTCAATTAACGTCAGACTGGAGCAACACAACGGGCTATTGGTGACGGTCCGGGATCAATCCCAAAGGGAAAGATCCGAGGACAACACCACGTAATTTTGAACCACGGTCAGATGACAAGGCAACACCTGAGCTGGCATCCCACTCTCCAAACTTCCACACCACGCCAACGTGAGGACATTTGAGGCCACGACAGATTTAACGTGCACCAGCCCCCTTTGTACACGACGGTGTTTGGCTGGATTCGAACCCGCAACCCTTCGGTTGCTAGTCCGTTACTCTTCCAACCGGGCCACCGCAGCCCTTACTATTTTACAGGTAACGAGTTAATTAATTTATTTGTGGCAACCCTACTGATATAAGTAAACCGCTAATCGTTTGCAATGAAGTTTTAATTCGAGTGGCATCAGCGGAAGATCATAAATCAGAATAAAGAGTAAACATGCCAGAACTACTCATGCTCTTTCCTCGAGGAGAGCTTTCACTGTGTGTGTGTGTGTCAATTACTTGTTATTGTATTGTATCGTTTATTGGATATTCCAATTAGGAAGAATGGAGACAAAAGCCTGATTCTGTAGCTATAAGTCTCAAGGAAATCAACCAACCAACCAATCCTCGAGGAGAAAACGTTTTTCTGTATTCCGTAGCGTTCATGTTTAATAAATGTTGGTTATATAAAATTGCCTTCTGATTTTCTGAACATGACTAACCAACAAATGATTCATTCGGACGTGATTAAAAAGAATTCCTTTTATTCAAGTGAGTAGAATTTCGAACTTTTTGCTTTACGAACATTTTGCTTAGCAATCGGAATATTATATCATCCCTTCATTTGTGAACTGTATTGTCTTCGCCTTCAATTACATTTATTTAGGCTATCTAAACTTTTAATCGTTTGGAATAAATGGCTGTCACGGACGATCAAAACGAAAGTGCCCAATCGACCCCTTGAAGTGAATCGTGTTGCTGTGAAACCTCCATTATTTTAGAAAAATAAGCCGAAACTGGTTTATTCAACTCGAAGCACAATTTGGAATATCCGGAATTGTGAAAGATCAAACCAAATATAACGGTTGTTGTTTTTATCTATATTTGGTTTGAACCTATATTTTATCGAACCTGCCTCACGAAGGAAAGTACGACAATCTAAAAAAACTGCTCTCTTTAGGTTATGCGATTCTGAAGAATCAAAACTTAAAAAAACTGTTAAGCGATTTAGAGATAGGTGATCGCAGACCGATTTGCTGAGGCAGATGAGAAGCGCCTTGCTGGTCCTTTTTCGGATGAAATGCTTAAAACTTTATGGTTTCAACATTTACCACAGCATGTTCATGACATACTTTCTGTGAGTAAAGACTGACTAAGCAGAAATGGCGGACAAAATAATGTCAGTTTATAGTGATTCTAAAATTTCATCACTAGAGAAACCATCTTCAACCGCTAGTGTGAATAAAAAATTCGGCGATGAATCACTTTTGAAGGCACTTGAAACAAGAATTGCAAACCTAACTCGGGAGTTTAGAAACTTTTGCAGATCAAATAGTACTGATCGTGGACGTCGTAATCATTCTCGCAGTTACTCTCGATCCAGATACAACGACAAAGCTTTGCTGGTACCATCTTAAATTTGGACCCAACACGCGGAAGTGCAACAAACCTTGCAGCTTCGGAAAACTGATTGCCCAGTTGCTAGAGGAGGCAAGCTTCTACCTCACCCTCTTTAATAATTCAAGTAATCGACATTATCTCGTGGATACCGGTGCAAATGTTTCAGTTCTTCCACCTACAAGTCAGAAAAACGTTTCCTCCTTGAGGGAAAGAGCATGAGTAGTTCTTCTGGCATGTTTACTCTCTTTATTCTGATTTACGATCTTTCGCTTATGCCACTCGAATAAAAACTTCGTTGCAAATGATTAGCGGTCTGCTTATCAGTAAGGGTTGCCACATTACCCCCCACCAGTGAACAAGTTGGCGCTAGAATCGTCTGGGTTTCTTGACAATACTTCCAGAATGTTAATATTGGGAAATTGGCAAACGTAACATGTCTTGAAGGGTGCGTTTCGTTTGAATCCCAAGGTACACAATTTGAATCAGCGCTTTTCTAAGAATTGTCTAAATTCTTGGGATTCAAACGAAAACGCACAACTGCATACCATCCCCAAGGCAACGGTTTTGTTGAACGATGGCATCGCACTCTAAAAGCAGCAATCATGTGTCACCGTAATGAAAGCTGGTTTCGTGCACTACCAACAATTCTGCTTGGCTTACGTTCAACTCTCAGACAGCCTAACAGCGACACCAGCTGAATTGGTGTATGGTGAAAACATTCGTTTATACCTGGTGAATTTTTGCAGGAATGCAAGAACATACCTCAATCGGAATTTGTAAAACAGTTACGAAGCACCTTTGAAAACATGTGTCCTGTACCTCCAGTGTATCATACGAACAAGAAAGTTTTCGTTTTTCAACACCTGACATCATGTACACATGTCTTTGTTCACACAGACTCGATCCGATCTTCTCTTCAACCACCGTATGAAGATCCATACCTAGTGCTCAAGCAATTTGCCAAATACTTCGATGTCAACATCAAAGGTCTCAAAAAGACAATCTCCATCGATAGGTTAAAACCATGTTTCTCAACCGATGATGAAACATCTCAATGTCAAGTAAGATACCTGACAAAGATGCCTCGACTTCCAGTTCTCCACCAGCAGTCCCTTCAAGATGTGTTACGTTTACTGATTCCCCAGTATTAACAACATGTTCTGGACGTATTGTCAAGAAACCCAGATGATTCTAGCGTTCAACTTGTTCACTGATGGGGAGCATTGTGGCAACCCTACTGATAAGCAAATCGCTAATCGTTTGCAACGAAGTTTTAATTTGAGTGGCATCAGCGGTAGATCGTAAATCAGAATAAAAAGAGTAAACATGCCAGAAGACCTACTCATGCTCTTTCCCTCGAGGAGGAAACGTTTTTCTGTATTCCGTAGCGTTCATGTTTATTAAATGTTGGTTATATAAAATTGCCTTCTGATTTTCTGAACTTGATAAGCCAACATATTATTTGAATATTTTATTGGGGTACTACAAAATTGAAAGAAAACTATGTAAAGGATATTGAAGTTGGATAACCTTCATCATCAAATAAGGATATTTCCAAGATAAGTAAATATTAACTTTCTAAGTTATGCTTTAATAGAGAATATTTCTTTTTATCTATGAAGTTAACCACTTGAAATATGTGCTGTGCATGGTCAAATTATTGAAGGTACTTCAATATTTGACAAATCGTTGACATCCGAGAACCAGCATCCGGCTCAACTATTATTTTATAAAAATATAATCTCGAAGAATTTCTATTCTATTAAAATAATATTTGTAATCACAGGGGGGGCCAGAAGGAATTTTGCAACTTAACATAATTTAATCTTTAATTAAACAAGTATTTCAATTTAAATTCTGTAAAAATATTTTTTTGAAAACAGTTGCTTTTCTAGCAATACTGGTAAAGCAACCTGAGTTTCAACCACAATCAAAACTATTCGAAGTTTATTTCTATGGGAATTTCAAGGCGTGGAATGGAGCTGAATGGAGTCTATTCTGTATAAAATTACAACAAGCATTCTGCATACTTCTGATACTCCAGATCCCCTGTATTCTTGGAATGATGTAATTGAAGTCCTTGCACATCTCAGATCTGGGGATCTCTGACTAGAAAGTTATTTTATCTCCATGAAGGCATTCCTAGAAGAGGCAAACTGTGTGAGGGCATTATTATTATAGTTAATAGCCCATTGGTTTTGTGACATGAAAGGGCAAACAATATGTTGTAGGTTCTGCTAAGTGCCTAGTACTCAGACTTGCCTACTCAAGGCCGTTCCTATGGTACTAACTGCCCTCTTCAGAAGATCCCTGCCTTTGATGAGTTCTATTTGAATATACAAATGATAATTAACAAAATAGGCAGAGTCAAATATCGTTCATTGCAATCCTAAAACAATCTGCAAAGACCCAGTAGTATACAATTATTTTCACAATATTTATTGCTGGTTATGTTATTCAAAAGTGAACACGACAGTCTTTGGTTGGACAGTTAGTTTTGAACTCGATGTTCTTAATCCGATGCTCTTCCAACTGGGCTGCTGCCACTTATCAAAAATAGATAATTCAAACAAGTAAATCTTTCTTTTCTATTTTCTTATATTAACTACTCGAGATATATGTAGACCATAGTTCAAGAACTTAATATGTACTCGACGCTCATATATAGTACCCCAAAGGACCAAGGATGTTTATAAAAGTTGAGTTAAAACCTTTTTCATACTCAGGCAGGATTTGATCAGTTTGTGAAATAGTTAGGATTTTTAAAATGACTCATACTGAAAAAGTCACATACTGAAAAAATGTACAATTATTTGTTTCTGGAGAACCAGTAAGTTACTATTTTACTGGTATCAAGTGAATTCAATTTTAATAGGACATTTTTCACAGGAGTTCTACAAAATTGAAAGGAAAATGTGCAAAGTATATTGAACTACGGGAATCTTCATCATCAAATGAGGATATTTCGAAGAAGTAAATATTCATTTTATAATGTTTCTTTTTATGTTATTAAATTTAACCTCTAGAAATATGTTCTGTCCCTGGACAAGCTATTAGACGCATTTCGATATTTTACAAATCATTGACATCAAAGGATCATTATAACTCTCAACTATTATTTTATTAATATATATAATTATGATCAGGAATTAGTATTTTAAAATAATATATTTTTATAATCACCGCCAAAGGGGTTTTTACATTCCACTAATTCAACATAGACTTTAATTAAACATAAATATTAGAATTTAAATTCTGTAAAAATAATGTTTTGGAAACAATTAGTTTTCCAGCCATACGTGTAACAAAATTTGAGCTTCAACTGCAATCCTAACAATACTCAATGTTATTCCTATGGGGATTTCAAGGCATAGCATGGAGTCCTTATGCTATCCTGAAGAAAATTATGCCAAGCTTTCTGCATAATTCTGCGACTCCAGATTCTTTGTATTCCAGGATTGTGCAATTGAGGGCATATCACATACCAGACATGCTCAATGAGGGACAGATCTGGCAAATTGTGTGTGCCAGGGTATTATGCCAGTAAATAGTCCTTTGGATACATGATATGAAAGGGCAAAACCAGGCTGTAGTATCTGCCAGACATAGTGCTCTGTTGTCCAACTGCCTAATACTCAGGCTTGCATTCACTGCCTATTCAGGGCCATTTCTATGGTACTAATTGCTCACGTGAAATTGTTGGCAAGCCGCCCTCTTAAAAACCTTTTCTAAAAGAACACAATTTATCAAGCACATATTCAGAGTATAACTCCCTTATATTTTTGCATCTTAAAATTTAGTTCTAGTAATATTTGTTCATATCGAGTTAATTAATGCATTATTTGAATATTTGTACTTGAAACTTGCATACAAAGAAATACCAAGGAATCGGAAGTAGGGAAATGTTCATCAAAAAATGATGATTCAAGGAAATAAATCTTATTATTGTACAACTTTCTTTTAAAATTAATATTTTTCCTTCATCTTTTGTGATATTACTACTGTAGAGAAATACACTAATGTCCAAAATTATCTTCACATGCATAAAACCACGGATTTCTCAGAAACTGAACTATAATTTTATGAATTTGTGTGAAATGATATATAACATCATAACACATAAATACAAAGGAAAAAATTTAAGAACACTGCATCTATATATATAAAATAGGATGTGTGTGTGTGTGTATGTGGGTATATTTTCTATACAAATCTACACCGTTTGACCAATCCACACCAAATTTGGTACACTTATAATTTAGAACACTGCGGTCAGCATAGGCTAACTCTTAACCCCCGTTCTATTGGCCCTGGGGGGCTAAAAACTATTCGAAATCGCAATAGAAATAACATTGAGCATAGATTGATTGCTTTAGGCAGCGATGGTTGCTTTACCACTGTTGATCGAAAAACAATTTTTTCCGAAACAAATTAAATTACAGTATTTATGTTTGAACTGACTTTTTAGTTCTTCCCATGATGTAAATAAATTATAGATATTTTATTGATGAAGGGGGAAAGAATATTTTAAAATATTTATGTTTGCAAGGAAATTCAAGGAAAGGTTTTCAGGAGTTCAAGGATTATTTTCAAGGAAAGTTGGTGTGTATTTCGACCAACTTTCCTTAAATAATTTATCGAATACGTAATGATTTGTATAATTCTGTTTCACGAGGCTTTTTAGGTAAGGCGTGTAACTTATTTTAAAATGTCCGGAATAGATACATGTGAATCCTCCGTTGAAAGCAGTGATTTTCTTTCTGAAAAATTCTGTAAAATCGACCTTCTGCTTTTTGAAAAAATTTTATCTATTCAGTTTAATTTGTCTACACCGATTATATTTATTTCTAAACCAAGCACCGTTATTCCGAAAAGCACAAACGAAAAACTCATTGATCATAAAAGCGTAATTTTGCTACTCGGTATCTGGCAGCACCAGAATTAATGTTTACTTTTTTTATAAAACTTTGTAGAACTTTCTAGAAAGTTGGGGAAACGGAAACTTAATTGGACTCATGGTGGAGAACATTCCAGCACCCACTCGATTCTTAGCTGGTCGTATTTAAAGGAAGCTAACTCGGTAAGTCTTCCAGTTTATCATCTTTCAGTGAATCTGGCAGTTTTATTTCGCTCTTTTGATTGTATAAGTGTTTCCTACTTTATTCGACAGTGATAGTGTACATTTTGGATTTATATTTCTAAACGGATGTAAGTACTACATAATTTTAAATTCGTTTTTTCGTTAATTTTAGCTTTTTATTGTATTCTATAATAGATTTCATTGCTCAGTGAGATGTGCCTTTTGCTTAATTTTTTAAATAAGTTTAATGGGATCAGAATTAATGCTTTTTTTACACCAGAATAAAAGTTTATTTTTAACATGATTTAGAATTCTGTGTTTGAATATTTTGATTGACAGCTTTTAAGTAAGGCATTAATTTTTTTTATTTGTGTTAAAAGTTTGATATTCTCCTAAACTGATGTAAGTACTTCACAATTTTAAATTTGTTTTACCATTCAGTTTATATTAGTTTTTTATTGTATTCTATAATAGATTTCATTGTTCAGTGAGTGTGCCTTTTGCTTATTTTATGAAATAACTTTTTAATGACAGATTTCACTGCTCTGTGATAGTGTGCCTTTTGCTAATTTTATGAAATAGCTTTTCTTTGTATTCTATAATAGATTTCATTGCTCAGTGAGAGTGTGCCTTTTGCTTATTTTATGAAATAGCTTTTTGTATTCTTTTACAGATTTCTTTGCTGTAGCAATGCCTCCAAGGAAGCGGAAGGCAATCGGCCAAGTGCAGTCAACGGCTAAGATGATGAAAAATGAGCGTAGACAAGAAACTTCCGAGGAGAGGAATAGAAGACTTGCGATTGCGAGAGAGAGAGCTACTACATCTAGAGCAACAAAGACGGCACAACAGCGTGAGACCCTACTACAGGATAAGAGAGATAGAGCAACTACATCTAGAGCAACAGAGACGGCACAGCAGCGTGAGGCCCGACTACAGGATATGAAAGAGACAGCTACTACATCTAGAGCAACAGAGACGGCACAGCAGCGTGAGGCCCGACTACAGGATAAGAGAGATAGAGCTACTACATCTAGAACAACAGAGACGGCACAGCAGCGAGAGGCCCGACTACAGGATAAGAGAGATAGAGCTACTACATCAAGAGCAACAGAGACTGCACAGCAGCGTGAGGCCCGACTACAGGATAAGAGAGATAGAGCTACTACATCTAGAGCAACAGAGACGGCACAGCAGCGAGAGGCCCGACTACAGGATAAGAGAGATAGAGCCAAACGATCACGGACTGCGAGCCATTTTAGCTTAGCACTGGAAGGATTTCACTACGATTCACATAAAGACTACTCGATGCATGCAAGTGTTACGATCGGGAAAATGGAAATGGTTCGTACTTACTGTCAAGCCAAAAAGTTTAAATCAGAGTCTACTGGTATTTGCTGCAAAAATGGAAAAGTTAAACTTTGCCAACTGGAACCACCACCACAAGACCTTTTGACTTACACATCAGGAGATACGTCAGAGTCGAAGCATTTTCTAAGTAACATCAGAAAATACAACTCATGTTTCCAAATGACATCATTCGGCGGCACATCAGTTGTTGGACAGCCCGGATTTCCGTCGACATTCAAGGTGCAAGGGCAGGTTTACCATAGAGCGGGATCGTTGCTTCCGCTGCCAGATCAACCACCAAAATTTCTACAACTATATTTTATTCAAAACGAACAAATGGAAACTGATCAGAGGTGCGCCTACATCTCGGGAACAAGACGTCAGATTGTGTTAAACTTACAGAGGATGTTTCATGAGCACAATAATCTTATTAAAACGTTTGAAACAGCATTGGAACATATGCCAACAGATGAATATAAAGTAGTCATAAGAGCAGACCGAAGACCAGCAGGCGAACACGAGCGGCGCTTTAACTCTCCTCAAGCAGATGAAGTCGCGGTGGTTCAGGAGATGAGTTTCATCAACGGGATATCGTTATTCAACGACGAGGTGAATCATTGCAGCGTATTTCGGAAACACATCGATCTTACGATGCTCTGCAGTACCCAGTAATATTCCCCCATGGTGAAGATGGATATCAATTTAATCTGAGGCAGATCAACCCAAGAACAGGTGAAACAACGAGCAAGAAAGTTTCAGCGATGGATTTCTATGCGTACAGATTAATGGTTCGAGATACTGGGCAGAACCACGTATTGAACTGCAGGCAATTGTTTCATCAGTTCATCGTCGATATGTACGCTAAAGTCGAGAGTGAACGTCTCCTTTACATTCGTCTAAATCAACGTAAACTGAGAGTTGACGAATATATTCACCTGAGAGATGCTGTGGCAAATGACGGGAACGTTGAAAACCTCGGTGCCTTAGTCATACTACCAGCTACATTTACAGGCAGTCCCAGACACATGCACGAATACACACAAGATGCTATGACGTACGTGAGGACGTACGGGAGACCAGACTTATTTATCACCTTCACCTGCAATCCCACTTGGACGGAGATCAAGGAGGTTCTTACCAATGGTCAATTACCCAGTGAGCGCCACGACTTGATTGCGAGAGTATTTAAACAGAAGCAGTTGAAACTGATTGACGTTATAACAAAGGGCCATGTATTTGGAGTGCCGAGATGCTGGATGTATACGATTGAATGGCAAAAAAGAGGGCTGCCACACTCGCACAATTTGATCTGGTTAGCGGACAAAATTCAGCCCACTCAAATCGATGACGTTATATCTGCCGAGTTGCCAGACCCGGAACAAGATCCCGAACTTTTTGAAGTGGTAACGAAAAACATGATCCACGGACCGTGTGGAAATCTCAATCCCATTTCTCCGTGTATGAAGGACGGAAAGTGTACCAAGAAATACCCTAGAAAATTGATTAAAGAGACACAAACTGGAAATGACGGCTATCCCCTGTACAGACGGCGGGCTCCGGAAGATGGAGGGTTCACGGCGAAACTAACGATACGCAGCAACACGGAAATAGAAATCGACAATAGGTGGGTTGTGCCCTTTTCGCCGCTGCTGTCGAAAATGTTTCGGGCACACATCAACGTGGAGTACTGCAACAGTGTGAAATCGATTAAATATGTGTGCAAGTATGTCAACAAAGGTAGTGATATGGCTGTTTTCGGTATCAGCGACGAGAGATCGAACGATGAAGTGACGCGGTATCAATTGGGAAGATACCTCAGCAGTAACGAGGCAGTTTGGCGAATACTGGGTTTTTCGATTCACGAAAGACACCCTACTGTTGTTCACCTCAGCGTCCATTTAGAAAATGGTCAGAGAGTTTATTTCACAACAGAGAGCGACCCTAGAGTGATTGATCAGCCACCAAACACGACTTTGACGGCATTCTTTCAACTGTGTCAGCAGGATCCTTTTGCGAGGACTTTGTTGTATCCTGAGATACCTCGATATTACACGTGGAATGCGTCGAGGAAAATTTTCTGTAGGAGAAAAGTTGGCCAGCCCGTCCCTGGACATGATGCAGTCGCGAGTGACGCCTTGGGTCGAGTGTACACTGTTCACCCCAACAACGCCGAATGCTATTTCCTTAGGATGCTTCTTCACTCGGTACGAGGACCTAGATCTTTCGCAGAGATGAGAACGGTAAACGACGAAGTATGCCAGACATTTAGAGAGGCCTGTCAGAAGTTGGGTTTGCTGGAAGGAGACCAGCACTGGGATGACACGTTGCGAGAAGCCGAATTGATCTCCCTACCAGAGCAAATCAGAAACCTGTTTGCTATAATATTGACTACATGCAGTCCATCGAATCCAAACACTTTATGGGAAAAGTATAAGGAGGCCCTGAGTGAGGATATACTCGCCAAAGTCCGGAGGGAAACCCCGACATTAGAAATCGTGTTTGGTCCGGACATTTTCAACGAGGCTTTGGTTATTCTTGAGGACAAATGTGTGGCCATGACAAATAAAACATTACTGCAATTGGGCCTGCCTGCACCAGTAAGAGATCGACGAGACGTACTTCGCGCAGATTACGTGCGAGAAACGAACTACGACGTCGAAGAGCTGAGTGCATACGTCGCGGACAAGAAGCCACTTCTGAATCGAGATCAGAAAAACGCATACCAAATTATCATGGATCAGGCAGCAAAACAACAAGGTGGTATCATTTTTCTTGATGCTTCTGGGGGCACAGGGAAAACATTCTTGATTAATATAATACTGGCCGAAATCAGGACTCGGGGAGAAGTTGCTCTTGCCATCGCCTCTTCGGGAATTGCGGCGACGTTAATGGAAGGAGGGAGGACGGCCCATTCTGCACTTAAGTTGCCACTTGACATCGCCAGGCAGGAAAATCCTACCTGCAACATAAGCAAGGCAAGTGGTCGGGCGCAGGTGCTCGAGACTTGCAAATTAATCGTGTGGGACGAATGCACCATGGCTCACAAGAAAGCTCTCGAGGCCCTCGACGTCACTCTGAGAGATCTGAGAGGAAACGACAACCTGATGGGAGGAGCTCTGGTACTCCTCTGTGGAGACTTTCGTCAAACTCTGCCCGTCATCCCGAAGTCGACGCCGGCCGATGAGATCCATGCATGTTTGAAACATTCGTTTTTGTGGAGACATGTGCGAAAGATAACTTTGAAGCAAAACATGAGAGTACATCTGGGGGATGAGAGTGCTCAAATTTTCTCAGACAAACTCCTGGAGATCGGAGAAGGCAGATTGGCAGTCGAGTCTTCTGGCAAGATTAAATTCCCATCCGATTTTTGTAATCTGGTGTCGTCCGTCTCAGAGCTGATAGATGCAGTCTATCCATCTGTTTCCCAAAACTATCACGATTTGAACTGGTTGCGAGAGAGGGCCATTCTTTCTGCTAAAAATGAAGACGTCCACGACATAAACAATCAAATACTTGTCATGTTACCAGGCGTGGTCACTGAATACAAGTCCATCGATACCGTAGTAGATGCCGATGAGGTCGTCAATTTCCCGCCAGAGTTCCTGAACTCGCTTGATCCGGCTGGATTGCCACCACATCGTCTTTTACTTAAAGTGGGATCTCCGGTTATTTTACTGCGGAACCTCGACCCGCCAAAACTTTGCAACGGCACGAGGCTGTGTGTCAAGAAGCTGCTGGGCAATGTAATGGAAGCGACTATCTTGACAGGAAAGGGAGAGGGTGCAACAGTTTTTATCCCACGGATACCACTCATTCCGACGGATCTCCCTTTCGACTTTAAGAGATTGCAGTTTCCAGTAAGACTTGCGTTCTCGATCACGATCAACAAGTCGCAGGGGCTATCAAGTACTGCGGAGTGGATTTGAGATCGCCGTGTTTCTCCCACGGACAACTTTATGTTGGTTGCTCGAGGGTGGGTTCACCCAAGAATTTATTTATTCTTGCTCCCGGAGGTGAAACTAAAAATGTTGTGTATAATCAAGTTTTGTGTTAAATTTATATTGCAGTGAATTTGTAAAATATTTTACTTTATAATGCGTGTACTGTACTTATACTTTTAGAACCTGTTAATATAATTACTTTGATTTTACACTATACATTGATTTCATTCCTTTTCCTGTCCAATAGAAGATTGGGATAAATACCCGGGCAAAGCTATGTTGCCGTTGTTTGAGCATTACTAAATCTAACTTTTAGTTGATTGTATAAGTATTTCCTACTTTATTTGACAGGTGTAATGTGCATTATTGAATTAAAGTTTATTATTTTATTTCTATATGAATTTTATATTTTTACATGAATATTTGTTTGATAAAAAAAGGATATTTAAAATATTTCATTATTCATAATTTACATTTTGTAATGAAACACGAAAAACTTCAACTCATTAATCATAAAAGCGTAATTTTGTTATTTTAGATTTGGGAAACCAGAATTAATTTTTATTATTTTATAAATTTGATTTAGCATCCCGTGTTTGTCTATTTGAGTTAACACAGCGAAATGTTGCAGTCATATTTGAGCATTACTAAATTTCATTATCGTCTTTATCAATATTTTCAAATATCTTTTTTCGAATTGCTCTGTTTCAGAATACACTCAGGCAGTCGAAATTCGACACTGCGTATCATTCGTTTTTTAGAATTCTGCATTTTTTCGTCGGAATTTCGTTTCTGTTCGTATTTATGTCTTAATCTTTTAGATATTGCAATATATTCAGGAATTAAATGCATATATTTGCGTCCGAAGTATATAGTAGAAGTTATGGAAAAGTTAAAACGTATTTTCCGTACAACTTAAATGATTGCATTTTTCTGTGAAAGAAAAGTGATTATTCTAATTCACTTTTCAAGCAACATTTAACTATTTCAACCCGAGCAACGCCGGGTAATTCAGCTAGTATGATATAAAACTGTAGCATGAAACAATAAAAATGGCAATAATATGTGACAAGGAGAGTTCAGAAAAAGAAAGAATAACTCAGAAAAAAAATTAAGGCTTATGAATTTAATATGGAATGTGATCTCCCCTGACGTGTACACACGTATCACAACATGTTTTAATGCTGGCAATATTGTTAACCAGTTTGGGGAATTAAGTCCCATTCCTCCAGCAATGTCCAGTCTTCAGGGCATTTATATCTAGGAGGATGTCTCCGTGCAACTGCTTTTCCAAGGTAGTCACATAAGTTCTCTATTGGGTTCAGGTCAGGAGATTTTACTGAGGTTTGCTCGATGTGGACGAGCATTATCGTCCATAAATAAAAAGTCAGATCCATATGCACCTCTAAAAAGTCTTACATAAGGTTCTGAGACCTCATCCCGATATCTTTGGCCGGTCACAGATCCGCTGTTGAAAACATGTAGGGGTGTACGTCCATCGATCATTATTCTTCCCCATACCATCACACCTGCACTACTGAAACGGTCACATTCCATAATGTTTGAAGGAAGATTTCGCATTCTTGACTCCCTCCAGAGGTAAACACGTTTAGAATCAGATGTTAAACTAAACTTCGACTCATCTGTAAAGAGAACATGGGTCCATTGGTGTTCACTCCAGTTCTTATGTTCTTTGCACCAATTAAAGCAATCCCTCTTTTGTTGTGAAGACAGTGAAACACATGCCCTTGGCTTACTGGCATAAAGGCCTTTTTCATTAAGCCTTCTGTATACAGTTTGCCGTGATACAACAGTTCCAGTGGTGGCTGCAACCTCTGAACTTAACTGCCGAGCAGTAGACTTCCTGTTACGACGGACAGTTATTGCCAGATATTGATCTTGAGAAGCAGTTGTTATTCATTTATGACCTTGTCCAGGCTTCCTTATAACAGTTCCGGAGTTCTAAAATTGTTTCCATGGCGGAGAGACTGTCTTGAAATATTCACTCATCTCATTGCTCCCATGATTGTCTGCCCTGCTTCTAAACGGCCGATAATTCGCTACTTCACAGATTCTTCCAAATGATACTTCAGAGCATAACAAACCATTTTGAGTCCTTACACGCTGAAATCAAACGCTGTATTGCAGAAATTCACTGCGCAAAGCACTTGATTCACAGTTGGATGATGTAACGCTTTGATTTGCATAACAGAAAAAGTTTGATCACTTTTGATCGGATAATGTTAATTAGGCTTGTCTTTCACACATTCCCTGCAAAAATGGATTACATCGATTGGATATTTCATGGAATATCATTATTTTGGGGTATGTAAAGATAAATTTGGACATGAGTATATATAGAATCTAGCTCTAGAAATTAATGCAATCGATGGTCTTTTATGCGAACCCCGAAGTACCAAGAATGTTTATAAAACTTGAGATAGTTAAAACTTCTTCATGTTCAGGTGGGACTCCATCAAAGTTCCCAAAATTCTGTGAATTTGTAAAAAGGGTGTTCGGAAAAAGAGCCCATACCATAATATTGTTCAATTCTTTTCATCTGGTGTACCAAAATATAGTAACCATTTTACTCGTAACGAGTTAATTAATTCTAGTATTTGAATATTTACACAGAAGTTCTACAAAATTGAAAGAAAAATTTCCTGCCCACATTGAAGTACTGGAATCTTCACCATCAAATGAGGATATTTCAAAGAAGTAAATATTATTTTTCAAAGATGCAGGCGGCCTTCGACTTTCGCACATAATTGGTTCCTGAAAATGTATGCGAATGTTGAATGTTCGAAAGTAGAGGGATGTAAAAAAACATCAAAAATTGTATTTTAAAATATTTATGTATCAATAATATTTATTTATCAAGAGTGTTTGTTGAATACCACCCTTTTTTCTTTTCTTGATAAAGAGTTCTATAACATGCTGTGTCTTTTTCAATCGCCCTACATACTAAAGATATACGTCCTCCATTGGGATCACTCTCTTCCATGATAGTCAAAAATTCGTCAAGATGCATGAAGGCTTCATTCATATTTTGGATTGTCAAAGTCTTGACGATTTTATCAGCTTCTTCCTTGCTTTCATTGTGTATTTCATTTAACTCTTGTTGCTCAATTAGGTATTCATTTGACGGAGGTACTGAGTGAGATTCAATCAACTCATTAACATCTTCAGTATCGACGTTCAAGTTTAGTTCATTCATTAGGCTGACTATTTCATCTGTGATAGTTTACGGAGTTTCTTCAGAATTTATAAAGTCACTCATCATTTGTGGGCATAATTGTTTCCAGGAACCTTTCATTGTTGACTCTTATTTCAGTCTCGAATATTGTTTATTGCTTTCCATATATTGTAGATCTTCCAAAAATCTCTTAATGTAGGCCCACCTGTCCTGCCAGTTGCTTTGATGGCCTGATTCATTATTGTCTTCACAATATCGTTTAAATGCAGCTATTACTGTTTGGTCCATGGGCTGTATGAGGCAGGTAGTATTGGGAGGAAGAAACACAACATTGATTTCCAGGTATAAATTCTGCAGAGATTTTGGGTGTCTGGAGCATTGTCTAAGATTAATGATGCTTTAAATTGCAAATTTTTATCTTTACAATATTACTTAACTGCCGAAATGAAAAGTGAACCAATCTTTAAATATTAACACAGTAACCCAGGCTTTTTTATTTGATTTTCAAATGACTGCAAGCAATTTATCTTTCCCTTTCAATGCTCTGGGATTTTCTGCTAGATAAACTAACATTGGCTTCAATTTTAAATCTCCAGCTAAGTTTCCACCAAGAAGCAATATCAATCGGTTTTTAGAAGGTTTATGTCCAGGTGTAACTGATTCTTCCTTCGATAAGTATGTGCGATTAGGCATTTTTTTTCCAATATAAACCAGTCTCGTCTACATTGAATATTTGGCTATGAGAATATTCTCTATCTACAATAATTTTGGACAATGAAGAAATAAATTCTTTTGCAGCATCTTTATCTGCATCAGCCGATTCTCCAGTGAATTTAATATTATGTAAAGAATACCTCATTTTAAATTTGTCAAATCAGCCATTTCTTGCTTGAAACACCGTGTTAGAATCTTCTTTTAATCTAGTCTTCCAATCTTCATACAAATTAAGAGCCTTAGCTCGAATAATTGAAAAACTCAGTGGGACATCATTTTGATGTTGATTATCAATCCATGATGACAAAGATCTTTCCATTTCATCCATCACTATGCCGTGTATTTTGGAAATAATCTTTGAAGATATATTTTCACAATTTTGTACATATTCCTTAATTTTATTCTTGTTTTTTAAAATTGAACATATCGGAGACCTGTTTATGTGGTACGAACGGCCGATTGAAGCAAAGGTTTCACAGCTTTCAGAACGTCTAATTATTTCTATCTTTGTCTTGATCGTATGAAGTTTACGAGTCCTTAATTTCTTTTTGTTCGTATCAACACTGCAGTTACTTCTTTTCTCACTCATGTTTATAAATTTTTAAGTGCGAAATATTTAAACATAAGCAAATATATTGGCAAAA
The DNA here is from genome assembly GCA_933210815.1 of Meta bourneti. NCBI lineage: Eukaryota > Metazoa > Arthropoda > Arachnida > Araneae > Tetragnathidae > Meta > Meta bourneti. The sequence goes on along the minus strand of OW119926.1, from coordinate 73,734,175 downwards.
CAACGCCCTAACGCAAGACTCAACCTGTTTAATACATTGTATGTATTTGACATTCAGCCCCTGCCACTGCGGCTAGGAACCCTAGTGACGTCACAAGGATTCTGAGAAGTCTGCTACTCTAGGCGGCAATGTGTGAGTGAGCGAGAGCTACCGCACTCCGTGGGAGCGACTGTATGGAAGCGAACAATTTTTGCATTATCGACAAAAATCTTTAAAAAATTGAATGTGCGAAGTGCCACCTGTATACTTTAATTGTTAATATTTCTTTTTTTATTAAGTTAAAGAAATAGAATAGATTATTAAAAATATGCACTGTCACTAACGAAGGTATTAGTCGATATTTTACAAATAATTTACTTCCGAAGCATGAGACTTATTTTATTAATCTAGTATATAATTATTATTAAGGTATGGTATGTAGGTAAGTATTTTAATCAATGTTGCACTGCAGCAATACAACGAGCTATTGGCTACGGTCCGGGAGCAAACCCGAAGGGAAAGATCCTACGACAATACCACATAATTTTGAACCACTGTCAGATGACGAGGTCACAGCCCACTCTCCAAACTTCCACACCACGCCAATATGAAGACATTTGAGGCCATGACAGATTTAACGTGCACCATCCCCCTTTTGTACACGACAGTCTTAGGTTGGATTCGAATTCACAACCCTCCGGTTGGCAACCCGTTACTCTTCCAACCCGTCTACCGCAGCCAGATTATAATAAGGAATTATTATATTAAATTAATACATTTTGGTAATCATCTCTATAAGTGTTTTTCAAACTTACTCATGTAACATCACAATACTCAATGTTATTCTTATGGAGATTTCAAGGCGTGAAACAGAGACGAATGGAGTCCTTAGGCTATCCTGTAGAATCTTATGCAAACCATTCTGAATAATTCTGTTAGTCCAGATCCATGATCTGGACAGGGAACTATTTCATCAGCATGAAGGCACACCTAGAGATGCATCGTGTGTGCCAGGGTATTATAACTCTGGTAAATAGACTTTTGAACATGGGATATGAAAAAATAAACAACAGGTTGAAGGATCTCCTAGTCATATTGGTGTGTTGTCCAACTGTCTTGTACTCAGTCTTTCCTATTCAGAGCCGTACCTACGATACTAGCGATCAACGTGCAAATTTCGCATAGCCCTATTCAAAACATTAATTTTCAAATTGATACCTTTTATCAATCACGTAATCAGAAACTAACATTGGATGTCCCAGTCAATTTCCCCCAGTACCCTGAATTTCGTCATGTTACATGAGCATTGCATTTATTTTTTGTTTTGCTAATTTTCTCACTACTGACGAATTTAGATGTATGTTGTATCTAATGTATGAAACTATGATTTTCTGTGATATAATTAACTTCCTTTGTGTTTTTCAAAGCTTTTTAATTTCTAAAACATTTTAGGAAGAATCGAATTGCAATAAAAAAACAACCAACAAAATCCGAATATGCCTTTCTGTAGTTTGTAGAAGTAGTAGAGATATTTTTAAAGATTAATAAGTGGAATACAATTTTATGAAATATTGTGAGATGCAAGATGTTTCATTATATATGGGATATAAAAGAGTCCACAAGAGGTTATAGGCTTCACACTCACATTGTACAAATTAATAGGTTTCAAATAAAGTGGGAGTGAATGCAGGTATCAAACAATCAAAAGCTATTTTATATATCACAAAGCAAATGGGCTAAAAATTTTCACCTTTAAGCAATGTATGTACCTACCCTTTTATCACCTGTCTTACCTCTTAATTTAGTTCTTGTAACCATTTTTGTTCATATCGAGTTTATTAATGCATTATTTGAATATTTGCACAGGAAACATACAAATGTTAAAGAAGGAAATGCCAAGGATTCTGGAGTGGGAGAATCTTCACCAAAAAGGTATAATTCAAGAAATTAAATCTAGTTGTTTCTTTTCTATTTTATTTCAACTACTGCCGAAATATGCAGAATCTGGGTGTAGAAATTACTATGCAGTGGATTCTCATTTATACGAACCATTAAAGAATGAAATATGTTTATAGAAATAGAGGGTAAAATCTTGTTCATATTCAGGTGGAACTAAAGTTCGCAAAATTGTCAGATTCTGTAAAAGGAGCATCATACTGTAATATTGTGCATGTGTTCAATTATTTTAGTCTATAGAACTAGTATATAGTAACTATTTTATTGGTATTGAGTTAATTACTTCAATTATTTGAATATTTACACAGGAGTTCTACAAAATTGAAAAAACAATATACTGCGGATATTGAAGTACGGGAATCTTCATCATCAAACGGGGATATTTCGAAAAAGTATATATTAGTTTTCGAAGCAATACTTTAATAGATAATATTTCTTTTTTATTTATTAGGTTAAAGAAATAAAATAAGATTTTTAGATGTATATATTGTCACTGGCGAAGATATCAGGCGCACTTTGATATTTTGCAAATTATTGACTTCCAAGGATCAGCATAAGTCTGCTATTTTATAATATATGTAATTATGGTCAGGAATTAGTATTCTATTAAAATAAAAAAAAATTCATCACTGCCAAAGGTGGTTTTACAGCTTGTTAATTTGACATAGTTTAATCTTTATTTAAACTTAATTATTAGAATTTAGATTCGGTAAAAATAATTTTTTGTAAAAGAATTTCTTTTCCAGAAAATAGTTTTAAATCATAACAATAAGCAATGTTGTTATTATGGAGATTTCAAGGCTTGAAACGGAGACGAATGGAGTCCTGAGGCTATCCTGTAGAATATTATGCAAACCATTCTACATAATTCTGCTACTCCAGAATCATGATCTGGACAGGGAACGATTTCAACTGCATGAAAGCACACCTAGAAGAGAGACATCATGTATGCCAGGGCATTATTATACTGATAAATAGCCCTTTGAACCTGGGACATAAAAGAGTAAACAGGTTGAAGGATCTCCTATCGATATTGGTGTAATTATAGTACTATCTAGCACTTAGTCTTACCTACGCAGGCCATTCCTACAGTACTAGCGACCAACGGGGAAACCTCGGAGAGTTCCACTTAATGTTGATTTTCTAAATAGACACCCTTTATCAAGCACGCAATCAGAAAATAACTGGATGACGCAGTCAACTTCCCCCACTTCCCTTAATTTCGTCATGTTAAATGAGCATTTCATTTCTTTTTTGTTATGCTGGATTTCTCACTACTGATGTATTCAGATGTATGTTTTACCTGTAATGAATGAAACTACGATTTTCTGTGATATGTGTGTTTTTAAGGTTTTTTAATTTCTGAAATATTTCAGGAAGAATTCAAACCCCATACGTAGCGTCCATCAGAACATAATTGGATGTGATGAGTTCTTTTAGAATACACGAATGTAAATTTGCAAAACAGGCACATTCAAAAATCTTTCATTACAATTGGAAAACAACCAACAAAATCCGAATATGTCTTTCTGTTCTTTGTAGAAGCAGTAGACATATTTTATAAACACTATGGAATCTCAGTGCAGTACAATTTTAGGTAATATTGTGAGGTGCGAGAATTTTCATTTGATATGGGATATAAAACAGTCCACAAGAGATTGTACTCTTGCCACTCACGTGGAACAAATTAATATGTCTCAAATAAAGTGGGAAGAAATGCAGATCTCAATCAATCAAAAACTATTTTTTGTATCACAAAACAAATGGGATAAAAATTTTCACCTTTAAGCAATGTATGTACCTACCCTTTTATCACCTGTCTTACCTCTTAATTTAGTTCTTGTAACCATTTTTGTTCGTATCGAATTAATTAATGCATTATTTGAATATTTACACAGGAAACATACAAATGTGAAAGAAAGAAATGCCAAGGATTTTGGAGTGGGGGAATCTTCATCATCAAAAAAGGATAATTCAGAAAAGTAAATCTGGTTTTTGTAGAATTTACATTTACAATTAATGATGTGTCTTCTATTTTATTTAACTACTCTCGAAATATGCAGAATCTGGGTGTAAAAATTACTATGCAGTTGATGCTCGTTTATACGAAGCCCTAAAGGATAAAATATGTTTATAAAAATTTAGAGTAAAATCTTGTTCATATTCAGGTGGGACTAAAATTAGCAAAATTGTGAGAATCTCTAAAAGGGTGTTGCTTAAAACGAGCATCGTACTGTAATATTGTGTGTGTTCAATTGTTTAGTCTATAGAGCTAGTATATGGTAACTATTTTTCTGGTATCGAGTTAATTATTTGAATATTTACACAGGAGTTCTACACAATTGAAAAAACAATGTATTGCGGATATTGAAGTACGGGAATCTTCATCAAATGGGGATATTTCGAAAAAGTAAATATTATTTTTCGAAGCTATACTTTAATAGATATTTCTCTTTTATTTAGTAGGTTAAAGAAATAAAATATGTTTATATATATATATATATATATATACAAGGTTTGTCCGTAAAGTAATTAGACTGGGTCTAGTAAAATGAATTTATTGATCCAATCGGTACGTATTGTTAAAAGTCTTCAAAATAGTTTCCTTGGGCTTCGATACAACGCTGCAAAGGCTCCCTGGAAGTCAGCTGCCGTAACCTCTTTCAGAGACTCCGTGACAGCCCGTTGGATAGCGGGAACATCTTCGGAACGGTGACCTTTCAGGCTTCTCTTGAGGTTTGGGAACAGGAAAAAGTCTGCCGGGCTCACATCGGGGCTGTACGGTGGCTGCTGCAAAGTTGCAACCCCTATCTGGACCTTGTAGGAGGTCACCACGAAGGCGGTGAGGGCTGGAGCATTGCCGTGATGGAGCTTCCAGTGATTGGCAATCTTCGGTCATTTCTGTTTGACGGCTCTGTGCAGGCGCGCAAGTACTTTGTAGAAAACGGCGTTGACGGTTCGTCCTGGAGGTACAAATTCTTTGTGGACCACCCCACGCTTGTCAAAAAAGACAATGAACATTGTCTTTACCTTGGACTTCAACATTCGCGCTTTCTTGGGGCGCTGGGAGTTCCAGGTGTGCCACTCTGAACTTTGGCCCATGGTTTCGGGGTCGTACTGGAACACCCATGATTCATCGCCTGTTATTACGTCATCTAAAAAGTCAGGTTCACTTTGTAACTGCTCCAACATCTCACGGGAAACGTCAACTCGTCGTTGTTTTTGTTCATCACTCAACACTTTTAGCACCAATTTCGCACAAACCTTCCTCATGTTCGAATTTTCAGAAATAATTTGTGAACCGTTGTCTTGCACATGTTGAGGTCTTCGACGATTAATCTTGCACTCAAACGACGGTCGGAGTCCAGGAGATTTTTTACTTTGGCCACATTTTCGTCCAAACCATTCGTTGAAGGGCTTCCAATTGCTCCATGTCTTCAACGGTCTCCCGTCCGTTTTTGAACTCACTGAACCACTTGAAAACCTTCGCCCTTGACAGGGCGTCGTCTTTGTAAGTGTTAGGAAAAACTGTAATATACAATGGTTTTTAATATTTATGCGCTTACTGCATTCAGAGTTTTGAGTTTCTCGCGAAGCCAATCGGAATGCCCACTTTACCTTTTGTAAACAAATCACTGTGTAAGTACTTTTTCATTTCAGTTCAAATACGCGGATATTTAAAGAACTACTTGCATGTTTATTTCAGATATAATATTCAAATATGTGGATGGCAAGCAGATCGAGATATGCAAATCTACGTACTATATAAACTGTAACTTATTTGAATTACTCTCTTTCCTTTGAACGTCTAGCTTGCTGTCCACATATACTCACTTATTATCGAGTTGATTATGTGTGATTTGGTCATTTGACCCGACTATTATTTTATATTCAATGTTATTACGTTATGTTTGACGTGTGCTAGATATGCATACGAAATGTACTTTTGAAAAGTTTAAATAAATAACTTATTTTTAAAGTTTTTAATCAACTTATTTCGAGTACCGATTTCTGGTTTTCTCAATTGCTATTTTATAATATATATAATTATGGTCAAAAATTAGTATTCTATTAAAATAAAAAAATTCATCACCGCCAGAGGTGGTTTTACAGCTTGTTAATTTGACATAGTTCAATCTTTATTTAAACTTAGAATTTAAATTCAGTAAAAATAATTTTTTGGAAAAGAATTTCTTTTCCAGAAAATACTTTTAAATCATAACAATAAGAAATGTTATTCTTATGGAGATTTCAAGGCGTGAAACGGACACGAATAGAATCCTTAGGCTATCGAATATTATGCATAATTCCGCTACTGCAGAACCATGATCTGGACAGGGAAGTATTTCATCTGCATGAAAAGCACACCTAGAAGAGAGGAACCATGTGAGCCAGGGCATTATGCTGTAAATAACCCTTTGAACATGGGACACGAAAGAGTAAACAACAGGTTGAAGGATCTATACATATCGCTGTAGTGTACTGTCTAGTACTTATACTCGCCTGCTCAGGGCCATTCCTACGGTACTAGTGACAAATGGGGAAAGCTCGGAGTGTTCCACTTAAAAATGAAGATTTTCTAAATAGACACCCTTTATCAAGCATGCAATCAGGAAATAACTTTAGAAGACCCAGTTCCCTGAATTTCATCATGTTAAATGGGCATTTCATTTACTTTTGGTTATGCTAGATTTCTCACTACTGATGAATTCAGATGTATGTTTTACCTGTAATGAATGAAACTGATTTTCTGTGATATACTATGTGTTTTTTAAAGTTTTTTAATTTCTAATATATTTTAGGTAGAATTCAAATCCCGTACGTAGTGTCCATCGGAACATAATCGGATGTGATGAGTTCTTTTAGAATACACGAATGCAAAATAGGCATTCAAAAATCTTTCATTACAATCAAAAAATAAAAAACGAAATCCAAATATGTCTTTCTGTTCTTTGTAGAAGCAGTAGACATATTTTATAAACACTATGGAATCTCAGTGCAATACAATTTTAGGTAATATTGTGAGGTGCAAGAATTTTCATTTCATATGGGATATAAAACAGTCCACGAGATGTTTTACTCTTGCAACTGACAGAACTAATTGATAGGTCACCAATATCCCACCACCCTCCTTATCTTCTTAACTTTACCCTCATACTTTTACCTCTATATTTAGTTCTTGTCACCATTTTTGTTTGTATTGAGTTAATGAATGCATATTTGAATATTTACACAGGAAGTATACAAATGTGAAAGAAAGAAATGCCAAGGATTCCGCAGTGGGGGAATCTTCATCAAAAAAGGATAATTCAGAAAAGTAAATCTGATTTTTCTACAATTTACAGTTACAATTAATGATGTGTCTTTTCTATTTTATTTTAACTACTGTCGAAATATACAGAATATGGGTGTACAAATTACTATGCAGTCGATGCTCATTTATACAAACCCCTAAAGGATAAAATATGTTTATAGAAATGGAGAGTAAAATTTGTCCATATTCAGGTGGGACTAAAGTTCGCAAAATTGTGAGATTCTCTTAAAAGGTGTTGGTTAAAACGAGCATCATACTGTAATATTATGCATGTGTTCAATTATTTTAGTCTATAGAACTAGTATATAGTAACTATTTTATTGGTATCGAGTTAATTACTTCAATTATTTGAATATTTACACAGGAGTTCTACAAAATTGAAAAAACAATGTACAGCGGATATTGAAGTACGGGAATCTTCATCATCAAACAGGGATATTTCGAAAAAGTAAATATTAGTTTTCGAAGCAATACTTTAATGGATAATATTTTTATTTTTATTTTATTAGGTTAAAGAAATAAAATAAGATTTTTAGATATATATATTGTCACTGGCGAAGATATTAGACGCACTTTGATATTTTGCAAATTTTTGACTTCCAAGGATCAGCATAAGTCTGCTATTTTATAATATATGTAATTATGGTCAGGAATTAGTATTCTATTAAAATAAAAAAAAATTCATCACTGCCAAAGGTGGTTTTACAGCTTGTTAATTTGACATAGTTTAATCTTTATTTAAACTTAATTATTAGAATTTAGATTCGGTAAAAATAATTTTTTGTAAAAGAATTTCTTTTCCAGAAAATAGTTTTAAATCATAACAATAAGCAATGTTGTTATTATGGAGATTTCAAGGCGTGAAACGGAGACGAATGGAGTCCTTAGGCTATCCTGTAGAATATTATGCAAACCATTCTACATAATTCTGCTACTCCAGAATCATGATCTGGACAGGGAACGATTTCAACTGCATGAAAGCACACCTAGAAGAGAGACATCATGTATGCCAGGGCATTATTATACTGATAAATAGCCCTTTGAACCTGGGACATAAAAGAGTAAACAGGTTGAAGGATCTCTTATCGATATTGGTGTAATATAGTACTATCTAGCACTTACTCTTACCTACGCAGGCCATTCCTACAGTACTAGCGACCAACGGGGAAACCTTGGAGAGTTCCACTTAATGTTGATTTTCTAAATAGACACCCTTTATCAAGCATTCAATCGGAAAATAACTGGATGATGCAGTCAACTTCCTCCACTTCCCTTAATTTCGTCATGTTAAATGAGCATTTCATTTCTTTTTTGTTATGCTGGATTTCTCACTACTGATGTATTCAGATGTATGTTTTACCTGTAATGAATGAAACTACGATTTTCTGTGATATGTGTGTTTTTAAGGTTTTTTAATTTCTGAAATATTTCAGGAAGAATTCAAACCCCATACGTAGCGTTCATCAGAACATAATTGGATGTGATGAGTTCTTTTAGAATACACGAATGCAAATTTGCAAAATAGGCACATTCAAAAATCTTTCATTACAATTGGAAGGCAACCAACGAAATCCGAATATGTCTTTCTCTACTTCGTAGAAGCAGTAGACATATTTGATAAACACTATGGAATCAGTAGAATACAATTTTAGGTAATATTGTGAGGTGGGAGAGGTTTCATCAGATATTATGGGATATAAAACAGTCCACAAGAGATTGTACTCTTGCCACTCACGTGGAACAAATTAATAGGTCTCAAATAAAGTGGGAGGAAATGCAGATGTCAATCAATCAAAAACTATTTTTTGTATCACAAAACAAATGGGCTAAAAATTTTCACCTTTAAGCAATGTATGTACCTACCCTTTTATCACCTGTCTTACCTCTTAATTTAGTTCTTGTAACCATTTTTGTTCGTATCGAGTTAATTAATGCATTATTTGAATATTTACACAGGAAACATACAAATGTGAAAGAAAGAAATGCCAAGGATTTTGGAGTGGGGGAATCTTCATCATCAAAAAAGGATAATTCAGAAAAGTAAATCTGGTTTTTGTAGAATTTACATTTACAATTAATGATGTGTCTTCTATTTTATTTAACTACTCTCGAAATATGCAGAATCTGGGTGTAAAAATTACTATGCAGTTGATGCTCGTTTATACGAAGCCCTAAAGGATAAAATATGTTTATAAAAATTTAGAGTAAAATCTTGTTCATATTCAGGTGGGACTAAAATTAGCAAAATTGTGGGATTCTCTGAAAGGGTGTTGGTTAAAACGAGCATCGTACTGTAATATTGTGCATGTGTTCAATTATTTTAGTCTATAGAACTAGTATATAGTAACTATTTTTCTGGTATCGAGTTAATTATTTTAATTATTTGAATATTTACATAGGAGTTCTACAAAATTGAAAAAACAATGTACAGCGGATATTGAAGTACGGGAGTCTTCATCATCAAACGGGGATATTTCGAAAAAGTAAATATTAATTTTCGAAGCAATACTTTAATAGATAATATTTCTTTTTTATTTATTAGGTTAAAGAAATAAAATAGATTTTTAGATATATATATATATATATTGTCATTGGCGAAGATATTAGACGCACTTTGATATTTTGCAAATTATTGACTTCCAAGGACCAGCATAAGTCTGCTATTTTATAATACATGTAATTATGGTCAGGAATTAGTATTCTATTAAAATAAAAAAAATTCATCACTGCCAAAGGTGGTTTTACAGCTTGTTAATTTGACATAGTTTAATCTTTATTTAAACTTAATTATTAGAATTTAGATTCGGTAAAAATAATTTTTTGTAAAAGAATTTCTTTTCCAGAAAATAGTTTTAAATCATAACAATAAGCAATGTTGTTATTATGGAGATTTCAAGGCGTGAAACGGAGATGAATGGAGTCCTTAGGCTATCCTGTAGAATATTATGCAAACCATTCTACATAATTCTACTACTCCAGAATCATGATCTGGATAGGGAACGATTTCAACTGCATGAAAGCACACCTAGAAGAGAGGCATCATGTATGCCAGGGCATTATTATAGTGATAAATGGCCCTTTGAACATGGGACATAAAAAAGTGAACAGGTTGAAGGATCTGCTATTGATATCGGTGTAATTTAGTACTTAGCATCTTTAGTATGTAGCACTTAGTCTTACCTACTCAGGGCCATTCCTACAGTACTAGCGACCAATGGGGAAACCTCGGAGAGTTCCACTTAAAAATGTTGATTTTCTAAATAGACACCCTTTATCACGCACGCAATCAGAAAATAACTGGATGACGCAGTCAACTTCCCCCAGTTCCCTTAATTTCGTCATGTTAAATGAGCATTTCATTTCTTTTTTGTTATGCTGGATTTCTCACTACTGTTGTATTCAGATGTATGTTTTACCTGTAATGATTGAAACTACGATTTTCTGTGTTATGTGTGTTTTTTAATTTCTAAAATATTTCAGGAGGAATTCAAACCCCATACTTAGTGTTCATCAGAACATAATTGGATGTGATGAGTTCTTTTAGAATACACGAATGCAAATTTGCAAAATAGGCACATTCAAAAATCTTTCATTACAATTGAAAAACAACCAACGATATCCGAATATGTCTATCTGTACTTTGTGGAAGCAGTAGACATATTTGATAAACACTATGGAATCAGTGAAATACAATTTTACGTAATATTGTGAGGTGGAAGAAGTTTCATCAGATATCATGGGATATAAAACAGTCCACAAGAGATTGTACGCTTGCCACTCACGTAGAACAAATTAATAGGTCTCAAATAAAGTGGGAGGAAATGCAGATTCAATCAATCGAAAACTATTTTCTGTATCACAAAACAAATGAGAAAAAAATTTTCATCTTTAAGCAATGTATGTAACCTACCCATTTATCACCTGTCTTACCTCTTAATTTAGTTCTTGTAACCATTTTCGTTCATATCGAGTTTATTAATGCATTATTTGAATATTTGCATAGGAAACATACAAATGTGAAAGAAAGAAATGCCAAGGATTCCACAGTGGGGGAATCTTCATCATCAGAAAAGGATAATTCAGAAAAGTAAATCCGGTTTTTGTAGAATTTACATTTACAATTAATGATGTGTCTTTTCTATTTTATTTAACTACTGTCAAAATATGCAGAATTTGGGTGTACAAATTACTATGCAGTCGATGCTCATCATACAAACCCCTAAAGGATAAAATATGTTTATAAAAATGGAGAGTAAAATCTTGTTCATATTCAGATGGGACTAAAGTTCACAAAATTGTGAGAATCTCTAAATGGGTGTTCGTTAGAACGAGCGTCATACTATAATATTGTGTGTTCAATTATTTTAGTCTACAGAACTAGTACAGACGGCACTCGACTTTCACGCATAAATGGTTCCTGAAAATGTGCGAATGTTGAATGGTCGAAAGTAGAGGGATGTAAAAAAATATCAAAAATTGTATTTTAAAAATTTATTTATCAATAATATATTAAAAGTATTTATTTATCAATATACATAATTAAGTTAATGAGGCGTGTTTAAGTGCTTTCAGGTATTTTCTTTATAAACTTGTCAAAAGTTAGTTGAATACCACCCTTTTATTTCTTTTCTTGATAAAGTGTTCTATAACATGCGGTGTCTTTCTCAATCACCCTACGTACTTGACATATACGTTCTCCATTGGTTTCACATTCCTCCATGATAGTCAAAAATGTGTCGAGATGCATGAAGGCTTCATTCATATTTTGGATTGTCAGTCTTGATGATTTTATCAGCTTCTTCCTTGTTTTCATTGTGTATTTCATTTAACTCTTGTTGTTCAATTAAGTATTAATTTGACAGAGGTACTGTGAGATTCAATCAATTCATTAAGATCTTCGTTGTTGACGCTCATGTTTAGTTCATTCATTAGACTAACTATTTCATCTGTGATAGTTTCCGAATTTATAAAAAAAATTATAGAATCATAATCATCTTCAGAATTTATAAAATCACTCATCCTTTGTGTGCATAATTGTTTCCAGGAACCTTTCATTGTTGACTCTTTTATTTCAGCCCACAAGTCACGAATATTGTTTATTGCATTCCATATATTGTAGTTCTTCCAAAAATCTCTTAATGTAGGCCCACCTGCCCTGCCAGTTGCCTTGATGGCCTGATTCATTATTGTCCTCATATAATATAGTTTAAACGCAACTATCACTGTTTGGTCCATTGGCTGTATGAGGCAGGTAGAATTGGGAGGAAGAAACACAACATTGATTTCCGGGTATAAATTCTGCAGAGATTTTGGGAGTCTTGGAGCATTGTCTAAGATTAATAATGCTTTAAATTGTAAATTTTTGTATTTACAATATTGCTTAACTGCCAGCATGAAATGAAAAGTGAACCGATCTTTAAATATTAACACAGTAACCCAGGCTTTTTTATTTGATTTCCAAATGACTGAAAGCAATTCTTTATCTTTCCCTTTCAATGCTCTGGGATTTTCTGCTCGATAAACAAACATTGGCTTCAATTTTAAATCACCAGGTAAGTTTCCACCAAGAAGCAATGGCAATCGGTTTTTAGAAGGTTTATGTCCAGGGGCAACTGATTCTTCCTTCGATAAGAATGTGCGATTGGGCATTTTTTCCAAAGTAAACCCATCTCGTCTACATTGAATATTTGGCTAGGAGAATATTCTCCATCTACAATAATTTTGGACAATGAAGAAAAATTCTTTTGCACCATCTTTATTTGCATCAGCCAATTCTTCAGTGAATTTAATATTATGTAAAGAATACCTCATTGTAAATTTGTCAAACCAGCCATTACTTTCTTGAAACACAATGTTAGAATCTTAGTCTTCCAATCTTCATGCAAACTAAGAGCCTTAGCTTCAATAATTGAAAAACTCAGAGGGACATCGTTTTGGTGTTGATCATCAATCCATGATGACAAAAGTCTTTCCATTTCATCAATCACTATGCCGTGTATTTTGGGAACAATCTTTGAAGATATATTTCCACAATTTTGAACATATTCCTTAATTTATTCTTGTCTTTCAAAATTGAACACATCGTAAACCTGTTTATGGTATCCGACTACCTTTAAAACGCGATTTTCGGCGGAAATTGCGATTTTCCAAATTTGATATAATATGAAAGCCCGATTTCTTATCTTTCCAAATCTGTTTAAATTTTGTTCCTACCATGCATAGAACGTAAGATACAGGTCTTTTAATACTACATAGTCGACACTTTTTAAAACCGGAAGTGCCTTTCTGCAAACAGGAAGTGAACGTAAAAGTTTGTTTACATTCTTATTTTAACAAATTAAAGCGTTAAAATTTGCTCTGAAGTGTGGATTTTTTTTTATTAATTAAAAAAAATTAATTAAAAAACTACTTTTTACACAAAAATACATCTGGCAATCATGTTTAACTTCACAATCTGGCATCAAACTTGAGTTTCAGTTTGTACACAATTTGAACTCGTGATTTTCGATCGTGCGTTCAAAAAGTTCTACAACTTGATAATTCTTCTTGCATAAAGTGATTTTTCTTTACAAAATGGGAAAGAGTATTGCCAGGAAGAAGAAACACCACTTCAAAGGTAATCAACACTCTAAAACACTGAAGACTAACAGTCTTGAAGATCCAGTGTGCACAGCCAGTGCTTCAAAACTGCAAGCATCTAGCTCTTCCAAATTCGAAGTTTTGAATGAGGAACTGTGTGGTAATCGGATTTTCGACCTGGAAACTTTAATAAATATATTTTTGGTGCTTCCATGTCCCAAATGCTTTGCTTCTGGTTTGCATTTAGTTGAAGACTCCAGGTATGGATTGTGCTCACACTTCTCTTTGAAATGTCACAATTGTGATTTTGTAAAAGGCTTTGCCTCCTCCAAAAAGAACAAAAATGTACCTGAAGTGAACTCTAGAATAGTTTATGGGATGAGGCAGATTGGAAAGGGATTTTCTTCAGCGTATAAACTGTGCACCACGCTGAATTTGCCACCAATTTCTAAAGCTGCGTATAACATCCATGAAGAGAAACTCTTGAAAGTTGTGTCCGAGGTTGCTGAATCTTCAATGTTAAAAGCAGCTGATGAAGTTGGTTCAAAGGGAGAAGACAGTGAATGCGGCGTGTCTGTAGATGGAACGTGGCAGCGTAGAGGGTACACTTCTTTGAATGGTTGTGTTGCTGCCATTTCAATTGACACGGGAAAGGTTCTCGATTTAGAAGTCATGTCCTCATACTGCAGAATTTGCAAAAGATTACAGAAACTGAAGAGAAACCCGTCATTTGAATCACAGGAAGCTGACCATATATGCCAGTGCAATTTTAAAGGGTCATCAGCAAAGATGGAAACTGTTGGTGTCGACAGAATTTTCAAGAGGTCAGTGAGCACTCGGAAGCTGAAGTACACGAAATACTACGGTGATGGGGATTCTAAAGGCTATTTGTGCGTCCAAAACACATATGGCGAAAAAAGTGTTTCAAAACTGGAATGCATTGGGCACATTCAAAAACGGGTGGGTACACGTCTGCGAAAATTGAAAAGCAAAACCAAAGGTCTGTCTGGTAAAGGCAAGTTATCAGATGTCTTTATCGACAGACTACAAAATTATTATGGCATTGCGATTCGCTCTAACGTGGGCAACTTACAAATGATGCAGCAAAATGTAATTGCAGCTTTGTTTCATTGTGCTTCATCACCAAAGAAACCGATGCATGGCCAGTGCCCTATTGGTGTAGACAGTTGGTGCTATTACCAGCGAGCTGTAAGCGAAGGGAAAGAACCAGAAAAGCTCAAGCATTCTGGTTTGCCCAACAATATTTTAAATGTAGTCAAACCAGTGTATTTAGAGCTTTGCACCAGAGAACTTTTGAATAAGTGTCTGCATGGCAAAAAACAAAATGCCAATGAAAGTTTCAATGGTGTTATTTGGCAGAGAGTTCCGAAGGAGGTTTTCGTCAGCCTAAAAACTGTAAAATTAGGGGCTTATGATGCAGTAATACAATATAATGATGGATTTGAGGGTTGCACCAGTGTTTTAAGCAAGATGAACATTGAAAATCTTGGTTACTTCACATTAAAAGGTTACCAAAGTTTGGATCGCATTAGAATCAGTGATTCCAAGCGCCATACAACACCCGTTTCAAAGAAGCGCAGGAAGGTTTTGAGGGCAATTAGGAAAAAAAAAGTAGTTGATTTAACTTCTATAGAAGGTGATCTTTATAAATCAGGATCATTTTAGAGCTACATTTTCCATTTAAAGGTAAGATTCATTATTGAATTTTGTTTTTAGCTTTTTCTTGAAATTGACATTTTAGAATTTTGCTTTTACGCAAAACATGAAAACTCAAAAAGTTATGCTTCAAATGTTATGAAATTTGGTAGGAATACTTTCAAAGAGTTTATAAAGGGAATGTACCACTTCTGTAATTGTGCATTAATTAGTTTTTTTATTTTTAATTATAAAAGTTATGCGTTGCTATAATTTATGGAAGATTTTCTTCTTGGTTGTACTTGAACCTCTCCAGTTTTTAAAAGAACTGGTTTACAATGATGTGAGAGGTACATTCCCTAAAGGAGGTTTCAATCTTCAAAATAAAATTTACAAAATAAGAATATCTTAATTTAAATTTAAGTTATCATGTTTTGCGGTGGTGCTAGTTTTTGTCTATTTTTCACCCCTTTTTGGGGTTTAAATTTTAAAAAAATTATTAATTATTTTTTTTATATGTTATTCTCTAAATTTTTAACCATATTCTATAATATAATGCACAAAAAAAGTCAAATTTCAAATTATTTCAAAAAATCCTTTCCGAAGGTAGTCGGACACCTTATATCGTATGAGAACGGCCGATTGAAGCAAAGGTTTCATCGCTTTCAGAACGTCTAATTATTTCCATCTTTGTCTCGATCGTATGAAGTTTATGAGTCCTTAATTTCTTTTTGTTGGTATCAACACTGCAGTTTCTCCGTTTCTCACTCATGTTTATAAAGTTATAAGGGCTAAATATTTAAACATAAACAAATAAATTGGCAAAACACACAACGCATCGACGCTCGCCCTAACGCAAGACTGAACCTGTTTAATACATTGTATGTATTTGACATTCTGCCCCCACCACCACGGCTCGGAACCCTTGTGACGTCACAACGATTCCAAGAAGTTCGCCATTCTAGGTGGCAATGTGTGAGTGAGCACGAGCTACCACGCTCCGTGGGAGTGACTGCATGGAAGCAATTTTTGCATTATCGACAAAAATCTTTAAAAATTGAATTTTTTAAAACGTGCGAAACAGCGAATTTTGTGCGAAAGTCGAGGGCCGCCTGTATATAGTAACTATTTTTAAAACGTGCGAAATAGCGAATTTTGTGCGAAAGTCGAGGGCCGCCTGTATATAGTAACTATTTTACTGGTATGGAGTTAATTACTTCAATTGTTTGAATATTTACACAGTTCTACAAAATTGAAAAAACAATATACAGCAGATATTGAAGTACAGGAATCTTCATCAAATGGGGATACAGAGCACTCCGCTTTATCGGACCACTGTATAATGGAACCAGTCGCTTATTGAGGACAGTTTCCTTGTGAACAGAATCATTTTCTATTCAATACCATAGAAATCACATTGGTTAAATGGACCACCTTACCTTGGTTAAACAGACCAGTTTGAATACAACTTTGCAAACAAAACGGTTAATAAAGGATATCCCACCAACTGCCTGGGTGAACAAAAATTTAAAAAGATTCAAATTGACAGTGAACGCTCAGAGAGCAAGAAAAAGAGTGAAAAAAAAATTGTTTCCACTCTCACAGAAGACAAAAAATAATAACTCAAACAGTATTGCTTCCGACTCATGTGCTGCATTGGAATAAAAAGCAAGATAAATTTAAAAGCACAGAACATCAGGTGATAGGAGAATATAAGAACCAATCAGCATGAATCACATTTTTGAAATTTTCCATCGGAAATTTATTTCACACTTTCAACTTCCGAAAGGCAGGTGAAATTCAACACATATGGCGCGTAAAGATTTATCAGGAAAAGAAAAATTAGCATTGTTGCGTCGAATCAATGAGTTTCCAGGATTCAGCCAATGTCTGCTCTCAAATGTATTAGGTGTGTCGAAAACTACAATTTGCCGACTGCTACAAAACAGACTCGAAATCGAAGCGGGCGACTCTGCTGCTTCAAGAAACAGACTGTCAAAAGATGATGAAGTTGGCCAAGGGCCGTTTGAATGGTTTCGTGAAGCGAGAAACCGCGACATTCCTTAAACTGGGCCGCTACTAAAATCACAAGTAGAACATCTTGCTACACAACTGGGTAAACCGGACTTAACTGCTACTGAAGGATGGCTAACATGCATGGAAGAAAAGGCACGACATTTGCTTCAAAGTCGCACATGGTAAAAAAGGATGCCGATATTCGAGGAGCTGACAGTTGGATTACCACTTTGTTGCCCGAAATTTTGAAACTGTATGCACCTTCTGAGGTGTACAACTGCGATGAAACTGCCCTTTATTATAGGGCAACTCCAAATGGATCACGTACTTTCAGAACTGAATTATTGAGTGTATCGAAAAAAGCGATGGATCGTGTAACTGTTCTTGTCTGCGCTACCATGACTGGCTGTGATCGACGTCCTCTTTTAGTCATAGGAAAAAGTAAGAATCCTCGATGTTTCTCAGGTGTGTGCCAGTTGCTGGTGGAATATCGAAGCAGTCGTAATGCATGGATGACATCGACAATTGTTGAGGATTGGCTGAAAGGCTGGGACAAGATACTCGAGGGAATAGGAAGAAAAGTTGCTCTTGTAATGGACAATTGTTCCGCACACCCTAATATAGCAGCGAAGAATATACGTCTGATTTTTTGCCACCCAACGCAACCTCAATCATTCAGCCAATGGATCAGGGGGTTATCAAAAACTTGAAAACCCTCTATAGAAAGTTGGTTCTTGAAAAAATCATCTGTTACTTTGACTCATAACAGTGCTGAATTTAGCGCAATTGAGTTATCTCATAAGATAAATCTCCTTTCGTCAATAGAAATTATTGCAGTTAGCTGAAAATCTGTGAAAGTCGAAACATTTGTTAATTGTTTTGCCAAAGCGGAATTCATTGCTCCATCTTCGTCTTCAGCAGCAGACGCTTCCCCTAATTCTGCATTTCTGTGAAATCGATGTTGGAATGAACACTGAAGATTTTCAAGCTTTCGTCAATGATGTGTCTGTCCAGTGCCATGACTCCCCTTCAGAAGAATATATTGTTCAAGATATTATGGCCAATTGGTCAGAAGAAACACCTGAAACACATTCTGAATCAGGAAGAAATCCCCGAAGTCACATGAAACTAAGCCCTTTCATGCTTAGAGAAATTGAACATTTTCTTGACTATAAACAACGGCGATGATAGTGTCAAGAAAGCGACTTACAAGCTACATTTTTTGTATCATCAGTCAATAATGAGCGGCATAAACAAATGATTACAAAATATTTTATTAACCAATAAAGGTAAGTTTTTTGTATAATTTTGTTGTACTACTAATTAATGTACTGTTTATATATATGCAATTATATCAGCGAGCGTTATAGCCTTTCATAAGATATAATCGGACCAGTCGGTTAATGGGACCACTTTCATGTCAAAGTGGTCTGGGAGTGCACTGTATTTCGAAAAAGTAAATATTATTTTTTGAAGCTATACTTTAATACATAATATTTCTCTTTTATTTAGTAGGTTAAAGAAATAAAATATGTTTATATATATATGATGTGACTAGCGAATGTGTTAGATGCACTTCGATATTTTACAAATCATTGACTTTCAAGGACCAGCATAAGTCACTACTGCTATTTTATAATATATGTAATTATGGTCAGGAATTAATATTGTATTAAAATTTTAAAAAATTATCACTACTAAAGGTGGTTTTACAGCTTACTAATCTAACATAGTTGTAATAGTTAAGTTTAATTAAAGATTAAATTTAAATTCTGTATAAATAATTTTTTGGAAAAGAATTTCTTTTCCAGCAATACTTGTAAATCAACAATACTCAGTGTTATTCTTAAGGAGATTTCAAGGCGTGAAACGGAGACGAATGGAGTCCTTAGGCTATCCTGTAGAATATTATGCATAATTCTGCTACTGCAGAACCATGATCTGGGCAGGGAACTTTCATCTGCATGAAAAGCACACCTAGAAGAAAGGCGCCATGTATGCCACTGCATTATTATACTGATAAATAGCCCTTTGAAATGGGACATGAAAGAGTAAACAATAGGTTAAAGCATCTCCTATCCATATCAGTGTAATGTAGTACTATCTAGTACTTAGTCTTGCCTATTCACAGGGCCATTCCTACTGTATTAGCGACGAATGGGGAAAGCTCGGAGTGTTCCACTTCAAAACGTTGATTTTCTAAAGACACCCTTTATCAAGCATTCAATCAGAAAATAACTTTGGAAGACCCAGTTCCCTGAATTTCATCATGTTAAATGAGCATTTCATTTACTTTTGGTTATGCTAAATTTCTCACTACTGACGAATTTAGATGTATATTTTACCTGTAATAAATGAAACTACGATTTTCTGTGATATATGTGTTTTTTTAAATTTTTTAATTTCTAAAATATTTCAGGAAGAATTCAAACCCCATATGTAGCGTGCATTAGAACATAATCAGATGCGATGAATTCTTTTAGAATACACGAATGCAAATTTGCAAAATAGGCACATTCAAAAAATCTTTCGTTAGAATTGAAAAAACACCAACTAAATCCGAACATGTCTTTCTGTACTTTGTAGAAGCAGTAGACATATTTTATAAACACTATGGAATCAGTGGAATGCAATTTTAGGTAATATTCTGAGGTGGAAGAAGTTTCATCAGATATCATGGGATAAAAACAGTCCACAAGATGTTGTATGCTTACAACTCACATAGAACAAATTAATAGGTCTCGAATAAAGTGGGAAGGAATGTAGGTATGAAATAGTCAAAAACCATTTTACATGTCACAAAATAAACAAATGGGCAAAAAGTTTCAAGTATAACCAATGTATTTACCTATCCATTTACCCCACCTTAGCTTACCTCTTAACTTTACCCTTATACTTTTGCCTCTATATTTAGTTCTTGTCACCATTTTTGTTTGTATTGAGTTAATGAATGCATATTTGAATATTTACACAGGAAGCATACAAATGTGAAAGAAAGAAATGCCAAGGATTCTGGAGTGGAGGAATCTTCGTCACCAAAAAAGAATAATTCAGAAAAGTAAATCTGGTTTTGTACAACTTACAATTACAATTAATTCTTTTCTATTTTACTTTAACTTCTGTCGAAATATACAGAATCTGGGTGTAGAAATTACTATGCAGTCGATACTCATTTATATGAACCCCTAAAGGACGAAGAATGTTTATAAAAGAAATAATTATTCAAAAGTTCTGCAAAATTGAAGGAATAACGTGCAGCGAATATTGATGTACAGGAATCCTCATTAAATGATATTTCAAAGTAAATATTAGTTTTCGGATCTCTATTTTTATAGATATTTATTTTTTATTTATGTTAAAGAAATGAAATAGGTTATTAGATATATGTACTGTCACTGGCATAGATATTAGACTCACTACGATATTTTACAAATCATTGTCTTTCAAGAACCTGCGTACACCTCAATTAATATTTTAATATATGTAATTATTAGATTAAGAACTAGTATTCTATTAAAATAATGTAACTTTTTTAATCACCGTCAGAGGAGATTGTACAGCTTACTAATCTAATATAGTTTAATATTTTTAAACACAATTAGAATTTAAATTCTGTAAAATTGATTTTTGGAAAACAACTGCTTTTCCAGCAATACTTGTAAATCATAACAACACTCAATGTCATTTCTTATGGAGGTTTCAAGACGTGAAATATAGACGAAAGGATTCCTTAAGCTATCCTGTAGAATATTATGCAAACCATTCTGTATAAGTCTGTTACTCCATCCATGATCTGGACAGGGAACTATTTATCAACATGAAGACACGCCTTGAGATGCACAGTGTGTGCCAGGGTATTATAACGCTGGCCTGTGGAATATTGGACATGAAAGAGTAAACAGCAGGTTGTAGAATCAATCTCCTAGACATAGGTGTACTTTCCAACTGTCTAATACTTAGTCTTGCCAACTCAGGGCCGTTCCTATGGTACTAGCTACCCATGTGAAAACCTCGGTGAGCAACACTTAAAAACGTTATACTCTAAAAGAACACCCTTTATCATGCACGGAACTAGAAAATTGTATTGGATGGCCAAATTATCTCCATACACCCGGTTTCCTGAACACAGTCATTCGATAGTTTTCTCAGTACTGATGAATGCAAATGAAAGTTTTACTTTTAACATACGAAACTACAATTTTCTTATACACTGCTGGCCACCGTAAATGCAACACCCTGAAGGAAGCATGCAAATAATATGAAATTTACAACATGCATTAGCGGAGGTGAGATATGCAAATGATTAGAATTTCAGCACAGACGCACATCACGCGCGCCTGTGGCGCCACTTCGAAGCGCTATTTAAGGCTTGGAGATTTCGACAATTTCAAGTACGGCAATTGTGTTTTTCTTGTGGTTTTTTCAAAAAAACGATCAATTATGCCTCGTAGAAAACAGCGATTATCTTTTGATCAAGTATCCGAGTTCGACAGAGGAAGGATAGTGGCCTACCGAGATTGTGGATTATCTTTCAGGGAAATCAGTAGTCGTGTTGGACGAAACCAAACAACTGTAATGCGGATATGTGATCGTTGGATGCAGGAGGGTACGACGGACCGACGTGTTCGATCGCATCCACCTCAGTGCACCACTTCACGTGATGACAGGCATATTGTGCGTATGGCAGTGACGGATCGCTCAGCCACATCACGAACCATAGCACAGCACATTCAGTTTGTACCGCATCATCCAGTGTCTGCGCGTACCATTCGACCCCGTTTACAGCAGAGTGGTCTGTCCGCAAGACGTCCATTGCTTCATCTACCCTTGACGCAGAACCACAGACGTTTCCGCCGCGAATGGTGCGATGAATGAAGGATGTGGACGGCAGAATGGAATGAAATTGTCTTTACTGACGAGTCACGCTTCTGTCTGCAACACCACGATGGTCGGATTCGAGTCTGGAGACACCGTGGAGAGAGGATGCTGAACAGCTGCGTTATGCACCGCCACACTGGTCCTGCACCGGGTATTATGGTATGGGGCGGTATTGGATATCACTCTCGCACTCCTCTAGTACACATTGCCGGTACTTTAAAAAGCCAGCGCTACATCTCCGAGGTGTTGGAGCCAGTTGTCCTTCCTTACCTTCAGGGCTTGCCCACAGCCATATTTCAACAGGATAATGCGCGACCATACGGGGCACGCATTGTCCAAGGGTTCTTCGTCAATCGCTAGATTGAATTGCTTCCCTGGCCAGCTCGCTCTCCAGATCTTTCGCCGATAGAAAACATGTGGTCCATGGTTGCTCAACGATTGACCCAGAATACATCCCCAGCTGCCACACCAGATCAACTTTGGCACCGTGTGGAAGCTGCTTGGTCTGCTGTACCCCAAGAACACATCCAAAGTCTCTTTGAATCAATGCCGAGGCGTGTGGCAGCGGTGATCTCCAACAATGGCGGCTACTCTGGCTACTGATTTTGGCAGGAACCACACTTCTCAGAAGTCTATAAATTTAATCATTTGATACTTGGTCAACATGTTATCTACAAAATAAATTTTGTTGTGATATCTCTTGTCTTTCTTGGTGTTGCAATTTGGGTGGCCAGCAGTGTATAATTACATTCACGTCTTTTTTAAAGATTTATAATCTTTAAAACGTTTCAGGAAGATTTCTTACCTTTGTAGGCAGTGCCCTTTGGAACATCCCTGGTTATGAGTTATCTTTGAATACATTAATGCAAATTGGCAAAATAGGCTGATTCAAAAAGTCTCATTACAATTGTAAAAACAACCTAGAAAGACTTAATATGTATACAATTATTTTCGCAGCATTTATTGCTGGACATGTTAAATTAAAAT
Organism: Meta bourneti; assembly: GCA_933210815.1. Taxonomy (NCBI): domain Eukaryota; kingdom Metazoa; phylum Arthropoda; class Arachnida; order Araneae; family Tetragnathidae; genus Meta; species Meta bourneti. The sequence goes on along the minus strand of OW119926.1, from coordinate 73,710,810 downwards.
GTGAGGTTTACTAGGTTGGTCATTCTGTAATTTGTAGAAGCAGTAGACGTATTTTGTAAACTCCATGAATTCAGGAATATAATTTTATCAAGTATTGTGTGCTGCAAGAAGTTTAATCAGATAACATGGGATATAAAACAGTCCACAGGAGGATATACCGTTCTACTCAAAAAGAACAAATTGATAGATCTCAAATAAAGTAAGGGGAATGTAGATATCACACAATCAAATACGATTTTACAAATCACAAAACAAAATTGTTTGAGCAATGTATTTTGCCTTCCCAATTATCCCACCTAACCTTACCCATTAACTTTTCCCAGGCTTTTTCATCTTTAAATTTAGTTCTTGTAACCATTTTTGTTCGTATCGACTTAATTAATGCATTTTCTGTATATTTACACAGGAAAGATACAAATTTAAAAGAAAGAAATGGCAAGGACTCCGAATTGGAGGCATCTTCATCATCAAAAAAAGATGGTTCTGATAAGTAAATCTTGTTTTCAAACAATATTCTTTTACAATTAATGATATTTTTCTTTTCTATTTTGTTATTTTACCTACTGTAGAATTTGGGTGTGGAAGTTTAATATGCAGTCGACGCTCTTTTATGCGAATCCTGGAGGACCAAGAATTTTTCTAAAATTAGAGAATAAAATCTTGTTCATGTTCACAGGTGGGACTAAAGTTCAAATTGTGGGATTCTCTGAAAGGGTGTTGGTTAAAACGAGCGTCATACTGTAATATTGTATGTGTTCAATTATTTTAGTCTATGGAATTAGTATATAGTAACTATTTTACTGATTTATCTCTCTCTCGAGTTAATTACTTCAATTATTTGATATTTACACAGGAGTTCTGCAAAAGTGAAAGAAAAATGTGCAAAGGATATTGAAGGAGAGGAATCTTCATTATCAAATGAGGATATTTCAAAGAAGTAAATATTGTTTTAGTAAGCTATACTTTAATAGATAATATTGTTTCATTTTTATCAGGTTTAACCACTAGAAATATGTGCTGTCCATAATTATTATCAGGAATTAGTATTCTATTAAAATAATATATTTTATAATAACCAGATGAGGAGGTTTTACAAATTACTAATCTACCTAATTTAATCTTTAATTAAACATAGGTACTACAAATTTAATTGTGTAAAAATATTGTTTGGATATCAATTGCTTTTCCAGCAATAGTTGTAAAAGAATCTTAGTTTCAACCGCAATCATAACAATACTTAATGTTATTCCTATGGGGATTTCAATGCATAACACGGAGTCGAATGGGAGACCTTATGCTATCCTGTAACAAATTATGCCAATTATCTGCTACTTCAGATGCCTTGTATTCCATGTATGGTGCATGTCCCAGACATGCTCAATGAGAGATTTCTCTGGACAGGAAACTCTTTCATCACCATGACAATATTCCTAGAAGAAGCGAACTGTGCTAGGTCATTATCTTGCTGGTAAATATCTGCTGGGACTTGAAAGGGTAAACAACAGGTTCAAGGATCGGCTAGACATATCGCTGTGCCATCCAACTGCAGTACTCTGGGTTTGCCTATTCGGGACCGATCCTACGGTACTAGCTGCCCACGTGCAATCCTCAAAAACTAGCTGTCCTTACTGAAACACATTGATTTTCTAAAAGAAAATCCTTTATCAAGCTCGTATTCAGAAAATAATATTGGATGATCCAGTAACCTTGCTCTGGTTCCTAAATTTCGTAATGTTAAATGAGCCTTGCATTTATTTGTTTTTATACCAGTTTTCTCACTACTAACAATTCAGATGTGTGTTTTACCTGTATTGCACGAAACTTCGATTTTCTCTGTTATAATTACCTTCAAGTGTATTTTTATAGCTTTTTAATTTCTAAATCATTTCAGGAAGAATTCGAATCCCATAGTCTCTGTCCTTCAAAACATCCCTGAATGTAAAGATTTCTGTTAGAATACACTAATGCAAATTAACAAAATAGGCAAATTCAAAAATACTTCATTACAATCACAAAGCAACCTAGGTATACAATTATTTTTGCACAACATTTATTCCCAGGCATGTTATTTTAAAGTGTGAGGAGTTCTAGGTTAGTCTGTAATTTGTAAAAACATTAGACGTATTTTGTAAACACAATGAAATCAATGGAATACAATTTTATCAAATATTTTGAGTTACAAGACGTTTAATCAGATAACATGCTGTTCAGAAGGGGTTGTACCCATACCACTAGCATAGAACAAATTATAGTTCTAAAATAAAGTGAGAAGGGGAAATGTAGGTATCAAACAACCTTATAGGATTTCACAAAACAAACAAATGTATATGTTTAAACAATGTATATTGCCTACACTTTTACGCTACCTGATCTTACCTAATCACTTTTCCCACATACTGTTGCATCTTCAAATTTAGTTCTAGTAATAATTTTGTTCTTATTGAGTTATTTAATGCATTATTTGAATATTTGTACAGGAAACGTATAAATATAGAACAAACAAATGCCAAGGACTCTGAAGTAGGGGAATCGTCATCATCGAAAAAGAATGGTTCAAAGAAGTAAATCTTTTTTTAAAACAATTTACTTTTATATAATTAATGATTTTTCTTTCCCATTTCTTTATATTACTACTGTAGAAATATGTAGAATTTAACTGTAGAAATTAATGCAGATGTTCTTTTATGCAAAACCCAAAGTTATTGAGATATCAGGGGTCGTACTTGTCCTGATATTCCTGAAAAAACAAAATATGTCCTGAAATGTCCTTAATTTTTGTGTTTTGTCCTGAAATTTTCTCCGACATTAAATGTTTACCCGTTAAAGCGTCCATTTTCCCTCCTTTGCTCATCCCCTTATGGACGGCCTATGCCTATCTATGACGGACGAATGAAAAACACCCAAGTTCACCATGACGTCATGTGACTTCTTCCTCAACCAATGATGTATTAGCGTCTCCCCATCCGACAGTACCTCTGCGATTTTCGAATAAAGAAGAATCTTAAACGAGTGAGGGATCTGGCATCATTGAAAGTGTTGTTTACATTAGTAGCCCGCCGTACCGTGCGGAAAGCTTATTTAAGGTTATTCCAATTTAAGTCTAGTCAAACTCCTCGCGTTTTTAAAAATGCCTCGCAATACAAAATTTTCAGAAACGTGGATTTCTTCTGAAAGAACAGATACAAACGGCGATTTAATCAGTAGCTGGTGCCGAGGATGTTCGGAAGACAAGTTCGCCGGATTTTGCAAAGTATGTGATAAGAAGTTCAGCGTTGCAAATATGGGATTTGCTCAACTAATATCTCATGCTAAGTGTTCAAAACATCAAAAAAGAATAAAAGAAAGATCTAACCAATCTACTTTCGTCATTGCGGAGAAGAGTTCATCGCAAAGTTCCGGTAATTCAGCTGTTCTACAAATTTCAACTTTGTCTTCATGCAAACATTGGATTCCATCCAGCATGCAGGAGAAAATCCTAAAGGCAGAAGCTTTAATTTTGTTTACGGCAATAAAGTGTAATTATTCGTTTGCTTCAATTAATGAACTAGGAAGTATTTTTTCAACGGCTTTTGATGATTCAGAGATTGCTAAACATGTGAAACTTGGTGATGCAAAGGCTCGATATGTCACAAAATTTGGATTGGCCCCGTATTTCCTTAAAAGAACCTATGATGACGTAGTTGAATCAGCAACTTATTTTACATTGTATTTTGATGAAACCACAACATGTCAAGTAAAAAACAGTTAGATGTTTATATATCATATTGGTCGAACAAACAACACGGATAATTACCAGCTATTGTGATTCTTTTTTCCTGGGACATGCAGAATCTGACAAAATTTTTGAATTGATTCTGAATTTAATTTCAGACAATGGACTAAGCATTGATAAAGTCATTCAATGCTCTATGGATGGTCCTAAAGTCAATCTATCATTTCTGAAAAAGTTAAATGCACATTTAAATTCATTGGGCATTCCAAATTTAATTGATGTTGGAACGTGTAGTCTGCACGTCATTAACAATACCATGAGAAAGGGTATGGAAGAACTAGAATGTGATATACACAAATTTGTATTAGATATTTTTCAGTGGTTTAAGTTGTCAGCAGCAAGAAGAGAGGATTTTCGCAAAGTTCAGATTGAAACATTGGTGGATTCTGCTGCAGACCATGTGTTTAGGAGGCATGTTGAAAGCAGATGGTTAACCCTAGGCCCTGTTTGTGAGAGGATAATTGAGCAATATCCTGCTCTTCAAGAATATTTTCTTATTATTGAGAAGAAGAATAGTAGTGAAAAATGTTGTAAAATTTCAAAATTTTTGAAAGATCCGATAAATTTACTATATTTACATTTCACTCTGTTTTTTGCTAATACTTTTGTGTCATATCTCACACTGTTCCAGATGGAGACTCCCCTGATTTATATTTTATTTAGCAAGCAGAATGAATTAGTGAGAAACATAATGCGTAATTTTATAAAAACTGATGTTGGAATAAAAGAAGGGTTGCCCCTTTGCAATGTTAATTGTAGTGAAGCCAGTTCTTGGTTACCCCTAAAACGTATTGAAGTTGGTTCCGGAGCAAAGAAATTGCTCGTTTGCCAGATCATAAAAATTTCCTCCACAACATCCGAAGTGTGTACATAAAAACATGCAACTATTTACAGAAAAAATTGCCTCTTCCCAGTCCATTATTGCATGACCTGCAATACATATACATCCATTTAAACAACAGGATTCCAAATCAAAGGAGGCTATAACCCGCCTTGCTGATCACCTGTTAAAGGTCACAAAAACAAACCAATTCTGTGATGCTGTGAAATATGAGGTACAAATTTACCTGTGCGAGAATGTAGAGAAAGAACTTGCTTCTTTCAAAATAAGTCATGACATTTGTCATTACTGGGAACAAATGAAAGACCTTTCTGGAGTAGAAAGTATGATCATCTGACGAAATTAGTTAAGGCATGTTTAACTTTATCTCATGGCAATTCGACACCAGAGCTTGGATTTTCATCCAACAATGCGATTGTTACTCAAGAAAGGTCATCACTGTCAGATATAGGTATTCGATCATTGCGTGTTTGCAAAGATATTTTGCAAAGACAAGATTCTATATCAGATTTGATTACACAGGAGTTGATTAAATTTATGCAGAAAGCACATGCTGAGTATACATCGTATTTGGAGCAGTTGAGAAAGGAGAAAGAAAATAATTCTAGGAAAAGAAAGCTAGAATTTGAAAAGGAAGAAGCAAGGAATCTTAAGAAGAGGGAGAAAGAAGCACTTAAAGATGTATTTGCTGCTCTTAATTTGCAAGAAAATGAACATCTAAAAGATGAAGCTGCTCATCATCTAATGAATGATGCATCTGAAAAATTAAATGATGCTGTAAAGAACAATGACTTTCAAGCAGTAAAAGTTGCCCAGATAATGTTAGAAGCTGCTAATGAAAAAATAAAATTAGTATCACAAAAGTTAGCAGCTACTAGACAAAAATTTGCAGAAATAAAAAAAGAAAAACTATAATAAATTTTTATTTTATTCTAAAGAACATTGTTTCTACTTTTAACCACAATAACACGAGTTCCAATTCTTCCTTATTTTTATTATTTTTTAATTAATGACATTACAATTTTTGTTTTGAAATTTCATGCAAATATTTTTCTACCGTTATACACAAAAAAATATGTAAAATTGAGGCAGAATCGGTTTTGTGATACCCCTGAGTTATCTTTATTTTTATTATTTTATCCTGATTTATTATTATTTTTATTTACCTTGCAAATTTACAGATTGTGGCCAAATTTGTAGTTTCTTTATTGTGGTGATGAATTCTTGGGCAGTGTATAAACTTAAATAAGTAAAAGATCAATTATTTTAAAATTATGAAAATTTGCATTTGATTTTATCTAGCAAATTTAAGTTGAATTATGTGTATTTGTATAATAATACATTATATGCTGACTATGTCATCAGTCCTACATGCATAGTATTTTTCTTTAAAACTTGAATTTAAAAAAAATCAGATCAGGTGGAGTAAAATGATCATAATAATAAGCTTAAAAAAGTAATAGTTAAACAGTTTTATTGTTTAAAAAAGCAAATAAAAATTCTAGCAACTCTCAGATTAGTGTAAAGTAAAATATGTGTCAATAGTGTAAATATTTTATATAATTTTAGGAGTGTAGCTTAGCAAAGTTGAAAAAAGTCAATTTTATGGTCATTTTACCCCACCTGACCCTATTTAAGCATAAATAACAAGAGATCATATTGCGTTAACTCAGTTTTCGTAATTTATTGTCCTGAAATTTGGCAGTACTACCCCTGAGATATTTATACAGCTAGAGATAGTTAAAACTTGCTCATATTTTTTGATGGGACTCGATCAAAGTTCGCAAATTCTGTGTATTTCTAAAAGGGTGTTGGTAAAAATGAGCTTCATACCGTAATATTGTTTAATTCTTTTGGTCTGGAGTGCCAGTATGTATTCACTATTTTACAGGGGTATCTAGTTGATTAATTCAATTATTTAAATTCTTATATAAGAGTTTTACAAAATTGAAAGAAAAGTATGCAAAGAATATTGAAGTAGGCAATCTTATGTTTCTTTTTTACTTTATTAGATTAACCACTAGAAATATGTTCTGTCATTTATCAAGATAATAGATGCACTTCGATATTTTATGACTTCCGAGAAACAATATACGGTTCAACTATTATCTTTATATGAGGGCATTCCAGAAAATAGTACCCGTTTACTCATACTGATGGCGCTACTGATCCAATTAAAAGCTAAGCGGCGCAGATGTCTAAAGTAACATCGTAGCTTTGCGGTTATGTGAGTGCGAGTTCTTCCGGTGTATGGTGTGAGTTTTGTGACTGTTTACAATGGCGCATAAGATAGAAAATCCCACCACATTTGATTGCTGTAAATGATTGATTAGAAGTCAATATGCCTCGAAAAACGCAGAGTGCCATATGAGCAACTAACGGAATTCGAACGGGGCATGATCGGCCTCTATGAGGGTGGACTTTCGTATCGCGAAATCGCCACTCATACGCGGCGTTCTTCCACAACAGTGGTGCGTGTGTGGAAGAGATGGACCATGGAGAACCGGACAAGTCGAAACCCCGACAGTGGGCCATGCAATATGACGTCACCACGGGACGAGACACCTCATCCGCATGGCGGTGACGGACTGTACAGCGTCCTCTCGTACGTTGGCACAACATTGGAGCATGTCTACAGGTGTGTCATTGTCTGCCCCCACGGTTTCGTCGACGTTTGCTGCGCCATGGGCTGCATACTAGGATTCCCTTGACTGAACCACCGACGCCTCTGGCTACAGTGGGCTCTCCAACACAGCCAATAACGTGCCGATTGGCAACAAGTCGTCTTCTCGGATGAGTTCCGCTACAATCTGGACTATAATGATGGATGCGTACTTGTCAGACGCTACAGAGATGAACGCTTTCTCCCGGAGTGTCTTATTCATCGTCATACTGGGCGAACGCCTGGCATTATGGTCTGGGGCGCTATTGGATATCATGGGCGATCCTGCCTACTCCAAATTGTGGGGACCCTGAACAGCGGGCACTAATATATATCAGGGAAGTTAGGGAGCCCGAGGTCCTACCCCTCCTGCAACGCATTTCCAGAGCTATATTTCAGCAAGACAATGGCCCGTCCACATGTTGCTCGGAATGTACAAGCCTTCTTCAGTGCACGACAGGTTCCACTTCTTCCATGGCCTGCACGTTCCCGGATATATCGCCCATTGAGCATATCTGGGATTACATCGGACGGCGACTCGCTCCTACCGCTCGTCAGGGAGAGAGTACGGCTGAACTTTGGCATCAGATAGAGGCCATCTGGAATGACATTCCTCAGCATGACATTCAGAATCTGTACAATTCGATGCCACGACGTGTACAGGCTCTCATCACTGTGCGTGGCGTCTGCACAAGATATTGATTTTCGGCATTATTTTTGTTTTATTGCTCTGTAAATTTTATCGTTTATTTAAACCACTATAAATAATACATGGAATAAATTTCATTTATTTCTGATGGTTCTTTCATAGTGATGCAATTTTCACAAACAGTTTAAATTGGCTTCATATGTATTTTTAAGGCTTTTTTTATTAAATCATTTTAACAAGGATTTGACACTGTAGGCTCCTTCCTTCGGAACATCTTTGCCTTTGATGAATTCTTTTTCAATATGCTATTTAAAATTAACAAAATAGGCAGATTCAAAAATCTCTCATTACAATCGCAAAAACAGCCTACAAAGACTGATTAACTATACAATATTATTTTGTCAAAATTCATTGCTGGGCATGTTATTTTAAAGTGTGAGGCATAATGTGTAGCCTTTCTGTAATTTGTAGAAACAGTAGACATATTTTTAAAACAGTGAAATCATTGGAGAACTCTTATCAAATATTGTGAGCCGTGATGATCACATGGGATATAAAACTGTCCACAAGAGGTTGTACCCTTGCCACTAGCATGAAAAAAATTATAGATCTAAAATAAAGTGGGTGAGTGAGAAAACGTAAGTAGCAAACAATCAAAAACAATTTTAGAAATCACAAAACAAATGTACTATTTTAAGCAACGTATTATGCCCTATTTACTCCACCTGACTTGACCTCATAATTCTTGCTTTTGCATCTTGAAATTTAATTTAGTAATCATTTTTGTTGGTATAATGTTATATTTGAATATTTACACAGAAAACTTACAACTTGGAAAAAGAAAGATTTGGAGAACTTCAAAGTAAGGGAATCTTCATCATCATCAAAAAAGGATCATCCAAACAAGTAAATCTTATTTTTGTATCATATACTTTTATGATTCAATATGTACTTTTTTATTTTGTTATATTAACTACTGTAGAAATATGTAGAATCTGGGTGTAGAAATTAATATGCACTCAGCACTCTTTTATACGAACCCCAAAGGACCAAGGATGTTTATAAATGTAGAAATAGTACAAACTTGTTCATATTTAGGTGGGACTCAATCAGAGTTCCCGAAATTCTGTGAATTTGTAAAAGTAGTGTTGGTAAAAAGGGCGCATACTGTAATACTGTTCAATTGTTTTGTTAAAGAATGTCAATTTGTAGTACCTGTTTTACTGGTATCGAGGTAATTAATTTTTTGTTTGAATATTTACTCAGGAGTTCTACAAAATTGAAAGAAATGTGTGCAATTGATATTGAATTAAAGGAATCTTCATCATCAAATGAGAATATTTCGAAGAAGTAAATATTTTTGTTTGTAAACTATACTTTTTTGTAGCTAATGATGTGTCTCTTTTGTTTATTGGGTTTTAACCACTAGAAATATGTGCTGTGCCTGTCCAATATATTAGACATACTTCGAAATTTTGCGAATTATTGACTTCCGAGACCAGCATTAAATATTAGTCTCAGGAATTAGTATCCTTTTAAAATATCGTATTTTTGTAATCACCACCAGAGAAGGTTTTACAACAAATAAATCTAACATAATTTAGCATAAATAATACAATTTAAATTCTGTAAGAATAATTTTTTGGAAAACAATTGCTTTTCCAGCAAAACTGGTAAAACAACCTTGAGTTTTAACTGCAATCATAACAATACTCAATGTTTTTCTTATGGGGATTTCAAGGAGTGGCACTGACTCGAATGGGAGTCCTAATGTTAACATTTAGAAAATTATGCCAAATGTTCTGCATAATTCTGCTACTCCAGATGCCTTGTATATAGTTATCTTTTCCCTTGTCCCGTGAACACCCTCATGTTAAATGAGCATTGCACTTAATAAATTTTATACTGATGAATGCAGATGTATGTTTTACTTGTTATGTTCGAAACTTCGATTTTTCTGATATAATTGACTTTGCATGAGTTTTTTAATTCCTAAACTATTTCAACAAGGATTCAAGCCCCTTAGTCTCTGTTCTTCAGAACATCCCTGCCTTTGATGAGTTCTTTATGAATATGTTATTGCAAATTAACAAAATAGACAGATTCAAAAATATTTATTTACAATCACAAAAGCAACCTACAAAGACTGAATAAGTATACAATATTATTTTCTCAAAATTTATTGCTGGGCAGGTTAATTAAAAGTATGAGGCATAATGCGTTTACTTTTCTGTGTTTTGTAGAAGCATTAGACATATTTTTTAAACAAAATGAAATCATGGAAATGCAATTTTACCAAATATTGTGAGCTGTCATGATCACATATGATGTAAAATTGTCCAAATGAGATTGTACCCTTGCCACAAGCATAAAATAATTTATTAGTCTAAGATAAAGTGGGGAGAGGATATGTAGAAGTATCAAACAATCATACAATTTTGCAGATCACAAAACAAACATGTACAAGCTAGCAACGTATTGTGCCTCTCCATGTATTTCACCTCTGACCTTACCTCTTTACTTTTCTTACATGCTTTTGCATCTTGACATTTAGTTCTAGTAACCATTTTTGTTGATATAGTGTTAATGCATTATTTGAATATTTACACAGAAAATCTACTACTTGGAAAAAGAAATATTCAAAGGACCTCGAAGTAGGGGAATCTTCATCATCGAAAGAGGATCATTCAGACAAGTAAATCTTATTTTTTTACAATATACTTTTATAATTAATTATGTTTCTTTTCTATTTTGCTAAGTACAGTAGAAATATGTACAATCTGGGTTACAAATTAGTGCTGTTGGTGCTCTTTTATACCATCCACAAAGGACTGAGGATGTATATTTAAAGTGAGAAATAGTTTAAACTTGTTTAAATGTTATTGGGGAACTCGATCGAATTGGCAAAATTCTGTGGATTTGTAAAAGGGATGTTAGTAAAAATGAGCATCATTCTGTAGTATTGTTCATTTATTTTGGACATGGGTGCCCATTGGTAGTAACTGTTTTACTGGTATCGAGTTATATAATTCATTATTTGACTATTTACGCATGAGTTCTACAAAATTGAAAGAAAAATATACAAAGTATATTGAAGTAGGGGAATCTTCAGCATCAAATGAGGATATTTCGAAGTAAATATTTTTGTAACCTAGACTTTTATAGATAATGATGTTTCATTTTATTTTATTCGGTAGCCACTTATATAGGCTGTTCCTGGAAATGTCATTAGACTCACTTCGATATTTTACAAAATATTGTCTTCCATGAACCAGCATAGGGCTCAACTATTATTTCATTAATAAATATAATTATGGTCAGAAATTAGTTTATATTAAAATAATATGTATTTGTAGCGTAACTGTCATGGTAACAAGAACAATGAACGGTTATAAACAGGCGCTAAATCTTTTGTTATTGAGTGATAACTGATATATTATGAGGGTTGGATTTCATTTAGATTTAGTTCACCTATTTTTGAGAAGTTAAACTTAAAATTACGCTGTACTTTTTTATTAACAGCCACTTAATGTTCACATTCTTTCAAAATTTAAGTACACAAATTATTTGATAACAGAAGATTGATTGTTCATGTTCAGGTAAAATCTCTGAATGGCATCAAAGTTATTTGAATTTAGAGATTTCTCGAATGTATGTGTTTCATTCATTTGTGAATATTGTGTGTATGACTAAATCACTTCTCTTTTTTGTTTGAGACAGAGCTGTCTCAAACAAAAAAACTGAGATTGATAAATGTATAAGTGATCGATTTTCAAGTTACACAAAGACAATTAGAATGGTTGGATGGATCTACAGATTTTGTAACAACACATCCAGAAAAAATAAATTGAAAGGAGAGCTATCAACAGATGAATATGAGAAAGCTGAAATTGTTGTCTTAAGGCTCATACAATCTGAACAACTCTATGATAGTAAAATTTTGAAGAACTTAAACACGTTCAAAGATCAGCATGAACTATTGCGTGTAAAAACAAAATTATTCGATTGTGATGAAACAGAAGAATTTAAAAACCCCATTCTTTTACCATCAAAACATGATATGACATATAAGCTAGTTTTGGAAGAACATAAACAATCTTTGCATTCGGGATTGTCCACTCTACTAGCAAGGTTAAGGGAAAAGTACTGGATATTAGGAATAAGAAGATTAGCCAAGCAGGTAATTTCTAAATGTGTTATTTGTAAGCGTCATACAGCAAAACATATAGAAGTACCATTTGCTCCATTGCCAAAAGACAGAGTTACTCATGCTGGTGTATTTGAAGTTTCTGGTGTCGATTACGCCGGACCTCTGTATTTACGATCAGGAGAAAAGGCATGGATCATTTTATTTACTTGTTCGGTATACCGTGCTGTGCATTTTGAGCCAGTTAAGTCATTATCAACAGAATCTTTTATACGTGGACTAAGACGATTCATGTCTCGGAGAGGGAGAATCTCTGTTCTCTATTCTGACAATGGCACTAGTTTTACTGGTACAAATAATGTTCTAAAGGCTCTTGACTGGGATAAAATAAGCTCCTATTCTACCACCAAGCGAAATTCATGGAAATTCATTCCACCAACTGCTGCATGGTGGGGTGGTTGGTGGGAACACATGGTCAGGATGGTAAAAGAACTTTTACGAAGAATGCTGGGAAAATCTTCTGTCGACTATGAAGAACTCTTAATTATTTTGTGTGACTGTGAAGCAGTCATCAATTCGAGACCCTTGACATATATTGCCAATTCGCCTGATGAGCTTTTGCCATTAACACCTTCTATGTTTCTAGTAAATGATAGTTGTGCTAAATTTGAGAATGCAGATTTAGATTGTGTCGATAAATCTTTCTTAACCAAAAGATCCAGGTATTTACAGAAATTAAGAGAAGATCTGCGAAGTAGATTCAGAAATGAATATTTCGCCCAACTAGTCCACCTAGGTTGCAGAAAAAATAATTTGTTGAAAGTTGGTGACATTGTACTTATAGGTCATGAAGCAAAGAAACGGATTGACTGGCCTCTTGGAATGATAGTAGAAATTTATCCTGGAAGGGATGGTATCTCCAGGGTAGCGAAATTAAAAACACATCTAGGAGACAGACTCCGTCCATTCCAGAGACTTTACCCATTGGAAATATCGGTTTCTGATGTTAATAATCTGAAACTGCCCTTAAGTGTTCAGAAAGTATCTGTAGAGACTGATTGTCCTCCAGATAGTAAAGAAATACCTATACCAATGTCATTTGGTGAATCCTCACCAGAGATCCAAAGAGCTGATGTACATGGTTTAGAGAACCCTACACCTAATCCTACAATTACAAGGGCAGGCAGAAAAATTAAAATACCACATCGTTTAGACTTGTGAAAGTGTTCATTCTGCAATATGTACTATATTGACTGTCAGATTTCATATCTTTTTGTGTTGCAAATTGATAATTTCATATTGCAAGGTGGGAGGATGTTTATTAATTCCTCTCATCTTCCCTAAATACTATTGTGTATCAGTGTATTCTCAATGTGTATCTCCATGTTTATTTTGATTATGTGACTCCATGTAATCGTATCTCCATATTTACACTTTCCTGTAGTATTTTTGTAAACCTGGCAGCAGTGTATTTTCCTTTTGTTTTTTGGCAACAGCCGTAGTAGTTCTGTTTAGTTTTTTGAAATGTACGTTCGAAGCAAATGAAAGGCGGCCTAATGAGTTGTTTTTTCTCTGTAAATATAGTGTTTCGTCCAATAAATGTTGAGTGTGTTTAAAAATTCGAAGTCAGATTATTACTTCTTTAACTGAGAAGTTCACAAACATTTAGGTTTTAGTTTTGAGATGCTAAACAGTGTTTCGTGAACAGTCATTAAGCAAAACTGACCAGATCTTTGATGGACGAGATATCTCGTCATTAGAAGAAAACCGACCAGATCTTGATCTCATCATGTAATATCTAGATAACGAGATATCTCGTCATTAGCAGAATTATTCATCTGTTAATGGACGAGATATCTCGTTGAAACCACTTGGAGGCTTAATAATTGTTGAGCCGTATGCTGGTTCTAGAAAGTCGATGATATGTAAAACATCGAAGTGTGTCTAATAATTTGACCAGACAGCACATATTTCTTGTGGTTAACCTAACAAAATAAAAAAGAAACACCGTTATCTATGAAAATAAAACTTAAAATCAAATATTTGTGATTTCTGCTTTATTTTTGGTGTGTGCAGTTCCGAAATTTTTGCAAATAATTCTCAGTTTGCACGAAGACTCACTGATGAAAAAATATAATCCAGATTGTCTTGTTCAGCATGTGACACATTCAACCAAAGCCTTTATAATTAGTTATAAGGAATTTACGTGTTTGTACATAGTTAAAGGACTATGACATTACCAAACAAGAAGTTACTAAAGGATTTGCATCTATCTCAAGTATAAGAATGACTTCCCAATGAAAATTCATTGTTTTTTGTGCAAAATGGAGCTTCCTAACAAACAGCAAAATCACTGACTACCCTTTAGCATACATGCAATGTCCCTGTGGTGAACTTAACGACCACTACAAAAACAATACAGTAGTATGCAGGGTGTCCCAAAAAGGTTGTTCCGCGATTTATCGTTTTACCATTTGGAGATAAGTAGGCAATGTAAATTGCAAAAGTGCACCAAATAAGGTAAGTAATTAAGATATGTGAATAAAATTATCACGTGATAACAATTTAAGCGGATACAGTTTTTAATTTGTATACCACCCCTCTAGATAAAAATCCGAGATAGCAGAAATGTTCCTTACCTGTATCCCTATCATTAGTAAAAAACCATATTTCGGTAGGTTGAATAGTAACGGAGATACAAGAGTTTCTATTTTAAAGGGGCCGTATCTACTCTAGAACGGAAACTGACCCATGGCCAAGAATGAAGAGCTAAGTTCTGCATTGCTGCAGATGGAAAAATTTCCTTTTATTTTTATTTAAACCATTTTTTCTACAATACTTTTATTAAAGATTACATTGTCTACTATTATGCATTGCGATTTTCATCTGCAGTTGCAATACTACATTACTTTGCACAATGTTGCACTTTCTGATCGAAAAAAAATGCTTTTTAGCATTGTGTATGCGGTCCCTAATCTGACTGCTTGAACAGCTGTGCACAAGCGGTATAAGTCAACTTTTTTGCGTCATTATGCCTCCATTACTGTTACCTACAGAAATGCAATTTTCTGCTAACGATAGGGATGCAGGTAAGGAACATTTTTGCTATCTCGGATTTTTATCTAGAGGGGTTGTATACAAATTAAAAACTGTATCTGCTTAAATTGTTATCACATGATAATTTTATTCATATATCTTAATTACTTACCTTATTTGGTGCACTTTTGCAATTTACATTGCCTACCTATCTCCAAATGGTAAAAAGATAAATTGTGGAACTACCTTTTTGGGACACCCTGTATATATCAGTGCAGTCTATCTCCTCCATGAAGTACGTTTTTGGTAGACAAAGTTGCACTGTCTTTCACGTGCATTGTTTAAGTACCTATGTTCCCTTGGCCATGAAATTTTCTGCAGATGATTCTAATTTAAAACGTGTTGGAAACTAATGGAGAAATAATTGACAAAGATAGTGTATATTACAAAATTTAAGCTGAATGTGAAAATTATTGATGCCTGATCACCCACCTTTATAGCAGAAAGTACAAACATGTATTAATAGCATGGCGAATCGAAGCTTTACTAACCACCATACTTGGCCCATCAAAAGTATTAAAACGGTATTCTTATACTACCTCTACATTTAGCAATAAATAAAAGCATGAGAGTTACAATAAAATTTCTATCATAGTTTTCAATGTTCAAAGGTATTGAACGTTAGGCTCGTAAAACTTAAAAAATAGTAATTTTCTCCCTTAACGAGAATTCTATTAAAAATTCGAATGGAATATCCTTTCTTGACCCTCATGTAGCAAAAAATGAGTATACAGCGATTAACTAAACCACGCACTCTTCTTCCATCATTGCTATTTCCATAGTTCTCCCAATATTGCCCTTTTATCATAAAATCCAACCGTCCATGGTTCTCTTCATAGTAAAATCATTTAAGAGTGACAAAACTCCAATGCCTAGCTTTAATCTTCTGAGCCAATCACACTGTTCACTTGCTTACTTATCCATACAGAGTGTATGGCACAGCATCTGTTGCACAATATTTTATGGTTCGGAGGGGAGATATAATTCACCCGTTTCAAAAATTTGACACATTTAAAGGGTGGGGTTATAGTTTTGTTTTCCACTATTGTTTCTAATGTTAAGGCTTAATTTGTATTCTGTCGTCTTAAAAATTACTCTAACACAATTTGAATACGAGAACATATTTGTTTCTTATATTAATGCACTGCTGGCCATCGAAAATACAACACTGTGAAGGACAAGAGATATCAAAGCCATGTTCATTACACATATGGTGTTGCATTTCCGATGGCCGTCATGACCAGACAAAACAAACATGACTAAACTTTTTTACTGTATTTTGAAATCACTATTATCTCTAGAAACTCGCAAGAACAAAACAATGTACAATCGGATGAAATTCTCATAGAATGCTCTCAACAATGCTCAGAAGATATGATCTTAAGGTAAGAATTGCTCTTTATTGTAAATAAATACAAAGAATTTTTATTAAATTTTAAAACTGGACTTTTTATTGATTAATGAAAGAAATTATGGCTTAGTTTTTATCATAAAAAGAAACCATAGCATTTTCTAATTAAGTCAGTGAACTGAATTTATTAATATTTATGAATTATATATTTGATACATGTAGCCCAACTTTTTCATGCTACTACCTCTTTGCCTTTCAAGTAACATCCCTAGATTGACGGTCTGGCAAAAAATGACCATAGAGTTATAAACCAAACAATTCTAGTTGACAACCTAGGAAACAGCAACATTCCTAGCTTCACATCTCATCATACATGTACTGGTATTAGAGTTGTACTTCTATTCTAAATTCAACTTCTAAACTTTACTTACAAAATTTACTTTCTATTTTCTCTTTTTCCCTTATATGGCAGATTCATTTGCTAGTTGATTGTTCGTTAAATGTAATACTTGACAGCAATGCAAATTTGAAACACTTCATCTCATTTGTTTTGTTTTAAGTCTGGTGAAAAAGTTTGTACATTTTCCACTGGCCGATTTTATTTGCAAGCGAAATCACATTGTGTTTAACCCAGGATTCCCACAGGCCTGATTTGTCATTTTACTTTTTACGTTATATCTTGATACATAAGTGGCGTATTAGCGCAGATTTCACAATGTCCTATAACAAACCATAAGAAGGAATTAAACAAAATACAAGACATCTCTGAAATGGAGGTTTCCAGCCTCCTAAGGGTTGGTTTTGGTAAAGATGTCGAATCTGGGGCACGTTTGTTGCCAAATCAAGATGGCGGACATCTTGGCGATTCGATTTGTTATATCCGGAAGTGAAAATAGGAATTCACAAATAAACAATAAAAAGTAATCCTTTCTGTCTTTCAAAGCCATTTTACTCCCACATTCTGGACATTTTACACTTTTCGCAATCAAGCCAACTTTCTGGCACCATTCAATCACTTTCAAGCTCTCCGGATTCGCTGAAGATTCATCATACATTTAAAAAAAACGCATTTATACTTTCGGTCAAACCATTCATTGTCATACCTAATCAAGGGTAAGTGAGTGGCTATTAAATCTATAATATTACGAACGATAATTAATTAATTTATAATTACAAAATTTAAAAAACAAATAAATATATCAATAGAAATGTGCCACTTGAAAAGATAGTAATCAAAATTTTGGAAATCCAATGCAAAGCACGGAAACCAAAGAAACACAGAATCCATTGCAAGCACAAAATAGCCAGTTAAGCAGTAGCGAATGAAAATCATTCTTAAGCGCTTAGCAATCATAGAACGCAATACATTGCAATTTCGTTAAAAGAAATGGACTTTCCTTCGTAAAAAAAACCCAACCTTTTGCATAGGGTTGCCATATAGCTGGATCAAATCGCTGAGGTTACCATGTTTGCCGGTTACCAGTGCCCCGGATTTTACATCTCCACCTTGGTTTTGTTATAACCAAGTTGGACCATAACAATTGCATTTCTCAATTACTCTAATAAAATAGGTACAATCTGAACTTTTTGCTGGACCCTCATAAGTCTTCCATTTCAAGAAAGACAAATTATGGAGAATAGAAAAAATAAGTCCAAACCCTTCTCAAGGAACATAACTTTTTATTTTAGCATCCTGTCTTCCATTGTCACCCCACTGCCCCTTTGCTTTTCAGTCTCCAAGGGATTGTAACGACGAGTTTAGGAATAAAAATTGGTATCTTATATTAGCATCTCAAGCCATTAAAAAATTTCTGATGCTAAATTATTTTATATTCTCATTTGTGAACTGAATTACTTAAATTTGTTTCTCATTTTACAAATCTAAATTATTTAAAAATTTGTGATTCATTCTTTCTAAGGACACTTATACCTTGGTTCAACAAGCTGTGGGTTCGTATGGTGTTTTTGTTTGGATGTTTGTAGTGGTTTACAATCCACTTTAAACCGTAAGTCCCTGTCTAATTAGTGATAAATTACGTAGAGCAACAAACCATAGGGCACTTATTACAACTTTTTGTTTTAAAATAACCGTATAGAAAACACACAATAAGTTATGAATTACTGCATGGTAGTTGTCTCAACGAGATATGTTATCATCAGAAATGGCAACAACTTCATTCGAAATTCAATCGGCATTCTTGATAACTAGATATTTCAAAATTCGTCAGATCTTCATGGACGAGATATATTGTTGAAACCATTTAAGAGGGTTAATGGAAATAAATTTGAAAATAACACTTGGATGTGAAAAATATAAATCCATGATTCATTTTCCTTTGTTCTTAAATATTAATAAAGATCTTTTCAACCCTTTGTATCTGATAGACTTCATATATTTTGAACTAACTATTAGTTTTTCATACTGCAGAGAAGAGTTTCGTGAGACTGAATATGTCTCGGTAGGCATTGAAACGATTTCTGGTGGATTGTTATTTATATGTATTGTACTATATGTTTACATGTTTAATTTCAATCAGTTTGGTTGAATTATTTTTAATGTACATGAGAAAGTCAGTAAGAGTAAGTTACTAATTAAAGTATTGAATGTACATGTGTATTGGACGATTGAAACTTTCAGCACTAAATAGGAGCCTTATCCAAGTGTCATGTGACATTCAGCAATCGATGTACACAAAACAAAACGAAGAAGCAATTGTTGCCAAGATGGCTATGCCTCTCAATAAGTACTATTATCAAGCAACACTCCGTTGTTCAATTTTTAAAGGTCTGATAACAAAGGATGCCTATAAAGAATGCTGTCATTGTATGGTGAGCATCGCTGTTCATATCAAGCTGTCTAAAATTAGATGCAAAAGTTCTCTGAAGGACGGACAAATATCGGAGACCAAGTCAGTCGGCCAGTGGAGTCTTTCATTCCAAACTCATGAAGACACTAGCATCCCAATCCTACTGCAACATCAAAGACCTCATGCTGCCAAGACTCCTCAAAATGCAATAGCCTGTTTTGATGCTCCAGTTCGATGTTAATTAGCTACCTACCTCTCAAAATACGTGGCCTATTTCATGTAAATTCGCTTCAGCCGTTAGGACCGAAGAGACGCTGACAAAATTCAGGAAGTCCTCAAGCATTTCCCCGTATGGACCTAATCGTAGTTAATTACATTTCTTGATGAGCATCACCTGTCATATCGAGCTGTCTAATTGGATGCAAAAGTTCTCTGTGGGACGGGCAAATATCGAAGACGTCAGTCGGCTAGCGGAGTCTTGTGTTCCAACCTCGTGGAGACATTGTAACATCCCAATCCTACACCAACATCCTCAAAACCTCATGTTGCCAAGACTCCTCAAAATGTGTGTTGCCTTTTGCATGCGCGTCAGCCAATATGACCGAAAAGACTAACAAAATTCAAGTCATCAAGTATCCTTGTCTGGCCCTGATCCTAGTTAATTCCATTTGTTCGGTTCCTCTTAAACAATATCTTTCGGAAAGCGCTTTTCCTGGTAAGGCAGCAAAGGAAGTCGCCATCTTGTTCCGACTGCAGACAAAAGAATTGTACACACTGCCAGTTTTCAAGGACTCATGAAAAGATGGGACCCTAGATGTGGAGGGATCACATTGTAAAATAAAAGTTTTTTTCACATCATTAACCTTATTCGTTTTTCTCGATTTCTAACTTGCTTGCTGACTTTCCCTCATAACTTGTGAAATGTTGTTCTTGCACTTCATAAAAATTGTATTTGCAGAACCCTTGACTATCCACAACTAGTTGAATTGTCCTTTCACTATGGAATGGAACAGTTCAGATGGGCAGGTAAAATTGTCAAGTAAGTGTTTTGTACTTCATATTATTTGAACTGTTAGGTTTCACTTATAGTTAACCCTCTGAGTGTCACTAGGTTTCCCAGTAGTATAATGTTGCTTATAAACCACAACACTCTTGACTAAATAACCACATCAATTGTTATAGATATGAAAGAAGATATGAATTAAAGTCTAAAACTAATTTAACGTAAGGAACTCCAAATGTTCCATTCTCATTATATGGAGAAAAATATTGACCAAATTATTTAAAATGGTTTCAAAATACAAATTTGATATTGCGTGTTGACATTGTAAATAATGAAGTTTGTATGCAATTTGACACAAAGTGGTCCTTATTCAAAGTTTACACATGAATTTATAGAAATTATTCATTACATAATGCTACTTTTGAATTTACTATTCCATGAATAATGCACAAATAAAGAGGAGTGCTGGGGACAGGGTTCTGTAAGTGTTTATAGCATCATTGAACTTGACATTATAAATTGGGTTGTAACATTGAAATTATTAGAGTTTTGAGAATCATTTTATAGTAATTACTTTATTCATCATAAGTTAATTTTAATTTTCTACATTTTAGATTTACTTCTTTAAGGGCTTTTATCGATTTATTCTTATTTTTATACTTTGATATGTAATCAATTTCCTTTTTGTATATGTACCCTTTCTCATATTATATACGACGTAAAATTTTGAATAGGTTTTATGTCCAAGCGTTGATGCTGTTCACCCACATTGGTTGTTGCTGCGTTTGTTTCCTGTTTGTTGCTGAAAGTCTGGGTGAGGTAAATAACTGGCTTTATATCAATTTAATTTATCCCTCTTAAGAAATTTTGGAGCCTTGGATCTAGAACAGACCTTCAATCCAAACTATTCCGTTGTCCACATTGACAAGCTATAACTTCCCTTGGGCTATATATAAAAGGTTGATTTTATTCACTCATCTTATTAAATAATTTCTTCGGAGTGAGGTTTTTATCAATAATTTTTAGACCCACTTAAATGGTCTTTGAATTGTCAGGGTTCCTTTTTTTTCAGAAGCTTCCTTTGTAATTCATTTTCAAAAGTAAAAAAACATGTAATCCTGGCAAATTTAAAACAACAAAATAAAAATGTATGGCAGAAAAATATATGTACTTTTCGATTTCTGCAAATTTCTTGTTTCATTTTCAGAGCTGAATTTTACTGTATTGCAAAATATCGCTAATATTGAACAACCTATTTCAAAATATAACTATTGCTCCTGACTGATACATATCCATTTTGTGCTTGTACTAAGCTAGTGATACAAAAGGTTAAGTTTTTAATGTATTTCGAGTTTTTTATACCTTAAGATCTCATAGGTGATTTGAAGCACAGTGGTTCTTATTACTTTTTTCTTATTTTAATTCATATTCATTTTAATTTTATTGTGATTTTCATGTGCCAATCCTGGTCTCGAAAGCTTATTTATAGACTATCCCAAGTTAAGACAGTATTACTTTATAGAAAATTAGTAAGTGTTTGTGGAGAGTAGATAGTTCTATTTCTAAACTCCATATTTTCACAGTGAATTTAGTTTCAAAAGTCAACACAAAAAATGGAAGTATTATTCAGGGCTATCAGTAGTACTGCTCAAATAATATTAGAAAAGTATGTCAGATTTTAGAGATAATTTCAACTGTAATCATTTTTTCAATGGTGACCATTGAAATGCAGTAAAACCTACCACATTGGTGTGCTTATTATTTGTAGTGTTGTATTAAGTGGCAGTGATAATTTGCTGTGTTCATATAAATAATTACTAACCTCAATGAAATCAAAACCAACAAATTGAGTTCTTTGGCTAGAAATTGCAATTAGAAAGTTCATATAAACACAAGTGCATTTTTGTGGCAACAAAACTTAAAAATTCAAAACCGCAAATTCACAAGAAAAATCTAAAACCAATTACAAAATCCGAATGTTTTCCCCAATTTTATTTTTATAATGCATAGAAAATAATACTTCACTGAAACTTCAGCAGTAATAATTTTTTGAATACAGTTAAGGAAAGTTACAAGAACAGCTATGAATAAATCTCCAAGATTGAATACCAACTAAATTAAATACAATATAGATAATAACCAAATACAGAGTAAAAAAGCTTGTTGCATGGACATAATACTGTCTTCTCAATTTGAGACAGACAATGAATGAAATCCCACAAAATCGATGGTGTCCCCATTGATTGACTAACACCATCGTACACTATCGTGTCTAGTGTTGTGAGACACTGTATCAGTTTAAATAAGTGTGGTTGGGATGAATAAAACATGCCACCAAGGTGGCCAGTCTATCCACTATATATACAATATGAAAAAAGTTCATCTCTTGGGATAATCAAGTCCTGATGAGTATCTAAGAATCTCATCATGCCTATAATTTCAATCTCATATGCTGTAAGGAGGACAGACTGATGTAGTGCAGATGTGTGCCGATTTCACAACAGGAGTAATTTTCCGAATTGATTTTTCAAACCTCATTAGGTAGATGGAAATGGGCGATGTCCTATGAAGAAGAGTGTCTCCTGCCTGGTCCAACTTGCTGATTTCAGCGACACTCTTGGCACACATCACGAACCGTCCTGCCTGTTTCTCCTTCATCCCATTCATTCTGTCACACTCCAAGTAGCCATATAGTGGTTTCCCTCCTGCAATGACTTCTGGGTAAACTACTACTGATAATGGATTCCTCTTTTCAGATGGCGTCAAAAGGCCCATTCACGCACTTTAACTCCTTCGAAATGGTGGGTTATGCAGTGCCCGTCATGATCTGCTTGAGCTTCATCCCGGACCGTCATGAACTCACCGGTGTGACGACCATCGCCGTCCTCCTTCAGCTCAGTGGTGTGTTCATGATGCTCTACTACTTCTTTCAGGGCGAACACAATGAGTCCCTCAATCTGTACATAGCGCCTACTGAAACCTGGTACCTGTACTTTGGTATAATTTTCTACGCCTTTGAAGGAACTGGAGTGGTGAGTTATCTACAGAGGGATTTATTATTTTATTTACTGTACCATTCAATGAGGATGGGTATTGCTAAAGGGGGGTTGTGTGGGATCAGAACACCTCCCATGACCTGATAATTTCCTTTTAATATTATAAAACAATGTTGGCTAATGTATCATTTTTATTCAATCTTTTTTACGATAATATTTATTAATGCTCGATGCTTTCATGGATGGCTAGAGCTGTATATATTCACAGAACCTCTTTTTTAGTTCTTTTTCTATACTCATCTTTTAAGTAATTTTCTAAAGAAGAGATGTTTGCTGATTGTAAGAGTTATTTTACTGATGTACTTGGAGAACTTCCAATACCAGGTTGGGTCCTCTTTGTCTAGAAAGAGGATCGAAAATATGGGTATCAACTTCTATAGGAAATTTCTGGGAACTGAATTAGGAAAACGTATGTAGTGAAATGAATGAGAATAGAAAAATGGGTCTTAAAGTGGTGAGTGGTCTTGACAACAATAAACTAACTAAAGCTATATCGTCGGCTTAGATTTGAAAGTCACCCCTTTTTTACGGTGACACTAAATATTTATTTTCCTGATGAGAAATACATTGTCATATTGTAAGCTGTTTGAAGGATATATAACACCATCAAAATGCTAATAAATTTGTTTTTTATCTAAAAATTTATAGTTCGTCCTTAAACAGCACAAGGTAAAAAAAAATCATTTTGTCAGTTAATGAGTTTCTAAGCTGACGAGATATGTTCACAGAACCTCATTCTTAGTTCTTGTTTTCTATGATCATCTTTAAAATATTTTTGATAAAGAGGTTATTGCTGTACTTCGAGAACTTGAAAATATCAGGTTGGATCCTATTTGTCAAGAAAGGATAGAAAATATGGGTATCAACCTCTCCCATGCAAATTTCTGGGTACTGAATGTGAAAAATGCAATGTAAAATAGAGAAATGTGACATAAAGTGGTGAGTGGGCTTGGCATCAAGAATTAAACAGCTTGAACATGAGACCTTGGAGGCCCTGTGGTGCCAAGTGGCATTTTTTGACCCTGTCAGGTGGTCGGCCTGATGCGGGGATCCCCAGTGTTTAGTTCCCGAGCACGCTTGGTACTCATTTTGTCGACCCTCAAAGGGATGAAAGACTGTCGACCTTGCCCAGTCCGAGGATCGGACACCGGACCTGTAGTGTGGCAGCGTGAAGCGCTACCACTAGACTATCAGGCCTTCCAAAAAACAAATAAGTGTTCTAAAACCATTTATAGGGATTAATAACTGGGTCTTGAGCCTCACAAAAAATTTACCCAAATGGCGCCACTGCCTTATATACTCAAATGAGTGTCCTGATGGACTATTTCATTTCAGACTCTCCACCTAGAGAGCCATATGGAGAAGAAAAAAGACCTCCGTGGTTGGAGTGGCATCCTCAACAAAAGCATGTTCTTCATTATTCCTCTGTACGCAGTTTTTGGAGCCCTAGGCTACTGGAAGATCGGAAACGACATCAAAACAAGTGTCACCTTCAACTTGCCAGAAGAACGGTATGTCAGGACATGATGGAAATACTTGTGAAACGTTCCTTTTATGGGCAAAATTTAAACCATGTTTGCAGATGCATGGATGTACTGGCACCAGTCTATTCACTTGTTGGACTTCCGTGCCAGGAAGAGCTTACACAGGCAATGTAAACTTTTCAGCCAGTCTTGTGTATAAAGTGTCACACGCACATGCCAAAATTTTGATTCGATTGATTTTCTTGCCTTTAACCCACCAAGTGGTTTCAACAAGATATCTCGTTTATCAAGATCTGATCAGTTTTCGAATGGCGAGATACCTCGTCAAGGTAAAACTGCCTTATTGCTCATGTAGAGAAAACAAATTGTTCATTGCCGAGAGCTGGTTAGTTTAGAATAGGTTTTTGTATCAGCTGGTCACTACAGGGTAGTTTTCGGCGTGAAGATAAATCACCTGGAGGGTTAATGGGATAATGCAGCTAATTAAAGGAAAAGACTAATTCCATCAAAAAAGTCACATTTTGGCAGCAGCATAATGGTAACCAACATCTCTCCTAAAACATGGTACACCTGGTTTGTAAAAATTAATTTGCATAATTAATTATTCATTTTTACGTTTCTATTTATATGTGTATGTATCATAACGAAAATACCATTTACCCTTATCTGGCAAATGCTTGTTTATCAAACTCTAAAATATGTATCCTAACATAGTTTTCTTTTGCATTGAACTAAGTTTATGAATGCCACGTCTCCTAAGCCATGAGCCACCATTCACAATTTGGTATTTTCCTAATCATCAAAAATCGGCATTTAGCCTTTAAGTTTTCCTAGTTTAAGTAAGCCTAGTCAAAAAAGTAGTATTTCCTAGTTTGGTCACTTTGGGCTTACGTCTGTTACATGCTATGCACGTAAATATCTAATACAATAGAACCTTGATTATCCGACCTCCAATAACCCAGTGTCTATTATCATGTATAGCCAAATTTTGTTAACGCCCTTTACGACTGACCACCTAGCACGCTTTCCTTTCATAGTGTTGTCCCAATGCTGCTCAATGGAAATTGGGGGAATGGTTGTTTGAAAAACCTCTTGGGTTTACAGTTTTCGCTATAAGCACTCTTTTCTATCCCATTTGATTCTTCGTTCTAGGAACTGATTGTAGTTTCGATTAAAAGTCGTTTAAGGAAGTTAGGACAGTCGTGAATGTATACTCCATTTGTTTTACTTGTATTAGTATTTCAATGACTGATTTTGATAAGCACAAATCATTTTTTTAATTAAGTACAAGATTTTGATAGTTCATTTTTAAATGGTCAGTGTGATTTTTTATAATCGTTTATCTTCTTAATTATTATTCATAATATTCATATTTTGGTAGAAAATAGAGTGTAGTGTTTACATTACAAAAAAATGGCAGATATTTTCTATTCAAATAATTAATACGTAAACAAACACATAAAGAGTACACTTATGTTTCGTTCTCTTTAAAAGTATTATTTTATTACACATGATTAAAATTTTATATTTGTTAAAAATGATTAAATAATTAAATAAATGTTTGTGTGACCGGTGGTATTCAATAGACTCAATACCATATGAGAAAAACTTACTACTGTGCTTTCAAAACACTTTTTTTAACTGAATGTGGAACTCCCGCCAATCCTTGTTTTGAATTTTATTGAAAATTGTACATGTAGGGAAGTAATTGGTTGTTATTTTAATAGATGTTGTAAAGGTTTTAATTCACTTTAAAATCAGTTTTAGAATTCAGTCATAGAGAAGAGAAGATATAAAATGACTAAATTTCCTTATCAAGTGAGTATCATATGCACACCAGTCTTCAACATTTTGATCTAATTTTAATATTCTTATAGCGCTCAAGTTTCCATTGGATTTAAGAAAATCAATCTTTGGGGACAAAGATTTTATGTCACAAAAAAGATGTACAAACTTTCTTTATGAATATTGACCGACAGTTTCATCGGTTATTTTTGCATATGGTTTTAAAGATGATTGAAAAATCATCTTTTTAAATTAAAAGAATTTGGAGATCATGGTTCCACCTAAAATATTGAATGTTTAGGTACAATCAAAACGTAAAAATAAATTATTGGAATAACAATTAGAATTATTTTAGGCTAATAAAAAACATGGTCACATTCTACCATTATGTTAAGGTCATGAAAAGTGGATGCTTCTTTTACTTTAAAATAACGCCCTCACTCCCATATCTTATTTAGGTGTGTACGGGTATCATGATCCCGAGATACCCAAGTGATCTTTCCTCCCTTTCATTTTTACCCTAGTCTACCCTTCTGCTTTTTCTTCCTCCCTCATTGTGTTGTCTGTCTTGTGTTTGGCACAGCTTGACCAAATATGGCCCTTGCGCCATAAGACCCGAAACCAGCCAACATTAAAATAACATAAATGCGGCAATTTTATTGCTTAGTAAACTTCTAAACTTAGAAATTTAAAATTTTCTTATCCTTCAACATACTCTTGTGCAAATCCGGTAAAAATCAACCAATTCAAAATTGGCAATTTGTAAAGTATAAATAAAATATAAAGTAAAATATTTAAAATTAGTGGAAAATTTCCTTCTCTATGTGGCCCATGAGTAGAACCAATCCTAAAAATGTCTGCATTTTTGAAGCAGTCGTGGGCTTCCAATCCGATGAGTGTTTTCTCTTTGGAAAGTTTGCACGTATTTTTAAAATTTGTACTGCATACTTGTTAATTTCTTCAACTAAAATTCGTAAAACATCCGAATTGAACATCAGGGGAAATAATCAAGCTCTTGTTTCAGTTCTATTGGTTGGACGTTTGAGGAAAGCCCAACATTTCCACTGAAGTCGTAAGCAGTTACTTCATCTGATGGTTTGGGAAATTTCCAATTTTTATTTGGGAATTCTGTAGATGAGCTATCAACTACAAAAGTCTCTTGTTCGGACATAAGTTGCGTTTCAGGATGCTCAATTTCACATTCTGAATCGCTATCAGCAAAATTTTCTTCGTCAAATTCCTTCTACCTCTTTTCATTAACGGATAAACGGATTTGAACAAACTACCGCGTAATATATAGTATTGAAAGCAAGTTGATTTCAGTCATGGTCATGTATTGCAATATAAGGGCTAATTAGACCGACTGAAAGAGGAAGATTGAAAATAGTGCTGACATTCGAAATGTTTCCAATCCAAGTGGAGATAAGAAAGAAGTGCTGTAAAACCGTTCCGTCATGAGTGATGCTTTGACTATACAAAGAAAAGATGCTTCGATGGTCACTGTGAGAACCATTCGTGCCCCCTCGAGTCAGATTGCTGTCGGTATGTTTTAAGTCATTCTACCAATGGGATAAAGGAAGGTATGACATGTTATTTCCCACATACTCAGGTGTCATTAGTTAACAAGAAGGAATGCAACGGTCATTTTGATGGTTCAAGTAAAGACATGTGTGACGCTTGCAGAATATTTTTGTGTGAAGTTTTCAAGAGCTTCCCGTTTTCTATAGGAAAGTAATAAATATTTTCGACAAAGAGTGAAAAAATAGTTTAACTCTCGAACGTTCCGAGTCCCCTCGTTACGAAAAGCTTGGATTCTTTCAAACCTCAAACTAGGAAATGGCCGAGTCCATCCCCTCTTGTCTGCTACAAAGAGACCTGCGCGTGAATAGCCTTATTTTCACGTTGAGAAAGATGTCAGGTTTATCGACGGGGAGCCTCGCAAATCGTTTATCCTCGAGCATCTAGAGTATGAAAGGTTGAATACATGAAGAGACTTAAAAAATCAATATTAGTTTAGAACACGCAAAAAAGCATTTCTTGTTCTGCAATGAACTTGTGAAATCTGTAGATTATTTCGTAATATACTACTTAAGACACAGATACAGAAATCTTAAAAAACTGCAAAGAAATTCCGTTAGGAAATTAATACAAGGTCCAGAAATCAGATATCTAGAAAAAATAGTTAATAGCATATTGCAGTATAGAATTGGAAATTTAAAAATCCTACAACTTGAACAATTAAAAATTAAATTTAACAATTTATTGACTGAAAGGGCTATAATTTTAGGTTCTGTTTTATAGTTCATACAGCCTTTAAAAAGTTATTGTTTTATATAAATAATAAAAGTTTGCATTTGTTCTGTTTTTTAAAGGATCAAGTCAAAGTTACGTTGTGTTATTAGAGTGTAAACTAGATATCCAAAATGTTTAGAAATTAGTTGCAATGCATATAATCAATATCTAACAAAAATTCATTTGCCCTTAAATACCCAACAGTTCTTGAGAATAGCAAAAGATATTATTTTTTTCCAAAGGTTAAATTATGCGTCCAAACTATTGTAAAAACTAAATTTTCTAAAAAGTAAATAACGGAGTATCGTAAAAATAAAAGAAACAACTGGTAAACAAACCTCGGGACCCAACTTTCGGTTGCTTCTGGATTGCAACGGTTAAATTACGCGTTTTCATTTATAAGCTGAACACACAATAGACAATACATTGTAAAAAATTCTAAATTCTGAAAACAAAAATCCCACTTTATCTACTTTTCCAAATGGTTTTACTAATTCAAAATTTCACACAGAGGCTTGGATACATGAATTGGAACTATTATATAACTCTAATGTTCTCAACAAGGGTTCGTTCGGGGGTTTTAAAGCGCAAGGGCTTTATTTAGCCATACTGCACCAGACATAATATCAAGTAATAAACACATTGAAAGTTTTACTGACACAGAAGAGAGAAATACACACAGGGAGGTATGCACCTGACAGGAATTGAACATGCGCTACCTACAACTCGAAGGTTGCTAGTGCAGTGGGCATACCTACTTAGCCACAACGGCATGAATAGCATGTTTTCGTTCTCAAGCAGTGACGATGTTTTTGAGCCACTTTGAATAGGAGTGATTTACTGTTTTTTCACCTTCCTTCAGGAATTCCTATGAACCTGTACCCCCATAACTTGATTATGTTGGAATTTTGCTTAGTGAAAACGAATCCCACGTGAAAAGGTGAAGAAAACTGTTAGAAATAATTGCCTTCGAGTTGCTAATTACAAAAAAGACTTATGCGGTTTTCTCTGCTGTGTCCTCAAGACCGAAACTTCAATATTCAAAAACAAGAGCCATATATATATAGCCGAATATCCGATATAACGACTAATTGAGAAAAGCGCTCCCATAAATGCCATCCTTACTTCTTGGCGTGAGAGATCACCGACGCCACTTTCTATCTTTTCCATAGAGTTCACACAATGATAGACAGAGAACAAAAGGAAGGACCCTCTCAAAGGCCAGTCGCTGACAGCTTGTAAATGGTGATCGATGTCAGCGGTCACTTAAAACAAGGAAATTCCAAGGTTCACCATCAGTGCCAAGCCGCTCTAGGAAGGAACAGCTGTTGTACCTGCCTTAGTCTAAAGATTAAATATAGCTCCTATTCATAAAATAAGCCACCTTGGCCATTTGTCGCTATGACAAAGAATTTAATATTTCAAAAGTCCTAGTTCGGATATTTTTAACATTAACATTCTAACGCTTTTAACATAATACTTTGCGGTGGGGTGTTGCATTTGATGAATTTATTAAAATAATAAATATTTAAAATAAAAGTTGACAGGAAAAAGTTCTAAAGATATAAATTCGTGATTCTTTTTTATCTCTTGATCTCGCACAGTTGCCACAACTTACAACTAAAAATTAGATAGAATTTAAAAATATGAAATTAATTCGGAGCAAAAAAATATCACTGCACGTGGCAAGCGAACACAAGTTTCCATTTTGTTGCAAAATATCGTTTGTCCCAAATGTTCGGAAATAATTTGTATTTTTTCAAACAAAATAAATAAGGCTCAAAATAAAAGAGTATTTAAATTTAAATTCTGCAAAAATAGTTTTTAAAAAGTAATTGATTTTTTTAGCAGTACTAGTAAAACAATTTAAGTAATTGCAATGCTCAATATGCATTCCAGCTTCTCCAAAACTACCAAATTATCGTTGATTTAAGTAGAGTTACTCGGATGTTTTAACGTGAAACTTGCCTAAATATCTAAAAGAAGTTGTATATAATACATTCACTAAATTAAAATGTGGTGTATCAAATTTAAAACATTAAATTAAAATATGTTGAGCAAATCTTATGTGATACTTGTACAAACACACAGACACAAAATTGAACATAGAACGGCAAGACAGACAGACTGACTTACGCAACCAAGTTCAGTCACTAAATGAATGTAAGAACTCACAGTATGCAAAGTTGAATGAAAATATATTCAACCGTTTGGACGTAGCACGGGCACATATGTACATACAGACAGACGGACACCAAATGCTCAAGGGACGGATTTTGCATCAGAAGGGGCCCAAAATGGATAGAAAACTTGAAATGGGTCGAAAATATTCAATGTACAAACAAAAACTCCATTCTTATTTATATAGATAACTCATCCAGATTTATTGTAAAATTATCTCAATAATTACATACTGTAACTCAAATCCAAGTGTATTCTTAATCATTATTTTTTTAATCAAACTTGGAGGTACTATTTTTTACGAGTGTAATAGTATTCTCTGTACTCTTTGAAACTTATATTTTCGTTAAGATTAAATATTTTAGTTTTGATAGGGTTTAAATTTTCATTGTTCATATTTTTCACGTTAAGCTGCACATATAAAATAGCTGAACTATATATACTTTATTTTTTCAGATTCACTGACTTGATCCAAGTTATGACAGCAATTGGTATATTGCTAACATATCCTTTTCATCTTTCGTTTGTTCTAACTCCGATCAAGAAGTTGTTTATCCAAGATGACTTCGGCGAGACCACTAAGCAAGTCTTGGACCTTGTGCTGAGGGCTATGTTAGTTATCTTCACCTGTAAGTGCTGTTTGTTGTTTACAAATGTCGGACGTTGTCTCAAGCCATTAGTCCCCATGCTTTAAAATATTAAGACACGACACTGTCAAAACGTACGAGTACAAAGCACGCGTCCAAGTGTTCGGCTGTCATAGGTTGATGAGTGTCACATATGCAGTTCGGGGAGTGAGCAACAACTGAAGATTTTTAATTTAAGTTGGAATATTGTCCCTGCAGCATGGAGAAAGGTGATTATGTGTGTTAAACAAATGACGACTCACCAACCGGCCGGTCTGTTGAGTCGTCATTTGTTTATATTTGGCGCAGCGTAACAATGGCGTCGAAAAAAGCGATCCCGCCAGTTGTGAAGTGCGTTCGGTTACTCGTTTTCTAAACACAAAAGGTGTTAATGCAGCTCAGATTCATCGTGAATTGAGTGAGATCTATGGACATGGTGTTATGAGTGAGGGAAAAGTGAGAGTGGTGTCGAGAATTCAAAAGGGGCCATACGAACGTGCACGACGAAGAGCGAAGTGGAAGACCCAGTGTTCAGACGGATATGAATTCGTCCAAGTGGATGAAAAAGACCAGGCTGATCGACGCTTCACGACTTCACAAACCAGGTACAACAATCACAGTAGCTGTGTGTACTGTGAAACACTCGTGAAGCTCAAACGTGCTTTCAAAACCGCCGGCGTGAGATGCTGTCTTCCGGAATCGTCCGGAAGACAAAGCATTGAAGAATACGGCTGGGGACTTTTCGACCACTCTCCCTAAAGTCCTGACCTTGCACCCAGT
Organism: Meta bourneti; assembly: GCA_933210815.1. Classification (NCBI taxonomy): domain Eukaryota; kingdom Metazoa; phylum Arthropoda; class Arachnida; order Araneae; family Tetragnathidae; genus Meta; species Meta bourneti. The sequence goes on along the minus strand of OW119926.1, from coordinate 73,678,278 downwards.
GACTATCACTTGTTCCTGCACTTGAAAAATTGGCTAGGTTGACGACAATTCGATAGCGAAAGTCTGAAAACAGCGCTGAAGAAATGGTGCAACTCGCAGGCGGCGGACTTTTACGCAGAGGGAATTAGAAAAGTCGTATCCAGATGCACCAAGTGCTTGGAATTGAATGGCGATTATGTAGAAAAGTAAACAAAGGTCCAATAAAAGAAAACTCATGAAAACCAAGGTGATTTAGAAAGCATTTCTTATTTAATGACCAAACGGCCCTTACTTTTGGAATACCCCTCGTATTTGCTTATCTCGGCCGGCTTTTCGTGAGATGTGGCTATTGGCCTAATATTTCGCATAAATTTTTCTGTGTTTATAAATTAAACACTTTTTTCATTTAACAGATGCCAACCAGTTTCCCCTTTCGTTACGACGAAAATGTTCCTTAAAATCTCACCAGATAGATTTACAATATATTTGCATCCTATATAGAAATATGTATTTTTCTATATTTTGCAATTACCAATGTACTAATAAGCAAATATTCGCCTTATTTTTATTCTAAATTGAGAAATTTTAAAGTCTTTAGGATGACTTTCATTTTTTATATCGAAATAGACAAGTTTTCACCATTACTTTTATGTCATTTGAAATATTTGTTTGTGATATTACATCTAAAAACGTAGTTAACAGCATTTTTTTTAAATAGAGATTATAATGTTTCTGTATTTACTTTGAGACCTGCACTAGAAAAATCCTACCTTTTGAAAAAGTTTACAATTGTCGAAAAAAAATAAAACTTGATTTCAAAAGGTTGAATTATTTAATAACTTTTACTTTCTTAAGTACAGTTAATGCAGCCAAGTATATAAATGTGAATACTTAGACAACTATTTATCTTTCATATATTTATTAAATTGTCATTTATAAAAAATGGTTAATATGACATCATTGAAAAAACTTTTGGTAAATACATAATTCCTGAAAAACATTCTTGATTCCATTTCGAGTACTTGGAACATTTAATCAGAAGTTGGCATCTCTGATTCAGTTATGAAATACTCAAAACGAACAAATATCAATTGGCAACCTCTCCAATGGTAACAAGTCTTTAAATGTAAAATAGTGTAAGTGAAGAGCTAAGATCAAAATACTTTCATGTCTGTTGTGACTGAGTTGGCATAATCTTAACAACACCCAAACGGACCTTGTCTCTACTATTCTACTATGAAAAGTTTTCATTATAGGTGACAGAGTTGTGCTTCATCTTTAAATCGGAAAGGAGATGTTAAAACTTACTTTGTTTTAGATATTGTTCTTATTTGTTACAATCTGAGTTTAGTTTTGTGACTACAGTTCATCTTTTAGTGAATTTTCAAGTAATTTATTTTTAAGGCATTTTCATAATCACACACATAAAGGGACAATTTATGGCGACATAATCGACAAATTTACAGCTTTGTTTGGAATAGACTTAATATTTAAAAATAATTCAGTGTGCCAAGATGTAACATCAGTGAGGATTCATGTAGTTTTCATTCAGATGTTTACACAATCAATTTGACACAAACGAGTCTTTAGTTGGAATTAAATCCGCTGAAATAAGATTTCAAAGTTCATTATTATTTCATTACCTTACCTGATAAAAATATAACACAAATTGAGAAGTTTAAAGTGGCATCAGACAGTTTTAGGATAATTTTCAAGACTTGGTTTAAACTTCTGATGAGATGTCTTTATTTGAAAATGCTATGCACCGAAAAGTTTAAAACAGACCTTTATTTAACTATCCGAAAATTATTCCTGGGATATGAAGTATCATACATAATTTAATGATGCATTTCTTTTAAAAAAATTCAAAGTTTTAAAAAGGATAGTTAAAATGTAACTAATAAAATTAGTTTTAAAATGTTGGTATACTTATATTATTATACCTGCAGATGGACTGGCTTGTACAGACCTTAATCTCATTGAAAACTTCTGGGACAAATTGGAGTAAGGCCAGGCTCAACCTTCTTCGGTAACTGAATTGACCGCGGCACTCATTCAAAATAACAAATTATCCAATTTGCTATTGTTGAGGGACCTGTGAACAGTTTGCCAAAAAGGGTGTCTTCCATTATTGCTACACATAGTGAACCTACATACCACTGAGAAATAAAATTTCATTGATCTATTTTCTGTCATTGTCCAATCACTTTTGTCTGTATAGTATGTATATACTGTTTATAAAAAATGTCAGCTGACTTTTATTTTCTTTATAGTTGTGATATCTGCTTTGACTCCTTACTTGGAATTGCAACTTACAGTGTTGGGTGCATCGGCCAGCTGCTTTTTGATACTCGTTATCCCTCCATATATGTGTGTGAATAGTTATAATGAGCTACCTGATCTCAGTAAGTTGATAGTTTCATTTCAGTTCCCATCAAAAGGGCTCCCCTTGGTCTTTTAAAGTTCATAAAAAGTACTTAAATTTTGTTTTTCTAATTTGGGGAAAGTTCTTTAAAAATACCAAAATTTATTTAATCCTTGAATCTGTTAAACACATCTCCAAACAATATTTGCCCACTACCTTAAAGACTTTTCATGCGCATTTTTTTTCTTAGTTTTTCCTTTATTATTGCGTACACTGCTAATAAAGTAATTAATCCACACAATCACAGTATAAGTTTTTAATTAAATAAAACAATATTTATGAAACTAAAGATACCCAATTTTGGGGGTAACTTTTGGTATTGAGCTCTCTTAAACCTCAACAAATAAATCTCTAGCCTTAATTGAAATGAGAAACACATTCAATGTATCACATCGATTATTTGAGAAGGGAAGGAGTGTTGTGCGAGAAAAGAATTGACAATCAATGCCATAGTAAGAATAATCAGTTGTGTGGATTTTTGCTTTTAAAATCCTTTTCGTTTGTTTTAACTATCGCCTTTTCTTATTTGGCGCTTTTCTTGACGTGCTTGCAAGTCAAGAAAAGCACCAAAAGCGTTGCCACAAAAATCTTTATATCAAAGCTAAGCTGTACCAATTTAAAAAAACGATTCAAATTAAAACAATTTTATCTTGTTTAGTCCAGTGTCAATATATGTAAGACCTGTTCTGTATGGTGTGACTTCTGACCCACAGATATCATCGAGTAAGTTTAAGTTGCAAAAGGGTGACAAACAGCAATGTTTGGGATTGGTTGGATTTGTGGTCACTTACTTGTCTTGTATATAGATGATATTACTTTATGACCACATGTAGAAGATATCACTTATTCAAAATATATCTTTACTTGTATTAATGTTTATACTTTTTATGAGCAATTTTTATTCTGGTCGATATTCAACTTTATTTTTAATAAAATCAAATATTGAAATTAAAATTTCATTAAAAATTTCAATATTTTTGCCAAAGCATAGAATTCCTGCTTTACATTATGTTTCAAAATCATTTACTAAGTGTTTATGTATGTGAAATATATTTGGGTAATTCTCAGAAAAATTGGGAATTTATGTTTCTGATTTTTCTTATAAAAATTAATTTAATGAAACTTTTTGTTCATAAAAAGCTTCTGTAATTGATGCAATATATAGAAGTGCTAAATTAAGACAATTTTCTATATGTTCAAATTTGCCTAAAGAATAATCTGTAGAAATTAATTGATTTTTTAATAGATTAATTAGAATTTATAAAATTTCAATTGCCTTCCCCAAAGGGATACATAAATGCGACCTTGCTAAAAATCATCTGATTCTAGTGTTGTCAGATAGGAGTTGGAAAATTACTTCCTTTTTCAGCGGATTTCACTTGCGCTTATCACATTAAATAAAATCCATTTCCCTATAAACGATCGCCAATAGCCCATTGTGTTGCTCCAGTGTGACGTTGATTCAACTACCTACTTAGCTTCTTACAAAATGATGTACAATGTGGAAGTTCTGAGATTCTAGTAGAAGTGAAAAACTATTGGAAATGAAATTTTTTATTAATCACACTTTATATATCATCTGTCACAAATATTAGAAGATAATTGATATATTTCAGGCAAAAAATTAAGTTGGAACATGAAGTAATAAAATTTAAATTGGGTAAAAATATTTTTTGGATAAAATTGCTTTTCCAGCAAGACTGGTAAAACGATCTACGTTCGCCAACGTTACTGTAACAACGTTCACTATTATTCCTGTGTGACTAATTCGTATTTTTTCGTCCTCCCTGTACACCAAGAATTAGTTTTTAAAAACTTGTTGTTACCATACTGCTGCAGAATTAAGACTTTCTGCTGCTAAAAATGTCAAAAAGGAAGAATGTTTGTAAAACCGCCATTTTAATCTTTACATTACAAGGATGAAATAAATGAAAATTGTCTTCGGAAAAGTTTTTAAAAGATTGAAAGATTCAGATTGATAAAAAATATTTTAAAAAACATGAAATTTGGCTCGCACAAAATCCGATTGATTTCCTTAAGAAAATCCAAAGAAAGCTGTTTATTCTGACATAAATTAATACAAAACAAATTATTAGAAAATTTCTCATTTCCTAAAGTGAGCAAAAGAATAATAAACTTATCTACAACGCTAAAAACAGAAAGCATGGTTAAGTAAAAAAAGTTTAAGATTTACAAAAATTATTAAAAGAAATGAAGGAACACTACAAAAATTCAAGGACCAATGAAATCAAAGAACAATTAAAAGGAAATGAAAAGAGCATTCCAAAAAATTCTAGATGGAAAAAGGCGAGAAATGTAAGTTTAAACTTCGCGAGATTGGCATAACAAAACGCACGCCAAAAGGTCTTTATTCTACAGCTGTACTCGATTTTAAATTTGAGAAATTTTCGCTTCTTAGAATGATCCATTTATCTGTTTGCTTAAGATATTGAATACATTATGCACTTTTTATTGTACCTTTTGTGCCTGTTTTTCAGATTACTCTTGTTGCCGTATGCTGTTTCATGCTGTCATCCTGCTTATCGGAACTGCAGGAACTGTATTAGGATCTTACATAACCTTTAAGAACCTTCACTTATACTACCCAAATGCGACTATTTTTGAATAAGGCCATCATCCTTTGTTTTTCACTTATGTTCTGAAGAACACTACTTACAGATTAGATGATATAGGATGAAAACTGTTTTGTATTATTTGAACCAAAAACTACGACATCAGCCAAAAAAGTGTAATACCGTGAGCTTTAAAACTTCTTAAAGCCTGTGTTGTGTAATATTGATGCATAATTGTGTGCATAAGTGATTAAAAAAACATTTACAAGGGGTATTGCTGAGGCAATAATAAAAACACATCATAACTTGGCAGTCTAAAAAAGTTATTGTATGTTAGTTAAAAGGTTTGCTAATCTTGCATTTTGTGACTAATTTAGCAACTCTTTTAATTTAATATTCATAAACTAGCAGACCCACGCATGCATAGCATCTGAGCTTAACTTTCTTAATTGCTCTTATCTATTGATGACTGTCATTACTCACATTTCATATCTTATTTCAATCCATTTCTAATGAATATAGTATCCATATTCATAAATGCATTTCATACCTCTAAATGAAATGACATTATCCAAAAATATATAACAGTACTATTGTGTTTACTGTTACTGGTGTTAATTCTTATTTCGGTATAGATGTATCTAGCGCCTCGTCTGGTGGCAATGCTCTTGGGGAGTTTTTTTATGTTGCCAGGAAAGAAATCGTAGAAAAAATATTTTTTTATCTTTATAAATCTTTCCACTTGTCGAGGTTGCCATAAAAACGGGAATAACCCTGATAAAGATGGATTACTTTCACCTGCCATAACTCGCTACTAAAAGTGCGCCAAGAACATTGCACCAGACGAGGCGCTAGATACATCTGTACCCTTATTTCCAATAAAATACATGGCAAAAACACGCCTGTCATGTTACAATTGAATTCTGAACATCCGATTCAATTTAATCACATTCCCTTGTTCAAGGTTATTCGTTATTTTTTATACTTAACTTGTTTCCGCTCATGTTTTGTTTTTGTACTGAATTCTAACTTCCAGATTTCTCATTGCTTTCTGTAATCAGATTGCTGAAGAATCTCAGTAGTTTCGAGCTTTCATTTAGTTCTAACAATATTATGCAGCTTCAGAACTCAAATCAAGTATATTTAACTAAGCGGCAAAATTGGCGAATGAATCCTGTACCGGCCGATTTTGTATTGTTTATTTCCTTTGTTGCCATTCAACAATAAGCAAATATCGTCGATATCTGTGCCACATATATTAGTGAGATACATTTATAGATTTTACTGTTTAATGCATCGACAAATATTTTAATTGATTCATTCTCAGTACTGAAAGAGGCATTAATAAAGTATTGAATAATTTAATTTATGAAAATTAAAATTTCTTAGTTATATCTACATCTTGTATAGGGTCCACCAATTAATTCCATCTGTAAAAACAGATCAAGGTATATTTTAACTATTTTTAGGGAAGACAATATTGTACTGGAACCATCGACCTTCTAATAAAATAGATAGAGCATGTGAGCGCAGTTTCGTGTTATTTCTTCCGGTCGCTCAAATTGAAGATCTGTGGTTAAAAATGTTAATCCTAATGTGAGTCAAATTATTGGTTGGCTAAAGTGATTATACAATGTGATTAAAAACTACTCAGAGCTTCGATAGCCAATTGGCCTATGTGGATTCATAAGCCCACGTGACCCTCAATTCTTAGATCTTACGACAGCGACTCCCACATGCTCCGTCTATTTCATTGGAAGTTCTATGACTAAAGCATGATTACTGTACCAAATATTATAAAATTGTAATGGAGTATAGGCCTCCTGATAATATTCTTCCTTTGACTCTGAAATTGCAAAATAAACTAATGCAGTATGAATCTAAATTCAATCATTTAGTCAGAAAAGGCCACAAGCATCTTAAATTGACTCATTTTGACCGAGGTTATAAAGATTTAAATAATTATTATTTTAATTTACTTTTTTGCAATTTTAAATGACGAAATGTATTGCTCAGGAACTTGGTGCTTTTAATTGTTCCTTGAGATACATTTTCTACAATTTTTGCTAATGAAATATGTGCTTTCACTGTTCATTTTTCTTTTACTCACTATTGATTAATGGATTTGTCCACATTATAGAATGTTAATTTTTAAATTATAGTTTACTTTTTTACTAGTTAAAATAATTAAATGTATTCAGAGGTGCTTTTAAATCTACATTTTGTATTTTTGAATAAATGCTTTTACTATCTGTTCAGTTTCACTATATAGACTACTGTATTAACTCACATTATATAAGTTAAAACCAGACACATGTTTATACAACTAATAAATACTATATCTTAATTTTCTTCCAACTACATTGCCATATCATTTTAACAAAAAGGTGGACAAAAGTTATCTTGTAACATTCGCACTTTTTGGGTGCAGAGTCCTTCAAGAGGAGCATGCATTGCTCCTCGAGATGATGCAATTGTTTTATTTGAACATTATAAATATTTTCTTTTGATTGTTACAGAGCTACCACAGGCGACTTTTTGCTATTTTCTACCTCAGTGACTAGAGAAAATTTTGACATTTTGGCACCAATCCATGGCAAATGAAAGAAAAACATCAGAATCTGGTTGCTAGATTGTCATGAAAACCTTAAACCATTTAGTTTTTTATTTAAATTTCTTCAATGTCTGTTTCATACTTAATCAGCACCTTTTGTGTTTTAGCCAATTTATTTTGTATCTGAGCAACTAAAATTGCTACTAAATAAGATTTTAAGATGAGACTTTTTGAAGAAAATTCATGACAATTTATGCTAGTATTTCACAAGTGCTTTGGCTGTGGCAGCCCTGTGTATATTACTAGTTAACTGTATGGAGGTTATTATTGAACTAGCCTGAGTGGCAACCATTTTAAATTCACAGTAAAATAGATGCCTTATAGTTTTTAGAATTGTTCTGTTGATCGCTCAATGTGCAACCATTTTCTTTTCTGTTAATAAATGTCTCATTCTGAGACTTCATTTTATGATGGCTAACTTAATAAGTTACTATACTCTTTATTTAATCATTGATACTGAACTGTAACATTCTTCAAGTTTGGAACAGGCAAAATTAACTTTCAGTTCTTGAGTTATGTGTTCTTGCATGCAATTTTCTCGGCTCAGTCTCTTATCACTAAGTGATCAGCCCCGTTCATGTGACTTTCACTTTTCTGGGAGTCTCCAAACTCGTTACTCATTACAAGAGAACGGAAATGCTGCAAATGGATATTCAAAGAATGAGATGTTCATAAAATCAAATTTATAAAAAATCCAACTTTTTTGTAAACTAGTTTTTAACAGTTCATGAAATCATGACATTCAATTTTCATACAATGGTAAATATTAACAACCTGCCTTGTGTTTCTTTTATTCGTTTTTGTAGAACATGTTTTAGGTCATATTTTGGTTTCTATGAGATTTAAGTATTATATAGAACATGTTTGTACTCGTTATTAATTTATTCATCTCGGAATGTAAAATTTAATTAATTTAATATAAGCATTGAGGCCTCTATGTCTTGTATTAGACACTCATAAACTGTAGGTATAAATAAATATACAAGGCCGAATCGAAAAGTAAAGAGTGGAAGAATTGCTGTTGAGTGTATAAAAATAGTTATCTTGGTTACATGTTTATTATGCTATGCCAGTTTCTTTAACGTGACAGAAGCTTTGTATTATGACGATGGTTAAAACTGAAAAATTGTCTGAGCTATTGTGAAGAATATCATTTGACATAATTGTTAGAAGTTGTCTTGCATTGTAAAACAGCAAGCTCAAGTGAATGCTATGGATTTTTAGTATAGATATAGTATAATGGGTGAGTTCATTTTTGTCGCTCTGATCATTCATTGCCTTACAAAGACTAAGTATATGTAATGCATAAAAAGACAGGAAACTTCAATATAAAGAAATAATTTAGTAATGGGTACAATTGCTGTTTAAAACAGCACTGTATTGTTAACTATTGCAGTGGTAGATAATTCTCCCAAATATCAATATAAAAAACCTAATCTAAAGTGATGTTTTTGTTAAAATCTATAACCTGATTTAAGGTTTTAGCACCTAAAAATCTAGTGCATAGTTATAACTTTACAATGCCCCTAAAATTCAAACTGATATCAAATGCATTGTACAAATACCACTTAAAAAATTTATAATATTCATAATTTTGAAAATTCAAGTTTTATAATTGCAATATGCACTTACTTGCGAATTTCTAAATTCCAAATACAAGGTAAAGAGAACATGAAGAGATTGTACTTTTGATCTGTGGACTGGTATATCCATTATACCTATTAAACAATCAATACACATTACAGTAAAATCTTACTAAATTTTAGCCATGTTACTCAAAATAATATGCTTCTTACCACAAATTAACTCAACATATTCTTCTAATGAACAGTCCAATTCAGCTGAGGGAATTCCAACCTAAAAGAAATTTATGTATAGTATCAAATAATGAAGCAAAATATTAATTTATTTACATCTACCTCAGAAGTAAAAAAAAAATAATAAAAGAACAGTTCTATACCAAGCTTAAGTGGTCACCAAATAAGACAAAAACGGGAATAATTGCAACATGGGTGTATTATGTCCAAGTATAGCTCCCATTCAGCAAATGCAAATTGTATCTGCAACCAATCAGTCCAGTGGTCAGGGTATCCTGCTTCTGGATCGAAAGGTTTCTGGTTCAAATCTGGGGTAAGGCATGGATATTTGCCCGCCATGTATAAATGTGTGGCCTTTCTATAAACAGGTGCCTAGAATGCATGGTAGGGATGTGAAGTGTAACATGAACCCACCATCTGTGGTGCAGCATAATGCAAAGTAGTTCACGATTCTTCCAGTTATGACTAGAGTGAAAGGGCAGTCTTCAGAAAGAGTTGTTACTGATGATTGTACTGGGACTGGTTTTCTTATATCTAAATTTGTTGGAAACGGTATTTTGTTTCTATGTTCTTTATCCACTTTGCAGTGCTGCCACAATCTAAATCTAGGTGACTAAAAGGCGACGTTTTGCTACTATTTCAACCTTGGCAACTAGGAGTATCTTTCAAGCAAAATCATCTTAAAAGCTATTTTCAGTTTTGGTGACTTTTTTAAATTCCCACAGGTCAACGAAAATTAAGTCCCCCACTTTGTAACCCATAGCAAATATCCTTGTTTAAGTCAGGGAAAATGATTTTATGACTACTGCATCCCAATGGTATCAAAAACGTTTGGTAAATCTTAAACATTTTGATCCCTTCAATGAGGCATTTCTATGTAACAGGTTGTATTTTTCTGTCAAAGAAGCGCTAAGCTACACGAAACAGGGATTTTTGTTTTGTTGTTTTAGATCCTGTGCCAAGGATGTAGCTATGGGGGTAATTAAAACTGCTAATACAATAAGCTTTAAAAAAAGACTAATTTTACTACTATTGTTAAGAACTTATGCTACTAAAGCTATTATTTCACAAGTGCTTTGGTTATGGCAATTCTCACATTGGTTTTGGTTAAATGTGGCCTTAAAAATTAAAAAAATAACCCTTGAAAAAGCCCTTATTTTTCTTTTGCTTGAAGACTGGGAACCCTATAGTAGACATTTCCCTTATAAAAGGCCAAAAAACATCTTATCTCTTCATAATCAGGGAGCAATGAAGGATTACAACAGGTGTCGCATTATGAAGAAAATGTTTCAGAACAAATTTTAATTTGTGAACTGACTTATATGCTAAGATTCTTCAATTGAAAAATGATAAAGAACTTATAAATAACTCAGATAAGGTGGGGGCTTCAAACATGTGTGAAATTGGCATTAAATCAATGAGTTTTGTTTTCTGCATCACAGGAAAATAGTTGCTATGCATTACTATTACTTAACAAGCCTAGTTTTTAAAGGACCCCTACATAGAGGGAGGACATGAAGTCCAAGGGTGAGCCCTTACAATGAGAAAAGTTTTTGTGCAGTTTGTTTCTAAAGTTGTAAATCTTTTCACACTGTTGTAACATGCCATACTTGTACTGCCAAAATTTGGGCCACCTAAGACTGACTACTGTCTTTCTGAAGAATGAATAAATATAGTGTGGTTCTCCCAGGTGACTTATTGCACAAAGACCTGTGCTGTTGCCTTGAAGCTGGTTGGAGTACTTCCTCATAAAAGCAAGAGATTCAAACAAGTTTTCTTTAACTTTTGCTTAGATTTTTCAATGAACCTGTCTCCTTAGTTTAAACTAACTTCTTACCAATTTTTAATAAAGATTTATTTTTCGCAGTTTGGGCTGAACTCTTTAAATTTATTGAAAGATGGTTGGTTTGGGGTTTTATGGTGCAAGGGCCATATTTGGCCTAGCTGTACCAAACACAAGACAGACAACATCAAGCAAAAAAGTTCTGAAGAGAGAATGGAGAATATAGTGTGAAGAAAGCTGAAAAAGATCTTTTGTGTATCCAGGGAATGCGATCCCGATGTTTACTAAAGACAGTAAACACCATAGGAAAAGAAAAGACCACTAAAGTACCGCTCTGTGAAGCCCTGTTCACCCCTAAAGGAGATGTGCCCTTGAGGGCAAATTTATTGAAAGGTTACTTGAATCTGTACTGCACTACCATCCTGGGATATTTTTATAATAAAAATGTACAATTGTATAAATGAAAAGAGGTGTTTGTGATAAGGATCCATCAATAGGTCATTTAAGGTAGGGTGTCAATTTTAATGACAAATCAGTATAGTCTGTTAAACTTGGCATGTTGCACAAAGATGTGTGTTATTGCTGTGAAGCTTGTTAGAACACTTCCTCATAAAAGCAAGAGATTCAATCGAGTTTTCTCTTTTAATTTTTAATGAGTCTGTTTATATACTACAAGCTGAATTTACATGTCGTTGCTCGGGTTTAATTGGTTAAGTGTAGATTGAATAATACAACCTAACACACTTCTCTAGAAGCAATGGCTTTAAAAGATATTTGCATTAAGTTTGCTGTAGCAAATGAGTCATAATCGATAAAAGACAATGAACTTTGGATTATGGAACAAATGCAAAAATCTTCAGTTTAATTTGTAATTACCTGATTGAGAGCTTCTTCGAATTCGGGAGGCCACTCTTGCATCAAAGTTTCTATATCAGGCATGTTTCTACATAAAATAACAATGAACTTATAATTTAGGCAAATATTTTCATTAAAATAGTCAATGTTATCTGATTTGATATAAGAGAATTAAGTATGCAATGTGTAATAAGAGTTTAATTTTATCATACCTTATACACAGCAAATAAAAGTCTTTTCTTAATGTTGTTCATTCATTTAAAATAGAAATGTCTTGTTTTAATACATTATCTTTTATATTAATTACAAATATATATTGGATTGAAACATGCTAAAAGTAGAGAAATGTATAATCATGAAAGTATTACATATATTGAAGTATATACACATATTTATTCTAAATGATACATATTTTTATTCAATCGTCATTTTTTACTGGTAATTTTTAAATTTTTCTCCCAATAATATGCATTTAATTAACATGTTATTATTAAAATAAAGAAGTGAATAAAATCTTTATACTTTTTATCTACAATTAGAGGTTGTAATGCCATCATTAGGTAGTGTAACACCTGAGGCTGAGTATGATATATGCATAATTGTTACACTGTACCCATAGGTCACTAGTACACTGATCTAACCATTACAGCCCTGTAGGGCCTGGTTTCATGGTTTGATCAAATTCCAGCTTCTGAAATCTATTTAAAAAGCTAAGGAAAACCAATAAATGTAAATCCTACCATACCCCTTTCATTACGATAATATATACCTGCAATGTAATATTAATTTAAGGAATAGTCAACAAGTAGTATAAAAAAAAAATATTTTTCTTATTTACTACTTGTTGGACTTTGGGATTTTGTTCTAGATTCCATCAGAATTTGTCTAAAATTCAGAATGTTACTCTGACATGTTATACCTTGCTCAACTTATAAATTCCATGTCTATTACGAATGATACATTTATCAAAGTCAGATATTGCACTTCAAAGCACCTATTAAATTTACAAAAATAAAGGTTTTTCACAAAACAGCAAACATTTACCTAGAGTAATGAACTGTCGGAGGTGGCTTTGATCTGTGTAAATTTGAAATACTGTTTATCCATGCATCGATTTCTTTTGGACGTTTGTCAGCATTTTCCAAACTTTTCACAGCCTTTCAAAATAAACAAAATATTTGCAGACATAAGCAACTCTACTTATTTCATGAAAGATACATAAATAATGTTAAATATGCTTTCAAGTTCAAAAATTAAAAATACAAAATTGGGGTAAACAAATCCTCTGCTGCTGTGTGAAGCCACAACAGATGTAGTAAAATAATGTAAAATGCATCCAAGAAATCGGATAACATGAACTTTTAGTGTGTTTTACACATGTAAAGATTGGTTGCCACCCTTATTCACTGGCATGCCAGTAAAAATAAAATGTACATGTAAAACCTTACTGGCATGTTGAATCATACATGCATGTTGTGACATCTTAGCGCCTAAGAGTCTAGGATGGCCAGCTGCAGACCTGGAAGAGTTTCCTGTTAAAAAGTCCTTCAGTACTGCGCTTGCGCATGTGAAGAGGATGAAAAACAGTTAGCTCACGGACTCCGTCTAGTTGAGACGTCTTCGTAGCAATTCGTAAACTTTAATATGAAATTAAGCATTTTGTCAACCCATGTTTTGTTTGTAAAAATAAATGTTATTTTTTAATGTCCAAAAAAAGTTTGGATTAATTCGTCACAATGTATTTACTAGCACCAAAAACGTTCAAGTCTTCTACCTTTACTGCTGACATTTTTTACTTATTAATTTATTCATATAGCAGTAAAAACACTCACCATTAAACTTGAATATACTTATTTTAATGCATCAGTATGGAGCCTGCTAATCATGCTCAACCTTTGCTCAGTGTTTATTTTTGCATGTACAAGAGCATGCAATATTAGTCAACATTTCTTTCCAGTATTGAAAAATAAGACTGCTGCTTAAGTTCACATTTCATGTGTAAACCCCTACTTGCATGAAGGTTGTACTGGTGAATAGATTATTTTTTGTTGAACAAAAAGCAAACTATCCGTACACCACAAAAGTACAATAGGCTTACAGAAGTTGATTAATCAGAGAAATAGTGGAATATAAATTTCAACTAAAATTACAAGATTTGATAAACTTAGCAAATGAAAAGAAAAGCAGATTAGATTCAACAAAAACATTGAGTTCCACTGACTATGGTCTACCTAATCTTCGCAAATTGTTTTGAAGGCACATTCTGGAATTATCGAATGCAAGACACCTGAAAAGTAAATTTTGAACAGATTGTATAGGTGCCAGGAAATATATGCATGTGCAAACCTGGCTTTACTGTCCATAATGTGGAGATCTAATAGCACAATACTGAAACTTACTACAGATTTGAATGTAGTCTCTTTGGATATAGCTCTTAGTTGCAAATCTAACACAGTTGGATCAGATTGTTTTGCACAAGGTTCATCCAGGGCTATCAAACCTAATTTATCAGCCACTTCATCCGGCCTTGGAACCTGAATAAAGCATTTTAAAATAAGTTAATATTTAGCTCTGCATAGTATTGTTACATAAATGTCCAAATTTTTCCAAACATGATTGTAATGATTAACATTTTTAAAAATAAATAAAACTTTTAAAACTTACACATTTAAGGCATAATTTTTAATATAATTTTTCACATTCCTTAACGCACAAAAGAAAACAAATGTTATATCTTTTTACACTAATTTACACAAAATTGAACTTTTTCTTAATCTATTGTCAATGGATAGCCCATTTCTAATATGAAAATAATGCTAAAAGTTTAAGACAAAGTAAATTTTAAAAATAAAACTATAGCAACATATTTGGACTAAAAAATTTTTAGATTCTATAAACATGCCAAGTTGTACAAATGATATAGTTAATTTATTACATGAAACAGTTTAATTTCACACAAGTATAATTGTTTTCGAAAATTATATAAGTATTAGCTTTAGTAAAATATATACATACACTTTAGTCAAATGTTTACAGATGCACCTAAATCTTATGAACAATGTTTGCAAAATGAATTCTCAAAAGAATTTTTTAAATATCTTATTACCCTATTTGAGATTAGTTCATAAAAGTAACATGAATACCTGCAATTAGGATTACAATAAGGATAAGAATCAGAATTTTTAATACCTTAATAAAAGCATCAATATCACCAACAGCAGGAATAAACTCTGGTATGAAGGGTCTCAGCTTAGTATCAAGATCAATATTTTGTGGAGTGTACCTGAAATAATTAAAATAAAATATTTTATAAACAGTCTGCATTAATAGAGACTAAAAGCGATAAAATTGCATGTATACCTGGTTATGTATTGAAATAACTCTTTCATCTCACTTGAAACTTGCAAGTGTTCAAAATCTGCAGGATCATATGCTCTAAATAAAATATAACATTCAGTTTTTAATTCATATTCATTCATTTATATTTGCCATATTTGGTCTCAAACATGAGCAGACAGATATTTGAGATATAATATAAAATGTTACTAACTAAATTAAACGCAACAAAGATTCAAATAAAGGGAACCTGAATTAAAACAATGCGTGAAAATAATTTCAAATTAAATAACAAAATAATATTAAAAGGATTAATTGAAAGTAACGCTTTTGTACAGGCAAATCAATCATTTTTAATTTCTCCAAATAAACACACAATCCATAGTTTTAACAATGCTTTCCTTAGTTGACTATTTGGTACCACAAAAACTAGGATGTTCCATAGCAGTTAGTAGATATGAGTACTATTTATTTTCCAAGTTAAAAAATATAAACAGTTCATTGATTTGATTCTCCTTTCAGTTATTATTTTGCTCAGAGTAAAAGAATATTTGCCTTGTGAATTATTTGAGTAATTCCATAATAGTGCTGATTTTGCATAACATATTAAGGAAAAGTTCTACAACTAAGCTTTAATGTAAAATAAATGCTAGGCATGTAAGATTATAAAATGTTACCTTAAAAAAGAGGCACACATGTATTGCCTCTATATTTTTAGAAAATATATTTTTCTCTACAATTATCCAAACTTGTTCTTACACTTTCAGAAACTTCAAAGTATTTGTAACTGATCCCATCTACAAACATGATCATATAGTATCCATGCATTAATCGTTTGTTCGTCTTGGACTTTTGAAGGTACATGAACTCATAGACTTGGTCTATCTTGTCTAGACCAAGTGGGATAAGAAGCAACAATGATGAAATGAATTCAGATTAGCAATTCTTACATGTGGTCAAAGATTATTGATATACAAAATGCATTCATTCACCTATATCTCAAGCTTACAGTCAAGGATATCTCAAATGCATTGATTCATTGAGATCTCAGGTATTCATTCATCAATATCTCAAATGAGCTAAAAAAAACTATATCTATACAATACACACCAATCTTAAATGCAATATTAGATATTTTGTCTCAAAGTCAACTCAAGATGTTCAATCTAAGATAAACTTAAATACACAAGCACTTGTAACAAATATGTGAGGTCGTAAGTCATATTGCACTAAGACTCAAGTTCACTTCTATTAACAAATTCTATCAAATGGTTGTTTCTAATCAGTTTAGTTGGTAAGAAAATATTTTTTTCCAGAAACTATGTCTCAAAATAAATGTGATTCCAACACTCACAGATCATAGGAATTAGTGATGGTATTTGCGTCACACAAGTGACTCAGGTAGCAAACGGGTTTAAGGAAAACAAATACTAGTTTGCATTACGAGGTCCAGTGCCTTCTTTTTAAACATCCATTTTCATTTTGGGAATTAGTGAAAATAAAAGGTCAGGTGATTGTAATAAAAATGAAAGCCCTTATAAAACAGTTTGAAAATTAAATAACTAAAACGTTTATTGTATCGTACTTAATTATACTGAGAATGTTGGTTTCGGATATTAAAGCTTAACACTAATGATTTCAGCAATAATTATTTCCATTGCAAGTGCTAAATTTAAATTTCATTACATTTTCTTTAAAAGTATATTAAAAGGTGCTACCCTCTGGTTCATAAAAGAAAGGAGTATTTTAAATGTTTAATAAGACTTTATAGGATCAATGTTTTACCCACTTATATTTTTAAAAAAATTCTATACTGGTACATTCCAAACTTGTTGACCATCAATAGCACACACACACAACTCTTAACCTGATTTAAATACTTAGAAAACAATTCAAACCGTTAACATTTATCAAAACAAACATA
The DNA here is from genome assembly GCA_933210815.1 of Meta bourneti. Classification (NCBI taxonomy): domain Eukaryota; kingdom Metazoa; phylum Arthropoda; class Arachnida; order Araneae; family Tetragnathidae; genus Meta; species Meta bourneti. Next base: position 73,660,972 of record OW119926.1, on the reverse strand, counting down.
ACTCAGAGATTTATAATGTAAATTCAAAAAGACGGGAAAACATTTTCTAATAATAATATTTCAGACAAATTAAAAGAACACAATTCCTCTTAAAATGTCAATTCGGTCTTAAAATAAAATTACAAAAATGCATATACCTCTTGTGGCTGTATGGTAACTCAAAATAACCAAGATCTCGACACTCTTGTACTTTACTGAGCATCTCATCATTTAAAATTTCATTATAAGAACTAGAATCAGAGAAAGACAAACTACCACTGCCCGAACTCCTAGGACTTCTATACCCTTCGATTCTTCTGGGCAAAAGTCTTTCTCTGCGTAAGGGTCGCCGTGCAGGTGGTGATTTTCTGTCCCAGTGTGCAGACTTGCTGTGCAGGTGAGGACGGTGCAACACAGTTCTAAATAAACGTGCACTAGAAGGAAAGCAGTGAAAAGCATGCAGAAAGGTAAAAGTGAGAGTAGATTAAAAATTAACTAATAAATTAAAAGCAAATTGCTGGGATTTATCATCATTGATGTAACATATTAACCTTAGTACTTAGGAATATGTATCTTGCAATGTACAAATCATTTTTACACATCGAAACATGCAAGTGATACTTGTATGTACGACCACGTAATATACACAGAAAGGCAGAGCCCCACATATGGGGGATTAGTATAATGGTACTGAGGTTTGAGGTCTAATGAGAGCTTAGGAAATATGAAGGGTTTGTACTGTAATGTGAAGTTCACTTTCTAATTTCAAACAGTTTTCAATCTTTTCATTCTGTTTATAATACAGCCTTATACACCTTTCTGCAAGTCAAACATTAAGTACTGGCTATCTAACGTGAGAATTGCTCCTAACACCAAACCAGTTGCTATAGAAACAGGGCTCATTCATTTTGAGTAGGGGTGACTCTAGGGTATGTAATTTTATTGTTTTCACGAATGTTGGCACGGCGGAAAGAGGTAGTTAATGAGTATAGATCTCCTCGGCAACAAGTCAAAGTCTTAACAAATCTGTTTCCAAACTGTCATTAAGTGCACCAATGTGACAATCTTGAATATATATCTTCAAGCACCCCAAACAAGTAGTACTTGGAACATATGTTTTTATTTTATGAGGGGCCCATCATCCAAACAAGTGCTAGGACACGAAATAGAGATAGGGCTTGTAGAAAGGGATCTTTGACTTCAGCGTTTGAAGAAGTTAAAATAGATATTTTTCATGCAAACCAATATGCAAGTGTGGAGTAGCCAAACATGGCTTTAAGTTCTCTTTCTTTACTATACATTTAATTAAATTAGATTAAAACTATTAGTAGTGTAACCTGTGACTAGTGTTGTTTTATCTACTGCAAAACCACTAGTAGGAATCAATGAATGTATAATTAGTGCTGCTAGTTAAAACTGATAAATTTTGAGTAAATCTTTAAAGTAGGGAAAGCTCTGCAAATCAGTTCTAAAAAAGTATTAAAATTGACTCGTCTATAAAAAAATAGTGATCTCAGGACCAAAATTATAGAATGGGACCCTAGCTTTTAGTGACTGAGTTATTACTAACACTTCATGTGCAACAGTGAGAATTATTCAGAGAACAATGATTAAATTTGTTTCCAGCAATCTGCCTTTTAGTAGATTTCAGGGTTTTAAATTAAAGCATGCATTTCAATTCATAATGTGCAATAAAAGGTAGAATTTGTTTAATGTTTTAATTTTAAAAATAAAAAAGCAACATGAAAACAGACCATGCAATTCAATAACAATGTATAAATATATTAATGTTATTAAACACTTATATATTAGAAAGAGTTAAAAATATATCAAGTTAGTCTTTTGTAACAGTAACAATTAAGAAATATTTGTATTTCAAATTTTACTCGGAAACATCACTTAATATACCATTTGTCATCATTTAGTACCACTATTAAGCAGATACTAATTTAATGCAATTAAAAACTAAAATTGGTTATATTACAACAAAAACTGAATATTAAAAGAATTTAGTGACAATCTATGAGTAAGTTTTCCTGTATTTGTATGCATTATATTAATTAATGTGTTGAATCATTTTGAATTCATATGCAATGTATTGTTTATTTTGTATTTTTGTAATTTAAAAATGTTACACTAATTCAGAATCTCTAATCATACAAATTCAGAAGAAACAATTGAGGTATCAAAACTTGCTACCAACCTTTTAGTGTACAAATCTTTGTTGATAACTAAACAAACTATAGTATATACTTCTACCTTATGGATAAAGATAATATATGGATAAAGATAATGACAAATGAATAGTTAATAATAAAACAGTTAAAGAACGATGCAGAAGTAGAGAGTTTTGATTTCATCATTTTATCACGTTTAGATTTCAAATTTACACATAAACAAGAAAACAAGCATTTTTAAAATACTTAATGAAAAATGCTAAGAAACAAATAATATCGTCTTCAGACTGACTATGAAGTGAGAGGATAGGGATTGAAATCATCATCTTCAGCATAACTTTGCAATGACAAAAACATTCATAATCAGACCAAGTAAAAAGCTATCAACACTAATATACAAGCTTACAGGTGGTGTATACAGACACAAGATGTTGGACAGCACAACTTTTATACCCTTCTATTTGAATTCCTTGATCATCATCATCTTCTTCATCCTCTTCCTCTTCTTCATCTTCCTCTTCGCTGTTTTGCTCCACATCTTCCAGGTCTTCCTTCCCAAGAGCTCGGACACGTGCAGAGGGTGCAGGTCTGGATGGGGGTCTGGGCATCGAATGGGATAAAGGTCTTGGTATTCCTGATAGCGCAGATAGCTAATAAAAAAATCATCTTTCAATATTTCAATCATATAATAGCTTATTATACTATTCAATATATATATATAAATATAGCAGTGTATATCATACGATAAGCTTAAAAATAATGGTTAATTATTTTGGAAGTAGGATTATGTCTAACTCTGAGGATAGTATGGAGCTACTTAGAGATGACTGCCTATGATAAAAACAGTTCCCAATAAATCATACCATTAAATTATGTGCCGAACAGTAAACGTTGCACATTTGTAAACTGTGGTATCCAATATCCATACTGTTCATGTGCATGACACTTCCCACCCTAACCCATAGGTGGAGGAAAAGATACAATACTTTTGGATGTGTCGTCATTAATGATATAGCAGTGTATATCATATAATTAGCTTAAAAATAATGGTTAATTATTTTGACATAGAACTACATCTAACTCAGCGGATAGTATGGAGAAACTTACAGCTGACTGCCTGGCCAAAAATAGTACCTAATTGAAATCGGTACATCGTTAAATTATGTATGGAACTGTAAGAGTACATTTGTGTAAACAGCATGGATTCCAATATCCACACTGTGCAATACATCATGCACATGACACTCCCCTCCCTAACCCATAGACTGGGGAAATACACGATATTTCTGGGTGCGTCACCATGTTTGACTTAATAAATCTGGACAACTGTGAGCGCAACACGACTGAGCATGGCATTGTTCTAAAGTTCTCAACAAAATTTATTGAAGCATATGATAAACATTTATTTCACAATAATGAACATTTTAAAAATTGTTTTCTTGTGAATCAGTGAAACCTTTTGACACTATTATGGTTTATTTGAATAATCATGTGCAATAGGACTGTATGTGGTATCATTTTGAAGCTCTCGATGAGATCTATTCAAATATTTGAAAAACATTTTGCAGTGTTATGAACTGAACATTTGAAGAATTGTTTTCTTGTGTATCGGTGAACACTTTTGACAACATCGTGATTTATCTGGACAATTATGAGTGCAACATGGGTATTATTTCAAAGCTTTTGATCAGATCTATTCAAGTATACAAAGAGCATTTTGCAATGGTTCGAATTGAACATTTTAAGAAGTCATAGTCCTATGCTCGAAACTGATGACTCAATCAGAACTGAACCTATTTGGGTTTTTTTATTCAAAGTACAATAAGCCCTTGATATATCATACATCTGGTCATGTACTGTTTTACTTGTCAATAGTGTATTTTTAAGTTTGAGAACAGCATAAATTTTAATGTGTTTCTTAACAATCAGCAGCTCATGTCACTTATTCCAAGCGATTATCATAGATGTTTATTATTGGCTCTGCTCCCACAATGTGAACTTCCATAGTGGTACTTACAGGTATCATAAAATCATATGGTTGAGATTTATTATCAGACTTCAAAAGGTTTGGTTTGAAGCTCTAAGATCAGTTATGGCTACATGAGGGTCTATGAGAGAACGGTTAGAAAATAATTATCAAACAAGTAAACCTCTATTCAAATTAGATTACTTGTGGACAAAATTGTGGTATTGTTGCCAGGAAAAATGCAAACAGTGTAAATAGAAGTTACAACTATTGAACAGTTTCTACAGTTAGAACCAAAATGTTCAATTGAATATAAACATTTTTTGTCTATTGTCCTTTTCAGTTCAACTGCATACAAAAATCCCAGAATCACTCTTTATACTAGGCTGCATACTAAATAAAAAAAAATTCGACCCTTGATTTTATGCAACAAATATATCACACTGCACCAAAAACATAATGGTATGAAATACATTATTTCAAGTAAATCAATTTTATAAGTTTAGCATTATAGAAAAAAATACATTAAATTCAAAGTTTAGGTTATTTATGCTGTCAATCAGAGCTTGTGTTTTTGGCATAGTGTAAAACATTAGATAATAACGTATACATAGAAAGCAGAGTTGGCATCTGTCTGTTCTCTATACAAATCTACACCGTTTGACCAATCTACATCAAATTTGGTACACGTATTCTTTGGAACCCTGCGGGTAACGTAGGGTACATATTAACACCTGTTCTATTGGTCTTTGGTGTGCAGAGGGGTGTAACGTCCTGTCATCCCTGACAGAGCACTTGATAGGGGGCGCTCTCTCGTGGTCTGGCTGTGCATATGACATCAGAACATCTCCATGAGTTGTCTCTCAAGATGACCTTGAAGGTTTTTTAGAACCTTAGAGTATGATGCAATCGCAGATGGGTGCGATTGCACTGAAAATCGCTCAGTATCATATCGTTTACGTATCCCATCTGTAAATTCTTAAATTGTAGCTTTATTATTGGAATGTAAATTTTATAATATAAGATTATTTTCATAGAAAGTGGTCTTTTTTTATCGTTGATATGGTACAGGAGGCTAAAGACAAATCAAAATCCTCATAGGAATAACATTTCATATTTATACGATCAATATCAGATCAATTCACACTAAATTTGGTACATTTATCCTGTAGAATTCTGCGGGACACATAGGCTATATATTAACCCCGTTAGATTTTTCCTGGGTTTGCAGGGGGCTAAAAACAATTGGAAATTTCTATAGGAATAATATTGAGTAATATTACAATGAATTATAAACAATTCAACCCAAGTAATGCCTGGTAATTCAACTAGTAGTATAATAATTTAAATGAAAACACTCAGTACTATTGAAGATTCAACATTTTGGTGTGGCGACTTATGTGGGATTATGATTTCAACTTTGTGCTTATGAATATTCAATATACAGTTACACTGTTATATATTGAATTTCCCAACATAAAAATTATGTGTATAGAAATTTTGGTGTATCCTTATGATCACTGTACAGAAAAACTGCTTCAATACATCAAAAATTGTTCTATAGATCATATTTTTTCAAAACAGATCAGGATTTTTGCCTCTTAATGATGATGTTTTTAGAAAAATACTAATTTTTTTGTGCAAAAAGACATTAGAAAGTTACCTACACAAATGAAACTACACACAAAAATTGCATAATTGATATTTTTTAAGAAAGGTTCAATCTCTTTCACCTAACAAAATTTCTAAAAAATTATTTGATAACCAATGTTTTTTGATAATCTAATTTAGTATTAACATAAATTTTTAGTGTTTTTTTATGTGAATATGTCTTTTAACTTAGACCAGTACTAAGTGGCCAATACGGAAAGTTGGATGTTATGAAAAAATGGGCATCAAGTTCGGTAGCTACACAAACCAACCTAGTGTCATTCGATAGCTGAGGGAACAAAGATTTGTTCATGATCTTGAGTTTGCATGCCATGATAAGTAAGGAGGAGGTGGCATTTGGGGGACTTTCCGCTGTGCTGCACAAACTTCAAATCAGTATAATTCAGGACTGTGATGCACAATAAAAAATTGTTATCAAACAAAAGATGACTTTGAGATCTGTCAATTTAAGAAACTAGAAGTGAAATCAAATATGGTATTCATTGTGAAACCTTGGATTGCAGTTGAAAACTTTTTAAATTTCACAACATCAGCATATATTTGTCGAAAAGCCAAGCAGAAATGCATCGAATATAATCTAAGAGCAACTTGTCAGTTTTCAATAAACAGATTTGTCTTTCCTTCATTTACTACACTCAAATAAATGCTATGTGCTAATGAAACATAGTCATGTAAAACCTTGCGGCTGTGCTCCAACAGTCTATCCAATTTTTTTACACACAATATAGGATAGTCACTAATAATTAATGCAGGTTGCTTCTTTCAACTTTATAAAAATGGATTACCTTTTGTTCATTATCTGCATCATCTTCAACATCCTCAACAGCCTTCTCTTCTTCTTCCATGACTGAATCTAAAATATTTATAGTATAAGTTTTAAATCAAGAAAAGAATTAACTATTAAATTGTTTTCTTTTGATGGAACAGTATTCATGTGATTAGGGTACTGAGAATTACTGATATAGTTTTATCTACTGAGTTGTAAATTTCCTAAGATTTAAAATGAACAGTGATATCTGCAAAAACTATATAACATCTTGCAACATTCACCCCTGTTCAGTAAACACATCCATACAACTTAGATGTATATTTCTAGACTTATTCTGAATCTCTATCTGCACTCTAGTTTTGCATTGGAACCTGGGAAGAAAAAAAGAGTTTCATTCAACAAAATTGTAGCTTAAGTATACAAATTTGAAAGTTGTCACAAGATTGATTTCTGTTTCATATTTTATAATTTTTCATGATTTTGCCGTTTTATTTTGTATGTATTGTGCTATGTAAATTAAATGACAATAGAAAAAAAGATAAGCAATTTTATTTGTTTTAACTTATTTTAGTTATAATTTAAATCATTAACATAATGTAATAACATTATGTAATTTAGGTTTTGTTTTTTTTAGAAAAAAAGATAAGCAATTTTATTTGTTTTAACTTATTTTAGTTATTATTTAAATCATTAACATAATGTGTGTATATAATTATAATAACATTATGTAATTTAGGTTTTGTTTTTAATAGTGGCTTCAGTCGGTCATTTTTCATCCTTCAGTCATTTTTCATGCTTCAGTCATTTTTTGCTACACAATGATTAATTAATCCATGATTCTAATAGGAGTAGTTGCAAAATATCAGTCAACTAGCTGAAATGGCAGTCTTTCACGAAATGGCTATCAATATTTATAAAAGCATTGGTGTGGCCCAGGATATTTCTGAGGTCATAACTCCTCAAATGACCCAATTTTAAAATGCGCCTGGTAAAAAACATGCTTATGGAGTGAGTTCGATTTATTCTAAAATTTTCATTCGATCTTTTCTCAGAAGAATTCAGGGTTTTTGCAAAATTAAATATACACAGAATTTCATTTAGCCTTGTTCCCATGTTCATCTTCAAAATGTTTGCTAAAACCATGCTAATAACTACTGATGTAGTGTGTTACACAGTTAACTTCAACTATCAGATCATTTGGATAGGTCCCATTTTACAAGTGGTGAGATAATTTGGCAGCTACTTCTGCTGAAGGAAATTTCTGACCAAGCTTCTGCTTGAAAATGTGGATCACATCTAATCGTCTTTCAAATAACGTTTTTTTGGATATTTTTGTAAAACAAAATCGAAACAAACTGATCCCTCCCAAAACAAAATGATCCCTTCGAATAAAACAAAAATTCCGACATGGACGAATTCTTTTCATGGCGAATTTCGAATTCTTATGCTACTCCGTAAAAAAGATACGAATTGCGGTGAGATTTGCCGACAGAAATTTTCAACAGTAGAAAAATTGAACTGCTGAGAACATGAAATTACAGAAACTAATAAATCAATTCAGTAACATTCAAACACATAAATCAATTCATTAAAAAAGAAATATACCTAATGCACCATTAAATATCGTGAATTATAAACCAAGGAAAACTACGCAGACATTCATTGTATTTTATTTCAACTGTTTCAGTTTTACCGTTTCCATAGTAACAACAAAAGTTACCCAGTTATTTTGTACGGTTACAGTTAGTATGAAGGCAAAATAACTTTTCATAAAGAGAGGCCTCAGTGGCTTTGTGCACAGGTAGGTATTTAATTAACGTCCCACTAGACTGACACACGGGTTATTGACGACGATACGGAATCAATCTCCGAAGGAGTTCCGAGGACAACACCACGTAATTTTGAATCATGGTCAGATGACGATCGGTCCAACCAAAGACCGTCGTTTACAAGGGGGCTGATGCAAGTTAAATCTGTCGGAGCTTCAAATATCCTCACGCTGGAGTGGTGTAGAAGTTTCGAGAATGGGGTGACAATTCAGGTGTTGTCCTCGTCATTTGGTCATGGTTCAAAATTACGTGAAGTTGTTCTCGGCTCTTCCCTTTGGGAAATGGTCCCGGGCCGTTGCCGGTAGCCCGTTGTGTTGCTCCAGTGTGACGTTAATTAACTACCCTCCCCGTGGTTTTGTGGGTTTGTCCTTGGGTTAAATCCGACGTGGCCTCAAATGACCTCACGTTGGCTTGGTGTGGAAGTTTGGAGAGTGGGGTGCCAGCTCAGGTGTGATCGTCATCTGACCGCGGTTCAAAATTACGTAGTGTTGTTTTACCTTCGGGTTTCATCCCGGACCCTCGCCAATAGCCCGTTGCTACAATGTGCGTTAATTAAAATACCTACCTAAAGATAATCTGATTCCCAGCATTTAGCTTTATTTTTTTTTCGATTTACGAGTGCTTGAAGAACTTACATTTTTAACATTACATATTACGTTGAGGGTATAAGAGGGTTGGTAGTTGAATTAATGTTGCACTGAAGCAACACAGAAGGCTTTTGGTGACAGTCTGGGATCAATCCCGAAAACGATATGAGAGGGCTTTCAATGTTTTCAAACAAACCAGACGGAAAATAGAGATTTTACTTCCGCTACCCAAATGTTCTTGCATAATACATATCTAGATTACCTTTAAAGGTACTTGATCGCCGCTTTGGGAACTTTTGGCTTTTAATCTAATTGTTGTTGATTCCCCAATCAACTATCATTTTTCAATCCGGAATTTATGCGTTGGAATTTTTATTGGCGAAGTGCTGAAATCGTATTTGGAAAAACCAACTGACGTCTGTTCAGAATACGTAAGGAAACACCGTTCCGCTGCAGAAACATTACATTCATCTTGATAAAAAAAATGCCTAAAAATCCATTCAAATTCAGGCAATAAAAAGTAAAATGTTCGCACCATATTTATTTTGGAAAAAGTTCAGTTTATGATGACAAATGGCATATGTTTAATTAATATGTTCTCATTTTTTAAAATAATTTTTTTCATAGAAATCGTTTAAGGCGATCATTTAAAAGGAGATTTTTTTTAACAATTTGCCACGGAGTTTGCATAAGTTTAGTCAAGATTTTTTCAAAACGCATTGTCAAAAATTCTCAAAATTTTTGTATATGTTCATTAGAATCTAATTTGATTGATTTTTAACAGCCTTCAGCATAAAATATCATCGTAATTACAACTTCTGACGCACGTTCACGTAGGGAGAAATTATTTAAAAAAATTTTGTAAATATCTGAAATGATAATAGACGCACAAAATTTGGAAATATTTGATTTCATGGTTTTGTCGACAAAATAAATATCAACACCTAGAAAGAAACCTCCTTTCTCTCTAGGTGGTGTTAACTGACGAGATTTTTAAGGGTAATTGATCGGATTAGATACTTGGCAAGAAATGAACGCACGTCCTTAAAATTTAAATTCAACAGATAAAATTACTGGAAAAGAAAATACGTATTCAGATTCGGATGGCTTGTCTCAGAATGAAATAAATCTCATAGTGAGAAAAGTGGAAGGAATAGAACAAAGTAAGAATATCGACAATCGGAATAAGTTAATTAAAGTGAAGAATCAAGCATATTGCGAAGGCTTTAGTAGATGTGAATAGTTGTGCAAAATAAATTTTTCTAACATCTTAACTTGTGGCCAACAAGATAGTATATCTCGTCAGCCTCACTCTTCACGTGTCAGACTGATGATCTGTCACAAATACGAGCGTACAATTTTAAATACATTTCAGAAAAATTGCTTCACCAATTTCGTTTCAATAAAGATATTGGTCCACTACACAAATCAATTGTTGCTTCACAACACTAGTAGGCAAAAAGATTCCCTCGTCTACCAGTTGAGGATTTTGCCTTTTGGTTTGGTAGTTAGGAAAAAAACAGCTGTTGACTAGATAATCTAGGTTAGTCTCACCTACCTCTATTTTTCAGTCTTCCCATTACTGAATATGCTAATTGGACCCATTGCAGTTGCACACATGGAGAACGAACACTTGTTGGAAAAATTCAGACGTCTATTAACCTCCAAGTTGTTTAGACGCGATATCTCTTTCATCAAAATCTGACCAATTTTGCTAATGACGAGATATATCGTCATCAAGATATTGCCATTTTTTGATGATGAAGAGATCAGGATCTGGTCAGTTTTCTTCTAGTGACGAGATATCTCGTACAACGTATCTATGGCCCAGAAGTCATTGCAGGAGGGAAACCATTAGCTGGCTACTTGGTGCATGGCAGAAAGAATGGGATGAAGGAGAATCAGGTAGGATGGTAACATGATGTGCTGCCTAGAGTGTCACTAAAAATCGGCAAGTTGGACCAGGGAAGAGACACTCTTCTTCACAGGACATGGTCCGTTTTCATCCTACCTAACAAGGTTAAAAAAATCAATTCAGAAAATTGCTCCTGTGGTGAAATCGGCACACCTCTACATTACATCACAGTCTGCCCCCTTACAGCATCATGGCATATGAGGACCCCTGCCGACCACCTTAAAATCGCATGGCTCAGGAACATTGCTAATACCAAGCTATATATATATATATATAATTCAAAATTACAAACCAAAACAAAGATAAATCCAAAAATTTTAAAATCAAGAAATTTAAGGTAAGAGAAAAATGGGTGAGGCTCCTCCCTGATCCACCAACACTTCCATCATTTTTTTCAAAATTTTCTTAAATTTCTTGATTTTAAAATTTTTGTATTTCTCTTTGTTTTGGTTTGTAATTTTGAATTATTTTACTATCCATGTTGTGTCTGCAGCTTTAGCGCGCATACGTGGACAGTTCTGCCTTCTGGACTCTGCTTGACTATTTTTCACCCCCAACTCTTTTGGTTTTTTACTTGTCTGCTTTTTGATCTTTTGGCATTTTGCTGGTCTGCATTTATATTATTTTACGTTTTAATGTTTCGTATATTTTGTAATTTGATTGTTTTTTATTATATATATATATATATATATAGACCATCACCACAAATCAAAAAGGAGAAACCAAATAAAAACAAAAACAAAATGCAAATAATAACAAGAACAAAAATAAGAACAAAAATGGAGCAAAATAACAACAATAATATTGACCCTTTAGATGAACAGCGCTGAAAGCCGCAGAGAACAAATAAAGGGAAATAATAAGTAAAACTACCCTAAGAATAGAATAGATTTCCCCGAGAAACAAGATGAAATAAAATATGTAAATGTTAAGTGAGCCTGCCTACTTTTTCAAGGGGAGCAAGGCCAGGTTGTCACTTAAAAATGCGATGCTTTGAGTTTTTTCTGTACTTATGTGAGGCCAGGCCGAAGAGATCAACAAAAGTTACCCCCGAAAACTCAAAGTACTACCAGAGAGGAAAAAATCATGAAAATAATACCTGTTACCAAGGTTAGGAATCAAAAGAACATAGCCAACGTAATACCTTACCGAAAGTTGCCGCCCAAGCTAGGAGAGCAAAACATTGCCAGATCCGTATTATGTAGAATAACGGATTTAAAAACGAAAGAGGGTGGCTTGGAGATAATGTGAACAAATTAGTGCAAATGAAAGGGAGGGAAGAAAGGTAAATTTTAACAAGAAAATAAAATTGTGACAAAGAGTAAAGATTGTGGGCAGTGATGAAATTGAAAGAAAAAAACGAGGGCAAAAGTGAAAAAAATAATTATATAATTATATTTTTTGGCTCCATCTGTCCGAGGAGAAAGAAAGTAAAGTCGAGAAAAAGAAAATCATTTTTAAGGAAAAAACTTTTTAAGAAAATTGTTGGGGAAGTTGTTATTTAAGAGGGTGGTTTTAAGAGTTTTGAGCTGATTATCAATAGTAGTTTGGTCCCTGCAAATATGATGAATTCTATAGATTTGATTATAAATTAAGTTTCTGTAGATGTTGAAAGAAATATTAGAATTCCAGGGAACAAGTCTGTTAATATTAAATTGAAAGTCATTTCTTTTGTCATAGAAGCCTCACATAAGTACAGAAAAAACTCAAAGCATCGCATTTTTAAGTGACAACCTGGCCTTGCTCCCCTTGAAAAAGTAGGCAGGCTCACTTAACATTTACATATTTTATTTCATCTTGTTTCTCGGGGAAATCTATTCTATTCTTAGGGTAGTTTTACTTATTATATATATATATATATATATATATATATATATATATATATATATAATTCTAATTCTGGCTCTAAATTCTGGATAGACATGTCACCTCGGTGGCATGCTCTATTCATCCCAACCACATTTATTTAAACCGGTACAGTGTCTCACGACACTAGGCACGAGAATGTATGTTGGTGTTAGTACAACGTATCTGGTCAGCTTTGATAATGCCGAGATACCTAGACGAGATAACCATCCAGGTGAACATGTACAATAAAGATTAAATCAAGATACTACAGCAGTACTCCCAAAACAAGCTTACTTTGATAACCGCAATCGCAAGAATGCTTAATTTTTATTCCTTGGGGATTTAGAACTTTTCGACTTATCGGTACTCCCAGAACAAATAGAACGTGAGTTTGTTTAATATATACCTATATTTTCAGTAAGGTTCTAAAGAGTAAATGTACCAAATTTGGTTCGAATCTATCAAATGGTGTATACTTGTAAAAAGAACAGAAACATAGACGCTCCAACTATAATATTTAGAATAGAGAGATAACACAAGAAAACAGCAAGACACAAAGTGACTCAAAAATGTTTTCAAATTTTTTCAAATATTTTCTGACATCTTAATATGTTAATACATGTGACATACTTTGGGAATTCAAATTTCGCACTATTATCCTCCTAAAAAATGGGAATTACCCTTCATTCTCTAGCCACAAATATTTTCACACCTTTCTATTTTCCACCTTTCTCATATCTCTTAAAGAGATAACAATAGGGAATTTTACCGATTTTTTTCTCATCACGCTCCTAACAATTATCTGTTAAGGTTTCATAATCCTTTACTTCCTGATTTTGGTTCCTGATAGTGATTACAAAAGATATACTTTAAATATAAAATACAGGATGCAGAAATTAATGGCACATACTAGATTATTCTATGGAGAACCCCATTTCCGTAATGATGCTTATCTAAATGACTAATTAACATTTCTATAATCCTACTCAATCGATTCTTTCCAGGATATTGTCTCGATGATGGAAACGATAAATGTTCCTAAATATTTGCAATTTGATTCAGATATAAGGATTTGGGAATGTCGATTTTGTGATATTTACTGCAAAGCGTTCTGCAAATTGATGGACATAAACAATCCAATTCATCTTGGGAAATTGAAGAGATTTCTTGAAATATTTTCCCCCTGTGTGGACGACTGGTGCGCGTTTCTCCAGGATTGCGAAGACGAAAAGCAGGAGCTGATGAATCTTTTGTTTTACAGAATCACTTACGTGTACCGAAACGGTTTGTTCATCTCCAGCGCTACAGCTTTTCACTTCATGAATATGATGAACGATCATCCACGTCTCCTTCAACGATTCACACGGAAAAAGGTGTTGAAAATATGTTCCCTAGGTGGCGGATCTGCATCAGATGTAGTAGCATTAGTCTCTGTACTAGAATCCCTTGCTATCAAAAATGAGTTGGACATGGACATCCGTATCACGATCGTAGACGCTGACATCAGGTGGAGAACCACATGCTCCGTCATTTTAGGACTCCTCGAATCCTTGCGTAAGGGTATATGGAAAGTAGAATTCATCCACGCAGATTTATGCGAACCATTCGAGGCAAAAACTTTAAAAGCCATTCAAGATGCAGATGTCGTAACAATGGTGAAATTTCTTTCGGAATTGAAACCTAATGGTGAAGATCTTAAAGGGCTTGTAAAAGTAAGTTCGTTTTCTCACTTTAACGTTTGGTTTATCTCTTTACGGTCATTTTAAGCTACGCGATTTTCAGACCTCTACGGTCATATTTGCGATTTTTATTTTAACCCTTCTGGTGATTGCTCGACGAAGTACCCGTCATTGACAAAACTGACCATATTTTGCTGAACGATATATCTCATCCATCAAGATCCTGTCTTGTCAATAGAAGACCAGATCTTGATCTCGTTGTCATAAAAAGAATCGGCAATATCTTAATGACGAGATATCGCGTCATTAGCAAAATTGGTAGGATCTTGATGGATGAGATACCACTTTGAAACCATTGGGAGGGTTAACCCTCCTGGTGGTTGCCCCGACGAGGTTTCTTGTCATTGACAAAACTCACCAGATTTCGATGGATCTAATCTCGTCATTAGAAGAAAACTGACCAGAGCTTTATCTCGCCTTCATAAAAAAAATCGGCTACATCTTGATGACGACACATCTCGTTATTAGCAAAATTGGTCGGATCTCGATGGATGAGATATCTCTTCGAAACCACTGGGAGGGTCAAACTCTCAGTCTGGAGAAAAACTCTATCTCATCTAAAAATATTTCATCGGCTATTTAAGGTACTTTGAGACTCAGAAATAAAAACAAAATAGTTTTTAATTTTTTAAAATATCCTCAAAGTGGGATCCATTATCCATTTGGGGATATTGTCCCCGGGTCGGAGCACTAGGATGTAATTGAATGTGGACAGCAAGAATTAGGGAGCATCAACGTTTTGAGAGTCAAAAAGTTATTATTTTAATGTACCCTCAGGGTCACTTAACGCTAACGGAATCCTATTCAATCTTAATCCAAATAAAACTGACTAACGAAAATTCGGGAAAACTACTTCCATAAGAAATAACTTGTGTGTTTGTTCTAAAACCTTACACACTGCATGAATCCGAGCGTTACTGTTCAACGCAACCGAATTTGCGTTAGTCAGTTCCTACTGGATTCAGATTGACCCGGATTCTGCTGGTGTGAAACGGATCAAAAGGATACTCCAGGGGTGAGGAGGTATCGGAAATAATTGTAATAAGTCTATCTACACTTTTTAGTGAAATGTTTTGGACAATTAGCAATGTTATCCTTTACAACATCGACTTAGTGTATTAAGTTGTATAGCTAGTATTTTGGATAAATATTTTAGTTGAGATTTGTAGTTACAATAAATACTTTTTGAAGTCTACGAAATAAAAAACTGTAGGAAGTTAATTAGTCAGATTTAAACCTTGATAGGCTATTAATATTATATAACCATAGCTTTTATATAGCTAAAAGTAATTTTCAAAACAAATTAAATATGCTTCAAGTTTTATTTCAACTTGAGATACACTTAAATTATATAAAAGTCTTTAATAGTTTTAATAAAATAAATAAGCAAAAGGAAATCTTTCTATAATTTATTTCATGATAAATGTTTATATTTTCAATGATGTGATTGTAAAAATAATTTTGGTACTTTCTCTGTATTGAATGGGACGCGGTAGCCCAGTTAGAAGAGTCGCGGATTAGCAACCGGAGGGTCGACAGTTTGAGACTCGGTCCAGCCAAAGACCATCGTGTACGTGGGGGCTGGAGCATGTTAAATCTATTGTGACCTCAAAATGCCTTCATGTTGGCAAGGTGGGGAAGTTAAGAGAGTGGGGCACCATCTCAGATGCTGACCTCGTCATCTCACCGCAGTTCAAAATTACGATTTGTTGTCCTCGAATCTTTCCCTTCGGGATTGATCCCGGACCGTTGCCAATAGCCAGTTGTGTTTCTTCAGTGCAACATAAATTCAACTACCTACCTCTTGTATTAAAACTTCAATCCAAAAATTTGAAAGCAGGTATCTCAATTTACGTCGCACTGGGAGCGGGCTATTGTCGATGATCCGGGATATGTCCGAAGAAAAAGATGCGAGGACAACACCTCGTAATTTTGAACACGGTCAGAAACGAGATCTACAACTGCCGAAAATTTAAAAGGGTCTAGAATACACCGCCTTTTATCTTTACAAAAAATCGTTCTAAAACGCCTTTTTTAGAACGATTTTAACATTTCAACCATTACTCAGACACGTTATCTACCATTGTTTGAGCTCTTATTGATCTAATTCTATTACTTTTCTTAAGTAACAGACAAGAAAGGTATTTTTTTTAAATTGCTCTTCATCTCAAACGCATGATTTCGAATGGATTAAGTGAAGTTTAATTTTTGAAATATTTAATTCCATTTCTCCGCTTCTTTCAGCTGCATAACAAATCCGTTTTGATAATTTTGTGAATCACAATAATTAGTCAATGAAAACAAGATTATGGAATTTTTAAACTACGTAGGAAAAGAAATTATCCAAGTTTGATTATTTTGGAAATCACTTTGGAGACAAATCATTGAGTTCTGCAATCTAGTTGAAATTGCATCGTTCTAATCAGTTATTTTAACAACTCATGAGTATCATAACTTCAGCGATACATGTTACTTTAAGGATCTTACTGATGAATGAAATGTATATCCTTGAACATGCTTCTATTTTAATAATTCATGTTTAATTTCTCTGAAATTTATGTCATTCATTCCTGTCTAGTCAATAACGTTGCAGTTTCAATGATACAAAACAATGAATCTAGTACTAAAAGTTAAATGTACACACATGTCCAAAAGTTAAGGATAGTACTGAATTCGCTTCAAGCAAGGTCACCAGATCTTAATCAAATAGAGCATACTTGGAATGCTCTAGGAAGTCGAATTGTAGCCTACATCATCCAACCAAGGACCGCATAAGAGCAGACGTTCTCTATGGCGCGAATGGGACTCCTTGCCAAAGGAACCTTGTGGAAAGCATGTCTACACGTTGTGAGGACAGCATGAGGGCCAGTGTCCAGTACAGTCCCTATTAGGTTGCTTTTAACAGAGCAAAAAAAAACAGTTTTTCTCAGACTAAAACCTACAATGTGTTCTAAGCATTTTTTAACCCTCTGTTTTGACGAAATATCTCGTCCAAACACTTAGGTCTGGTTAATTTTGCTAAAACCGAGATATCTGATCGAGTCGAAAGTTCCCTATTATTCCAAAGAGGAATGAAGGTCCAAGTTTGGAAACAAATTATTCCTTGCCCAGAACTGGTGACAGTTCGGAACAGGTTTTTGCACCAGAGGCAGGTCACTACAGGGCAGTTTTCGACGCAGGGACAAACCATCAGGAGGGTTAAAATTTCATTAGTTCCAAATGGCACCACGAGGCATTGTGTCGAAGTGTGTATGTGTTCATGACTCGTTGTAATTAACTAGATTTTATTTCAATTTAGGTCGTTAGTGACGCTGTTCGGCCTGGATCATTGCTCTTCATACTTGACTTTTCTGAGGACAGTCTTATTTTATCTTGTGGTAGGCAGACAGGGGAATTGGCCTACTTCCACCTGCTCTACGAAGAGCTCTGCGATTTCCATGCTCTTGATGTGGGAACGCTCGAAAAGTTCTTCATGCTCTTTGACAGATACCTCAGTTCAGCCATCATTAACCAGTGTCACTCTATATTCGTCAGAGTTTGGCTTAAAGCAATACTCGGAGAAACAGAAAGCGCTTCTTATAAAACTAAAATGAGATTTCCGCAAGACCGTGAAAAATTCGACGCCATGCAACAGCTCTCAAACAAGGAAAGATTTCGGAAGTGGCAAGGCATTGTTTCCAGAGATATGAGAAATCAGGGATTCACAGAATCTCGTATTGGCGAAATAGTACAGCAGAAAATAAAATATACCGACGAAATCTTAATACGTCTCACAGAAGGAATTAACTCTCTTCAGTTGTCAAGAAACAAACTAACTGAGAAAGAGGATTGGAGAGCGACGAATGACCCAAGTGGGAAAAATAAATTTTCCGACTGGGAAAACTATGTGATTGCAAAAGAAAAATATGCCGACATCAAATATATAGCCTACAAAAGTTTAAGGTGCGATCTTACCAAACACCTAAAATGTATTAATACATACAAAAATACATCGCTCTTAAACAGGAACAATCACTGAAATGTATTGTAACATAACATAAGGTGAAAGTTTATTACTTATTCACATTATGTTTCACTCTGAGCGTCACAAGATTTCTGAGTAGTGTAGTATTTACTCAACAGCCCGTTTGATGACTAAACCGCATTCATTGGTTGAAAGAATCCTAGGAAACATTCTATTGGTCAAGGAGGTCAAAACTGGTGGAAGGCATGCAGAGAAGACCAGCTGAAAAAAGAATATATGATTGTGTGCCTCTCAAAGGATTAAGGGCTTTAATAATTTACAGGAAGGATGTAATATTATATAAGAGAGTAACATAAGTTCCATCCATTCCTTTTTTACTATAAGGTTCTTACACTTGCAGCAAGGGTGCATCAACAACGCTTCCTTGCATCAATTCGTTGCTTCTTTAAACGCATGTGATGCCTACAGAAAAACAAGAAAAATACAGAAGCAGATAATATTTTCTGGAAATGCCTGTGTTAAATTGAAAACTTTAATTTTACTTATAAAAAGTCGAATGAATATTCTTAGTTTACAATGCAAACTGCTAGTTTTTATTTCATCGGTCTAGAATTGCATAGCAAAACAAAAAAGAGCATCTTTTCAAAAGGAATGATTTTCTATGATCTGCTAAAACAGTATTAAATGGTAACCTTATAAGAATCATTCATATATCCGTTCTGCAATCTGTAGTTTTCCTTGGCTTGTAATCAGTTTTATATTTCTTGACCAAAGTAATCCTTTCTAGGAGTCTTTCAACCAATAGATGTGGCTACTTAGTCATCAGATGTGCTGTAGAGTAAAAGAAAATCCTACTGAAATATATATATATATATATTATTTTTTTATTTATTTAAAAATCACTAATTATACCTTTTAGTGGTTGAAACAGAAATGTGGAAAAAATTAAGGGCTTATTTTATAATTCTCTCATTTCATTTCATAATTTCACTAAAACCTATACAACTTCTCGCACACCTATTAAAAGTGCCAAGAAACCTAAAGCAAAATGTATCCATTTGGCTCTCTCTCTTCTTTGATGCAGATAATCTCTACTCTGGTTTTAATCAAATAATGTATATTTTCATTTTTTCAGATATTAACATTTTCTATAATGCGTGCATACAATTACAATATTAATACGTTGTGTACAAAATTAGTATGTACTCGTATTATGTTGTGAAATAAAGCTATATATATTATTGACGACTTTCTCTCATTTACATACAAATTATCTTTAAATTTTCACAGAAAGTATTTATTTTAATCATCAATTTAAATCATTAACGTTTAGTTATAATTAAACCAAATAAAGTCCACTTTCTCAGCCTGATTCGTTTCAATACGAATAGCACTTTCAGGTTTGCAAGAACTTTTGCTTGAACTAGCAGTGTGTTAAATAATGAATACTTACTTAAATGATCGGTAAAACTAAGAACTCATATGTATACATTTTGAGGTTTCACATCATGCTCAGTCAAACTTGAAGTATGTTGGATCGAGGTAGGAAAGTAGTTGAATTTACGTAGCTTTCGAGCAACACAACGGGAAATTCAGACGAATTAAATGAAGTTCATAAAGACGTTTAAAGTATTATAAGTAAAATCAGTCTCAATGGTATGGTCGAAACCTTAGTCACTTGTCTGTTTTCCATATGCAGGAATTTATTTTCAAAAATAATCTGTATTTAGTTACATGCTGAAAAATTCTAGCATCTGTTATATACGAGTATTAAACTTGAAGTTTTACATAATTTAAATTAAAATAACGAGTGTTATTTAATGCAGAAATTGTTTTTTATTTCTAGTAAGCAAGTTGTGACAAATCTGGTAGAGCGGTATACTAGATGTCATTATGATGATCACAGAGAGATGAAGACATAAATGATTTATTATATACATGAAACGATATCTAAATCTAACCCCCTAAATACAATTCTCACTTTAGATACACCCTTAACGTTCCCCTTTTCTCCCAGTCTTTGTCTCCTTGGCCAAGTGGTCAATATATCTTGCCATCCCTTTTCACCTTTGAACTCAAGCCCTCATTAACTTTGACCTCCCACGGACTCTCTTGCTTTCAAATCTCCGTGTAAGATCATATTACTCCTTCGTTAAACCACCTACTTCTACCAATGAACTTTCTTGGGAGATCCCCTGGTCCAATGATCTTTCTCTTAATCCTTATCCCTCTAGCGAGTTCGTTGTAAACTATTCATTCTTTTTCATGAGCGCCTTGGGCGATGAAGCCCTCAGAGCCGTCCAAACAACGTACCCTCAACATCTCCAGGTATTATGTTGTTACTACTTGTCTATTGAAGTAAATAAATTATTGTTATGGAACTTTCTGCCTCTCCATTTGTGGAATCTACATTACACTCAATACCAATGGATCATTCTCTCCGGTTGCCTTACACCACTCTCGTCACGACTGCAGGCTTATAATTTCTGTTATTATGACATATATGTAGTGCGATGCCACGGGTGTGATGAAGCTGAATGACACGAAGATGAGGACTAACACAATATTTAATTATTCTAAAATTAGATACATAAGAGGCTACATGAATCGCGGCACAGCCTATACGCTGGCACATGTATGAGTTGTATGAGCGGCGCTCCACATGCGCGTGGAAGCGTGTTTATCAGTCACTGTCACAACTCTAACTCTGATGTAATAAAATAAAGTTACAGTTGTGCTCAGCGTGACCTCTGGTGGCGATATGGGGAATGGATTCTACAACTCGATCATTCCTGAAACCATTCCGTCTCCATATCTCTTCACCATAACTGCATATCATCTAAAAAAAAGTCAAAAAAGAAATTAAAGATAAATAACAAAAAAGAAATTTTCGTAGTGTGGAAGACTGAATCTCTCTAGCACATTTCAATAGTCTAAGGCTTCACGTGATCGGCAGCAGTCGACGTGAGACCTGGTCTTCATGATGGCCAACTTTCTTCACGTCCGTGTCGTAACGGTCATTCACTCTGCTTGCTTTCACACGATAGGGCCCGAAGAACTTTGGACGAAGCTTCACGCCAGATCCAAACTGAGTTCTTTGAATGGCCACCAGGTCTTCTATCTTGTAACAATGAGGTATTTTTCTTTTCCGGTTAAGCTCCTGCGATTCTCTTCTTGCATTTTCAGGATATTTCGCTTTGCTTCATCTCATTGTTTTCACGATTCGCCATCATTGAGGTGATGTGCTCCTCTTCGAGCACATGCAAAGCCTTGAGTCATCCGGATTCTTCATCTTCACGCCTTTGAGCAACTCGAAAGACCATTTGGTACTTCTGCTCTAGTGCTGTTGATCGTTCGCTGGACGGCATCTACATGCCTGTACCAATTTGTTGGGTCGTCAATGGACAACTTTGCCAATACAGGGATCAGTGTCCTATGCATTCTCTCAACCTGACCATTTCCTCTTGGAATTTCGGTGGTTATTCTGACATGCTATATGTTTTTTTTCATGCAATACTCGTCGAATTCCTTGTAAGTGAATGCAGCACTTCTATCGGAGATAATTCTCAACGGATTTCCAAATGTAGCTTGTTGCTGTTTTAACTTCTGCAACGCGTCCTGAGCGGATGTTGATTTCATTGGGTACTAGTGATAGGACGAAAATGAGTTATTCGTTCAATTGAATCGAATCTTTAAAGTGAAAGAATCGGTCAACTGATCGGTTCCCTTCAAAATGAATCGGATCATCGACTCCCTACTTGGTTTTTGCGAGCGGTAGTCTGTAGGATTACTAGTTTCCATTGTAAGGGTACTACACTTTCAGGTTTAGCGATCGTTTTCTCATTGAAAAGCAGTTGAACAGGTTTTGAGACATACAATGGACGCCAAACCATACGATTGAGCAAAAGAGCGTGTCTCTCCCAGAGTAAAAGATACAGAGGCTTCACTGAAGGCATGACTTACGGTGGGGTGTGTGACCCTAATTGTAGGTGGATTTGCTCAGCCATTTTGCTGCTGATGCAAACGGAGACCTCTGTTCATATTTCCCGCTTCGCTTGAAAGGTGTTCCTTTTTCGTTTTTCATAAAATATATTCATAAATTACAAAACCACGAATGTGAAATTGTGTGTCATTTTAAAAATCGTTTTACAATCAAGTTAAATGAATTACGCCAATATTTTAAATCCCAATTGTTTGATAGAAGTAGAAACGAAAATCGTTCTATTTAGTGTTAGGACATTCGCCCAAGATAATTGATTTTTGTTAACAATTTTTTTAAAGTGTTAATTTGTGTATTTTTTATTTAATTAAAATCGATCGTAATTGAACTTGCGAAAAATGTGGTATTCAGAATTCTGTACAATGTGCTCTGTTTAATATATTTTATTTTGTTCTATTCGTCGGTGATTTTATTTACATACTGTTTTTATGTAATTAAAATTGATCTTTTTCTGAATTATAACGAATTTTATCTATACAATTATAAAGATTTATG
Organism: Meta bourneti; assembly: GCA_933210815.1. Lineage (NCBI taxonomy): Eukaryota > Metazoa > Arthropoda > Arachnida > Araneae > Tetragnathidae > Meta > Meta bourneti. Next base: position 73,638,033 of record OW119926.1, on the reverse strand, counting down.
CGCAAAATTGTATTGATTTATACATACTTTCTAAGAAACTAAATTTTTTTCTTCTAAGAATTCCATTTTTCTCAAGCCATCAAGAACATAAAATAGCTGCACAGATGTATTTTGTGCCAGCATTTGGTCGTATGATGTCAAACATAAAAAATATTAAATGAAAGAGGAGGAACTGTGGCGCCTAACAGTGGAAAAGAGTAATTTATTATTTGCTTTTTCTTTATACTCAACTGCGAACGATATTCAACATTCTGATTAGTTCCGGATAAGACTACTTCATTTATGTTCCTTTTTCAAATTGTATAATTTGTTCAAAAATGGATGATGTACCTGATCAGACTAAATACCTGATTATGTGTGAATAAAAAAAATTCTAATATTCTTTTATGTTCAAATAATTTTCAGACTAGAGATCAACAATCTTCTAAATAATAAATCAAAAGGGCTTGTTTTGGAATACTTTCATATTTTAAAAAGCATTAAAAAGAATCAACTAAAATTAAAGAAACAAGTTCACACATTAGAAAAATTTTATAATTCACAAATGACTATTATAAAAGTATTCGGGCAAATTTTTTTATTTACACAAATTTTTTGACTTCTGGAATCAGAAACTGCAGTAATTTTTTTACCATCGATGAAAAGTTCGATGCAGTGTAACTCGCAGAATGGCCTATTTATCCCAACACAATAGAAACCAAATATTCATTTCGTTTTTCATTCGCGTTACTTCTTTCTCTTTTGTTAGAGGGTTCTGTGGTTTTTCCAAATTGTTTCGGACAATTTTTTGCCAGTGTAAATCTCCTCACACAAAACAAAAGGTATTTGGCGTATTTTTGGAATGAGAATTTCCAAAATGTTCGTTGGGGTTTCTATTCAGGTTATTTGGAAACCGCTTAGTTTCGTTTGCCTGAACTCGCAAAGGATTAATTACGTTTAGCGATTTACTTTTCGATGAACAGAAAACATCGCATTCCCTACCTAGTTCTTGTGGTTTAAACCAATTTTCCCTTGCCAAAAAATGAAATTGTGTATTTGTCTTCATAATGAAAATAAAGGTCACAAAATATTGGGACACAGATTAAATTAGCTTTTAAGGCAGCTAGTAATAAAATTAGTACCTTTTTGGATCTGTTACGTTTGATGACTTCTCTTAATTTATTATACAATGCTTCCAAATTATTTTTACGAATTATTGGTTCTATTTCTGCAAGGAGTTAATCTCAAAGTTAAATTTCGTAGAAAATTTTAAAAGTACTATTAAAAAATTTTAAAAGTATTATTTAAAAGTATTAATTCTATATTGCAAATAATCCCCAATATTTTCAAAAGAATTGAAGTCTGAACTTCTAACGTCGAAAAATCTCCCATCTTTTTCGGATCCATATTTCCAAATTTGCTGCTTGAACTAACCAATTTCGTATTTAAAGTCTTTTAAAATATAGTTTAATAGAATTGTTCCTAGAAATTCGCCTACTTATTCCTTTTTTTTCATTTTTATTCCCTTCTTTGTATCTCCACTTTCACTGTGAATACCCGAAAAGTGTAAAACATTTTAGTTTGTTACTTAAATTTAATTTTTAGCTTTTCAGTCAATACATTTTGTTTTGTACTAAGACACTGAATAAAATAAAAAAAACGCTTAATTTTAACGTAATAGTTACTGGTTTTTAATGAAATATTTGAATATTTGTTATGCCCCAATACTTTTTTGAGTCACTGTATGCTTGTTGCTACAGGCGGCAAGTTAAAATTGAGCTAAACAAAATTACAATCAAAAGATTTTGTCTTTGAGGCACACATCAGTCGAAACATAAAATTCACTGATACTCTGGTTGGCTTCTTGAGGTGAAAATCAAGGATATTAAGAGCGTTCACGAGATTTTCAGGTAGTGTAGTGTTGTTTTTGCCCCACATCACACTTAAAGATGAAATAACCACATCTTTCTAAAGAATCCATGGATTCTCTCAACCTTTAGAAAGATTCTATTGGTCCTTTTCTTGGAATATAATCCTTTGGAACAATTCCATTGGTCCTTTCCTTAGAATAGAGTCCTTTGGAAAGATTTCATTGCTCATTTCCTTAGAATCGAGTCCTCTGGAAAGATTCTGTTGGTCGAGGAGGTCAAAAATTGGTTAAAAGTCACGTAGGGGGAGACTGCAGGCTGCAAGGAGGAATTATGCGTGTTGAGTAACATCGGAGCCACTCCGAAAAAATTGCGAGCGAGCGTTCAACAAGAACACAAACAAGCGTTCGAACTGAACCAAAACTTTTTCCCATCCCGTTCCGAGGGGTTCAAGGAGAAGGGTGACGTTCCTGGGTGGAGGTAGTCGGACAGTGGGTTTTGTCCACCCTCGCCAAATCAAATTCGATTGTTTAAAATCTTATTTTCTCTCTCGTAGCACTGTAAAACAAGGATTTAATTAAATCAGTTAAATTTTAGCATGGAGTTTCCATTTTCTGTGCCCTGTATTCATTCTTGCCTCATCATACATTTCACCGGAGAAAGAAGGGTTAGTACCCAATTCCAAATTATTCTCTATTCCAAAGTAGTTTTAGTATTTATATTCATATGGTGTGTTGATGGCTTATAGAGCACATGGCACCGAAGGGGCCTTAATCTCCGGTGTTGAACTTGAGGCTTAACATTTTGGGTTTGCCCTGGTAGTTAAATAATAAGAAAATTGGATGAAGCAATTGGTCATTGGGGTATGATTCTTAGTGTTGATGATATCAGCAACACATTGCAGAAAGACAATAAAAAGTAATCGGAAGAAGTTAAATAATTCAAGATTAAATTTAAAAATTTGAAATATGAAAAATGGGTTTTCAGCTGTCCAGAAGAAGGGTTCTTCGTGGTCTGTTCTTATTTTGAGGGAGGGTTGGATCATATATTTCAATTTTTTGAACAGCTGTATTATTATTGCTCTCAATTTGATTGAAGAAATTTTGTGACAATTTTTAATGAATAGTTGGATGGTAGGTATTTTGAGGGCGTTTAAAATATCTTTATTGCGGTAAAACCATCTGGATTTGGTGATTTGCCTGATAAAGATATTTTACGGCTGTTCTATTCTTTTAATATTTGTTTCATTAGTACCCCCCCCCCAAAAAATTGGGCAAGCATATGTTATGACTGGTCTTACGAAGTATAAATAAATAATTTTTTTGTTGTCGGTTGATAGTGTTGAGCTTCGAGAAGTGAGTGGATACACGATTGAGGAAACTCCGAAATTTGTCTTGTAAATACTGTATGGGTGGCTTCCAGTTAAGTTGAGAGTCTAGGATGAGTTCTAAGTATTTGGTCTGTAAGGACCAAGAGATGGTTTGTCTGTAAAGTTTGAGTAAGGGTAGTTTAGTTGAATCTTTAAGGTGGAACATGATAGCCGCTGTCTTTTCTACATTAAGTTTTATTTTCCACTTGACAAGCCAGGATTCAAGATAGTACATATGTACTTAAAGGTCTGCAATTAGAATTGTTTTTAATGCTGTGTCATCTGCGAACATGCTGATTTTAGTGTTTTCAGATTGAGGGATATCGTTCATATATAAGTTAACTAGGAATGGACCAATCTTGAATCCTTGTGGAACTCCAGCGAATCTTTGGGTGGAGATTTGGTTATTAACTTTACGACATAATTTCTGTTTTTGAAATAGGAAGTAATAATTTGGATAATGTAGTTAAGTATATTGCATTTAATCACATTTTGTAAATTACTCCTTGAATCCATACCTTGTCAAATGCTTTAGCAATGTCAAAAAAGACAACGCCTGTGTATTTGATTGGAGTGTGCGATTTTCCTGATTGTATGTATTCGATGACTCTCAGTAGTTGGTGGTTAGTGGAGAGTTTGGGGGTGAAGCCAAATTGCTGGGGCATCATGATGTTTGTATTTATGTAATTCCTATAATGCTCAAGGATGTTTGCTTCTGTGATTTTACTTAGGGTGGGTAGAAGTGAGATAGGCCTATAGCTGTGGTTGGATCTTGGGAAGGTTTATTTGGTTTTAAAATGGGGATTATGTTCGCTGTTTCCAGGGTGTGGGAAAGTATATTTAAAGATAGCTTCAATAATTTCCGTGAGCATTAGTATATTGGGGTAAGTTTTGGAGTATTTTGTTGGTTATGCCTTCAATGCTAGGAGTTTTTTTTATTTTTAGTTTATTGATGTGGGTCAGAATGTCTGATGGGAAGATGGTAATAATTTCCTTTTGGTGAGTTTTATTGTTGTAATCCTCAATTGTTTATAACACCCCAGTGGTAGTATCGGGGTCATTTATATTATTTTCTTTAAATTGGTTTTCCAGGCTATCGGCAATGAGGTTTGCTTTATCCCAATCTGAAACTGCAATATGTTGGGAGGAGGTAAGTGGAGGGATATTTTTTTCTTTTTTTAATAAAGGGGGATTTTGGTTGTGTTCCAGATTGATTTATCGTCAGTATTTAAGGTGGTTTTTTCAGGATTCTTGAGAGTTGGTGGAGATATTTTTCCTTAGAAGCTTTTGGGTTTGATTAAGCAATGTTTTGAGTAGTGGGTTCTTTGTTTTTTGCCAAGCTTTTTTAATTTTGTTTCTCTTTTGAATAAGCTTTTTAATTTCATTAGGTAGGTAAGTTTGTTTAGTAGATATTATTGGTTTGGAGGATTGGTTGTAGGCAATAATGATTTGATTAGTGATATTAATAGTTGCTTCATCAATTTTATCCGGACTAATTTAAGCGGTGAGATTGTATGGGGTATGGTACAGTTAAGTTAAGGCTTTGTTTAAAAAGATTCCAGTTTGTTGTTCTTTCTGCAATTGATAGTGAGGGGATGATACAGAAGGCAAAGTTAATAATGACAGGATTGTGATCCGAGGAAAGTTTTGGGATGGAATTAATATAGTATTTGTAGTTAAAATGTTTTAGCAGTGCAAAGTCAATGATACTGGATGAGTAGAGGGCTACTCTAGTAGGTTCGGTAGGGGAAGCAATTGTTATTCCCATTTGGGTGGCAAGATTGAAAATTTTGTCTCCAGCAGTATTATTTTTCTTGCAGTTCCAGAATAGGTGGTGGGCATAAAATCATCGCAAACAATGGCCTGGTCGTGATTTTTAAGAATAGTTTCAATGTCATCAATAAAGGTTGGGTTGTTGCCTGAGGGATTATAGCTTTGATGGGCGGGAATAACAGTACGTCAAAAAATGACATTTTTTAAGGTGTATGTATACACTAGAAATCACGAAAATTGACTAAAATATCGATCTATTTTTTAATAATTCAAAATATTATCCAATCCCTTAGCTTTCAAACGATACCAAGATCTTGTAAATATTCGAAATAGTTTTCAAGTTACAAGAGTTTGGGTTAGGTACTGTCACCATAGACACAAACGTTTCCAAAACTTTAAACTCGATTTCTGAAGAACTATGTTTTTGCAATAGGATGATTCTTTCGAACAGTGATAACTCAGCAATTAATTGATTTATTAAAACTACTTTTGTGTCATTATAATCTATATAATACAGTGGATCGACCTAAGTCGAAGTTATTGGTTAAGAAATGAATTTTTAGTTGATTTTTAAATGTTGAAATTCCTGAAAAAGTCTTGATTTTTTAGACTTCCTTCATGAAAAAAATTGTTAGAAAGAACGTATTCTTTCTAGCAACTTGATGGAGGGTCAAAACATGAAGAATAATATTAGGAATAATTTCTAACAGGAATTGTCTTTATGAACACATTAGAATTTGAGATATCACTGTTAAAAAAACATGCTAATTAGCTAATTATATCTAAATTAGATAATTAATGAGTATCTTAATCAGAATTTTTCACATTAAAATGAGTTTAAGCGCAAACCAATGACCTATTGTGAAAAAAAAGGATTTTTAAAGTCAAAATTTAAAAAAATGTTTTAGTGTATACATACACCTTAAGAGAACAAATAAAACATTTAATATTCCATATTGTGAATGAATAAAATTTATAAAATCAGTTCTGCACCTTATGTCTGACAACTTTAAAGAAAAAATTAAGAGAAATTTTGGATGTGGCCCTGTGACAAAATCAAGTTACTTGTACTGTTCATATCAAGAAAATTGTGCACATCACAACTGACTTGTACTGTTATTCCCGCCCATCAAAGATAAATTGACGTAATTGTAAAGGATTTTAATTTTGCGAGGGTTACTGAAATAGTGGTAGCTTGAACGTGATTGAGTGTAGGGGAAATTTTTTGGTGGTTAGGTAGAGATTTTTTAATGAAGATGGCAGTACCCACCTCGGGCTTTGGTGCTGAGTTGTCGTGGCGTCTCCGTGCTACTCAAAGATCTTTCTGTTGTCCAGGAGCGCACAGAAGGCGGTGGCGGTTCCATCCTGGGTTTTAGACCCGTCTGTGTAGATTTGATGGCGTGTTGTGGGGGGCTTGGTGTAATGAATAATGTGTTTTTGTTATGTGTTGGATTCCTGTGAAGGCTGGGGTTTTTCGTTTCAAATTCGTGGGGAAACCAAGAGAGACCATATGCTCTCTTGTTACCAGACTCGGCAGACCTACAACAGCATATGGTCTCTCTAGGTTTCCCCACGAATTCGAAACGGAAACCCCCAGCCTTCACAGGAATCCAACACATAACAAACACACATCATTCATTACACCAAGCCCCCAGCAACACTCTCCCAAATCTACACAGACGGGTCTAAAACCCAGGATGGAACCACCACCGCCTTTTGTGTGTTCCTGGACAACAAGAAGATCTTTGAGTAGACACACAGACTGCACGACAACAACTCAGTTTTCCAAGCTGAGTTACTTGTAATCCGTGTAGCTTCATCCTGGGCACTTCGAAATTGCCCAGAAAACACATGCATTTTCTCGGACAGTCTGTCCAGCGTAACTCTCTTCACCAACCTTCTCACGACTAACCCCATGGTACAGAGAATCCATTCCATCATTGAAGCTGTATCTCCATCGACGTGCATATACATGTATGTCTCTTTGGTCAGAGGTCATTGCGGTGTTGAAGGAAACGAAGCAGCAGATCATCTTGCTAGAAGTACCACCGGTAATGCGTCCATTCATCTACACCCCTTCCTCTCGTGGCATCTCATCTGAAGAGGTCCCTCAAGCTAGCATCCATTAACAGCTGGCTAGAGAGATGGCTAAACTCCATCAAAGGTCGGAAAACATTCGAGTTTTTCCCCAAGGTCTGTACGAAGCGCCTCATCACCACCCCAGAGCTCACACACTTTTACACGGGCCATGGACAGTTCCTACAGTATTTATTTCGTATGAATATTCACTGCAGTGACCTCTGCATCTGTGGCATGGAAGCAGACCCGGACCACTATTATACCACCTGCCCAATCACAACTCATCTACACTTCAAGGAACCAGCAACACAGCACTGACGCCTGGCTGTTCACCCCTTACTACAAAGGAAAATCATACAAATCGTGCGATTTTTGGCCTCCAGGAAGTTTGAACTGAAGCAAGCGGTTTAAATTTTGTCGACTTTGATGTGCATAATTTTTCATGGGCCTAACCTCTTTTCACCTAAAGATAACAGTCCTTAAATTCAGTCTCTTGCCTCTTAAACCCTCACAGGAAAATATATTTAGAGCAGCACCTGCGTGTGCATTTCATAGCTAAAATTACTGGTTTGTATCACAAAAAATATACCTCATCCTTATCTAGTCATCTTTCACGTCATGGGAAAAAAATTTACCGTGAACCCCTCGCAGGGTCGGTATCCTATGATGGAATTGAGTTGAGCTAGGTATGTGTATGTTAATGTTCGGTCTGAGGTGAGTCTTGCAGGCAAAACACGTCAGTGTGTGACATGTGTGTGAATTCTCGGAGCTCGATAATTTTATTGCAAATGCCATTTGCGTTCCAGAAACATATGATAAACCCTATGTTTGAGCGACCCATCAAAGTTTAGCAGAGAGATATTGAGCTAGTATGAAGATTTTGTCGATGGGAGTCTGAGCTGAGCGTTACTTGGTTACGATCTCTCTGAGGCCTCCAAATGACTTGAAAGTTTCCGAGAGCTCCTTAAGAACATAGAGCACGTCGTGGACACCCTTCAGTGGGAAGGTATCAGTATGAATGGGGAGGTGCAAAGTTAAGGGCAGAGTTTGCTTGAGGGATGATGTTGATAGGAGTTTGTTTATTCACCTGGGTTTGGGTGGTTGTGAGAATAATTCCAGAGTTTCTAGCAATGTCGGCGAAGGATATATTTGGAATTACAGGTCTAGATGTACGATTACAGAACGATTTAGGTGGGAACTTGGCGGAATTATGGGAGGATGGACGGGGTTTTCTTGGAAATTTTGGGCATCCCCTCCAGGAGGCAACATGGCCGAATTCCTGGCAGTTAATGTATTTGGGGTTATCTGATCTGAGAATTGTGCAGGTGAATGAGCGGTGAACATCGCACCTCAAACACCTGGTCTTCATATTGGTCAAGCTGATTTATAGTCATATGCACATTCGGCTCACGTTTCATTTATGTTCTAACCTTAAGGAAGAGCCTGAACCCCTTAGAGGGTTACAAATCGAAACTGATATCTAACTCAGATTTACGATAGAAAATCGGCATTTTTGCTTCAGGTTTCATCGATTCAATCTTAATGAATTCAATTTTTTATCTGGACACTGGGCTTACATGGACACCTGACTACAACTGACTATAAACTTCCTAAAGCTGTTTAAAATATATTTTCGAGCTAAATGCTAAGCATTTTCAAGCCTATCGAGGTTGCGAAACTAAAGTTCATGATAAACCGTCCACTTCAAATATCCCCTAACTGAAATTATCAGCTCACAATAAATAGCTTTTTTGCTTGAAGCTATATCTATTTTACTTTTCAAGTACCCTTGCCAATTCGGGACACTCAGTGCTCCCGTTGATTGAACCTCGCCCAGCAAGACATCCCGGGCAGACTCAAAAGCTTCCGTTGCCTTGGTGAGATCCAGAAATGCATCGCTTATCAGGCCACGCTGATGTGCCAGGTACCCTTCTGAATCCCTACGACTCCATCCTACAACAAGCATCTTTTCTATGAACTCGTCTTCGAAGGCGGGACGGGAAATTTCTTGTTTTAGGAATTTTACGTCACATTTCACCCTCCTTAAAATAAATCTGTTGCTCTGTGCAAGGCTTGCGTCGGTTGGGAAAGGGGTGTTCGGTTTCAACCAGGCTCTAACGAAGATCTTCAGGCAGGTGTTGAAGACGTGGCCACCGAGCCGCTTGTAGAACAAGTGGAAATTCTTTTCGACCGCTGTAAGGTCGAGGACGTGAAAATCGTAGGATTCTTCGTAGACGAGATGCAAGTCCTCTAGTTTTCCGGAAAAGCCGCCGCATGTTTTGACAACTTCCTTTCCCGGACGATCGAGGACGAAGAGCAGAGACTCGGGTTGAATGATTTCGTTCATGACCTTGGGATGAATAAATTTATATTAGTAAACTAAAAACCTTTGAAAGATGATATAAACCATTATTCAGAAAAGAGAGAGGAGGAACATAGAAATTCTCTTCTCACAAACGTTTGAAGAGACAGGAGGGTCTTTTCTTACTTCCGTCCTGGAGATACTTTAACCCTCCAAGTGGTTTCGACGAGATATCTCGTCAATCAAGATCTGATCAATTTTGCTAATTACGAGATACGTATATCGCGATCAAGATATTGCCGATTTTTTTATGATGACGAAATTAAAATGTGGTCAGTTTTCTTCTAATGACGAGATATCTCGTCCACCAAGATCTGCACTTATGGTTTTTCTATTGCCGAGATACCTCGTTAAGACAACCACCAAGAGGGTTAACAGGAACAGTTAACAAAATTTGACCTTTTGCTAGTTTTTATGCAGTCAATTAGACAATTACAATCAAATATTAATATTGTGAACAACAATTTATTAACAAATAAATTGGTATAAATTAGTATGTTATCATTTAACTAATATATTATACTTTTTCACAATTGAATTTTGTTTTGGCCGAATAGCAGCATCAGCCTCATTTGGCACAGCTTCTAAAAATATAGCTGCACCTCTGGTTTGTTAGATATGCAACACTAATGCACGATGTCTTAGAGAATCCCCTCATAAGCTCACTCCGCTTGCGTTGATCACTATCAAGACCCATCCAAGGGTCTTGATAGTGATCAACGCAATTTTCTATGTGTCTATACGAAACACATGGAAAATTATCGACACTGTCGGGACTTCATAGCAACAACATAAATAAAGCTTCTAAATAACCATCAGATGTCCGACAAGAAAACCCAGCAGTGATTCTGTGCGTGTAAGAATTGTATCAAAACTGTCAAGGAAAACCACTAAACAGGTAAATCCTCACAAGGATAGTCGTTGGGTCTTCCTTGGGGAAACGTCATTTTTCTAGAGGTGGGGTCCACATTCATGCAAAGTACCACGTATTCTCTTATTCGTGCATTCCATCAAAGCGGCAAAATAGCGTTCCAAAATCCCGTCCTACTAAAATCAAAGTTAAATACGAAATAGTAAAAATTAACGTTCGTAAACACAAATTTAAAAAACGCGTTTTGCCTTGGTTTACCCGACGAACGACACTACACCTCGAACCAAACGTAATTATTTGTCATTTAATATCTTAATGCTTTCTTTATCAGCAAGTCCGCGGGGGATAAACTTATTCCATCAATAATGAGAATTAAGCTTCTAATTTATGCTGGAATTTTCTGGCAAATACCATTCAACCAACGAGCAAAGTGTTCATGTATTCTGGTTGGTAGAACAGTTTGCATGAGATTTTGAGTTTCTCACTGGCCATTTGACGCATCTTGTCCTGTTTTTGGAATCTGTGACATAAAATCCAAAATCTAATCAAATCCACACTACTGTCTATTGTTTGAAATATTCAAAATGACTTTTTCAGCAATTTGGGTATTTGATAGCACTAGTTTCAAATGATTCTTATCAAAAATTCAGTCAGCAAGCTTTTCCAAAAATGACTAAATATTTGGCAGCCTACGCATTAGGTTTACCAAGTAGAAAACTCTCAGATCCACAGTAGTCGGTATCATGTGATACAATTTATCTCCTGCTGAAATGGTCTGGTCTCCATCTATTTTTCTAGAAGCGTTCCAAAATTTGACCTATTGCTCAAAAATCTTTTGCGGAATTTTCGGAAAATTATAATTTCCTTTTTTGAAACTCGAATCAGTCCTCTATTTGCAGCCGCCGTATTCAACCATGTTTCATACATGGTTTTTTTTCAAGTTCGTTTCACTGAAACGAAGTTCCAGAACTTGGTTCTGATAAAAGTGTTTAATCACTTTCCTTATCTGAAATTTCATGGAGTCTCTTGCCGATAATTCTTCAGAAAACCTGTCACAAATGTATTGCCTTTTCTTTCCTCTTACCAAGGGTCTTATCTTCTCAGATATGGCAGAAGTTAACACTTCATCTAACTTTAAATTATGCAGACCACATAAAAAAGACGAATGAATTTTTTCTCATTTGTACCAGGACTTTATGACGTCTAAGATAACTGGCGGGTTGAGTCATTTTGTCGTTGAAAAAAAAACAGCAAGAAAAATTTCACTTTAGTCATCTCACTTAGATATTTTTTCAATCCCAGCTTATGGATAGCAAGTTCGTTCAAGCAACTTGACAAGAATGTAACAGTCTCTGTACCCCCGTGGGGCATCATGGGAGGTACTGTCACATTGCATCCATCGAGAACTGTGGAGAGGACATGCCTTCCTGGCCTTTCTTTGGGGAACTTCCTTCGGTACATACGAGATTCGAGATAATCAAGAGCTTCTGTCCACTAATTTCTTAAGAGCCATGACTTTAGCTGAAAGGCTACTGGTGGGGTACTCACTTGTGTATTTAAAATACTAGTTTTTAAATCGTTATTTATTGTTGTTTGAAGGTTTTCAATTTTTACTTTTTGACTAAAGTTTTCATCTGTTTATCTTAAACACTTTAAACGAACCAGTTTTATTTATTATTTAATCGAATTAATCACTTTATTCGATATGCTTTATGTGCAATTAATATGCAAATAAGATTAATCAATACCACATATACCAATGTTTCTGTATTTTGAATATAAATATTTCCACTTCTATTTTTAAATGAATGCAATGGAAAATAAGTTGAGCTGAGCAGAAGCTCACTAAACTTTGACAGCAAGCTACTTAAGAAATACAAATATGTATTACAAGTGTGTGTGTTCAATCCGGTCTTACCAATAAAAAATTACTATCTATAATTTTACAAGTAATTTATTAGTGAAAGTAAACTTTTATCTTCAGATTTCTTTAATTAAGTTTAAAATGTACAAATAAAAAAGGCCAGATTGCCCTTCAACAGTGCTAACTGAAGTTTGAATTGTGTTTATATGAGAGCTAAAGTAAAATAACATAACAAATTACGTTTTCCTTGGCGACTCTGGTACTAGTAATGCCCCCATGTGGGGATCTAGGCTTGGGACAGAACAATAGCCCTATTATTAAATTCAATTTTAAAAGCTCAATAAATGCTCAAATATGAACACTTGGTGTGTAAAAACTTTGAGATTTATAAGCCCTTTTTTGCTGTTATAATCGATGAATTACAATGGAGTATGTATTTATAGTTAATTCCAGTGACTGTAGGTAGGTGCATTAAATTTCTAGTTAAGTTTAGTACCTCTACATTTTAAATCGACATCAATATGCCACCATTTGTTTATTTCTGAACACTGGCATGCATTAGTGGCGTATATAGATCTCTTGTGGTGCTTAATAAGTGTCTTATACATATATACTGCTGGCCACCGTAAATGCAACACCCAGAAGGAAGCATGCAAATAATATGAAATTTACAACATGCATTAGCGGAGGTGAGATATACAAATGATTAGAATTTCAGCGCAGACGCACATCACGCGCGCCTGTGGCGCCACTTCAAAGTGCTATTTAAAGCTTGGAGATTTCGACGATTTCAAGTACGGCAATTGTGTTTTTCTTGTGGTTTTTTCAAAAAAACGATCAATTATGCCTCGTAGAAAAGAGCGATCATCTTTTGATCAAGTATCCGAGTTCGACAGAGGAAGGATAGTGGCCTACCGAGATTGTGGATTATCTTTCAGGGAAATCGGTAGTCGTGTTGGACGAAACCAAACAACTGTAATGCGGATATGTAATCGTTGGATGCAGGAGGGTACGACGGACCGACGTGTTCGATCGCATCCACCTCAGTGCACCACTTCACGTGATGACAGGCATATTGTGCGTATGGCAGTGACGGATCGCTCAGCCACATCATGAACCATAGCACAGCACATTCAGCCTGTACCGCATCATCCAGTGTCTGCGCGTACCATTCGACGCCGTTTACAGCAGAGTGGTCTGTCCGCAAGACGTCCATTGCTTCGTCTACCCTTGACGCAGAACCACAGACGTTTCCGCCGCCAATGGTGCGATGAAAGAAAGATGTGGACGGCAGAATGGAATGAAATTGTCTTTACTGACGAGTCACGCTTCTGTCTGCAACACCACGATGGTCGGATTCGAGTCTGGAGACACCGTGGAGAGAGGATGCTGAACAGCTGCGTTATGCACCGCCACACTGGTCCTGCACCGGGTATTATGGTATGGGGCGGTATTGGATATCACTCTCGCACTCCTCTAGTACGCATTGCCGGTACTTTAAACAGCCAGCGCTACATCTCCGAGGTGTTGGAGCCAGTTGTCCTTCCTTACCTTCAGGGCTTGCCCACAGCCATATTTCAACAGGATAATGCGCGACCACACGTGGCACGCATTGTCCAAGGGTTCTTCGTCAATCGCCAGATTGAATTGCTTCCCTGGCCAGCTCGCTCTCCGGATCTTTCGCCGATAGAAAACATGTGGTCGATGGTTGCTCAACGATTGACCCAGAATACATCCCCAGCTGCCACACCAGATCAACTTTGGCAACGTGTGGAAGCTGCTTGGTCTGCTGTACCCCAAGAACACATCCAAAGTCTCTTTGAATCAATGCCGAGGCGTGTGGCAGCGGTGATCTCCAACAATGGCGGCTACTCTGGCTACTGATTTTGGCAGGAATCACACTTCACAGAAGTCTATAAATTTAATCATTTGATACTTGGTCAACATGTTATCTACAAAATAAATTTTGTTGTGATATCTCTTGTCTTTCTTGGTGTTGCAATTTGGGTGGCCAGCAGTGTAAATACACTTTATTCTGTTATTAAAGGTAATATTTTATGAAACAAGGTAACTCATGCATGACAAATGGATGTGTGTGAACCTTATTTTTGCCAATCATTGCTGACCAGGGATTTATTCAGAGATGAGAACGGACACCCTCCAAAATGTCCTAGATTTAGCAAAAGTAAATACTAATTTTTAAATTTTTATGTAAAAATATTTTGTCTGAGTAGAAAAATCGTTGGCAGGTTTAAAAATAGTTAAACATATTTGCAAAAGAAATGTAAAGAAAGCAAGCGAAGAATCCATCTTTGTACTAGGCAACTGTGTCAGTGGGAAGTGATAGGAAAAGACGAGAAAAATCTCGTCTACACGTCGATGAGTGACCAAGAACGTTTTCTGAAGAAAAGCCCACGTCCAACACTCCCCGAAATATATTAAATGTTTTAAAACAATAAAAAGTAAATACTGAAGCTTTTCATATCGTTCGTTACACAGGTGAAACGCATGTAGATATGTCTAAAAGCAGTAAAATATCGTCTAACGTAATTATTATTTAGTATTGCGGCTTTTTGATCTTTATGAGAGGGATTTTCAGTGTAAACAAACAAACCAAACTGTCTGCGAAGGTTTTACTTCTGCTGTTCAAATGTTCTCGCATGATATACAATATATTGGGATACTATAGAATGCAGTTTATCGCCGTTTTGGAAACCTTTGGCGTTTAATCTAATTGGTGTTGACCAATCAATTCTCTTTCACGAGTCGGGGTTTATTCTTTGGAATTTTTATTGGTGAAGTGCGAAAATCAAAATGCTATTCGAAAAACAAGTCAACTGACGTCACGTTCAAAATACGTACAGGAAACACGTTCCGCAGCTTAAACACTACCGCCACCTACATTTAACGTGACAGAAAATGCCTTTCAAGGCAACAGTGAAATAATATAGAGGTAGGTAGTTAATTAACGTCACACTGCAGCAACATAACGGACTATTGGCTGGGGCCCGTGATCAATCCCGAAGAGAAATATTCGAGGACAACGCGCCCTCTATGAAATTACTATTACTGGAAATTTTGTATCAGCATTTATTAGTAAGAATGGCCAGATTGTATGAGAAAATGCAATTGCTTAATTCACTTACCTTCATAGTATAACGCATACTCTGTGTCATACTCGTGAATTCCGATAGGAACTTCACCATAGTTACAACATGCGCATTTTGAATGGTGCTCACAGTTTCGGGAGTGTAGAACTTCGATAAATCAGCCTGTACGAAATGGATCTTCGTGATGGCGTGTCGGAATCTCTCCAGGCACCTCAGGACACTGAAGCACGTGTTCCTCCAGCCACAGTCTACGTCTATGACAGTGACGTGGATGTCCAGCTCCAATTCTCTGCTCTCAGCAATGCAATCTAAGACTTTGACGATACCCACAACGTCTGACGCTGGACCACCACCAAGGGAACAGATGTTTACTTCACAATTCTTTAACATCTTCTCGAGAAAGGTCGGATTCTCGTCCAAAACATTTTGGAAATGAAATGCCACTGCGCTGGACAGAAGTGTGCTGTTGCGGTAAATGTAAGTGAGTCTGTAAAATAAAGATTCCATCAAGAAGTTGATGTATTCATCGCTTTGGTCTTCGGAATGATAAAACTCGCACCAGGAGTTAGTTTCGGGTCGAAGAACATTGAAGTAGCGTTTCAAGTAATCATACATGTTCTTGTCATCATTGTTGCCTAATAACGTGTTGATTGCTTCGAAATATAAGTCACAGAATTCGACATCAAGACTATTTATACGTTTTGAAATGGATTGTTCCATAATACCTTCCATTCTAATCTTGTCTTCAAAAAATACGTACTAGTTTTATCCGGAACTCAAACATCGGAATGAAAATTCATTATCTTTTAACTAATTCATTAAATACAATTCATGAGCTGAACAACTGTAATAACACATTCAAAGAGCCTGTCAAATTTTAACTAGAGAAGTGCGGAGCTCGTTAGATGCATCATTAAATATAATTCTTGAACTGGAGCACTGCAATAACACTTCCAAAGAGCCTGTAAAATTTATAACTAGAGAAGCGCGGCGTTCACTGTACACATTATTAAATACAATTCATAAGCTGAAGCACTGCAATAACAAGACCTTTAAAGAGCTGGTGTGATTCATTACTAGAGAACAGCATAGTTTTTTAATGATAAAGCTCATCGGAGACGGAACTGAAACTTTTTTGAAAGCAGGATATTTGATAATGCGACCGAGAAGTGTCTACGAGGAAATGTCTCGGTTCTTTTCAGCAACGGAAGTTTAGGTTCGCATGCATTGCTTTCGACTCAGACGGGGATTTCCCCTTCGTAAACGTAGCTTCGGCGCTCTAAGTTTCGGTTTGCATGCCTCGCATTAGGTAGGTAGATATTTTTTTATTAGCATCACACTGGAGCAACACAACGGGCAATTGGTGACGGTCCGGGATCGATCCGAAAGGGAAAGACCCGAGGACAACACCACGTAACTTTGAACCACGGTCAGATGGCGAGGCAACATCTGAGCTGCCTCGCATCAGATTTGTGTGTGTGGCATCAGGCGGAGAGATAAATTCCTTTCAGACCTAACTCAAATATGTTTGCATTTCTAACCCCTAAAGTCAAAGGCGATACCACGATGAATACACCGGTTCTGAGATACTGGTAGACCAAGTACAAATCTCAACAGGCCATAACTACCATCTCTAGGAAATGATAATTCCAATAATCCAAAAAAAGCACGGGACCGAAGCATTACCTCTTAACCGAGTTCCATAACAATCTGCATCACAGGGATTATGTTGCCAATTCCATCCAGATCTCAGGGATATATTCAGAGGGGGGGGGCGGTTCCCGATTTTACCAAAGCAAATACTGAACTTATCTTAAGCTATGCAAATCGAAGTTTTGTTAAACACATATTAGTAGAACAAATTGGTTGTGGTTGTGTTGAGAATACCAACCGTAGTTTTGACGTGAATACTCGGGCCTTATGTTGGATTGTAGAATAAATGAGACAGACGTAGGAAGTTTGAACGATTGTGAATATTCAACTAGTAATTTACAGTTTGTGCACTTAAAGTGCAGTTTGATATTTATGTGAAGGATAATTATTTTATTGATTAAAGGCCTGTGATCGTAGCATAGTTCGGTAGCTTTCGAATAACGCCACTTGCACAGTCCTCACTACATTCAGAGTGTGATAGGGATGTTTTATCTGAACCCTTATTAACTTTTTTGCACATTTTTATGCATTATCTTACTTAAATAAAATGTTTTGTATGTAAATTGAGAGTTAATTGTTTAGTAGAGTTCTCTTAAATTAAATATTGTTACCATGTATTACGAAAATTTTGTAAATGTGAAAAACGTTCTTGTTCTATTCAATAAGAAATCCAAATAATCATCTGATGGACCTGATTTAGTCTCATTCAATTCATAAAATCGTAAAACGGTACTTATTTTAACCTTATCCCATTTGTACATACATAATTCATTATTTTATAATTGAAAACGGTTTAGAAGAGGTATTCATATTGGAAATTTTGTTTTAGCTAAAATTTTAAAAAATAGAATGATAAAACAAATTTAACAGCTCATATGTTCACAATATAATAATATAACTTTTTGGATAATTGGGAAAAGTTGAATAACAGAGTAATTATAATCTGTCATTTATAATATCAAATTTTAAAAACGTTTTCTTCTGACCTTTCCTTTCAACTGTAGACTTTCTTATTTATTTAGTCAGCGCTATAAGCTTTTTGAAAAAATCTTAGCACCATTATTCGCTGCACCTTTGTATGTCATAGAGTCTCCTTTGGTGTTGCATAGAACCCTGGTTGAAAATTCTATCATCCTAGACAAACACAAATAAACTCATTAACACAGAGCCCACACAAGTATACATACATCACTCCACAGAATCACCGATAATCCAGCTTTCATCCTTACCCCAAATCACCGATACTCAGTCACATTTTTCACTGCTACCGAATCACCGATGCCAGTCGCAGTCACCTATCACAATCACCGATAGAGGTAAAGTGATATCGCAGTCGTAGTATCGGGGTTAAACGATATCAGTTTATATAAGCTCTCTATCACTCTTACCAAATCACAGATATTCTCTATCACTGTCCAGCAATCACAATTATTTTGATAATTTCAGAACCAGGTAGAACTGTGATTCAAAAATATCGATGATTGAGTAGAAGTTCTGTGATTAGCTAAAAATCCCTGAATGATACCAGGTTGTTTCATTCGCGTTGATAATATAAAAATTATAAGTCCTAACTCGATGTCCATTTTTTCGTAAAGCTCAACTTTCCATACTGGCCACCTTGAACTGATCTGATTTTAAAGAGGTATTCACGTCAAATTGCCGAGCACATCACAGATGCACCGCGATCTCATTTACCAAAAAAAGACCACGACTAATGGAGGGTTAATAACACGAAGACACCGGTTTATGAGAACCTGTGAAGCTGCATAATCGAGGTAATCTGTTCACCGCCCGCGATACTGTGCTGAAAACAGCGATCCCGTGTTATCAACTGTATGTTTTGCTCCGGCCATTTTCCCTCTAACTTCCTCCTTGATAAAGAAGCATTTTTATCAGCGACATCAAGCGATTGTGTCGCGTGCATACCAAAATCAATGCGAAGTTGAAACGCGAGTGTTGCAGTTTCGGAAGTCGCCATTACTGCGTGTCTGGTTTCCTCTGGAAATTGTTTTTCAGTGGAGTGAATCGCTGTTTACGTTCCGGACGTCGGATTACGAGAAAAAGCTCGTGTTGTGCAGCTGAAAGAGACGTATAATGTTTCAATAAAAATGTCAGGTAAGGGAAATCCATCTTTAGTACTGTTCTGTTTATCGTGAGATACAATAAATGTTTACGATTGTGTTACGAATTTGGGAAAAAAAGATATTACGATGCGTGTTTCGGTTGGGATTACCTTATAATCAAGGCCCTCACATGGGTTGGGGGATCGCAAGTACTCATTGTTGTCCGTCTATCACGACAACCGCTTTAGACAAAATATGCACCTGTCGTTAGCATAGAAACAGAACTTCTTGAAGAAATGTTTTAAAGTTTCTCACATTGGAGCACTTAATGATAAATTGGAAATGTATTTGTTGAAGTTTTTGCTTGTCCCCGAGGCGATCTTTTCCTACAAACTACATCTTTCCGCTGCCAACATTCTCGCGACAGCCGCACTTTCCAGTAACTTATGGTAATTTTGCGGACTACCCAGTGTTTCGGGTTTTGTGGTCATAACATTTGTATGCCACTCACTAGGATCTGGGTTCTAATCTCGGTTTGTAAGCGCATGGATGGTGATTATTCCTGTTAGGAGCAACGGCGGGTAACCCGTTGGTGCTCCCTCTCCAATAGTCGTCAATTTGCCCCTTGTAGCGTCAAAGGCAGAAGAGGTCGGGCATTATAAAAAAATGTCTGAATTGAAAAAGTGTTTAAAATTCATTTACACAAAAGCGTATTAGTCGGAATAACAGAAAGAAATATAATTCCCTCAAGGTGCAAAATGTACTGTCGGAACCAACGAAAATAATATCCGAGTTCAGAAATAAATCCGAAGTGATGTTCTGGTTCCATTAAGATTTCACTGCCCGGTCTTTGCGAGAGTGAAACAGTGGTGAGTAAATTAAACACTTTTTCAAAGAGCAGGAACTTCCAAGAACTGTTCACCAAAAATAACAATATTTCTCATCCCTACTTATGAAAGAACTTTCTTTCTGAGAAAGGTAATCTGAATTTTTTAATCGATTTACGCTGTTTAAGCATATCAGCTAATTGTTATATATATATTCCTAACTAATAAACATTCATGCTTAGTTTTATGTATTTTGGGATTTTCATTTGTTTCAAGAACTAAGGTGGTAAATGATTTGGTATGGTGTTTCTTGTTACGTTACTTTTTATTTCAGTAAAACGTCACTTTCGGAAAATTACGATGTGTGGGGAGGTCAAGTATAAATACCCAATTTCTTTTCTACTCTAGCCCGCATAATTTCCGGATTAAATTTTCAAACGGGCATCTCATAAAATACAGGAACACACATGTCCAAAGGATAATACTGAATTGGAATCAAGCACGGTCACCTGATCTCAATCCAATAGAGCAGTGATTCCCACCTGTGCTCTGCGTGCTTTCCCAGGGGTTTAACGGCCGCTCCAGGAAAATAAAATAAATAAAAATTAAATGAAATCTATATAAATAAGAATGGAGTGTTTGTTTGTACATTGAGTATTTTCGACCCAATTAAAGTTTTCTACCCATTTTGTACCCTTCTGATGCAAAATCCGTCTCTTGAGCGTTTGGTGTCTGTCTGTATGTGTGTGCTCATGCTACGTCCAAACGGTTGAATATATTTTCATCAAACTTTGCACTGTGAGTTCTTACATTCATCTACTGACTGAATTTGGTTGCGTAAGTCTGTCTGTCCGTCTTCCGGTTCTATGTTCGATTTTGTGTCTGTGTGTTTGTACAGGTATTGTCGGGATAGGTCGTGTGGAGATCCGAGCTGATCGCCTGAACTTATACCTTGGACCGATCGCTAGGGTGTTACGAAGTGATACGGAGATTAGGACTAACACAATTTATTTCTCTACCTAAAAACTATGTACAGCAACCGTTATCTCAAATTCATGGAACAGCCTCCACGCTGCCACTTGCATTAATTCTGTAAAAAACTGCGCTCGCTCCACCTGCGCGTGGAAGCCTTCAGTTACTAGTTCAAAACTGCGCTCGCTCCACCTGCGCGTGGAAGCCTTCAGTTAGTAGTTCAATTCTAACTCACTCTCGCTGAGTCAGGAAAATAGTTTCTACCAGTCACCGGATTTCAGCGGACATCTGCACGTTTGGTTAAGTCGATCATCAGCCGTTTGCACATCCTCACACGCCGCCGCCAAGAGGAAAACAGATTTTTTTTTCCCAAAAAAATCTGTTTTACTAATAATATAGTCCGAACATTTGTGGCAACCGGTCAGATCAGGAGTGGTTACCCTCTCAACCCAAGAGAAATCAAGGGATCCAAAAAAAAATTATGCATAAGAACATTTATACTTTGCAACCACTTTTCAAGCTAATATTAGATCTTAACATCCAAATGCTATATCTATTTACACCACAAACAATCAAATATTGATACTCCCGAACTCCAATACCTTTTCATTCTAAATTGATCCAATCTACAAAACCTAACCTAAAGTATTGCAAAAATAACATTCGACTGACACCATACATATAAAATTAACCATTATTTACACTATATTTAATATACATCTTAACTCTCCATATTTAGTTATAAAAAAAATAACAATCTCATCCAAATATGCTACCAAGCCTTTAGTGATCGACCTCTCTTTCCAAGCGGGAGAGAGCATCAGCTCCCTGATGATAAATCCCAGGGCGATGGGTCAACTTGTATTTCCACCTTTGAAGGGCAAGTGCCCACCTAGTTAACTTGGGGCTCTTAGGAGTTGTCTCGACCAGATATTTTAGCGGATTGTGATCAGTTATGATCTCCACAGTGTTACCCTGCAACCACTTATCAAATTTTTTCAGTCCAAATAACACGGCATAGGCCTCTTTCTCAATGGTAGACCAATTCTTTTGGGTGTTATTCAATTTTTGACTAACAAAAGCAATTGGCCTATAGTTTCTATGCTCGTCCTTCTGGGTCAAACAACATCCAATAGCGTAGTGGGACGCGTCTGTGTGGACCTGGAAGGGTTCGACGGCATTGGGGGTGCTTAACGCAGTGACCTCACATAACGCATTTTTCAACCGGAGGAATGATTCTTCCTCGCGTTTCCCCCAAAATACCTTTCCCGATTTTTTCCCTTTTGTCAACTCCGTTAAAGGGGATGCTATCTCTGCATAACCAGGAATGTAAGTCCTATAAAATCCCATCAGTCCTAGAATGGATCTGACTTCCTTTTTTGATACGGGTCTTCTCAACTGTTTGATGGCTAATATTTTGTCATTGTCAGGAGAGTGCTTTCCCCCTCCTATCTTATGTCCTAAGTATTTTATCTCTTTGGATGCAAATATGCATTTCTTAAGTTTCACCGAAAATCCGAGATATTCCAGATCAGATAGGATTTTTTTCAAGTGTTCTAAATGTTCTTCCCACGTTTTAGAGAATATAACAATGTCGTCTATATAAGCTTGCGCATAAGCGGAATGTTTGTGCAACACTTGATTCATAATGCGTTGGAAAGTTCCCGAAGCTCCTGACAATCCAAATGGCATCACTTTCCATTGATACACCCCGTTGTGGGTGGAAAATGCTGTCAAAACTTTGCTCTCGTCCTCCATTTTTATTTGATAATATCCCCTTTCCAAATCCAAGCAAGTTAACCATTCGGCCATCCCCGCAGTGAAGATCAACTCCTGCATGTCCTTCATAGGATAACTGGGCACTTTTGTTATCAGATTAAGCGCCCTATAGTCAATGCACATTCTAATCGAGGCATCCTTCTTCGCGACACATACAATGGGATACGTAATGTCTGCATTGGACGGCTCCAAAAGACCCAATTCTAAAAGTTCTTGGACTTGCCTATCCACTTCTGAACGGTATGCTATTGGTATGCAATAACTATGTGGTTTTCTCCGGATGGAGTCAGGCAGCAATTCAATCTTGTGCTGACTTACTCCCACGGGTTGTATTGGTCGGCAAAAAAGTGTTTCGAACTTACACAAGAGTCTTTTCAATTCTTCCTCCTGTTTAGGATTTAAGTACGGTGTCGTGATCATTTTCACTTCTTGGGTGAACTCGTCTCTTGCTTCGACAATTGGAGCGTTTTCTATGTTACCAAATTCTTCCTCACCTTCAAAAATGACATTTACCGCGTTGGAACCGACCACAAATTCCCTTATCTTGTTCTGGTGAACGTGCCTCATCCTATTGTCTGGCATCTTTATAATGAAAGAATGTTCATTCTTTTTCTCTTCAATGATTCCGGGACCTTGCCATCTGGCCAATAATTTGTTTGTAGAATCTGGCAAGAGCACGATGACTTTATCTCCCGGCTTGAAAGTCTTTCTTGTAGACCTTAAATTATAATAATGGGCCATTTTCCCTTGTTGTATATTAGATGTTAACTTGGCTTTCTCTGCGGCCTCCTCCAGTCGGGTTTTCAACTTCTCCAGATAGACATGTATTGGGGTTGTATCCAGCTGCAAACCCTCGTGTCTTCCCGTCCAGGTATTCTTTAGAATCGACAAAGGACCTTCTGGCTTCCGACCAAAGAGCAATTGAAAAGGTGCTACACCCGTTGTACTGTTCGGGACCTCTCTGTATGCCCATAAAATGAACGGTATTTTGGTGTGCCAGGTCCGTGGTTCTTCCTTAATGGTGTGATGTAACATACTCTTTAAAGTTTGGTTAAATCTTTCCACTAACCCGTTTGATTGTGGATATAATGGTGTGGAGAACCGTGGAGTTGAACCCATTCTTTTTTCAAATTCCTGAGTCAATTCAGCGTTGAAATTTGTACCATTTTCCGAGGCAATTACGTTTGGCACTCCAGTCCTCATAAAAATAGATAATAAAGCTTCACACGTTGCTTTGGCTGTAAGACTCGTCAAAGGGATCGCCTCAGCCCACCTTGTATGTTGGTCTACCATACACAAGATAAATTTGTGTCCTTTAGAACTTGGAGGATCTATCGGTCCTATGATGTCCACATTGACCACTTGGAAGGGCAATTCTGGCCGCGCAACGGGAGTTATTGGGGCCCTATCTTTGTGTTTGACCCTTCTCGTCAACTGACAACCTTCACATGCTAAACAAAACTGTCTCACGTCTCTTGATAGCCCGTTCCAATAGAACGAATATCTAATTCTTTCTATTGTCTTCCTCGCTCCCATGTGTCCCCCAAACACTGAGCAGTGGGCTAATCTAAGAACCTCTTTTCTTCTACGTTTAGGAAGAACCAATTGACATACATTCTCTCCAAGAATCTTGTCTTTATGAAAGACCAAACCATCGTTAAAGAAAAATCCTCCACTACCTTGCTTAGCCTGTTTTCTGGTCTCTTCCAGCTCTCTACACTCCTCTTGCTCTTTACGGAAGCTTTCCGTCTTCGATATCCCTTCTTCCTGGTCTCCGTCGGTGCTTTCTACCACTAACACTTCTGTGTCCTTATTCACTTCAACGGAATTCCCTTCTGTGTTCCCCTCTTTTGTAGGTGGTTCCAAGATGTTTCCACTACCAATATCGGTGGAAATTAATTCCTGCTTTCCTCTAAGCATGTCTCGGATATCTGGTGGCAACAGCACATCTTCCACCAATGAGGGAGCAACTGCGCAGAGGACTTCTTGGTGAAGCACATCACCCCTACCTCCTATGATCAGTCCTATGGGAACGTTCATTAACGGGCATTTCTCCGCTGGACCGAAGATTCCTTTAATAAAGATGGACGATTTCTCTTCCAGCGACAGATTTTGTACAATATCTTTCCGTATGACGGTAATTTCAGTCCCAGAATCAATTAGGGCTTTTGCCTCCCTCCCGTCAACACTAATTAAGATTCTTTCCAAGGGGCAAAGATTGTCTCGCCAGGATCTTTCCTTAAAGGATACAACTTTAGCTACCACCGCCGTTCCGCCAGTATTCAGTGTCCTTTTCTCATCCCCCACACCGCTTTCTTCAGTTATGATCCTATTCACGTTCTCTTTCCTTCTATTATCGTGATCTGATCTTCCTTTATCCGACTTTGGACAGAACCTCTTCATGTGTCCCTCCATTCCGCATGAGAAACAAACAAGCCTGGAATTATGTTTCGCCGGTTCTGGTTGAGTTCTGTGATAGGTTCGTTTGGTGTCCTGCTGAGATATGTGGTATCCACCGTAACCTCTTGCATCATACTGGGTCTTGTATCCCGAATTTGTCTTCATGGTGGTACTTGGCTGTCTCTTGTATGTTCTACGAACACATTCGTATTCGTCTATCTTTTCAGCCAGCAATGAAGGTTTTGATATTTTCCCCCATTCATCGATAAAATGGTCCCTGGCTTCCTGTGGCACTCTTTTCTTGACTTGATCGGCTATCATCAATTCCTTCAGACTCTCAAAATCGGAGATACCAAGTCCTTCGATCCATCCTTGAAAATAATTGGTTACTTCATAAGTAAAATCTTGCCAAGTTTTATCAGGACTTTTTTGATGTTGAATGAACTTCTGGCGAAATCCCTCTGGATTCATCTTAAACTTCTTTAACAAGAGGTCTTTAATGTGTTCATAATCTTCTAATCCCTCTTCCGAAACCCTCGCAATCAATTCTATTATCTCCAAAGGCATTAGGGTCAAAAGACATGATACCCAATTTCTTTCATCAATTTTCCTCCGCCTAGCTTGACTTTCGAACAGGGAGAGGTATAAAAGGATATCACCCTCTTTCATTTGGAATTTGGGCATGTATTTCGTCATGTCGACATGTATATCGGTAGGACTACTTCTTCCTTCTATGGAATCATTGCTTATCCTTATTCCTGCTTCTATCCTTAACTTTTCTAGCTCAAATTCTCTTTGTTGTTTCTTTCTCTCCTTTTCCTCTTCTCTCCTTTTCCTCTTCTCTCTCCTTCTCTTCTCTCTCCTTCTTCTCTTCTCTCTCCTTCTCTTCTCTCTCCTTCTTCTCTTCCCTCTCCTTCTCTTCCATCTCCTTTCGTGAACTCACTATCGTTTCAAGCATCTCCATCACGAATTCGACTTCGTATGACTTACTTCCTGTTATGAGATCTTTCAGTCCTATAACTTTAATATTTGGATCAGGAGTTTCCCCTAACTCCAATGCTAAAGTAAATAGATCGCATTTCTTATATTTTCCCAAAAAAGCCATATTCACCAATATATTTTCCTTTCTAACTGGTATTAACTAAAAGACCATTAAAATAAAAACCCTTTTCAGCTACTGATTGACTACCCCTAGCATATATCACAATTGTTTAAAGAGAAAAATAATGGTTCACCCTAAACTGATAACGATGACATGTGAACAATAACACTGACGTGTCACATGAGTTAACGCTCAATTCGTAACTCTGAAATTCCAGCACTGTCGTGCTTTAAAAATACCTTCTGCCACTCCTGGTGTATCACAATTCTTCAAGAGAAACAATAATCAGCACTTTTGGCTAAGAACACTGACGTGTCACCTGCGCTGTCGCGCAATTCTAAAATTTGAAATACGGATGTATTTCCCGCACTGCCGTGCTTCAACTACACCTCATCATTTAACAAACAAATATGCTTCACCTAACATTTATTTAGCAATGGATCCCTGATTATTTCTCTTAAAAGAAAGGGTAAACAACACTCACCCGGTTCGTCTGCTTCACCAGGATTTCGCGTAGCCTCGCCGTCCGTTTCCTCAGGATTTCTCGTCTCTGGTCCAATCTTTACTGTTCCCGGTTCGTCTGCTTCAACAGGGTTCCTCGGAATTTCTCGTCTCTGGCCAATCTTTACTGTTCCCGGTTCATCAATCTTTACCGCTATCGGTACATCGATCTTTACCACTCCGGGTACATCATTTTTACCGCTGCCACCATCTTATTGTCGGGATAGGTCGTGTGGAGATCCGAGCTGATCGCCTGAACTTATACCTTGGACCGATCGCTAGGGTGTTACGAAGTGATACGGAGATTAGGACTAACACAATTTATTTCTCTACCTAAAAACTATGTACAGCAACCGTTATCTCAAATTCATGGAACAGCCTCCACGCTGCCACTTGCATTAATTCTGTAAAAAACTGCGCTCGCTCCACCTGCGCGTGGAAGCCTTCAGTTACTAGTTCAAAACTGCGCTCGCTCCACCTGCGCGTGGAAGCCTTCAGTTAGTAGTTCAATTCTAACTCACTCTCGCTGAGTCAGGAAAATAGTTTCTACCAGTCACCGGATTTCAGCGGACATCTGCACGTTTGGTTAAGTCGATCATCAGCCGTTTGCACATCCTCACAGGTATCATATAAGATTTATTCAAAACATTGTAATGCATTTGATAAACCATATTTTAGTGTAGTGAATGCATTATTTTAAACTCCTGTGCTTACGTATTTAAGCAAGTTTCATGTTAAAGCATCTGAGTAACTACTTAAATCAACCATAATTTGGTAGTTTTGGAGAAGCTGGAACGCGTATTGAGCATTGTAATTACTTAAATTGTTTTACCAGTACCACTGAAAAATCAATTATTTTTTAAAAAACTATTTTTGCAGAATTTAAATTCAAATACTTTTTATTTTGAGCCTTATTTATTTTCTTTGCAAAATGTAAACTATTTCCGAACATTTGGGACTGACGATATTTTGCAACAAAATGGAAACTCGTGTTCGTTTGCTTCGTGCATTGATATTTTTTTTCACTCCTAATTAATTTCGTATATATTTAAATTATATCTTATTTTTAGTTGTAAGTTGTGGTAACTGTGCGAGATCAAGAGATAAAAAAGAATCATGAATTTATATCTTTAGAACTTTTCCCGCCAACTTTTATTTTGTTTTTCTGTTTTAAATATTTATTATTTTAATAAATTGTAATTCCTTTTCATCACACGCAGCACCACCGCAAAGTATTCTGTTTAAAACTGCATGCAAGTTAAAATAAAGCAAATTTTAATTTGATTTTTGCCATTATTGAAAGAACATTAATGTTAAAAATATCCGAACTAGGACTCTTGAAATATTACAAATTCTTTGATATAGCACCAAGGAGGCTTATTTTACGAATTGAAGCTATATTTAAGCAACTTATATAGCAAAAGTTTGTTCAAAACAATGATTTTCTTTAGACGAAAAGCTGTCAAATTGATTTACCATTTAAAAAAAATGGTAATAGGTTATCTTTGATTTATCACTGCTGAAGATATTAAATTTTAAAACAAGTTCTTTTATTATTGCACGTGCTACGAAACGGAATTTTCAAGAAAAACGTATTCGCTTTTAAGGGGACACGGTACCCTTTGAACAATTTTTTTTTGTTTTCATATGTGCAGCAAAATTTTTTAGTATATTATATTGAAATGCACATAAAATGAATATTTCAGGCGAAAAAATTTAATTTTAATAAAGCAATAATTCAGAAATTTAATTTTTTTGAAAAAAAATTAACATTTTAAAATCCCTACTACTTTTTTAAATACCATCTTTTTAAAAAAATTTTACACTTTTCTATTCATTGCAGTATTTTACACAATTCTGTGCATGGGTTTGCATGTATTCTGATTATTTATTTTTCTAGAATTTTTTTTCTAAAAAATAATGTGGAAAACTGTAAAAAACATGAATATTTTAGTTTGGCAATTTTTTAAAAAAAAACTTTTAATCCAAATTCTTATCGCATGCACAGAATTGTCAAATACACTATTGTGAACAACTACAAAAAGTTTCAAACCTCTAAATTAAATTTTAAAAAAGCCTTAGCAATTTGAGTACTTCATAGTCATCATAAACAGAAAGCTGAGAAAAAGCCATTTAAAGTTTTAATTTTTGGTTTCGGTATATTACATCCAAGAGAAAAAAAAACTTAAATAACTCCTAAAATAATGTTGCTAGAGCTATGAAATTTTGCATACATATTCAGAAGAGTTGTATAGTTAAAATAAAGGAATAAATTTTTTTTCGATATTTTGGTCATTTTAAGGGTACCGTGTCCCCTTAAAACAAAGTGATAAATATCTTATCAAAATAGTCATCTTTCCGTTAATGGTAGAGAAATTCGAAAAGAGTGACACAAATAAAATATTGGCAAGTAAATCATGTGAGTATCTGCTTAGATTCATCATTCGAATTGAGTTGTGCAATTTTACAGGAATAGCACTTAAGAAAGGGAATCCTCCCTCAAATCGTCTTTTGTAGTAGTTTAGCTTAGCGTCTCACCTTTGGCCAATTTGTACCTTTAGCAGGGGTGCGATATATATGAAATATATTACATGGATGGATATGCATGTATAGGATTTGTGTCCAATTAGGTTGTAGAAATTATAAAAATGTCGAAAAGGTGTTAACAAATTATTTTACTCACACTTAAATGATTTGGAATTTTTGTACGAAAGAGGAAAGTGATTATTTTCCGATCACTTTCAATATACAGTGGCTCCCAAAAGTGTTCGTACACTAAAAATTTGTAGAAAAAGCGCTGCAGCCTGGAATTGAATTCGAATATAAAGTCCAATATTTTTTCATATCATCTCCATGTGATTCTGAATAAAACCTAACATTCTTTAAAAAAATATTGACTCGTTTTGTTTTTATAAAAATGAAAATGCAAGGAGGCAGAGAAAGAACACGTCACAAAAGTTATCGTTCACCGAAACATTTTCGGATAAATTCATAAATAAAATTATGGTTTATCGCTTTTTTTTATTTTTGCATTGTGGTGATATTTAAAAAATCGTTTGGCTTTAATCTTAGCTTGCTTACTTCGTAATCTTCTACACCTTTCTATCTAGAGATTTTCGTAAAGTGTACGAAGACACTTGTGAGGTAACTCTTTTGATACTTTTTGGTTATTGATTTTCCAAAAAAAAAGTTTTACTATGTTTTTCAAATATTTTATGTAGTTTTAAGAACAAAGTTGACGATATTATTAAAATACCTCATTCTGAAATATTAATTTTTATTAATGGATAGAGCAGTATTTCATTGAAATTCGTAAGTGTACGAACACTTTTGGGAGCCACTGTATAGTTTACCAATTCAACCCGAGTGAGATCGGGCAATTTCGCTAGTAAATTATAAAAAACAAATGTAGAAACAAAATAAGAAAACTGGAAATTACATATCCGCCTACACAGGTACCAAAACAAAATGCAGAACCAGACATTCGCCTGTAATTACGAGTATCATCATTTATACCTAAAATAAGAAAACTAAAAAATGCAACCACAAGTATCTCAATCAACGTTTATACGTTATTTTATGTTATGTCTTAATTTAGGCCTACTGTTACACTACAGTGCACTTGAGTGAAATTAAATAGGAATTGTCTTCTATAATGAATAATAAAAATTTCAAATAACAAGTAATAAACGAATATGTATTTTAATTGAATTGGATGTAATGATTAAATTGGGGAGGAACACGGGTTTATTGTATAGACCTTATTGTTGCTGTCACCGATAATATAAAATCTGTTGTAACGCACATGGTTTGATTTATTCAACTTTGGAAGAACTTTTATGTATGGCCAATTGATAATATTGTTTATTGGTGGTAGTTGAGAATAAATTAAAATATAGTAAATTTCAAAGTTTTTAAAACAATTTCTTAGCATTGACATTGTTTTGACATTTTGTTTAGATATCTCTTTATCTATCCCCCACTTCCTCTCCCCCTGTAACACTACTCCTAAACACCATTAACTCGCAAAATATAGGGTAGGCCTAAGGAGCTCCGCCATGGTTGGGAACCTCTGCAATAGAGCATGCTTGGGATGCTCTCGCAAGACTCATTGCAGCCTACACAACGCCATCGAGTACCGAATAAAAGCAGAAACGTGCTAGTGTACAGATGGGACCCCTCGCAGGAATTCTTGTACAACCTTGTGGAAAGTATGCCTGCATATTGTAAGGCCTGCATTAGAAGTCAGCATATTTCATTTTTGGTTGTTCTTAAGAGCAAAAAAATATGTTTTTTTAACAATAATCAAATCCTAATTAATGTGTTCACCTAAGCATTTTTACCCAGTTTCTTTTGTTCTCAGTAGCACCACGAGACATGAGGGTGTTCTTACTTTTTCCATAGCTTGTAGAATATTCGTTTGTCCGTTGAGGTACTTCGCTGCGGGTACTTGGCACGAGATTCATCTCGAATTTCATTACCCTGAATATTCGGACGTGTGTGTATTTTCAAGTATTCAATGTTTAACTTACACAAATTAAAACATTTTGCTCTTTCGTTGTACTATTCAGCTTCATTATTAGAAAAACAATTTTTGATTTTTAAATTTAGGAAAGAGTGCAAAAAATTTTCATTCTTGAATTTTTTCCGTGCTATCTATAGACAACGGCCAAACTTCGGAAGTTATTGGGAGAAATAGTTCCAATCCCCCCTAGCCATTTCATGGGGTTGCATACTAATGATATAGTGTTCGTCAAAACTATTTTATCATTTATTTTATCTTTTTATTTATGGTTTGTAACTTTTATCGTGCACTATTTTGATGATCGACTCAATCAAAAAGCTGAGGAGTTGGCTTCTTTAAATTAAAAGTTCATGTGTTTTAGATCTCTCTGCTGTTCTTATACCTTTTTTTCTAAACTAGAGAAAAATTTACCTCTCTCTCTCTCTCTCTTGCTGTAATATTTTGTTTCATCTTGCTCTTCTTTTCAAAATAGATTCCTTCTCTTTCTTTGGAATGCATTCCAATATATTTGCTGACAGATGATCTATGAGAACATTCTTCTTTTGTGATTCCACAGTTGACGTCCAATAGTGAGTTCAGCTTGCAATAATTAGTTGATTAATGAAAAATGTACATGAAATTAGCTCTAAACTAAGACCATTTCTTTTTAACTCAACACTTCATAAACATCAACCACATTTTAAAACATTAATAACAATACACGATCACTCAAAATGGAAGTTACCTTATTTGACTTTCACCACCAAAAAAATTATGGTTTGATCTCTAAATTTCTTCTTTGTAAAATTTAAATTTGCTTTGCTTTATAACCAACCTTAATCGTATATTAAAGCAAAAGAATCTTGAAAAGAATTTCAAAGGGGAAAAGGGGGGGCATCATATTTAATTTTGATGTTTCTTTTAATGACCGTTTTCAATGCATAACAGTAAACTTGTGGTTCAGAAACAGTAAACTTGTGTATGGAAATTACCCTTGGGGGTTCGTAACATCACAATAATACACTTTTTATGTCCGATGTTAAAGAATATTTTGAAGGTTTTAATTGCATGCCATAAACATCTTTTTGCATATTAGGCTTAGAGCTAATTGTCATTTTAAATGGTTTGTCTCCATTTTTGTATTGCTGGCACATCAGATTACTTAAAAACATTCGACTTCAGCTGGTAAAAAAAAATTATCCAAATTGCTCTTCTATGCTGTATATTCGAAACTGTTTTTTCTGTTTAAAGTACTTGGTTCTAGGCATCTCTGCATCTTAAGCTGTCTTTACAAATTTGCGACTACATAGATTAATGAATTTGCTGTTTTAACTGCGTATCTTAAAGCAGCTTGGAAGACATTCATGCGAGAAAGACTTGCTTCGCACTATCCTATCCATAAGTCGTATTCTTTACTCCTTAGATCCATATTCTTGAACAACCTAAAAGCTTTAGAAACCAAATACCAAAATCAGTAAAACATCAAATAATAGTAAGTCTCGAAGGCAACAGATGGAGCCATGTGACGAGATTAAACTAGGAGTGATGTCATATTGCAAACTGAAATTGAAATCAGAACCTAAACTTGTGTCTGGGAGTGAGAGACACTTCGAGGTCATCACATGTGGCAGTTGCTATGATATTCAGGTTGAACGGCAGACAGGCGGTTTCGTTTTATTGCTTTGTTGTAAAAGCGTTTTATATGGATCTCGTGTGAGTAGCCAATTTTAGTCCTCTTATATTGCCCGTTGATTATACAGATGGACCAACAGTCACGAAGGGGTTTCAATATTTCGTAACTCCTTTATTTTTAATTTGGAATTAACGATACCGTAGAATCGTATTCAGTATCTAGAGGAAATAAACTTACACACTGGGTGTGAAAAATCATATCTTTAAATGGCGTTCGTTTTCTGCTTCGCACATTGTGCCCTTTCCAAGTATTACTGGTAATATCAGATCTCAGTGTTTCAGGTTCCAGTGCTCTGATTTCAGCCCGAATATTGTACCTCGACTATTGGAATGTCTGAGACTTGTTGACACAAACTTTGACTTTGAGATAGCTCCATAGGAAGAAATAAGGAGTTGTCAGATTTGGAGAACGCTATTCGTAACCGAGACTGGTCTGCTGAACTATGTTCCTCAGAACGACCAATCAAACGTTTAATCATGATTCACTTGGCGAATCTAACACGCCAATAATGGCGACGGTTATTTCGTTGGGTCAGACTTATTGATCCTCTTGTGTGATAGTTAAATTTTAGAATTTGTATTCGCAGTTTGGTAAAGAATTTTCCATGGTTAATTCCCGAGGGCTTCGAGAATCGAAAAATATACAAAGAAAATATGTAAAAAAATTATTTAAAAAAAGTTATTGAAACTTCTGATTTCGTGTCTTTTCTTCTTGAAACTTCTTTTCTTGAAACTTCTTTTTCGTGCCACCCTGTATTTGGTTATGCATACTGTAAGACGGTGAGAATAAGAGTTAAATTACTATATTTTTCTGTGAAGCTAAATGTGGATATCCTTAGTGTTTTAGCGGTAGAACGTACTTTTCTTTCTTATTTCATATTAGGTAATTGGAAGTATAATCGTCTCTCTGTGGTGGTTGGTTTTTGATCAATAAAAATCTTTCTGTAGAGCATTTTAAAACTTCCTACAAAACTTTCAGAGAATAGGTAATACAAAATTAAAAGGTATTCATTCAAAGGTGTATGTCCGCACGTGTAAACTGGTTGAGGGATGGGGCTCCTGTCGTGACCGGTCTCTCTTCTGCTCCAGAAAAACTGCTTCTGTGTGTATGCCCATTACTTGAAGTTCGCTGTCTTGTGTTCGGTGTAGCTTGGCCAAATATTGCTTTTGCATTAATAAACCCTACCAACCAATCCATGGAAACAAGCCTGTTACTGGTCGACGCTGTTGGGCTCATCATCATCGACCTTCTAATGAAATAGACGGACCATGTGGGCGGAGTCGCTTTCGTAAGATCTCTGAGGGGTAAATCACGGAGACTTAACCGAATCGCCGATTGGCTTTCGAATCACAGACTAATGTGTTAGATCACGATGGATAATCACTTTAGCCAATGAATAATTTAGAATTCTTGCTTTTACCCACAACCACGTGACAGATCTTCAAACTGAGCAACTGGAAGAAATAATATGAAGCAGCGGGCACATACTCCGTCTATTTCATTTTAAGGTCGATGGCTTGCATTCAGTGGTGTCATAATCCGAGTACATGTAAACTTTGAAGCCGGTATCTCCTGTTAAAAAAATTAAACTGAATCGACAGCAATTTTCATTGTCTGATTTCTGTGCTCACTTTATAAATTTCATAATCACTAGTCTAAGCAGTTAAATTATTCTGCGGGATGCAGTGTCTATGTAACATTACTTTTGTTCTTTATGAATCGATTGTATTTTAATTGTCCGGTTGGGCTAAGGACCTTATGGGGCCTGACAAATGTCCTCCCGACCGCCTCTCGTGTAGTTTTACACCCTCTGGGTAAGCTGGTGGTTAGGGTTTTAAAAAAAACTGAATCGACAAAATCGGATGTTAGAAACAAAATTTATTTTTGACAAATTTTAGCGGATATCAATTTCGGTTTCTAATGTGCACTTTCGTCCGCACTTCATCGTCACGACTCAAAACTAGCGACTTGTTACTGAACCACGCGCCTGATACCCGATCGCTCTGGCGTTTGATGATTTTTGTTATCTGATTGGTTAATGGTGTTTGTGATGTTCAATATAGGTAATCACTCTGCCTCCCATGCTAGCCTCACTCCAGCTGATAAGCGTAGTTGGTCCATGCGCATTATCTATGGAACTTCATTCAGACGTCCTAGCAAAAACCACTTCTAGCTTAAGTCAACGCGCTGTCTTCTATTTGCTGCGCTTGGAACTCTATAAAATCCATGCTCCTTTGCTAAATACACTAAGCCAAAACAAATTGAAACGCCCCGAAACCAGTGTTCTATCGGAATGAAACTTGACATGTATTAGGTAATTAAGTATGAAATGTCCGATTTTGAACTGAAAGTTTGGTTTATTATATCTCAAACAAGAAGCAGTATAATTACTCAAAGTATGCGCCTAAACTAAGTTTTACCATCTTAACGGTAGCTTGTTAATGCCGACAGTGAAGAAAGCCTGGAGAGCGAGTGGTGAGAAAATAGAGAAAGGCGTTTTCTACAGCTTGGTGGGAATTAAATAGTTTTCCTTGCAAGAAGTGGTCCAATGCCTGGAGGAAATGGTAGTCAGTTGGTACAAGGTCTGGGGAATACAGTGGGTGACAGAGAGTTTCCAACTCCTGTAGTTTGAGCTACGTTATTTGTGCAACATGTGGTCGAGCATTGTCCTGCAAGAGGATTATGCCTTTTATTCCGGGAATGCTGCAATTAATTGTCTGGCAAATCCCAGATATGCTTAGTGGGATACGTGTTTGGGGATCTCTCTGGCCAAAGTAGAGTTCCAACAACTGGGAGAGGCGAGCTAACCCCCTAAGAGGTTTCGACGAGATATTTCGTCCATCACGATCTGATCACGTGTGAGATCTCGTCATCAAGATGTTGCCGATTCCTTTTATGGTGACGAGATCAAGACCTGGTCAGTTTTATTCTAATGACGGGATATCTCTTCCATCAAGATCTGGTCAGTATTTTTCTAATGAGATACTTCATTGAGACGACCACCAGGAGGGCTAAGTGTGGGCGGGCGTTATCGTGCTGGTAAATAGCCCCCATGACATGTAAAGAGTCGTGGGATCTAGAAGTTTCGTTGTGCTGTCGAACACCTCGTACCACTACTCGAGGGGACTAGCTGTCGGAAGTGGTGACTCCCCAAATCATTACACTAGGAATTGCAGCAGTGTGCCACTCTACATCTAACTGAGAATGGCCATCAAATATAGTCGCTTGCGTCTGGAGTACCCGAGAGTCGTCGACAGGTATGGAATGATAACGTATCATATTTAGCGACGAATCCCGCTTCTGCCTTGGAGTAGATGATCGCCTTGCGGAATAACCCGACCAGCACTACCATTCTCAGTTTACTGTCGAGCGCTGTTTCGCCTAGTGTAATAAAAGTGGGAAACCATCACTCACAACAGCCGGTCCTCTCTAGTAGTGGTACGAGATAGTTTGACAGCACGGCTATAGTTGAATTTATGTCGCACTGGAGCAACACAACGGGCTGTTGGCGATAGTCCGGGATCAACCCCGAAGGGAAAGAAGCTTCTAGTTAACACCTCGTAATATTGAACCACGGTCGGATGACGAGGTCAACAACTGATCTGGCACCCCACTCTCCAAACTTCACATCAAATTAAATTTATGGTTTGGAATTTTTATTGGCGAAGTGCTGAAATCATGTTCGAAAAATGAGCCAACTGATGCCACTTTCAAAATACATTGACCCCTGTTTTATGTGGGATCCATACTTTCATGGGGGTTTTCTATGTACACGGATCCCTCCATCAGCCCCTAAACTGTTGGAAACGCGACTCGTCAGACCAAACTACTCGTTTCCCATCATCAGTGGCTGTGTACCCGAGCCCAGGCGTGGCGCATAGCTGTGTGTCGAGTATTCATCAAGGGTACTCGAGTTGGACGTCTGCTCCAAAAGTTCATATCTTTGAGGGAACGTTACACAGTCCTCACGCTGATGTTTGTTGAGGGTCCACCATTGAATTCCGATGTTATGTGAGGCAGTGTTGCATGCCTATCGAATGACACGATTCTTGTCAGCTGACGCTGATCTTTCACGCAGTCTTTTTAAGGCCACACTTCTGTCGTAAGTTATAGGTTTTTCCAGAATTCTTGTAGTCACGGTCATTGAAATGGTAGTACGTGAAAATCCAAACTTGTTTTCTACCTTCGAAATGCTATGACCCATCGCACGAGCTCCGACTATTAAACCACATTGAAAATCGCTTAAATCGTCATAACTTACCATTCTCACGGCGGAAACAAGATGCTCCCAAATGTCTATCAATTTATACGTATATGCACTGGCAGACTCAACCAATGATGTACATAAGTGGCGTTGCTATGTATTTGCATAAGCTCGTCTGTACCAGTTTTTCTGGCACTTCACTGTAATCGTTCTGACCGTTTTGGTGATGGTCGTGATAACTGTTAAAAACATGCAATCGACACTTCTAAAATTTTTTGTGATGTCTTGGAGAACATGGAAACACAAGACTCGCCACAGGTTTATCTTCAAATTTTTGAAAAAAATTAAGATCCACAATATAATAAATATTCTTGTTAGAGAACGGTTTATGGGTGCTGAGATAAAATGGGTATGTTTGGTTTTGGATATGAAGACTCACTTAACATTGGAACAATCCC
Organism: Meta bourneti; assembly: GCA_933210815.1. NCBI lineage: Eukaryota > Metazoa > Arthropoda > Arachnida > Araneae > Tetragnathidae > Meta > Meta bourneti. Next base: position 73,600,602 of record OW119926.1, on the reverse strand, counting down.
GTAAGATAAATACCGCCGTAGTTTCTGCACTATATCCATTATCTATACATATAAAGCAGAGTTGGCGCATCTGTCTGTTCTATATACAAATCTACACCATTTAACCTATCTACACCAAATTTGGTACACTTATTCTTTGGAACCCTGCGGGTAACATAGGCTACATATTAACCCCCGTTCTATTTGTCTTGGGTGTGCAGAGGGGTGTAACGTCCCATCATCCTGGACAGAGCACTTGCTAGGGGGCGCTCTCTTCCTGTCTGGCTGTGCAGATGACGTCAGAACATCTACAGGAGTCGCCTCTCAAGATGATCTAGAAGTTTATAGAATCTTAGAGTATGATGCAATTGCAGATGGGTGCGGTTGCGCTGAAAATCTCTCAGTATCATATCGTTTATGTATCCCGTATGTGAGTTCTCAAACTAGCTTTATTATTGGAATGTAAATTTTTATGATAATATAAGATTATTTTCATAGAAAATGGTCTTTTTTTATCGTCGATATGGTACAGGGGGCTAAAGACAATTCGATATCCTCATCGGAATAACATTTTGTATTTATACTATCAATCTCAGACAAATTCACACTAAATTTGGTACATTTATCCTGTAGAAATCTGCGGGACACATAGGCTATATATTAACCCTTTTCGATTTGTCCTGGGTCTGCATGGGGCTAAAAACAATTCGAAATTTCCATAGGAATAATATTGAGTAATTTTACAATGAATTGTAAACAATTCAACCCGAGAAACGCCGGGTAATTCAGCTAGTTCTGTATAATTCCAAGAGACCTTATCGATCAGAATGGGTTACATTTCTTGAAGCTGTTGTAGTCTTAGAAAATTATAGCAATTGTACTGATTGCTTCAGCGGTCAACAAATTCCTCAAAATCCATCACTTTCGAAAATTATCACTGCTTATGAAAGTTGGCTTCATCATTATGACCCTGAGTCCAAGCAACAGAGCTCTGTAGAAGTCTCCTTTATCTCCAACACCGAACAAAACTCCACACGCCCATCCTTTCGTTCGTGAATGAGCAGTCTCGGAACCCACCGCGCACAAACACATGTCATGTGCAGTTTTTCTGTGAGCAACGTGTGAGTGGCATCCAATGAAATGTTCATTCTTTCTGATAAGTCTCTTAATGTGATTCGACGATCTTCTCTCACTATAACAGCAGCGGGGCTGATGTTTATTTCCGTTAGAGCAATCACTGGAGCGCCGGGTCCACCTTCCTTTGAAATCGATTTTCTCCCCTCTTTAAACATTTTAAACCATCTTCTAGCTGTGCTATATGGAAGGACAGACTCCCCATAAGCTTCCTGTAGCATCACATGCTTCAGCTGACGATTCTTTTAAGGCGAAAACAAAATTTCAATGCAGCGTATTGCTCGTCGCGTGTCGCATCCATTTTTGCCGTAGGCGAAAGTAAAACTAGGCGTACTTGGCCGGCTGCCAAGGCCGCAGCAGTGACGTCATGACCGTGAAACTCGCGCCCTCTATTCTCCACTTATACCGCATGCAATATTAATTTTATTTTTCTTGATTTTTTAATCACCTTTAAAAAAATTATGATCATTCTTTATTGAACAGCCCTCGTAGCTTGACACTAGCAACGATTGATGGTTACATGTATTGAATATTATTCTAGGAAGCATGTATGGCAACAAGAGCGGACCACGTCGCCAGTTTGCCGGTTGGAAATCGGATTGTGGTGGACTTGAACCAGACAACGCCTCCCAATATTCAACGGAAAGCTCGGACAAGTTTGGTAAGTGTCATCCATAACTACATCCTGTTTCTAAGAACTTCTATAAATAAATGGTATAGAGAGCTTAACTATCTTAACAATCAGTGTATCCAAAAGTAAATGCTAATATCTTTTGTTCCCCATGAAATTATGACATCATTAATGTGGAAATTTTAACATTTTTGGATTGAAGTGTCAATACCAAGAAACTTTTCAATATTTAGGGGCGTTCCATGCTGATTTTCACAATTTAAAAATATTTTTGAGAATTCAATTAAACTTACGGGCTCCCCTACTCTCCCTCGTTCTCCAACCCCCAAATCTTCATTGACTCCTGCGAATCATTCTCACTTCGTTCGCTCATTATGCCCTTAGCATGAAAACCACGTTGTTAATTAGAAAGTTCGATGTAGGAAATATGATTAAATAAGTATAGAAAAATCTATCAATTATACGTTTAAGATTTCAAGCTATATCTATAAAACAATATCTGATCCCAGGAAAACCTGAGGAGGTCAAAGTCATTACGATATTCTATTCATGTAATAATGCAATATAGCCCGTTGCGTTGCGCCATGCGACGTTGATTTAATTACCTTTCCTGTTACGTTGCAGATACCTTTTCGAAAAAAAATTCAAATTTTCCGATCTGCTTAATTATTTATTATAATACCAGGGAAATGTAGTTATTTCAGAAATATCAAATTCTTTCTGCCTTTTCTTTCTACCTTTCACAGTTTCCCTCTGAGGGTTTATTTGCAGGGCTCGTTGCTCATTGGCTTGACGTATTCGAATTGGCTTAGAAGTAAATGAGCCTTAATACTGCACAGTGACCGCCTGACATTTACGACATGGGTCCGGATACCACTGCTCTAACTTTAAGGAAAAAGTTGTGAATAGACCGATGATTAACGATAGCTCATGTTCTGTGACGAAAGCGAATCATTTCGCAATGAAGTGTGTTAGATATAATACGACCACCGCGATAGCACACTTGGCCCCCTTCTACGTCACGTGGTACCGGACGTTTCTATTACCTTACTGTATACAAGAGTCGACTAAACTTGAGCGGAATACATACAATCTTGAACCTTTTTAGCGCCTTGGTCTCCATTAAGGAATGACTTGACATAAATAACATTTTGGACAAGGCAGAAAAGGAAATGTTGGACAGGGTTCTCTCAATTGCAATTCTAGAGGGGTCTACCCAGTGTGAAATGAACTCTCTCTAAGAGTCATGGCGAAGTTCCTTGTGATGGTCGGACATATCCAAACAATGTGTGGTGTAAAGCAAGCTACATATTAGTCCAACATTTGTCCTGAATTGGCTGAAATGCGCATGCGTACCAACATGTTTTCTGCACAGAAACAGTGTACGCATGTGCATATTCGATTAATGTGAGGCTTGCCCAAGAGGCAGAAGCTTATTGTGTTTCACTCATAGAGGAAGTATGAATGTAGAGTGAGCAATGGTAACTTTTTTATGTGCCCAGAATCATATGACCAAAACTAGTAGAAACATGAACCTTAGACTACTTCGTCTGCTGGGTGGAACCTAACATTTATCATATGATTCGTCCATGGGACAGGAGAAGACGCCCATCCATTAATTCATCATCTGATTGGCCCATTGGTTGATTATCGGATATCAGTAGACTTTGACGATTTCACCACTTTTGCCACAATTCTATAGAAATGTACATTCACACACCTACCCTGTCATACGATGTTATATCGCCAAACGAGGAGATAGGGTACCAAATTAGCCAAGCAAGGCCATTTTTCACAGAACATTCACGTGATTACTAGTCGACACGTTGGTCACATTTTTTTAAGCTCTTCTCCATAACAATGCTCAGTATACTTATATTTCACGTCTATGGCTTCACTGCGATTCTACAAAAGTGTTGCCACTAATATTCCATAAATGCCAAATGATGGTGATTGGAATTGAATGTTTATATTTTGCAGGAAATGACAAATTACGCGCCCCAGATATCGGTCAGCGCGTCCACCTGCTGTTCAAAAACCAACTGTACACGGACGTGAAGTTCGTCCTGAGCTGCGGCATCAAGCCCAAGCCGTTCATCCTCGCTCACAAGGCAATCCTGGCCATAGGGAGTCCCAAGTTTGCGGAGATGTTAGAAGCCAAGACTGCAGATGGCGACGCTCCTAGCGTCATCCAGATCAACAACATTCCTTTCAAAGCCTTCAGCAGCCTTGTTGAGTAAGGGGACATTTTTGTCGTCCACATAACAGTCCGTGCTGCATCAGGACTGTGTAGTGATGCCAACTTGGGGAAATTATTGAGTATGTATATGAAGCAATTGAGTGGTCCCAGTTGCTTCATATACAGGATGTATCGAAACTTCCTGTACAAACTGTGTTTAAGGGAACGTAGAAAACACAATGTCAAACCTTATTTACATAGGGCTGTGTATCTGTTAGCGCCCCAGATGTGCCAGACGGTGCACGAAGGGGAAGATATGAAAAACATCAAGTATGTGAACATTTTCATTTTAGTTTGGCGTCAGTTATACATTTTGTACTACAATAGGAGCTTAAAGTTGCGGCCACCAACACACCTGACAGCGTCGACGCATGGATTGCCGTACAAACTGGCCAACTGCCACGCTCCCAAACAGCGCCTTCTAGAAAATCTCGGTAGAACTTGCGGACATGTGAATAGTTTAACTTTGCGCTCCCTACCTCTCCTTAAAGCTTTTACAGGAACACCCGTGATATGTATTTTCAGAATCACCTTTTGTACCGATCATAGTCAATATTAGGGGTATATTTATCCCTCATGTTGGAAATTTCAACTATAGAATGTAGGGGCTAAGACGTTCGGCGCCCTGGGATTTAGCGCCGGTCTCCTGACATAACGGCCAAAAGACCGAATGTGTGTTGTCACCCGGTCTGTCAACTATATTCGTAATACTTATCCCTCGTGTTGCGAGGCTGACCCAATTTAAAAAGTACGAGGATCCCTGATGGTACTTGGATGCCCTGGTGTAGATTTTTCTTGAAACAGCTTTGGTTACTCATTGGAAAAGTGTTAATGTATACTTCTCCCTTATGAGGGGGTAGCTCCTCCATAGAATTAACCCTCTAAATGTTTCGACGAGACATCTCGTCCAAGAACTGGTCGATTATGCTTCGGACGAGATATCTCGTCGAGACAAAACTGCCCTACACCAAGGGGAATGAAAAGCCAATTAGGAAAAACAAATTGACCCTTGCTCAGAATTAGTGACAGCTTGGAACAGGTTTTAGCACCACAGGCCGGATGCAAAAAGGCAGTTTTCGACGCAAAAATAAACCACCAGGAGGTTAACCCTCCTGGTGGCGCAGGTTAGGAGCTCGAGTCCTTGCCTTTTTATCTTCAATGTTAAAAGTACGCCCAATTGTAGTATACGGCCTCTCTGGGCCTAGACAATTTGCCGTCTGTTAGCTCCCTGACGGCTAGGCTTCCGTCTCGGATTGCAATTTTTTATATCCTGTATGATGAATCGTCGCCTGATACGATGGTGTTGACCGAAAAGAGTCATGTGGTGTGTTCGAAAAAAAAGATCAGTCGTTAGATGTTGTTCTGTTATTATGACATATATATATATATTGCATCGGCCGGGTTTCTGCGGGTCAGACAGATCCTTTGCGGGCCGGGTCTGGCCGGCGGGCCGTAGTTTGGAGACCCCTGGTCTAGGAGGAGCCTTTCCCAGAAGGTTAGGCTACTTTCCCTGTCTCGTATTATTATTTTTATATCCGGTAGGGTGAATCATGTATTGTCTGATTCCATTCTCAAATGTTGTCCTGAAATAGTCAGGTGGTGTGTTCGAAAAGAAAAAAACAAGTCGTTGGATGAAAAGATGACTTTTAGCACCATGTGTAAAAGTATCTATAAATAAAAAGATCGTTTTTAACATGATTTTTCAAGCCTGTTAATTATGTTATTTACCAGGATGAGGAAAACCACCTCCGCCTTTTCACATTCAGTTTCGAACAATTACTTCTATGCTGCTACTTTGTTTTAAATTATACCATTACCCCTTTCAAAAAAACTGCTGGGTTTTCTGCTAAAAAAACTTTTTGGATGGACCTTTCAATTTCTAGGATTATATTTGACAAATAAAAATTGTTTTTAACAGGTGGTGGGGCTTCTTATGTCTCAACCCCATCTAAAATACCCCTAGCCATCGGAATATCAGCAGAGAGAGTATTTATATGCCTTTTTAGAGTAGTCTTAATATACTTAAAAAATATATATATCTATCCTTAACCATTTCAAGGTGGGGCGTCTGCACCCTAAAAAAGAACCTATCGTCAACTTTTCAAGCCTTCTGAAGCTTACATAAAACATAACTTCAGAAGCCTTTACATGGAAAAAGGTGTCTTTGGGGCACTGAGCCCCTGTCTTTTACAAGTTCTCTGCAAGTGTTCCGCATAATCCTTCCACCCTAGTCGCGGCCCTGAATCATATCAGGTTTTATAGTCTAAATGCAGAGTAGACCACGATAAAAGAAGAAAGCGTATATATTCGATAGTTAAGTGTCTGTTGCAATACCGTAATTTTAAATGGGCTGAGTAGGTTGCAGTCAAGAGAGCGGCATATTTTGAAAAATTTTGCTGCAAAAAATACTCTTTTGGGTATTTAGTTACTATACATAAATATACACTGAAGTGCCAAAAGTCATGGGATACCTCCTAATATCGTGTGGGACCTCCTTTTGCCCGGCGAAGTGTAACAACTCGACGTGGCATTGACTCAACAAGTCGTCGGAAGTCTCCTGAAGAAATATTCAGCCATACTGCCTCTACAGCCGTCCATAATTACGAAAGTGTTGTCGGTGCAGGATTTTGTGCACGAACTAACCTTTCGATCATGTCCCATATATGTTCGATGGGATTCATGTCTGGTTATCTAGGTGGCCAAATCATTCACTGGAATTGTCCAGAATGTTACTCAAACCAATCGCGAACGATTTTGGCCCCGTGACATGGCGCATTGTCTTCCTGGAAAATTTCATCTTTGGGTAAATGAAATCCATGAATGGCTGCAAATGGTCCCCAAGTAGCTGAACATAACCATTTCCAGTCAATGATTGGTTCAGTTTGACCAGAGAACCTAGTCCATGCCATGCAAAAACAGCCCACACCATTATGGAGCCACCACCAGCTTGCACAGTGCCTTGTTGACAACTTGGGTCCATGGCCTCGTGAGGTCTGCGCCACACTCGAACCCTCCCATCAGCTTTTAACAACAGGAATCGTGACTCATCTGACCAAGCAACGTTTTTCCAGTCATCTAGGGTCCAACCGATATGTTCACAAGCCCAGCAGAGGCGCTGCAGCCGATGGCATGTTGTTAGTAAGGGCACTCGAGTCGGTCTTCTGCTGCCATATCCCATCAACGCCAAATTTCGCTGCACTGTCCTCACGGACACGTCTGTCGTACGTCCCACATTGATTGTTGCTGTTATTTGACGCAGTGTTGCTTGTCTGTTAACACTGACTACTCTACGCACACGTCGCTGATCTCGGTCATTAAGTAGACGGCCACTGCGTTGTCCATGGTGGGAGGTAATGCCTGAAATTATATTTTCTCGGCACACTCTTGACACTGTGGATCGAGGAATATTGAATTCCCTAACAATTTCCGAAATGGAATGCCCCATGCGTCTAGCTCCAACTAGCATTCCGCGTTCAAATTCTGTTTATTTCCCGTCGTGCGGCCATAATCACGTCAGAAAACTTTTCGCATGAATCACTTGAGTACAAATGAAAGCTCTGACAATGCACTGCTCATTTATGTATTTCTTACGCGATGCTACTTCATCTGTATATTTGCATATTGCTATCCCATGACTTTTGGCACTTCCGTGTATACTTAATGAAGATTATTCGAGATAAATAAGATGCTATATAAAGGTCCCTCAAGATTAAATAGAGCAACCTATCCTGCGAAGCTCAGATGGGACTTTTCTGAAATAAGGTAATCGAATCATCCGGTTACATCAACGTAATGGAATAGAAGGAGCATGTGGGCTGAATCATTGTCGTGCAATATCAGAATTGTTGGTCAAGTGACCTTAGGCATCGACTTGGGCCGATTAGCTATCGAAGCACAAACTAATGTTTTTCCTCACTTTCGCCAATTAGTCCTACATTAGAATTTATGTTTTCTTCCAATACCACGTGACCTTTATCCGGATATTTTCAAGCCGGGCGATCGGGAGAAATAACCTGAAGTTACACGCACACGTGATCCGTCTATTTCCATTGACCTTCCAATAAAATAAACAAATCATGTGCGGGCAGCTTCATGTTATTTTTTCCGATCGCTCGATCTATCTCGTGGATATGAGAGAAAGCATGAATCGTAAATTATTGATTGGTTAAAGTTATTATCCACCGTCCATCAAAAGCACTGGTCTGTGCTTCGATAGCCAATCGGCCAAGTCGATTGTCAAACGGCCAAGTCGATTTGCAAACCCACGTGATTTACCCTTCAGAGACTTCGACTGCGCCCACATGCTCTGTCAATTTCATTAGAAAGTCGATGTCCAGTACCACGTGACTTAGGAAGAGCCAAGTCTCATCTCGTGGTGACTATACTATACTCCAGAAAGTTCAACTTCAGTAATGCTATTAAAAGGTTCAGAAACATCGATCTGGCTTTTTCTTTATAGGTACCTCTACACGGACGACGTATACTTCGGGAATGATTCTCTAGTCATAGACATCATGGTAGCAGCCAAAGCGTTTGAAGTGACAGCCTTGACAACTCGTTGCGAGAACTACATCGAATCTGCGGAGATAACAGAAGCTAACGTTTGCACCAAACTGCAGCTGGCAGCATCTCACAAGATGGAGTCGCTTAAGACGCGTTGTACACAGTTCATCCAAGAAAACACAGGTGCCGTCATCAGGTTCGAATTGAGTTACTAAAGCTGATTTATATGGCATATGTTCAGTGTCTGATTAAATTGAAGCATACTCAGAAGCGGTTAACTTGAGGAAATTATTTGAGGGGCCTAAAACCCCCAGTTGCCTGAAATATGCGGCTATTGGAACGATTTATTTTGTCCTTTTTCGGGCCCTTAAGAGTTGACAGGCCTTCAGTTTGACAGATATCCAAATTGGGTATCATTAAGATACATTTTCATGCAGATAATAACACTAATACATGCTCAGGAACCTGGTCCTAACCCTCCTGGTCATCAGCATAACTGACCAGATATTGATGGACGAGATATCTCGTCCTTAGAATAAAACTCACAGTATCTTGATCTCGTCATCATCCAAAAATCGCCAATATCTTGGACGACGACATCTCGTCATTAACAAAATTGGTCAGGTCTTGATGGACGAGTGTCTCGTCGAAACTATTTAGTGGGTTACCCGTTCCAAAATCATAACATCTAAACTAACCAGTAAACTTTCGAATATCAAATCAAATGATATTCGAGTTATTGTAGTTCATTAAATGCAGCTTGCTCTATCTTAAAAATCTTTCCAAATTTTGCAATTCCTGTAGGAAAAATTGTCATTGTTGAAGAGGAACTCAATATTAGATATAAATGATAGTTTGATCACGTAATATTTTGCTGAATAATGGGAGGATTATCAGGAAATCAGACTGAGGTCACTACAGCTTTAAATAAACTGCTAAGTATTGTCTCCAGGCTTTGAAAAATATTTCAAGGCACTGTAAATTTAGATGTCAACGGGTACAAGGTCTCTTAAATGGCACAACCCCTGTGCAGGACTGAACTTGCATTAACAGTGCAATGCTTACCAGGCAGAACTGACAGCTGCTAGAGAGGTTAGAGTATACAAAAACAGTTCACTTAAAACAGTCTAGGCCAGATGTTTAGCAATTGGTCTCGCTCATAGACCAGTATCCAAAAGTGAAAAGATCGGAACTCGACTCATTTGCAACGATAAGTCGAGATACAATTTACTGTCTGTTAACCACGAGAACTGTTCCAGAGTGAAAATCTAAGGTTGACTGTTACCGTGGAAAAGCGACTGCCCATTTCCTATAAGGCATACTTGAATCCAAGGGCCGAAAAGCGAGTTGCGCGATGACGCGTTTTACGTAATATCGTGACGTACCGGCGGGAAAGTCAGCCACTGGCGCCAAGACGTTTCTGACAGAATTGAATCCTATTTCGCCCTGGATTAAAAAACTAGTTGAAAACGAATCCTACCCCCTAAACGTAAATCTTTTTTTATTTAGTAGCTCATAATATGATGCATTTACGTGTGTAAATGAGATTCTTTTGAGAAAAACGCTGATGAAAAGCATTCTACCCTTTCCACAAACCTTGGCTTGAAGCATTTGACATAGTCGCACGTGACAAGTCTCTCCAGGACATGATACATGTCTGCAAGGAGCTATATTCAAAACGTCACCCAACTACCATCGCCAAAACCTCACCTGATTCGCCGCATATGTTCCTTTTAATTTAAATGTACAAAATTTTCTCTTAATGCGTTATCATTCTTAGCATGAGTATCTTTTGAAGTTCCTTGCCGGTTGAACTCTACAAATTTATTCCCCTAAAAATGGACCACTGATTGTAGTCAGTTCTTCCTCACTAACACCTCTTCACACAAGCTAAAACGCGTGCCCCTCTTTTATTCATCTCTTTCATCCGGCCCGAAGTACTCAAAAAGTTGTGCTTCCCTGCAATAGAGCATGCATAGGAAGCCATGACGTCTTATGAACATCCTGATATGAAAGTATGAGAAGACGATAGTAGACTTCCATTGTGCACATAATATATATAGTTCACGAGCTTTTCGTAGTTTTAGGCACTCGAACAAAAATCATGCCTTTTTAATTATTCATTCAATTTGTATAAATTTAACTTGTTTTCATGACTTCTTTTTATATTGAACTTTTACTATGTTATTACACAAGAACATTCAGTTTGGTACCATTCTGACTAACGAACATTCAGTTCGGTGCCGTTTTGACGTTGGTTTACGAAATATTTTCAAGAAAATGACAACTTAATTTTTAGAAACACCGCTATAAGTACAAACGGCACTATATTACTGGGTCGCGGTGTTTTTTTCTTCTACTTGTTTAGAAACAGATTGAATATTTTAGTGACTTTTCAGTTTAAAATATATATTATGGAAGATAATTGAAAAAGTTAGACTCTCGGGCCCCTACTTCTCCAATTAAAATCTAATTTGGAACTCTAAATCATCGTCCTATATTTCTTTTAAAACATCGAAGTTTTCATTTCTATACCTTTCAAATCGATTTCTAACTGCAGTGTGAATTATTCTCTAATACTTATATTCAAAGCTAATTTAAATGGTACAAAATTGATTTTCTTTAAATTCAATTCTAATTGGAATAACAAGCGCCAGCTGTAAAATTCAATTCCTTCAACTGATATACACTACCTGACATTGAAAATGCAACACCCAGAAGGAGTGCGCAGAACTGGATGAAATTTACAGGGTAGACGCAGCTCACCGAGATATGTAAATGATGCAAACTGAGCAGCTGTCCCGCGCACGGCGAGTGAAAAACCAGGGAAGGAACCTGCAAAAGTGGTCAGTTTCGCGCCGCTCTGTTTGCCAGGTAAATCAAGTTGCAATTTGTTTTTGTGTCTCAGAGGAAACGTCTAGTAGCGGAGAATGCCAGGACGCCGCCAATCAAGACAGTTCCAGCAAACAGACGACTTCACGTGGGGTATGGTGATTGGCCTCAGAAGGGCAGGTTGGTCCATACGTCAAATCTCAGCAGATACCCACCTACACGTGTCCACGGTGCACCGGTTGTGGCACAGATGGTTGGACCAAGGGAATATGGCACGTTTGAGGGGTTCCGGTGCAGCCAGAGTGACGTCAGCACGCGTTGACCGACGCATCTGCCGGCAAGCATCGGCGGCCCCGCAAGCCACGTCTGTCGCCCTTTTGCAGCATGTGCAGGACACCCTTGATGCTCCCATATCGTCCAGGACCATTAGCCGCCGATTGATCGCTGGCGGCCTGCACTCATGTTGAGACGACTACCATTGACCCAACAGCACAGACGTCTCCGTTTGCAATGGTGTCGGGATAGAGCCACGTGGACGACGGAATGGCACAGGGTGGTGTTCTCAGACGAGTCACGCTTCTGTTTTAGCAATAACAGTCGCCGTGTACGAGTCTGACGCCGACGTGGTGACAGGGCCAATCCGGCCGCATCTGTGGAATGCCATACCGCGAGACAACGCGGTATAATGGTTTGGGGCGCCATCGCCTAACGCCCGGCCGCACACGGCACGCATCAGCCAACATGCCCTGCAAGGTACCCAGGTGCTTCCCTGGCCAGCTATCTCCCCTGATCTCTCACCTATCGAACATTTCTGGGACGTCATTGGACGTCGCTTGCATGCGTTGCCACCGGCACGTTCAGAAGACGAACTCTGGCAAATGGTTGACACGGAATGGGCAGCCATACCTCAGGACATCATCCGACGCTCATTGCGTCTGTACCTAGACGTGTTGCTGCTTTTATCGCCGCTCGCGGTGGTCCTACAACCTACTGATCAGACGTTCTTGCTGCTCAGTGGCAAGGTGTATAATGTTGAAATAAAGATCACTTATTGCTCGTTGCTGTCTCTCTCTGTTTGCCAAATTTCATCACTTTCTGCCAACTCCTTCTTGGTGTTGCATTTTCAATGTCAGGTAGTGTACATTCTACATTTTAAGAGTTGTAAGTGAATTGAGAAAAATGGAATTTTTGTGACAATTCCTTTTTAGGTCGCCGGATTTCAAAAACTCCAACGCCTCAACTGTTCGCAATATTTGCAAACTGCAGAAACTCAATCTGTCGTCAGAAAAGGAACTTTTCGAAGGAGTCATGGAATGGATTGAAGCCCAACCTGACGGTCAAAAGCATAAGAGACGACTTCTGGATCCTTTGCTGCCACACATCAGGTTCTTGACAATTACTAGCGCAGCCTTCACTCAACTCGTTTCAAAATACCCCAAAGTCTTTACTGATGCAGAAGCTCTAAATATTGTTTTGCATTTGAATAACACGAAGTCAAATTCTAACCGCCTGCCAACTTGGTGCAATCTGGGAGCCAATCGTTGCCTTACTGTTCGAGGTAATTCTTTCTCTAGTTATCTGTTCTCTTCCTGTTTTAATATTCTTCTATACTTAGCAGGCATCACACAGTTTCGATTTCAAATATGCACTTACTACCGTACTCTATCGTCGCGACTATGCAGCCTCCTTGTCACCGAACTACACGGCTGATGTTCGCTCGCCTTGGCGTTTGGTAATTGCTGTATCTGATTGGTTGGTGGTGTTTGTCATGCGGATTAGGTACCCTTAACGCCACCCTAAAAACTCCCTCACTCTCTTCCATTGATGCTATGCTATTATAGCCTCAGACCAGATATGCGCAATTAAACCTTACACATGATCTATGCGGACTATCACCGAATATAGCTTCAAGATTCTCGTTGTCTTTTGTGCAAGGAACGTAAGATTAAATCCATATTCCTTTGCTGAGTAGTTCGTTGTCTATTTACAGGCAATATTCTTTGTATCCCCTTTCGTCACCTGAACAGTGGTTCAAAATTACACGGCGTTGTCTTGGGATTTTTCCCTTTCGGGATAGATCCCGGAACAAGCCAACAGCCCAATTGTTGCTCCAGTGCGACGTTAATTCAACTACCTACCCTTGTATCCTATGTGAGTTGTACGAGGCTTAGGCTCATCCCTGGGTGTATTTCTCTCTTCTGTGTCCCTAAAATTCATTGTGTGTGCTTGTCCATTACTTGGCGTTGTCTTATATTTGGGCAGCTTGGCCAAATATGGTCCCTTACGCCATAAAACAGAACGCAACCAAGCAGCCTTGTATCCCATTTATTGACTTGTCATCTGACCGTGGTTCAAAATTACGAGGTACTGGTCTCAGATCTTTCGGGAATTTATTCCGGATCCCGTCGACAATAATCCGTTGTTGCTCCAGTTCGACTTTAATTCAACTACCCACCTATCCAATTATCGCATGCTTTGTCAGTGTTGTAATTTTGAGTGATATTTTGATAATGAACATTAGATTTTTGACAATCTTTTTACTCAAGTTTCACTTTCTCCTTAGAGCAGAGGTTCCCAACCTTTTTGACTCGCGGAGCCCTTTTTAGAATCAATTTCTATGGCGGAGCCCCTTAGGCCTACCCCATGTTTTACAAGTTAATGGTGTTTATCAGTAGTGTTACAGGGGAGGAAGAGGAATAGATAGTAGAGATATTTTAAAAACTGAAATTTACCATATCTCAATTTATTCTCAACTACCACCAATATAGTGATATTGTCAAAATTGGCCATACATAAAAGTTCTTCCAAATTCAATAAATCAAATTTCCGTTCAGAACGTAATTTCTAGTTTTCTTATTTTGATTTTACTTTGTGTGTTTCTTAATCATTATTTCATTTATTTACTTTTCCCTGGAGCGGTCACGTAGCCCAAGTTCGGAACCACTGCCTTAGAGGAAGTGTTTTTTTAAATAGATTGGCGAAATGACACCAATTATTATTTGGTTGGTAGTTGGAATTAGCGTCGCACTGGAGCAACACAACGGACTATTGGCGACGGAGTCAGAGATCAAGCCCGAAGGGAAAGATCCAAGGACAATGGGTATTTGGGTATTTCAATTAACGTCACACTGGAGCAACACAATGGGCTATTGGTGACGGTCCGGGATCAATCCCAAAGGGAAAGATCCGAGGACAACACCACGTAATTTTGAATCACGGTCAGATGACAAGGTCACACCTGAACTGACCCTCCCGCTCTCCAAACTTCCATACCACGCCAATTTGAGGCCGCCACAGATTTAACGTGCACCAGCCCACGTACACGACGCTCTTCGGTAGGAGCTAGTTTTCAAACTCGCAAGTCCCCCCCCCCCTCCAATAACTTCTCCGCTACTCCTCCAACCAGACTCCTGCGGCCCAATTATTGTTTGGTGAAGGCAATATGACACAATTTTTTGGTAACATATAAATATTTGGAAAATTTTACTGCTAATTTTATTTCATTGAGAAATTCATTTGCCATAGGGAGGCAATCATTATTTTCTTCCAACAGAAGATACTAAAATGAATTACAACAGGAACAAACTTAAATTTATTGGACGGAGGACCCTATTTGGATATTGTACTTCGATAAGTACTTGGGCCTATACAGCATTCAAAAACACACTATCATGACAAAATTTTACAGCCATGTGCTGTCAAGACTCACTTTTCGAGAAATATATGTATAAAAATTAGAAATATAATAGTAATGTAATACAATAAGTTTCATGATGTATATATCATCAGCTTACAAGTGTAATACACCAAAATTTTTAAGAATTATTTAGCTTTTCTAGAATAGAATGTGAATTTTAGTGGTGAGTTCTTAAAGTCTTTTTTTTTTTGCATGAAGGTGATTTCTTCTTGACAAACTCACTTTTTGAGAACTTTTCCCCCATTGTTTTCTTGGAACTGTTTAGTGACTTAGTGTCACTTGTAAGCTGACGATATGTAGATCTAAAATCGTCAATCCACTGTTATGCAGTAGCTCAATGAGTAACGTTTCAGTCCAATCAACTTCTGTCCGATTTGTTTCCAGCCTGTCTTCGTCCTATGTATTAACAGTTGCATACAGAACTTCACTGTAAGAGGGGTTAGCAGGGCTGCCACAAGAGACTAAAAAGCAACTTTTTGCTATTTACAACCTTGGTGACTAAGGATATCTTTTTAAGCAAAATCGTCTCAAAAATTTCTATTCCCAAAATCTTGATATATTCAGAGTTCTCTGTTTAGAAAATAAAATAATAAACACTACATTTAAAAAGATTAAACATAAGAACTATATTATTTAATTAAATAGATTAATTTGCAGTTGATAAGAATTGTGGGTTCACCCCCTTTAGAAGAGACAGCTGTACTTTGAACTTAAAAAAATCCCTTCACGATGTCTACGGGGACTGAGAATATAGACGAAGAGCCTTTGAAAGTTTTTATAATTTGCGTTGAGACTACAATATTCAAATGAGGGTTCAACAGGAGTGAAAGAAAGAGGAAACGAAAGGCGAAATTAATATAAAACTAATTGAGAATTACGTTGAAATAAAAGGAACATATTTTAGGTATGACTATAGCTTTAGTTATTTGCAAAAAGCATTGTCAATTAATACAAAAGGTTAGAATTACAAACAGCACAGCATGAGATGAATTCACCACCAAAAATCCAAAAATATAATTTTTTGCAGCTAAACATATTTTTGAAAATTTTATTTTTTGAATTATCAGGCATGAAAACGATAGTATAACACATAATATATTACTCCCTGGCATGAAATGTCACTAAAATTATTTTTAATTTAAATATCTTATTCTGCAACTTGCCGATTAATAGAGATCATTGGCTTAGAGCACAGGTTTACATTATAAGAATTATATATTTGCAACTGCATAACTAAATGTATGTGTACATAGTGGGGAAATGTCCATATTCTTTATATCTTTTTAGGGGCCCAAATAAGCACCTACAGTGGTGTCCAAAATACCTTAGACAAGAAGGTATCCATATGCCTGAGACCCACCCCAAGTGGATATGCACCTGATTTATTGTGTATGTTGGTAATGAAATGTATTGAAGGCCAACACAGAATAAAAGCTTTAAAACTCGCATTCGACGAGCCAGTGGGCAAAAACAGCTCCATCGATCGCATGATCATTACAGTACAGACAGAGCCCTCACAATATACTTTCAAGGAATGCATCAAGATACACAACTCAACAGAAGTCGTAGTTCCATTCAGTCGGAGTCTCTTGGCGAGAAAGGGCGATACCGTTTACATTCACGCTGAAGCGAGTGAAATAAGGAACTACAAGTTTCTTCAATTTGACGAGAAAAATTCCATTTTGTCCCAGTTTTCTTTTGAGTGTAATGTAGGGAGTAAGCCGAAAAACAACAGGTTGTTTTTTATCGCTGAGGTTTGTTTTGAAGATGTCTCTCACCGACCAGGAAAGCCGTCCCTTTATCGTGGAAAGCGTTGATTCCATTACAATGCTTACAAATCTGTAGTTGTAGTTTTAGGGTCCTGCTGATCAGGGGATCCCAAACTTTTAAATGCTGTAATAAATTTCAATTCTGAATCACTGGCAGTACAGCACTTTAAAGCTTTAAATGTTTGTAGCATTGAAATGATATGAATGATGCAGTGATAGTAGTATAAAAACCAAATATGTATTAATGTGCTAAAAATTTTATCCATTTTTTTTATTTACTTTTTTAAAAGTATTCAGCTTCTGTTTAATATATTTAGATATAAAAATCATGTAAATTAAGAGAAAAGTGGCAACTATTGCATATGGTAGACCATCAGATATAATTAAAATATTAAAATGGAAAGGTTTTTGTAATTCATTGCATCAACCATGATTTGTTTTGAATTAGCTTTAAGTGGATTAGGAAAATAGACACTTCTGCCCAAACACTAAATACCTTACATAGTCAAATAAATACTTACACTAATCATTAAAACATTCTATCCCAGAAATGCCTTCAACTTTAAACATGCCTCCATTATAAGTTGCATATTGAACAGAAGTGTCTGCTAGTGAATGATACACACAAATGTTTAAAAATACCATATAGCAAGATAATGTTTTGTTTATTGCCACATAAATATTTTTGAAACTAGCATATCTATGAAATTTACTTCTCTCTCTCTCTCAACATAGAAATAAGTTAAAACTTCTGAAAAATAACAAAACTCCGATTTGAAGTTGAAAATTTAATATTGGATTCAATGGAAGTGTCTTAAACTAATAAAGTTGAACATATTAATTTTACATTTTTAATTTGTCTAATAACTAAAATCATGTTTTGATCAGGTGTTCGATCACTTATCAAACATAATATCTAATTATAAGTGTTGAAGAATAATGAATATTTATTGTATGAGAAAGTTGGTAGTTCCATGAACGATGCTGAAAGGCGAATTTTATTTCTTCCCTCCAAAACTCTGCCATGAGGAGCACCACAGTATTCAAATCTGTTTAGGGCCGAGCCCATTCTAACTAAGACCAATATAATTAGTAAGAAAGTAACCAACCATGCAGATTGCTTCTTCGGTGGGATACAAAATTTAAAAAAAATTCTCATCCTAAATCCCTAACAAACAAAATTTATATACATAACTTATTATTTTTCCATGTAAAAAACATTTTGTTTTTTGTCAAATAAATCTTATTTTACTATTCCACCAACTTATTCCAAATATATTTTGTATTTTAACTGTATAACGGAATTTTGTGAAAAATAATTACATTAAAAAACAACAAATGTGATATTACATTGGTTGCCTCTTATGTACAATAGTTGAAATATAGAAACTTGTTTTAAACTTTTACATATCATATCTTAAATTAGGAAACTTAAAGATATTAAACACTATGAGAAAATTGATTAGCTTTTAGAAAGCATTTAATTTTTGGAAACTGACACAATATCAATATGTTAAGGATTGCATATTGCAATTTTATAATTGTGACAGATGAAATTTGTTAAATTATAAAATACTATGAATATTTTAACTGTAGCAAAATAATTAATCAATAATTATATGTGGTAATTTTGCGATTGTTAAGTTAACACATGATTTAAAATACAATAACTTGAAATAAAGAAAAAAAATGAATTTAATTTTATAAAACATTTTAATTACATGTATACACAAGGATTAGTATAATTGAAATATATACAAACCATCCCATTATAATACATTTGTGTGATATTTTGCAATATTTCCACAAAGAATAAGGACAAACTATTTTCAAGGTTGAGTTTCTTTTTAAATGTAATCAATTTCCTGACAGCAAATAGTCATAAATTTGATGTGTTTCAATTTGTTGATAACCTTTCTATAAATTCACATTTTCAGTGTATGTACCAATGGGCTGTCCATTCAATTCTTCTACTACTTAATTACCTTGTATAATTATATTCTTTTCAGAATAATTAGGACTTTCTAACTATAGAAAATGCTGATGTGCTTTGAGCATTGGTATAGCCTAATGGGAAATCTCTAGAGAGTCAAAGCATCCCAGCCCAAAAGCGTTTATTTCATAAAGGTGTGTATGTGGAATCGACTGTATAATCATCCATATACTTAAATCTAGTAAGATCACTCTTTATGTGCTTACCTTTAATCCTTTAATGTTCATTACTACCCATAAAATAACTTTAAAAGTTCATAATCTGGTGACCAAAACTAAGATAAAACCCTTTTAAAATCTGATAAGATTGTACCTTTGCATAAAAAGTTCCATCTTTAACTTTGGGCCCCTGAAATTATACTCTGGCTTCACTGCAAGCTTTGAGAGAAAGCTCTTTTAGAATAACCCAACCAAAATAAATTTCTTTTAGCTTCAGATTTTTCTGCTTTTTTTCCTTAGCGACAAGTAGCTGAAAGATCATACATAGGAAGAGTGCTGTGCTGTGGTAGTAACAAACATATCTTCCAAACAAGACTTATTGCATTCCATACTCGATTATTAGATGAGTTTTAAGAAACCAAATAACATACAAAACAGAAACATCAGTTTTCAGCTTCCCTCTTCCAGTAGATCCTGAGCTAGCATCATTATCATTACTGGCAGATGGGACATCTGGAAAATATTAAAAACACTTGCATTTGACATCTCTTTAACTTATATAAAATTTTGATGGCAGAAATTTTAGAACTAAATGAAATACTATCCAAAAATTCAAGTAATTTGAGTAGAATGAAGGGCCACTTTAAAGGCCCAAAAAGGTTTTATTAGTGGATTTGAACATTATATTACTGGATTTTTCATCCAATAAGGAAATCCTATTAGGTCTATGTAACAATAAGTGGATTTTTCATTCTATTAGGAAGATCCTATTAGGTCATGTAATACATCAATGTTATCTAAAAATTCAAGTAATTTGAATAAAATGAGGGACCACCATAAGAAAATCCTATTAAGATTTTTAAGTTATATTAGAGGATTTTTCATCCAATATGGAAAATCCTATTAGGTCTATGTAATAAGTGGATTTTTCATTCTAATAGGAAGATCTTAGGTCATGTAATGGATAGTAGTTTTCCACCAAAATTTCATTTTTTATTTCAGTAGATAACTCGTTACTACCTGTACTGAATTCATATTCCATTTGGAATCAATTCTTGTTCCATTCACTGAATTTATGGCAATCAGCTTTAACTTTAAATTCAAATTACCAGGTTTTAATTTTCATTTGTAACTCATTTTTGAGTGTCATTTGTCAATTACATTTATTTATTACACCTTATTCATCATTTCGCATCGAATTGAATGTGGGAATTTCAATTTAGAAGTATACTTAATACATTTTTTAATTTAGTATTCATTTTTGTAGGATTTTACCAAAATGTTAGTGAAACTTTTTAAATGAGTTTTTAAACAATTCTCAAAAATATATTTAATTTCTGTATTTCTAATTGAATCAACTACAACGAGATACTTGTTGTCTTACGAATATTTAAAGGATCAATGGATAGCCATGTATTCAACAATTTAATTTATAGCTTTTGCATTTCTAAAAGTAAACATTTGGTGAAAATAGAAAAAATCATACAATTACAAGGGATGGATACAAAGTAGTGGCAACACATCGATAGATCTGAAATGCCTTTATTATCATAGTTAAAAACACTTACATTCCTTCAATATAATCACCTCTCATATCTACCACCTTCTGCCAAATGACAGGAAGGCGACGTACACCATCAGCACATCCACTTCTGTTGATGTCCCGCAACGATCGCCATACAGCACGGATAATCTCCTCCCTACTGTTGAAATGGATCCCTCGTAGTGGTTCTTTCATTTTGGCGAAGAGATCATAGTCACACGGACTCATATTTGGTGAGTATGGCGGATGTTCCAGTACCTCCCACCGTCGCAGGAGATCCGTGACAGCATTCGCAGTATGACACCATGCATTGTCATGGAGGATGATTGGATTCGAAGGCAACAAGTGGTGTCGCTTTCTCCAGAGTGCTGGACGCAGATGATGTCTCAGGAATTCACAGTAGTAGACAGCATTAACTGTCTGTCACGGAGGTCCTGCTTTGTAAACATATTGTTATGGCCCTTTCTCTTTCACTCCGCACGTCAAGCCACCTCAAAATACTATTGAGTCAAAATCACCTGTCACCGCACACCACATGCCTTCACGTGACTGTCTTTTATCAGCTCAGAGGATGCCAGCGCCATCTGGTGCACATACGTCGAAATACAAAGTTATTGCCATTACTTTTTATCCAACCCTTGTAAAACTACACTGATTCTCGACATGCCAAAATGGTAGACCTTTAAACTTTAATCCATGGTTAACTTTGTGAGCCTGAAGAGGAAAAGGTGCATGCTTATCTTAATTTGCATTTTTAATTTGTTGTTTCATTAATATAATTTCACACACAACTATGGTCTAAACAACCATCTGCATGAAAACAGTTATTTGAAATATGAGTGACATCTAGTGAACTGTTGAAGTACTAAACGACAGTATAGATAGAATAATATTGGTATGGAGTGAAATGTGCTTTGTCCACCATGTTTTTTCACTTGCCAACTATTAGCACGAGTTATCAATTGCAAAATATTCTCTCGACTATGGTCCTTGACCAATTAAAAATTTATATTCGATGGACTATAGATCTGTACTTAAAAACGCAACTCTGGTTCAAAGTTTGTCAAGTAAAAATTAGATATATAAACTACGTATAGAATAACAAAAGTGTTTAATATTAATATTTGATCTCTTTATCAACAAAAGAACTTCTGAAAAGCTTTATTTTAGAAGCTACTAGATGAATTTATCTGGCATTGCTCAGGTTTAATTGGTTAAATAACGATTGAAAATTATCCAAAAAAATCACTTCTGTCATAGAAAATGCAAATATAGAGAAAAATAAGAGCTCAAAATAATTTTTAAAACTGAGATTTTTATAGCTTCTACAATTTACTTTAGATCCATTTCACATACTATAGATAAGACAAATCTACAAAACTAATACTGAGATGACTATATACAAAAGTTGATTTTGAGTGATTGTGAATGCCCTTTAAGTTCATTTTCTAAAAAAATTGGCATACGTCTTATTGCAGTCAGTTTTTTTCCTTATCAATATTTTTTATTTGTAGCATCATGCACCAGGAATGCGAATTTTAGAATTCCACCATTATGAAAGGCTGACAAATCATATTGATATATCATGATCGTTTCAAGCATTTACACTTCATGTTTGAAAATTCCATCCCGCATTTTACAGACGAGATACATAAACGATACGATACTGAGCAATTTTCAGTGCAACTGCACCATCTGCAATTGCATCATACTCTAAGATTCTAAAAAACTCCAAGGTCATCTTGAGGCGACTCTTGTAGATGTTAACTCTGACGTCATCTGCACAGCCAGACTGGGAGAGAGTGACTCCTAGCAAGTGCTCTGTCCAGGATAACTGGACATTACACCACACTGCACGCCCAAATTGAACAGGGGTTAATATGTAGCCTACATTACCCACAAGGTTCCAAAGAATAAGTGTACGAAATCTGGTGTGGATTGGTCAAACAGTATAGATTTGTATAGAGAACAGACAGATGTCAACTCTGCTTTATAAGTATAGATAATGACAAATCCAAAAATGGGGTAATTTTGGATTACAGTTGTGTGAAATTACAGTACTGGAATTCTTGAATTACATTTGCATTTTAAACAAAGGTTTAAAGGTAATTGCGTTACCCAAGAATATAAAGCTTATAATTTGGATAAAATATGAATCAATTTTTTCACATTTCGAAACTTAGAACTCAAGTTATGCAAACATAAAAATTAGGTTTACAAAGAGAAGCCAACTCACTCTTCTTTTCGACCTTCTTGATCGCTGCTGCAATAGTTTTAGCTTTTTACGTGATGTTTCAATCTGAAATTGAACTTGAGTCAAAACGAACCTGCGCTTCAGTTCTTCTGAGGATTCTATAGATGAATAGTTGAAAATTGGACTAGGAGAAAGGCATTCTTCTTTTACTTTGGTAATAAGTTCATTTGTTTCATATTTATTAGTAGTTTCAGTTGAAACCTGGGATGGGTAAAAATTTTATTTCAAAAAGCATACTTTAAAACATGCAGTAACAAAGGTTGTCACTGACAATCAGAAAGTTATTCTAAAATACTGAAAACGAATGTCTGAAATGTGCTTTTATTAACAGTTGACAAATATAAATTTCCTTGAGCATTTGAAGTTAAAAAAAATCCCATCAAAATTGCAAAGCAATTGTTAAAGTTTAAATATTACATTGAATTATATTTTCTGTAATATAACAGGATTCTCACTCCTCAAGCAAAAAATTATTGCTTTTTCAAGGCTATTTTTTCACTTTTAAGATTAAATTGTCCAATTTTCTAACTGTTATTAATCTATTTATTGATCATAACAGATTAACCCTTGAGTGCACAGATGATGAAACTTTCACAAGTGCTAGGTTTGGATTTCACAGACCCAGTTTTGAAAACATCAATTTATAACTAACCTATAAATATTATGCCCAAATTTTTGATGAAAGCTGACGGATAAGCACCATTGTTCCAGGTTTTAGAATCCAGCTGGAAAATATGCATATTTTTGTAAAAAGTATGACCTCTTTATATGTTTAAGGAATTTCAGCAAATATTAAGATATCTGACTACATTCAGAGTCCTTTTTTTAATGTTTAAATTATTATTTTATTTTCAGGTAAAACAACTCATTAAAGCATATTATAAAATAAATAATCAATAAAATTTATTATAATTTATTAAAAAATTGGAAAATTTAGATAAAAAATGACATTACAGCTGAAAAACTACATTTGCCTAAAATTTTGCAAGATTTTTCAACAAGATTTTTCCTAAATATATAGCTCTGAACTTAAATATATGCAATATTCCTTTTCACTCATGAGATATTGAGAATGTGGAAGAAAATATGAACTTTTGGCATGTTTCCTTGCGCCACAACACTGAAATTTCTAAAAAGTTTTCCTTTCAAGATTACTCAATAAATAAGGCTGCTGGATTCCACTAATAATACCATATTATAAATGTTAGTATAAAATTAATCAAAAATTAAATTTGAGAATCTTTTGCATTATATATTAAAATCATATATGAATAAATGTCATATATGAATAAAATTTATAGAACTTTTATACAAAGTAATTAATTGGTTAGACTTGTTTTTGAGAAAAAATCATGTTAGTTAATAGAAAATAAAATAAAAGGAGTTTTCCTTTCCCAGAAAAATTCCTACTTCTCATTAATATTTAGCTTGTAAAAAGAACTTATTTGTAAAAAACTGTTATTTGTAAGTTGATAGTAAAAAATGAGAAAAGACATGAAAATATACATAAATTAATATCAAATATGCCTATTTTTCAAATTTTCTCTGAGCATTGATAAGTATTCCAAAGTTATAATCCATATTATTTTCTTGTATGTTATATGTAAACACAAAAAGGGTTTACACATAACATACAAGAAAATGAAGCTTTTGTTTATGAACTGCTCGGAATAAGGGTAATAGCATTTCTCCATAACATAGCAATAGAATTGAATTTTGAGCTTACAATAAAAAAAATCATCATAACCATTACTACTTAATTTATTTGATATAGTTCTTAACTTATTTGAATGAAATAACATGTATCTTGTTCATAATGCTATTTCAATATTAATAAATTAATACAGAAAATAAAATTTAAAATTTTGATTTTAATAAATTTTTTTAAAATAACTTGATTTAAATCAAGCTGATTTAAATTGGTATACCCTGTCCAAAATAAATATAAAAATCACAGTATACAAAGTTTCATTCAAAAATATATATTACATTTTTAGTTATCGCATTTCTTGTACAAACAATTTGCTCAAAATCACAATCAGAAAAATGCATTTAAAGATTTGAAAGTGAATTAAAAAACAGCTGTCAAGATCTATTCAAAGTGCAATATCTCCACCTCTATTCCCCGTGCAGACGAAATAAAAACAGTTTTGTAAGGTCTAAATATTAAGAATACTGAAAATGAAATATGAAATTTTAGTCAAAAATCGGCTTTTCAATGTAGTCGGCTTTGTTAGGGCCTTTAAAAACTAAATTGAAAAATCAGGCCATCTTAAGGCCATGAGATTTCTGTATAAGGAATAAATAATTAAACACAAAATCTTCTAGTTCCCATAGAATGTATGCATTAGATGAGCAATGTAGTTTAGTATAAATTGTAAAAGGAGAAAGCACATTAATATCAAAGAAAAATCAGTGAGATTGAATTTAAGATGTCTGAGACTCCAATATTTAAATCCCAGAAATGGAAAAGATGTGTGTGTAGTGGGTCAGAAGGTGTGTTTAATGGTAGTTGATTGGAGAACCTAACTGATCACAAGTAAATCTGAAGTCCGCTCCTTATTAGGTTGGTCGGTTGTTTTTAGGTTTCATGCTGCAAGGTCAAGCTGCACCAAACACATGACTATGTCAAGTAAAAAATTTTGAGAAATGATAAAAAGAGGTGTTGGGAATAGAGTAGTGTGATAAAAGCAAAAAATAGCTTGGGTATCCCAGGAGTGACTATCCGTGTTTACTATAGTCAGTAAAACCCTTGGCAAAAGAAAAGATCACTAGAGTACCTTAGGTCCATGAAGCCTATACAACCTAAAGGAGATGTACCCCTGAGGGCTCATTAAAAACAAAACCTAAGAAATTATTGAGGAAATTAACATACCAATGATGACACATCAACAATTTGGGGAATGATACAATCTTCTACTTTAACTGTAACACCTTCAGAAATCATTGTATCACATTTCTGACTCTAGAATTGCAGAAAAGTATGAATATATAAGCATGATACAATTTAGTTGTTTTTAAGTATTGAAAAAACAATGAAAAGATTGCAAGAAATAACAGTATTAATAGAAATAAGATACTAATATCAAAGTATAAGAATGAGAATAAAATTATGTTTAAAACAAGATTTTTCTAGCATAGAACTGTCTTTTACATACCATTTATACTGCATAAGCATACCTGACCAAGTTTTATGGAAAATTCAGAGAAATCAATACAATTCAAGTAACCTTGAATTTGCTGGATTTTTTAAATTAAAAATGTTAAAAAATAATTTTAAAGAACTCAAAATATTCTCCTATTGGAATTACTTTTAGAAATGTCTAAAAGCAGGACAACAAACCCATTCTTATTATAAAATGAAATCCTCTTCATTACTTTAGCATGACGTGAAGTGTGATTATGAAATGCTATAAGTTGCTGTGATATACCTTGAACTTTCCATTTGATAAATATAAACTATAGTACATACTACCTGTCTATCATGAACACTACTCCCCACAGTCTGAGTGGTGGCACACTATAAAAACAGGGCACTTTCATTTTGAATAGGGGTGACTCAACAGGATGGCATTATTTTTTTGCAAATGTTAGTGTGAAAAGTGGTTGTTTCTAGTATAGATCTTCAGGGTGACAAGTAAAGATCTTAACAAATATATTTTCAAATTAGCGTTAATTTGACAAACTTGAATACATTTCTTCAAGCAAGATTCTTCAATGGACTATCCTATTTTCCATCTCCAATTTGGTTCACTTCTATGGCAAAAGACACAGCTGACTTTGGAGCAGTTCTTATGGTGGACAGATGGTAATCAGGGTTCTAATCTGCCATGGATTTCTAAAACAGTGGTTCATTGAAATACCTAGTCATGAAGGTTAAAAAATATAGATAGAAAATTAAATATCAAGGAAGATTGCATGTGAAATCGAAACTTCCTATTAATTCCAATTCTTACCACTGTTTAGAGGCGCTCATAAGAATTAGAATTAAGATATTATTAAAAATAGATGACTTTTCCATTTCTTAAATATATTCTATTTTGTGAGAACACATGAAACCCTAAAGAAAACATGAGTAAAGTTAGTTCGGTGAGTTCACGAGACATACTTTGTCATAGAGGTCATACAAATCCAGACCATGTTTTTTCCCTATGATTGAAAATATGAGTGATTTATGGACATTTTTACTTTCCTCCAGATGCTTTTGCATCATCTTTAATATTTTAAATTAAAATGACAGTAAAATTATTAAAATTTGTTTCCAGTGGGTTCCCTCACACATAAGATTGGCAGGAAAGTTGGCAGACAGATTGACTAGAATTGAAACCTCTCATAAATGTGATTAAAAGGCTTGACCAGAAAACATCCAAGATTATCAGAAAGACACTTAAAAATAAGAAATGGAACAAATATGGTAGAACAATAAAAAGGAACCAAAAGAAGCAGTGGCACTGTTCAGACACAGAACTGGGCATGAGTGCCAATTGGAATATATTACTCCAGGGAATGTACAATTTGTTTGAATTCTAGCATGGATGAGGATCACTTCATTGTCTACCCGAGCCTGAAGTCCTCTCAACAGGCTCGGAATCTCTCCAAGCTCTATTGCAAGGCTGCCACAGCCAAAGCACTTGTGAAATAGTAGCATAAATTTTTAAAAATAGTGGCAAAAGAAGTCTCCTTTTAAACCCTATTTTGATAGCAATTTTAGTTGCTCAGACAAAAAATCAATTGCCTACAACATAAAATGTGCAAATTAAATATGAAACAGATGTTGAAGATCTCGCCAAGATGGTTGGCTGTTTTTAGGTTTTATGATACAAGGGCCATATTTGGCCAATACGCACACACAAGATGAAGTCAAATAAAAAATGTTATGAAAGGGGAAAAAGAAGGATTGATCTCGACAAGAAATTTAAAGTTTAAAATTGAAAAACGAAATAATTTCTTAATGAGGTTTTCACAACCTAGCAACTACAGATTCTGATGATTTACTTTCATGGTTGCCATGATTTAATGCCCAAACTTCGAAATTGGCGCCCCTAGGAAATTTTTCTCTAAAGCAAAATTTAAAAAGTATTTTTTTCAGTCTTATTAGTTTTAAAAGGGACTAAATTTTCATTGAGCTTCGGTAAATTTTCAAAAGAACCTCCAGAATTTCGAAAATAGGAACTTTTGAGGCGATTTTGCTTAAAACGATACCCTTAGTTGCCAAAGTTGAAAAATAGTAGCAAAAAGTCTTTTACTCATCTGTGGCAGCCCTGATATTGGGATGTCAGGGACGAAATAAGCTAAGCCTTCACATTTGCCATATAGTAACATAATATTACAAGGGAAAAAAGTGCAAAATATATTTACATTTTCTTCTTTAAACTTAAATATGGTAGGAATGGCTCCATCTCTGATGCAAGGTGTTTGGGCAGTTTGATCAAAGCAGCTTTCTTCGAAGTGGTCTGCACACAACAAGGAAAATTCTGTAGGTTTCCAGTTCTTTCTATTCATGTTGCTAATCCATTTTTCAAGTTGCTTCGACTCATTAAGTGGAAATCTATAAATATAAGTATTTTCTCAT
Organism: Meta bourneti; assembly: GCA_933210815.1. Taxonomy (NCBI): domain Eukaryota; kingdom Metazoa; phylum Arthropoda; class Arachnida; order Araneae; family Tetragnathidae; genus Meta; species Meta bourneti. The sequence continues at coordinate 73,572,298 of OW119926.1, read as the reverse complement.
TAAAACTAGACTAGAAAAGTAAACATATCAATTGTGTAAATGGATTTATTAAAAAAGGATGTATTCATTTCCCTTCAAACTAATGATTGAATTTTTTGTTCTAAGTTAAAATATTAGAACTTTTTATTCATCTTTCTACACAACGATTATTGTGCATTTTTTATAAAACAAATTTATTTCATACTAATTTTAAAGCAAACACTCAGTACATAAAAAGAGGGGCCACAGAGCCTGAATTCTTTCCAAAACGATTTTGGAATTCAAAGGCTATCAAACCAAATTGTAAAACTAGTTATAGAGAAAATCAGCTTTGTAAATCAAAGAGGTAAAATACACAACTGACTGCATTAACAGAGTAAAAACAGCCAAAAAATCATTAAACAAACACATTGCGCATTTTACATTTAGTCATTTTGGGAACTGGAAGACAGATGTCTGAAACTATTTTTTGAATATGTGCTTGATGAGGAGTGTTTTTTTTTTAATGTGTTTGAGGGTGGGGCTTGCATGTGGGCAGCTAATACCTCAGGAATGGCCCTGAAAACAGTAGTTTTTCTCAATCTACCTCTTTGCGATCAAACTGGAAAAAGCATAAAATGAACAGTAATGAGAATCAGGGACCCATGCTCATCCACTCTTCCATGAGATTGTTATGGTGGAGGCAGTGTGTTTTGGGTGTCATTTCTTTATGTGGGCCCTGAGAGACCTCTATGTGCAGCAGACCTCTGTGTTGATAACCTTAGTGTGCACAGATAGAGGTGATTTCCTTGATCCAATTGCACATCCTTATGCAGGTGCAATAGATTTCTTCCCACACATGCAAATTCTTTCCAGCTTGTTTAATGGTATACCCTCACAATCAGACTATTGTATGTTTAGAATGAGTAGTTAAATCACCTGACCTCAATCTGATTGAGCATGTCTGGGATCAACCCAACCCCTCAAACTCAAGAGAGGCTTTCCACTGCTTTGAAGCAACAGTCATTGCTGCCAACTGAGTTAATTGGCACAATCATAATGAGCCTGGAGCATTGCTGTTTTCCTGCGAATCTGTTATAGCTGACCACACTCCATACTGAAGATGCTTTGACATTCACAACTCGGGTATCCTATTTTTGGACAAGTTCTTGTATTGTCGAAATTTACAGTTTGTAAACTAATTTATAACTTATTATTTAATTCATGTTTACACCAATTTTCCTAAAATTCTACCAATTAAATTTTCAACTATCATGACTTTTCAGATTTTCCCTTAATTCATGGAAACCAGTGTATATCTAGTTTACATAGATGCAATAAACACAGTGGAAATTAATGACTAGGGCATGAGTTCTGATGACTAATTGCATTTTGTATCCATTCTTTCTAATAAAAGACATGCTTTTGCTTTGTCATTGCTTTACATTTACAGTAGATTGTTATATTTAGATAGGTTAAAGTACAGGTTGTTAAAAGGAAGAATAAGCAGTTGATTAGTTGGAATTTGCATCAAACAAGTAAACATTTCCAGAAAACCTGTGCATCAAAAATGACAATCAGGACAATAAACTTGATCATCAAACCAAAACCTAAAGGTGCAAAACACATCTAATGACCACTAGTTTTGAACCCTGTGTTAGACTGATCCAAAATTCCATGCTTTCTACAAACTTTAGTTATCTGGTTGGTTAGGTTTTATGTGCAAAGGCCATATTTGGCCAAGCTGCACCAAACACAAGTAAATGGATACACACAAGGACAGCTTTACTGACACAGAAGAAATAGACCCAGGAAGGAATCCTATGCCACCTATCATTTTCAGGTTGCTAGCACAATGGGCTAACAAGAGTCACAGCAACCCTATAGTTATCATCTGGATATCAGAATATCCTTTCAAGATGTCTTTCTGTATGAGTAGAATTTTCAAACTTTAGGAACATTTTGTTTATGCTACTTCATCTACTGTATCTTTAATTACATGTATTCTACTACATCCTGAGACATTTTTAATGATGCCATCATTTCTCACACTGACTGTCCTCGTCAAACTTGTAAAGGGAACTTTATGGTGGATAGTTTTCTAGTTTCTAGATCATGAACCTTTAATACAAGTTTAAATTGTTTTGTGTTCAATTTTGTAAAATTAATGTTACAGCTCCCAATGTAATTGTTAAACACTTATAAAGGTACATTGAAAAGTGCACATTGAAGATCTGCCACAGTATTTACCTGCAGTACGGTAAGGTACCAGGTGATTTTAGCTCAACTATCGTTTTGCAATCAAACATTAATTCTACTCTCAAAGCATCAATGCGAACACAACAAACTGTAAAAACTGAAGTCCGGCTTTCAATGGTTTGATATCCATAAGAATGTTATTTAGCCAGATGAATATCTAATTTTTATGAATCGACATTTTTCAAAGCATGAATCACATATGAAGTATTTAATCCGGGTTTATGGAAAAAAACTGATCACTATTGTAGACTGCTTTGAAGAATTTAAAAATTTTTAACAAACGCATACATTGCTGATGATTTAATATTCAACATTATACAAAGCGTACATGCAAAATTTGTTTGAATCTGTTTTTCATGAATTCTGAGTGAAAATTCTTTATCGAAACCCTGAACTCACTTGTGAAAAGTTTTATTCCCATCCTTTTCTGTTTCACTGCTGCAGTTTATTGCAACGCAATTCGGCATTTTTTGTAACAAAATTCAAAATTCGTAAATTCATAAGAAACGAGAAATCAACAAAAATGGTAAACATCAAAACAGTGGTCTATGCTACGACCAATTGTATTGTAAGACTGGCCTCATGAATAATATGATTAATAAGAAAGAAACATAATTTGGCTAGTAGTATAATTTTTTTGTTCAGTTTAGATAGTTTTAATAATTTTTATTGTAAGTTTTATATCTAGAAAAACATATTTAGTTTAAGAAAGTGAGAACCCTGTAACCGTTAATACGTGACGCACACAATAGGCGGAGCTTAAGAAAACGATTTCAAAATAAACGTGAAAGGTTGGATTATGATAATGAACCTTGCGTTAGTCCGCGTTTTGTAAGTTTCTCGCCGTGATTCGAATTTGGTTATCGCGTGAGGCAGCAGTTACGCACGGTGCATGTAATTTCTGGACAGTTTGGTCGTGGTGATTTTTGCCTAAAAATTTTATTTCATCGATCAACGCTCTCCAAAACTCGAGTATGATAACGCTCTTCTCTAGCTTGAAAGGACTTGTCAAAACACGTGCGATATGCACCGACGGACCCGTCTTTCGAATGCATTCCAGATGGACTGTTTTGATTCTGCTCTGCGGCAGTATTCTGCTGACTTGCCGACAGCATTTTGGGGAGCCCATTCACTGTTTACAGCGTGATGTTTCTCGCATCCAAGCCCTCGAAAACTTCTGCTGGATCCACTCCACTTTCATTCTTCCTCATGCATGGAATGCCACTGTAGGAGTTCAGGTTCCTCATCCTGGTATTGACCGTCACACACCTGGGCAAGACAAAATTTACCATGGGTACTACCAATGGGTTGCTTTGGTTCTCCTCTTGCAGGGAGTGTTTTTTTATATGCCTCGTTACCTGTGGAAGATGTGGGAGAAAGGCATGATAAAAGCCCTCACACAAAACCTGCACGACCCCATGTTGCCTTCAGCTGAAAGCGACAAACACTGCAAACTGCTGGTGCATTCCTTACGTATTCACTGGGGCAATTTTGAAGCTTACTTTAAAAAGTACATCTTCTGCGAGATCTTGACACTGGTCAATGTTCTTGGTCAGATGTGGTTGTTGGATACCTTCCTTGGTGGAGTTTTCTCCAATTTTGGAATCAAAGCCATTCAATGGAGCCACTGGGACCAGGAATACAGAACGGATCCCTTAGTCCAGGCATTCCCGCGCATGACTAAATGTCAGTTTCATGACTACGGATCTTCTGGAGACATCCAGCGTGTGGATGCCCTTTGCATTCTGCCTCTGAATGTGCTGAATGAGAAGATCTTCATATTTTTATGGTTCTGGATGGTCATGCTCTGCGTCGTGACAGCTCTGGTTATATTGTACCGGTTGTTACTCGCTGCCATGCCCATGTTTCGCTATTGTGTTCTAGTGACAAGAGCACCCCAAGCTAACAAGGGAGCCTTGGATAAACTTGTTGGTTCTTGTCGCCTGAGTGATTGGTTCATACTGTATTTGCTCTCCAAGAATATTGATGGTAGACATTTTCGCTCGGTTGTCGGAAAGCTAGCTACTGACTTGGACCAAAATGGACATATTCCCAAAGCTTCCACATCCAAGGACAATACCAGTTGGACTTACGTGTAATACAATGGTCAGTTGCGTTTAAGTGGTGAGTATTTTAAATGAAATCGACCACTTTTGGCTAATGAAAGTTCCTATAACTATGATGCAACAATGCTGCCTTTCGAATAATCAATAGAACAAAGGTATTTTATGTCTTATCAGTATTTTATTGTGTATTTGATTAGTACCACTGTCTACTCTTAAAGGTGTTAGCACTTTAAAATTTGGAATTGGCAAGTAAACTGCCTGAGGAAGCTAAGACTTTTTGACTTATTCAAAATACAGATTTATACTTTTTAATCATTATTTTGAGAAGTTCATGTAGAGATTTGTTAAACCATAATTTTTGTGTTTGCAAGTGTCTTATTATATACAATGTATGAATTTTATGGTGAATTATATTTTACCTTTCTACAGCTGATTTTTGCTAGTGGACTTTTAAATATTTCAATCTGCCTATATAACAGGTTAAGCATTTTAATACTTATTAGCATGTCTAAACCTATATTTAACACTGTAATGCACTATGTGCCATTCGGCCTTATAAAATGTTATCGCATATAGACCTATCTCAAATGAGATGTAAAATTTTATTTGGTATGTTTTATATGCCCTCAAGTCATAGTTCAATGTCATTTTGCAAATAATGTTTTATGTCACTCAACATGTGCTGTTCTTTTTCTTAATATTACTTAATCTTATTGTGTTTGTCATGGATGTTAAGAATGTTTTCATAGTAAGTAAACACTGTGATAACATACATTTAAAAGTCTGTTTTCTTTCTATATTTAAAGTATAGATGGATCAGAAAAGCTATTTTTTTACTCATTGAAAAAGCTTCATGTGCCAATTTGTTTCCGACTTTTTGTGTTCATATCATTGTGCAATTTATTTATTTAGTTAAAATAATGTCCTCTATTTTTTTCTAAGTTATTTCCATTACTTGTGTGTTGTGTTATTTATATCATTAGATTGTAGAAATAATTCTTGTACCAAAGTATAATATTGAAGAGCTTTTTAACGATTTGAAAATTTTACAATTTGGAGCATTTTTGCTAAACAAAATTCAATGAAATTGCTTTAATTCGCCTATTTTACCTTGCTAAGTTTTGTAATTGAAATTCTACAATCACATTTTGATAATACTTCAGATATATTCAAGATGCTAATGAGAATATTTTAAGCAACTTGATGACTTACAAGCAAAATTTATGTTGTGAACTGCCATGTTTGGAATTATAGTGTAAAATTACAATTCCTGCAGTGAAGCTTAATATTTGCAGAAAAATGCTTACTGGTTTGTTTTCTTAAAAGTAAAAAAATATTTGTTTAAATTCTATACAAAAGAAATGGCCTACTAAAATGAATAACTGAATGGAATTTAGTTTTCTTATCATTTATGATAAAAACGAATTAAAAGAAAATTTAGAAATGTTTTGCAGAGAATGGAAGTTTTCTTGTTATGAAATACATTTCAAGTATCTAAACTGTTTTTGGAAACACATGTGTATGATAGATATATTTAGTTGAAGTAATGTCATTGCATTTTTTCTGTGTGTTTCCATATAAAAGTTTCATGAAATTGTTGAATAAGTCAATTTCGGAATCAAAATTTTTTTTAATTGATCTATTACTTTTCATGTTATTCAACTGTATTGTTGCTTTGATGTATAAGTTGAGTTTATCTAAAAATTGTAAATCCAGATTATACTTAATTACCATAGCATTGTGATGTGTGTATTGTTATGAATAGTTGAATTTGATACATTTGCTGTAAAACAAATTCCAAAATGTGGGCACAACTAAACTTATTTCCTCAAATTTGTTTTTCTTGTCCAGCTAAATAGAATTCAGAAGGATTCTATTTTTGACAAATTTAGGCAGTAAAATACAGTACCTACTATTACTGAAGAACATTTTTTGTTGGAGTTTTGTATGAAAGTTCTGCTGTTCTAATTATAGTTCTTATCCATCCTCATGTAGTTTTCTTGGATTTAAGTTTTCTTAAATTCTGGCCATGTCAGAAATCCATTTGTTTTGAAATTTAAAAAAGACGATGCTTGTAACAGAATACATGTGATCCAACTAATGTATTTTTGAATCAGTGATTTATTTTCAAAAATAGTGATGAAATTTTTGTAACTTATAAATATTGATTCTTTCTAAGTACTTCTCAATTTGATAAATTTTAAGTCATTTTATTTTTTAAGGGACAACTTTTCTTAAACCCAGATATGTACATTTTTTAATTCTCACCAGATTGAAATTTAATTTTTCTGTTTAATGATTGTATTAGATTTTCTTAGAGATCCGTGATTTTTGTTTTCAGTGATAGGTAGAACTTTTCTAGTACTCAACGATTCCAAGGTATGGTATACTGCACTTGTATCTGAATTAGTTTTAGGTACAGATGAAACAACTACACACTATTATATAAATTGGTGCCACTTTATATTGCTTTTATTCACCTCAGCCAAAGGTAGGTCGAACTGGAAAATTAAAGGTTTTTCATTCTCCATGAATGTAGCATTTTCAAAATTTTAGTATGAGCTGTTTGTGTGATAATTGTGAAAGTAAAACTATCTCAATATTTGTTTAAGAAGTTTGTTAAAAATGTTTTTTGAATTAGTCTACAGATCGAAAGTTTCCCCTGACTTCTAAAACTGAATGCTTGATTTTGAACGTTTCTTATCTAAAATTCTTATGAGTAATGCGATGTTCTCACGTGGCAGCAATGTTTTATTGCTACGAGTATTGCATTGCTTCCTCAACTGATGCACAACAATGGATTTGATCACCAAGAATTTAATAATTTATCGCCTTGATGTCTTATTCAACATGCAACCACCTCACTACGAGTGTTAGAATAAATACAGAAAAACAAGCTCATCGGTTTTATGACAGCGAATCCTCCCGCATTGCAATGGATAAAAATAAATTTCTCCTCTGGGGTAATTATTTTCGTTCCTTGGTGCTTCCTAAATGACGGAACTACGTCATTATCCCTTGGTACGGAAGTCACACTTCCTGCTTTGTTCTGTAAAAGCTGAAAACAGACCTTGACGGGCGCTTTCTTTGAATCTTGAGCATTAAGCTAAGTCTTATCTATGAATAACGTTAATTAAAGGACATTTATATTGTTTGCTACCCAACAGCCCTTATTTGTGAATCTTGATCTTAATGTAATAGACGAAACAGATTGAACAATATACATGCAAGAGATCTTTTTGTTTAACTTGTCATTTAAAGGGCAATGTTTTTCGTGCATTAATTATTTCGAATTGTTATTTGTTGATTATTTTTATTCATGGAAGAATCGCGATCTTTTTCGAAGCTGGTGTTTCCGCATTATAATAGCATTTAATGAAAATAATTGGTATTTCGCAGGCTTACTTTTAGTATCGTCCGTAAAGTGTAGATAGTAAAACAAGTGAACCAAAACACATTTTATCAGATTTTTTATTTCTGCTTTAATAAAGCAAATGATCTCGTGAACCTCGTTCTTTTTTATCCTTCTAAAATTTCTAATTCCATTTCAACTTTTTAAGACGAATACGGTTTGCACACTGTCAAAGTGCAATGTTCTTGTGATAAAATCATATCGTATTGTATTGTTCGTTACTTTTCCTTGTACGTGTTTGCTATGGACCAATTTTTAACCGTAAAACGTCACAATCTATTGAAGAAAACTTTCTAATTTGTATTGTGATGTATATGTTTGAATTTTCTTGTACTGTTTTGTAAAACCAATAAAAAGGTCAGTTTTTAATCCTTGTTTATTTGATAGCACACATTTTCAATTGTCACGTTAAGGTTTTCAGTCATCTAGCTTTTCTACTTTTTTGCATATGCTTAGGATTAACGAATATTAATAGGAAAGTAGGTTGATTAATTTACGTTGCACTGGAGTAATACAATGGGCTATTGGCGACGGTCCGGTTAAGATCCGAGGACAACACCTTGTAATTTTGAACCACGGTCAAACGACTGAATATTAACAAGAAACTGCTCAATTTTAAGCTCATTCTCAGGTTTCAAACATTGTAAGAGAAAGTGGAGATAATGCTACACCAAGTGATTTACTGTTATATTTCCTAATACAATAAATAGCCCGTTGTGTTGCTCCAGTGTGACGTTAACTGAAAAATACTAATACCTAATACAATAAATGAAATCAACTTTCATATAGTTAGACCAGATTAATTTCTTGAACTTAGCGAAGGAACACTGGTCTTTTTCTTAGAATTACATCTATGATTCAAACGCTTTAAAATAAAGAAATGTTAAGAGCAGTATCAGAATGAATTGAATCCTTTCGGACAGGAAGTTTAAATTCAATTCATTCATTTGACGTCACATTTGCCTTTCGTTATTCAAATGCGTCATGTGATTTGACACGCTAGATAATTCGGTTTGCAACTGAATCAATATTCACACAAATTTGACTTCGGTTCATTTGTTTGACGTCACGTTTGCCTTTCGTTATTCAAATTCGTCATGTGACTTGACACACTAGGTATCTCGATTTGTAACAGATGGTAATTAACGTCGCACTGGAACAAACAACAGGCTATTAGCGATGGTCCGGGATCGGTCAACACCTGAGCTGGCACTCCAAACTTCCACGCCAGCGTGAGGAAATTTGAGGCCATGACAGATTTAACGTGCACCAGCCCCCGTGAACACGACGGTCTTTGGTTGAACCTAGTTTCGAACTCGCAACCCTCCGATTGCTAATCCGTTACTCTTCCTTTGCCCGGTTTGTGACAAAATCAATATTCACAAATTGATTAATTTGAGTGATTTCTTTCTCCCATACCTTTCATTAATAAGGAAGAAAGAATTACATTAGAATGTGCCAATTAGATGTTTGAAAAGGGCTTAATTTATCACCCCAAATCTATTGCAAGAATATAAATATATTCTCAGTTAAAACAACATTCGAATCTGATACGGAAAGAAAAAACCCAAATGTAAAATACTTTTCCGTACCTAGGTGCCGTAATTATTTTTAATTGCCAAAAAGTGCGAGTTAGTTTGTATTTGAAGAATGATTGTCTACAATTTGACTCGCGAATTTTTATTTGAAGCACTCGCCTACAGCCAAACAAGCATACAAAGTGAATCAACAGCAATATTTTTTAGTCTAGTTTTGCAACGAAACTCTGTTTCGAATCAACCATTTTATTTCAGAACCAATATGGCGCAACGCCAGCGTCGCAATGGAATACAATCGTTTAGAAAGATAATGCGACAACGAAAAATTCTGTTCATCGGTCACGATCCATTTGCTTCACTGCTAGTGCGTATTCTCTGGTGGAAGACAAACAAGGAGGAAAGCATTGTATTGAAATATAATCTGTTCCTATTGAAAGTAAATTATAAGTATCGCTATTCATATACATTGAGACACGCTGCTTTATATACTGGTCTGGCACGTGTACAGTACTTATACCTGTGAGCAATTCGTAGTGACGTAGCCAGAGGGAAGAACTCCCGAGCCCCTTCCGAAAATATTGGGGGGCCGCGGTAACCTGGTTGGAAGAGTAACGGACTAGCAATCGGGGGATTGCGAGTTCGAATACAGCCAAAGACCGTCGTGTACAAAGGGGGCTGGGGACGTTAAATCTGTCGTGGCCTCAAATGTCCTCACGTTGGCGTGGTGTGGAAGTTTGGAGAGTGGGCCATCAACTCAGGTGCGAGTCATCTGACCGTGGTTCAAAATTACGTGGTGCAGTCCTCGGAATTTTCCCTTCTGGTTTGATCCCGACCCTCGTCAATAGCATGTTGTGTTGCTCCAGTGCGACGTTAATTAAAATACCTACCGAAAATATTGGGTAGGTAGGTATTTAATTAACGTCACACTGGATCAACACAACGGGCTATTGATATTGGGTTTTGATTTCAAAAACATCGGGGCCGCGGTGGCCCGGTTGGAAGAGTAACGGACTAGCAACCGAAGGGTTGCGAGTTCGAATCCAGCCAAACACCGTCGTGTACAAAGGGGGCTGGTGCACGTTAATTCTGTCGTGGCCTCAAATGTCCTCACGTTGGCGTGGTGTGGAAGTTTGGAGAGTGGGGTGCCAGCTCAGGTGTTGCCTCGTCATCTGACCGTGGTTCAAAATTACGTGGTGTTGTCCTCGGATCTTTCCCTCTGGGATTGATCCCGGACCGTCACCAATAGCCCATTGTGTTGCTCCAGTGTGACGTTAATTACCAATACAATACAATACCTATCAAAAACATCGTTTCAAATAAAATACAATACGCGCTTAAAATAGTCTTATTCAAACAAATGACTAAGTAACTATTTTTAAAACTGCATTACTTACTTTATTTTTTCCGTAATGATAGGTATTTTATGTGGTATTTAATTAACGGAGCAACACAACGGGCTATTTTTTCCGTAATTAATAATTTATTCACGGTAGGCGATAATGGCAATAAATTAACGTCTCACTGGAGCAACGCGAGCTACGGCCCGGGATCACTAAAGGGAGAAATCGAGGACAACACGTAATTTTGAACCATGGTCAAAATACGAGGTCAACACCCCACTCTCCAAACTTCCACCCCACCCCAACGTGAGGACATTTGAGTCCACGACAGATTTGACGTGCACCATCCCCCGTGTACATGACGGTCTTTGGTTGGACGTAGTTTCGAACTCGTAACCCTCCTATTGCTAATCCGTTGCTCTTCCAACCGTGCTACCGCGGCCCCATTACGGTTGGTAGGTTGCTGAATTTACGTCGCACTGAACCAACAACAGCCTATTGGCGACGGTCCAGGATCAATTCCAAAGGGTAATTAATGAAAGTCGCACTAGGGTATAGTCGCCGATAACACAACGGGTTATCGGCGACTGTCCGGGATCAATCCCGAAGGTCCGAGGACACCTCGTAATTTTGAATCCCGAAGAGAAAGATCGGATTATTCATTACGAAATGGGAAAGTAATGGTAATGGAATATTTTTCTACGTTCGCACAACTTTCTCAAATGTTCACGTGTCTTTTAGCATCTATGTTCCGAAAGAAAAGGGTCGTGTACAAAGGGGGCTGGTGCACGTTAAATCTGTCGTGGCCTCAAATGTCCTCACGTTGGCGTGGTGTGGAAGTTTGGAGAGTGGGCCATCAACTCAGGTGCGAGTCATCTGACCGTGGTTCAAAATTACGTGGTGCAGTCCTCGGAATTTTCCCTTCTGGTTTGATCCCGACCCTCGTCAATAGCATGTTGTGTTGCTCCAGTGCGACATTAATTAAAATACCTACCGAAAATATTGGGTAGGTAGGTATTTAATTAACGTCACACTGGATCAACACAACGGGCTATTGATATTGGGTTTTGATTTCAAAAACATCGTTTCAAATAAAATACAATACGCGCTTAAAATAGTCTTATTCAAACAAATGACTAAGTAACTATTTTTAAAACTGCATTACTTACTTTATTTTTTCCGTAATGATAGGTATTTTATGTGGTATTTAATTAACGGAGCAACACAACGGGCTATTTTTTCCGTAATTAATAATTTATTCACGGTAGGCGATAATGGCAATAAATTAACGTCTCACTGGAGCAACGCGAGCTACGGCCCGGGATCACTAAAGGGAGAAATCGAGGACAACACGTAATTTTGAACCATGGTCAAAATACGAGGTCAACACCCCACTCTCCAAACTTCCACCCCACCCCAACGTGAGGACATTTGAGTCCACGACAGATTTGACGTGCACCATCCCCCGTGTACATGACGGTCTTTGGTTGGACGTAGTTTCGAACTCGTAACCCTCCTATTGCTAATCCGTTGCTCTTCCAACCGTGCTACCGCGGCCCCATTACGTTTGGTAGGTTGCTGAATTTACGTCGCACTGAACCAACAACAGCCTATTGGCGACGGTCCAGGATCAATTCCAAAGGGTAATTAATGAAAGTCGCACTAGGGTATAGTCGCCGATAACACAACGGGTTATCGGCGACTGTCCGGGATCAATCCCGAAGGTCCGAGGACACCTCGTAATTTTGAATCCCGAAGAGAAAGATCGGATTATTCATTACGAAATGGGAAAGTAATGGTAATGGAATATTTTTCTACGTTCGCACAACTTTCTCAAATGTTCACGTGTCTTTTAGCATCTATCAGGGCCGCGGTGGCCCGGTTGGAAGAGTAACGAACTTGCAACCGAAGGGTTGCGAGTTCGAATCCAGCCAAACACCGTCGTGTACAAAGGGGGCTGGTGCACGTTAAATCTGTCGTGGCCTCAAATGTCCTCACGTTGGCGTGGTGTGGAAGTTTGGAGAGTGGGGTGCCAGCTCAGGTGCCTCGTCATCTGACCATGGTTCAAAATTACGTGGTGTTGTCCTCGGATCTTTCCCTTTGGGATTGATCCCGGACCGTCACCAATAGCCCATTGTGTTGCTCCAGTGTGACGTTAATTGAAATACAAATACCCCCCCTTAGCATCTATGTTCCGAAAGAAAAGGGTCGTGTACAAAGGGGGCTGGTGCACGTTAAATCTGTCGTGGCCTCAAATGTCCTCACGTTGGCGTGGTGTGGAAGTTTGGAGAGTGGGCCATCAACTCAGGTGCGAGTCATCTGACCGTGGTTCAAAATTACGTGGTGCAGTCCTCGGAATTTTCCCTTCTGGTTTGATCCCGACCCTCGTCAATAGCATGTTGTGTTGCTCCAGTGCGACGTTAATTAAAATACCTACCGAAAATATTGGGTAGGTAGGTATTTAATTAACGTCACACTGGATCAACACAACGGGCTATTGATATTGGGTTTTGATTTCAAAAACATCGTTTCAAATAAAATACAATACGCGCTTAAAATAGTCTTATTCAAACAAATGACTAAGTAACTATTTTTAAAACTGCATTACTTACTTTATTTTTTCCGTAATGATAGGTATTTTATGTGGTATTTAATTAACGGAGCAACACAACGGGCTATTTTTTCCGTAATTAATAATTTATTCACGGTAGGCGATAATGGCAATAAATTAACGTCTCACTGGAGCAACGCGAGCTACGGCCCGGGATCACTAAAGGGAGAAATCGAGGACAACACGTAATTTTGAACCATGGTCAAAATACGAGGTCAACACCCCACTCTCCAAACTTCCACCCCACCCCAACGTGAGGACATTTGAGTCCACGACAGATTTGACGTGCACCATCCCCCGTGTACATGACGGTCTTTGGTTGGACGTAGTTTCGAACTCGTAACCCTCCTATTGCTAATCCGTTGCTCTTCCAACCGTGCTACCGCGGCCCCATTACGGTTGGTAGGTTGCTGAATTTACGTCGCACTGAACCAACAACAGCCTATTGGCGACGGTCCAGGATCAATTCCAAAGGGTAATTAATGAAAGTCGCACTAGGGTATAGTCGCCGATAACACAACGGGTTATCGGCGACTGTCCGGGATCAATCCCGAAGGTCCGAGGACACCTCGTAATTTTGAATCCCGAAGAGAAAGATCGGATTATTCATTACGAAATGGGAAAGTAATGGTAATGGAATATTTTTCTACGTTCGCACAACTTTCTCAAATGTTCACGTGTCTTTTAGCATCTATGTTCCGAAAGAAAAGGGTCGTGTACAAAGGGGGCTGGTGCACGTTAAATCTGTCGTGGCCTCAAATGTCCTCACGTTGGCGTGGTGTGGAAGTTTGGAGAGTGGGCCATCAACTCAGGTGCTAGTCATCTGACCGTGGTTCAAAATTACGTGGTGCAGTCCTCGGAATTTTCCCTTCTGGTTTGATCCCGACCCTCGTCAATAGCATGTTGTGTTGCTCCAGTGCGACGTTAATTAAAATACCTACCGAAAATATTGGGTAGGTAGGTATTTAATTAACGTCACACTGGATCAACACAACGGGCTATTGATATTGGGTTTTGATTTCAAAAACATCGTTTCAAATAAAATACAATACGCGCTTAAAATAGTCTTATTCAAACAAATGACTAAGTAACTATTTTTAAAACTGCATTACTTACTTTATTTTTTCCGTAATGATAGGTATTTTATGTGGTATTTAATTAACGGAGCAACACAACGGGCTATTTTTTCCGTAATTAATAATTTATTCACGGTAGGCGATAATGGCAATAAATTAACGTCTCACTGGAGCAACGCGAGCTACGGCTCGGGATCACTAAAGGGAGAAATCGAGGACAACACGTAATTTTGAACCATGGTCAAAATACGAGGTCAACACCCCACTCTCCAAACTTCCACCCCACCCCAACGTGAGGACATTTGAGTCCACGACAGATTTGACGTGCACCATCCCCCGTGTACATGACGGTCTTTGGTTGGACGTAGTTTCGAACTCGTAACCCTCCTATTGCTAATCCGTTGCTCTTCCAACCGTGCTACCGCGGCCCCATTACGGTTGGTAGGTTGCTGAATTTACGTCGCACTGAACCAACAACAGCCTATTGGCGACGGTCCAGGATCAATTCCAAAGGGTAATTAATGAAAGTCGCACTAGGGTATAGTCGCCGATAACACAACGGGTTATCGGCGACTGTCCGGGATCAATCCCGAAGGTCCGAGGACACCTCGTAATTTTGAATCCCGAAGAAAAAGATCGGATTATTCATTACGAAATGGGAAAGTAATGGTAATGGAATATTTTTCTACGTTCGCACAACTTTCTCAAATGTTCACGTGTCTTTTAGCATCTATGTTCCGAAAGAAAAGGGTCGTGTACAAAGGGGGCTGGTGCACGTTAAATCTGTCGTGGCCTCAAATGTCCTCACGTTGGCGTGGTGTGGAAGTTTGGAGAGTGGGCCATCAACTCAGGTGCGAGTCATCTGACCGTGGTTCAAAATTACGTGGTGCAGTCCTCGGAATTTTCCCTTCTGGTTTGATCCCGACCCTCGTCAATAGCATGTTGTGTTGCTCCAGTGCGACGTTAATTAAAATACCTACCGAAAATATTGGGTAGGTAGGTATTTAATTAACGTCACACTGGATCAACACAACGGGCTATTGATATTGGGTTTTGATTTCAAAAACATCGTTTCAAATAAAATACAATACGCGCTTAAAATAGTCTTATTCAAACAAATGACTAAGTAACTATTTTTAAAACTGCATTACTTACTTTATTTTTTCCGTAATGATAGGTATTTTATGTGGTATTTAATTAACGGAGCAACACAACGGGCTATTTTTTCCGTAATTAATAATTTATTCACGGTAGGCGATAATGGCAATAAATTAACGTCTCACTGGAGCAACGCGAGCTACGGCCCGGGATCACTAAAGGGAGAAATCGAGGACAACACGTAATTTTGAACCATGGTCAAAATACGAGGTCAACACCCCACTCTCCAAACTTCCACCCCACCCCAACGTGAGGACATTTGAGTCCACGACAGATTTGACGTGCACCATCCCCCGTGTACATGACGGTCTTTGGTTGGACGTAGTTTCGAACTCGTAACCCTCCTATTGCTAATCCGTTGCTCTTCCAACCGTGCTACCGCGGCCCCATTACGGTTGGTAGGTTGCTGAATTTACGTCGCACTGAACCAACAACAGCCTATTGGCGACGGTCCAGGATCAATTCCAAAGGGTAATTAATGAAAGTCGCACTAGGGTATAGTCGCCGATAACACAACGGGTTATCGGCGACTGTCCGGGATCAATCCCGAAGGTCCGAGGACACCTCGTAATTTTGAATCCCGAAGAGAAAGATCGGATTATTCATTACGAAATGGGAAAGTAATGGTAATGGAATATTTTTCTACGTTCGCACAACTTTCTCAAATGTTCACGTGTCTTTTAGCATCTATGTTCCGAAAGAAAAGGGTCGTGTACAAAGGGGGCTGGTGCACGTTAAATCTGTCGTGGCCTCAAATGTCCTCACGTTGGCGTGGTGTGGAAGTTTGGAGAGTGGGCCATCAACTCAGGTGCGAGTCATCTGACCGTGGTTCAAAATTACGTGGTGCAGTCCTCGGAATTTTCCCTTCTGGTTTGATCCCGACCCTCGTCAATAGCATGTTGTGTTGCTCCAGTGCGACGTTAATTAAAATACCTACCGAAAATATTGGGTAGGTAGGTATTTAATTAACGTCACACTGGATCAACACAACGGGCTATTGATATTGGGTTTTGATTTCAAAAACATCGTTTCAAATAAAATACAATACGCGCTTAAAATAGTCTTATTCAAACAAATGACTAAGTAACTATTTTTAAAACTGCATTACTTACTTTATTTTTTCCGTAATGATAGGTATTTTATGTGGTATTTAATTAACGGAGCAACACAACGGGCTATTTTTTCCGTAATTAATAATTTATTCACGGTAGGCGATAATGGCAATAAATTAACGTCTCACTGGAGCAACGCGAGCTACGGCCCGGGATCACTAAAGGGAGAAATCGAGGACAACACGTAATTTTGAACCATGGTCAAAATACGAGGTCAACACCCCACTCTCCAAACTTCCACCCCACCCCAACGTGAGGACATTTGAGTCCACGACAGATTTGACGTGCACCATCCCCCGTGTACATGACGGTCTTTGGTTGGACGTAGTTTCGAACTCGTAACCCTCCTATTGCTAATCCGTTGCTCTTCCAACCGTGCTACCGCGGCCCCATTACGGTTGGTAGGTTGCTGAATTTACGTCGCACTGAACCAACAACAGCCTATTGGCGACGGTCCAGGATCAATTCCAAAGGGTAATTAATGAAAGTCGCACTAGGGTATAGTCGCCGATAACACAACGGGTTATCGGCGACTGTCCGGGATCAATCCCGAAGGTCCGAGGACACCTCGTAATTTTGAATCCCGAAGAGAAAGATCGGATTATTCATTACGAAATGGGAAAGTAATGGTAATGGAATATTTTTCTACGTTCGCACAACTTTCTCAAATGTTCACGTGTCTTTTAGCATCTATGTTCCGAAAGAAAAGGGTCGTGTACAAAGGGGGCTGGTGCACGTTAAATCTGTCGTGGCCTCAAATGTCCTCACGTTGGCGTGGTGTGGAAGTTTGGAGAGTGGGCCATCAACTCAGGTGCTAGTCATCTGACCGTGGTTCAAAATTACGTGGTGCAGTCCTCGGAATTTTCCCTTCTGGTTTGATCCCGACCCTCGTCAATAGCATGTTGTGTTGCTCCAGTGCGACGTTAATTAAAATACCTACCGAAAATATTGGGTAGGTAGGTATTTAATTAACGTCACACTGGATCAACACAACGGGCTATTGATATTGGGTTTTGATTTCAAAAACATCGTTTCAAATAAAATACAATACGCGCTTAAAATAGTCTTATTCAAACAAATGACTAAGTAACTATTTTTAAAACTGCATTACTTACTTTATTTTTTCCGTAATGATAGGTATTTTATGTGGTATTTAATTAACGGAGCAACACAACGGGCTATTTTTTCCGTAATTAATAATTTATTCACGGTAGGCGATAATGGCAATAAATTAACGTCTCACTGGAGCAACGCGAGCTACGGCTCGGGATCACTAAAGGGAGAAATCGAGGACAACACGTAATTTTGAACCATGGTCAAAATACGAGGTCAACACCCCACTCTCCAAACTTCCACCCCACCCCAACGTGAGGACATTTGAGTCCACGACAGATTTGACGTGCACCATCCCCCGTGTACATGACGGTCTTTGGTTGGACGTAGTTTCGAACTCGTAACCCTCCTATTGCTAATCCGTTGCTCTTCCAACCGTGCTACCGCGGCCCCATTACGGTTGGTAGGTTGCTGAATTTACGTCGCACTGAACCAACAACAGCCTATTGGCGACGGTCCAGGATCAATTCCAAAGGGTAATTAATGAAAGTCGCACTAGGGTATAGTCGCCGATAACACAACGGGTTATCGGCGACTGTCCGGGATCAATCCCGAAGGTCCGAGGACACCTCGTAATTTTGAATCCCGAAGAGAAAGATCGGATTATTCATTACGAAATGGGAAAGTAATGGTAATGGAATATTTTTCTACGTTCGCACAACTTTCTCAAATGTTCACGTGTCTTTTAGCATCTATGTTCCGAAAGAAAAGGGTCGTGTACAAAGGGGGCTGGTGCACGTTAAATCTGTCGTGGCCTCAATTGTCCTCACGTTGGCGTGGTGTGGAAGTTTGGAGAGTGGAGTGCCAGCTCAGGTGTTGCCTCGTCATCTGACCGTGGTTCAAAATTACGTGGTGTTGTCCTCGGATCTTTCCCTTTGGGATTGATCCCGGACCGTCACCAATAGCCCGTTGTGTTGCTCCAGTGTGACGTTAATTGAAATACCCCTCCGAAAGAAAAGGGGTGACTTATGAAAACATGTTGAAGAATATTGTTTTGAATTTTATTTTGTTATTAAAATATTTTCGTAACAATATTTGTTAAGCCAGTTGTATTCTTAAATCAACCCAGAGAGAGAAGTGTATTTTTATGTAAATATAAAATTCTATCTCTTCATATGAAATGTAAAAACTTTCCTACTTTAGGGCTCCTCGGAAAAAAATCATGATAATGCAGCTGGTAATACATGTATGATTCCAATGTCTAAAACCGGGTCTGGCCAGCTTGTTATTTGTTGCGGCCCCCCAAGACACATTAAAAGTCAGAAAAAAGAAAAAATGTATAAATTCGAATAAAGATAAATTTAATAAAACCGCACTGTATCAAACACTCCACAAAAGATCTTAAATACAAAACTCAAAATACGTAGACCAAAACTATTTTTATTTTAAAACTTGTACGCTCTACAAGTTCGAAGGCTGGGTTTTCTAGTGCAAGGGACATATTTGACCATCTGCGCCAAATACAAGACAGACAACGTGAAGTAATGAACATACAAACAAAAGGGTAAGTTTTGCTGATACATAGAGAAATATATCGAGGTTATTTTACAGGTATCGAACCTGTTCCGCAACTCGCAGATTTCTAGTAAAGTGGGCAAACCCACTGAGTCATGGCGGCCTCATATTCGAAGGAAGAATACAAGAATAATAGTTGTATATTTGGAAGACGTGTTTTCAATGACAAAGACCTGAGCTGCTTCTTTTTCTATTATATAATTTTTATTAAATTGTTTTTGCTTTTAGTTTTTATCTTTAACTTTTCAAAACAAAAATTGAACAGAAATTTTTGGAGACAAAATTCAGCTACCATTAAAGTAAGATTAAAATATCAAATCGCAAAGAAAAGCAAACATATCTTATGTATTTATATGACAATCTGTAAAGCCCGTTGAGATAAATATACAACAGGCTATAGAAATCACTTACTGCTTTTGAAATGCTTATTATCTTTTGCGGAGTGATCGTAAATAATGAGTGCGCATTGAAATGTGCCTTTGATATGCTTCATTGTTCATTATTTACCAACTCAAAATACTCAGAATTGTCAGCCAATTAATCTCACAACTTAAAAATACATCTCCATTCTTAGTAATATCACAAAATCTCACAATGCAAAAATAAACAACTAATTAAACTCACGCAATAACAATATTTACGGTGGCTTACGAATCACAATTAGCAATTCGGATTCAACATTGAGTGTTTTGTGCTTGTGAACGACTTTGCCGACCTCTTCACTATTGTTCGAGATTTAGATTTTGCTTATCATTAGTGAGTAGGATAGGATTGCTGGTTTTGAGCAATTAACAATTCTAAATGGAACTAAAAAATTAAATATAAAAGTGCGTTGCCAGATAGAGAAAATTACTTATTAATAGTTTAATTGTGCTATCGCATGCGCTCTTTCAACTCTAAATATTGCTTGCACTTTCTACTATTTTGTCACAAATATTATCGCTTGCATTACTCGTTTCCTTACATCTATTACCTAAATTTAATATTTATTTATTGTGTGCAAGCAATTTCCCGTGAAAGTATTTAAATATTTTATTTGACTTTAAACCCGGGGGCCGGATTGAAAAAAAATAATCCACGTTGCCCCTAGCTTTTATAATTTGATTAAAAAAACTCTTTCGAACGCTACCCGCTCGGAAATTGTTGCTCGCCAAGGTGGCTTACAGAACTATTTCGGCTGACCAGGCCTGTCTTTTTCATTCCGCATGTTAAGAATCAGAGTCGTGCCCTTCTCGGTTAATTTCTACGAATTCGAAAATGACCTCGAAAGCGAACGCTCGGATCAATTACTGCAGATATGACAGTTTATTTCATTTTTCACTCCACCAGTGTCATTTCGGTCACCGATACAGAGCAATTTTTTCTTTACCATCATTCTCGCCTTTTTCAGCTTCACCGACTTGCAATTGAAATTGATGCCAAAGGTTTTCCTCTTTACCCATCAGAAGGATGTGGAGTTTAGCTGCTTGAAAGCAGGATCCGAAAAAGAGGCCTTTCCCTTTCTTTTTTTTTTTTCAAGTTACAAATTTGAGACCTTCCCCCTCCCCCGAAGTCTCCAAAAGAATTTCCTTCTACGGATACTGTCTAAACCCAGAAACGCGTGACGCCCTTGACAATTCGATCTTTTCGGAGGAATTCATTTATAAGATACAAGTAACGAACGGGGAAAAGCGAATTAAAACAATAGATTGAAAGCAAATAAAAACTTAAAATAAAATTAGCAGTCAAACGAAAACATTTCAATATTCCTATGACACAGATAACCACAAAGTTGCTAACAAATTAAAATCGAAACATCCTCAAAAAATCTTATACTACTAGAGTGGACTGAACAGAAACAAACGATAAAAATCGAAAAATAGCTTTTCTATAATTAAAATTATAAATGGAGGTTGATAACGTTACAGAAACTTATTCCACACTTTCACTGCGAAATTTCAGTTAAATTTAATTCTTCAATGTTTCTAATATTTTCGCTGAAATCTAATAAACTATCACAAAAGTCGTCATCACAGAACCAGGCAAAATGATTGCGAGTATCTATAAATTAGGTTTGAGACAATATTATATGAATAAATTGAGAAAGAATAATGCATTTAATGGAACGAATGAAAATAGTATTGCTTTCACTTCGAAAGACTTTTTCGTCAAATCTTTAATTACCCATAAATCGAGGTATTGCATCAGCTCCAAGTTATCTCACGAAACACCGCAATCTCCCGTTCAATCTCTCAATACTTAGTCACCCATTACACTGCAACAAAGCTGTCTATGTTGATTTGCTTTATTGACCAACACTAACAAAGTATTCCATCTGATGTGGCATTAGAAGATCTAGACATCAAAAGAATGCAACAAAACAGCTCAAAAGCCACAGGCTATATTTGTCCTTCCAGGTATTCTAACTCTATTCGATAACAGAATGATTTTTATCCCGTTAGCCGGTGTGTTCTTGTTACCCAAAGAGAAATTCGATATCAGAAATTCATACACACAATGGCCATTTTGTTTTTCAAGAGAATAGACGTAAGCGAATGCTATTCACCCCACCTATCTTGGACCACTTCTTGCGTGACAGGATGACCCGACCGTGCAGGTATTATTGGATTATCAGAATACGAATCACAGAAGGAAATCCTATTCTTTTGTCCTCCAGAAAAAGGATTCCGACAGGATCAATTCAAGGACTTCGGGATAATTAGGTAACCTTGGGCAAGAAGGGCAAGGGGTCCAAAACTTAGTCTTTCCATATTTTTAACTCTATCCAAATCTTGTAGTTTTTACTACCAGGTGCAAGAGTTGTAAAAACAGTACCAGTTTACCTCTAAAGTTTTTCCTCAAACAGAACAGTGTGGTAAGCCTATTTTTTAAAATTTCTTTCTAAAACAGCTCCCATCAAATATTTTACTTCCAAGCCCCTCCCTTTAATTCCACAAATATGAGAGGAATTTTCAGTGCAAATAAACCAGACGTTCTGAGAAGATTTTACTTCTGTCCAAATACTCTCGCATGATACACATCGGGGTTATCTTAAAATGTAGTTTATCGCCGTTGGCGTGTAATCTAATTGGTGTTAATCACAGTTCGGAATTCATTCTTTGGAGAAAATGCCCTCTCACAGCCACCTCTCAAAGTTTTTAATAGATGATCATTTTCCAATGAGATACAATACAATTCCTTAAAATCATAAAATACATTTGAAATTAGAATTTAACCATAAATGATCAAAGAGGCATCTTTTTAAGGTGGAGGAAGAAGTTTGTTTTCAGTCTCACGAAGGAAGGATACCCAAGTAGGAAGCATGTCAAAATCATCAAACTTTTCGCTCAAAGATATAATCTATGAATATATAGCAGAGTTGGCGTCTGTCTGTATGTTCTCTATACAAATCTACACCGTTTGACTAATTCATTCCAAATTTGGTACACTTATACTTTAGAAACCTGCGGGTAACGTAGGCTTCATATTAACCTCCTTTCTATTTGTCGTAAGGGGCTAAAAGCAATTCGAAATCCCGATAGGAATAACATTGAGTATTGCTAGGGGGCGCTCTCTCCCGGTCTGGTTGTGCAGACGACATTAACATCTACAGGAGTCGCCTCTCAAGATAACCTTGGAGGTTTTTTTAGAATCTTAGAGTATGATGCAATCGGCAGATGGGTGCGTTGCGCTGGAAATCGCTCAGTATCATATAGTTTATGTATCCTGTCTGTAAAATGCGGGATGGAATTTTCAAGCATAAAGAGTAATTACTTGAAACGTTAATCTTGATATCGTATCAATGATTTGTCAGCCTTTCATAATGATGGTGGAATTCCGAAATTCGCATTCCTGGTGCAAGGTGCTACAAATAAAAAAATACTGATAGGAAAAAAACTCACTACAATAATACGATGTATGTCTTTTTTTTAAGAAAATAAACTTAAAGGGCATTCACAATCACTCCAAAACTCAAAATCGAATTTATCTCAGTATCAGTTTTTGTAGGTTTGTCTTACCTATAGCATGTGAAATAGATCTAAAGTAAATTGTAGAAGCTATAAAAATCTCAGTTTAAAAATTATTTTGCCCTCGCTTATTTTTCTCTATATTTGCATTTTCTGACAGAAAAGTTTTGGATCACTTTCAATCGACGTTTAACCAATTAAACCCGAGCAACGCCGGGTAAATTCACAGCTAGTCCTTTATAAATATAAAAGTTGTATCCGTAGTTGTATATTGTAAGAGTGAAGTATAATTGCTTGGTTGCCTTATCGAGATAAGTTGGGAATACTCGGTTTCTCAAATGATAGGTCTATGAATGCGGTGATTAATTGACTATCGTTTTTCAAGGGGGCAGTTTTGTTTGCGATGATTTTAAAGTTTTTAATACTTAAAACATTGTCGCGCCTTCCCAGGGGGTCAATGTTCGAGAATAGCTGTTCCAAGCCATTCAAATATTTAGTTCGAAGCACATAAAACCTAACACGACTCTTTCTCGGACCATTCACTTATTGTCCCATTTCTATTAATAAGCTACAGAGGAATAGAAAATAAAGAAAACAATGTTAAAGATACTCATCCAGAACTAACTTGATTATTAAAACAAATTGTGGTTTGGTTTGTTGCTGTCGCAGTTTCCGAACAAATTATGTCACATTGCCTTTTCTTTCTCAAAAACAGCACTTCGAAGATGAAATTTCATAAAGTTCAAAAGTAAAGGTTTGGAAGGTTTCTGACATCAAACTGCTTTCTAACTGTCGCAACCTGGCCAGACTCTTTGCTGAGAAGCCTTTCGGAGTTGATCCTACACCGTCGCCAGTGGACTGGTGTTTATATTTTCGGCGCCGGCAAGACACAAATCTGTTGCGTTTCGAGATGTGTATACGTTCTTCGGGAAGCGAAGGCATACGCTCCTGTGATAGGTTCAAGTTTAGAACATTAAAAACTTTTGAGGACTATCTATGCTTTTTCGTTTGACATGTCGGGAGCCGTATGTAAGTTTCTACTATTAAATTATTTTTGATATAAATTAGCTGTACTTTACTCTCTCCAAAAAGTAACCATAGGAAACAAATTCTAAGATTAAGAAGCAGATAAAATGGACTGGTAGTTTTTAACGTTGACGATCTGCTATACTGACTAGGAGAGGATGACAAGTCAATGGTCTATGACAGCATTTCCCAACAAGTAATATAGTATGTACCTTTATGGGTCTTGGGTTACCAGACGTCCGGACAAATATGGAATTTGCCCGGATTCAGATTATAAATTGTCCCGTTTTCAGAGAAATTATCAATTCAATCCAAATATTTGAATCGCTTAGGATATAAAAATCATTCAAGTCGTAGGGCATTTCGTGGAATTGAGGCTGCAAGTCAGATTTTTTAAGAGGTTTTTATCTGTAATATACTGTTATTTCCTGTTTCTATTTATGTTTACTTGACTGTTGCAATGTAAAAGGCCCTCAGGGCACATCTTTTGGTGTATACAGGCATCACAACCCCAACTTCCTCCCTCGTTATTGTCTTGTGTTTGGCGCGACTTGTCCAAATATGTCCTTTGCACCATAAAACCCAAAATCAACTAATTCAATGTAAAAGATTTTTTATTAATACAGTAATATCCCGACTCTTACGCGAACTAGGAGTTACGCGGTTCTTGATTTTTTCGTTTGGCATTACTACCGCCCGCTATCTTCAGTGTTTCTTCAGTTTGCTGTGATACGCATTAGACGCGTTTCGCGCGAACTCTACGTGCACGATTACGATTCTACGATCGACGAAATTAAGATTGTTTTGTTATACTTTTTCTAAACCCTTAAAAAACTATGTCGTCCAAACGAATGAAATCTGATTCTCCTGCAATATGAAAGTTGTGTTTTGGCCTCCAAACACAACCAGCTTGCTTCAACCGATGGACCAGGGAGTCATCAAAACATTCAAGGCTTACTACACGAGGCGTTCGTTTGCACATCTGAATAAAGCTATGGGCAAAACAGTGATATATCTGTTAAAGACTTTTGGAAACAATTCAATGTTTTAGATGCCGTAAGAATCATTGGAAAATCTTGGGATGAAATTTCCAAAAACATATTGAATGGTGCCTGGAAAAAACTGTCCATTTTTTTTTCAAAAACGAGACGGAAACAACGCAAGAAACTGATCATATCGCTCATGTGATAAAAGAAGTTGTTAATCTTGCCAAGCAATTAGATTTGGAAGTCAATGGTGATGATGTCTACCAGCTGTTGGATTCACGTAGTCAGGAGCTGACAATTGATGAGCTAATAGAGATGCGTGAGCAAAACGTCACTGAAGTATCAGACCTAGTTCCACCAGAAAAGGACATGCCAATTGCAAGCTTGACAGAAGGTCTCAGCTCAATTGAAAATAGCTTACAAATTTTAGAAAACATAAACTCCAACGAAGAACGCGTTATAGCTACAAAGCAAGGAATAAAAAAATTATTAGCTTGCTACAAAGAAATTCTGCGTGAAGAAAAGAAGACATGTCGCCAGACGAATTTGTTAGATTTTATGAAGCCATCGACATCGAAATAACTTTTTTACGTAACTCATTTATTTTTCAATATTTTGTATTAATATGTACAAAGAACTGCAATTCTATAAATATTTTTCTTCTAAACTAGTGTTTTTGTTAGTCCTTGGTCCCAATTGAACAAAATTTATATGTATTTATATGCAAAGTTGTACCCCGACTTACGCGATTTTCGTCGGACCCACCTATCGCGTAACTTCGGGGTATTACTGTACTCGATCAATCGTTTTAATTTGTCTGGACTATCTCTGTCTGTAACTAATTCAACTCCAAACGTTACAAAGGGCCGCGGTGGCCCGGTTGGAAGAGCAACGGACTAGCAACCGAAGGGTTGCGAGTTCGAATCCAGCCAAACACCGTCGTGTACAAAGGGGGCTGGTGCACGTTAAATCTGTCGTGGCCTCAAATGTCCTCACGTTGGCGTGGTGTGGAAGTTTGGAGAGTGGGGTGCCAGCTCAGGTGTTGCCTCGTCATCTGACCGTGGTTCAAAATTACGTGGTGTTGTCCTCGGATCTTTCCCTTTGGGATTGATCCCGGACCGTCACCAATAGCCCATTGTGTTGCTCCAGTGTGACGTTAATTGAAATACCCCCCCCCCCCAAACGTTACAAACTTGGCAAAATCAAATCAACCGAACAAATCTCACTAAAAAATTTTCACTTCATATAAAATAATTTTTGTGTAAAAATGCTAAATATGCCCATATTAATATATTTTTAAGGAATTGAATGGAGGTATGGCGTGGAAAGGAAATCATTAAACGGAGGCAAATAAGACTACTTACTTCATTTGTTAGTGTATAGGTAAGTGATAATCCCTGAATACAGAGAAAGATATGTTTTTTAGTGATGCAACTATCTGCCAATGGGAATACCATAGTATTCAATATCAAAAATGATTTTCTTTTAAAATTTGACTTATCTCCGTTAAATGAATCATATAAACAAAATAGTATTCCAGAAAGATTGGATGACTCATCTATCCCGATCCCCAGGATTGAGAAATAATCCCCCAATTCCGATCCCAATAATGAGAGTAGCAACTATTGCAAAGAAAAACTAATTACAATCACTTGTCACCTTAGGTTTGAATAAACAGAATTACAGTACTACACAGTGAGATTTTTGACAATAACCTTGAATTGTCACCTTAATTAACTGTTTAAATCCGGTTGTTAAACCCTGTTCACGGCTAGGGCTCCGAAATCACGTGAGTGGAAAAAAAATCCAGTGTCCTTGATTCTTCTGTCGATTGTTCCTCAGCATCAGCATGCCGCACATGCACTTCCTCGGTCAGCAGAATTAACTGTCTAGCAAAGAGTATTTAATTTTCAATGTAATTACTGCATTGGAAAAGCCTTTCATCCTCGGTGGACAAGTCTTTGGGGTCTGGTAATGCCCCTAAATTAGGATTAACGAAAACATCTGACTGAGTCATTAGAGCACGTTTCGATTATTTTCACCACTTTTGTTTTAGCTCGAGACACATGATCCTCCCAGACCCGGTAAATGGGTTGAGGCTTTCAAGAAAATAATTCTCCTTGGAATATCAACTCGAATTCAGGGCCTCTGAAACAAGAGCAACAGCAGCAGGAATTATTAGGGCGGGTAGGGGTGGATTGTCTTCCCGGCCCATACTTTAAAATGCAATTTAATTTTGATCAATAATGCTTTTAACAATAATTTTAATTAGATGCATGTAGATTTTCATGAGTCTGAAAGGTTTCAATGTTGCTGTGTGTGATTACTTCGAATGTGATTTTTACCCTCTGAGAGTCTTGATATTTCCGAGAAGTGTGGTATTGCTTTTATCCCATAACACACATATAGACTAAATTACCACATCGATTGGTTGAAAGAATTCTAGGGAAGATTCAATTTGTCAAAATTGGTTTTAGCATACATGTTTCAGAAAGGATATATGCGTGTGAACCCCTTAGAGAGTTAAGAGAGATAATACTCCGAGAAGCCGAATTGAACTAGTGAATGAAACCAATAGATGTGCCGGATTCGGCCATTTACTAGATACTTTTGGCGTGTGACAGATAGTGTAATTATAAAGTATATAGCTTTTGATACCGTCTTTGGTCAGCTGCTTTAAAAAGCTACGATGGAGCATCGATACGAAATCCTAAGAAATATTTGTCTTTAAGAAATTTGGAAAACAGCATCGGACATCAACTGTCTGAAAGGGCCACGGTAGCCCAGCTGGAGAGGGTTGCGAATTCGAAACTCGGTCCAGCCAAAGACCGTAGTGTATGTGGAGGCTGGTACACCTCAAATGCCCTCACACTGGCTTGGTGTGGAAGTTTGGAGATTGTGTACCAGCTGAGGTGTTGTTCTCGTCAACTGACCGTGGCTCAAAATTACGAGCCGTTGTCCTTTTTCCTACGGAATTGATCCCGGACCATCGCCAATA
Organism: Meta bourneti; assembly: GCA_933210815.1. Classification (NCBI taxonomy): domain Eukaryota; kingdom Metazoa; phylum Arthropoda; class Arachnida; order Araneae; family Tetragnathidae; genus Meta; species Meta bourneti. The sequence continues at coordinate 73,544,183 of OW119926.1, read as the reverse complement.
GCCCGTTGTGTTGTTCCAGTGCGACGTTAATTAACTACCTACCTACCAACTGTCTGAACCTGGCGTAATTTATTATTTTGAACTGTTGAACGGAGTAAAGATTTTCTCAGTTCCAAGATACAAATTCGAGCTATTTTATTAGCAACAAAATGTTTTGAATGAATACTGTAGTAGCAATAAAAATGCTTAAAATTCGTTTTGTATTTGTAAACAATTATGCTTTATTTCACTAGAAAATATATACAAATAAAGGCCATAAGAGGAAGAGTTACAATCCCTGCCGTTTTCACTTCTTTGTCAAGTGCTCTTATGCGAGAATGAAATTTCATGAAAATATTTACATGATATACAAAACATCCAGTCATATCTTTGTTTAAATATCCTGACTATGCACTATAGAATTTCTTTGTTCAAGTCTTATTGAACTGTAAGTTCTTTGGGGTTGACACTGGAATCTGATAATAAACACTGTCCCCAATGCTTTGATACATTTATCTTTGTATAAACAGCTTAACATGTTTCATAGAAAACATAGTTGCAGATATTTATTTGAAAATGGATAACAAAATTTCAGTTTCAATAACTATCAGTGTGTGATGTTGGTAAACAATATATTTCCAGAAATCTTTCCTCTCCAAAATTGAAATCTGTATATTTTTTTTTCCATTTCAGCTCTTGTTCTTTACCAGCTTGCCAGTACAGTATTGATATAAACCCGTTTCCTCTCTGATTCCAAGTTTCAAAAGATGGTACGCGCAAGTAGTTTCTCATTCAAAAGGTGAAGGTATTCAATGTTTTGAATATTATTAAGGTAAAGATTCGCCAATTTAGCTAATCTCTTAACCAGGAAATGGAAGTTTTGAAGAGAAAGCTCCTAACAAAAAAATTTATATCTATTGCTATTAAATTGTGGCACAGTCAACTACAAGCGTGCTCGGGTATTTCTTGAATGAGTGTTGTAGTGGTAATAAAAATGCTTGAAATTCATTTTGTAATTGTAAGCAAAATTTTTTCAAAAATAAAACCAGCATAAACTAGTCTTTATTTCAAGTTCCTATGGACAGAAAGTGTGTAAGTTGGGATTTCCAACAGGCGCGTACCAGAACTTTTTTGGGAGGTCGGAGATAGTAAAAATCGTAGTCCTTATGTAGTCATTTTGGAGTAGAAAGTTCTTTCCTTTCAAACCGTACAATCTATCGATTGACTTTAGTCTAGTAGTTAAGCGTAAGAAAATGGATGGATTGGGAAAATTAAATCTGCTTGTGCGTGTCAAATTTGTACACAAATTGTGTGATATAAAACAGAAAAATTCGTTCTAGAATCTTAACAGACAGTTACCTTTTTCGGTTTTTGACTGAGGACCCTATCCAAGCGCTGGTTTCTTAATATAATTTTTCTCACTCCATTGCTTTTCGTTTTATTCTCTTTCTTTGAGCAGCCCTTATCCCATTGTCTCTTTTTGTGTTTGGTTACATTAGCGAGTGGAATTTTAAGCCTCCAGAACTAGGGGTGGTCATTGAAAGTGACCTCTATGGGGTGATTTGTCCTCCCAAAATAAGAATTGTTTTTTACCTGCGATCAAATATATACAGAAAGCGAAAAGAATCCTCTAGACACTGAAACTGAAGAGAGAGTAATGTTGTTTATATAAACATTCATGGGTAACTTTATGTTAGCCATGAATTCAATATTTCATATAAAGTTAATGGTGGAATTTTTTGGCCAAATCTACTAAACTTCAGTTGATGATGTTACTATGTCGATGAATTATGTTATTGTTTTGCATTAGTTCGTAGAACGCAGCACGGTGGAAATAGTCTGGCCCTCGTAAGTGGTTGAGAAATTCCCTATTGTATCGAATGAGAATTGTCCCGGGCAATTTCTCGCCAACCTCTAGCTTGCCAACTTTGAACCGCCTAAGCATAGAACCATCTTTTTCTCATTTGCCATCCGAATGCTTCACTTTGTTCATGCTCTGCGGATGGCAAATAAAATTTTTAAGAAATGGCTCAATGTCTTTGAGATTGAAGATTTTCAAGAAATCATTGCCCAGGCCAATTTCTCATTCGATACAATAAAAAATTTCTCAAATCACGAGGCCAGACTATTTTCAACGTGCTGCGTTCCACGAGCTAGTTTGTTTTGCTCCCCTCCTGTTGGGCTACTTATTTTCAATATTCAAAAGGTGAAGAACCGTCGAGCTAAACCGGCGCAGGAAAAAGCTGCAAAAGAAAAACAATCCAGAATGTTTATTGTTATTGAATTATTGCACAACTCAAAACTATCTAGTTTCGATTTATGCTTCCCGGATCTACAGATAGGGAGAAGATGGTGTTTTTCAAACACTTCTTTCCACTTCCGAGTTTATTGATATATTTCCCTCCTATAAAAACGTTCCAGAAAGGGGCCTCATTAGGGAGGTCTGACTCGCGCACAAACAGTGCGTCATCGCTTACAAGGGGGAGGGCACCAAAAGCTCCCTTCTGACGACATCAAGAGACAAAAAACACACCCTCCTCGATTTACGTTCTGTGAAGTGTGGCTGTGAGTTATGGCAACAAGCATTTTGACCTTGTCTTTCTCATGAAGGGTTGAGTAGGGGAAGGCAGAGCATTTTTAACTCAACATTCGTCTGCGTTTATTATTAAGCGAGGCGTATCGTCTGGTGGGGACACCAGCCTCGAAATTGCCTCCGATTGGAAGGATCCTGTGGAAGATCTGGCTTATTTGGGAACAGCTAATCAATTGAAGGCTACTGACAAGATGGAACTTGATGCTGGAGAAAGAAAACAGTTCGCTTTCTTTTACGTGTTTCGACCAGATGGAACAACACCTCTTCAATTTCATCTGTTGATTGTAGATGCGATTCGAAACTGTGCAGGGCCGTGAAGAGAGCTGAGGGGACTGAATGCCAAGTATTTTATTTTTTGAAAGATTCTCGAATTTTTTAGCTCAGGTGCACACACCACCCAACTATCATTCGTCGTTTTCCTAAAATGAAATATGAAATTTCGTTTCATGTTTCAAACAAATTTATTTTGAAAGTGTGTTCGGAGCTCATGGGCCTGAGGCCCTCCAGTCCAGATCAATAGTGTCCAATAAACATAGATGAGTTTGTGCGCTACAAGTTTGCTGCAAGATATAAATAGGGACTTGGAAGTCAAGCTGGAGTTTGTGAGGTCACAAACTCCGGAGTGTCTTGAGGTGAGCGAAGGTACGAGTAGGAGTGGTTAGCAGAGGAACTGACAACAGACTGAACGTAAATAATCTCGGAGAGGAAAACAATATGAGAGATCGCGGAGTTAAATTTAATTCAAGGGAGTTTTATGGCAAAAGGGTGGAATTTAAAAAAGACAGTGGCATGGGGGTGAGACAACTTGTGCAATCAGTTGCGTTGCATCCATGGAAGCCCAGAATACAGGCATCCGTATACTCACTGAGGGATTCATACTCATATATCCGTTTTGCAACCCGTAGTCTTCCCTGCAGGTTGGTTGGTTATTTTGGTGTTTTATGGCACAATGGCCATATTTGACCAAACTGCGCCAAACACTAGACAACGTCAGGTAAAAAATGTCGTGAAAGGGGAAAAAAGAGAGATTGGGGAACGGAGGAACCTCTAGCCAGTTTTGACCTTGACCAATTGTATCTTTTTAAGATTCTTTCAACCAATCGATGTGGTTATTTAGTCATTATGTGTATTGTGGGGTAAAAGCAATATTATAATAACCGGAAATGTAACTCAGAGGGGTAATTAAAAAAATTCAGTGGCAAAAAAACTACTAGGATTGGTGAAATTTCGTGAAATCATGTCTATGGTAAACTGGTTTCTAAAGTATACACTGCCCGTTAGCATTCCGTTAATAATAGGTTAAGAAAGTCAGTCGCTTAATGCAAAAAATTCTCAGGAACGGATTCACATTTTTACAATAAAACTTCCCGATCATAAATTCCGAACGACCGTTTTTTAAAACCAAACTCTTTCAGTCTGACAACGTCCAGTAACTGCTTCTGAGCAAAAAGGATCGAAACCAAATTTTTCATTTCTGAAATTTTTGTGACTGACTTGCCAATTATAATCTATGTTACCGTTAAAGCTCGAAAGCCGTTAATGTTTACATTACCTAGGTAATCTGCAGATTACCTGATTTCCGTACTTTAACGGTAACATATATATTTCAATGTATATGGGTCAGAAATCGGCGTGATTTGTGTCTTCGCTAATACAAACAATATAAAATCAACTACTATGAGATTAATTCGCCACATTTGCTGCAAAATTTAAATATGCTAATTTGAGCTAGAAGCTATAATACTGTTATAACTGCAGGGAATAACTCTCGCCGCTCCAATGAAATTCTTCAGCTGTCTAATTACGGAAGGCAATGAGAGAAATCCGGAAGATACAAATTAGCATAGGAAAGAAAATATGAGAACCGAAAATAAATCTAGAGATAAAAAATTAATCGAATCGCCTTTCAACCCGTGAATGAGATACAATTGAAATGGACATTCAGAAGCCAATTGTGGTAACATGACTGTGAAGTGTGAACTTTTCACCATGCTCTTTATTGAAAATAAGAATTAACACCAGTAAGAGTACATTTAAAAATGTAAACAGAAACTCCGTTTAATATTTTTGATTAATTATATTTCATTTGGAAGTATGAAATGTGCATACCGATGTCTATATCCATTATAAATGGATTTGAATAAGGTATGAAACGTGAATAACGACGTTAACCTATAACCTATGTTGTAATGGAAAATATTACTAAATTTCATAGGAATTGCTTGTTAGAATCAGCCTCTTAATAAAATAAAATTTATTGAAGTAGTGTTTGTTTGCGGTTTGGTATTGTGCTTGGGCCCCTCCAATAGTTTCTCCAAGTTGTCGCCATTAAGTTTTGCATGACTTCGCTTGTTGTTATTGCATATGTGGCTCGACATCTTTCTTTGTTTACTTGTTTTTCAGTTTTGTTTCCGTGTGATTACTCTTACGAACAAGCAACGTGCCAGTTTACGTTCTGGAACATTCCTTCAAAGATCCACTCTAATGATCTTCAGCCTTAAGTGTTCGACGATACCATTATCGAGATTTGCGATTTCACAAGGGCCAACGATTTCATCATTCAGGTAAAAGAACTCCAGAAATAAACAGTAAATAGTCCACGAAATGGGCGATTACTTTTCAAGCTGACCAGTGTTCCCAGCGATAGAAATTCGATTAGAAATTGATAGGCTACCTTCGACGAAAACATGAGCCCATTTAGTTGATAAAAATTATAAGAAAGATAATTTTCAGTCATCTTTGAAAGAAACACTTAGCCAATTGATGGCCTTCAAGAAGTTTATCATACAGCCACTCTCTTAAAAGTCAACAGATAAAATATTTAGCTCACATGTTACTCTGCTGTGTTACAGTTGAGCTTGAAGCTAAATTAGTTTTTATTTTATTTTATTACATTTGCAATTCACGTTCTCTAAGGAACTATTTATTTTGCATTGTATTCGTTTCTTGAAACAGTTCATAAATTTTCGAGTTTGCCGAATTATTAAACAAAACGGGAATTTTGTTCCAATGATAGAGTGAAACTGTTCACACACTTTTTTGGGACTTAATGAACAGAAAAGGCATTTTTCCAAAACGATAATATTAGTTCACCAGTAGTCCTCATAGCGGTGTATAAGGGATTTATTTTTGTTGTCTGTCAGTCTATTTGGGTGCGACAGTTTTCTGTCATTCAACTGTTTTTACGGGCAGTTTTCGGCTTGAAATTATTCCACTTAAAAGTATTGCATTCAGTGACTTCCCGTTTGGTCATTGGAAGCACGATGAAAAAAATCAAGGGAATAGTCCTGACATTGTTTTAATTTCAAATTCAACTCATTTTGGGTCAGCCGTGGTCTGAATGGATTTTCATCATGTTCTGCGTTACCCTTGTGATCCATCTGAGATCAGGACCCCACATTCTCATATATTGTATTTAAACTAAGTATTGACAATGCAAAACTAAAATAACCTGGAAGATCCATCAAGGGACAAATGAATCGTATGACTTAATAAGTCTCAGACGTATGAAAAGCTTCACTGTCATAGGAACTACAATTCTCGTTTTGTTCAATAATTTGGCTTGTGAGGTGACAAGCAAGGCATTTCAGCTAATTAACGAACAGCTTATGTTTATGAAATTTAAATGTAACAGAAGCCCGAAGAAGAATGGCTGTAAAATAACAGAACAGATTTCTTAGCCAAAGACGCTTTGAATTTAGAAGTTAGTTGATGTAAATGTTAAGATTCCTAAGTGTTACTTGAAAGCCTCATGTTATGACAAGCTTGTTGCTAAGTGGATCGAAGAGTATGTCTCGTCCGAGAAAGCTGGTGACACCAAAAAAATGTTCCTACTATTCAGCATAGATTGAACTCGGAATTATTTTTCTTCACAAATTCAAAATTACACAATTTTTATCTGGCCATGGAATTTTGCTAAATATCTACACAGGTTTCATCCTCGGACTAATGATATGTGCGAATGTTCTAAAAAAGCAGCCACAAGATGCTTTTCAGTTGTCCTGCATTTGAAAATTCAAGAATATACCTTCAAAATGATTTGGGAAAATTAGGAAAAACATGGCCAGTAAGACTCAATGTTTTTGTTAAATATAATCTGCTTTTCTACTCATTTGTTAAGTTCATCAAATCTTATAATCTTAGTTATAAATTGTTTCCCACTGTTTCTTTGTTAATTCAGCTTACTTCTGTAAGTCCCGTGTTGTACTTCTGTGGTGCATGGGGAGTTTGCTTTTGTTCAATAAAAAAAATGTAGCAGGAAAAATCTTTTCGAAATGTTTAGAAACTAGTAGTGACGGAATGGTTCGTGTGATCGGTCCGGTAAATGACTGATACTACCGCATCGAAGGATTTTAATTGTTAAAAATAAAATATACGGCTTTGTGGTATGTACACACACGTCCACAAAAGTTAAGGATAATACGGAATTCGTATAAAGCAAGGTCACCTGGTCTCAGTCCAATAGAGCATGCTTGGGAGGTTCTCGTAAGTAGCATTTCAGCCTGCTCAACACCAAGGACCGCACAAGGGCAAAGACATACTCAAGTGTGCGGATAGATGGGACTCATTGCCACAGGAACTCTAGGACAATCATGTGGAAAGCATGTCTGCACATTGTGAGGCCTGCACATTTTGTATTAAGTTGCTTTTAACAGAGTGAAAAAATGGTTTTTCGCAATAACTAAAACCTACAATGTATTTGCCTAAACATTTTCCATCCATTACTTTAGTTCACAGTAGCACCACTAGGCATGTGGGTGTTCTTATTTTATCCCACATAACTTGCGGAATATTAATTTTTCATTCGAGGTTCTTCGGTACAGGTACTTGGCACGAATTGCATTGTCCTTAATTTTTTAACATGTGTGTAGATTAATTGATTCAATATTTCAACATTTACCCTAATGATGCAGATTAAGTTTTCTTGTGACAAGTAGTAGTTTCCACTTGTAGATAAAACATTAAAAGATTTTAATTGCAGGCGTAACATTTATTATGAACAAATTTTTTTACAAAATTAGGATTGATAGAATGAGAGAGATAATAAACTTAAAAGTATTTTTAAAGAAAAAAATATAAGCATTTTAATCGAATCATTTTCATGAATTATTTTATCGAATTATTATGTATTTTAATCTGTCTTCTTTAACTGATTAATGTCAAACAATTTATAGGAACCAATAGTGCATAACAAAACCTTTTCTGTATTAATGATTAGAATATTTAAATTTTGTTCACTCATTCCAGCTTACTACATTTGAAAATTATTTAAATAACTATTTAAAAAAGCTTTTTTGGTGGTCACACCCACCTCTCACCTCTTAGGAATTTCCCTGTAGACCTATCCGTCAGTATAGAAACGAGCGCAACAATAGGAAAAAATGTATAACTTCTTTCTGAAACAATGTCGCCAGATATCTTAGAATATGTATTCGGGTGATTGTTCCCTGACTAAATATATTTTCACCGAAGTATCTAGAGCAGCTTACCAGTTGAAAAATATATAAACTTCTATGATTTTAGGATAAAAAGCTGCAAGATCCAGTTTACAACAATTACGAAACTGAAAGTGCAACTCGAATATTTTATCATGCAAAATAATTAGTAATGTTTTCTTCCCGGCATCAGCGCCGTGCAGTCCTTGGAATTCCAGAAATCTCTAACAAAAAAGTAATAAAATTCGATGACAATAAAATAGTAAATAAAACCTGAAGCAAAAAAGACGATTTCGTAACGCAAATCTGAGTAAGACATCAGTTTCTATTTAAACGTCTTTGATTTTCACCGCAAAAAGCCAGGGTCTGCTGATGCCCCATCCTTTCAGCTTCAAATGGTTTCTTACGATGATTAGCTAATGGTGTTTGCCATGGAACAATGGGTACCTTCAACAAAAATTTTCTGCCCACACCATGGTTCTTATTTAGGCTAGCATCCAATCCAGATAATATGCTCAGTGGGTCCTTGCGCATGGTCTATTATGCTCTCCTCATTCTCCCGCCTCGTAAATCAAGCTTTGAGACAGCGCTTGGATTTCTAGAGTTGCTAAGATTGAACTCAATCGCGCTTTTTGGGTTCTTTTTAAGCTTAAAGGAAACAACGACGAGAGAATGGAGTTGTATTATAAGGTTGAATAAAGCTCTAAGCATAAGATTTTTTAGCTTTCTATCGAATCTCAACATCATCCAGTTATCAATGTAATGTTACCCTACTGCCCAGCATTCTACTGAAAGCCATATAATACCCAAGCATAGAATTGAGTTAATACACAACGTAAGTTTTGAGAGAGTAATAAAGTTTTTTTTATTTTCTGCGTAGAAGTTCCTTTTCCCAGTACTATTTTCTTCACCTGAGAGCTAAAAACCAATTATGATTCCTATTTCAAAAACCCGTGCAACTCTTCTGCGTTTGCGTTTGACCTTGCGCCATGAATTCCAAAAATCCAATCTCATTTCAAAATATACGCGAGTCTTACCAAGGTGTTGCAGTGGTAATTCAATTCCAAACGATGGGACGTTTATAAATATTTCCCCTTTGTCTACGCTCATCTGGGGGCCATTCCACGCAAAATGGGCAAATCGGCTGCTGCTGACGTATAACCGATTTTAATGAAAATCAGTTTTTAAATAGGTCACATACAGTAATGACCAACTGCAAAATATTAGGTTTCAGAAATCTATATTTTGTTAGTTATTGACACTTAAAGTTCAAGGTCACACAAATTTAGATTTTTTTAGCACTAAAGTGGCCTGTTTGCGACCCTATACTTCGATAAGTTATCGACACAAATTTAAAATATTTATATCGTTGCGTTCTTTAGAAAAAGGTCTCTTAGGAAACGTCAGAATATAATTTAATATCTGTCAATGCTGAATCTGAGAGATCTATGAAAATAGAAATTTTGCCAATTTGCTACAAATTTCAAATTGCTCTGGTATCTCTAGAAATCGAAAGACAATATTAAAAATTATTCTTAATAAAGAGCCTTTCCTAACAAATAGCGTGGTGTAATTTGGTGAGTGCATTTCTACACCATTATAAAGAGAAAAACATTTAAAAGTAAAATTATGGAAAAATACGATTTTTCAATTTTTAAAATGCATATTTCGCAGTGAGGGAAAGCTCCAAAAACATCAAAACTTTGCAACATAAAAGAGCAAGATGTCTATTATACGTCCTGAAATTTTCATAATTGTAATCTGATTATTTTTGTCTCAGGAAAATTTTGAACTACACGTAAATTTTTCTTTTTTAACGCAGCTGAGAGTCAAAACATTCGATAATATAAAAAATGCCATATAAGAATGAAATAACTATTATTATGGTGCACGTGCAAAATTTTACATGAAATTTCTTTTTAAAGTCTTTCTTGCTTAATTTCAAGGAGTGTTTCCATCAGTGAAATAATTTGGTGGAAAGTTCATTTCGTTACAGAAGTCTTTTCGATTTGCTTTTTCCTTTGGAAAAGTATTAAATACTACTACTTGTGAATATTAAATACGTTTTGTAAATATTAAGCATTACTAGTCAGGTAAGCACGAATTTTAAGAGTAAAAATAATTTAAACATCGTTGTTATACTCGATTCTCCCAAACGTACATAATTCACGAATCTTTGCTCCATATTTCTTTGATGGGCTGGAATAACAGTACAATTCAGAAAATGATTTTTTTTAGGAGAACAAAAAAACATTTAATATTCCATATTATGAATGGATAAAATTTATAAAGTCAGTTCTGCACCTTATGTCTGACAACTTTGAAGGGGAAATTAGGAGAAATTTTGGATGAGGCCCTGACAAAATTAAGTTACTTGTTATGTTCGTACAAAGAAAATTGTGCATATCACAACTGACTTGTACTGTTATATATATTTCCGCCCATCAAAGATTTATCACAATCACTAGTGAAATAAGTAAATATTTCAAGATTCAGCAGCACTAGGAAAATTTCAATTTAAGCAACTACGAAATTGAACAAGAGACCTTTATCAGATTGAAAGTTAATTTGAAGACAATCAAGTAAAGGTTTTAAATGTATAAGCTTTTTCAATTGTGATTTGATGTCCTGCTTTTATGATTTCCTTCAAAAGTTAAAAATAATTTGGTATTTCATTGCTGATTTGGGGTTTCATTGTTTCTATTTCATTGTTGTCATTTGAAACGAGTAATATGCATAGAATGGGAAGGAAATGCTACGATTGGCGATAATAAATATTGCAAGTTAGGGCGATATTGATGGAATATGGTAACCGGCGTAGACCTATGCGAATAGTCGTTTGGCGACGAAACTTTCAGTCGCTAATTGATTGGATGGGCAAGAACGTATTTTTTTTTTGCGTTTTACTAATTTTTTTATTTTTGCTTTGGGACTCAAAAATACAATCCTGAATTTTTGTTACACAAGTAATAGATATATTAAACTATACTCTTCCAAAATATAGTTTTCGTCAGAGCTGTCCTTCATTTTATTTTGTGTGCCTATTTTAAGTGGAAAACCGTCATTTTATAATTTTCCTTTGCTGTTTGGAAGATGAAGGAAATAAAAGCCGACTTCCAAACTTCAGCAGGAGATTTATCATACCTAGCACTCTGTATCTGGCATGAATTTCAACAATGCATTTAAATTCATTTAGCCCATAGAAACCTTTTTAATTCTATCAAAATCGACTATTTTCCACTTTTCGCTACTAATGATGATTAAATACGATGTTTAAAATTGTTGTTTTCAAATAGATAAAAAGGATATTATTCATTGATTACAAAAATATGAAATATTGTTGTCTACGTTAAGTAGTTTTTGAGAAAGAGATCTTCAAACATGCAACATCAAGCGATTTCACAACTGCTCTTCAAAGTTGCAAGTCCTTAAAATGCCTGAAACTTCCAAAATATTTTGAATATCGTTATTCATGCATAAACTTAACCCTTGTAGCAAATTTCATGAAAATCCGTCACCCTACGGCCACAGGTTTTTTCTGATTTTTGCTCATTTCACATGGAATGACCCCTCGGCGATATCCCTGGCTGACACCAGGGTCACAGAAAACGTTAACACTTCCACTCTTCAAATCTATTTTTAGCCTCTTTGGGGGTGGAATTGCTCCTTCAACTACCCCCGTTAACTTCCACCCCTTTTCGACCACTTGTTCTTCGTCTGTTGTTCTTATGTCTGTTGTTGCTGTTATGATCTTTTGTTCAATAAATACATTTGGTTAAGTTTTGGAAACTACTTGTCTTGTGTCTGATTCTTCAGGACCTCAGTCGTCCACACCCTTGTTTAGTGTAAAATAGAACTTGCAGACATTTATAGGTTTCTATGAATGACTGCGTTATGGCATCAAGTCAGTGGATCATATTTTTAAAAGGTTAATTAATTAAAAAAAAGTCAAATTTTCCAAACACTTACTTAAAACACGAAAGCATCACAAAAAAATCGAAAGAATAAATGTATTAAATTTGCTGCCAATGGATTCTAAAGAGAAAGGAAGCGCAGTTGCTTAGCAACGGGGAAAGTTTTTTCCTTACGTGCCGCACGCAAGTAATTCAAACCACCATTCTGTGCGCCCACAGCGTTGTGGTAGGAAGGTAGTTAATTAACGTCACACTGGAGCAACACAACGGACTATTGGCGACGAACCAGGATCAATCCGGAAAAGAAAGATCCGAGGAAAACGCCTCGTAATTTTGAACCATAGTCAAATGAGGTCAACACCTGAGCTGGCACCCCACTCTCCAAACTTCCACACCACGCCAACGTGAGGACATTTGAGGCCACGACAGATTTAACTTGCACCAGCTCCCGTATACACGATGGTCTTTGGTAGGACCTAGTTTCGAACTCGCAACCCTCCGGTTGCTAATCCGTTACTCTCCCAACAGGGTTACCACAACGCGTTGTGAGAACTTTCCAATCATCGGTCTAGTACAAAATCTGTCTCACAACATAAGGCACTAACGAAAGATTAATGTAAAATTAAACTTATTCAAATGTCTGGCTTCCCGGGAAATAGAAAGGTCAGTAGAATATTCAAACAAAAATTTGTGAACGAATAAATAAAATTTCATTTTTGCTGTTATTACAATTCCCACAATTTTTAATTCTTAAAAATGTCGCAATGGCGAAAGATTAATTTAGCATTTAAATATCACATAGAAAACCCCATGATTAGTTTGATGCGTACGTTCAGACTTGAAATGATCTTTTAAAAAAATTGTTATAATTAAGGACATTGTAAGTACTACAAAGATGATTTTAACTTTCCATCGAGACAAGACGTCTCGGTTTCTGTTTAGTAAAACTAAGAACAGGATATTAATGCGTCAGCATTGTTCCCTCGTGACATTCCTATTGATAATTCTATACCCATGGAGACAATGAAAATCTTGTTCTAAAGTTGTTCCGACTGCTGAGAACCGATAAAGATAATGTAAATTTAATAACATAGGCTCGAAGTTTCCTTGGTTCTAATTCGGAAACTTACAAACAATGCATCTAATCAGTTGATTGAGAGAATATTAGGAACAATTGTATTGTCCTTCTAATGTGGTTTTATGAATTATGAGAATTGTGAAAAACTAATCATTTTCAATAACTATTCACTGATAGCTCAACTTTTACTCGCATAAAACGTGTAAATTAGTACAATTGTAGTAATTAAAAAATTAATCTGTCAACCAAAAATATTACTGTTCGTAAAATTTGGCAGCCAAAAAAAATATCCCTAGATTGAGAGAATATCAGGAGCAATTGTAATGTTCTTCTAATGTGCTTTTATGAATTACGAGAATTGTAAAAACTATTCAATGTGAATAACTCAACGTTATTAAAACAAGAATTTGTCATAAAAATGCAAATGTCACTTTTGAATCGCTTTCCTAAATCTCCACAGAAAATACGTGTTCCATGCTTCAATTGGCTTTCCAACGTATCGTAGAGGTATAAAAAAATTGCCGATTCAGGAGATAGCTAAAATAAAGTTATCTATCAATTAAATCCAAAAGACTCGCGAAATCGTAACTGACGGGAAACACATCTCTTCCGAATTATGTGAAAACATCAGCCATGTTTGAACAGTATAAACACCACCAAGCAAAATACAACGGATTAAATGGATTCCGGGCCGTCGCCAGTAGCCCGCTGTGTTGCTTCAGTCCAACGTAAATTCAACTACCTCGAATGGATTCGCCGGGTGACTATAACAGCCATCTCTGCCATAAAACCATTCCGTTAGTAGCACTGGTCCTGACAGGTAAACGAGGACTCTTTTTTAAATGTTACGTAATTGGAAGAATAACTTGATTGTAAAAAAAGAATAATTAATGCGTGTGGAAATAAATATCAAAGAAAACTTCGAGCACCCGCTACTACTATTTCATTCGTTAGAAAAGACCCGGAACTAATGGAGGGTAAATATAGAACTATCGGTAATTATATCTTATAGTAACTTCTTTTTTTTATTTCAAGTAATTAGCAAGTATTTTTTTTTGTCTGATATTTTTAAGCCGCGTACGGAAAAGTAACTACTTAGATTCCTATCTTTATATATATATCACTGCAAAATAAATTCGAAACTTACAAAATTTACATCGTAGGAATATAAAAGGATATTTCCTACTTCACAATGCTTTTCAATTGCTAACTTTCAACTACTAAACACCGCTTTTTCGATTTTTGAATAACCATGGGCACTGGATAAATGAATTAAAGAATGGAAAAACTACCTAAAAATTTCAGCAGAAAATTATAAGTATTGCGTAAAATGGTTACTGAATGAGCACAAATAAAATTTGAAAGCAGTTTTATTTTACTCAAACTTCACTCATTTCCAAAAACAGAAACAAATGCTTCAGCAGCAAAATTTAAAAATCCTTCCGCAATTCTCAATCCATCTCTTGCATAATGAATTAAATGGATGGTTCAATTAAACAAATGCAGTCGCATAAAAGTAATCAGCAACATTTGGAGGTGGAAGGTATGGAACTCCGGATCTACCACATACAAAGCGAACACTACCACTGAGCTACAATCCCGTTCCACGAAACGATTTTTGTATAACCATGAGTACTAAATAATGAATTGGCAATAGAAGAAATAATAGAATTTATTAAATTAGGGTAAAATGATATAAAACACTACTTGATAATTACGAGCGGAAAAGAATTCGTATTTAATATGGTTATTGAATGAGAGCAAATAAAATTTAAAAAGTTTTTTTATTTTACTCCCTCATTCACCCATTTCCAAAAAACAGTCAGAAATGCTTCAACAGAAATTGAAATTTAAAAATCCTTTTGCAAATCCATCTCTTGCATAATGAAATTTTTGGTTGAATTAAACATATGCAGTTCCATAAAAATCGAACGGCATCATCTGGAGGTGCTGGGTATAGAACTCAGAACCTTTAACATGCAAAACGAACGCTCTACCACTAAGCTACATCTCCGTAACATGACGTGATTTTTGTATAACCATGAGCACTAAATAATGAATTGGGAATGGAAGAAAATATAATTGATTAAATTGGGGCAAAAAAATTAAATTATATAAAACCCTACTAGATATTTACGAGCAGAAAAAGAATTCACATTGGATAATATGGTTATTGAAAGAGCGGAAATAAAATTAAAAATGGCAGTTTTTTTTTTAATGGTTGAATGAAAGTGTGTGTGCAGTCACATAAAAAGAGAACTGCATCATCTGGAGGTGCGGGGGATCGAACCCCGGGCCTTTCACATGCAAAGCGAACGCTCTACCACTGAGCTACACCCCCGTTACCTGTTTTCATCAGATAAACAAGAACACCTGAGGTAAGGAGGTCAAACTGATCTGAAATTGTGTCAATCTCATTCGATCTTGAAGTATGGAGAGGAGAAAGTAGAATTAAATAAACATAAAAACAGTTAAATATCATTTCATCTTTTTGTTATGAACTGCATTGATTCTGTGGATACGGAAAATTCTTTTAAATTAAGCTGAGTCCCATTTCTTTTTACGTATGGGCTAATCAATTTTTTTTACTTATTTTCGCACCAGAGGTGTAGACTAAGAAGATGGTGGGTATCCTCTAGTTTCATTGGACTGGTTTCCAAAATGTGTTATTGAACATTCATTTTATTTCATTAATATTTGCTATTAAAATGGTTATTATGTAATATTTTTAATTATATTGAAGTGATTGTAGACGATAGAATATCTGATTATCCAAACCAGTCGTTTTTTTTTCAGTGATTGGGGAGATAATATAGTTTGAAAGTTTGCGTTTTTCTTTATCTCCACCGTTTCCTAAAATAATGTTTATCTGTTTTTAATTTGATGAAGGTTTTTAATTTGTTGATGGATAGAAATAATAAAATGGACAAAAAGCTTGTTTCCTCGTTATGTTTCTTTCCTGATTTATCAAGTGGATTTTTCCACTTCTCTCAGACCAACCAGTTCACCCCTATCATCATTTTCCGTTGATATTTTCGAAATATTAATAAAAAATGTATCGTCAGGTTTTTGGGGGGATGTTTTCAAATTTTAAAGAATCCCTGTCTTTGTACAGGTTCCTTAACTTTGGTCTAAACTAGGCTTACCATATTATTTTTCGCTCAAACTAAAATGCTTATCAGCGATTGGATTCAACGGGTTCAGGTACTGAGTACTTATCCTTTCGAGATACTCTTTTGAATAAAATGCTAACGAAATCATCTCATTCAAAACTTAAAGTTCACTGTTTGAAACATCCGTGAATTAATTGGAGGGAAACAGGGAAGGCTATCTTTTCAGCATGATTTACAGTACAATTAAATTAAAGTGTGGTTTAAGATATTAATGATTTGGTTGAAGTCATTAGTTGCTCTCAGTTTTCCCCGTATCGCTGCTTGAAAAATTGACATCTCTTCATTAAACAGTTCATCAGTTAATGCAGTTTAACCATCGTCTTCATTAATTTATAAAAATCGTTTACTCCTAAGTGCTTCAGTTCAGGTGTTGCCTCGTCATCTGACAGTGGTTCAAAATTAAGCGGTGGTGTCCTCGGATCTTTTCCTTTGGAATTTATCCCGGACCATCACCAATAGCCCGTTGTGTTGCTCAAGTGTGACGTTAATTGAAATACCTACCTACCTCTAAGTGTTTCACTTTAACCTTCACTCTTAAAAGTGAGAAAGTATATTACATTAATAATGAGCCATCATTAAGAAAAAATACAAGTAATTTTGTTTATTTAGGTATATATTATGATAAGGATTTTTCTTACCGCAGAAGAGCTATTATAAAATCTATATATTGCAAGCTTGGTTGAATTAATAGAATTACAAGAGATTTTTTAATACTAACTTGATAATTTTCATGTTAGATCGGGAATGGAATATGGATCTCTAATTTGGAATACTCATATCATAGACATTGAAAGAATACAGAGTAAATTTGTAATTTATAAATTTATTTTAAGAATTGTGAATCTTTAGTATGCATCCTTCTGAATTACAAAATCATTTCGATTTCATTTTTCGAAGCTCAGCAGAGACATGGCTCTAAGAAATTTTTTTACTACCTTCTACATAAAAAAATTTATTCGCCATTTTATTTTCTTGTATTTATTTTCACGTCTCAAGTATATCATCAGAAACTGTATAAATTAGTTTTGTTAAAACTTTCAAAAAGAATATATGCAACAATTTTCCTACAAATAGACCTTTTGAACTACATAATTCTTTAGGTAGTGAATTTATGTAGCAATGAAGCAACACAACAGGCTATTGACGATGGTCCAGTATCAATCCCGAAAATTCTCTCTCGCGGAGGTTGATATATTTTTTAATGATTTCAATACAAGTTTCAATGAAGTGTTTTGTTTTACCTATTTTCTTATTAATTGTATATGCCTTTTTGCTTCCATTTTTGGATGATTTATTTTTCTCTGTAATTAGATTCGTCGTTTGACCTTGGTTCAAAATTACGAGGTGTTGTTCTCGGATGTTCCTCTTCGGGATTGATTGAAGAACTCCACGGGCTATTGGCCCGTTGAGTTCTTCCAGTGAGACTTTAGTTCTACTACTTAAATCCAGCAATTTAACACCTTCCCACAAAGGCCGAAACGCCGATGTGGAGTGTTCCGTTTGGACCCTGAAATTTATGACTTCAGCTCCGTATATGCACTCACCAACTAATCCCCTTCCGTTACACCTATGTACACCAACAGCTTGGATGTGTTAATGCACTTGATAGGACCACTAATTGTATCACTCACTTAGTTTAACTTCAATTTAACTGTAATTTCTCTTAAAGTTTAATTGCCTTTCCTTCTCTTTACCTCTTGCTATCAGCTCAGTTACGAGCGTTGAGCAAACCTACTAAGGGACTCGTCCCACTGATCTCTAATCATAGTCAAACCACAGTTGTTATGACAACTTCTGTGACTATGATTATAATTAGCACTTAAGTTTTTCTGCACCCTAGATTGGCATTTTATTTAAAATTCACCCACCCTTATGTAAAATAGCATTTATTTTAAAATTAACTTCTTTTTATGATGTGGAGATGAGCTGCATTGCAGCGGGAGCTCCGAAAGTGATATGTCCTGTCCTGTCCTACTTAAATCTAATTGGATATTTTTCTTTAGATTAAATAAAAGAAATTTAAAATTTTCTCAGCAGGCGTTTTGAACGGGACATAGACTTTTCAAACCGGAACAAACTCAGTCAAACGAGGCACATGGTATTCATTTTTTGAGATTGAATATCTCCCTTTTTGAAAAAAAGGAAGTTGGGCTATCGCAAAACCCTCATGAGTTCCGACTGCCAATTAATGCATTTTAATTAATGTCTGTCGTGTATATTAAACGGATTAAAAATTAAGAAGGGATATTTATGCGGCAAAATTTTAGATTCACAAATTAAGCTATCAGAAAATTTAATATCAACCTTTTGTTTTGATATGCAAATAGTCAAAACTAATAATACGCTTATATATACAAAAACATTATAATGTTAATGATTAAAATAAACAACTCCTTATATTAGTTTGACGAAATCCATCGATGTCGTTAATATCTCATAAAGATATCGAGTTTGTAATTACTGTCACATGGTTCTACAACGACATATTGTTGTTTTATGTCTATAATAGTTTATCTCATTATGAAGAAAATAATTGTTTGGTTTGTCGCTCTAATGTCAATTTTTGCTACACGAGGGTTAATTAAACCGGAACCTACGACTTAAGACAATTGGTGATGTAGTTGTTATAGTAAACAATATTTGTTTTATATTATTATTTGTTTTCATCATTTTAGTGATTCATAGTAAATTTTTGCAGTACCATAATCACACTTCTCTATCGCTTTATTCATGTTCTGCATAGTGATATGGATTTGATTATCATTATATTTCAGTGTCATTTTATTAGCCTATATTTGTCTTGATTATTTATCATATTGTTCTTCTATTTATTCACTCATTGTTCAGTTTCATTTTTAGCACTTATTGCCTGAAGCGTACTTTGTGTTATGCCTTTTATTATCTTCTGTTTCTGCTATCTTGAAGTTCACGAATTTATTTGGAACTAGCAGAATAATCGGGTTGAATTGGTTAAATGCAGAATCAAAAATAATTGAAAAGCAAAATAGTTTATTCACTAACTTAGAATATATTTTATAAAATATATAACATTTTATGAAAATATAAATTGGGTTTATGTGAAACTTGCACTGACACACAACAAAAGGGGAAGACATACAGATTGATGTTGGTTAATTCAGTCAGTAAGTTACTGTGAATACTCAAAGTATACAACATTTTATGAAAATATATCCAGCTGTTTGGGTACATTTACCAAAAGAATTAATAATATCAAATGAAAAATTATGAATATAAAACCAGCAGCGTGGTAAACAGTGATTTTGCATTAAAATGACCCAAAACAAAATTTAAATAAGGCGGAAATACACCACGGTCTACAACAATTGTTCCCGACACCAAATCTGAATGGTGGCGGTCGTTATAGAAACATAGATCTTTCATTTTGAGAAGGGGTGACAAATTTTTTTGCGAATTGTCGGCGAAAAAAGATAATTTTCTAGTTTAGATCTTGGCTACAAGTAAAAACCTTAAAAATATACTTCCAATTTGTCATCTAGTTATCCAATGTCACAAACTTTAATACATTTCTTCAAGCATCCACTATGGAAAACAAAATAAGGTCAATTTCTATGGCAACAGACAAGGGTTGACTAAGTGTCTGGAACAATTTTCGTGGTAGACAGACTAGTACTAGACATTCAAATCTATTGCGAAGAATTATAGCTAATAAGACATCAAGTATTTTTATTTACCGACGAGAGTATTTTAAAATTTAGAAAATCCTGATACAAATTTAGACAATTCAAAATGCTAATGAATCATTAACAATTAATTTGATAATAATACTGCTATAAACAACTAAAACAGTAAAATCTTTGGAGAATTATCAAAATATCTTTCGTTGAAAACAAATGAACCTTTTGTAATGCAGAATTAACTTATTTAGTTTTGGGATTTAACATAAAGTATTCATAAATTAGATGGCTCTTACCTACTGTGGAAGTTGTGCGCTCAAGATTTTAAGATTATCGATGCGAGTTAAGCAGCAAGCTATTATGCGATTAACTGATATGAAAAAATGTTCATGAGGCAATTGAGTTTTGTTGAGAGAGCTTACCTCTAATTCCGCTTTTGCATAGGAAATCGGAAAGAGCTATTTCCCGTCACAAATAAAATCGCAAAGAAACTTTTACAATTGCTGGCACAATTCAGCGAAACCTGTACCGGTTTTCAAAAGTTCGTTTCAACGGCAACAGATTGGGGCATACTTTGTGTCTGCAACAATTCTCGCTGTAGACCGACAGTACATACAGGCACACGAAGCGCGAAAATCACTGATTTTGCATTGCAATTACCTAAAATTAGGTTGCCTATATTCCTTGACACAAAAACGGGACATTGAGATGACAAAAAGGGGTTATCTAATATTCTGTATTCATGGAAAAATAAGACGATAAATTCTTTTTGGACATCGTCATTGGAACTGCAGTTTCGACTCTGACTTTGCAAGGATAGACTTAGCTTTGAAAAATAAGACTTAAAACTTTAAAAAGCATGAAATGTAAACTGCCGGCATTGAATAACAAAGCCCTTGTTAGCATATAGAAAAAACGAAAACTTGAGCTACAGCAGATTGATGCCGCGTCGGCGTGCAACTGTTAGTATTTTTAATTTCTCTAAATAAATCAGATATCGATACGTAGTATCGAAGAATGCGACTCAACGGTTTTCATGTTACTGGTAACCAGGATGTTAGTGTGCAATTATAGGTAAAAAGCAATATTTTATGATTGACCAATATTAAAGTACATTTACAGCTTTCATAAAAAACGGGTCAAAATTGACAATTTTATTAAAACGGTAGGTAGGTATTTTAACTAACGTCACACTGAAGCAACACAACGGGCTATTGGTGACGGTCCGGGATGTATCCCAAAGGGAAAGATCCGAGGACAAACGTAATTTTGAACTGCGGACAACACCTGAGCTGGCACCCCACTCTCCAAACTTCCACACCACGCCATCGTGAATTAAAACGACGGAAGTACTGCGAAATATGAAAATAAATAAAAATTGATACTGTCCCATTCAAAACGTACGGTCAACCTACTCAAAATGGATAAATAACCTGATTTTTTATCCTATGCCCGTCTGGTCAGCAATCGATGAGCAGCCCAATAGAGCTCTGAAGTTAAAAATATGGATTAAAAACACTATCAACAGCATTTGCAATTCTATTGTCAGGAATTTCAGATCAGTCCTTGAGGTCTCCAGTCATTACGTCCAGTTTGCAAAGGGGACAGATACACCAATACGTTATACGTGTCTTAGTAGGTAATCATGTCCTATAAGAAGTCGAAAGCAACTTCCTACAGCTCTGCGTAAGGAGCTTAGGGAAGGATTTATGTTGTGACAACCCCCAATATCGCCCCCCATAACTTGAAATGGGACGACAATATTGACTTAATAAACACGTCATGCTTATTTGTTCACCGAACCTTTTATCTTAAAACAATTCAAAATGTATAACAAGTATGGTTAGTCATTAAGTTTCCCATTCATTTAAAACCTCTCGGTAACTGCTTACAAAAAATAAGTTTTCGACGATCATTTGTCTTCCTCGATCGCGAAGGAGTGACATTGTACATCCATGGTATCATGTTAGCATTTTTCGCACGCGCCTTTTAATTTATTAACTCCGAAACACCGAATTCTGTGTTTTCCCATCTCGTTCACTGGGCGGTGTTTTTAAGGATCAAATATCGTTTATTTTTTCACTTCGCCTAAAAGGTTACCAAGTTTAAAAACTCCTTTAAAAATAAGTTATAAACAATGAAAGCTCTTGCTAGAGATTAGTTGTGACACCTCCAGTTCGCATTTCAAGATTCATTTTTCTTCTTCATCGCTCATCATTACTCTCTTTGTGAAAGAAAAAAATCAAAATGTGAGGAACGCTAAAACTAAAATGACTCCAATTTCACATCAACAGATTTCTATTTCAACAGGTTTATTTATAGAAACATCGTTTCTCGACTCGTTAATAGTTTTTAAAATTGTGTAGTCGTAATTATTATCACTTTTACGGAAACTTGTTTGAGTAATTATTTTATTTTTTAAAAGTAGCGTGGTCCTCCAAGCTTTAGACGAAAATTGCTGGTTGCTATGCAAGCATTTTGATACTCCAGCATAGCAACACACATAAGACTGCCTAGCAACAGATGGGGACATTGACAAAAAGCCTTGTGAACCAATTAAAGCTGACGAGAACAGTTGTCATGGTGTCAAGCAATCTGTTTTTACGTTTTCAAGCAATGGCTTCATCAAAACTTTTTTAAACAAATTTTCACGATGAATTAAGTCATCAGACTATCCGGAGTCTTAACTAATCAGCTAGTAAACTAAGAGTGTAACAAATTTGCAGTTTTTCGGCAGAACTAATTACACATTATTACTTAAATTAATCTTTGCAACATCGTTATCTGCTAAGTTGTCTTTCTTTTTCAAAGTCGGGGGGAAATATCATTTAAGCAGATTTTCGAAAAGAAAAGTAACGATAGAGCATCACAAAAGCATTTGGAATTTTTCAAAAACGTTTTTTTTAAAGTCGGTTAGCACAACAAAAAAAGTTTTATAGATTTTTATATAAACGAAACAATAACGTGCATCATGTGAACATTTGGAACTTATTAAACTAGATTCTATAACAAAATAGATCTCAGCCCTTGCAAAGAACACTTTGGAGCAGTTTATCATGCAATATATTTTTGCTAACTATGGCTACAACATTGGGACAAAAGACCAAAAATTCAATAGATGCACCACTTTTGGAACTAATCAAGAACAGAAATAATAGAGAACGTGTCAATATATGCATGAGCTGATGCGGATTGTTTTAGAAAATAATGGATAGAACAATATATTTCTTTGTGTGTGCGTATATATGTATTTCAAATTCAATAAAAAATGCGTGTTTTTTATCGGGACATAGTTTTTGAATCAGTTTTTTAAAGTCGTATAGACTGTGCCAAACATTCTTATTTCATTTTGAGTCCAGCATTTTTTGGTTTCGTGTATGTCTAGAAATGTTAAAGAAAATAATTTTATATTTTAAAATAAAAAGTTACAACTAAAATCAATTTGTTATTTGTCTATTACAAAACTGATTAAGCTGATGGGCATTCATAAAATACACAACAAAGAGTATATCGAATCTTGTCAAGAAAATGTTACCTCTCAAAAAGGTTAATTTCACAGAAGAACCGAAGATTGAAAATCTCAAATTATGTTTTGCTTCTCAACTAAAACTTATAGAATTCGTTCATTAAAAATGTGTAATTTATTTTCTGAAATTATTTCCATGGATTGTTTTTGTTTAATTGAACAAGACATTCTCAGTTGTCACTTTTCTTAAGGTGGTGGATAGAAGATGTATGGATTTGCATCAAGTTGAGAAAACTCTACGAATGCTGATAGTGTGTAATAAAAATGATTTTCGAGATACTAAAATAGACATTTTCCTATGAAGGGGTGAATGTTTCTAATCACTTACAATCTACATCATTAGCCCGGCAACTGTCTACTCAACCTTCCTGTAGCCAAAAGTGACAATACAGATTACAGAAACGATTTTCAAACAGTGTGTCCCAAGGACAATAGTTACGGAATGTGAAACGGCGTATATTCTTTTTATTTCACTTCAACGGCTTAGTTTTGAATTTTGACAAGTTCGTACACAAATAATTTCAAGTGATACCCGTATTTTTAATGCTTATAAATTTTGAGTATTACTACAAAGTATCACAAATTGCTTCTTAAGGATTTTTGCAAAAGTCACTTAGATGCAACAAAGGTCGGTAATTATGATTTTTTTTTCCAAATCAATCAAACTTATATTCTATCAGATCAGCATCAAATATATATTTTTAGTAAGCCTCAGAATTGGAGTAAATAGTTAACGAGTGCGATGAGATGAAAAAAGTTGAAAATGATTGCCAGAGAGCGACAAAGCAAACCAATCAACTAGATCAACGCTGAATGAATTCTGCCAGCACAAAATGATGTCCTCTGAAGGTGCGGGTATCTACAACTGCCTTTACCTAATCACCATGACGCACGCATAATCTTTTCCTCTTCATGATTTCCTACGTTTCAAATACAAGTCGAGTGAGTTCGACCTACTTTGAGAGCAGGTGTTGTGCATTCGTTAGCCTTGCATTCTGTTGACCTCTTACCATCAGGGGGTGTAGCTCAGTGGTAGAGCGTTCGCTTTGCATGTGAAAGGCCCGGGGTTCGATCCCCCGCACCTCCAGAACACTTGTTTTTTGCATTTACTTCATTTATTTTGTTTGATTCCAGCTGCAATGAAACAAAGGACAGGACTTTGGGGGAGTGAACAATTAAATTTATTTTTCTCTTCTGTGATATCAGACAAACATGGACATGGTGTAGTGTGTTAAAAACTACAACACAGCCAAAATACGATTCAAATAGTTGTTTATTTTGACACAAAAATTTAATTAATTAACACAATTAATCACGGATTTGTGTCCCCAAGTTATGGCTAGCATAAGTTGTGACGCTGTAAATAGCATAGGGACATAGAGAATCGACTCAAAATGGCCGGCGACCGTAAGCTTAAAAAGTACCCTGTTTGAGCTTTGAAATCCGTTCCCTTCTTTCGTCCCTCCAGTTAACACTGAGGGACAATTAATTAAAGAGGGAGGGCGTCGTGTGGGGTACACGCGCGATGACCTCCCCTTATAAGTATTTTTTTGCTAATAATTTATCTACAAACTAGAACCAAATAATTTGATTAATTGATTCGTTAAATTATTAATAAAGTAATTAATTGATAAAAATAATCGATTAATTAAATTGTTATTAATCATTTGGTATTGCAATTAATTATTGACTGCTTAAAAATTGGTAAAAAGTCTGGCATTATTAGGGAGGTTCTCTTTTTCCTTACTAAAAGTGCAGCGTGTTTGGGATTTTTTATTGACGAAGCTATGCAATTAAATTATTACAAACTTTGTACGTCTATTTGCTGTTATTTCAGGCATTCAAAAAATTTTTAAATAATTTCCATGAAGAAACAGGCTTACTAACCTAAACCTTCTTCGATTATGAAGGGGCCGATGTTACGTGGTAGCTGGTTAGCATGATTCAACTCCAAGGGATCTTGGACATAAAAAAATAGACGACGTTTTACTTCTTACGAATATAGCTACCGTTCTAATTAGAAAAAATAAAAAACAATATGTGAGGAAATGGTGGTTTGTTAAATTCAAAATTATATATTTAACTCAAAACCAGACTGATATTTTTTGTATAAAAATATAAAAACGTAACGTATTGCTTTTCTGGTCCATCAAACGAGAAAAGGTTGCTTGCTCGACTTGCTGTAAAACTTTCAAGTCGATCAATCCAATAGTTTTAGATATGGCAACCACTCGTAAAAAAAAGTTGTTCCTAGAAAAACGTGTTTAAATTTTACATTTACGCGCGTTTTTTAACGGCTTATAACGGCTAATTTTGCGAATTTCGACTCGAAATAAGACCCTAAAAATCGATTTTTTCGTCCCCCTACCATAAAGAAAGATTTTAAAATTATTTGCTTTTTACCAAGACGAGATCTAGCAAGAAAATTGCCTTTTTCTAAAAAATACAAAACCAATGAAAACTTAGAGTAGCGAAAGCCCAAAGATAGTGCTTGGATCATCCACATGGAATTGTCAAGACTGGACCCAATCACGCCTTTTGGGCTTCTTTTTAACTAGGCTAAAATTGGTTTGTATTTTATTGTCTAAGAGGAAAAGAAGCGACGAATCTAGTTGACCTATACGTTGTCTAAGGATAAGCAAAATGTTTTTTTTTGCTTTGAATCCAATCTCTCCCCCCCAGTTATCAATGTTGCACTACGCAACTGTCTTTTACTCAGTTTCACATGGAAATCGAAAACCCTCGAAAAGGATCTTAAAAATTCTAACAATGATTCCCTTGGTGGATTGAATTAGCTCCTTTGCTAAGAAATAAACCACTGCAATGAACTCCCATGCTAGAGTTCAAGTGTAATAGCCAACTAAATAATTTGAAAAGTTGTTTTAAGAATCACAGAAGGGAGTATATCCGTTAACCCGCACTTGAGACCTCAAGAGATATCAACTGATATATTCTGATAAATGATCTGCATCTGCAATGTCAGTTTCTTTTATTTTCGAGGCGTTCTTTAGCGAACAAAAAAAGGCAAGACACCCGAAGATTTAAATGTAATCGCTGCTTCGTTTCAACACATGATTCACTAATCTTCATCTCGAATCATCCACGCGCTTCCTATGTCATTACACCACTCAAAAGAGCCTTTTAATTCTTCAGCAAATTAACCTCATTCGGCATTTGAGGGAAAAAAAGGACTATCATTCGCAGAAGCAGTGTGGCACTGTCCTTCTAATGACTCTAATGACGTTCTCATTTTCATTCAGTCAGTCCAAAGACCATCTTTCTGAAAGCAATCTTGCGAATGCGGCATTGTTCGATCCATAAAACATTATTCAGTGGAGAGAAGTCCTATTCATTTGTGACCTGAGAAAGGTTCAAAAGCAGATGACCTGATATTTTCTCACTTCGAGGCGAATTATGAAAGGGATTTCTGGTGGAAGGCGACTTTTATGGCCTTCGGGGAAGTTATGAATTGCTCGTTGTTGCGTCATTTTGAGAGAAAATGGCCGAAAATTTGCAGTTGACGCATTGCTTCCATTGACGTCGGGCAGACATAATTTGTACCTGGAACAAAAAAATATGTTCTCTTAATATAAATCTCATAAAATCATTCTATTTTGATAATTAATGAAAATGTCTTGCATCTTATAAATCTAAAAATGCGTTCTAACAGGAAAATTAAATTTTTAATTTTGATAGCACGACTTTCGGGCAAATTATGAATGGGATTTCTAGTGGAAGGTGACTTTTATGGCCTTCGGCGGCGATGAATTGCTCGTTGTTGCATCAGTTTGAGAGAAAATGGCAGAACATTTGCAGATGACGCATTGCTTCCATTGAAGTCGGGCAGACATAATTTATACCTGAAACATAAATTATGCTCTGCAAAAAATCTCATAAAAACATTCTATTTTAATAATTAATGAAAATGCCTTGCATCTTATGAATCTAACTATTAGTTCTAAATAAAATAAAATTAAATTTCTGATTTGAAAAACACGATGTTAGACAAAATTGTTAAATGTGTAGGAAGATCCAAGAATGGAATTGGATAGAAGAAAGAACATTTTTCAGTAGAGGTTTTTATTTCAAAAGATAAATAAACCACGTTCAACATTTTTGCAATGAATCCTTTTACATGAGGTATGTTTCTTGCTGAGAAATGATGTACAGCTTAAAATTCATGATTCCTACCATACTTCTACCCGGCCCATCCATCCATTATGTCCAGTGAAAGCGAAAACCGATGTAAAATTATTCTTTGAACGCATAATCACTACAATTAGTAATAAAGTTTTCAGTTTCTATTATAAATTAAATGAAAACTGAAAGAACATTTTTTAAAATTTAAAGACATGGGCCTTTCAGAAAAATTTGCACAATAAATTTTGAAAGGAAGCCCGCACCTCATGACAATTTGTGATGTAATTCAAAAATGGTCATTGGCATCTTGAGAATCAGATGTTTACTTGATTTGTGAGCGCGGTGTGTAAACGAGATATTTATGTCTGGCTTCTGATGAATTCTAGACGTATCAATGAAGTTCTCTGGCGTCTCTAGAGAAATACTGATACTTCCGGACTTTTGTACTTCCTGTTAAAGGTCAACATCTTTTGAATTGAAGGTAACGTCTTTTCGCAAAATAAGGAAATTGGTATCCCTTTCCTACAGAGCTGTTACAAGGTGCTTGTAGATCTTAGCTTTTCTAGATGGGATGTCGAATACGTTGCACCGCACCTACACTATCTTTATCCGTTCCAACATTCTTCGAAACCGAAAACAATGAGGAATTACTAGAGATGGGCTGTATCACAGCAGCAGTTAACAGTGCTATTACAAAATAACAGATAGCAACTGTTGGCCATCAGTTGCCGATAAATATTATTGGGACAGCAAAGGAGTAATTTAAATTAAAAAATTTGGGGGGACCAAAATGAAAAATTTAAATATCTATGTTACATAAAGTTACTTAATATTTAATTTAATTAGTTAAAAAAGGAAAATTTAACCGTAATTGTCAATTTCACAGTTAATAACCCGAAAAATTCAGTTCTAATTAGCCTTCTTAAACCATTAAATAACCACAGCGACAAAAACCACCCGAAGCTGAAATGGAAATCAACGAATTTCCCGTCTAACAATGCTAGATGAACTGACAATTACACCAGGTAAGCACTCTTCATGATAGGTCCTTTGCAGTTTTTCAGTGTTAACCATCGTCCCAATACAAAGCTTCTACCACAGTTGCAATTTTTATGGCAAAAACTCGAGTTTTCCTATTGGAAACTGGAAAATTTTCACTTTAGTGAGTTGTAATGACAGAGATGCGAATTTGTTTTGTCAATTAACCAATAGGAATAATTGAATACAAAAATTAAATATGAATATAAGTCCTTTTAAAAATCAAGTCCATATTTTTAGATAGCAATTTCTTTTGATATGAACTCGGGAATTGACAAATACTAGTAGTAACATTATAGCACAAACACCAGTAGTAACAAGACAAACAAAATTTGGGTTCAACATCTGGAACATAATTTGAATTCTCTATAACAGATTGTTAAACATTGCAACAAGGATTCTACAGCGCTGTTCCCCTGAATTGACAAAAAGTTAATAGTGCCTTTTTACGATGTTTAAGTTGTACTTTACGAAAGGAAAATTTAATTTTACATATTTGTGTGCAATTAAATGCGAATTGCACATTTATATATTGCTTTAGCACATTGCTATATTTTAATCTTCAGAAAGAACTATCTTCAGTTCTGCAGCTAGTTCAATGTGGGACAAGGAAAATATCAAATTTGCATTTAGCCTGTTCCTCAGTAAATTTAGGTGATGCATTCACATGACAGCCGCCTCCCCGAGCTTTTTCTTGTAGGGTTTCAAAAGTAATTTTAGGTCATTTTTAGGTATAACAGCTGTTTTAGTTTTAATATGTCGTAAATAAAATATTTGGTGTTTTAAGGTACTATAAAATTTACATATTTAATTCAGGAACATATTTTATTCCAAATCGTAAACATAGGTTCACAAATTCAAAATAGAGTGCATAGAACTAAATAGATATAAAACTTAAGAATCCGGGGTCTAGTAATAAGAATAGCGAAATTTTGTGTCCCTAAATCCCATCATATGAATGAAACCTCCGTATTCCAATCATGCTACAGAGTTAAATATGAATAACTACGAAAAACACTCTCACAAATGACAAACTTTCAAATTAATATGAAAATAGATTTCATTTATAAAATAGTATTCAATGAACAAGTTTACCTAGACCTAACAAACTTATTTACTTAAATTCAATAGCTAGGTTTTTCATCGATCTAAAAATATTTCACTTAAGGAAAATCAGATCAAATCTAGCAAAGAGTAAAGATTGAATATCACTACAAACAGTAAGAAAAATTAGAACATTATGTAACAATAGAAATATTTATCAAACTGGTTTTGACTTTATAATCCGTTTACTTTTTCACAGCTATTTTTCCTTTCTATATCACTCTCCGTTCAAAATTTATCACCCATCAATGTTCCCTTGTTGATCCCCATATCAGATTTAAAGGCTGGTTCTGAACACTACGGGAAATATATTTTCGTTAGGATATTAATTGTTTTAATATATGTAATGGTGAGCGAGAGAGACGAATCTTTTCCGCAACTTCGAAGAATCCTACCAATTAGGAAAACCGCTGTCTACCACTCTAACAGAAATCAATTTGTTGAAACGGTCGTATTCTGTGGCTACGAGATGGCAGCACCATTCGCCTTTTGGGCCCGCTCATACACTTCCTGTAGTTGGAGAAGACCGCCAATAAAAATAAAAGTATCACTTAAATAGTGCCACATCCTGATATGATAATGCTAAACTAATGAGATTCTCTTTTCGTGTTCATCTCTGGCTTTTATGTGTCGAAAATGCACACTTTCGAAATAGTTTCGGAGCGGTGTACTGAAACTTAAAATTGTCTTTGATCCATCATTCGGATGTAAACGTCCGCTAAAAGAAGCATCGCAGACTCGCATCGGAATTAGATAATGGTTTATTGGGTGTTATATTTGATGGAACACCTTGACTTACCTGATTATTAAAGGGTTTTTTCTTGATGTTCAAATGTTTTCAACTGATAGGTTATTCCTCTTGCATAGAATTTTTATGAATTGCGATAAAAAAAAGTGTTAATCAATAGAATCTAAGATAAATTCACAAAATCCTGTTAAAGCCAGATAAAAATACAAGTGTCCCAACAAAAAAGCAGGTGAAAATGCATTATGGCGTCAGAAAAACCAATACAAGTGTTTTAATAACATGCACGCCAATAGCGAAGTATTGAACTATCGACAACGAAAAATTCCTTTCGTAATAAATGAAACTAATTTGACTGATTACCGTGTATTGGTTTAAGTGGCTAAACCGAACAAATATATTACAGCTTCTAAATGAAAGTAAAAATAATTTGTGTAGACGAATAAAGGAAAATATAAGAAACGTGATTATTTTACAAGTGATCAACAAATCACAATTTGTCTATTTGTACCTCTACTTACTGATAATGCAAAAGAAAAACATCATCATTTAGTAATCGACCTCCAAGATCTCAGAAGGGCAAGTCATGTGGGTTTGCGAATCGATTTGGACCTACTGCTTATAGAAGCGCAGGCTAGTGTGTTTAATCACTTTAACCAATTGATAATTTGTCTCACATTGGGATTCATTCTTTTTCCCACAATCACGGGACAGATATTCCAACCGAGGGACCGGAAGAAATATCACGAGCCTGTGCTCAGATACTCCGTCTATTGCATAAGAAGGTCGATGGTAATGTGGCCACTATGTCTATAGTCCAGCTCCGACAAGTTGGTATTTGAGTCAAGTGGTTTTGCACGAGTCTATTCGTTCAACAAGGAGGCAGGAAGGGCCGGCCCTAAGCCGATTTCTCCCAAATGGGACTCCACCCACTCCAAGGGGCCAATCATGAATGGGATTGAGAAAAGATACATGCATGATTAAGTAATTTTATCCCTCAATTATTTAGATTTCACACTTAAACGATTAATTTTCCTTTAAAAATATTTTCTATTGTCAACAACTCAATTCACTTCATTTCAAATTTTTTTCTTCAAATAATTTTTTCTTTTGAATATTTTGTGGGGTCCTAAGATGTTGATCGGATTGGGCCCCACAAACCCCAGCACTTCCTAACGTCAGGTTAAACGCAAACAATGTGTTCCTACGATTGGCGTTTAGAACGCGGTTTCTGGTTCCCAGTTTATCAAGTCGATGCCTGAAGCGATATCAGTGGTTATGATTTGGCTAAATAGTCAGTTTTGAATTAGACTGCAGCCCTTTTCCCTGGCAACCCTTGCACCTTAGTGCAAATGAACTTCTCCAAGATCGCGTGCCTTTTCACTGGAACAGCACTTTACTATTATTCTGCATATGAACGAAGGCTTCCGCTGGGAGATCAAAATAATCTAATCATTCTGAGATAAGAGATCCAATCAATCTAAACAAGCAGCTTGGCAATCACAGATGTTCATGCTGTTGGCTGTTTTTACCAAGAACGACCTGGTCACTGAATTCAGTAACGGACAGGTCCATCAGGAAATTCCAGGGGAAGTAGGTACTTCTAAGAGGCATGTAGGTTTTTTATTGAAAATAATGTGACTAGACAGGAGAATTTATTTTATGCAGTCATTTAAACGCTTTTCCAATTAGAAAGCAATAAAATATCAAAGTAATTTACGAAATTTAGTATATCATAACCGACAATAGCAAGGATTCTGCATTATAATTGGTAGCAATGCTGATGTAGTTACTGAATTAAGCGATCAAGGCGCAGAAGTCCTTTACCGAAAAAGGAACATGCAGTAGTGATATGAGAGAATCGCACCTAACGTTTTAAAATACTCACTGAGTCCTTCACAGTACCCTTAACCTCCAAGTGATTTCAACGAGATATCTCGGCCATCAAGATCTCACCAAATTTGCTAATAACGAGATACCTCGTCATCGAGAAAGCCGATTGAATTCCGAATGATTGCGTTCTGATGATGACGAGGTCAGATCACTTTTTTCTAAGGACGAGACATCTTGTCCATCAAGATCTGGTAACATTTGCTGATAACAGTACCGGTGGAGATGTCGAATCCGGGGCACTGGCGATTTATCGCCAAACATGGTAACCTTGGTGTTTTGATCCAGCAAGGTTTAGGTGTTTTGATCCAGTTTTATGGCAATCCTATGCAAATGGCTTTGGACGCCATCTTGATTTGGCGACAAACATGTGTGTCCCGGATTCGACATCTTTACCACAATACCTAGTCGAGACAACCACCAGGAGCGTAAAGCGATGCCACACGTGTGGTGTTCGGTGAATGTCGAATATTCGCCTTCGTCGACTATTGAATTGGAATATTTGACAAGTGGCCAGTACATAGGTACTGACATTCTCATTCGTCGAGAATCGATTCGCTGTGGGAACGACGGGCATTCTCTCGCACAAACATAGTCAAAACCACTTGCCAGCCTGATTTCGTAATAATTAAAATGGATAATAATTCTAAAATTATTATTAGTGAGGCTGCTTTTGTAGTTATAAGTTGTGGTATAAGATACGGGAATTATATTGGATATAAGATTTTTGGATCTCAGCTTTTCTATACTCATATAGTGCAACTCGATACCTTAACTCAGCACTATAATGGTTTAGATTTAATTTCAAATACAGTAATAATTATTACTATACGTTTTAGATCGAATTATTCTTTGCAATAAATGTTTAACTAATGAGAACCATCGGTACAAAGGTCAGTTTTTATTACTACGGCTATCTACACACACATGGCAATCTTTGGAGGACTGGAAAACGAAATGATTATATCTCTCATCTCATTGGTTGTAATAATTGAGATCATCCGGTATCTGTATGCCCCTTCCTGTCCCCACTCGGACCTGAAAGGGAGCCCCTGGCATGTTAGTAGATAACCTAACTTAAGGACAATTG
Organism: Meta bourneti; assembly: GCA_933210815.1. Lineage (NCBI taxonomy): Eukaryota > Metazoa > Arthropoda > Arachnida > Araneae > Tetragnathidae > Meta > Meta bourneti. The sequence continues at coordinate 73,510,822 of OW119926.1, read as the reverse complement.
TGGACATTTCCCCCAATATTTTCTCTGTTGTCGTTTCTCTCTCATTGTTTGTTCTCTCTTATCTAGATACCTGCAATGTTTACCTTGCAATGTTTATCTTACGGCTATGATGGAAAGGCCGAATGAAACCCTTCAAAAGTAACTATCACTAATTAAACCGTTCTGGGAAGTGAAAAGAGAAGACACAAAGTATTTTTTCAAGATCAACAAAACTTCAGTATTTCTCAAATGCCTCCCTTCTAGACCCTGCTTCAGTCGCCCCTTCCCAGCTACTTCTCTGTCCCCGATAACCCCGGAGTTTTTGTGAGTTGAAATCGATCAGCAATTGTCGCGTCCACCACTAATCTGTATCTTACCATAAGGCAAGCCACACATTGATCGGACATACAAGACATGCGCATGCGTACTCGGTTTCTGTACATAATGTATAGCAGTACGCATGCCCATTTCAGCCTATTTAGTGTGGCAAGACTAAAGTTGAACCTAAAGACTAAAGTAAAGTTAATGTGTGGCCTTCCGCACACTGGTCCTTTGGCCCACCTGACGCAGTTCTACGTTGCAAAACGACAACATGATGACGACCAACTTCATATCCTCACCCAAAGAAAAGTTCTGAGTGCGCGTCTGAGGCAGTCCATGTAATGAAAACACATATGAATGAATTCCCATGCATGAAAATCGAAAAACAAACAAACAAGATGCGCTATTTCAACGGAAAGGCGCAATGACATCAATCCCAAATTTATCTTCGCAAATACATGCACATGATGCAACTGTAACAAGTTTGGTTCTAAGAAGGAAGAAACAATTGCCGAGTTTTCCCGCGCTTCCGAGGAGGAGTCAAATACAAGGAAGGTAAACGTAGACACTGTTTTGATGCCATATTTGGAAGGGATAAAAATAAGCGTACGTCACTACCTGTACGTCATGTTACGTAAGGAAAGCGCGTTAATTCGAACGATGAGATTTGACGTTCTAGGGAGGATAACAACAACCTTTTCCGAAACTTTTCCATCCGGGAACTTCCTTTGCATAAAAACAATCACAGATCAAATAATTCTTTTTAATTATTTATACCAATCTTATCGTATTACAATAATTGCATTTGAATTTCTTTGAAAAGAAAATCATCTTTAAGAACTTTTTCAACCAGAGATATCGAAAATTCTAACAATTATAAAAACTGCAGCTCTCATGAATAAAATGAGAGATCAAGAAAAAGGTATTGTAAATCGAGAGATTTGAATCTCAGAAACGCATAAATATGAGATCGACAACTTTACAACGACTTATAGTCCAAACTTACTTATAGTCCGAATATAGTCAAAGTTACATATAGTTCAAACTTACTTAAGAAACGGAAAGACGCGATTTCTTTTTTATCTCTAGAATGGGTAATTCTTATATACTAGTATATAACACGTCTTATATAAAAGAATTACCATTCTAAGGATTACCAAATACAAGATGGAATTATTATATACAAATTACCTTAATAATAATTAATTAATTACTTTTAATAAGAATGGTAATTCGGATACCGGTACTGACAAAAGTCACCAGACACCTGGAGTAGAAACATAGCATTTATTTTGGGGTCTGACTATAAATTTAAATTTTCAATTTCAGAGTCCACATCCACTAAAGAGCTTACTAGTGAGTATAGAAATTTACGGAAGGAATGTCACATAGAAATGTGCAAACGTTTTATATCAAAATCTGGACACTGAAGTAACAGTCACTTTGTTATCCCTAAATATCCATATTTGGAATGTTAAATGCGTAACCATCATGAGCACAAATTCTAGAGAACTGAACCATTTTGGCTAGTCAATAATTTTATGAAGGGGCGCCAGTACAGTTCAGTCCCCTAGAACTTGTATATTTAAGGATAATAAAGTGACTTCTTTGGATTTTGATGTAAAACATTTGCACGTTTCTATAGGACATTTCTTCCATAAATTCCAGTCTATACTCACTAGTAGATAGCTCTGTAGTTCCCCATGTGGATGTGTCAACTCTGAAACTGAAAATTTTAATTTATAGTCAGACCCCAAAATAAATGCTATGTGTATACTCCAAGTGTCCGGTGACTTTTGCCAGAACAGTGTTTATGGTAATTTGTTTACTTTCCTACAAATATCGAATTATATCATCCAACACAAAAATTCTAAATCATCTTCAGATTTTTAAGGCTTGGCGCCTCTCTCAGCAGTTATCCACCTCGGATTATTTTGACTGTAATCTCAAATACCGAGATTAGTTTAATAACTTAACGCAGTTTTTTATTAATTTAGCAGATCCGGCGAACAGCCATTTGTACCAAACTTTGTCAATTCCTTATATCTATAGCCTAATATTATTAATTCCTTATCCTCTCTTTTTTTCCTTTGTTGATAGCCACTAACCCCCATGCGTTTCACAACTTTTTTCAATCCATTTTAATGAATATAGCATCCATATTCACGCAAATGGATTCTATACCTCAAAATAATATGAAATTATCAAAAATTATCTAATAGCATTTCGTTTACTTTTACTGGAGTTAATTCTCTCATTTCCAAAGAAGCGCATTTCAAAATACACACCATTATCATTTTACAACAATTATATTCTGAATGCTTACTTCAATTTCATCGCGTTCCCTTATTCAAAGGCGATTCGGCATTTTTTGAAGCTAAACATATTTCCGATCATATTTTCTTTTCTGCGCTGATCTCTAAGTATTTCTCATTGCTTTCTGCAATCAGACAGAGGAAGGATTTCATCAGAGGCGATCTCTTCTGTAGTTTTAGAATTATTATGAAGCTTCATAGATCGAATCAAGCAAATTAAAATAATTGGCAAAATTGATGAATGAATCCCGTAACGATCGATTTTATACTGCTTACATCCGTTGTTATTCCTCATTCAAAGGGGCTCGCGAAATAATGAATAGTTCAAAATTAGTCCACTAGAAGGTTAAGGATTTGGAGGAAGATGGATTAAGAGATTTATGAACAAAGTTCATATGGCAGAAAAGACGGTTTCTATGAAGTTGCATCTTCTACCGGCGATCTGAAAGGAAAAGACAAACAACTTGAGTGGGCAGGTCTGTTTGAAGCCATGATTAGCGAGGTGGGAGAGTTCAAGTGACAAGATTTATTGGAGACATTTTGTGGTTCCAGATAGCCATAGCTGTGAGACAAAGACTATCGAGTGAAGAGAAGAAAAAGGGGAGTAAGTCCGGAACATTAAGAGATCGTCTTAAGTGAAATAGGGGTTTAAAATTTAGGTATAATTTCATATATAGAGAGATATTCTCAACAACAGAGAATTTGTTATGCTTTCTTGATTTGACCATCACGATATACCAAATGTCATTTCGCAGAATTCCACAAACATCAACGGAGACACGACACAAGTTTGAAAACCTTTGCAATGAAATTAACTCTACGCCTATGATCTCTGATTTTATATGAATTTTATAACCGACAAAATGCACATTCGAAAGTTAATTTAAATATGAGTATGAGAGGCATTTTCTGTGCAAACAGACACGAAAAGAAGGTTTTACTTCCGCTACTCAAATGCTGTCGCATGATAAGTATCGGGGTTACCTTAAAATGCAGTTTCCCGCCGTTTTGGCGACTTTTAGCATTTAATCTAACAATTGCGATGACCAGTCAATTCTCACATATCAAAACCAAGTTCGTTAATTTTATCGACGAAGTGGTGAAATCGTATTCGATAAACAATCCGAGTGGCGTCAAGTTCGGAATGCGTACAGGAAACACAAAATAGAGCCATTTGTTAAAAAAGAAATACAGTATTCCCTCGTTACATCGCGCCTTGATATCAGGGCCGTTCCTGAGTGGTATGCTGGACATGCACTTGAAAGTTGTCAGAAAAAATTACAAGTGCACGTCCAGCTGTAGGCTGAAGCACAGGTGCAGTATGCCACCAACTTGAAATAAATATGGCCAGCAACAAATTTTCCGATATTTTTTATACATATGTAGGATGATTGTAACAAAATGTACTTTCGAATCAGCCTATTTTGTTCTTAATTTACATTAGTATATTCCAAAAGCACGTATCTAGGGCAGGAATGTTTGGAGGGGGAGTGCCCAATGCGTTCGAATCATTCCCGAAATTATCGTGGATTTAAAAAAGCTATCAAAAACACAAACTGAAGAAAAATTTGAAGTTTCGTACAATACAGATAAAACGTACGCCTCAATTCGTCAATAATCTAAAAGCAATCGAAAAAATCACTAAGCGCCATGCATACTTAACATCCATTCAACGCCATCAGAAACGCAGGAGCTGGAGTCTTCTCAAACAGCTTCAAACTTCATTGTCCTGTGGGAAAATACTGCGATAACTTCGATGGAGGGATTGCTGCTGTTTGCCTGGCTGTGGATGAAGTCGAGACCTGTCCTAAAAACAATGTTGTATTAATCATCGGTTCTCAGGCAGCAATATTAGCTCTTACCACCCCTATGATCTTGAGCACAGATGTATAAAAAAAAACTAAGCCACCTTGAGGAAGGTTAAGAAAAAAGCTGCCTTTCAGTGGATTCCAAGTCAGTGTGGTATATATAGCAATGAACAGGCAGACCGATTTGCTAAGGCAGGAACACAGTTGCCCCAACCTAAATCTTATTTACCTCTATACTTAACATCAAGAGGCTTACATGCTCGTCTATAAAGACTAATAGACTCTCAATCTACAAAGAGATGTCTACAGGAAAGAACTGGAATGTTTTATTGAAGAATAAAGCTCGTATCCCAGGTTCCTTGCCCAGAGCTGTAGGAGTCGCTTGCTTTCTACTTCTTACCGGACATGACTACCAAAGACACTTGCACCGTATTGGAGTAGCGAGATCGATCAGCTATCTGTCCCCCTTTGTGAACTGGGCGAAATGGCCGGAAACCACCGCAAGGACTACCCTAAAACTCCTGGCAATAGAATTGAAAATACCGTTGATAGGGTTTTTAAGCCATACTTTTTCAACCGATTGGGCTGCTCACCGATTGATAACTAGAGACGGGGATAAGAGAAAAAACATTTAACAATACGGCATGTAGGGACGTATCCCAGGTTCCTTGCCCAGAGCTGTAGGAGTCACTTGCTTACTACTTCTTACCGGACACGACTACTTGCAAAGACACTTACATTGTATTGGAGTAGCAAGATCAGCTATCTGTCCCCTTTGCGAAATGGCCGGAAACCACCGCAAGGACTACCCTAAAACTCCTGGCAATAGAATTGAAAATACCGTTGATAGGGTTTTAAAGCCATACTTTTTCACTTCAGAACTCGATTGGGGTGCTCGCCGATTGATGACTAGAGACGGGGGTAGGATAAAAACATTTAACATTACGGCATGTAGGGAACAAGGTGAAAGAATAGGAAATTATTTCGTGAATACGTGCTTGATGAAGGGCGTTCTTTTAGAAAATATAATGTTTTTTTTTTAAAGTTCGCACGTGGGCAGCTCATACCTCAGAAACGGCCCTGCTCGATGTACTGCGCATTCGGATACATCGCTCATTTTGACTTGTCTCCCGATGGATTTTCTATTTGCCAAACAGCAGAGGAAATCACACATTCTGTTCCTATAGAATTGGAGGTTCAAATGTCACTACAGTTATCTACTTTTTAAAACATTGATTTTTTGTGAATGGGTACCCTCTAGCCCTCTGACCGTCAAGAGATTTCCGAGTAGCATTGTTCATACCCCACAACGCATTTTCCGACTAAATAGTCACACCCAGAGCGTAGATAGACATTTTTCAGACTGGGGAGAATGATGCTGATGCCGCCCTTCATCCGAAACTATGTATTAAATATGTAAAACATTAATCTATTAAATTAATACAGAAAAGGAAATCCTGATTAGTAACTGGCCGTAGTAGCCAGGTTGCAAGAGTAGCGGAATAGCAACCGGAAGTTTTGCTAGTTCGAAACTCGATCCAATCAAAGACGGTCGTGTACGTGAGGGCTGAGGCATGTTTAATATGTGATGGCTTCAAATCTCCTAACGTTGGCGTGGTGTAGAAGTTTGGAGAGTGGGATGCCAGCTCAGGTGTGACCTCGTCATCTGACCGTTTTTCAAAATTCCGAGGTGTTGTCTTTGGATCTTTCTCTTCGGTATGGATCCCGGACCGTCTACAATAGCCCGTTGAGTTGCTTCAGTGTGACATTAATCCACCTACCTAATTAGTAGCATGTTAATTTTCATTAACTAGACGGGCCGTAGTAGCCCTGTTGGTAGAGTCGCAGATTAGCAATCGGAGGACTGCGAGTTGGAAACGCGATCTAGCAAAGACCGCCGTGTATTCGGAGACTGGTGCAAATTAAATCTGTCAAAGGTTCTCACGTTGGTGTGGAAGCTAGAAAAGTGGGGTACCATTTCAAGTATTGACATCATATGACCGAGGTTGAAAATTGCGAGGTGTTGTCCTCGAATCTTTCCCTTCGGAACTGATCCCGAAAACTCGCCGATTAATTATTGATTACAAGCAATTGTACTTTAGTTACTGTTAATATGATTTTTGAGTACACATCCCCATGACTTTATAGCCGAAGACTAAGCAATTTCGGCTAGTGTGTTAAAATTCTCTCTTACCCCTACTCTAAATTAAAAAAAAAGGGGGAAATCAGCAAGCGAATCTGATTTATTCTGCTGAAAGCTCGTTTAAATATGGAGTTAATTTCTAAATTAAAATTTTTAATGAATTTTTGCAAGAACAATATTATAATTTTTTTAATTTTCAATATTACCAATGTTTGAAACTAGTTTTTCGATATCAGTTTTTATTAAACAAACTCGCAATTTACAACCTACGCGCGTTAGAGATCTATAAAAATTATACAGAATTCATCATTGAGTTTGGCGATGAATTTGCAAGCAAATCAATTATTGCACTAGGCTAGTCATTTTTGTAATTGAATGATTTAACGCAAAACCAAAGTAAAAAACTGTGAGCTTAAAGGTTCCTTATGCCAAAAAATTTGATTTTTGTAGTTCTTGCCTAAATAGGAACGTCTAGTGCAACTATTAACCTAGCGTTGCGACAGTGGCACAATTTACCTTGTGTTCATACATGCAACACATCACGAACAAAAAATGTACAAAGTATAAATTTTACCACCATTGCTGTGATACAAAACCTTACTTAAAAAATTTAATTACCTATTTTAAGTACGTTCATATCGGTTATGCAAAAAATGAAAAAGATAGTTTTCTCTCTCAATAACCCAGAAAAAATCGGATGATCAAACACTAATTATGGTACACAGCCCTTTCCTGTAAAAACACAGATGCAAATAAACGTTGACAAAACAAACTTTTTAAAGAAAATTGAAACTCATGGGAAATTAAACTTATTACAGAAGTAAAGCGTACGTTTTGTCCGAGAAACAATCGAGAAGGCAAAAATTTGTACTAAAAAAAATAAACGTTCAACTGAAGAAAACTACTGTCCCTATAGCTGAACACGATTGGAAGACTCCCCATATTGTATTAATGGGAGAGTTTACAAAATATGCAAGATAATCCCTTTTGGGATGAAGGAGGATTCTTTGAGGTTCATAATGTGATGATAAAGCACAATTAGTTGATCAACCTCTATAACTGAAATCAGTACACTGGTTTAGATGTAATTTCGAATATAGTAATCATTACATTTGAAATCGAATCTCCTTTACAATGTATATTTCAGCTAATGAATCCTTGCACCTGTGAGTTTAAATTACTGCGCCCATTAATAGGAATCTTTTAATGACTGATTAACAAAATGACCATACCAAATTGAATACTGATTAACAAAATGACCAAATAGCACGTCCATTCCGATCCCTAATTTTGCCCTGAAAAGGAGCTCCTGGCAAGTTAGATAAACGAAACATAATAGATGGTTGTCCCTATTGTTTGAAAGAATCCATGGATTCTTTCCTTTGGAAACATTTTTTGGTTCTTTTCTTAAAATAGAATTCTTTAGAGATTCTATTGGTCCTTTAATTAGAAAAGAATCCTTTGGAAAGACACTATTGGTCCTTTCCTTAAAATAAAATCATTTAGAAATATACTATTGGTCCTTTCCTTAGAATAGAATCCTTTGAGACGATTATGTTTGTTATTTCCTTAGAATAAAATCATTTTGGAAAGATTCTCTATTGGTTCTTTAATTAGAAAAGAATACTTTAGAATGTTACTATGTCCTTAGAATATAATCTTTTGCAATGATTTTTTTTATTGTTCATTTCCTTAGAATAGAATCCTTTTTGGAAATGATTCTCATGGTACTTTCCTTAGAAAATTGGTCAAGGTCAAAACTGTTTGCAGTCAAGCAGGGAAGACTACCGATTCTAAAGTGAAATTATGTATGTGAGGAGGGATAGGAATATCTAGAATCCGTACCTGGGCCGGAAAAATCATTACGGAGAACCGTATCTGAACTGCTGGACGGGAATACCTATCAAGAGAGCCGTATCAGTTTTGACCTAATCTAATGAATCTATTGGTCCTTTCCTTAGAATGGAATCATTTGGAATAATTCTGTTTTGGTACTTTCCTTAGAAAAGTCCTTTAGAAATAATTATCTTGATACTTTCCTTAGGAAATTGGTTAAGAAAGTCAAAACTGTTTAGAAGTCATGAAGGGAAGACTAGATGCAGACAAGTTGCTAACGTCGAGACAACCACCAGGAGGGTTGAGCATGCGGCCCTTTATTTTACGGTTACTTCTGAACGTCAACCCTTGACCCCAGTGAGAACAACAGCTATTTCCCAAATAGTTAAAAAATCCTGAGAACAATTTCTAATGTATCTGTTAAAAAATACTAGTTGCTGATTTAACTAATACCTACGCAAGTGACAAAAACTTTTTTCCCAAACCGGTTCAAATTTCGCAGAATCGTGCGAGCAATTGCAAAGATTGCGATTTCATTTGTGACGGGAAAGAACTCTTTCGGATTTCCTGCAAAAGCGGAATTAGTGGTAAGAACTCCCCCTCCTAACAAAACTCAGTTGCCTCACAAGCATTTCTTCATGTCAGATAATCGCACAATAGCTTGCTGTTTACTACCTGCGATAACCTTAAGATCTCGAGCGCACAGCTTCTAATAGGTAAGAGGCATCCAATTTATGAGTTTCATGTTAAATCCCCAAAACGAATAATTAAATTATGCACTACAAAAGGCTCATTTATTTCCAACGCAAGAGATTTTGATAAATTCTCGAAACATTTAACTGTTTTAGTTTATGTCAGTATTATTATCAAATTAATTACTGTTCAGTCTCTGTCGATCCACTAGACGACGCTGGTGCATTTCGATTTACATAATCAACGAATGAGGGTTTGTATCTTGAGTGATAAGCGTTTAGTTGGGAATATAAAGTCTTGCTAAAACTCGCCTTTCTAAATTCAGCCCGAAATCAAAATCAACTATGATTGCTGTGTCGGTGAGTCAAAACATGCTTATTATTCGGATATAGATTCTCATGGTTGATTCAAATTCATTTGTTTGAATTAGATATTACTTGTGTAATATTAGTATTTGTTCTGTCCATCGTTAAATTGTAATGTTTCAGTGTATATAATAAATTTATAGGAATATATATTGGTTACAGTTCATTTATTAATCTTAATTCTCAACATAAAAATGGTTTTACGAACCATTTTTTATGTTGAGAAATAAGATTAATGAGCCGGAGGCGTCGTGATGCTATGTCTCTTTCGCCATTCGTGAGATTAATTCGAACCCGGTTCCCACTACTTTACATTAGTTTATTTTCATTTCTCGGCTAAGTTATTTCCCCTCCCGTTAAGTGTCTTCCATCCGGTACTGCTTTATTTTCAAAATGCCTAAACCAAAATCGAACCTAGCCTTCAATGAATCTAAGTTTCTTTTTAATGTAAAGGAAATGGATAAAAATGTTGATAAAGTAAATCAATTGATTTCAGAAAAGAAAGATTCAGTTTTGAAAGAAATTAAATTAAGGTTGACTAATTTGTGTAATTTAGGAAGTTATGAATTGATTGAAAATAGTGAATCCTTCTATGATGATTATACAAGTTCTGTAGATAAAGTAATTGATGCTTCAGCAAAGATTGAGGCATTTATTGCAAATCATGATTCATGTGTCAAAATGGCTGCTTCAGAATCACCAGCTGCAATTTCTGGAAGTGATCTACATTTACCCAAATTTGATCTTCCACAATGTAGTAGAAATTTGGATGACTGGTTAACAAAATCTTTCTTTCGGCCATTGATGACAACAAAACCCTCTCAAATTTGCAGAAATTCCAATATTTATCAGCATCGGTAAAATCGGAAGCAGCCAAATTGATTAAAGGTTTTCCCGTGTCAGGAGAGTATTATAAACAGGCATGGGATACTTTAGAAAACATGATAACAAAAGATGTTAGCTTACAATCAGTGAAATAAGTTTAACCTTAAATTTCTAAAAGTATGTGCATATAAGTCTATTTTGGAAATCCTTGACACTTGCAATGAATCGTTGAGAAATCTCGAAAATTTAGGTTTTGAGATTAATTCACTTGTCGATTTAATTGTTTTTGTTCAAAGTAAATTGGATGATAATATGCGTACCCTTTGGGAATTAACATTTTCCGAAATTCTCTGAACTGACCTTGGAAAAACAAGCAAGGAGCATTCAAAATGTAAAGGAATCGGGAAGCAAGATAGATACAAGATCTAACTTTGTTCCTAAAAGACATGTCGAACGCTGCTGTAGTAAACAACTTAATTGTTAAGCCAGACAATACTTGTTTAATTTGTCAGAGTAAATCCGATTCATAAGTGTCCGGAATTTCAAAAACTCATTAGATCAACGATGGGAATTTATTAAAAGTAATAAACTTTGTATAAATTGCCTTAGCAACAATCATTTGGCAGGAAATTGTTTACTCAGTGTTGGGTATAAGTAATACAATAAGAAACGTCATACCTTTTGCTTCGAAATGCAAAAGATCCACAAGTCGTGGTGCCAAATGCACTCCAAATGAATGAAATTGATCCGATTTTCTTAGTAAATCAATCTCTTTCCGTTAAAACTCTACTACTCAGCATAGCACTTATTCGCGTAAAAGCAAAAATAATGATTGGGTTAATTGTTGTTGTCTTCGACGCTTCTAAAGATTCGAAAGGGCATTCCTTAAACGATTTCCTTGAAATCGGATGTAAGCTGCTTCCAGAGCTTTTCAAAATCCTAGTGAAATTCCGAACGTATTGTGTAGCATTCTCTGCTGACATTAAAAAATGTTCAGGCAGATTCTAATTAACCCTAGGCATGTAGATTATCAAAATTCTTTGGAGATTCAAGGAAACGCAACCAATCTCAATATATATGTTGCTTACTGTCGTCACATACGGGACATCCTGCGCTCCTTATTTGGCAATAAGAACCTTCCAGAAGTTGGCTGAAGACAACAAAATCGAACACCCTCAAGTATACAAAGTGATAATGGAAAACTTCTACAGACTGGGAGCAGCAGAGAAGATCATCCATGTAGACGATTCAATTCCGCTATCAAATTTTCAGCAAGTCATGGAGGGCGGAGGCTTTTCCTTGAGAAAGTGGTCTTCTAACATCCCAGATACCATTCCAGCAGTGCCAGAGGATGAGATACAGTAAAGCAAACATCTTAATCCAAGAAGACCAGACGATAAATCTGTTGGGTTTGGAACTCAACTGAAAATCAGCAAGCCATTTGAAGTCACAACTAAACGCGATCTGCTCTCATTGTGAAGACGTTCGATCCTTTAAGGTTATTGTCCCCGACTACAATTATCCTGAAGACTTCCAAGAGCTATAGAAGGATGGATTGTCATGGAACGATATCATACCCGACCACATTCTGACTTTGTGGAGAGAATTCGAGTCGCAAATGGAACTCTTGAAAGAAATCAAACTCCCTCGATATGTGAACACTAATAATTCCCTGAAAGTCGGTTCCAAATCCACAGGGTTTTCTGATGCTTCTCAGAAGGCTTATGCATGAATCATATCTCTTGAAGCTCAATACTACTGGCAACAAAGTCCACCTTGCTGCAAAAACAAAGGTTCCCCATTATCTCCTGTGACACTACCCAGACTCGAACTCTCAGCTGCTTTATTGCTGTCTCGGTTAACTATGACAGTGATCGAGTCTGCCTCTAGAAATCAAAGAAATCTATTTATGGACAGACTCGCAAATTGCATTGACTTGGCTTCATTATCCACCTACTAAAGGCAATCCATTCGTCGCTAACCGGGTGCACAAAATTAAAGCTCTGGTTCCAAAGGCGAAGTGGCATCATGTAAGTGAGAAATCGAATCCTGCTGACTGCGCGTCAAGAGTAATTCTCCCAGAAAAGTTATTGCACCACTATCTCTGGAGTGACCCATCCTGGTTATCTGATGAATCATTTCCTGTCTGTTCCATGTGTAGATCAAGAGACTTTTGAACTTACTCGTGCTGTAGAAATCTCAAAAGTGCCAGAGTTTCTTCTCAAATTCTCATCATTTTCAGTTATCCAGGGTCGTTTCATTGTGCTTTAGATTTATCCACAATTGTAGAAAATCTAAGGAAAGAGTTGCTGGTCCTTTGACAGCCACCGAAAGTGATTCATCAGTGCGTCAAATAGTTGAAAACTCACTAGCTTGAAGGATTTTAAGTGAAATTAAGCTAATTCAAAACAAATCCCCTTACCTCCTTCCAGTAAACTTCTAACTCTTAACGTGTCCATCGATAATTCAAATATTCTTCGAGTAGGAGGCATATTTCTGAGACAACAAAGCCTGACTCAAGATCATAAACACCTGATTTTACTCCCCAAAGGTCATCTGATTACAAACTTAATAATTGAGCATTTTCATGCAGGACCACAGTTGACTCTTTCTCTAATTCGTCAAATTCTGGTTTACGAACGGACGATCATAGGTTAGATAAGTTCTCAACAGATGCTGTGCAAAAAACTAAAAGCTGCAACATGCCAACAAATAATGGCAAATTTTGCCTTTCGAACGTGTAAATTCAACCGTCCTTTCCAAAAAAAATTGGGATTGACTTTTGTGGACCTGTTACAAAACCAAACCTACAAGCAGAATTAAAATCAAATCCTATATTTGTAATTGTCTGCACAAAGGCACTTGGACTGTTTCTGATCTTTCGACTCGGGCTCTTTTGGCATGCCTCAGAAGATTTGTAAGTCGAAGGGGCTTCCGTCTGATGTGTTCTCGGATAACGGAAAAACTTTGTAGGACTCGCTAACGAACTTAAAAAAAAAAAAAACCTGTTCAGTCTTCTAAAAACTGAAGTTAAACGTTTTGCTTCTCAATCTATTCATTGGCATTTTAATCCTCCCTATTCTCCAAACTTTGGAGGTATGTGGGAATCTGCTGTTAAGTCCACAAAAAGTTAGTTAGAGCCTGTAAATCTGTAGTTTTGAACTTGAGGAATTGACAACTTTTCTCTACCAAATAGAGGCTATATTGAACTCTACCTCTAGTTCCTATGTCCTCGGATCCATCGGCTTAACAGCATTAACCCCGGGACATTTCTTGATACGGTCTCAACTGCTAGACATTCCAGAGTCAACCAGTAATATCACCTTTACGCTGAGTCAACGGTGGAAACTCATTCAAAAGATGAGATCTCAATTTTGGAACCGCTGGGCTCGTGACTATCTGAATCAACTCCAACAGAGACCTAAATCGTGGAGCACTCCTTGTCGTGGTCTAAAGGTTAGATCTGGTAGCAATTCACGAGTATTCCTTTTGCCACCTTTAAAATAACATTTAGGGCGTGTGTCCAAAAGCTTTCCTGGAGCAGATGGCCATGTCCGCGTGGTCAACCACAAGACTTCATCTGGGGAGGTGAGACCTGTCTCAAAGGTGACTGGTACTGCCCGGCCCGATGTTCAGTCTCGATCCACTAGACGGCGCTAGTGCATTTTGATTTACATAATCAACGAATAAGGGTTTGTATCTGAGTAATAAGCGTTTAGTTGGGAATATAAAGTCGCGCTGAAACTCGCGTTTCTTAATTCAGCCCGAAATCAAAATCAACTATGATTACTGTGTCGGTGAGTCAAAACATGCTTATTAATCGGATATAGATTCTCATGGTAGATTCAAATTCATTTGTTAGAATTGGATATTACTTGTGTTATATCAGTATTTGTATTAGTTCTGTCCAGTTAAATTGTAATGTTTCGTGTTTAAGTGTATATAATAAATTTAAAGGAATATATATATTGGTTACAGTTCATTTATTAATCTTAATTATCAACAATTACTAATGATTCATCGGCATTTTGAATTGTCTAAATTTGTATCATGCATTTCTGTATTTTCAAATACTCTCCTTCGTTAAAAAGAAATACTTGATGATTTATGATCTTAATTCTTTGTTCGCAATAGATTTGAATGTCTAGTATTGTCTACCACGAAAACTGCTCCAGACACAAAGTCGGCCTGTCATGCTATAGAAGCGGACCTTATCGTGTTTTCTATGGATGATGTTTGAAAAGTTTCAAGTTTGACATTGGAACTTGATGATAAATTGGAAATGTACTTGTAAAGATTTTTACTTATCGTCGACGCCGCCTAACTGGTATAGTGTTCATAGCGCTTGTCTGTTACCGTAGGCGGGTTCGAACCCCGGTTTATAAGAGCATGGATGTTGGTGATTGTCTTTGTTATGAGTAGCGGCGGCTCGCCCATTAGGTGCCCCTTCACAAGTAAGAGTCAATGTTCCTCTTGTAATACAGAGAGGTCAGTGGTTGGGCTTGGGAAAAACTTACCGTCGATACTTGTAAGCAACCTTTCAACTGCCAACATTCCGGAAAAACTATAAAATCACGCCATCCTTGAGAGTTACTACTACTCAAAAGAAATATGCTGTTTCTATGGCGACTGCCAATACACACACTTGGAGTCGAGAGCAGCATTGTCTGTTTATACAATCTCGGACGGATTTAATTTTGTTTTTCGAGAATGCTGACTTGGGGCGGAAAGAGGTAATTAACTGGTATCGATAAGTCAAAGTCTTTACATGTATATTTCCAATTTGTCACCAAGTACGTCAATGTTACAAACTTGAATACAATTTTTCAAGCATTCCCATGGAAAACAAGATGAGGTCCGTTTCTACGGCAACAGACGGGTTGACGGTGTCTGGAGCAGTTATCATGGTAGACATACACAGTATCAGTCTTCATTCTAACCACTAATTAGAGATGGGCTAAACAGCTATTTAACGATGACAGGTTAACTGTTATTGCTATTTCGTGATAATAGTTATTAACTGTTAATATTAATTTTGTTATCTGTTAGAGCAACTAATACCAACAGGTAGGAGCTAAATGTAACGATTATTAACTGTTTAAAATTGTCGTTAAGTGATTTTAAAATATTTCGCTTTTTCAAGTTTTTTTTATTTTTATCAGATTCTAAATTAAAATCTAATTCACGCTTCACTGCTAACATTTATGGATAGCTGTTAACATTTACGACTAGTCACTAAATATTTTACAATGACACTTGAAACTGCTATCGAAATAACAGCCCATATATATATCTACCATTAATGAACTATAGCAGTGGTTCCCAAAGTGTGGTCCATGGACCCTAGGGGTTAGCGTAAAATATGCAACATTCACTAGCCAAAATAGAACTTTCAAGCGGCCGAAAACATGTTATCCATCGTATGTAAATATCGATAAATATAAATAATATGTTTTTATATTGTTACAGAAAGAAAGATAATAAAAAATAAACAAAGAATTTAATTTGATGCGTGATTGCATTGATTTAACAATTTTTTTTTTAATATTTGGCTCGATTTTTGTAGTAACCAAGAGCAAAATGAATTCTAACTTTTCCTAAGTCAAGCCGTTTCTATTTTTCGATTTGTTAATATTCTTGACTGAAAAGTTTGTTAACAGGTATATGTTGACCCAAAGAGACTTGCGCATTTTAATGCAATACCTCGCAGCGAAGTTTCGTGACTTGTTTAAGCTAAAATAACGCATGGTGAGAGGTGGGCCGCCAAGAAATCAACTGAGGGCAGCATCAGGCCCACGGTCTGCATACCTGGTCTAGAGGGATATGTATATGTTGTGGTTTTCCTTGGAACGTTTGTGGTTTCCTTTAAATGTTTTTGTATTTTCCACTGCTAAGCGTGTGAAGTGAATGCTTTCATTCAACTCCATCTTTTTACTTCAAATTTGTGGTTCATTTTTATACTCATTGAGTGCATTCAAAGGAAAAATCCACATGGTAAAAGCACATGAACGCTGCTCATTAGATCTTGGAGATTAGATATTATATCTTAGGGATTAGATCTTGTTTGTTTACTGCATCTACAAACTGACACACATTTTCTCCAGTGCTCCCCTCATGTGTTCAGCTCATGTCTATGCCACAAGGGCACCCCTATGTTATCAATGACCCCGAAAACCACAAATGCTCTCCACTCCTTCCCCACCGCAACTGCAATTCGATAGCCAGGAGCGCAAGAACGAATTCGCAGAACTTCTAGAAAACCGGATCAGGTGAATTCTAAGAATTTCGGTTGGTTTCAACCTTAGAGTTTTCAACCCTTCAAGGTGATTGCCAGTCGTTCCTGGAATGCCTCCTCCTACTCGTCAAGGAGGGTGCTGCTGTTGCTTATCCACGGGTCCACGGAATCTTTACGCATGTCTGAGCTGGAGATAAGCTGTTTCCTTCTGGTCTTCCACCAATTAATTCCAAGAGACAAATTCAAAAGGCAACTGATCCTTGGCTATGAGAAAGTTGCAGCTTCGTTGCCACCTTTTTTGGCTTAAAACCTAAGCACCCTCAGTCGCGATCAATAAATGGGAAGGTGACCTTTTCTCAATTGCGGCTGGGCGAGGCATATGGTTCTCATTAGCATTTAAGTTTCTGCACCCTAGATCGAATTTTTATTAAATTCACCCACCCTTGTGTAACTAGCATTTATTTTAATTACTTTTTCTTTTTATGATGTGGAGATGAGCTGCTATGCAGCTGGTGCTCCGAAAGTGATATCTCGTCGAAACCACTTGGACAGGACATCTCATCCACCAAGATCTGACCAATTTTGCTAATGACTAGATATCTCATCCACCAAGATCTGACCAATTTTGCTAATGACTAGATATCTCATCCACCAAGATCTGACCGTTATTTTCACTGGCATTCCATGGCGGTGAAAATAAAGGACGTTAAAATAAAAACTGTAGTCTCACTCAAATTTACGTTAAAAAAATTGTCGCTTTTGCTTCAAGTTTTGTCGATTTTTATTTTGTCACTAAATTACATTCTTTTTGTTGGGAACATCGGACTTCAATAGACGCTACGACACTGATTATATAATATATACTATGGTTTCGTCAACACGAAATTCGAGAATGTTTGGTTAAAATGATTTTTAGCATCAAATTTACCATCCTCATTATGTATATAACTTATACAGATCTTTGCTCTTTCAGATAGTTTAGAGTATGGATTTGTTTGCCAACTTGAAAAGTTTCTTCAAAACCAATACCACAACCATCGACAACAACATCTTTCGCCTCCACTACAAATGTACCTCCATGATCCTTGTGGTATTCAGCATCCTGGTAACAGCCAGGCAGTACATCGGAGACCCCATCGACTGCCTTGCGGACGCAAAGGTACCCAACAACATGCTGGATACCTTCTGTTGGGTCCACGGTACCTTCAGCGTACCGGATGCATGGGAAAAAATTATAGGTGAAGAGGTTCCATACCCTGGAGTGGGCTCGTCCGCTAAGAATGTACATCGCGTCTACCATTCCTATTACCAGTGGGTATGCTTCGTGTTGTTCCTCCAGGCCATCATGTTCTACATTCCTCGGTACTTCTGGAAGGTAGCGGAACGCGGGAGGATCAAGACCTTAACCTTGGGTCTCAATTCTCCCGTTCTGACAACAGAAGAGAAGGAAAAGAACAGGCAGTTGTTGGTGGAGTATCTGATATCCAACCTCAACCACCACGGGATGTACTTCGTGAATTACGCGATCGCAGAGGTCATGAACTTCGTCAATGTCGTCGGTCAGATCTATCTGGTGGACGTGTTTCTAGGGAAGGAGTTCTCCACGTACGGTGTCAAAGTCCTGGAGTTTTCCAATTGGGATGGATCAGTTCGTTATGATCCCATGATCAGGGTCTTTCCACGTGTGACCAAATGCATCTTCTACAAGTTTGGGTCTGGAGGTGGGATGGACAAAGCCGACGCCATGTGCATCCTTCCCATCAACATCATCAATGAGAAGATCTACATTTTTCTCTGGTTCTGGTTCATTATTGTGGCCGTGCTGACAGGACTGGTCCTGGTGTACCGGTACCTGACAATTTTCTGGCCCAAATCTAGGTTTATGGTGACTAGTACCAGAGCGCGTTTGGTTGATCCCCGTAGCTTAAGTGTCGTTATTAATAAGTGTAAGATGGGTGATTGGTTCATTCTGGACTTATTGTCCAAGAACCTCGATCCTTTGAACTTCAGGGATGTCGTCAATGATTTCGCGAGTAGACTCGAAGAGAAAAATTTTGATCATATGAGTAGTGCACGAGCATAACTTATAGTGATTATTAATGCAGTGCACATTTTGTACAGCCATCTCTCCTTCAATGCCTTTGCTGCAGACTTAAAAGTAAATTGAACTTTAATCATTCCATTTTTTCATGTCATAATTGTTTTATTCGTTGAATCTTATTTGTTGAAGAGGACCGACAATAAACACAGGGTCATTGATTTTTTTTTATACTTATTTCGTCCATTGCTGTATATTACTACAAACATGTATATTTTCGTTAATAAAAATACTATGATTTTTACAAAAGGAGTTGGACATTTTTATGGTTCGACCAAAATGCTTAAGAATTTGACTCTTATGAAATGTTTATTTCAAGGTGTAGTATAGCTGCAATATCAATCAGTTAAAGTACTTCCAATAGCGTTATTGCATCTTGAAAACATTGCAAAATAACATTTGCAGGTTTACTCAATCTACAAACGTTGTTGAAAATTGAAATACTGACTTGTTTTCTGTAGAAATATTAAACAGCTAGCAGAAGACCCAAGCATAACATCTGCTTAAAATTTCTTAATTGCTTATATATTGATGGTAGTGTTTACTCATATCAATGTTTCAATTCATTTAGAGAATATAAGCATCGATGTCAAAAAATAGTAAAGCAGCCTTTCATGTATCTCTTAGTGGTAATTTTTATGTCCAATAGGGAAAAGTGCACACCTCAGTCATGTTACCAAATTAGCTTCTGAACGTTCACTTCAAGAGCGTCTCATTCACTTATTCAAAAGCGAATAATTTTTTGACGTTCAAATCATTTTCGCGCTTTCTCGTATTTTCTGATCTGATTTCTATCTTCCAGATTTCATATTGCTTTTGTAAGCAGACTGCTGAAGAGTTTCGTTAGAGTGGCGAGCTCTTCCGTGTAAAAAGCAATATTACGCAGCTCCATAGCTTTCAAACATATTTAAACTGTTTTAATTAAACATGTTTGAATGTTTGCACGGAGTGCTGTTTCGGGTTACTGTACGGTGGTGCGAGCTATATTTTTAGCAATATACAGCTCCATAGCTCAAATCAAGCATATTTGACCTAAACAGTCACTTATGAATCCTGTAACGGTAAATTTTCCTTATTGCTTATATCCTCTAATCATTTGACACCAAACACAAATAACTCCCGGACAAAAGAAAAACAAAAAAAAATATGAAATAAAAAAATACAGTACCACCGTGATTTTCAGTTTTTTTCGCTTTCCTCGAAATTTTCATGGACATTTTCCCAACAAAAAAATACCATTGAAGTGAACATTGGCTCTTTCAAAAGATCTTAATGCTTCATAGCGAAATCATTATTTTGATTGAAAACCTTTAAATGTATAATAGCATTATAAACTGAGGAAAAACTTAACCATGTAGATTATAGAAACAAGGATTGAGGAACAAGGACATTAAACAAAGATAACATTAAAATAATTAACTGATGCTTTTTTTCATCTTCAGAACATTCTTCTGATCCGTAAGGGATTGTATAGGCTTCTGCAGTTGAAATTAATTGAATAAAATTGTTTATTATAGTCACTGATGTATTGTAGACATTGTGAGGATTCATTGATGGACCCCTCAATTATCCCTCCCAAAGGCAAACTCGCCGACAGGTCGTAAAAGAGCCGGACAATACATTTCCATCTCTCTGGCGCCAGACGGTCGGGACTTGGATCGAAGAGGACAAAAGGGGATTCGTTCCGAAAAGAGCCCAGGTGTTTAGGAGTGAACCTGCCAGGTGATTAAGTCCACCTGCGCTAAGTAGCTGATCCCATTTTACGTCAGAGAGTCTCTACCGAATCAGCAACCTCAAAAATGAGCAAAGTAAAAACGAACCAATTAAAAGTAAGAACCAATCAAGAACGAACGAATCGAGAACCACCAGCGAACAAAGGCTGGGAGGTTTCAAAAGGAAAAGCAGGGAGTCGAATCGTCAGTTCTTGCTTGTGATCTCGATCGATCAGCTTAACTCAGCGACCCTTTGAGCGGTCACTCCTTAGGGAGAAAATATATTTTTTGAAGACGGTTCTCTCAACCAGAGAGGACGCGTTCTTGTAGCCGGCGTAGGCTGCCCATCTCGAGTCTTGTTTGTTTCCCGAGCTAGCGTCTTAGCTCAGTGACCCTTTGAGCGGTCAACCCCATTAAGGAGCTCTTAATAATTTGGAAGACGGTTCTCTCACCCTGAGAGGACGCGTTCTTGTAGCCTGGCGTAGGCTGCCTATCTCGAGTTCCTGCTTATTTCTCGTTCGAGACTTGAACCAGCGGAGCCGTGCCTGTCTTGTGCCGATCCGACGACCCCAGCGGAGCCGTGCCTGTCTTGTGCCGATCCGACGACCCCAGCGGAGCCGTGCCTGTCTTGTGCCGATCCGACGACCCCAGCGGAGCCGTGCTGTCTTGTACTGACCCGACGACCCCAGTGGAGCCGATCCCTGATTGTGCCGAACCGACGACCTGCGGAGAGTTCGGTACCGACTTCTCGTCCGGCAGTGAACCTGCCTTGTCCCGTCGTCCAGTGAGGATCCAGTGCTGATCTTGTGAAATCGTCACCCGACGAGTAGAGTTTCATCTAGAGACTGTTGAGATACCTTTCTCCAACTCAGAGACTTTCGTACGTCCTGAGATTTCGACACCCTGTCGCATCCAGTTAGCAGAGGCATAGAAATTCGTGAAAGTGTCGTGTAAATAGATTCTAATATAGTCAAGAAATTGTTTTAAATAAAATTATCGTTTGTTATTTAAGCCAGACTGTTCTCTGTAGATTTGAATCTACCACGCTACCCAGAGAATTACTACAGTCTACTTAAATTATTGGTGGCAGCAGGTGGGATTGTTAGCCATTAAATAAAAAATTGGCAACCACACCTTTAGCGTAGTAAGCCCACCCAGGATTTATTACGTGACGACATCCAGTCCAGAGGCAAACTCAAGAAGAGTTGTGAAGTGAGAAAAAGCAGAACCATCCAGAACTGCTACAACGTGAAGGACATCCTGTCCAGTGTTGAAAAAAAGTGCTAGTGTGCCAGTGAAAGAAAAAAAAACGAACGCCCGTCTGACATCCCAACAGAGGCAGAGCAGAGACCTGTCGAAAAAGCAGAGCCAGTCGTCAGACAAGGTAAGCTTGACATTTCTTTAGAGGCAATTTAATAGATTATTGTTTTAAATTGTTGAGAAAAAAACTGTTGTGAAAAGTGTTTAAATTTTTAAATTGATTTAATTGTGGAATCCATTCTAAAGAAATTCTGATTACTAGTGTAGAACCATGGCGTTTTTAACTAAGCAGAAAAAGGTAGACTTGCAGAAATTAGCATACGAGTTTAATGTTGAGTTTGGTTCCGAAGATCGAATCATGGATCTAGCAAGGAAAATACAGGAATGCAATCATTTTAGCGAGGAAAGCGCTAAGGATATGATAGTTAATATCATAGAAGAGAGGAAATTGGCTGAGACGGAGGCTAGAGAAGAGAGGGAATTAGCTGCGGAAAGGGCTTTCGAACTAGAGAAGCTAAGATTACAACAATCGGGAGAAGTAAATAGTTTAAGTTCGTCTAGCCATGATAGCGGGAAACCGTCTAAAAACATTAAATCAGTCATGCAAAAGTTTGATGCTGACAAAATAGATATGGCCTTGTTCTTAACGCTTTTTGAACGCCAGAGTAGAAAATTAAAAATCGAGTATGACGAATTGGTCTCACAGCTGCTTAGTCTGTTGCCGATTGAAATCGCGGAGATTATTATTCGTGAACCCGAGGAATTGAGTGATGATTATGATCATGTAAAGTCCGTACTTCTCGCTAGATTCAAGCTTAGCGCAGAATCCTTTAGATGCAAATTTCAAACGCATCAGAGACAAAATGGCTCTTTATGGAAGGACATGATCTTCGAACTAAGAAGCTATCTAGAAGGGTGGCTTAGCGGAATTCAAGTTGAGGATTTTGATTCTCTTAAGAATCTGATGATCGCTGATCAAATGAAAAGAAGGGTACCGGCCGACATAAAGGACCACTTTATTGATCAATGGGGCGAGTTGACCGAACCGAGCGCATTGGCTGAGAAGCTAGACGCGTACGAGTCAACCCGTCGAGTCAAGAAACAGGTGTTCTCCAAACTACCGGAGAAAAGGGCTCTCGACCGCCCAAAACCTATTGAAAAGCCGAATCAGGGAAAGAAATTCGGGGGGAAGAAAAATCACGGAAAGGACTGGAGATCGGGAAGTAAGGGAACCAACACAGAATGGCGGACAAGGGAATTTGAGAAACGTAGTGGCCCCGTTTGTTTTAATTGTAACCTACCTGGTCATATACGCCCTCAATGCCCCGAGTTAAAGAAAGTAGCGGAACCCTTAAATAATCTTGCTACGAGCGCAAATTTTGCTCCCTCATTTGAGCCTTATTTAAGCAAGGCCAAAATAAATGATGTTGACATGGTATTGTTGCGTGATTCAGGAACAACCATTGACCTGGGACCCCTAGACTTGGTGAAACCTGAGGATTTTACAGGCGAGCACATTTGGGTTAAGCAACCTCTGGACAACCACTTCAAGTGCCTACCTTTGGCAAGAATTAAAATCGAAAGTCCAGAACTCGGCGTAATTAGGACTAAGGCAGCAATTGTAGGTAAATCCGTCGAAATGCGACATTACCTCTTAGGAAATTCCACCCAGGAATTAATTGAATCGCAAAGAGTAAAACCAGAACTGGTAAACGCGATTATGACTAGGAGTCAAACCAAACGTCTGAGCCCTGAACAGACTGTAGTTGAGGAAAACCAGACAGAAATAGATCCACTTGAGGTAACGGAACCCGAAAATGAACTAGAGGACGAAAATTTGGGGATAGAGTTACCACCCTTACAGGAAAATTCGGAAATCGAATTAGTAGGCATTCACGCTGAAACGTTTGCCAAGGAACAGCAGAATTGTCCCGAACTCAAATCTATTTGGGATAAGGTCAGGCAAAATAAAACGAGTGAGTTCGTGATTGAAAAAGAGCTACTCTTTAGGCAGTCTAAGGATCATCGAGGCGAAGAGCGGAGGCAGCTATTAATACCCGCTATATATAAAAATAAAATTTTAAGCCTTTGTCATGATGGGTTCGGATCCCACATGGGCAATACGAAAACTAAAGATAAGCTGTTGCGCTATTATTTCTGGCCCCAGTGTATTAAGGGGATCGAGGAATATGTGAAATCGTGCGATGCTTGTCAGAAAGTCGGGAAATCCTCGGAACAAAAGAGAGCGCCCCTTAAGTTAGTGCCCGTGATCACCGAAGTGTTCGCGAAGATGAATATAGACATTGTGGGTCCCTTGCCAATATCACCGAAAGGGAACAAATATCTCCTGACGGCTATTTGCCTTGCTTCCAAATACCCGGAAGCTATTCCTTTATCAGCAGTGAACTCAGAAACCGTCACTGATGCCTTGCTTGCTATCTTTGGTAGAATAGGTTTCCCCAAAGAACTACAACTGGACAATGCTACGTATTTCACTAGCAACCTCACAACTACCTTCTTTAAGAGGTTTGGGATTAAGGTGGTGCGTAGTTCGATCTATCATCCACAAACGAACCCGGTGGAACGGTTCCACCGGACCCTAAAGAGACTTTTGAAAGCGATGTGCCTGGAGCTAAAAGAAAATTGGGAGGACGTACTTCCATCGGCTCTCTTGGCTTTGCGGAACGTAACCCATGCGTCAACCGGTTTTAGCCCCGCAGAGCTAATTTACGGGAAGAATTTGAGAATGCCCGAATCCATTTTATTTGACAAATGGTGCCAAAGTCCCCCATGTGAAGACATTGTCACGGAGTACGTATTCCAGTTGATAAATCGATTGCGACGGTGTCAACAGGTAGCCACCGCAACCGAAACGGACGCAAAAGTTAAAAGGAAGTCGTACTACGACAAAGGATCGGTGAAGCGCGAGTTTAAAGTAGGCGATCGCGTCAGTATTGTCATCTTGCCAACAAACAAAATTCGCCGTAAAATGGGTTGGTCCGGGAACTATAGAGAAACAGCTTTCGGAGACCAATTACGTTGTTAAGATGCCAGGGAAGGTAGAGAAGGTACGAGTGTACCACATTAACTTATTAAAGCCATACCACCAGCGGATGGAAAGCGTAAATGTTTTGATGAGCGAAGTATTCTCTCACGACACCGTAGAATCTGATTTGGATATTCAGTATCCTATCGCAGATCCGAATATTTTTGATTTCGGAGAGGTAGTGAAAAACAGTAAATTGGAAGAGCGATGCACGCAGGATCAAATCAATGAACTTGGGAAATTGTTAAAATCCCATAGGCAATTATTTTCAAATGATCCCGGTAGGACGAATCTTATCGAACATGATATCGATTTAATTAGTGACAAACCCATTAGATCGAAACCCTACCGCACCTCTCCTAGACAAACGGAAATCCTCAAGTCAGAAATTAAGAGGATGTTGGATTTAAAAATCATTGAGATCGGGGAGTCCGATTACACTTCCCCCATGATTTTAGTAGAGAGTCCAGGACGTGACCCTCGCCCTTGTGTCGATTATCGTCGATTAAATTCCATCATTAGGACGGAATATTATCCACTGCCTAATATGGACGAGCGAATCGAACAAGTGGCAGCCGCAAAATATATAACGGTCATAGATCTGACCAAGGGATATTGGCAGATACCCTTGAGTCTTAAGGCACAAAGATTGGCCGCTTTCGTGACTCCATTCGGGTCATATAGACCACTAGTTCTTCCGTTCGGACTAGTAAACGCGCCATATTGCTTCTCAAAATTCATGGCTCAACTCTTACAAGGTTTAGATGAATTTTGTGTACCCTACTTAGACGATGTAGCTATATTTTCGCAAACTTGGGAGGAACACATCAAACACCTCGATGTGGTTCTTAAGAAAATCACGTATGCGAAATTAACAATTAAACCTGCCAAATGCAAGTTCGCACAGAGCAGTGTCAAATATTTGGGACATATGGTAGGGAGTGGATGTAGAACTCCGACTGAGGCGAAAATCCAAGCGGTAGTTGATTTCCCCACACCCAGGAATAAAACACAGATCAGACAATTTTTAGGTTTGAGTGGATATTACGCCCGGTATATCCAAAATTATGCCATAATAGCCGAGCCATTAACGAGGGCATTAAAAGGAAAGAATAGAAGGGAGGAGGTAGAGTGGTCCACGGAATGCGACTCAGCTTTCCGAGAGCTGAAAACGAAACTCACTGAGAAGCCGGTGTTGTACGCCCCAGACTTCTCAAAGAAATTTATCCTCCAAACTGACGCTTCCAACCAAGGAATCGGGGTAATCATGGCACAAAAAGGACCAGATAAAGTTGATCACCCGATATTATATTTAAGCCGGAAGTTTACCGACACAGAAAAGAAATTCTGCACTACCGAAAAAGAATGCGCAGGCATTATTTACGCAATTAAAAAGCTGCGGCATTACTTGGACGGACAACGCTTCACTATTGAAACGGACCACAATCCGTTAGTATTTTTAAAGAATAACTCCGGGAATAACCCGAGATTGATGAGGTGGGCGTTGGCTTTACAGCCCTTCAATTACCAGATCATCCATAGGGCTGGGAAGGACAACCAACATGCAGATTGTCTGAGCAGAATGCTGTCGGAAAATTAAATCGTACCAAAAGTACCGATTTAAATTGTACATAAACCCCAGTATTTGATTGAACTTATGTGATAAAATATAATTGTATCACAAGAGTAGGATGTAAGAGTATTGTAAATAGTAGATGTAACTTGAAATTTAAGTGTTGAAATCATGTTAAAATTTTGTATATAAATTCTTAAAATTGTTGCCTCTAATGA
This sequence comes from Meta bourneti, assembly GCA_933210815.1. Taxonomy (NCBI): domain Eukaryota; kingdom Metazoa; phylum Arthropoda; class Arachnida; order Araneae; family Tetragnathidae; genus Meta; species Meta bourneti. The sequence goes on along the minus strand of OW119926.1, from coordinate 73,484,395 downwards.
TGTGTCGAGTTGCCATGTCTAACCCTTGCCTTATAGATTTTGCCATACCACAAAATCTTTCTTAGGGGGGAGGGGTTGTGAGGATTCATTGATGGACCCCTCAATTATCCCTCCCAAAGGCAAACTCGCCGACAGGTCGTAAAAGAGCCGGACAATACATTTCCATCTCTCTGGCGCCAGACGGTCGGGACTTGGATCGAAGAGGACAAAAGGGGATTCGTTCCGAAAAGAGCCCAGGTGTTTAGGAGTGCACCTGCCAGGTGATTAAGTCCACCTGCTAGGTAATCAAGCCACCTGCGCTAAGTAGCTGATCCCATTTTACGTCAGAGAGTCTCTACCGAATCAGCAACCTCAAAAATGAGCAAAGTAAAAACGAACCAATTAAAAGTAAGAACCAATCAAGAACGAACGAATCGAGAACCACCAGCGAACAAAGGCTGGGAGGTTTCAAAAGGAAAAGCAGGGAGTCGAATCGTCAGTTCTTGCTTGTGATCTCGATCGATTAGCTTAACTCAGCGACCCTTTGAGCGGTCACTCCTTAGGGAGAAAATATATTTTTTGAAGACGGTTCTCTCAACCTGAGAGGACGCGTTCTTGTAGCCGGCGTAGGCTGCCCATCTCGAGTCTTGTTTGTTTCCCAATAAAATTGCTTATTATAGTCGCATATTTATTGTACTTTCAAATCTAGTTTTTTAATTCAACAGGACAAGGGCTTGATGCTGTTGAAATTAACTAATAATAAAATTGCTTTCTATAATCACTGATTTATTGTAGACTTTCAAATCTCGTTTTTCCAATTTGGCTATGGGTAAGGGCTCATTGAGGGGTTGCTGCAAAAAGTATGCGGTGGCAGATCTCCCGAAGATATCAGCTCCTCAAATCTGGAAGTTCTCATCTGGAAATGTTCTGTAATAAAACTGAAATTTATCTTGAGTAAATTTCATTTTTGACCGAGCTAATTGAGGTCTCCATCTTCATTTCTCTTCCTATTGACGAATCTTGAACTGAAAGGAATTGTGAAATTGAAGAAATCACGTTGAGGCATGTTCACCAGACAACGTGGAATTTCTTGATATTGATTTGAATTTACATCAGTCATGGGCTACTTCAATGTCAATGTTTCATTTTTGCCCTTTTTCTATAGATGCATTGATTGTATCCGACTCCATGTGAGGGTATTCAGATTCCATTATCTTTCTAACTCACACATCGAATAACAGTACTAGACCAATGTATTTGTTTTGGCCTTAGAACGAATCACTGGAAACAGCTCTTCAATGGTGGATGATGAAGACAAAACAGAAGTTTCGTTCTCTGCATTGTTCTTCGTACAGCCGATACATTTGCACCATAGATAAATCAAAACTTAAATAATACCTATTTTCTTTTTCCCATTAGTAACGTCTTTTATAAGCCGGGAAGCTGGTTATGTGCCGTCTCCCATTAGTAGAATTTTTCCCAGCACATTTTTAAACATTAAAAAGTCTTTGACTTCTACTGAAACCTAAGGAGCACAAACTAGAGATGAGTTGTTATTCCAATAACAGTTAAAATAACAGTGTTCTAAAAAACAAATAGCAACTCCTATCGAAAATAATAGCAATTACCGATAAATGCTAGCAGGGTAGCAATTTAAATCAAATTAAATTTGTTTAAAATTGAAATTGATAAGAATGCTTGATAAAAATAAAACATTAAAATTATTAAATAGTTTTAAAATATTTAATGGCTAATCAAAGCAGTTAATAACTTTTCAAATTAATCGATAATGTCAATTTCTACAACTGTTTCAATTAGTTCCTGACTGATAGCAAAACTGTTAATATCAACTGCAAATAATAACTTATTACAAATTAACAATAAGAATTAACACTGTTATCGGGAAATAACTGATTTGCCCATATTAATAAACTATGTCCACTTTGTTCAGTCTCCTGAAATTTCACAAAAGGAAAAAAATTTCCCATCAGGAGTGAAAAATAGAATTTAGGAAATATGCCCCTTTTCATGAAAACACCAAAATACACTGCTGGCCACCGTAAATGCAACACCCTGAAGGAAGCATGCAAATAATATGAAATTTACAACATGCATTAGCGAAGGTGAGATATGCAAATGATTAGAATTTCAGCGCAGACGCACATCACGCGCGCCTGTGGCGCCACTCAAAGCGCTATTTAAGGCTTGGAGATTTCGACGATTTCAAGTACGGCAATTGTGTTTTTCTTGTGGTTTTTTCAAAAAAAACGATCAATTATGCCTCGTAGAAAACAGCGATCATCTTTTGATCAAGTATCCGAGTTCGACAGAGGAAGGATAGTGGCCTACCGAGATTGTGGATTATCTTTCAGGGAAATCGGTAGTCGTGTTGGACGAAACCAAACAACTGTAATGCGGATATGTGATCGTTGGATGCAGGAGGGTACGACAGACCGACGTGTTCGATCGCATTCACCTCAGTGCACCACTTCACGTGATGACAGGCATATTGTGCGTATGGCAGTGACGGATCGCTCAGCCACATCACGAACCATAGCACAGCACATTCAGTCTGTACCGCATCATCCAGTGTCTACGCGTACCATTCGACGCCGTTTACAGCAGAGTGGTCTGTCCGCAAGACGTCCATTGCTTCGTCTACCCTTGACGCAGAACCACAGACGTTTCCGCCGCCAATGGTGCGATGAAAGAAGGATGTGGACGGCAGAATGGAATGAAATTGTCTTTACTGACGAGTCACGCTTCTGTCTGCAACACCACGATGGTCGGATTCGAGTCTGGAGATACCGTGGAGAGAGGATGCTGAACAGCTGCGTTATGCACCGCCACACTGGTCCTGCACCGGGTATTATGGTATGGGGCGGTATTGGATATCACTCTCGCACTCCTCTAGTACGCATTGCCGGTACTTTAAACAGCCAGCGCTACATCTCCGAGGTGTTGGAGCCAGTTGTCCTTCCTTACCTTCAGGGCTTGCCCACAGCCATATTTCAACAGGATAATGCGCGACCACACGTGGCACGCATTGTCCAAGGGTTCTTCGTCAATCGCCAGATTGAATTGCTTCCCTGGCCAGCTCGCTCTCCGGATCTTTCGCCGATAGAAAACATGTGGTCCATGGTTGCTCAACGATTGACCCAGAATACATCCCCAGCTGCCACACCAGATCAACTTTGGCAACGTGTGGAAGCTGCTTGGTCTGCTGTACCCCAAGAACACATCCAAAGTCTCTTTGAATCAATGCCGAGGCGTGTGGCAGCGGTGATCTCCAACAATGGCGGCTACTCTGGCTACTGATTTTGGCAGGAACCACACTTCACAGAAGTCTATAAATTTAATCATTTGATACTTGGTCAACATGTTATCTACAAAATAAATTTTGTTGTGATATCTCTTGTCTTTCTTGGTGTTGCAATTTGGGTGGCCAGCAGTGTATATGAAATTATAACTCAAAGATAATAGAATAATGTTAATATGGTCGCACGCAAAAAAGTGATGTATACTTATTATTTCAATTAATCACTGTTAATTCATGTATCTAATAACTGCAAGTGCACACCTTCCTTAATCGTAGTATTAGAATTAGCTTCAGAACGTTCACTTCAAATTGCATCTCATTCACTTGTTCAAAGACGATTCGGTATTTCTTGACGTCCAGACCTATTTTCGCTTTTGTTGAGATTTTACTTTCTGCGATGATTTCTGTCTTCCAGATTTCCCATTGTCTCCTGTAATCAGACTGCTGAAGAGTTTCGTTCAAGTGGCGAGCCTCTTGCGTTTAAATGACAATATTATGCAGCGCCATAGCTTTCAAACATGTTTCAACTAAGCGGCAAAATTGGCGAATAAATCCCGTAGCAGTTGAATTTAAATCATTTTTATCCGTTTGTTGCCATTCTCCAGTATGCAAATAACGTCGATTTCTGAGCCACGTACATTAGTGAAATTAGTAGAAAAAGGGCCAATGTCCATTTTGTAAGTTTTTGGAAACAGTTGATATAGTACTTTTTTGTTACTTATATTTTTAAGAGAATAAATATACTTACGGAACGGACGTATCAATTACGGAGTGCAAACTGATTTTCAGCAAACCTCCACATCATAAGTAAGAGAGTTTATAATTTATTGATCAGTACTTGAAAAGAGAACAGTTGAAGGTAAGTATCGCTAAGTATTTGGGGAATAGGTAAGTAATGAGAGAGTGAAAATAGCCTAGAACTTAATGTAATTTATTCTACAATTAGAAGTCCAATTCACGTTCCAAAGAAGTAGATAGGTAGAAGACGTTTAGGTAGACTGACTATCAGGTCCGATAAAAAGATGGAAAAACGCAAGAGCTTGGAAGTAATGAAGTTGTACAATGCTTTGATTCTTTCATAATGTATTGACAGGAAGATATTGGCACTTTTTACTATTACAACTTTCATTACCTCGAAGTGATTTGTTGACATAACTCAAAATCAGCAAATTTGGACACTGACTGTTTTTCTACCAAATGTAGATATATAGTTTTCCTGCGTTTTACATGGGGCCTCGGTAACCCGGTTCGAAAAATAGCGGATTAGCAACTGGGGGTTGCGAATTCGAAACTATCCAACCAAAGACCTTCGTGTGGGTGGGGCCTGGTGCACGTTAAATCTGTGTCACCTCAAATGTCTTCACTTTGGCGTGGAAGTTTAGAGAGTGGGGTGCCAGCTGAGGTGTTGACTTAGTCATCTGACCGTGGTACTAAATTACAATGTGTTATCCTCGGATCTTTCCTACCGGGATTGATCTCAGACCGTCACCAATAGTCCGTTGTGTTGCTTCAATGCGACGTTAATGGAACTACCTACCTTCATTTTACATTATTCGATTTTATTTGGAGCGAAGAGCGGCAACGGGTATCCCTTGTCGAAAAGTCTGTCTACACCTGTGATCATGCTATAGAGATGCAAAATGGAAATTATTTTTCCAGTCTTAGTTTCGGAAATATTTTTTGGCTCAATGTAACTCATAAATGGAACACGAGCATACATAGCATTTTGCAAACGCAGTGTGTGCGTTGCTGTTTTGATTTCCTTTTCCATAAAGCCCCCCCCCCCCTTTCTGAAGGAAGTGGAAAGGAGGTGCGCACACGCGCACAATGAGAGTCGTGTTTTCATTCCATTTCAAGGACAGTCAAGGTCAAATGGCTAATCATCCTTTCTGCACCCAACTGCGGGATGCAGGAAATGGTCCTGGTTTAAATTATTGCTATCATTTAGCGCTGCCGATGTGCATAATAAACTTGCATCTGTTCCTCCAATTCGACAGCAGGTGGTAAATGCGAACGGATTGTGATTTCTGGAAGGAGGACTTTTATAATTGATGTGCTGTTCAGCCTTTTCCAAACGATTTTCTATCCCTCTACTTTCTCGTTTACCTTTGTGAAAAGAATTGCATTCAAATTGAATTTTTCATTAAAACTGTTGGATGAGAGTATTGGAATACAAAAGCTTGGCTTGATACTTAAAAGTATTCGTTGTACACGATTCTTTCTATTTGAATTCAAATACAGCGCTATTCAATCAAAGTACTCGAACACCAAAGTATTTATCCTAGATATATCAAAGTAGCAGCGTTAGCATTATGTGCGTACCATGTTGGTCGTATCAAAAATTATAGTTGATATGTAGAATAAATGGCAATATAACTTTCCTCTTTAAGTGGGTTCGAACTTTGATCCAGTATGTCTCAATTCCAGTGCACTAGCCACAATGCTGGGAAAATCATAACAAGCTGTTATTTTTATATAATAGCCTAAAACCGCAGTTGACTGATTCTTTTTTATCCATTAATCGATTCTTGTATACGTATTCGAATACTTATTCGATGCGAATATTTTTGAATTCTAAAATGATAATTAAGTTTGAATAATTTGAACAAATGAAATGAAAAATTTGGGTCTTCAGTGTGTCAAGAAGACACTTTCTTGAATTGAAAGAATTCTGAAAGTTTTGAGATGAAATCGACAAAATTTGTTTTTTAATCATCCCCTGTCGAAAATAGGATATGGTCCATTTTTACGGCAACAGACAGGGGGAGTCTTGTCGAGTAGATCTCGAGGTACAAACATTATTTAGGAAGGATAGCTCAAGATAATCAAAAATGCATTCTGAAGCAAGAACTATGAACGTAAATCGAAGTTTCTTCGGAAGTTAGCCAAACACAAGAATTGATTTGCTAACAAATTCATCACCCAACTCAATGATAATTTTTAGTTATTTATATACGTATTGCGCTTAAGTTGTAAATTGTAGGTTTGATAACAAAAACAGCCGTAAAACCACTTGTCCGATAAATAATATATTGTTCTTGCCAAAAAGTAATTTAAACGTTGTGATTTAGAGATGAGCTCCATCATAATAGGGTCGTGTAAACGATTTTTTAGCAGAACAAATTTGATCTGTCGATTGCATAATGTCGAGTAGTTATTCGAGACTTTGTAATCGAGTCCAGAATTTTAGATATTAACAGATTTGATCAAAATTGTTCACCGTCCAGCAATTTTTAAAGTTGTGTGAAGGCAAATTCGTTTTAGAGCAATCGCAATTTATCGGTAAATAGAAAATAAGTTACAAAATAGCTGAGGTTCCAGTGTATTCAAATAAATAATTTAGAGAATCATGTGTCTGTTAAAATTACAGGAATACATAAAAGTACATGACAAGGAAGAAACAAACAAGAGCGGCAATCTTCATCGCGTCATTTACCGGAAATACAAAAATAAAACACTACATAAATAGTCACTGTAACCGCAAATTGTATCAGCGCCATCTCTTATCAACACGTGAAAATCAACAATAATTAATTGCAATAAGTAATTAAAAGTCTGAATAACGATTGATTGGTCAAAATTAATGACACAAATTGGGATAATTTATCTTTTTTCTTCATAAGTTCTATTTTTTACACTTTTAAATTCGTAAATTTTAGTTTGGACGAAGTGAAACATTGGTAAGATTTGTCCCAGTCTCTAAAATGTCCAGCTTCGCCACTGTCTGTTTTACTGAACTACAAACGCAGGTTTTTGGACATTTTCGACTCGGCTCAGTCATAACTCACAATATATTTCTCTGTCGCCTCAAAATATATCTAAAACTTTCCTCACTAGATGGCAGGACTACTGCTTCGTTTCATTACTTTGCACAGTTATGACATTTATTATCTGATAAATAAGTCACATGATTAGTTTGCATTCAATTCAACATTGCAACTTGTCTCATTTTTCTTGAAATTTCATTGTGCAATTGCGTTCAACTTGGAAAGAAATTTCATGCGAAGTTGTAAGAACAGGAGTTGAAAAACTTTTAACATGCTCTTAAATCAACTACCGGACTTTCACTACTCGATCCATGACTCGAGCACAGTGGTTCCCATCTTTTCAGTCCAAGGACTCCTTTGAAAGTTAAACATTTTCGCTGATCCTTTGATTTGACTGGCAATAAGCTCCTGCAACCTGATAAGATTCAGACATTTTTAAATACATTAGTTCAAAATTAGTTTCACAATTCAAATTAATTGAAACTCAAAGCTACTCAAAGATCTACTAATGCTTTGGATTCTAAAATTTATCCGATTTTTAAGAACATAAAAGAATCGGAAAAAAGAGTGGATTGCTTTATTTTTCTTGAAAGTTCCTTATTTAGGCTAGTGAAATCTTGCATGTTTTCCGAGGATCCTAAAACTTGTCGTGAACCCCACTTTGGGAACCATTGTTCAAAAAGACCGTTCACGAGGCATTAGCCTCCCACATGAAAACCTAAATAAGCCTCCCCTTCTTCCCCATTGCGAGTTCGAAATTCAGTCGATCCAAAGTCCGTCGTGTACACGGGGACTAGTGCACGTTAAATCTGCCGTGACTTCAAATGTCCTCACTTTGGCGTGGTGTGGAATTTTGGAGAATGTGATACCAGCTCAGGTGTTGACCTCGTCATCTGGCCGTGGTTCAAAATTACGAGACGTAGTTTTTGGATCTTTCCCTTCGGGATTGATCCCGAACCGTCGTCAATAGCCCGTTGTGTTGCTCCAGTGTGATGTTAATTAACTTCCTACCTACCTTCTTCCTCAAAAATTAGTTTACCCCCAAAAAAATCGTCTTTTAGAGTTACTTTACAAATATTCTAATGTGAATTAAGAAAAAAAAATTTGGATACAAAAGTATCTTTTATCAAAGATTAAGCATGAAGGAAAGATGAACCAAAAATACTGACAAATAAAGAATGAAAACTGAAATATAGCAAACTATGCTTTTTTTATTTTTATTTCTAGAGCAGCAGGCCATTATAGACACAAATCCTTCAGCAAAAAGTACACGCAAATAAAAACAAGAATTAAAACATAAAATGCATCCAAGGGTAAAATACAGCAAATAAAAAGTAATAACAGCAAACAAAGAAGAGAAGAAAAATAATATAGCAAATAAAAATACAAGAAAAATAATACAGCAAAGAAAAATACAAAAAGCTAGGGAAGCTGCCAAAAAGTCTCTCACCTGCCAATACTGTGAGTTGTTAGCTGCACAGATTAATGGGTATGCTGCATCCATTAGTGCACCATTCGTTCAAAGAAGGCACAAGGGGCAATTAACAATATCAAGCCTATGTAGATGGAAAGTAAGGCAATCATGGTTTGTGACAATGTCGAATTCTGTAACTGCCACATTTCTTGGATAATCGGGAAGGGAAAGGATACATCAAGGTATAACTGCATGTTTTGGTTAATATTTTGTTTGGTGGCCTATTGTGGCTTTATTTTGGAAGCCTATGAGGACATGTACTAAGTGTACTCACAGTACACCACTTAGGACAGACCCTGGACTCCAGGAAACATAGTCAGGACTGCCAAATCCTAGGAGCCCGAGCACCTTGGGACTCCAATATTTTTGTATTTGGGGCCCTCAAACAGGGGGAATAAATATAACAAATATACAGATGTTCGAGTAGACAAATAATGGCTGTCATACCAGGAGATAGGGGAGTTAGGAAGCCTGCTTCCTTGAATCCCCTAACTTTTTGTATTTGGGGCTCCAAATATGAGGAATAAATTTTACAAATCTACTTCAGTCTTCAGCAGTTTAATTACTGGAACTGAAAAATCTGGAAGATTGCAAGCAGCGCAGAAAAGGAAACATGATCGAAAATAGGTTTTGCGACAAAAAAATACCGAATCGCCTTTGGGGGGATAAGTGAATGAGATGAAATTTAAGTGGATTTCAACAGCTAATTAGGATAATTTGACTGAGGGGTAAACTTTTTGTCAATTGGAAATAAGAATTAACACCAGTAAAAGTAAGCGAATGCTGTTTTATGTTTCGGATAATTTTATTTCAGTTAGAAGTATGAAATCTATTTATTGAATATGGATGCTATATTAATTATGGATGGATTGAAATAATGTATGAAGTACGAGTAACGACACGTTGCCATCAATATGTATAAGCAATTAAGGAAGTCTAGGGCAGATGCTATGCGAGGGTCAGCTAGCTCTAAGAAATTCGTTAAGTTAGTCTTAGGATGTGAGATTTCATTCATTCCATATCCGTCAGAAAAAAGAAAAATTTCTTTCAAAAACAATTATTAATTTCGGTCCCACGAATAACTTGTTTCGGTTTGTTTGATGGGTTTCGATTAAAGTGTGGTTTTACATTTAAAAATTTGGCATGATTTAATACTTCTTGGAATACTAGAATCTAGATGTAATAAAGGATAAAAAAAAAAAGAAAAATGACTTGGTGCAATTGAATCCAACCCAACCGCTCCTTTTCGTTCTCTGAATAACTTCTCCCCCAAAGGGGTGTACGACTTCCGTTACATGCCCCTTTCCCCTACCCTTAAGGAAACACATCTAGAACTCTCCTCTAAAAATAGAAAGGAAGACCCTCAAAAAACCCCAATCAAGAGAAAATGAGCGAGCAGAAAAATGCTTCTTGCCCGGAAGAATCAAAACTACATTTTGTTCCCGAATTTTCAGAAATCAATGGCATTTGTCTACCTCAGTCTTTCTGTTTGGGGTCACTCATCTGCACTTCGGGCCCCAAGATGAAGGGCCCTTCATGAAATAAAAATATGGATCTCAAGTACTCAAAGTGTAACTTCACAAATGCAGAGGCGTAGGTAAGGGGGCGCCGGTGACAAGAGGCGGCATTTCAGAAATATTTATTTTAAAGTTTTGTGGTTTTTCTTGGACAAAGTGTTTCAAAAAGCACAGTTTTGTCTTTTTCCCAGAAGCATTTTCCAGTGATATGCATGTGAATACTTTAAATCACGCTGTAACGTTCATAGTATCGGCAAGAGGTCAACACCTGCTCCACTAACTGCCAGTCATATAATCTCGAACTATCGATCTGGAAGATCTCCTTTTTTGCCCAAATGGTTTCTAAGGGCCGACGACCCCTTCTAAATTAGCTGACTGCCCCCGAGTGTCAAATTGTAGAGAGAAAAGGAGATTTCCAAAACTCGAACTTGTCAGAGTTATCTTGTGGGCAAGCGGTAGCCGGCCGTTTTGAGTTTGTGCTTTATATATATATATATATATATATATATATATATATATATATATATATATATATATATATATATATATATATATATATATATATATATCAAATAATATTATGTTATACTTTTGTGTCATATACTCTTTTTTTAAAATAAATAGCTATTTCACTTGAATTTTGGCTGCGTCGTCGTTTTTTGGCTCACCACTCACTTTACCAATGCCATCTTTAGAATACAACACCTAAAAGTCAATACTTCTTTCATGTAGTAGAGGAGACAGAGCAATACATTTTCTTTCTCACATACGTCTGGAGAGCACAAAACAAGACAGTGTGCACCTTTTCTTACTTCTGTCCCGGAGACCCCCTTAACAAAAGCTCAGCCTTTTGGTAGCTTTTATGCATTGTCAATAAAAAACTGCATTCAAGAGTTTATGTGAACAATGATTTAATAGCAATTAATATATTACTAATTATTATATCTTAACCTTATTACATGAAATACTTTATCATCATTCGAAATACGTAACTTATGTTTGGGACAGAGGACAGCCTTAGTTGTTCGAAGTCCCCAAAAGTCTACCTTCGCTTCTGCACAAATATATATACATATATATTCTTTGTCTTAAATACAATTATTTGTTGTACACAATTGCGAAGCTAAGGGAGGGCGATCCCGAGCGTCAGGGCTTAAAAGGCAGCATCTCAGAATTGAAAGAAAAAATCGTGGTTTTAAAATGTAACTGTCCTTGCCACAGAAGTACTATAGTTTCCACTGGTATGTGTATGACGTGAATGGGCTTTCATGTACTGCAATCGTATTGCAATTCAGAAAAGAGAGAAGATACAAGTCATTAAAATTCTCTTCTCCCAAATGTCTGTAGAGAGCAAAACAGGGGACGCCTTTTCTTACTTCATCCTAGAGAACAATTTAGAAAGCTCTACCTTTTGATACTTTTTATGCGTCGCCCATAATGGTAATAAAATAGTAATATTGAGTAGGTAGGTAGTTAATTAACTTCTCATTGGAGCAACACAACGGGCTATCGGAGACGGTCCTTGATCCATCCCTAAGGGAAAGATCCGAGGGCAACACCACGGTCAGATCTCTCAGCTGGCACCCCACTCTCTAAACTTCCACACCACGCTAACATGAGAACATTTCAGGCCATGACAGATTTAACGGTGGACCAGCCCCGTTTGTAGACGACAGTCATTGAATGGACCGAGTTTCGAACTCGCAACTCTCCGGTTGCTAATCCGTCGCTCTTCCAAATGGGCTACCTTGGCTCCTAATAATATTGGGAACATTAATATATCAACAAAATGAATATGGTACGAATTTAGTATATTTGTCTTAATCATCTTCATTTTGGTATGGACCGCGTGGCATAAGTCTCTTTTGATCCAAGTCCAGCTTCGCCTCTGGTTTCACACCATTATTATGATTATGACATCATCCGATGGGCTCGGATCCGACGAGAATGTAGTCGAACTGGGATTAGTTGATTTTTGAAAAGGTGTGAAAGTTCGTGAGGAAAGGCAGCTATACGCAAAAACATGAATGTCGATCGCCGTAGATGGTTTGATCTCGAAACTCGTTATAACTGCTATCGCTCTGGCACCGAATGATAAATCCTCGCCGAAGACGCTTTGAAAGCGCTTCGTTTTCGTGCCAGCATTAAGAACCAAGCGCTTTATTACATATAACCTAATTTAAAGAAAAGACGTGTTCAGAATCACGTGACTCGACTGCCAATTCGAGGGACTTGACCATAGATGGGTCATCGACCTTGTCCACTCACACGTGTGACCTTGCCATCTCCTTCCCCTGGACGGGGATAGGCCCCACGTTGGCCAAGGACAGATCTGGGTAAGTTTCTTTCCCCTTTGCTCCCCAGACCCCCTTATCTTCAACCAATCACGACTGTTCCTGACTGCAACTGAAAGAATTTCGGACCAAGGTCACTCCACTCCTCAATGTCAAACTCTCGACCCTGGTGACCTGGTGGTTATCTCCTTAGACACAAACGGAAATTGGGCCCTTTTTTGCTTGGACAGAAACAAGGGGATGAGATTGATGAGAGGATTATGACGAAGATTAAAGATGAACAAAACTGTTATTTTATGATGTCAGTATTGATTGTTATTACTAATTTACGATAAAAATTGTAATTAACAGCTAATATAACAGTTTTGTTACAGTTAGCTACTAACACTGTTAGCAATTAAATTTAAAAGTTACTTTTAACTTTTAGAAATTAACATTAAAGGTTGTTTTTAACAGATATTAACATTTTAAATTGACCATTAAGCGATTAGTAAAATATTTGCTTATGCAGCTTTCCATTTTTATATCAAATTTTTTTAGAAATTTCAATTCTTCAATTTAGATCTTAATTCGATTTAAATTGCTTCACCGTTGTTTCAAAAACGATTATAGGTAACTGTTAATATCTTCAATAACAGTTGCTAATGTTATTTTACAATAACACTGTTAATTAAACTATTAAAAATAACAGTCCATCACAAGAATAAAGGAGAACGGGGTTGAGAAGTGAGAGTGCTGATTTTTGGCTCTGAAAAGAACGAACTGCAGTCCTGTAATATGTAGTCTTCAAAATTAATTTCTTGACATTTTGTGTAAGTTGGTTGGTTGGTTTGTGTTTTATGGCGTAGGGACAAAAGCGGACAAGCTTTGTGTAGTAAGTGTCCTTTTTATGTGATGTCTTAAATAAAAGAATTGGACATTACTAGCTCTTTCGGCTGAGTAAGTCACATTATAAACTCAATGAAAAGATTTACAAGTCTTTAAACCATTTAATACAGTGCGCGTGTAACAGAGCAATAACTTCTCCCATTTCTGGGGAGCTTCATTAGATTTATGGTCTCGGTACTCTACAAGAACTTATTCAGAGAGGAGGGACATTGGGGGCCCGAGAAACCCCCGAAATGTGTTTGATATTATAAATATAAATGCTACAATATTAGTTTAGACAGTATAAATCGAAGTTTTGTTAAGTGTATCGAAAGAAAAATCGTGGATAAGTCTGAAAACAATCAAAGAAAATTTTTACAAAAAAAGTGTTGATTAAAACTACTAACCTAGTACTGGTACTGATGCTCGGAGTACAGATGTAGGGTCTTAATAGATTCCTTGGATCTAAAGTACAGGTTCCTAAGACCCTGCGGCTTGTAATCCAACCAGTGCCAGTATCAGGTTCGATTACAAGCCACAATTTTTGCTTAGTTCCTGGCCCATTCTGAAATACATCCTTGTCCTACGCAATACTCAGTTTTTAATATTTGCATAAACATTAAAAAAAAGATATTTTCCTTTGTACATTTTAATAACTTCAGTGACGGATAGGAAATCGGGAAATTTTCGAGAGGCCGGGGATTCTAGGAGATCGGTAAGCAAGATAAAAAGGAATGTGACGTTATCCAAGGATAATTTATTTTATACAGTACTTAAAATGTATTTCCAATTCGAAAGGCAGTAAATCTGTACATCATAATACTACTGTAGAATTAGTTTTTGTTGTACTTGAAAGCAAGGCTGGGGCTGTGGTTGAAATAACCCTCCTGGCGATTTATCTTCGCTTCGAAAATGCCCTGTAGTGACAAGCCTCTGGTGCAAAAACCTGTTCCAAACTAGCATTATTTCTGGGCAAGGGAAAATTTGTTTTTCCTACTTGGATCGTCATTCCCTTTGAAGTAATAGGGCAGTTTTGACTCGACGAGATATATCGTCCTTAGAAAAAATTATCAGGTTTTGGACAAGATATCTCGTCGAAACACTTGGAGGGTCCAGCAATCAAACGATGCTAGAAGTCCAGAGGCAGAAGCCTCAGTGCAGAAAAAGATGGTAGCGATGTGAAAAATCCCTATCACATTCAAATATTAGTTAAGAAGGGGACATGGCACGCCTTTAGTGCAAAAGTATAGATCGCAACATTATTTCTTAGAAGTAATTTTCATCTCATCAATTTAGTCTTAACCCTCCTAGTGGTTGCCTTAACGCAACATCTCGTCATTAGCAAACCTGACCAGATCTTGATGGACGAGATATCTCGTCATTAGAAAAGACTGACCAGATCTTGATCTTGTCATCATCAAAAGATATGCATCTTGATGACGCGATATTTCTTCATTTGCAAAATTTATCAGATCCTGATGGACAAGATCTCATCGAAACCACTTGGTGGATGAAAATCTAACTTGGATCAATTTTGTAAGGCCTTTTGCTCATTAGAATTAAAATATTTGACTGAAACAAATAAAAATGTTTTTCACAAGGTGGCAAACCAAAAGGTGTTATTTAAATTGAATTAAAATTGCTAAAATCAGCACCTCATTTATAATCATCAAATTATTTAAAATTGCATAACAATTCAATGCTCAACCCCACCTGAGACTGGTAGATGCCTACATTTTCCCGCATTGATCATCCGAGTCATTGAACAATTTAAATGTAATGAAAATAATTTTAACTTTTGAGCGAAGAAAATAGACAGCAAGTATGACCGCAAAACTCACAATCCCTAGGCTTCAGTAAAAGCGATTCTTTTATTTGGGGCTCTCAGTTGAATAATGAGTGTAAAGGGATGAGTAGGGAATGTTCATAACTTTTTGTTTTATTCGTTCTTCGAAGTTACTATTTGATTTTCTATTACCCATGACAATTTTTCTGGTGTAAATTATTTAATTTTATTACATCGATAAGGTAGGTAGGTAGTTAATTAACGTCGCACTGGAGCAACACAACGAGCTATTGGCGACGGTCAGGGATCAATTCCGAAAGAAAAGATCCAAGGACAACGTCTAGTAATTTTGAACGGTCAGATGACGCGGTCAGCACCTAAGCTGGCACCCCACTCTCCAAACTTCCACACCACGCCAACGTGAGGACATTTGAGGCCACAATAGATTCAACGTGCACCAGCCCCCATGTACACGCCGGTCTTTGACGGCACCGAGTTTCGAACTTGCAACCCTCCGAATGTTAATCCGTTGCTCCTCCAACTGGGCTACCACAATCCTTATTATATCAATAGAACACAATATCTATGAATATAAAGATCGATTGTTTTACTTAAATTTGAAATTAAAAATAAATTTAGCTTGTTTTATATTTTCTTGGATGAGACAATTTGATTATCTATGAGCCAAGATAATTTTTTCTGCTGTTACATAATTTTATTTTATTATATCAATAAAAAACATTATCTGCGAAAATAAAAAGATCGATAGTTATTGTTTAACATTTAAATCTGAAATTAAAAAATAAATTCATTTGCTTTATACGTTCTTCGACGTTACAATTTGATTTTCTGAGCTAAGAAACTTTTCCTTGTGATAAGTAATATAATATTATTGTATCAATAAAAAAACATTATCTGAATATAAAACTGATAGTTATTCCTTAGCTTAAATCTGAAATTGAATAAATTTGTGTTTATAAATTTCTTCAATCGACGCTCTTTTTAAGAAACCCCAAAGGAACGAGAAAAATTCCGAATGAAATGGAAAGTTCGTTGAAAGATAATTAAAATTAGTTCTGTGATGTTTGGACGGGGTTCGTTAAAACGAGAGTAGACTTATAGAAGAATTCAGACAAATTTTAATTACAATGATAGAAATAAAGATAACTTTTGGTCAAGCTCATTTTGTTTTGAAAAAATTTAAAACATAGCTTATATAGGAGAAAATCAAGCTTGTATTCCCTTTTTCTTTTCTTATTCAAAAATCCAACAATTTTATCTGATGGTAAATGAAATTACAATCCGAATTATAAATGTGGTTTAAAAAGTCTTAAAACTGTCTGATAAAAACGTTTCAATCGAGAAAAATAAATGCCAAACTTGAATATAAAAGAGGTTAGCCAAATACACGTGAGAGTAAAAAGAGCGAAACTCTTCAGGAATCTGAAAACTTGAGTTGCAAAACTTCTCTGCAACTTGATATTACTAATCGGTTCGAATGAAATATTCTTGATTTTCTAAAAAGTGTTGGGAAACAATCTATAAACAGAAATTAGAAATGTGGGCGTGCGCAAAGAGAGAATCTATCCTTTTTTTTCACTCTCTAAACACCCTCAGAGAATATTTGGCCTAATAATCTTCAAATAACAGCCATATGCTGAAGTCCACTCTGACGTCAGTCTCGAAAAAAAATCCCGGTGACGTCACAATGCTCAATCCGATTGCTTCTGAGCACCATAAATGGTCCACCTTGGGCTCCTATTGGTTGTAAGTTAAATGGGAGGAGACAACCAGCGAGTTCAACAAGTGTCCTGCAGAACATCCGCCATTGCAACCAGCATTCTGCAGAGAGTAACACGTGAAGTGTTTTCAACTCTTACAAGAGTTCTTTTTTTCTTCATTTTTCTTCTGGATTTCTTCCAAATCTTACGCTGCTGTGCATAGGTAAGATTGTTAGATAATTTGCTTTTTCATTGCTTCCTTATTTTTCAAGCAGTAGCTTGAAAAACGTGATATACTCTGTTGATGCTTCTGTACGAGTCTTGAATTCTTGTAACCGCGTGGACCGGTTTGACCAGTGGTCTTGTCTGGCTTCTTAGACAAAAATAGCTTAAATTTCAGTTCGAAATGCTCTTTCTGTAACTTTATGTCTTACTTTTAAAAAATTTGACAAGTCGCTTTTTTATTTCGTTTAAAATTAAAACTGAAGTTTCATTTTTGCATGTGTTTGTTCACTTACATACTCTAAAACGTACACATAACACCTTATCCCGGCGATCATTGTTCTCCCTGCAATTATTTTTTCTCATAACCATGACTATTGAAGTTTAATGATTGTATAAATTTTTATATTAAGGTTTAACTGAAATGCTTGCATTCAGATTCCATCATCAATGTTTGAGACGTAAAATACTTAGGAACAAACAATCTGGTTTCTGTTAAATACTTAAAATCATAGTATTGCGTCATCCTATTGAAAGCCCTATCCCCACAAGTGTGGTAATATAAGCCTTGTTGGGTTTAACAAAATAACGTAAGTTCCCAATTTTTAATAATTGCGATTTTGTGTTTCAACTTCATGTGTGCATATCTCGATTTCTATTTATCAATGAATACATAAAATAATAATTTTTTAACAAATGTGCGCCGCTCGTATTCCTATTTTCTCTTTCAAAGTCCAACGATTCAATCTGGTAGAAAAAGTAAAACCAACCGAAACGAATTTCGTTTTAAAGTCAGTTTAATAATTGCGTTTCAATCGAGAAATAGCTATTCCAAATTAGTTTGTATAAAATATCTAATCTTGTATAGATGAGTGTAAGTGCATGAATGTAAGACTATTGAATAGTAACTTGTGAATACTTAATCATTTCTGATTTTTAATTTTTATAAAATATGTGTTCTGCTTCCGTGTTATGCTCATTTGTTCAAGATATATTAAATCAAGCTGCTTGTCATTGTATAATCTTTTCTTAAATTGTGATAAAACTAAAAAATTGTTAAGTATACCAAGCTTTAAACAAATAACAAATGGGATCTGTTTTACTACTGTCTTTACTGAACTAGACGTGTTTTAGACTGAGTCATGTAGATAAGAACTTGATATTACAAATTTTAACTATTGTATATTTTGAATCTATATTTATATCTATATCTTGAATATCTTGCCAATTGTTGCAGATGTAGTATATTTGTATGGTATGCCACCAGTAACATAAAATACATTTCAGAGTGTATGCTTTAGACCTGTCACAACTCGAAATGCAAATTTTCCAAACTGAAAACAATATGAATAACATTGCATTTAATTGTGAAGTAGCAGTTTAGAACTGCTGGTTGAGTAATAAGACAGACTGATTACTGATACTATTAGTCTGTTGAGATCGTTTGAGGTAGGCTTAGCTGATATGTACGTCTTTGAGTTTGTAAGTTATTTGTAATATCCCTATTGGTGAATTGCATGGAATTTGGGATATTATACAGACTTTTAAAAGAAACAGGAAGATTCCACAAAATTTTAATTTAAATCTACAAGGTTTTCCACATGCCTTAAAAGGTTCAATTTTACATGAACACTGCACATTTTATTCCATCTGCATTCTAAAACAAGAACAATGATACTTATCTAAGGTTATGTATATAGAAACATTACGAGGACTAAATTAAATATATGTAGGAGGCTAGCCAAGAATCAATGCTTTTAAAACTGTTAGACCTAATCCCAGCATTTGTGAGTTTCTTGACTGCTATCAAGAGTTTATCTGATTTTAATCTATGCTAATTGTAGACTTAGGAAATGAAAATTGTCACTTAGAAAGGCCTTACTTTTTCTATTGAAGGGTTGGAACTCTCCAACAGTTTTCTAAATTTCTTGCGTACACACAAAGGTATTGAAATTTGAAAATTCAATTTTAAATTGATGTTGATAGTCCAGAATAAAAATAATTTAGTTTCATGATTCAAAAATAATATTTTTTTAATTGATTCTCAGGATTGATAAACCATAACTTCGCAATATATGTAGTTGGGCTGTGTCAGAGGTAGGCAAAATATCCATTGATGTAGACTGGTAAACCTATGATATATTTTAGAGAGGTGCATCATTACTTCATTGGCTCGACAGCCCAGTGTAACCTTTGGCCCTCTCGGTGATTTGGTTCCATCTTGACCAGTATTGGCAATAGTTTTATAAATGCTGAAGTCCTTGTCTTCCAGTCAGTCTGAGTTTGTTCCTCTAAGTGTAACTGATTTGGCCTGACCAAGTTATTACTACTGGAGAATAATTTCTTTATTTTACTTTTATTCAATTCAAATTAAGAGTTGTGTTACATATGATACTGTTAATTGTTTAAACTATTTTAGCTATATATACATACCTTGGTATAAACCCTTTTTTTATAGCCTTACTGATTATCAGAACAGGCAAGCCTCTGACCGCAGTCCTTGAAAATTAAAGGTTGCTTGCTTTATCCTAAATTTCGCCTACTTCTGTCCCAGTTCCTCTAAAGTGAAAGGACTTGCGTTACACCCTGAGTTTTGTTACTTGCATCAATGCATACAAGATGACTTACAATGAAAGAAAAAATATTCACACCTTATGTTGTAAAATAGTGGATCTGAAACTTATATCGGTGTTTAAAAGTTCCTTTTTTATGCATAAAAGTTACTTATTTTAATTAAAATTTTCTCAAATTAAATTTTGAATTTCTGAAAAATGTTAGGAAGACCTTAATATCACAAATATTGATAGATTAACTTGACTAGATGTTTTCCAGAGGCACCATAGTATTATAATTTTAGATTCAAACATTGAATCTGGCCCGGGTTATTCAAACATACTAAATTTTGTGTTTTGTATTGGTGATGATCAACTGGTTTTCTACAAAAGCAGACTCAATTCAGTTTAGATTTAGTAAGAATGAAACAAGTAATTTAATAAGATATTGTTGCTTGAACTGTTATGAATTTTGATGGTTCTTGTATTAAAAATTGAATGTTTAGACAAAAAGCAATTTGTATTGGTCTGGTATATTATTAAATTCAGATATTGTATCTTATAAGATGGATGTTGGTTTAGTGGACAAATTTTGACTATATACTAATACATAGAATTGTAGAAGCAAATTTTGACTTGAAAATTCAATGTGAGTTAAAATTAAGGTTTGATTTGATTTTCTTTCTTGGGTAGATTGTGTTTAAACTCCCATTTCTCACGTATTTCGGGCATCGCTTGCATCTTTTCTCTAAATTTGATGCGACTAGAGTCCACCTGTGATTAAATTTTATCATTCCATGTAAGGTTGTTTATTGGATTGCTCAAGTTTTGTCCCATAAAGAATTCTAACTTCTCAGTTTAAAATATCCCTTCAATGTATTTGTCTGAATAGTGATAATTGCTTGATATTTGTAATAGTTGAACATCCATGTTTCATTTCGATCCTTTGAATTTTAAATTTCTCAGGATTAGTTTATACTCAAGAAGTTAATTCAAATGCATTTTGATGACGTGAGACTACTTTCTGCAGTTGTAAAGTTTTTACCTTTCTCTATAAAATTTAACTTTGTGGGAAATATAAAATCCTTAACTACCATGAAATACAACCTTTTCTGGACATAAATCAAGAAAATTTCTAAGTATATGCAAATATTTGCGTATAATTTTTAAAACTGGGTGTTGATGGGTTTTGAATTTAAAACAAAATGTTTCAAAAGAATCTTTCTGTTTTCCCCAAATCAGACGGAGGCCCAATGGGTTTGCCATTGCAAACCCACTGTAAAAGTGGTTGGTATAAGTTATCCTTGTGTGTCCATTTACTTGAAATTTGGCGAAATATGGCCGCCATTAAATCCAACCAATTCTAAATCAGGCGTCGGCCAGTTTTTGCTACGAGGTATAGTTAGCACTTAGTTTGGCGCAAATAGCTTTATCAAATATGGCACCATAAAACCCAACCTTTAGATATAAGGAATATTTTACTACTGCTTTTACGTTAGACACAATAGCTAATAGTAATCACTTTTTGATTACCAAAGGTACTTGCATTCGCCTGTCTTTGTCAAGAAGTACGATCATGCTTAGAAGTGAAAGAACAGCCATTAATCCTTGCGCATGTATGCGTGAGGATTTTTCTGTGCTTCATTTGAAGAGAACATCGGTACAGCTGTAGTCTCTGCCGCGCGCGGTGGCAACGACTCTTGGCGCGGCTTTTGGCGTAGTTATAAGTGACTCATGCCGGGTGATGGTAACCCATTTTTTTCTCGAATTTTCTCCTGGTTAGGGTTAACCTGTTTTTAGGCTAACTTACGGGACTGAGGGAGTAGTTAATCGTTTTTTTTGTTACGAGTTGTGTCGCGATAAAGAGCTTTTTTTAACTTTTTTAAAGGAATCGGGATTAATTAAATCTAAAGTTTCTTGCGATAAATGTTAACGGGGATATGACTTTTTCAGTTAGGGTTACCCTCACCGGCATGAGTCGCTTATAACTACGCCAAAAGTCCAAATATTTAATCAATATTTGCAGTGTTTTTCTAGTCAAAATGTTGTTTAATTCAGATTTACATAATTCATCCGTACGTATGCAGTATATATTCAATGTTGGAAGATTTCCGTGGCGACATAAAAAAGTGCGCCAAACACGGCGCCAAAAAAAACGCGTTGCCACCGCGCGCGGCAGAGACTACAGCTGTACCAGAACATCCTCTATCGCTCATTTAGAAGGTGGAAGGAAGATTATTTTTATATCTCAATCGCGTAGATAATTCTTTCCTCTCTTGTTTCCGCTTATGATGCTTTAGCAATTGGGTTAATTTCTCACCGTAGCTGTGCCTGTGTTAACTGCCTACAATTAGCAGGGAGTGTTATGTTCTTAGCGCAAGCTGCGGCATTTTCTCGTAAATTCGAATGTGGTTTTATGAATTTTTCGCTTTTATTGTGTTCAGTATTTGTTTTTGGTTTGTTTTCTGCTTACGGTGTTGAAATCGAATTTTAGAATTAAAGTTAGATCTTTTTCAACAAACCCCTTGATTGTATTTTTGTTTTTGTCTTATGAAATAGTTCGGATTCGTTGATTTTGTTATTCTGGGGGCTCAGTCACTCCAAAGAATTTAGGTTTTGTTGTGCAAAATTATTTATATAACTAAATTCCAACCACTTATATTTCTATATACCTCTTAATTCAATCTAACTTTTGAGTTTACTCCTAGTTTCTGAATGGAAATTCAAATTGTTAAAACAGTTGCTCTTTGTTACTTACCGTTTCTGTGCCTGGATTAGCGTAAAAAGTGCTTCAAGTGAATCATCCCTTGGTATCTTCGTCTGAATACGGTGTTTAGCTATCCCCAGAGATTGAATGGAAATTAAATGTTAATTTTGCAAAACTTTTCTGATCAGAATATTTAATTTAAAAATAAACAATGACTCCTAGGTATTAAATTACTAAATTAAGTAACTAAGGTTAAAGCCACGATTTGACTTTTATCGTACCGCGTGTTTTCCCCATTGGGAATGAAGTTTGGCATTCATGTGTCCGGGATTGAATTAAGTGATGTTGGCAAATTGAGAATGAACACCCATTTGCTCTTGTTTTGCCTTTTTTGGCAAATTACCAGCTGTAACGCTTCTATGTAGAAAAAAAGATAAATTTTATTACAATTCTTCGTGACGAATTCTTAATTGCCATTTTTTATTTTCCATTTTCCCTTGACGATAAGGAAAATGCTCATCAGAGGGTGTGGAACCACTTGTCGATCTCTGGAGGTTAGTTTGCGCGTTCAATTGAAGGTAATTGCATTTTAGCTTTGAATTGCTCAATGTAGAATGAATTAGGTTTTGCTGACTCGAAATTCGGAAACCTCTTAAAGTGTAGTTGCATTTATTTCGAAGCCAGGTGCAGCGTGTCAATTTGATGTTTTTCGTGAATACAATTCGCAAACACTTCAACTACGCAAATTAAACCCGGGTGGTGCTCCACAGCTGTGATATAGGTAGCTAGCACCGCTTCAGATGGATACTTGAAGACTCGTTTAGAATTGTTCCTATGAAAGCAGGGAAGTAGTAACTCGGATGTTTGGGAACCAAGCAAGGATCTGCAAATTCGATTTGTAAAGAATAATTCCTTCATAGAGTTTATGATGACTCTTTCGTTTCTCTATCCAAAGATTTACACTTCCTCTGTACGCGACCCCAATGTGCAATTGGGGTCGCGTATTACAACTGGAGGCTCGATCCATCCTAAGACCGTCGTATACGTGGGAGCAAGTGCACGTCTAATTTGTAGTGCCTCAAATGTCGTTACGTTGTCGTGATGTCAGTTTGGAGAAGGGTGTCCCAGCTCGATGCTTTCGGATCTCATACTTAACGATTGTGGCGCAGCTGAATTTTTGGATCTTGCGCCATAAAACCCAAAACAACCAACTTTCGTGATTGATTCTGGACCGTAGCCGTTGCGTTGCTCCAGTGCGACGTTAATTCAACTCCTACCCCGGTGTGCATTAAGCCATACCTATAGAGAGGTATTTTCTGCCAAGCTCGTTAATAGCTGGTGGTAGTGTTTCTGCGGCGATACGTGTTTCGTGTACTTATTCTGAACTTGATGTCACTTGTCTTGGTTTTCGAATACGATTTCGCCAATATAAATTCCAAATAACTCGTTCCAACTGGCCCTCGGAGCACATCATTAGATGTGTACCGACATCACAACCCCGAGGTACCGAAGTGATCTTTCCTCCCTTTCATTTTTACCCTTCTTTTTCTTCCTCCGTCACTGTTTGGCGCAGCTTGGCCAAATAGGGATCTTGCACAAATGAAACCCCGGAAACAACCAACCATTCCGAATTAATGATATTAATAGGTCAATACTGAGCGTGCAAGCTCGCCGTAAGTAAGCGGAACTGAATAAGCGTAAATGAAAACCAGGTGTAAATTTGATTAAAAATCCACGGACATTGGTCCGAGATTCTTATGGTTTATCTCGATCGGTATTGTCTGCTAGAAAACCTCAAGTTTATTCAGTCAATACTCGACTAGTACAGTAGGCGTTTATTTTTTCCCATTGAAAGTTCTAGACTTTCTTTTCTGAACCATTCTCTCACTTTCCATGTTATGTTGTAGTTAAAATATCAAATTTCCTTTACTTCGTTGATTTTGAACTGTCTAATAGTCTTCGTGGAGTCCAACCCAACACTGGCTTTCAAAGCTGAAAGATTTGCATATGGTAGCGGATGATATCCATCCCAGAGTCCATAGGGACGAGAACAAAAGGTGCCTCGTCAAAAGGATCATTTTACTTTTTGCGTGATGGTTATGTATGGTGTTGAATAAAAAATCTTTCGTTCCATTAAGAAGCTGGAACATCGGGGTCAGAGTCCATCCTCCATCGTGTCATGGTTATCTATCGCGTGCGACCACATTCCTCCAGTCCGTGAACTCGCATGAAAATAAAGCTCTTTTCCGTTGCCCAACAATCCGCCCATAAATCAGTTTTATCGCTTGGCACCTCGTACAGGGGAAGCCAAGCATGTCTTGCAAAATATTCCAGATTATTTCGCGCTGGTGTTAAAAGTTTGATCCATTTTTACTCAGATTTAGGGCCGATTTATCTGGTCTGGTGCTATTTTGTGTTTATGTAATTGCTGATAAAAATGAGTAGATTGTCCTCTTCATTGGCAATAGAGAGGTGTTTATCTTTATGGCCCACTATACGAACTTAATATTGTCTTTTATGGCCCATTATACACGTACTTAAAGCAAAATTTAAGTCTTTACAATTGGTGTTATGTTTGCAATGGTTGTGAATTGCTGACACATTTGGTTGCTTGATTGCTGACATCTAGCAAATTTTTGTTTCGACAATTGATATTTTCACTGCTTGATTAGTTTGCAATGGACGCCTAGTCCAGAAAAATAGATCTTTTATCAAATTTTGTTCCACGGGCTAAAATTTTCATTGAAAGAGCTTAATTGAATATGCCCCATATCATTCAGGGTCAGTTATTTAAATCATGCTATTCTTTACAATCCATCTGTCCTATAGGTTCTAATGATGAGTTCTTGAACTATTCTAAAGTCGTTTTCCTGTGTCTAGAGTTGGCCATTCTCTAATTCTGCCTTTATTCAAAGTATTGTAAATCTACGAGAATTGCTCCAAAGTGGGTTCAATCGTTGCTCTAGCAACCTGCTAGTTGTAGACGGCTCAGACTCGATTCCTCCATGAGTGTATTTCTATCAGTAAAACTTGAGTCCATTACTTATTACTTAACACTGTCTAGAGTTTGGCTCAGCTTGGCCAAATGTGGACCTTATACCATAAAAATTAGTCATACCTGTCTTGCTGTAGAAACGGACCTATTCTATTTTGCATCCCCTCGGGGCAGGTGTGTACGGGCTTAACGAATCCGAGATACCTTAATGATCTATTCTTTTCCCATGGGGTTTACTGCCTCTGGTAAACATGGGGATCGTAACCCTGAGATGCCCAAGCGGTCTTCATTTCTTTTCTCCATCCAATTCACAATTGCTTGACTGGCGCAACTTGGCCAAATATGGCCCTTGCGTCATGAAACCCCAAACCAACCGTTTCAGCGACCGCCAGCACCCACGCTTGGTATCTGAAGCATACTTGACAGTGGTAGACTAACGGTACCATACTGCTCAAAAACTAAAAGTAGTTCACCGTGGGTGAAATTTGATTTTTTTTTTTCACTTGTGCCCTTGATACGCATGCTTCAAAGCTGGGTTCCATTAAATGGCCACTACCTACCAAATGTAACAGTTCACTGCTCGCGTGATAAAATTTCATTTGTCAGATATTTCATTTGTTTTTTGGTGCATTGTTCGCTCATGCTTTTTCTACTAAAAAGTTGTATTTTGTAGCTTAGTGCAGTGCGTTTTTGTAATGCAAAATGTCTAATACAAAGCTATTTTGGTTCGTCTGTCGAAACAACTATTGCAGACGCCACGCATCAGATAGCATGTAGATTGGAAATGCGAAGTGGGTAGTTTCTAATCGTATCGAAACTCGTTGTCCAGTTTGTATGTTTGACCTTGATCTTAAAATTGATTTTAATGCTTTGAGAGGTTCAAAATCCAGTATCGACGCTAATCGAAATGTAGTTCAAGGCTTCGAAATGAAGTGATTGATCGTCCAAATAAAACAAGGGCCGATTGAAAAGTGATCCAAAAACAGCGGGTTGGGAAAAATATTGAACTCTTGAGAAGTAGAATAAATTTTATTAAGGAAAAAAATTTGCTCATTACGTGAAGAAACACGAATTTCAGTGTTCTATGATGCATGTTTATATCTATTAATTCATAACTACATGACTGCCACACGTGACTAAAAGGCGACTTGTTGCTACTATTTTTCAATCGTGGCAACTACGGGTATCTTGACTCAAATCAAAAGCTCCTTTCAAAATTTTGCCGAATTTTTTTTTAGAATTCACCAGTTTTTTAGGGAGAATTTTCCAATGAACGCCAATTTCGAAGTTTTAGTGGCAGTCATGGAAGAAAACATTGGAATCTGGTTGTCAGATTGAAAACCTTATTAAGAAAATATAGTTTTTTAATGTAAATTTCTTGGGGAGATCTATCTTCAATGTGTTTCATACTTAATTAGTACATTTTGTGTTTGAGCCAATTGATTTCGTGTCTGAGCAACAAAATAGGGTTTAATTGCAGTCTATTACTAGCTTACGATTGATTTTGTTTTTTTCTGTTAAGCGTCAGTGGTCTGGTGTTTACGACTGTCAAGTACGTATTAGAATTTTGATCAGTGCTTCTTGGAATTCTAACCCGACACTTCCACCCAATTAAAGAGCTTATTTACCAAACAGCCTGCACAAGAGCGTCTTTGTCTACTTCACTTTCCGCTAGATAATCCTATGCTTTCAAAGGGAAAGTTGGAATTTATTCCTAGCCGTTTTGTTGATGGTACATTAGACACGATCTCGTGGCTTCTGCTTTTAAGTTATAGGTTCTAAACAAGTGCTGTGAGCCCTAATTGGACATGTTTACATTTATTTGTTGAGGTGACAGCAACTCCTACGAATTATGCTGACAGTATTTTTAAGATTGGAAAATCGAAGATTTTTCCAAAGGCTCCTATTAAAAAATCTAGCGTATTATTGCTGGTTTAGAAATTAAGTCCAGAAAGTCGGCGGAATAGCACTTGACATTTTACCTCAATTGAAAAATGTTCTGCTTGGGTGCAATTTTAAATAATTTTGTTTTGGGGGTATACAAACACAATTTCGTGGATGTGATAAACACGGCTGAGGCCAGAACTTAAATATACGTGTATTTAGAAGTAGATTGGAAGAAAGAATTAAACGATCGGGATTTGCGTCAAAAATGAAAAGTTAAGAAAAATTAGTTATTGAAATTGACGATTCGGTCCAGTCTTTGGTCATCTAAACAAAATTTAAAGGCGCAAAATACAGCTTATTTCGAAACCTGAGTGGCGTCTGGTTCTTTTAAATGATAGGTATAAAGAAAATATCCTCGCGTTAACTTGAAGCATTTGTATGTACTGTCTACCACGAGAACTTCTAACACAATGTACGAAGTTCTCAGTTGAAATATGTAGATTTCCTTCCTAAACTAATTATGACACTTTTAATTAATTGTCGATCCTTGGCGGGTAGTTCTAAACGAGATGCCCATGAGCCCCATAAAGTGCGGTATATTTTCTAGACCTTGCATCAACTAAAATTGAATTTTTCGGGTTGAAACACAAGACTAACGCGCGACTTGCCATTTGCATTTAACCGGTTTAGTCTTATGCGTGCCCGCTAACTCTCCTTTAACAAAGTTACAAAATAATAATATCCCCAGGGATAGAAGCTAGCACCTTTTAACTCATGGTGGCTAATGGTTCACTGTCAGCCTTGAATGTCAAATACCGGCTCGGTTGCTTTTTCTTCTGGCTGCTGTTTTTGTTCCAGGCAAGGTGTTAGATTGGAAAGATGCTTGACACGGCGTTGTGTTTTTGAAACGTCATCACTTGAATGATGTGTTACGATTTTCCCTCTTCATAAGTTACTCGTTTAATTTATTGCGCGTCACGCTTGCGTTGTTGAAGGAACATTAATAAAGCTCCGCCCATCGTTTACGAGGCTTTGTTTTTCTGCTTGCTATTGATTTTAGCATTTGTGAATCCACAATCTCGTTGAGTTCTGCGTACTGCGGGGTAATTAGCCCTCGTGTAGCAAATGACATGAAACGACAAATCAAATTCAATTGAATAAAATCTGCATACTGCGGGGCATGTCTTTCATGTTTTTGTTTTGAATGGTGGGTACTACAGTATGGCTCCCAGGAGAAGGCAGCCGAGTCGCATGGTTTTGAACGTGTCTATTACTTGGAACTGGTGGTAACTTGGAAACAGATCCCCTCCACTATAAGCTTCGCCCTAAGAGAAACATCTTCGGGTGTGTACGGGCATCATAACCCCGAGGTTCCAGGGTGATCTTTCCTTTTTCATTTTACCCTCGCCTACCCTTCTGTTTTTTGCGTATCCTTCCTCCCTCATTGTGTTGTCCGTCTTGTGTTTGGCACAGCTTGGCCAAATATGGCCCTTGCGCCATAAACCCGAAAACAACCAACCAAACGCAATTGACTTTAGTAGCTCGCTAGGAGGCTGCATGAATGGCAATCGCCGTGATTGATTTAAGTATAGTACAAGGAATAAACCAAATTTTATACTGAATCTTTTGTGTCAATTATTTTCCTTGCTGCTATACTAGGATTGTGTGATCGAATTCAAACTGTATTACTCTATTGTTCGTTTGGCTGTTGGATTTTTATGCCTGAAAATTTTTAACTTAATTGACTTGAGAAAAGAAATCTATCCCACTAAAATTATTCGCTTATAAATGCATTAAAATTCCGTGTCAAGGGTTTTCAGTTTAATTTAACTGATGCAACCAACCTTCAAAGGCTGCGGTAATTCAGTGTCCACCAATAAAGTCCAGAATTCAAGCGTGACGACTTCTATTCCAGAATAATAGATAGTTCTTTTTCGAATCGGTTGGAGTTTGAAGAATCTCACGCGATCATTGAATCGGAACTAGAACCTTAAACACACCTTATTGATTGGCCGGAAGGGGAATTCGCGTAGGAGTTTAACTTATTCAGGGAAAGGGATGGGGTCTGCTTTTTAATCCCTTATTAGAAACGATGTTTGGTTATTGAACTAAATAGATTATAATCTTTACGAAAGTTCTCTTGGCTTTTGTAAACAATTGACGTAACTCGTTAGAGCAGTTGTCAAATCTTGTGGTTATGTTTCTAATGGCAAGCAATGTGTGTTAAATAAGTTCATGAGTTAACTAGCTATCATACTATCTGACCTTCATTTTATTTTGTATTATGCGCGCCGATTTATTTTAACAAAAATAAAAGCAGTTCATAATTAATAACAATATAATTGGCTGTTTGCGTTTCGGTTATTGTCACAAATTGAAAACGTCAAAAGAACAAGGACTGGAAAAGTTTCTTGTTTTGAACATCCTTTTTTTTGTATTTTCTTTACTTGCATGACTTTCGTTTCTGCTAATCGGTAGGGGTGACAGCCAGAATTTTGTTGCATTGCAAGGCATACTAGCCTTGAAATGGCAACCACTTCTGTGCATTTTAAAATTATATTAAAGAATGTTCCTAAACAGACGATCATGCTTTGCATGTTAAGCTAATATCCATGAAATCGCCATAACAATCTTCATTATAACCAACAGAACTTGTTAAGGATTTCACATAAAACCTTTAAAGCTTATAATTTAGTTTTCGTCGTGTAGCATCACTTAAAAATTTGAATTGGGTTAAGAGAATGAATACAAGTAAAACAAAAGTTGACATGATTTTTATCAATTTTCAGTTGCAGCTTAGTTCTTTTCTAGTCTGATATTTTACCTCTAATTCTCACTGCCTCAAATTTCTAAAATTACTGCATAAACAATAAATCCGAATTCAGGCGATTTTTTTTCTAATCCTGAGGTAATTTATTTATGAATCGTTTGAAAAAATCAGTATTAATAAAATTGATATTTTGTGACATTTTTTTTTCTTTTGCAGATAGCTAACCATGGATTTGTTCGCTGGTTTGAAAAGCTTCTTTAAAGCTGATGCAACAACCATAGATAACAATGTGTTCCGATTGCACTACAAAGCAACTGCTGTAATTCTTGTGGCTTTTAGCATACTTGTCACAGGCAGGCAATACATTGGAGATCCAATTGATTGCATTTCAAAAGATGACATACCTCCAAACTTACTGGACACATTTTGTTGGATACATACGACGTTTAGCTTGCCGGATTCATGGTTTAAGAAAGTAGGTGAAGAGGTGCCTTATCCTGGTGTGGATAAATATACCCCTGGTGAAAAGCGGGTGTACCATGCCTATTACCAATGGGTGTGCTTTGTTCTGTTCCTGCAGGCAATCTTATTTTATGTACCAAGGTATTTCTGGAAAGCCATGGAAGGTGGACGCATTAAGAATTTAATCCTGGGGCTTAATTCACCAATTTTACCCGAGGAGACCAAGAATACAAACAGAAAGCTTCTTGTAGAGTACATGGTGTCCAATCTCAACCATCACAGTTTGTATTTCATGTCCTATGCCACTGCAGAGATAATGAATTTCATCAATGTAGTCGGTCAGATTTTCTTGATGGATGCATTCCTTGGTGGAGAATTCTCTACATATGGTTCCAAAGTGTTCCAGTTTACAAACTGGGACTGGTCTGTCCGATACGATCCTATGATTAAAGTCTTTCCTCGTCTGACGAAATGTACCTTCCACAGATATGGTTCTTCTGGTGATGTGCAACGTCACGATGCTATGTGCATTTTGCCCATCAACATAATCAATGAGAAAATTTATGTCTTCCTCTGGTTCTGGTTCATCATCCTTGCAGTGCTGTCTGGATTGGTTTTGATCTACAGGTTAGTTATTGTCTTCTTCCCCAGATCTCGTTTCGTTGTCACACGATCCAGGGCACGTCTTGTCAATCAGGACTGTCTGGAAGCCATCATTAACAAGTGCAAACTGGGTGACTGGCTTCTCCTGGATTTGCTGTCGAAGAATTTGGATCCCCTGAACTTCAGGGATGTCATCACTGACTTTGCTAGGCGGCTCGATGGAAAGAGTCTGGATAACGTCTAGACCAGGCTCTAATAACCAGCTGATTTAATCAGATTATTTAACTATTAAGAACATTAACATACATCTTTCCCAAGTGAAGTGTTAGCATGGTTTTCTGTGCTTTCGAATTGCTTGACAAAAGCAATCAAGTAATGCTGCCACATCGTTTAAGTGCCTTTTTATCATTCATGGACTGTTCATGTGTTACCTTTTTAATTTTAATTTGGAGCTGAAATTTTTCACTATCCGACATGCAACAGTTCTTGTTACCTTTATAGTACTGTAGCTCAAATTTTTTACTATCTGACATGCAACAGTTCTTGTTACCTTTTTAATAGCACTGTAGCTCAAATTTTTTATCTCATGTGTACAACAAACTTTCTAACTCATTCCATTTAATCAGGTTCATTAATCTAAAGTAATCATGATAATTATGTATAGTTGCTAATTTCTTGTGCAATACATGCTGTATGCCCTTACCTAAGAGGGAGTGATATTAATTTATTATATATTGCAATTTATATCTGGGCTATTTAAATTATGTAAAATTTGAGGATTTAGCATCTTTCCTGAAAGTTAATTGAGAATGTACTTGTCCTTTTGGTGTTAATTTAAGAAAATTGGATTTTATATTGCAATTTATTTCTAGAATTTTTTTGTGTGCCTTGTCCTTATTTTCTTACAATTTGTTTACTGCCTATAAATCAGAATTAGATGTCTAGTGGCAAAATTCTGAAATTTAAAATTTTCATTTGACGTATCAGTGTATTTGATTTCTAAACATTATATTCATGATAATGAATTTCCTTATCCTTGCTTTGTATTTGTTCCTATACTTGTTTGCATATCTCAAAGGGGACATGTGATTTTAGGTCATCTGAATATTTTACTGCCATGTGTTTGAAGTGCCTTGGATTTTATTTCATCATTGTAATACATATACCACATTCTATTTACTAAGTGCATTTATTCATACATTGGTATGAATGTATTCATGTGTTGTGGAGTATATTTAAGACGAAACAGTACACAGCTGGTTATGACTCAAAAGGGTCCAATGTTTACTTGATTCCTCTCTTCCTTTAGGGTTTCCATTTTGATCATGTTAATTGCCTTTACATGTAAATATAAAACTGAGCAATAGTTGGGACTCTGTGTGATAATGTAAAATGTTACTGTCAACTATTGCATTAAATGCAATGTGTGCCTTTTGTGACTAGATCTTAAAGAAACTTGTATTTTCGTACACGTATTAAGCAACCCAGATTATCTTTTGTATTTTATATATTTGAGTGCCACAGTGACCAGGCTGTTTTAGCTTGCTTATGGAATCAGTTGTTTCGATAAATAAAGTGAATTTTTTGATATAGTCTTGGATTTTTATAACTCAAAACATTTGTACACTACAATTTCTACATCAAACTAATGTGTATATTGGTTATACAAGGCCTAACAAGTCACTCCTGAGAAATTTTTCCTCAGTTTCAAGATTAATTCTTCATTCTCAGGATTTGCATAAATTTTTTAAATTAATAGCTGTCAACTAAATTAAATTTTGTTTTCTATCATCGTTGAATCTACAGATGTTCGAACATCTAGTCAGAAATTTGGTTTCCAAAATGAATTTTTACTGGCGGCTGTATAATTGAGTAGAATTTAGAACTCCTTTAGGGCTATTTGATACCTAGAGTTCTGTAAGGTCTGCTGATTCTAATCCTGTAGATCTTAGTTTGCAAACCAGACACTTGAACAATACATGGCTAAATGCAGTACTTAGATAAGAGGATATAATTTATAGACCAGTACTTGGGACCTCTAGAGTTCTGTATGAGGCGATACTTTGATACAGGATATGCTGATTTAAATCGTTTTATTTTACAAGGATCGGGATTTAAATTAAGCTTTATTCCTTTGTTTTCTTAAAGTTTAATGATGAAATAACCTGGAGATGTGTGTAGTATGTTGCAAATAATTTTTTAAAAAATTGCTCCTGCTCAATGGCACCCAAGCATGACGGTATTTCCCTATTTACAGGGCGCTCAGCAGATAATATTGACTAGGATGGGTGTACAGTGGGGTATAAGTAAAACACTATTTGGGGGGGGGGTTGTGTACATAAATCATTTCTAATACTATTGGTATAATCGAAGTGGCCGAGCCCCAATAGTGTTTCCTGCAATTTGGGACTTATCCTCGGATCGTTCCCTTCGGAATTAATCCCGGACACTCGCCTCTTGTGTTGCTACAGTGCGACGTTAATTCTTATGTTTGGTGTCCTGGGCCCAGCCATAAAATTCCTAAGGGGATTTGGCATGCCTAGTGAGTTTTTCAAATAATTTATTTGGGTTACTCAGGAAATATCCCCCAAAACGAGG
Organism: Meta bourneti; assembly: GCA_933210815.1. NCBI lineage: Eukaryota > Metazoa > Arthropoda > Arachnida > Araneae > Tetragnathidae > Meta > Meta bourneti. The sequence goes on along the minus strand of OW119926.1, from coordinate 73,450,875 downwards.
TAATTACAAATTGGCGCCTGTGTTGGAATTACCAACGATATTACAAAATCAACAGTGGCTGAGATTTAATCATGTGGGGCTAGTCCATTGCATGAGGTTTTCTGTACTGACGTACTTTCCCATATGAATGTTCACGTTGGCGTGGAAGTTTGGAGAGGGGTGCCAGCTCAGGTGTTGCCTCGACGTCTGACCGTGATTCGAAATTACGTGGTGTCTTCGGGATTGATCCCGGACCGTCACCAATAGCCCATTGTGTTGCTCCCAGTGTGACATTAATTAATACCTACCTGCCCATATAAATGTCGGATGTGCTTGAAGTGATGCCCATTTCTAGGGGAATTACTGTTTATGTTAAAGGTAGGAAGTTGAATTTGCGTCGTTCTGAGCAATGCAACGGACCGTTGACGCTTCAGGATCAATCCGAGTACACCTTAAATTTTGAGTCGCGGTCAGATGAGGTCGACTCTTGAGCCGGCACCCCTCTCCATACCGCCACGACAGATTTAACGTGCACCAGCCCCCTTTGTACACGGCGTTCTTTGGCTGCCGCGGCCCCAGACCAGTTAAAGCAAATACTGCTGTAGAAATAGCTGAAAATATTTCACCTAGTTTAATCAGATTAATCGGCTGGTAATTTATTTTTTTTTGAATTTCTTTCCGGAGGACGATCGAGACTTTCATAACTATAATGAAATTTATTTACACGAAAACACCAGTACATTGAAGCACTAAAACTATCCACATTTCCTGGCTATCAGGCGAAACTGAACACCAGGGCAAATAGCTATGAAATAACGAATTTGATTTTTAGCTTTTTATATGTACCTAGTCTTGAACATACAAAATAACTTGGCTTAACACCTATCTAATTCCAGAAACTTTCCCCTGGGGATTGATCCTTGACCGTCCCCAATAGCCCAGTGCGACGTTAATTAAAACACCTACCTATCTTGAACTCTGAAAAAATATCCTTATCTTTCCCTTTGATCCCAGGACCGTCGCCAATAGCCTATTGTATTGCTCCAGTGCGACGTTAATTACCTACCTGAAAAGATATCTGGTTTTACCTCGTCCCTAGCTGGAGTCGCGGTAGCCCGGTTGGTAGAGTAACGGATTGGCAACTAGAGGGTTGCGAGTTCGAATCGACCGTCGTGTACAAAAGGGGGCACAAATGTGCTCGAGGTGTGGAAGTTTGGAGAGCGGGGTGCCATCATCTGATCGTGATTCAAAATTACGTGGTATTATCCTCGGATCTTTCCCTTCGGGATTGATCCAGGACCTTCTCCAATAGCCCGTTGTGTTGCGTCGTTAATTATAAATACCTACCGCCTTTTTTTGGCCCATTGTGTTGCTCCAGTTCGACGTAAATCCTACTACCAGACACCAAGTTGACGTAAACACAAGCATTGTCCTATTTTTTATTGGAAATGCTTGGATTCAAGTTAGTCACAGGCGCACTTCACGACAAATAGGGGCACATCAAGTACCTGAGTTACTCTAGTGATCTTTTTCCCATGGAGTTGTGTCTAGTACACACGGGGTCTTGTTCTCGAGATAGCCAAGCGATCTTTTCTACTCTATTCCCCAATACATTCCCCCTCTTACATATTTTATTTAATGTTGTGTTTGACCCAGCTTGTCCGAATATGAGCCTTTCGGTATAAAATCTAACGACAAATAGGGGGGGGGGGGTATTTCAATTAACGTCACACTGGAGCAACACAACGGGCTATTGGTGACGGTCCGGGATCAATCCCAAAGGGAAAGATCCGAGGACAACACCACGTAATTTTGAACCACGGTCAGATGACGAAACGACAAATAGGAATTTGTTATGATTTTTATTCGATACTGTGATCTGTACAAGTAAACTATCTCTGCCACCATATAGCTACAGTGTCCGGCACCACCTAGACTTGGCGTCATCTGACCGTGGTTCAAAATTACGTGGTGTTGTCCCCGGATCTTTCCCTTTGGGATTGATCCCGGACCGTCACCAATAGCCCGTTGTGTTGCTCCAGTGTGACGTTAATTGAAATACCCCCCACCTAGACTTGGAGGTGGTGGCCTTTCTTATTGTAGACAGACCTAGTATATTTGCAAGATAATTATAATTGGCCACAATCTTGCTTGCTTTATAAACTCATTACATATTACAGTATGTTTTGGGTGATTTGGTTTTGAAAAGGAAACACGCCTCAATTTTTTCACGCTTTGGATAAAATGGCCCCTTGCGCCATAAAACCCAATTAACCATGTTTGGTAGTTAGTTGAATTAACGTCGCACTGGAGCAACCCAGCAGGTTATTGGCGAAGGTTCGGGTAGGCAGATAGTATTTTAATTAACCTCGCGCTGGAACAACATAACTAGCTATTGGCGACGGTTCGGGATCAATCCCGAAGACACCACACTTTTTTTTAGTAACCCGTTATATTTCTCCAGTATGACGTTAATTCACCTACCTCGTAATTTTGAAGCACTGTCAGATGACGAGGTCAACACCTGAACTGCCACCCCACTCTCCCACGCCAACATGAGGCCCCGACCTACACTACTGTCTTTGGTTGGATCGAGTTTCGAACTCGCAACCCTCTGGTTGCTAATCCGCTACTCTTCCAACCGCACTGGAGCAATAAGACGCTTTTATGTAAGGGAATCATCGTCGTGTGCACGGGGGCTGGTGCACTTCAAATCTGTCATGTCCTCACGTTGGCGTGGAGTTTAGAGAGTAGGGTGCCAGCTCAGGTGTTGCCTCGCCTTCTGACCGCGGTCCAAAATTACGAGGCGTTATCCTCGGGATTGATCCCGGACCGTCGCCAGCAGTTGTGTAGCTCCAGTGCGACGTTAATTAAAATACCTTCCTACTTAAGAGGGTCCGGCACCTCCATAGGCACCCATGTTAAATTCACTAACTTTGGGGCATTTTATTTATTCATAAATTACTCTATTAATCTGAAATTTTTACAGTGTAATATTTGAAGACTTTAACACGGGGTTTTTAATTTTTTTTTTAATTCACAAAATTATAAACTTTTTAAAAGTGACAAAAATTATATAAATATTTATAAAAAAGTATGCATTTAATATCTTATTCCTTGTGTTAAAGGGTTTAAAAGTGCCTTCATAAACAATCATAAAAAATTTCAAGAATGTATCTCAAGTAGTTTTTGTGTAATATGCCCCCAAACATGAAAAAAGTGTATTCTGAGAAATAAGGCTTTAAACTTCAGCGATGGATTCAAAAGTACGTCGCGGTAATAGTGCATCTACTTTAAAAAGTAATACTTCCAATTAACGGATTTCTACAAATGAGGTACCGTTATAAACACGACAATTCAAATTTTCATAAACAGCAAAAATCTCAAAATGTTATTTTTCAAATTTTCATGTGCCGGACCCTCTTAAGCAAATCATTTCAAAATCTTTACAAAACAATTCAAAATACAGAACCCTTAGTCACAACAGTTCCCAATTCCAGATTTAATATACTTCGCATGCCAACGAAACAACATTTCGGAATACGGGCAATCCAAAGTTACAATAATTCCCCCGAACCCAGATTTAATATATTTCTTGGCAATGTAAACAAATCGCTCCGTGTTCACAGACGAGGGTAGTAGACTGCAACGAGGTCGCACCTGCTTCTCTACAAAGGAGAAGCCAAGAAAACAAGATTTCCCGTCTCTTGAACGCAAAAGCCGACTTTCCGAAGACGTAAACGTATTTTGTGTTCGCAGCGAACAGCTGTTTTTCACTTCGGAGACGCGTAACAAAGTATTTCCGCCCGCCGGTGTCACGTGGTGTGTCGACCGGAAGTTCGCAGCATATGTTCCACGGGTGTGACGTCACAACCCCTCATCTATCCCATTTCGCGAATTTCTGTAGATCAGTGGGTTTCTCACGTGAAAAGGTCCTTGGCACCTGTTCCCCCATTTCCTACCTCGCAATTATGTTCCGGAGCGAGTTTTTCTCGAGGTGCTTCACTTTGGGTGGAATGGGTCTTCCGGTCTATTTCTGTGTTGAAAAAAGATATTGATGAGTTGCAAATTATGTATTCTACGGGTAACTCGGTTGGAAGAGTATTGGTAGTTTAGAGCTGAATCCAATGATTAATGCAAGAATTGGCCAAAAGAGCAATTTTAATTAACATTAAGCACAAGACAAAACAATTACAAGAATAAACAAACATAAAAAGTAACATCTCGGGGGAACAAAACTTCAGCGCGTCAGTTCTACGCTCGCCTTGGGAAACAACTAGAGAAAAAGGGTTCATTCTCTTTCGCGGAGAGTGTGTCACGTGGTCCGCCATCGCCAATCAAGGCGCATATCGCTGAGATACCACGTTAAGGGGCTGATGCGTTACAGTAGTTAATTAATGTCACATTGGAACAACACGACGGTCAGGATCAAGGACAACAACATGTAATTTTGAACCACGGTCAGATGACGAGGCAGCACCTTAGCTGGCATCCCTCTCTACGAACTTTCAGCAATTATGACACGAAGACATGTGAGGCCTCATCAGATTTAACGTGCACCAACCACCATGTACAAGACAGTACTTGGTTGGATCGAGTGTCGAACTCACAACCCTCTGGTTGCTAATCCGAGATTTTATCAATGGCAGTAAATAGCGGAATGCATTTGGCAAAAATGCAATGTTTGATTAAATCATTTGGAGCATACAATGTAGAAAAAGGTATTTTCTGAGTTTGAGTAAAATGGATCGGGTTACCTTAAAATGTAGTTTATCGCTGTCTTGGCAACGTTTGGCGTACAATCTTATTAGTGTTGACATAGGCTAACAAATATCCATTCGGTAAGTAGGTATGTGGGTTATATTTTAAAGATCAGCATTCCATCTGCCACTCCCCGTGTGTAATACAGGAAATGAAGAGGCGCCGCCAAATCTAGACAGACTGGTTTAGGACGATTTTGCGAGATTCCAGAGACAGTTGCAGAACGATGACACGAGAAGAGGATGGTGGTGGTGGTATTTCAATTAACGTCACACTGGAGCAACACAATGGGCTATTGAGAAGAGGATGGCGTACGGCCATGTCTAACGAATTTCCCGATGAAGTGAAATTGTTAACTATTTTTAATCTGTAAATATTCCCCCTTTATTTGTAAATAAACGTCTTTAATTGTTAATTATGTCGCTTTTATCCCTTTTGCTAAAGTAGAATTCTACATATTCTGTATGCAAACTCAACCTAAAGTGTTCTAAGTATTCTACATATATTTTAATTAACGTCACACTGGAGCAACACAACGGCTATTGGTGACGGTCCGGGATCCATCCGAAGACAACACCACGTAATTTTGAACCGCGGTCAGACGACGAGGCAACACCTGAGCTGGCACCCAACTCTCCAAACTTCCACACCACGCCAACGTGAGAACGTTTGAGGCCACGACAGATTTAATGTCCGCCAGCCCCCTTTGTAGACGACGCTGTTTGGCTGGATCCGAACTCGCAACTCTCCAGTTGCTAATCCGTTACTCTTACAACGGGGCCACCGCGGCTCATATCCATTCGGAGTTCATTCTTTAGAACTTTTTATTGGCGAAGTGCTGAAATCGTATTCGAAAAACAAGCCAACTTACGTCACGTTCAGAATACGTACACGAAACGTGTATCAACCCAGAAACACTACCGCCACCTATGGCTAGCTTGACAGGAATTGCCTCTCATGTCAGGTAGAGAAATCAACTCTGTTGTCAACTGTTTATTTAAAGTTTAACACATAAGTATGCCATAAAAACAAAAAAAATTGGCGTAACCAGTTTTTCTTTTTCATAACTGATTGAAATGTAAAATCGTTCGCTTGTATGGGCCACGGTAGCCCAATTGGAAGAGCAACGGATTAGCAACCGGAGGGTTGCAAGTTCCAATCCAGTCAGTCGTGTACAAAGGGGCTGATGCACGTTAAATCTGTCGTGGCCTCAAATGTCCTCACGTTGGCATGGAGAGTGGTATGCCAGCTCAGGTGTTCTCGTCGTCTGACCACGGTTCAAAATTACGAGGTGTCCTTGAATCTTTTCCTTAGATATTGATCCCGGACAGTCTCCAATAGCACGTCGTGTTGCTCCAGTGTGACGTTAATTAACTACCCCCTCGGAACTCGGTCCAACGAAAGACCGTGTACACATTGACTTGTGCGCGTTAAATCTGTCGTGGCCTCAGATGTCCTCACGTTGGCGTGGTGTGGAAGTTTGTAGAGTGGGAAGCCAGCTCAGGTGTCATCTGACCATATTTCAAAATTACGTGTTGTCCTCGGATATTTTCCTTAGGGACTGATCCCGGACCGCCTAACCTCCTTACTTTCGGTGGACCGTTAAATTTAAGAAAATTGGTCTTTCACGGTATTATTCCCCTAGGTTTTGGTTATCAGAATTAATTTAAGGAATTGAAATTATATAAAAGGTCCCAACGTAACACACCGACGTCTCGGTGTGTTACGCATACAGTTGCTTTGGTTTAATCCCCTTCCACACGACGGTGTGGAAGGGGATTAAACCAAAGCAACTGTATTCTTAATATCGCCAAGTGCCTAATTGTGAAAATCGGAGTCGGGAACGAATCCATTCAAAGGGTTTCTCAATGGGCACTGCGATCTCATTCAAATTCTAACCTTGGCTTGGCTTACTTCCGTTTTCAGATACAGACGTCACTGTGTCCAGGAAATGGAAATGGTATCTGCCTCATTCCTTTCCGCGATCCGTCATTCACAAGAGTTGTGGGCTCTTGTTCGTGATTGAAATCATTTTGATTGTGAAGAATAACGGAATATCCAGTGGCACAAACGAAAGAGGAAGATGGATGAATTCGCCCTCCTGATCTTTTTTTACAGAATGGCACCTTTTCCTACAAAAATATCGAAAAAAAAATTTTTTTTAATGAAAATAAGTGCTGGGTAGGTAGTTGAATTAACACGTGCTATTGGGGCGACAGTCCGGGATCAATTCCAAAGGGAAAGATCGAGGACAACTGCTCGTAATATTGAGGGGCCGCGCGGTAGCCAAGTAGGGGGGGGGTGTTTCAATTAACGTCACACTGGAGCAACACAACGGGCTATTGGTAACGGTCCGGGATCAATCCCAAAGGGAAAGATCCTAGGACAACACCACGTAATTTTGAACCACGGTCAGATGACTAGGCAACACCTGAGCGTAGCCAAGTAGGAAGAGTAGCGGATTAGCAATCGGAGGGTTGCGAGTTCGAAAATCGATCCAGTCAAACACCGTCGTGTACGTAGGGGCTGATGCCCGTTAAATTTGTCGTGTCCTCACGTCGGCGTGGATGTTTGTAGAGTGGGGTGCCAGTTTAGGTGTTGACCTCGGATCTTTCTCTTCGGGATCGATCCGGGACCGTCACCAATAGCCCGTTGTGGTGCTCCAGTGTGACGTTAATTAAAATACCTACCTACCAATAATTGCCGCCTAATTGGTATAGTGGTCTTAGTGAACGTGAAATATAAGTAGACTGAGCGTTGCTATTGAGAATAGTTTCAAAATGTATGACCAACATGCCGACTAGTAGTCACGTGACTTCTCTGAAAAATTGACTTGGTTATCCAATTTGGCATTTTATTGCTTCGTTTGGCGATAACATCTTTTGACGAGGTAGATGTGTGAATGAGCATATCTCTTAAGTGGGGACAAAAATGGTGAAACCACCAAAATCTACTACTGTGTCGCGCGGACCAATCAGTGGATGGTCGTCTTCTTCCGTCCTATTAACCAATCAGATGATGAATGGTCGTTTCCTGGCAGACGAAAGTAATCTAAGGTTCAAGTTACTAAGGGTTTTGGTGACGTGATCCTGAGCACATGAAAGGGTTACGAACACTCTTCTTTTATATCTCCTCTGTAGTTTGTCTGCCGTCTATAGGTACCGGGCTCGAACCCCAGTTTGTGAGCGCATGGATGTTGCTGATTGTCCCTGTTAAGAATAGCGGCAGCTCACCCACTGAGTGATCCTTCACAAGTAGCCGTCAGTAGTCCTTACAATCCCGAATTTCAGAGGTTAGTGGTTGAGCTTTAGAAATTACTAACTGAATATACCCGGTGTTGCTCGGGTTTAATTGATTAAACATCGATTGAAAGGGATCCACAAATTTTCTGTCATAGAAAATGCAAATATAGAGAAAAAATAAGCGAGCGCAAAATAATTTTTAAAACTGAGATTTTTGAGAAACTGCAGGGTTCCAAAGAATAAGTGTACCAAATTTGGTATGGATCGGTCAAACGGTATAGATTTGTATTGAGAAAAGACAGACAGATGCCAACTCTGCTTTATATGTATAGATTCCAATAATTTGAATCAGTAGGATTTCATTTCGGGTGAGGCCCTTTGTCCGATGATGCCAGAATCTAAAAGATGGCGGTTCATCAATATTGCAGAATGAATGCTTCGTTCTCCATCATCATAAAATTCGTGTGCAAATTTCAACGCACAAACCATTTTCACCTTTTAATTTTTCCTAACCCTCATCTTACTAAACAGGAAGAGAATGATCGAATCAAGGGATCAATTGCATTTGAAGAGGGAGAGAAATTCCTAAGTATAGTTATCAGCACCATGACACCACTTTCTCAACCCTTCTAAAGTATTATTTACAAATTCTAGGCGTTTGGTAACTAAGCATTAGCTTCTTGCTTCACAATTTCTTTGGACGATACAATTAGAACCATTAAGTGCTGTAACATGTGTCTAAATGTTAGCTATTCATTGTTCGTCCAGAACAACCAAGTCTAAATGCTCGTTGCTTGTCCAGAATTACAGCAACTATGAACTGCTGTCAAATTCTAAGTCTAAACGTTCGCAATTCATTGGTCGTGCAGAATTATAGTAAAAAAGTTCCAAATAAATGTGCATTGAGGCAATCGTACCCAAGAAGACGAAATATAACAGCAGCTGAATCGCAAAGAGAACTTTGAATTGGAGACCTTGTTAGCCCTTCTAAAGTAAGATTCAAAGTGCGAGCCTGTTTCCTTTCGATTGATCGATAACTGTTGGCGATTCACGAAATGAATTTGAAAAAACCGCCCTAGCTCGTTATCGAGATCAACAAAAGCGGCTGGACAGCAGCATGTTTATTTCTGTACCTTGAAGGAAGACGTTGCCGGAATTTTCGCGCGGCTTCTTTTAAGCGGATATTGTGTTCGTGTCGCCAAAGAACAGGATGTGCCCTCGGGTCACCGTCTTGGGAAATGGGAGGATATTAGATAAGCGATTTATATCTCCCGTTTGGCAAGAGAAAATTGTCCTGAATTGAGGGGAATACTCGCTTTCGGGGCCACTCGGAACGAATCATACTTTGACAAACGATCATAGAAAGTGGAGAATAACAATAAATAAATGAATGAGTGTTTGTGCTATGGCTGTTTTAAGCTTTATTATTGTGATCGTTTGCAGAGGAATGAATAGCTGTGATAATTTAAGTCCGTGAGGTAGACAGATATGCTGTCGTTTTCTTTTATGCGAGAAAAAGAATAAATGATGTCCGTTCTGTGGAGGAATGCTTTTTTTTATCGCAGTAGAGAAATTTTAATGTCTCTTCGTATCGTATATTAAAAAGTTATTGTTGTGATGCTGTAAAAACTACTGCACGCGCTCATGAGCAACAATCAGTATTTTTTGTTCGAAAATTGAAACGAAAATAATTGAATTTCCTTAATATAGCTTTTTGAAGAACTGTCAATATAATTAAGAGTTTAGGACATTTCTAAAAATCAAGTCGTTTTCGAAAATAATTTCGAACAAATATATAGGTAGTTAATTAACGACGTACTGGAGAAACACTACGAGATATTGGCGACGGTACGGGATCAATCCCAAGGCAAAGATCCGAGGACAACACCTCGTAATTTTTAACCACGGACAGATGACGAGGCAACGACTGAGCTGGCACCCCACTCTCCAAACTCCCATACCAAGCCAACGTGAGGACATTTCAGGCCACGGCAGATTTAACGTGCACCAGCCCCTGTGTACACGACGGTCTTTGATTGGATCAAGTTTCGAACTTGCAACCCCCGGTTGCTAATCCGTTACTCTTCCAACTGAGCTTCCGCGGCTCTCAAACATATAGGAAGAATTCGTTAAAATGTTTTAAAACATTTTTTATCGTTTCTCTATTCGGCTTTAAAGTTAGCCAATAGCATTTTTAGAGCTATGTCGATATTCATATTTCCAGAGTACAAACAGAACAAAGTTGCCGAACAGTTTTCCTAACGTAAGAAACACTAAGGAATAATTCGAAAATGCTCGACATGACGTTCTACCATTCGTCTATTAAGTTTTTAATGTTACTCACGCCTTTTAGAATGAACTATGTCGGTATCATGTTTCCTGAGAACAAACATGTACGATTCTCAGAACAGTGTGCCGAAATTTCTTGGAACAGTAGTAGATATAATATAAGTAATTTATGAAGCTACGTCCCTCTTTCTACTTCAAAGGAAGGCTGCTCTTCATTTTTATAAATTGTAAAAAGGAAATTCCTGTTTTTATAGCGTTTCTTAGCTGAAAAATATCCCAAAACAGAACCAAATTTATGATCCAAAAAATGCAAGAAAACAGTCATACAAATATAATTTGATAAGAGATAAAATATAATATTTCATTGAAGCAGATTATATATTGAATTGAAATCATTGAAAAATATATCAACCTCCCTGAACGAAAAACAGTTTTAAAAATCTATCTGCAGAAAATTTTTTCCTACATTCTCCTTTTAAAAGTTTAACAAAAAATAATTTACGCAGTTTCTTGTGATATACCTGGGGACGTAAAAATCAATACAAATTTAAAAGGGAAAATAAATTTTCTTAAAAAATGCTTATCAAAAGAGCACTTTTGTTTTGATCACAAATATTATTTTGTGTATCTTCATATTTTCCAAAAAAAAGACTTCGTTCAAATTGCCCACTTTTAAAACTAGTACTAGACTATTTAAAAAAGAAAGTAATGCATGATGTACTGGTTTAGTGTATCATAAGAATACTATTGTATGTTTCAAGCTTTCGAATTTAATGAATTACGGGAATATTTGACAGCATTTGTCTTTCAGATGGGTGCCAGCGTAATAGCAATGATTATTTCTTTTTCTGATTTATTACCCATTGATGTCCATTCTTCCACTACTCGCCCGTCAGAATTTTATTAGCAATCGTTGTCAATTCCGACCATCTTGTCTTTTCGATAAAATGGTGGATGAATTTCAGATGTCTGATTTAGTTGAAGGTTTTTTTATATTTTTCCTTTTCTGTTCCAATACGGACATTGCATTTTGACGTCGAGTGTTGACCGAATGGAATGAAACAGGAAGGGGTTCTTGCTTTATTCTAAGATAATTTTTATTTTCGTGTCTTGAAAACGGATTCTTAAAAGGAGAATTTTTGTTTGAAGAATACTTCGGATTTATTGCATTTGTGTGAGCATTTGCTTCCTTACTACACTATGCGGAATCCGTGTGTTGAGCTATGACCGTCTGTGGAAAAAAATTCCATCTACTCACCAATAGGACCATAAATATCATGATGAGTTGACAATATTAGATTCCCTGAGTGTGAAAAAGCTTTTAAATATTTGATAGAATAGAACTCCACAATGCTAGAAGGATGTTCATGCAATCTGATCAGATGCTTTAGAACTAAAACCCTTCCTTTTCCCGTTAATTTCAAATTCGAAAGTTAAAGCTAGCTCCTTACTACTAGCTCAAATTTTTATTTTAAGAACAATTTTTCGCAAAATTCATTTGTTGAGAAGTGTTTACAAAGCACTTTTTTTTGCAAAATTCAGTTGAGAAATGTTTAGTAGACTTCAAATCAAAGATCTTTAGGATGCATTTTTAAACTGATCTCCGAGACAGACTATTTAAGAAGTCAGCCTCCATGCTTCTGCAACTTCGGCCACAGAACAAGATGACATGCCCCAGAACCAGTACTGATGACGGTCTCAGTGCTAGTTAGATGACGGGAGCCTGTGCTAGGTTAGATGACAGACCCCTATATTAGGAAAGATGATATGCCCCAGAACCAGTAAAGATGACTACCTCAGCACCAGTTAGATTATAGATTCTAGTACTAGGTAAGATGACATGCCCCAGAACCAGTACTGATGACGGTCTCAATACCAATTAGATGACGGGAGCGTACCAGGGTAGATAACAGACTTCATTTTTCGGGAAGATGATATGCCTCAGAACCAGTAAAGATGACAACCCCGATACCAGTTAGATGACTGGAGCATGTACCAGGTTAGATAGCAGACCCCTGCATTAGGGAAAATGACATGCCCCAGAACAAGTAAAGACGGCGATCCCAGTATACCAGTCAGATTACAGACCCCAGTACCAGTTAGATTATAGACCCCAGTACTAGGTTAGATGACATGCTCCAGAACCAGTTCTGATGACGATCTCATTGCCAGTTGGAAGACAGAAGCCGTACCAGGTTAGATGACAGACCCCTGTATAAGGAAAGATGATAAGCCTCAGAACCAGTAAAGATGACCGACCCCAGTACCAGTTATATTATAGACCCCAGTACCAGTTATATTATAGACCCCAGTACCAGTTAGATTATAGACCCTAGTTCTAGGTTAGATGACATGACCCAGAACCAGTACTGATGACGGTCTTAGTATCAGGTAGATGACGGGAGCCTATACCAGGTTAGATGACATACTCCAGTACCAGGTTAGATAATGGGCGCCTGTATGCGCAACAGTTCAGATGACGTGTTCAAGTTCCAAGTACCAGATGAAGGAACTCATTAAATTAAAAAAATGCGTATTCGAAGTTACCTTGCACGAACACAACTTTTTCTTCTCTTTAACACTTGTAGTTTTATTATAAAAACACTGAGCTTTCATATAACAGTGCAAAAAGAATCTCACATTTATTGGGCCTACCGTCGCCCTCTTCCCTATTAGTGGGCTCCGCCACTGATATTTATCCACCAACAATCGAAGTTTCGAAGCAAGTGAAGCGTTTACAAGTGGTTTCGAATACGATGATCGCGATGACAGCAAGTGTCTTCCTTCTCACGGTGACTGACATTTATTTCCAAGCAGCTATAGTTTCGAAAGGGAACTTCGCTTCTGCAATCAGTCAAGATTAAGCGTTGCTGCTTATGAGCGTGGGAGTTCAGCTGACCGAATTCCTACTTCGAGGCTGAAAACGTTTAAGATAGCGAAAGCAATAAACAAGATGTTTACTCTCTCAAATGAAAACCAAGTCAATCGCTTCAGTTCGGAAGATGTAATCCGATTTTGTCCAAACTGCTGCCTCTGGATTGTATGTGAATTGTCTTCGTGGCTGAGTCATAATTTGGGTGTGTTATGAATAAAAGAAAATGCAATTGCTTATCGTCCTATATTGATATTTTAGACCTTGTTCTAATATTTTCACCTTTTTTTATTCCGGGTAGGTAGATGGGTATTTTAATTAACGTCGTACTAGAGCTTTTTTATTCCGGATATAAAACAACTTGAATTTCGTAGAATAAAATCGAAACCACCTGTTTCGGGGTTATCAACATTTTTGCTCGATTCTTGATTTAAAAAGCATGATCAAGGTAAGCTTGCTTGTGGTTTTATAGCACAAGGGCCATGCTGCGCCAGCAGACAAGACATAACGGCAAGTAATAAACATACACACACAGTGAAAGTTTTACTGACACAGAAGAGAGAAATACACCCAAGGAGGAATGCACCTGACAGGAATCGATCCAGCGCCGCTTACAACTCGAAGGTTGCTAGCGCAGTGGGCATACCCACTGAGCCACGACTGCCGCTATGATCAAGGTAAGAGATATTGCACAAAAGCAGTTATGCTAAGAATTAAAACAGCTGAAATTGCATGCTTTTGTTTTCTAAGAAACCGAGGACATTGTTTGGAATGAATGGACATAAGTTGGTAAAAATTTAGCTGTTGGTCTAGATTTGTTGTGTTTGAAATTTCTGGTTCTTGTATCGAGAGAAGATAGGAGCCACAATTCTTAATTTTGTGCTGCGTTGTAAGTGCAATGGAAATTAAATGCAAGTTTCCATTGCGTGTTCCACAAGAAAAAAATTTCATTTCCAACTTTGACCATATTGATTTCCTGAATAGCCACGGGTAGTTTTGTTGAGTTAATAGTTGTATAGAAGATTGATTCCTTTAAGTTGCTCGATGGTTGCTACAGCTCTAGAATTGTTTGCGGATTTGATGTAGGAGCTAATTTGTCATAAAGCACTCCACTCTTGCTTTCCTACTCTGATCTTTTTTGCCCTCCCCAAATAGACTAAACCTAAATCTTACCTAACCCGAGATTCCCGGTCTGATCATAAACTGAAATATGGTTGTTAATCTGTTCATGGGCTGAATGGGTCTTCTGCCTTCTTCAGACGTCATCACAATGAACTAATAAATTAGTTTATGGTGATGAACTTTCGTACAACCAACATATCGCACTCCGGTTGCTATACCGCCATAACTTAAAAAATGACTTTCCAGTTTTAAGTAGAAAGACTAAATACATGCTTCTGTTGCTGGAAACCTGCCACAATTGTCCTGTACTGGAATCTACAGTTGTGCAAGTTTTACAGCATGCAGTCGGATGTATCTACGGTCTTTCACACTTAAAACTGGAAATTGATTATTTTGTGTTATGATGGTATTACATCCAGGGTGCAGAGGTTTAGCTGCCCACGTGCAAAGTTCAGCAAGCTTCCCCTTTTCTAAAAAACACTTGATTTTTAAAGAGTGTTTTCTTTTTGCAATGTGATAGAATTGAGAGTGGGGCCAGGACATATTATTTCATTTCTGCCCTTTCGTCTGCGCAACTTCCCATCCGTAATTCGAAGCTATAGGGTTGAAACTAATCTTTAGTACTCATTCAAGCAATTCCAGATGATGGCAGCCCCTACTTCACAGACATGTTTTACATTCAGGGGTATTTGCATATCCCTCGAACGCACTTTACTTACCTCACCTTATTACGTTCTCGCTGCAAAAAAAACTCGAAATGTGCCGCTCAAGTCCGCAGACTACTCAACTCTGCCCAACTACTGTTTTTCGTGCTCGGGTACAAGAAAAAAGTTGAAATATCTATTTGCAATACGGGGAGTGATTGAATTTTGCAAGTTGCAAAAGAAAAACCCCACACAGCATGGGCTAAAAATATCGGAAAGTACCAGGTAGGTACTTGAATTAGCGTCACACTGGAGCAACACAACGGGCTATTGGCGACGATCCGAGGACAACACCTCGTAATTTTGAACAGCTGTCAGATGACAAAACAACGCCTGAGCTGGCACCCCACTCTCCAAACTTCCACACCGCGCAGACATGAGCACCTTTGAGGTCACAACAGATTTAAAGTGCCACCAGCCCCTCGTGCCAGTAGTCTTTGGTTGGGTCTAGTTTCGAATTCGCAACCATCCGTTTGCTAACCCATTACTCTTCAAACTGGGCTACGGCGGTCCGGGAAATGCCAGGACCTAGCGACAAAGAACTTATGGACACTAGCCGTTAAAAGTAGGACCTCAAACGTTATATAGGGCGTGATGACACCGTCACCTGAAAAACAATTGGCAAGAGTCGCAAAGATTTCCAAAAACGTGAAAGAAAGATCTCCAAGATCAGAATTTTTCCTCTAACTTCGTCCCTCCTAGGCAGTTTTGGGTGGTGGCTCGCATGACCCCAAAACGTGTTCCACAGGTGCGAAGAATGTGCAAAACAACTACGATTTTGCTAGAGCAGAAGAAGGTTATGGGAGGGGGTAGAGTCTTCATGCCCAACCTCCCATAACTCAAGGAAGAACAAAAGAGCCAGACGATCGCAGTGTTCCTGGAACCTTCACCTCACCTCTTCAGGGAAAATTAATCGAGTGGAGTACCTGCCTTGCCTCCACCCCCCTTGGGAAACAACAGGTCATAGAGGAGTTTATCTCTCCTGTATGGTCCAGGTATGGATGGGGCGAATGGGAGGCAATAACCTGTTCTTGTTTACATTCGGTTAGAGGCTCCTTTGAGGTTGACGAATTCCTTCCTGCAGGAAAAGATTCAGAAATTCTGATGCAATAGGATATTGAAGTTACGGATGTTTGAGTTTGGTGTACAATAGCAGGTGTCCGGTCATTGAATCGGGCAATTAAGTTCATTCTTCGATCTAGAAATGGTTTGAAACAGTGGTTTCCAAACTTTTTAATTCATGGACCCCTTGAGATTGTAAAATTAAATAGGGCATATGTAAACTCGCATAGGAACATGATCATTATTTTTCACCTTAATATAAGGAGTGAAATATTGAGGTAAAATAACCTGTTCTTGTTTACTTTCGGTTAGAGGCTTCCTTGAAGTTAACGAATTCCTTCTTCCAGGAAAAGATTTAGAAATTCTGATATAATAGGGAGACATTGAATTTACGGATGTTTGGGTTTGGTGTACAATAGGCAGGTGTCCGGTCATTAAATCGGGCAATTAAGTTCATTCTTCGATCTAGAAATGGCTTGAAACAGTGGTTTCCAAACTTTTCAATTCACGGACCCCTTGAGATTGTAAACTTAAATAGGGCATATATAAACACGCATAGGACCATAATGATACTTGATATAGGGAGTAAAATATTTAGGTAGATGTTAAATTGATTATAAAATGTTAACACTCCAAATTACGGATTAGTGGTGACAGTTTCAAGTTCTGAACTAGAACTGAAAAACTAGTTTTTAAATGAAATAAATAGTAAATATTGTGCAATGAATATCACGATCAATTGGAAAAATACTTCCTCAGCTTCAAGTGAAGTTGCTCATTACTTGGAATATATAATAGACATTTTTAATAATCCTTTTTAGAACATTAAGAATCGGAGAAAACATTCGATTATTTTATTTTTTTCTTGAAAGTCCTCTAGTTTGGCTAGTAAAGTTTTTGATGTTTTCCGTGGACCCCCTATAAACTTGTTACGGACTCCTGGGGGTTCTCGGATCGCAGTTTGGAAACCACTGGTTTAACTCTTTGGGGTTAGGTGGGTTAAAAACTGTCCCACCTTTTTTGCTTAGCTTTTCATGCATGGTTTGATATTTTTTAACAAACCTCAAAAAGTTGAAATTACTCAGTCATACAGTTTAATATTTTATTTAAAGTTTTTCATTGAGTTGGCAATGCTGTGATCTAATACTAAATGTATAAATAACTGAAAACATAAATTTACGCATGTCAAAACGCATAAGTTGTTGATATTGTTGTGATTAAGGTTGACGAATTGTGTGGTGCAGTGAATTTTTTGTCTTTCATAACGGTAAATGTTTTTGTTTCGTAGAAATTTATTATGAGTGAATAAAAAACATGTTATCTGATGTTTTATACTAAATTTGAAGCTGAATAAGTGAATAGACAATTCTATGCAATTTAGTTTTTTTCTTTAAAATTGTGTGCCTCAAAGAGCTAAAACATTTACAATTAAGAAACTGACACCTTGTAGGTAAGAAACCTAAACATTTGCATGGAAACAAACCTCAGACTATGGTCTAATTGTTTCTGGTCAGAGGCGAAGCTAGACCGTTGGGTAAATGAGACCTCGCCTTGTACCACACAGAATTCAACATTTAAAATGAAGATAATTTGGATAAATATAATTCGTACTATATCAATTTTGATAATATATTTTAGTGTTCCAAACAGTAATAAAAATTTATCATGCATAAAAACTAGCAAAAGACCGAGCTTTATGAGTAGGAAAAAGGAGCCACTATCTTGTTTCTAGTTCTTCAGGTGTTTGTAAGACGATAATTTTATTGCATTATCTTTTCTCCCTCTCTTTCCTGAATAGCAATGTGTTTGCATGGGGGACATTAAAAGAATTGACTTTCAAGCGCTATAAGACAAAAGTGGAGAGCATGGAAGCACATTCATCCAAATAGCACTGGAAAATGCTTTTGTGACAAGAATATAGTTTAGATTATAATATTTTTAATTTTTTTGCAATAACAAGCTCTTTTGATTAATATTTCCAAAATGCCGCCCCTTAAGACACTGGTGCCACCCCTGTCGCCGTCCCCTACTGTTTCTGGTTACATAGTTCATAATGTAAATTCCTGTTTAAGTCCCCTTTTAGGAAGGGAGCGAAATTTCTAAAATATTCGTCAAGTAGGAATTACGACTCGGACTGCTGTACGCTTTTAATCTCTTCAATCCCGAAGAAAAGCCTATCCTCAAAAAATTATATAGTCTGCTAGACCCAGAAATTGTGACGTAAGGGCCACATCTGGTCAAATTGCCCTATGCAATAGTTTTACTGTCAAGTAACTGGACAAGGCGGTTTTTATTGACACAGAAAGAGAAAAATACACTCAGAGTAGGGTTTGCTGGGGGTTTTATGGCGCAAGGGCCATATTTGGCCATGCTGCGCCAGATACAAGACATACAATATCAAGTAATAAACAGGCACACAATGAAAGTTTTACTGACACAGAAGAGAGAAATGCACCCTACAGGAATCGAACCTGCGCCGCCTACAACTCGAAGGTTGCTAACGCAGTGGGCATACCCACTGAACCACGACGCTCCCAGGGTAGGGAAAATAGCAGCAAAATAAACGGATGGACAAGAGAACGCATATGTGCAAGTTAAACTCGAGTACTTATATAGAATATAACTGTGTACACGTCACCAAATCTGGTATAGACCAGTCCCGAAAACTTTTCGTTTGAGTCATGTGGTTTTATATGAGTGTATTAGTTAAATAAGGGGGCAAGTTATATATAAATGGAAACAATGCATTCCCACAACTGACACATTTAGTGAGGTTTCTAACCCCGCTTCGAGTTTATCGGTCATGTCGGAAGCGATAGCAGTGATTACGAGTTGGCGAAGCAAATAATCAAGCAAATGGCGATTGCTACCACACATGACTTTTGAGTACGCAGAGGCGAAGCTGGACTGTTTAGAACCCGGAGCGAATAAGAGTGGTGTCGTTCTGTCCAAAACAAGATTTCCGTAAAATTGTGGTAATTGGAATAAAATATACTCATCCGAATCATCAATTTAATATACCAATGCCTTCGATATTAACTTTTCTGCAATTAACTATTGACTATGCAGAAGATCGAGTTCCGTTAATGGATCTCCAGCAGGACCGGTCTTACGAAGTACGGGACCCAATTCAATCAATATCTGAGAGGCCCCTCAAAATATTCAAAAGAAAACATTTAAAAAAACTATTGGTGCTTTTTTTAAATGAAACGAATTGAGAAGTTGACAGTAGAAAGCTTTTTAAAATTAAAATAAACGCTTAAGCGTGTCGCTAAATAATTTAAGGATAAACTTTTTAATAATAAATGCGTTTTTTCTCAATGGCATTAGCGAGGGGGCCCCTTGGAGTGTATGGGACCCCATTTGGTGGAATCAGCTTAGTGCCGGTCCTGATCTCTAGGACGAAGTAAGAAAAGGCGCACCCTGTCTAGTTTTGTGTCCTCCAGACATTTGGGATAAGACAATTTAACCTCCAAGAGGTTTCAACGGGATATCTCGACCAATTTTGCTAATGACGAGATATTTCTCCATCAAGATATTGCCGATAGTTTTTATGATGACGAGATCAAGACCTGGTCAGGTTTTTCTTCTAATGACGAGATATTTCGTCCATAAAGATCTCGTCAGTTTTGCTAATGACGAGATACCTCTTTGAGACAACCACCACGGGGGTTAATGTTTTGTCTTTTTTTCTCAATTGCAGGGGTTAGATCAGTGGTTCTTAACCTTTTTATTGATCGACACCCCCTTGAATCTAAAAATAAGTTCTCGCACCCCCTTGAAAGATATGTTTCTATTTCTTTATTTAGGAAATTACTTCTATTGCAAGATAATTTATTTATTGAAAAACAAACACATGCATTTACATATACATACAAAACAATATCTCAATTTTTAATGGCTACGTTGTTTATTTATAATAATACTTTTGAAGCGAGACTCCTTTTTTGAAAGAGCCACGCGTAAGTCATCACTTGCATTGAAGCGATTTCTGGCTTTTGTTTTTATGCGCGAAAGTGATGAAAATCCCATTTCACACAGGTAGGTGGTGGCAAATGGTAAAAGTGGTCTGCAATGCTGCTTTTGCCAGCTGTGGATAAGGTTCTAATTATGTACACCAAATTATTCTAAATCCAGTTTTCAAATTCCATTTGAATACGTGTATTGGCTCGTATTTCAATAAGATCGTCTTTTATTGCATAGCTGTCGTCCATCGAAACTTCTCTCGCACCCCTGGAAAAGCTTTCTCGCACCCCAGGGGTGCACACACCCCTGGTTAAGAACCACTGGGTTAGATGAAGAGAAGAAAGACTTGACTTTTAAGCTTTGCATTCTAAAGATGAACTGCGTGAAAGCACATTCACTTCACCAGCATAGCACTGGAAAATAATTCAGGACAAATACTTAAAATTTCTGTCAGACAAACCACTTTTTGTTCAATATTGCTGAAATGCCGCCCTTTTAGACCCTGGCATTCGGCAATCCACCTGTCGCCCTCCTTTAGCGAGTATGATAACTTTCTCCCTTGCCAGCTTAACCACTTTTATACAAATGGATGTCCCCAACGTCATGGGTTACTGGGACTTTGAGTGCTGCTAGGGATAAGGCTACGGACAAAATTCCGAGAACGTTAGTAACTGATGTGTGCGTGGGAAAATCTTCCCAAATCTCTGTTGACAAGTACATCACTCGAGTTTTGTTTAACTAAGGCACAGTTATCTCTCGGTGATTTGGTCTGCTGATAATTCTCGAGAGTGCCATTGGTTATCTACGTCTGCAGGATTTTCTCACCATTTTCACAAAGCTCGCTATCACTTTTTAAATAAAACGCCTCTCGCAGCCATGTGTTGATTCTTGATAGAGATTGTAAATAACAACACGCGGAACGTGATGTAGCACTCGAAATGAGCTGTCCGCTACAATGTGTCGCTGGGTTCTTATCTTATCTCATTCTCAATTGTCGCAAGGGTTATGGCTCATTGGAGGGGTGGAAATGAAATGGCACATTCCCTTCCCTTACCCTTCTCCAAAATGCTGGACAAATATTGAAAATACGCTGATAATACTGGTAATCTTTTATCGTGGCTTACAACACACTAAGTTATAAGACAGTTCTGAGAAAACGAAGGGAGTGTTGAGGAAATCTAATCACTAATTAAACTAACTGTATATCAAGAAAAGATATAACCTAGAAATCTAATTTAGCAAAAAAATTTAACTTAGCGAACACACACTAAACCAGTCTAAAGATCACCACATTTCTAGTCTAGAAAAGCTAAAACACTCAAATCTAGAAAATTTTGGCGGCCGCGGTAGCCCGGTTGGAAGAGTAACGGACTAGCAACCGGAGAGTTGCGAGTTCGAATCCAGCCAAAGACCGTCGTGTACAAAGGGTGCACGTTAAATCTGTCGTGGCCTCAAATGTCTTCACGTTGGCATGGTGTGGAAGTTTGGAGAGTGCGGTGCCGGTTCTAGTGTGACCTCGTCATCTGACCGTAGTTCAAAATTACGTGGTGTTGTCCTCGATCTTTCCCTTCCTGGACAGTCGTTAATAGCCCGTTGTGTTGCTCCAGTGTGACATTAATTAAAAATACATGCCTAGAAAATTTTGACTAAGTTTTGACCAGGTTTTCATTTGTATGCCGACGATATATAATTGTAATTGTAATTAATTAACGCCTCACTGGTGCAACACAACGGGCTATTGGTGACGGTCCGGAATCAATCTCTAAGGGAAAGATCCGAGGACAACACCTCATCATTTTGAATCACGGTCATATGGCGAGGTCAACACCTGAGCTGGCACCCCACCCCCCAAACTTCCACACCATGCCAATGTAAGGACATTCGAGACCCCAACACGACGGTCTTTCGTTGGATCGAGTTTCGAACTCGGAACCCTGTGGTTTCTAATCCGCTACTCTAAAAACTGGATTTCTGTTAGAAAGTATCATAAATAAATTGTTTCGAAAAGATCGTTGAGACATTCACTTTGGGTAGGTAAATACCACTACTTTTTTAGTTAATTAGAATCATACCTATTTTTTTGTCAGATCGGCAAAAAGGATATTTTTCTTGGTGTGTCGCAGAATTTTAGTAATTAGCTCATATATATATATATATATACACTATATGGACAAAAATATTTGGACACTGCAGAAAATCAGGTTGTTTTTCCTGCTTAGGACTCGGCCCATTGCTTTATGTACTTGGTACCATGAACGCTGACGTGTACCTGGACGTTCTGGATAATTCGGCCTTGCCTGCACTATGGCAATACTACGGCGATGATGGTTGTTTCTTCCAACAGGATCGATCTCCATGTCATACTGCAAAACGTGTGCTGGACTGGTTTCCTGAAAATGAGGTGAATTTGCTTGACTGGCCTGCTCAGAGCCCCGATCTCAATCCGATCAAGCACTTGTGGGACGAACTGGAGCGACGGGTACGACACCGTCCATCTTCACAACAATCTCTTCTCACAGCCTTGCAACAGGCATGGCGAGCTATTCCTGCCAAGCCTTATAGAGAACTTGTGGAAAGTATGCCTCGCCGTGTTACAGCTGTATACAAGCAAAAGGAGGGCCTACCCGTTACTAAATAGAATAATAAAGCACTTTTTCTGAAAAACATGCAGTGTCCATATAGTATATGTCATGAGTTGAAAATCGCTGCTTTATACCGATGGTGTTGCGATACCCTATCGTACTTCTTATGCTACATACATATACAGGGCGTTTCATTATCCATGAACTGAAATTCATCTCGTCAGTGGTTACTCTGGGACACATACTCCCCATTTAAAAAATCACCAGGAAAGACAGTGGCATTGTGTGACATCTTGTTTCACAAACGGGATATATAACTAAAACAGGAGAAACTAAATTTTTAGAACCTCCCTAGCGACAAAAGTTTAATTACAAAATTGCGCTCATTAGAACAATAAAATAGCTGGACTGTGAAACGGGTTCGAAGCAAGCTTAGAATATTAAAAATTAAAAATTCTCAGAAGTCTCAGCGAGTTTTTAACTTCGAAAGGTGGAATTGATTTCACTGAAAGAATGAGCCCAAGGCATAATTTTTTGTTTGTACTAGTCAGCCAGGGGACTGTATAAATATTTAGTTCCACTACTTTTCTTACTATCCGCTTGCAACAAAATGTTACGACATAATTTTTTAATGATTTTTTGACTGGAAATATAAGTTTGCGAGCAATCAACGTCGACCGAGTCCTGTTTACTCATCATTATATGAACATAATGGATAAGAAGCACATAAGCCTAAATGTTTGTATCGTTTCTCAATGTGTATGACAATAAACAACGCCAAGTAAGTATTTAAGTTATTAAAGTAAGTATTAGCTATTTAAGCCAGTAATAATTAGCTATTAAAGCCATTATTAGTTCGTGTCATTGTAATTCTCTCTGCGTGTGTTTAATTCTTCTAATTATAATATAATTATGATAAGAGCTCCATTTTAGTTTTGAGTAGTTATTTACACACAAGTTTTTATCATGTGTCCCTGTCTAACTGAACCACGTGTAACAAAAAATGAAAGATCAACAAAGTAAACAAACCTAAATGTTTGGAATTAGAAACCTTTTTATGACAGCATGTTACTCTTCCATTTATAATTTAATGAGACGATTTTCAATCTTTTTCATCTCATGGCACCCATAAACTAATTATTGAAATTCTGCTGCACACCAAAAAAATTGTTTTACAGATTTGACCGAAAAATAGGTATCCTTTTGATTGATTTACAAAATAATAAATAATAGTTTTTGTGACGTTTTTCAATTTTTTTTAAACTGTTTATGATACTTTGTAATAAAAAATGCTACTAACATTTATTTACATTTAGTATTATTTCTTCCGTGTCAGGGCAAAAGGGGTTAAGTCTCAAAATGGTTACTTTTCAGAAATTGATTATTTCACTCTTTCTCACAAATACTCAGGAAGAAAAAGAAGCACTCCATGATACAAATAATTGTAATTTAGGTTCGTAGATGCATTTAGTTTCACTTTTAAACCTATTATATTATTTTTAAAATTAATGATGAAATCGACTACTATCGACCCACCAAAAGTTAATCCCTCTTACCATGACTCGAAACATTTGTGAACACACTTGTCAAAAGTACAAAAGTAAACTATTGGAATGAAATAAATCTTTAAAAATTAATTTCTGATATAAGGGTGAACCGTTTCACAGTACACCAGTATCTTTCTTGCTGCACACCGGTTCAAAACCGCTGATCTAATGTTTTAGAATCCAATTCTAAAGGGCCGCTGTAGTCCGATTGGAAGAGTAACGGACTAGCAACCGGAGGATTGCGAGTTCGAATCCAGCCAAAGACCGTCGTGTACAAAGGGTGCACGTTAAATCTGTCGTGGCCTCAAATGTCTTCACGTTGGCATGGTGTGGAAGTTTGGAGAGTGCGGTGCCGGTTCTAGTGTGACCTCGTCATCTGACCGTAGTTCAAAATTACGTGGTGTTGTCCTGGAATCTTTCCCGTTTGATCCAAGACCGTCGCCAATAGCCCATTGTGTTGCTCCAGTGCAACGTAAATTAAATACCTATCAATTCGAAAATTTTCCAATCAGATTATAATGCTCGAATGACTTTAGATTTAATTACAATTTGAAATATAATTCAGGTGTTTAACAAATCTAAAATAATGTTCTTTTTCTGCAGAATGGTCTTCCATCATGCCTTTAAGAAACGCCGAAATAATCCAGTTTTGTTCCAGAAATCCAAAAAAGAGAAAGGTAAAGCAGCAGAAGCTATTATGATTGAATAGTATAAAAAATAAGTTCTGGAAAATCTCACAAGACTTCTTAAGCTCTCCGCGGTCATTCATCGCTTAATGGTTCCCGTTTTCTTTCTGTGTTCTTCCCTTCTTGGAAATAGTTGAAGAATGATGGAATTACTTCTGGAGATTTTCTGGTAACAATACCAGTTTCAATAACATCAAAGTAAATGCCGCATCCTTGATCGTTCTTTTCCCAAAGAATGGTTTTCGAATTGAGGCCTTTTGAGATATCAGACCCTCATACATAAATGATAATTGTAAAGCAATAAAAACGTTGAATCTTATCGAGTTCGGAAGGTTCGTCTGTGGTTCTAGATTCATATATCTCTTACAGACTACAGTTTCTGTCTTTTATAAAGACCGAGAAAAGTTTAATAAAGTTTTGAGAAGACCTTCATACATAAATGATAGTTATAAAGCAATAGCATGTTGAACCGTATTGACTTTTTTTTTGGGGGGGGGATTTCAATTAACGTCACACTGGAGCAACACAATGGGCTATTGGTGACGGTCCGGGATCAATCCCAAGGGGAAAGATCCGAGGACAACACCACGTAATTTTGAACCACGGTCAGATGACGAGGCAACACCTGAACTGGCACCCCACTCTCCAAACTTCCACACCACGCCAACGTGAGGACATTGACTTTGGAAGGCAAAAATGTCTATGGCTCTAGCTTCATATATCGCTTATGCAGTTTCTGACTTTATAGACTGAGAAAGTTTAATAAAGTTTTGAGAAGACCCTCATACATAAATGATAGTTATAAAGCAATAGCATGTTGAACCGTATTGACTTTGGAAGGCAAAAATGTCTATGGCTCTAGCTTCATATATCGCTTATGCAGTTTCTGACTTTATAGACTGAGAAAGTTTAATAAAGTTTTGAGAAGACCCTCATATACATTTTTAATAGCTATCAAGCAATAGCAATGTTGAAACGTATTGACTTTGGAAGGCAAAAATGTCTATGGCTCTAGTTTCATTGCTAGCTGTTGCATTTATTTAAATGTTCTCGTTTGCAATTTGATTCAGAACGTTATTACTATTGTTTAACCAAAAGAATTCCTGAAATTTCTCACAGCCCGAACAAGACAGACCATCCTTTTCCAAACATAAAGCCATTCAAATCCCACTTCTCATTGTGTAAAAAGTTCCTATTCCGTGTTTGTGTGCTAGAGAAGAAACAACTCACAAGAACACCGGTCGTCGTTATGCGACATGTAGACGTTCGCAACATCTTGCATTACAACAAAGTAACTAGTGTTCCAGCAAATGAAATGCATGGGGATTTCGAATTTCCATCCTGCAGCTTACTCAAGACCGACGAATGGGGAAAAGAATACAATGCAAATGAAGGGGTCAAGTGTTGCATTGCGTCATAGCGTCATTACTACCGACCATACGTTACGGAGAATGTTTTTCAGAGCCAGCATCTAGATTTCTAGGAAATGAAATTCGGTTGTATGCAATTGGCACGTTTGATTGAAGGAACTTCTTTTCGAGATCACATGAAATGACTTAAGTGTAGGAGTTCTGAATAGATTTGTAATTCACTTTAGTGTTGTTTGCCTGTTTTAAAAGTAACTATCAAACCTGATCATTAGTATATGCTCTAAACTTTCTTATTTATATCTATTGACTGCAAATTTCGTTACAATCATTTCTCTCTCATAACATTTCAATCCTTTCATGAATATAACATCTATATACACATAAGGGCCGCAGTAAGTTGAAGAATAACGGATTAGCAACCGGAGGGTTGCGAGTTCGAATCCAACCAAAAACCATCGTGTACAACAAAGGCTGGTGTTAAATCCGTCGTGGTCTCAAGTATCCTCACTTTGGCGTGGTGTGGAAGTTTGGAGAAGTGGGGTGCCAGCTCAGGTGTGACCTCGTCATCTGACCGTGGCTCAAAATTACGTGGTGTTGTCCTCGGTCTTTGGGATTGATCCCGGATCGTCGCCAATAGCCCGTTGTGTTGCTCCAGCGCGATGTTAATTAACTACCTACCTACGAATTTTATCCAAAGTAAATCGTAGAAGCAGAAAAATGTCAAAATAGAGTTTAAAAATTATTTTCCGTTCACTTATTTTTCTTCTATATTTGCATTTTTCTGACGGAGAATTGATTTTTCGGATCATTTTCAATCAACGTTTAACCAATTCAACCCGAGCAACGCCAAGTAGTTCTCTGCTAGTTTATATAAATATACAAATTCAGTCTAAAATTTTTCAAATAAAGTTATCTAAATATATTTTTGTCAACAAACTTGAGCGTCTATCTATTGCGTCAATAGACGCGGATATTACCCGGATGTTTGATCCGCCGCTGGATCTCAGCGTCAAAAGCATGAAGTATATTTTGAAACAATAGAACTAAAATAAT
The DNA here is from genome assembly GCA_933210815.1 of Meta bourneti. NCBI lineage: Eukaryota > Metazoa > Arthropoda > Arachnida > Araneae > Tetragnathidae > Meta > Meta bourneti. The sequence goes on along the minus strand of OW119926.1, from coordinate 73,423,640 downwards.
TGGTTCATTAAATATTTAAAATCTAGTGACATTGTTGCTGTAGGGTATTATAGTATTAAAGAAAAGATTCAGAATGGTTTAATGAGTATGATTGGTGCAGATTCTTTCAAGTGGACAAACAATCGAACATTAAGTATTTTTTTAAAACTTCATGTAAAATGAATATCGTATTGTCAAGAATAAGTTCCGGTGTGATTTCTATTCATCAGAACCTGTTGGAACATAAATTTTCAGCGTCCCTTTTTATTTTGGGCAGTTACCTTAATGGTCATTACCAAAACTATTGTTTTGGTGATCCTTTTGACCATTTATAAAAAACAAGAGGCAATTCTTAAAAAATTGCCTATCCCATGAATTTTTCATAACATGTCTCAAAACCCAAAACAATGTTTTCGAAGGAAAACTCCGATCTTTGGTAAGCGCAAAATTAATTTGGTATTCTTGTTTTGATTTCAGCCTTCTCAACTACTTCAGATTTCAAAGAATACAACTAGTATATATAAAATTTACAACAAATACCATTTTGAAAGGCCGCGGTAGCCCAGTCGGAAGAGCAACGATTAGCAACTGGAGGATTGCGAGTCGGTCCAGTCAAAGACCGTCGTGTGCACGGGGACTGGTTCACGTTAAATCTGTCGTGGCCTCAAATGTCCTCACGTTGGCGTGGTGTGGAAGCTTGGAGAATGGGGATGCCTGCTCAGGTGTTGACCTCGTCATCTGGCCGTGGTTCAAAATTACGAGATGTAGTCTTTGCATCTTTCCCTTCGGGATTGATCCCGAACCGTCGTCGATAGCCCGTTGTGTTGCTCCAGTGTGATGTTAATTAACTACCTACCAACCATGTCATTTAGATTTGCACTATTCAAAGATTACGATTAGATATTGAAGTTTTACTATAAAACCAATTTTTTGTTTATATTTTAACATTATTTGGTTACAAATATGGCTAACTAAATTTGTTTCAAAAGCACCAATAGCTTATAAAGCCCGCGGCGAATTTTTAAACCTCGTATTTCATAACTGGTCTGCAATTTGGTATCCAGTTTTAATCACTCCTAAACAATTTTGATATCAATACGTGGTTTTAATGGTAAAATGACGACATATCACCAATGATAACCCGATCTTAAATTTATAAAAGTCATGCGATTTGGAATAATTTTAGCTTGATTAGGTTTTATGACGCAAGGGTCATGTTTGGCTCGCTTGCGAATGGTTTTAGGATGCCTCATATAGTACGTATACGGTAAAAGTATTCACATAAATACTCTGATCTCTCAACTAAATAAGATAGTATTGCTTTTTTAACTCTGAAAGTTTTAAATTTTTCATTGATCTCTTTTTATTATTATTGTTGTACCTAGACAAATTCCAAAAGACCATTTTGTACAAGTTGCACCGTGACCAACCCCTGATCATCCAGGACTGTCCAGATATACATTGCATTCTAAAATATGGGAAGGAGCTGTTGGATTTGTGGAGCATGGACAAGTTGGGTAGTTTTTAACTCCTTATAACAAAAGTCGTGTATCTTGTGTAGAGAGCGTTCAAATACAAAAGTAAAAAAGTTCTCCATTCTTTCTCTTTGTATTTGATTACTTAAATATTTATACAAAGTATATATTTTAAGTATTTATACAAAGTATTCGAATACCAAAGTATTCAGATACAAAAGAATTCATCCTCCTACATATTCGAATACCAAATCATTCAGATAGAAAAGTATTCGAATACCAAAATATTCAGATACAAAAGTTATTCATCCTAAGTATTCAAATACACAAAGTATTCAGATACAAAAGTATTCAGTTATAAAAGTATTCATCCCACTTATTCTGATATAAAACTTATAATTTCAAGTATTCAGATGCAAAAGCATTCATCCTATATATTCTGACACAAAAGTATTCATCCAAAGTACGGATTATCCCAGTTGGCTGATTCTTATCGATTTATCGCTCGAACACATATTCCATACTTGAAAGAACTCGAATACCGAGTATTGGATCCTTAAAAGTACCTCGATTCTGCCCATCTCTAATCTTGCGTGCCGGCTTCTGAATCTTGCCAGAGAGAGAGCAGTCTGGGGCAGTCTTGAATGAACCCTTAAAGAGGAATGACCAGGGGAAAGGAATGACCTTGGTATCCCGCAGGGAGCTTTGAGGGATACCAAGAATAAGGGGAGAGAATGTACTGGATATCAAGAACGTGTTGGGGGTCAAACCAAGTTTTTGGGTTTTTCGATTTGTACAAGGAGTAAATTTCGCGGCATAAGATAACTATTTCCCCCTTTTTTATCGAGTCTATTATTCAGAAATTTAATAAACAGAATTGAAATTAAAGTTGAACAAACTGTATAATTTCAAGAAAAAAGTATTTCCGAGTGCAGTTACAAAAATTTGTTTTAAAACAAGCTAAACCATAATTATTCAAATAAAAATGCAGTCGATGCTCATTTTGACGAACTTTCACGAAGCCCGGTTCAAGCATCATAGATTAATTTAAAACATTTTCATTTTTTTAGCGAACTTTTCACTTTTGCGAACACTTAAGCAGGATCACCAGACGTTCGGACAAGTCCGGAATTTGCTTGCGTTGCCCGGATTCCACCGGGAATTATAAAAAGTCAGGATTTTTCTGATAAATCATCCATTCAATCAACGCTCTATTGCTAGAATCGCTTAGTGTACAAAAAAATGTGTTAGGTAGTTAACGGCAGCTCGTGGAATTGTATGTGTCAAGTCAGATTTTTCTATTGAAGTGGTATTTTTATTTGTATTTCGTGATTGTAACTACGTTTATTTCACCGTTTCGATGTGAATTTTTTATCATCCCCTCAATTACGTTTCATTTGTCCGAACTTCCCTGAAATGTCGGGAATTTCATAGTTTGTCAGGCATTTCTATCTTTAGGTCTGGTAACCCTACCCTTAACCCTCAAAGTGGTTTCGACGAGATATCTCGTCCATCAAGATCTGACCAATTTTGCCAACACTTAACGAGATATCTCGTCATCCAGGTATTGCCGATTTTTCGGTGATGACCTTATCTAATTCTGGTCAGTTTTCTTTTAATGACGAGACATCATGCCCTTCAAGATATAGTCAGTTTTGCTAAGGACGAGATACCTAGTCGAGGCAACCACCAGGACGGTAAAGGCTCATAAAAGCAACGTCAACTGTTCCAAATGGAGAGTTATTTTTGTTCCTAGTAAATCGTATTGGACTTGAAAATTGCTTTTACGAAAATGGAAACGATGGTTCATTTCAGGTTTCGCAGGAAATGAACCATCCATCCACCCGAGTCTACAAAAAAATCATCTGTTTTGTTATTTAAATATCCCCACCCTCCTAAATCGAGTAATGATCGAAAAAATAGGATACTCATGGTTGAATGGATATCAAAGGATCTTGCTGTGTATCTCGCCTCCCGTTTCAATCAATGAAAACGCCGCAGTGCAGAAATGCATTCGCACTTTACCTATCACTCAAAAGGGCCCCAATCCAGGATATGGCTGAATGAATGGAAACGGCGAGGAGCCTCGCCAGCTGTTGATAGGGGACCCCACACTACGGGGAGACCCCCTCTTCTGCATTTGGAAAGTTTTTGTGTAGGTCACTGGAACATGCAAGCTGGTTTCGTTCTCCATCAGTTTGAATGATCTCGAGCTAAAAGATAAGGCAAGAGGGGAGGGTGTTTTCAAGGTCACGGGCCATTTTCGTTTGCGTTTTTCCAAGCGTGCCCGACCCCTTCCATTGTGGGACTGGGTAATAAAACTCGCTGGAGCCGACGGCTGATCGAACGATTGTTGAAGTAAACACCATTCTTGAACTCGAATTCCAGGGAGAAGCCTGTTTTTATTTTCGTTGAAGAGATGGGTAAATCTGATATTTCACGATAACAGTTTTAACTGTTATCGTGAAATAACAGTAACGTGAATTCAGAGTATTAACTGTACTGTTAATTTACGATAACAGTTATCAGTGCTGTTAATATTATAAATTTGTTGTAACTAAATTTGACGGTTCTGCTGGAAATTGACACCAACAGTTAATTTAGTGGTTATTAACTTGCTTTAATTGTTCATTAAATACGAAGAGTACAGTTTTCACGAACTCCACCAGACCGTGAAATAAATTCGTAAATTAGAAAGGAAAATTAATGGGAAGGGGAAAGAGAGTATGGTGGCCCCAAGTACGTCCACAGAAAATAAAACGTGTCGTCTGTGATAATAGAGATGTCAGTATTGGAATACTAAGGTACTTGTATACTCGATATTTAAAAGTATACGTTGCACTCGATTCTTTCTCGTATTCGAAAATACAGTAATATTCATCTCATCCCAAGTATTCAATCAAAGTATTCGAATACCAAAATGTATTTATCCCAAGATTTCGAACATCAAAGAATTCATCCAACTTATAAAAGCTTTATATCGCAGTTGATTGATTCTTTCTATCGATTAGTCGTTTTTTTCTAAATGTATTTGAGTACTCAAATACCAAGTATTCGATTCTGAGAAGTTTTCGATTCTGTCCATCTGTAGATAGCTACCACCTACTGAAAATACTCAAAGTCCTATAGATTAGTTTCGCCGATAGAGCGCGCTTCGAATTTCGGCGGTGAATTTGCGCTGACCGAAGAGGGCAGCAATGAAATGATATGTTCTTATACCACTCTCAATTCTATCTATTCTATTATATTGCAAACAAGAAAACAGTCCATTGTATGTACTTGCACCATCATCTGGGGCAATTGCCACCCCATAAAATAGCATTGGAAAGCATTTTTTAAATTATATCAATTGGAGTTTAAACAAATAAGAGTAAACATTAATAAATGCTTTGGGAGTGTGGGGGAAAAATACGAAATTTTTATCGCAGTCGAATCGTAGGTCCCGCCCAATTACTGCTGGCACCTCGATTTTAAGCTCCTTACATAATGATAGTCACGGCCGTGCTTTATAAACAAGAACATGCATCCACGATGTCTACGGGGCTGAAGATGTAAACGAAGAGACCTGGGAAAGTATTCACAATTAGGTGCTGAGACAGCAATATTCAAATGAGAGAGATCAAAGAGTAGTGAGAAAGAAGAAACAAAATAATTAATATTTTACTAAGTGAATAAGGCTGAAATGAAATGGTAGGATTTATAAGGGGGGGGGGAGTATGCATATATAAAGTACTTCGAACAATATAGTTAAACACATTAACTTCCTTGGATTTATGAATTTGTTAGTAATATTTATAATATAAATAATAAGGCCCCGTTCACATGGACCTTTTCCAACGCGCGTTTGATAAGAATTTTCGAGTGTTATCATGTGAACACCTCTTGGGCGTTTTTCAAGGTTCGTTCCGTATGCATTAAATTGTGTTTTTTATTCCTATATTCAAAGTTTCTATCTTTTGAATGGTTAAAGATAGAATCAAAATTTCAACGGATTTCAAATCAACGTGAAATTTTACGTCAGATCGATACCAAAAACATGATTTTCTTTGAAAAAATGATATTTTTGTCAATAGTATTAACTAATTCTTTTTGCAGATATTCCTTTTATACTAAGCGGAAGCATTGCCGCAGATTGTTGAAGCGCCGAAGCTATCTAGCGCGTGGATTCTCGCGATTTCTGCATGTGAACACTCCATAGAACTCTGTACTTTGGCTACCCGCGTTTGTTTTGACGTAAAACGCGCGTTGGGAAACGCCTCATGTGAACGGGGCCTAAGGATAGCAGTTTAAGCAAATATTCAAACTTTGTTTCTGGAAATTCACTTTCTGGCTTCTGCACCAGTACCGAATGACGATACGTTTATATGCGAATAAGTCGGATAGTTGAGTCAGTTCAGAGAGTACTGTGCCCTTAATCATTGTTTGCATACTTTGTTGTTTCTGTGGTTTCTTTTCCCCAGGGATAAGTCTAAACTATGTCCATAAGACAAATGTCGCTCTAAAAGAAAGGCAACTTTCTCCTGATGCAAGACAATCTGGGGAAACACCGATGCAATCAATAAGGCGGGCAGGAGTTGAAAAGGCTTGTGGAACAGGGACATCTGGAGAAGATCTTAACGCCATCCTCGAATTTCAAGTCCTTAGTGTGGCCACTTCCGAGTCTCGCTAGAGAAGTCTGGAAAACTCTAGACTCATACTTTGTAACGAATATTAAATCATTAACTCTACTGATGGTTGTCTTGACGAGATATCTCATCAAAAAAGCAATCCTTAGCAAAACTGACCAGATCTTCATGGGCGATATATTTCGCTATTAAAAGAAAACTAACCAGATCTTGATCTAGTCATCATTAAAAAATCGGCTTGATGACGAGATATCTCGTCATTAGCAAAATTGGTCAGATCTTGATGGACGAGATATCTCGTCGAAACCACTTGGAGGTTAAACTATCATACTATAAAAAGAATTTTAATTCATAAAATAATTTTTTTTTTCAAAATAAAATAACTATTTTACCTGAAGAATATAAAAGTACCAACTAAACTATTCGGCCTTTATAGTTTTTGGTGCTCCAGACAAAACCAAGTAGTCTCCGTTTCCTCAGCAGTTTCGTTGCGTAATCGAACAGCTTTTTGAGATTTGTTTCGCTTCACGTGCTTGTGTTTTTTCCTCTTCCGATCTCTCGGCTCGGGAGGTTTTAACGTTTTGTGTTCATTGGTCTCTATTGTAATGTTTATTAAATGTTACTTCTACGGTTCTGAAGAAACGAATAATTGCGGTGATTTATATATTCCAGACTGAATAGGCTGTGAAAACTTCACAATGCTAGAGCTCAGAGTTCGAGTTTTTGCTGCTTCAGACACAGATTTTCTGCTTTATACAAGACTAGCTGAATTACCCTGCGTTGCTCGATTTGAATAGTTTTTAGTTCATCGTAATATTACTCAATATTATTCTTATGGTGATTTCGAATTGGTTTTAACCCCTGCAGACCCAGGACAAATCGAACGGAGATAATATAGAGCCTGTGTCTGGTAAAATTCTACAGGATGAATGTACCAAACTTTGTGTGAATTGGTCTGACATTGATCGTATAAATACGCAATGTTATACCTATGAGGATTTCGAATTGTCTTTAGCCCCCTGTACCATATCGACGATAAAAAAAGACCACTTTCTATAAAAATAATCTTACATTATCCTAAAAATTTACATTCCAATAATAAAGCTACAGTTTAAGAATTTACAGAAGGGATACATAAACGATATGATACTGAGCGAATTTCAGAGCAACCTCACCCATCTGCGATTGCAAAATAATCTAAGATTCTAAGTAAACCTACAAGGTCATCTTGAGAGGCGACTCCTGTAGATGTTAACTCTGACGTCATCTGCATAGCTAGACCGAGAGAGAGAGCGCCCCCTAGCAAGTGCTCTGTCCAGGATGATGGGACGTTACACCCCTCTGCACACCCAAGACAAATTAGAACGGGGTTAATATGTAGCCTACGTTACCGTAGGGTTCCAAAGAATAAGTGTACCAAGTTTGGTGTAGATTGGTCAAACGGTGTAGATTTGCATAGAGAACAGATGCCAACTCTGCTTTATATGTATAGATGGTTGTTTTGGGGTTTTATGGCGCAAAGGCCATGCTTGGCCAAGCCGCACCAAACGCAACAGACAATAAATTGTGAAAAGAAATGAGAGGAGAAATATCACTTGGGCATCTTGGGGTCGAGACCCTCATGTTTACCAGAGTCAGTAAACGCCATAAGAAAAGAATAGATCACAAGGGTTCTACGGGATCGTGAAGTTCGTACACACCTAAAGGAGATGTGCCCCTGAGGGAGCTTTATAAATAGATTTAATGCATTTATACAACTACTCTGTATTTGTAAAGGGCCACGGTAGCCCAGTTGGTAAGGTCGTGGATTGGAAACCGGAAGGTTGCGAGTTCGAAACTTGGTCCAACCAAAAATTACGAGGGCTGGTGTACTTTAAATCTGTCGTTGATTCAAATGTCCTCACCTTGGCGTGGTGTGGAAGCTTGGAGAGCGGGGTGCCAGCTCAGGTGTGGACCTGGTCATCCGACCATGGTTCAAAATTTCGAGGATCTTTTCCTTTTGGGATTGATCCCGAATAGTCCAACAGCCCGTTGTGTTGCTCCAGTGCAACGTAAATTCAACCAACTGCAACAACGATTTGTCGAGATTTTAAAATTCGGTATTGGTACTTTTTATTTAACGTCACACTGGAGCAACACAACGGGCTATTGGTGACGTTTAAAATTCGGAAATCAGCACTTTGAGGGGGAGCTCGGGACGTCAGTGCCTCCCTCTGGTCGCGTCACGTCAATACCCATCAAGAAGTTGGATTTCCCGCGAAAATAATTTATGAGGACTAGACATGAGTTTTCACGGTTGGTTTAACAGTAGAATTTTGAAGAATTATGTCAAGGGTGTGTTCTGTCGTTAACTTTCGGCCACATACATCAAAACCGAATCTCAGTTGACAGGTAAACCCTGTCAACGAGTCGAACAGCTGTCGCTTGCTCTTCCGCATACGCGCATTAATTTAGTTCCTGTGTCGTACCTTGAGCATTGTCACAACCCGGAAGTCAATACCCCCCGAAAGTGCTCCCCCTCCAACTATTATATTTTTTAAAAGTCCCCATTAGTTCATTTCAAGGGGGGGACAGGAAGTATTCTTGTCAGCAACGTGGGGTGTCTGTCGATTCAGGCTCATTGGGGAACACCAGAGGTAAAAGCGCTATCCTGATTAACCGATTTCCCCAATTGTGTGAAATCGACCTGTAAATATGTAGGTAGGGTAGACGAATTATCGTAAGAAAAAGGTCCAAGCACAACACCTCGTAATCTTGACCCACGGTCAGATGACGAGGTCAACACCGCGCGCGTATAGCTGGAACCTCACTCTCCAAACTTCCACACCACACCAACGTGACGTTATGCATTATGTAATCTAGATTTGTGTCTGTACAAACTGTGGGACAGATTTACCCGAAACCAGCCCCTTTTCCTATTATTCACGCTCATTCTATCAACGGTAACAACCGTTATGGTAGGATTGCACAACATACAGCCCACGATCTCCTCGCAGCATGGGTGGGCCGCGGTGGCCCGGTTGGAAGAGTAACGGACTTGCAACCGAAGGGTTGCGAGTTCGAATCCAGCCAAAACACCGTCGTGTACAAAGGGGGCTGGTGCACGTTAAATCTGTCGTGGCCTCAAATGTCCTCACGTTGGCGTGGTGTGGAAGTTTGGAGAGTGGGGTGCCAGCTCAGATGTTGCCTCGTCATCTGACCGTGGTTCAAAATTACGTGGTGTTGTCCTCGGATCTTTCCCCTTGGGATTGATCCCGGACCGTCACCAATAGCCCGTTGTGTTGCTCCAGTGTGACGTTAATTGAAATACCCCCCCCCCGCAGCATGGGTAGGTATTTTAATGAACGTCGCACTGAAGCAAAACAACGGAGTATTGACGACGGTCCGGGATCAAACCCGAAGGGAAAGATCCGAGCTCGCAGCATAGGAATTACATCTATTAGCATTAGATTAGGGCAAATTATTTTTATTTTAATCAGTTTTTTACAAAACCTGATGGGCTAAATTTTTAAAAAGACAGATATAAGAATGTTGATGAAATAAAAGAAACGGTGTAAGTTCTAAGACCTAAACACGGCGTCAATGTCTGTGGGAAAAAAAAAAGCTGTTTCTTTTCCTAGGACTATCAGGGCCGCGGTGGCCCGGTTGGAAGAGTATCGGACTAGCAACCGAAGGGTTGCGAGTTCGAATCCAGCCAAACACCGTCGTGTACAAAGGGGGCTGGTGCACGTTAAATCTGTCGTGGCCTCAAATGTCCTCACGTTGGCGTGGTGTGGAAGTTTGGAGAGTGGGGTGCCAGCTCAGGTGTTGCCTCGTCATCTGACCGTGGTTCAAAATTACGTGGTGTTGTCCTCGTATCTTTCCCTTTGGGATTGATCCCGGACCGTCACCAATAGCCCGTTGTGTTGCTTCAGTGTGACGTTAATTGAAATACCCCCCCTAGGACTATCGATCAGCGTTTTTCGAGGGGGTATTTCAATTAACGTCACACTGGAGCAACACAACGGGCTATTGGTGACGGTCCGGGATCAATCCCAAAGGGAAAGATCCGAGGACAACCAGCGTTTTTTGGATCAAGAATGCACTGTTTTCCAACTGGAGATAATTTATCTTCAATATTCATCACGGCCGCGGTGGCCCGGTTGGAAGAGTAACGGACTTGCAACCGAAGGGTTGCGAGTTCGAATCCAGCCAAACACCGTCGTGTACAAAGGGGGCTGGTGCACGTTAAATCTGTCGTGGCCTCAAATGTCCTCACGTTGGCGTGGTGTGGAAGTTTGGAGAGTGGGGTGCCAGCTCAGGTGTTGCCTCGTCATCTGACCGTGGTTCAAAATTACGTGGTGTTGTCCTCGGATCTTTCCCTTTGGGATTGATCCCGGACCGTCACCAATAGCCCATTGTGTAGCTCCAGTGTGACGTTAATTGAAATACCCCCCCCCCTCAATATTCATCACATAAGTCGGGCCCAGTCCTGGATTAGCAATCGGAGGGTTATGAGTTCGAAACTTGATTCAACCAAAAACCTTGGGGTTTGGTGAACTTTAATGTCGTGGCCTCAAATGTCCTCACGGTGGCTTTGTGTGGAAGTTTGGAGTGCCAGCTCAGGTGTTGACCTCGTCGTCTGACAGTAGTACAAAACTACGAGGTGTGTTGTCTTAAAAAACTACATATGGCCTACAAAAGCCTGGTAGGTAGGTAGATATTTAATTAACGTCCCACTGGAGCAACACAAAGGACTATTGGCGACGATCCGGGATCAAAACCCCTGGAAAGATACGAGATCAACGCCTCCTAATTTTGAACCACGGTCAGATGACGAGGTCACACCTGAGCTAGCACCCCACTCTCCAAACTTCCACACCACGCTAACGTGTGGATATTTGAGGTCAAGGCATATTTAACGTGCGCCAGCCCTTTTGTACACGACGGTCTTTGGTTGGATTCCAACTCGCAATACAAAAGCCTGGAAAGTTTAAAAATTTGATAGCGACTGCTTTGCAAATGCTAATTTTTTTCGAAAGCATATTTGGAGTGGGGAAACATTTTTAATTATGAACCAAACTAAGTAGAGATTGCGAGTTAATTTAAAAAACGAGGGTTGGGGGAATATTTTGAGGGTTTTTACCACAGGGTTAACTCCCGAGAAGACTGCTAATGGAACAAATGTAACCTGTACGTTGATGTTTAATAAATAATTCCCCTAAATAAAAATCGATCACTGTAGTCCGTTGTTTCCTCCTCAACACCACTACTACCACGCGGCCCCTCTCTTCCCTCAATCTTTCACAATCCGGCCTGCATGAAGTTCTGGACCCCTCTATGGCCACAACTGACCCCTCTATGGTAGCCATACTTTAAACAGGAATCAATACTGATCAATCTCCATTTTTCTTGTCAGCGACCTTTTCAAAAAGATGTCTGCCGAATGTATGTCGTGTAGGCCCCGATCCACTCGAAGTGATGGGGCAATTCGTGCCGAAGTTACATCTTGTCTTCTGACATAAATGTTTCAGTTTCCGAAACACTAAAACTTCGTTGGTTGAAACAGTATGTGGCACATATAAAGCTGGAATGGAAGGAGCTGGCATCGCTGCGTGTAGTATGTAGACGTATTTGCTGGAAATCCGAGACAGCTGTGTAGACTTGTTGACACATTCGTGTTTACGAACTGGGAAAATGTAGGTTACTTTTAAGGACGGAGGTCAGCTGGGATTTTTTAAATGTCGAAGTCACGGTGATGTTACATTGGTAAGAAAATGAGTAAAACTAGTCATGGGGACTGAATCGAGGTTTCTTTAAAATTGAATACTTGGTTGTCGTGTACTTTGGTATTTTAATGCTTTGGATGAATACTTCGATAAAGAATCGAGTACACCGAATACTTTTAAGTATCGAGTACACGAGTGATGGCAGAATCGAGTACTCTTAAGTATAGAGTACACGAGTAATGACAGAATCGAGTACTCTTAAGTATCGAGTACACGAGTGATGGCAGAATAGAGTACTTAAGTATCGAGTACACGAGTGAAGGCAGAATAGAGTACTCTTAAGAACCGAATGCTTGATATTCGAATACTTTTGATGAATACTTCGATAAAGAATCGAGTCTAACGAATACTTTTAAGAATCGAGCACACGAATAATGAGCAGAATCGAATACTCTTAAGAATCGAATACTTGGTATTCGATACTTCGATAAAGAATCGAGAACAACGAGTACTTTTAAGTATCGAGTACACGAGTACTTTTGAATTCAAACAATCTCATCTCTAAGTAAAACAAACACCAAAACAAATACCGGTTTAATCATAAAATTTTTGCTTTATGAAATAATATTCCAACATACTGAAAAAGTTAAAACTTCTTTTAATCATAAAATTTTTGCTTTATGAAATAATATTCCAACCTACTGAGAAAGTTAAAACTTCTTTATTTAGTTTCTAAAATATTTTGCAATTTCTCTATAAATATTTAAAAATTTTAAGGGCACTTTCTAGAAGGGTTGGTGAGTACTAAACTTTCATAAAGTCAGTACCAAAAAGAAATATAGTTTGTAAAGGTATCAGTACACAGAATTTTAAAAAGTTATGAGAGTAATCATAACATGTTTTACCAAATCTCTCTCTCTCTCTCTCTTTCCAAAATTACTCAAACAAAATTTAAAAACTTAAATTTTGTGGAACTCACTAATAATACTAAGGACTGATAAGTAGAATTGAAAATAAGGAAAATAAAATCGCACGGTTTAAAATATACGGTCTTGTAAATATTAGTAGTTTTTTCAGAAAATTTAATTTTTAAATCGCTGCTGATTTTTAAATTGTTGCTCATACGTGTTAATTCGTCCCATAATCAAAATAGTTCCTCCTCTTTGAAAAGACGTCTTTACATTTATAAATGCAGGGGTGGATAGATAATTTTATAGGGGTTTTGATGATTTAAATGAAACATTTATATATAATTTCGGAAATGACACGTTTACTAGGTACTTTTTATAACATAATACGTACACACTTTCCTAAAAAAGTGTATACATAATTTCGTAATGTTAGAGGCGTGTACTGTCTTCGAGAACTGATCAAACCATTAAGATGGATTGTGACGATCGCTTTAGAGACATGGTTCGCCCAAATTTGGAGTAAAGATGGTGAATTTTATTTTGCTTTTGGTGAATGTTGGGGGCGAAAAGAGATAGTTTACTGGATTTTTCTTTTGTCTGTCTCTCTAGAACACAAAAGAGAAAAAGGTCAAAAGTCCTCCGAACATTCCAAAAAAGAGTATAACTATCATATATCTCCCATAACAATCAGATCTTAGAAGTACAAAAGAAATCACGGATGTGGAATAGTTGTATCATGTAGGTATAAAATTATACTGTTCGTCTACCTCCTGAACTAAGCCTGACAAGTCTGGGTTGTGGTTGTGGCTGTAGGAACAAGGTTAGTTCAGTTTGAGTAGGAGTGATTGGTGGATGACTTAACCCTCCTGGTGGTTTAGACGAGATATCTCGTCCATCAAGATCCGACCAATTTTGGCAATGACGAGATATCTCGTCCATCAAAATCCGACCAATTTTGGTAATGAAGAGATATTTCGCCATCGAGATATTACCGATTTTTTATGAAGATCAAGATCTGGTCAGTTTTTTCCTAATAACGAGATATCTCGTCCATCAAGATCTTATCAGTTTTGCTAATGACGAAATACCTCGTCAAGACAACCATCAGGAGGGTTAATTTCATCTCTGGTGAATCTTTTTGGGAGGGGGGAGGCGGAAGAGATAGTTTACTAGAATAAACCTCTGCAACAAGTAAAAATCGTATCAAATGTATTTCCAATTTATAATTAAGTGAGCCAATGTGCGAATGTATTACTCCGAACATCCCCTATATAAAATGGGATTAGGTCCGTTTCTACGGTAACTGGAAATGGAGGAAGCAGTCGCCATGGTGGATACAATTCTATAAAATACTAATGAAATTAGCATTTTACTATTTTCATGTGTAGCACTAAAGCATTTATGTAAAATTATTTCAATAGGTAAAACAAGAAGTAAAAATTTAGGCAGAGAGGGTTTTAGAATGACAAGGGGGTCTTTGATCTTTAGTAAGACAGTGCAACTTTGTCTACCTAAAAGTACTTCATGGTGGAGGTAGGTTATACTGCTATATATATATACTACCGTATTGTAAGTTAATTTTTCTAGGAATGGCTGTTCACAATACTCCCATTCCAGAATTTAGCAGTGGCAGCCACTAGTTTTCAGATTGCCAGTTGAGTGAGAAGGTGAGGAACAGTATTAAAATCATGGGTGTACTTCTGTACGCGTGGTCATGCAATGAATGATTGTGACCGTTTGACTGTCCTCTGTTGCCTTTTGGCATCCGAGTTGTTGAAATAAGGCTGAGCGGCGACGAATAGTGAAGCTGTGATAGGAGTGGAAGTTCGTTGTCACAGAGATTCAGACAGTTGTTTGAAAGGGATATGCATCGCATTGGCAATTCACAAACTAATCGTGGACCATCCAGTCTGTGCCCATTAATGAGAGCGCCATCTGGAATTTGCCAGAAGCGTCTGGCTTGTCTTTGAAAGTGCTCGTGTTCACATCTACCAGTCACCAATTTCGCCAGACGTGTGAAAGACAGTGCAACTTTATCTTTCAAAATTACTTTATGCTAAAGATCGGTTACACTGCTGCATATACTATTGTATTGTAACTTAATCTTTGTAGTGGTGGCTAAGTTCACAACACTACAGCTATTTTGCGATAACCGTGTTATAACTATGATTGCTAACTAACAATAACAGTTATTATTAACTGTTAATATTGACAGTTTTGTTATCAGTTAGTAACTGACGCTAACAGTTATTAACTGGGAGAAATTGGCAGTGACAGCTAATTTTAACAGTTCAAATTAAATGTTAGATTTTTAATATTTAAAAATGTTGAGAATTTAAACCTTTTACTTTTGTCAAATATTTTTTATAAGTTTCAATATTTTGATTTAAAATTTAATATAATAGAGATTGTATCACCTGTCTATCCCAATAGCATTTATCAATTACGGTTAATATTTCCTATAGCATTTGCTAACTATTATTTTGGAATAACACTGTTATTTAAACTCCTATCGGAAGAACAACCCAATTATACCACAAACGCTTTGATCATCACTCTTTCAGAAGTCTGTTTTGACTGCTCTTCCCCGAGTTCATTGACGCCTTTCGGTTACCAGAAAATGTTTGCGCCATGGTTACATACATTTAGCCATTCTTACACTATTTCAAACATCAGTGTTACAGTACCTCCTAGTCACGGAATACAAGACCTTTTACACTCTACCAAAGCGATAACAATGACTTAGAGAAAAAGAAAATTTCGTGTTGCTTGCATTTTCAGTCGGATTATAAGCGCTGGATTTAATCCGAGCTTATGGTAGATAGTATATAGATATTGATAAGAGCAACAGAGCATGAAATCTTGAGAATGAGAAATTGACGGGCAACAAACTATCCACTGCTTAACCTGCCATGGGAGACTGGAGCTAGTATTTTTGATTTTCTTACCGTGACGTAGGGCATTCATTGAAAAAAGCCCGGCATCCCTCAAAAAAGTTAAATTGGTGAAAGGAAAAATAAAAATCGATAATACTTGAAGAAATAAGACGATCTTTTTGGCGTAAACCTGAGTGAGACTTTTGAATGTTTTTGAAATTTTTGATAAAAATAAAAAGTTGGAAAACAAAACATTTTTAAATCGTTTTATGGCTAATTTGAACAGTTAACAACCGTGAATGTCAATTTCTTTTCATTAGCAATAAATATCCATTAAATTTTGTGCCAACTACTAGTATAAGGTGCAAATAGTTAGACAGTTGCTAACTGTTAGCATTAGTTGCTAACAACTTACAAAACTGTTATCGTGAAATAGTAATAACGGTTAACACTGCTATCGAAAGATAACAGTTTTGCCCATCTACTTTTTTGACCGACTGTGCATCGGCGCCGTCGAATGTGCACCTCGTCAAGTGATAGGTCACCTCACTCTTTGTTACCAGCAGAATTGCTTCTGGGTGTCTGAAATCCAAGAAACTATAAAGGTTCCCAGGCGCCTTACAAGAAAAGAAATCATTTTTGGGCTCGGGAGCGTCCACAAGTCGCCATCCCGTGAGGACTATCTGCTTTTGTCGCTTTCAGTCAAGGCCATTCAAGATAGGGATTCACATCTGTTATCTTGAGTAGCCTTTCTTTAAGATTTAGTGACTCCAGAAGGCGAAGGCGCACTATTCAATGGAGCAGCAATGCGCTTGTCTTGGGAATATCTGCGTCATACGAGATGGTAAACAAAGCAAGGAAAGGGAATGATCGATGATGCAAAATACCATGGTACAAGTTTGTCCTCAAGCATTTGTGACTTCGTTAGTCAGATTTCAGACGAGTTATAGGCAGTACCATCGTAATGTACGGTACCCTGGGCCTATCAGGGCCCATAAATTGTCCTTTCGGGCCCTTTAGATGAACTGTTCCCAGTTTCGAAGATCAATCTAATCTAAAATATAATTATAATGTTTTTTCGTTAGAAACGAAGAGTTCATTTCTGCAATTTTTTCCTATTCACGGAAGAAAGTTCTTAAGGATTTAAATATCCTGAAGCTTCTGGAATACAGATTTAATAATGACATTTCTCTCCAGTTGAACCTTGCTTATACTTTTGCTTAATCGCTGAGAGGCTTTTTCTGTAAAGCTAAACATAGGTGGCGGTAATGTTTTTGTGGTGGTACGTGCTTCCCGAGAGTATTCCGGCCGTGACGTCACGTGTTTTTCGGAAACTATTTAAGCACGTCAAAAATAAAAATTCCAAAGAATGAATTCCGAATTTTTATGTGATAGTTGATGAACGTCAATTAGATTAAATGACAAACGTCGTTAAAACGGCAATGAACTGCATTTTAAGGTAACCCCCAATATGTATCATGTGAAAGCATTAAGCAACAAAAATAAAATATCCGTTTTCCGTCCGGTTTGTTTGCACTGGAAATCCCTGTCATACTAAATTTACAACGTATGCATTGTTGGACTGGTTTTAAAATTGTACCGAGGAAAACTTTTAACGGCCTTTATCTTAAAATTCGCATGATTTTTTAATTAAAAAATTCTTTTGTTTGTTATTTACTTAACAATTAAAAAAAATTACATTATACATTAAAAAAATTAATTCATAACAATCGGTTTTATTTATTAATTGTAATACATTTAAAATTTTCAATTTTCATTAATTGGTTTTTATTGAGCGAAATAAAAAATTTAAATTCGAAGCATTCATTTAAAACTGATTTAATGCCGTCAAATACCGACATAAGGATTAACCTACTCTTTCTCGATATTTTTGTGTAGATTGGTGAAACATTGTAAATTTTGAACATTATTGTATTGATAGTGTCCTATAATACTGTTTCGAATGTGATGAAGCAATGGATAAAACCGATAGAGAAGCCTCCCCGAATCGATGGGTGACCGGACCATCTATTTTCCAGATGTTTTAGGAATATAAAGTCAAATTTTACATATCTTGTCATTCTCCAAATACCAGCCCATGTGGAAACTCACATAACCAGTCCACCCTAAATTATAGTTTACTAATTTCATATATATATATAAATTATACGTTGGAATGTTTGTGTTCCTAAATCAATGTTTGGAGGTTTGTATGCGTTTCACATACAGATTTTCAAATTTTATATTATTATGTATTATAAAAAACTCTTAAAGTTTTTTATTGATTCGTTACATTTTTATTCATGAGAATAGGCAAGTAGAAGTAACAATGAACTGTTCGGCCCAAGGCTTGAAACGTTCTCAAAATAACTGGCTTGATGCATTACTAAGTGCGAGAATGTTGAGAATGATACGTCAAACGTATTTAAGGGAGCAAAAATGTAGATATAATTGTGAAATTATATTTCTTCTCCTTCTCACGTTGAAATCCCACGGAAAGAACCAGTTAAAAGATTTGGCAAAATCTGGGGCAAAGGAAACCAGAAAAAGTGAGAGGAAGACCATCTGTCCAGCTTAAAATACAACCTTTATAGGAAAATTGTACCTTCCCATCATTGGTTCATGAGCAAATTTCCGGGTGAGCTTTTAGATCTCAAGATAGGTTTTTCCATGTTGACAAGTCTGCGCAGTGGACATCTAAAGCATACAAAATAGCTATCCTCTCCACATCACATTCTACATTGTATCGATGTCAATAGTCAAGAAATCTTTTCCAACCCCACTACAATAGCTGAAAAAAATAATTTTGCACAACCTCCATGTCTTGGTGTAGAACTTATCTTGCACCAAAGTATAAGCACCAACCATATTTCTTATTATACGCCCTTTGTACAATGTGGCTCTGTGGATTAGCCCACTCCGCTAGGAGCCTCCCAAATTGTAGGCGGCACAGGTTCGATTATTTGTAAGTAACTACCTTTGTAACTTGGGCGTATTTTTCTCTTCAGTGTCAGTAGCTTTCCTCGTGCGTATGTCCATTAACTTGACGGAAAAACTTTGCTATTCATAACTTATGTCTTAATGTCAAGTGAAAAAGTCTTAAAGCAAAAAATAAAACTCAACTGTCTCAAGTTTCTTGATATCGAATGGATTATTTGTGAATTTTCAGTCACCGAAACTTTCGAAAAGTCGCCAAATCTTTGAAAACAGGAACTTTTGAGACGATTTTGTTTAAAAGATACCATGGTTGAAAAATAGTAGCAAAAGTCGCCTGGTGGCAGCCCTGGGATATAACCCAAAACTCCGATAGTAAGATACGTGTTGCTTCTGCTACAAAAGACTGAGACAGAAAAATTTACTGAATTCTGTACGTGTTGGTTCTGCTACTTGAAAGATTCATAAAGCAAGGAAAAACGGTATAAAATTCGGCTCCGATAAAACGGATACCGGAAAAAAAGGAGCTCGGATAATCTTCACAACCGGGTTGAAGGTGCAGACTGCGGATAGAAAACATACAACACGCGAAATGATATTCACATTGAACCTGCACACTGTTCCGTGTGAAATAGCAGCACACGTTCTGCTGAGAGGGGCACAGCCAAACCCTTCCTTCTGCCTCCCGTCGAGATGCGGGAACACAGGAAGTGTGCAGAAAAGAAGACGGCTGCACGACATTCGCCAGAGGACAAAGATCCTGTGACCTTGGACACTCCCCCCCGGATCCTCCCTCATGCAGACGATTCCGCGACCGCGCGTCAGAGAGAAGTCGTCTGTCGGGTCACGTGGTGCCGACAAAATAAAGGGACGCTTCGGGAAACATTCCGGTTTTTCGCGCTGTCCACTTTTCGAATAAAAGAACATTATACCTTTGTGGGGAGGGATGACGCAATTCACATGGCACATTTCGCGATGGGAAACCGAGAAGGCGTTCGGCGGCGGCTATTGTTCGAAATAATTTGTTTGGTTTCGGAAATTCTGTTCGAAATTGGGAAAACCTGTCGAACACAATGGAGGTGTTCGAAATTTGAGTACAAGGAACAAGGACGACTTGGTTTTTATAAATCGAGAACAGGGGCGGATTCTTCGAAATTTACTGATGAAACCATTCCAATATTTACCTTGAATGGAAGAAAATAATTGTCTTGGGAAACTTTCCGAGCATCGTGGAATAGGAATTAATCATTACGAACAAAAGAATAAGTTTCTTGTTTGAATTCGTTGGCATACACGCAATGGGAATCGAAAATAGAAACACTAATGTTATAGTGCGGCTCTGATGAGAAGGCAGTCGACCTTGGGTCAGTCGATTTTTGAATAGGTGTGAAAGGTCGTTAGGAGGAGGGATGCCATCTGCAAAAGTATGAAAGACGATAGCCGTGGATGGTTCCCCCTGTCAACTCACTTTGACTGTTATCGCTTACGGAACTATAAACTACAACCAGAAACCGCGCTAAAGCCGCCAGTTGTGGAAGCTCTTTGTTTACGTTCAATCTATTACCTAATTTAAAGAATAGACTCGTCCAAAACCACGTGACTCGGCTACCGACTCGCGGGAACAGGACTATATCATTTTTTACAATACTGCTAGTCAAAGCCATTCTTAGAGGGGTGTGTTGGGCTTGAACTTTCACAGTCAGAAAAATAGGGCCATCCGAAAGACAGTCCAACTTCAAATAAACATTTCCTGCAACAAGTTTTCGATGGTATTAATTTAAAGTTATTTCAAGTGTTTGTGCGCTCGTGACGGATAATTATCGTTTGCGCGAATGCCAAATGAATATCGTTTGCTCTCGCATTGATATCTTGGCTTGCGTAGAATTAATAATCGTTTGTAGTTTTTTTATTTTGTTCTTATTCCTTGGTCTCCAGCTGTGCCAATTTTTAAAAAGATATCTACAATTTGTGTTCTTGTTATTCAGAATTGTTCGTGTTAGGAATTCTTCGACTATGCAGATTTGACTTAATTTTGTACGGACGCAAGGAGGCGAAATCATTAATTTAGTGCCACGGCCTCTATTAATGCAAAAAGTATTTTGTAGATGAACAAGTTTTAATTTCACAGTCCACTTATTTGAACGTACTGCGTATATTGCATAGGACATCGAGATCAGGAGATCAAGGCTTTTGTGATTGTAATAAAAGGAGAATCTGCATATTTTGTTCTTAATTTACATTAGGGGGATGTATTAAAGGAAGCGCTTATAAAACTGTTGTGATTTATATTTTATTTGTACACGTGTAAGATGCTCCTAGTATTCTAACAATCTGCTAAATGTATTTTAATTTATTATTTAATTACTTTACTGGTTCGTATATGTTTTTTGATTGTTACTTGTTTTGTACATATTCCTGTGTGATCAATCTAGAACATTTGAAATATTCCACCTAGAACATCCCATGTAAAATGAAAATGTAATAGTAACATAAAGCACTTCGACTACAACTGGCGACGCGGATGGTAGTATGAAGGCTTCTGAATTACTTTTCAAATTATTACGAACTAATTTTGAAATAATACGAATAACGTTTGAATAATGAAGCAAGATGTCTACTATTGAATCAATTTCGGAATTCTATGCAAATTCATCGTGGGATCTGTATGCTGATCAATCACAATTCTTTATTGAAACAAATAAATATAAAACATACGACATTTAGGGAACGAAGGAGAAAAGAAGATTTGCCTTTTGAATTTGTTTTCCGAATATATGCTTAGACGAAAAGAGTTCTTTTAGGAAGAACTTCAGCTCTACTACTAGCAAACATAACACGTGAAATTTCACGTACGTTAAAGTGTTCTAATGTTAAAATTCTGTGCCATTTAGAGCTTAAAAAAACAGCTAACATATTTTAATCTGGAGCTAGATCGAAGAAAGTGTCTTGGAATAATTCTAAAATCAGCCGTCAATTTTTCATCAACTTATTTAAATTAAAACTTTCACATGATTTAAAAATCAACTCTAACCCCTTAGTGAAATCTTTAACTAAAGAATCCAATTTTCAGAAGTTCGTTTGGAGAAATAGCAAATAAATACCAACTGTTATATAATCGCTTAAAACTATTTCAGAGAACACGATCTGCTATCAAACACTAGATTAACCTATCGGTCATCAGAACTGCTTATCAAAACTCCCGATAACCCTCGGTTGCATACAAACAACTTCCAATTACGTAGTACAATGCAGTTCTTATTAGAAGTCTGAGGTTTGGATTTGTTTACTAGGGGACTCTTTAAGTGTCGCCATCATATCTAATATTTGATAATTCAGCATGTGATCAAGTAATGAGTTTATTAGCAATAAATTGGAAAATAACAGATTCAGTAACAAATATAATTTTTATGAACGTTTAAATCGGCATTCTTCATACTCAATAGAGTAAATATATTTTCCTTTCAGAGGAAGCCAAATGTTAGAGATAGCATTTTGTGTGAAATAAAGATTTAAATCAGGGGTGAAATCTTTATTCATCCAATCGCGGGCAGCATGCGGCCTTAGATAGTTCGTAATGCGGTCCCATAAAATCGTAGGGGCCGCGGTAGCACAGTTGCAAGAGCAACGGATTAGCAACCGGAGTTGAATTTCGGTCCAAAGACCGTCGTGTAAATCTGTCGTTGCCTCACTTTGGCGTGGTGTGGAAGTTTGGAGAGTGGGGTTCCAGCTCAGGTGTTGACCTCGTCATCTGATCGTGATTCAAAAATTACGAGGCGTTGTCCTGGGATCTTTCCTCGCCGGACAGTCGCCAATAACCCGTTGTGTTGCTCCAGCGCGACGTCAATTAATTACCTATCTACCCAAAGATCGTAAGCTTGTAATATCATGTGATTTTTAGCGATATTTTTCGTGACTTCGAAGACCTACCTTCCTAGAGAAAAATATTATTCATGTTATCGCATTTCGGTTGCAAGAACATTTGTGAATAATTATTTTCAAGAATGAAGCGCATTAAGGGGTTAAAATTTTCTGATGACCATACCACATTGAGAACTCAGTGAGATTTGCAACCACTTCCATCGAACCCATTGGCGTAGCTACGGGGTGGGTGGCGGGTAACGTCCCCGGGTGCCGATATCTAGAGGGGCTGCATTTCAGAAATATTAGTCTTGTTTTTCTTACAAGAATGTTTCTTGTCTTCTCTCCTGATTTCAGAGCAGTTTAATTAGTGTTAGTTACTGTTCCGTTTCATTATAGCTGTAAGTTTATATTGTATTTTAGATATAAATAATGGATTCAAGAGAATCAAGTGAATTTAGGTTGTTGTTTTGTCCATTTCTGATTCAGATGTCACCTTGTGAATTTCGTACAGCTTTGGCGATGTCGGTAATTTCCTTTCTGTAAAGCTGTTTTTCAGGATGGTAATCGATGGTTTGAAGAGCAGCTGCTATTGCAGGGCAAGTAGATATATGATTAGGTGTGAGTTCAACGCTCAGACAGTTGCTGCAAAGTCTATACGATCTGATTCCACCGCTGTTAATTTTCATGCCTTTAACACGTCCTGTTCTCAGTCTGGATATCGTGGTGATGAGTTTCTATCAGTGTTAATTCCACAAACCTGTTTTCTTTTAATTTTTTTTTGTGGTAGGAGCTTGAATTTTACCAAAGAATTAGCATCAGTAAGAGTTGGGGTTTGTTCGGTATTTAATTCTCTGGTTTCCTTTGCCAATTGATATGCAGAAGAAAGAAAATTTATAAGAGGAAATGTCCAAAATAACAACCCTCCGGTCGCGTTTCTTTTACCTTACCCCCAGGCCTAAGAACTACATTAGCCGATAGGAACATGTGTGCAGGAAAATCTTATTTCAATCTGAGATGGGAGGTATGGTCATTTTATTTATCAATCATCCAAAGATTCCTTCTGTTAATGGACGCAGTAATTTAAACCCACATGTGCACACAAGGATGGTACTCATTAGTAAACAATACATCATAAAGGAGAATTCGATCTAAAAGGCCTAGTATATTTAAAACTAAATCATTGTACTGATTTAAGTGATTGAGATTGATCAATCAATTGTGCTTTATCAGTATATAAAAACGCTTTAGGAACCTTAAAGGTTCACACAAAGAGGATCATCTTGCAGATTATACGAACTTTATCTCCCATTAGCACAATATAGGGAATCTTCTAATCGAGTTCAGCTTTACTGACACAGAAGAGAGAAATATATCTAGGGAGGATTCGAACCTGCTTCGCCTACAACTCGCAGGTTACTAGCACAGTGGGCATACCCACTGAGCCACGACGCCCCCTCTTCCCAAAGGGACGCTTTACCATCAGTAGTGTTTTATTATCCGAATTTTTTTTTAGCTACCGAGAAAGCCATATTGTATAATATTTGTTCGCATAAATGATTACAACCTAATTAAAACAAATAATTAAATGAATGATAAAATAATATTTTTAATCGTAGCAATGTGCTAAAATTTGTATACTTAACTTTTTCGGCCGCAATGTTAACTAAATAATTGAACTAAACGTTTCTTATTAAGACAGGAACTGCAAAATTAAATGTTTCGGCACTAGATTCTTTCTTTCAAGCTCCGTTGTTCTTCCAACTGGGACAGCTATTTTAAAGTCATGTGAAAATAAATTCGTTTCGGCAAGAGTAATGTATTGATAAATAGAAATTAAATGAAAATAACTAAAATAAAATTAATTGTAATCGATAATTAATAACGCGACTAACAATTAGTTAATGCAATTTAATACGGTAGTAATTAGGATAATTTATCTGTAATAATATAGTTAATAGTTTTTATAATACTTTTTACATTTTTAACACATAAATATGGTTTAGGACGAAGGGCGGCATCAGCATTATTCGCCCCGGTTTCAAAAAAGTCTATCCGTGCCTCTGGTCGAACCTAGGAATACAAACAGAAAAATGGAAGTTCCCGACAAACTCAAAAAAATTCCTACAATTTCCATGGGAGGTTTGGACAAACAAAACTCAATCGAGGAAGCATTAATAAAAAGGCTTTTACGTTAAAACGGCCAAATAAACGTTGTTACTAACAAGAAATAATAGTGTTACAAAGAAAACCTCTTAGAATCTGACTTGACGCAACCAATTCCGCGATCTGCCATTAGTGACTAACATTTTTAAAATACAAACTCAAGCAATGCATTTTGATTGAATTGATATCTCTGAAAAATCCGTACAATTTGTAATTCCCGGCGGAATCTGGGGCAACACAAGCAAATTCCTCACTTTTCAGGATGTTTGGTAACCAGAATTGAACCAGACATCGATTCATTAGTACCAAATATCCAACTTCTATACATTAACTGTATTATATTTAATATATAATTAATTTAATATAATAATATTTAATGATGATATTGAGTGGAAAGGAATTGTCTTGGCCGGTGCGGCCCATGGCAATTTCTTTCTGTACCCAATGCGGCCCAGGTTTGGCAAAAGGTTGGACCCACGGCCTACTTTACGAAATGCGGAGCCCGGTTCGATCAATCTCTGAAGGACACCCACACAATATTAAAAAGTAAAACAATTAATTAAACGACACTTTTCAAATGAAGTGAATCGAGTAGATGACAGTAGAAAACATTTTAAAGTAAAAATAAAATCGTTAAAGGTGTCGCTCAATAATTTAGGAATACAATTATTGTTTAATAAATACATATTTTCTTAATTCTATTCATGATGGGACGCCTTGAAGTATGTTGGATCCCATTTGGGAGAAATTGTTGGAATGGGCTTAGGCTGATCCTGGTTGGACACCATTAGTCTCGACCTGGTTATTAAATTTTTAAAAAGTTTTTATATCCTATTTGGTGACATTAAATTTTAAGGAGTAATGTTTGCATAAAAGTGAAGCAAGTTAGTTGATACGAGTA
This sequence comes from Meta bourneti, assembly GCA_933210815.1. Taxonomy (NCBI): domain Eukaryota; kingdom Metazoa; phylum Arthropoda; class Arachnida; order Araneae; family Tetragnathidae; genus Meta; species Meta bourneti. Next base: position 73,398,207 of record OW119926.1, on the reverse strand, counting down.
GGTATGTAGGTAGGTATTTTAATTAACGTCGCACTGGAGCAACACAATGGGCTATTGGTGACGGTCCGGGATCAAACCCGAAGGGAACGATCCGAGGACAACACCACGTAATTTTTTTCCTCTCTCCAAACTTCCACACCACGCCTACGTGAGGACATTTGAGACCATGGCAGATTTAACGTGCACTAGCCCCCTTTGCATGCGACGGTATTTGGTTGGATTCGAACTCGCAACCCGGTTGCTAATCCGTTACTCTTCCAACCGGGCTATCGCGGCCCGTTGATACGAGTTTATAGATTATTTAACAAGGTTATACCAGTAAGTTTCCACTAAAACTCACATAAGGCGATCTCTTTCGAAACAGATTAGAACTCATATTTTAATCGTGCGTTTATCAAAGAAAAAATCGTATCAATCAGGAAGTTACAGTAAACTGGTTGGTTGATAGGGGTTTTATGACGCTGAGCCCAATAGTGGACAAACTGCGCCAATTGAGTCGACGGAGGACCTCCAGATGTCTTAGTTATTCGCTAGTTAGTTGAAATTTATTACTGGAAGGAAAGTTTGAGGAAGTCAAAAGGGAGAGGGAGCGTTGAGTGAGTTAAAAGGAGAATAATTAGTGAAATTAAGGATTTGAAAATTAAGATAAAAGTTTGGACAAATTAAATAAAATCGCAATTAATTTAAAATTAATTGCATTTAATTAAATAAATAGCAATCCGATTCACCTTACAACAGAGGAGAAAGAAGCATGAAGAGAATGCATACATTAAGGTCGAAGAATAAAATAAAATCAATATTGGAAGGCAACAGTGAATCCTAAGCCGTTTTCACCGAGTGTTGCAGACATTTGTCTGCAATTTTTGTGTGGAAGACGTTTGTCGACGACTTTTGGTTGCAGACAAAATACTAGTGGGTTCTTCCATTTTTGTCGACAGCACAAAGGGATGAGCACTCTTCTCACTGCATTCGTCAAGATGTCGAGTGTGGAGGATGCTGTACTTGCAGCAGTCTGCGTAATTTTGTCGAAACAACGGGTACCCCGAAGGTATTGGCCAGACCATCGTTAAAAGCGAGAGCTCGGTATAGTGGAATTGAGCTGTTAAAAGATTTAAATAAAGATGACTTTGTTCCTTTGTCATGTGAAGTAAGACCGGATGGAAGTTCTAAGAATTTTTTGAAAATGGCCAGCTGCGATTTTGAATATTTGTGATGATAGGGCATAAGATTATGAAAGAGGATATCAATTATAGAGCAGCTATTCCGGTTAAAGGAAAACTTGCAGTTGCGTTGCGCTTTTTAGCAAGTGGAGATTCATACACTAGTCTCAGTTATTTGTTCAAAATATCTAAAAGTACAATATCATTGTTTGTGCCAGAGGTTTGAGGCTTTAATAGAACTGCTCAAGGACAACGTGAAAGTAAGTACCAAATGTGGAAGTTTTCTGAAAGTATGACTCACGTTCTATAAGGTTAGGTCTCAATAATACACACTCTTTTTACAAAATCGCAACATATGGATTCAATAATCTCACAAAAAAGGAACATTAAAACAATAGAGTATATTCAGAAATGTTTAAAATAGTACGGTCATGTTTATATTGTCTGTAGAAAATATTTTTTTTCTGCATAATTAAAAATACTTCAACTAAGCAACTTCTAAATATTATTGAAATGGTGAACAATACATTTCAAAAATATTTCAGAATATTATTACCTGCTATTTTTGAGGAAGGAAGTAAAATCAATAATAGTAGGCACACTCAAATGCGTTTATTTTACCTTACATCAGTTAGTTTACACATAAAATTAGTTTACGATGGGCAGAGGGGGTAGCGGGGAATATCTGCAACACTAAAAAAGCACTGCAACTTTTGTCGGCGACAATTGTCGAAGCCCTTTGATCTTTACCGACTCCTGGTGGAAAACAAAATTTGTGTTGCAGACAAGCCAAATCTGTCGACGACAAAATTTGCCGTATTTCGAAATGTCGACATTTATCGTCAACACGTGTCTACAACTCCTGTGTAAACGTGGCTTTAGGAATGTAATAGTTATAATTTTGACTGAGGAAAATACGTGGTAAAATGTAAGTGATTAAATAATTGTAGGAGAGAAGAAGTTTTTAATTTTAGGACAGTAATTTATTTGACACAAAACTGTATTCCAGTGAAATGTTTAAATGAAACTACGGAAGTAAACTGCATATGTATTCTTGCAAAAAGTGCTGAAAACGATGTAAGAAAAGACGAAGAAAAACGTACGATATTATAAAGGTTGAATTATCACGAGATTCACATCCACTCTTCTCTACTTGAACTAATTGAATACTACATCTAAAGTTCTTTTAACTCCTATAAACCGTTCAGTAAGATTACTTTTATTAACCCACCGATGAGGAAAAATACTTGGAAAAGCTCTTACAGCAACAGACAATATTTGCCTTTTCTATTTCGTCTTTTATTGTTCCAGGTGTACGGAAGATTTTTACTTTTCACAAGGCCACACTTTTCATGATGTAATTTCCCGCAGAGTTACAAATCAAGATACAATTTCATCTTATATTTTTAAGTAAACCGAAACAAACAAACGTGTTTTTTCGAAACTGAACATTTTCAGTCTGAATCAGATAGTGCCTTAATTTGCCTTCACTTTTAAGAATTACCACAAGATGTAAAGACCACCACGCCTAATACGCTCTAAAATTCAGAACAATAACAATTCTAGCCTTTGTTTTGATTCTTCTAACCAACTTCTAATTTGAAAATTCTTGCAGCCATTTTGCGAATTACATTTAAACGGACATTCATAACCTGAAGAATCATTTCTGTAAAATCGGAAATCGTGTAAGGAATTAAAGAAATTTGATAAGGAATTCTTGAACGTACTAAAAGAAAAAATAGATATGCCAGTTAAATCGCAATTATTAATTTGACTGGGAGTCAAGGAATTTGGAACTGAATACAGCAAATTTTCGAACTAATTTGCCTTTAAGAAACGAGCCATTATTCTCTTTATTTAGCAATTCTTCGAATAGGACCTAAATATGAAGTAGAGCATGCGCGTTTTAAAGTTGAAATATACTTGTGGACGTTGTTTGCGCCAATCAGATAAAGAACTTTCAGCTGCAAGCTTTTCATATTTTTTTTAATAAAGAATTTTTATATATTTTTTATTCTCCCCACAGTCAAAAATTCCACCCGCATGGAAAATATTCCAGAAATTCCTTCGATTTGAGGAAAAAAAGATTCCGACATTGAATTGAATTGCAGGGTCAGTTTTGGGCTTTGTAAAAAGCAGACAGAATGTTGGGAAGGCAGACTTTGGGGGGTTCATCCCCTTTTTTCAATTCCCCCGAACTGAACTCTCCGGTTCGAGTGCACCGACCCGATCATTGGTTGCGAAAGGACGGTCTAACGCCAATAAAATAAAAGCATTTTGGAGAAACAGTATGCGGGTTGCCAGAAGTGGCAACAAATCGACTTTTTTAAAGGAGGAAAGAGTTGGTTCAAGATCATGAGCAATGAAAATTGCTGAATGCGAATATTTATTTCTTGCTTCGACATTCTTTTTGCTCACAAATCCGAATATTCATGTGTTTATCGATATCATTCTATCGACATTTTAAGTATTTAAAGTAAACAGTTTTTGAAGCTGTTATATGCATTCTTTCACGAGGAAATGCGCAGAATAGAAATATTGACTAAGCACTGGACAAATGGAAATGGAACATCGATAATGTTTACCAGCTAGAAATATGAAACTTAATTTTTTTAATTATCGAATATTTTTCCGTTAATCCGTTGAATATTTTATTTTTTAAAAATTAATAGAGAAAATAATTCAAAATTAACCACTACAGAAAAAATATATTGCATATAATACTCCATAAAAATACATACATAAAAATATATACTCCGCAAAATTTTTTGATTTCTTAGTTTTGCTTATTTTATATAGAAATCGAACAGAGAAATGACAAAATGGGTAAACCAGATATCAGTAATTTTACTATTTGGAAATAAATAAAAAAATATTTAAAAAAAATCGGAGAAATTTTTATGAAAGAAGGAAGCTTGATTTTCTTGTTTCCATAAAATTTTTTAACATGCCAGCTTTTATGCACTGGAGCATATCGCGCTTCTGATCTAGGTGCTCTTCGGCCGAGTGTTTGGCGATACAGCTTGGCGCTCTTTCGCTACAGTAAACCTCTTCCGAAAAGGGGGGAAAATTGGGTAGGAAACGAAAATTTTCGCTTTTAGACGACGCTCGCTCTGTTAGATTTCTTTGATTTATCACTAACACTTTTAGTAAGAAACAATGGATAAAGTTTTTGCATCGTTGAAGAGTTTACTGAAACTCAACGCCGTTGTTATTGACAACACCGTGTTTCGTCTTCACTACAAGTACACCGTTCTGGTATTGCTTGCCTTCAGCATACTCGTGACGTCACGTCAGTACATCGGGGATCCCATCGACTGTATTTCCAGAGACGATATACCGAATAAACTGCTCGACTCGTTTTGTTGGATCCATTCGACTTTCAGCGTAGAAAGTGCTTGGCATAAAAAAGTCGGTGAGGAAGTACCGTACCCAGGAGTTGACAAGTACACGCCGGGAGAAAATCGAGTGTACCACGCGTACTATCAATGGGTATGTTTCGTGCTTTTCCTGCAAGCCATGATGTTCTATGTACCCCGCTACCTATGGAAGATGTGGGAAGGGGGTCGAATCCGCGCTCTTATTTTGGGTCTCAACAGCCCTATCATGACCCACGAGAAAAAGGATGAAAACCGAAAAATCTTAGTCGAATACCTGACAGAAAACCTGGGTAACCACAAGCTGTATGCTGCCGAGTACTTTTTCTGCGAGATACTTAATTTTGTCAATGTTGTCGGTCAAATGTATTTGATGGACAAATTCCTGGGAGGCGAATTTACGTCCTATGGTCACAAGGTTATTCAGTTTACTGAATGGGACTACTCCGTACGGTACGACCCCATGATTCGCGTGTTTCCGCGTTTGACCAAGTGTACCTTCCACAGGTACGGTTCTTCAGGAGACGTCCAACGTCACGATGCCATGTGCATTCTTCCCATCAATATCATCAATGAAAAAATCTACGTTTTCTTGTGGTTCTGGTTCGTTATCTTGGCCGTCGTCTCTGCTCTTATCCTGGCTTACCATGCGGTTATTTTGTTTTGGCCCCAGTCTCGTTTCATGGCGCTGAAGTCAAGGGCTCGTCTAACTCGCCCCGACTATCTGGACATCGTTCTCCGAAAGTGCACTCTCAGCGACTGGTTTGTATTGGACCTTTTGAGTAAGAATTTAGATAGTCTAAATTTCCGAGATCTAATTGTTGACCTTGCTCGGAAATTAGAAAGAAAAGCTGTTGATATGGCTTGATAGCGCAATAATGTTTGTATGTCAAACGTAGGCCTAACATGGCTGTTTCGTTTTTAAATGTTTTTGTTTTGGATCTCTCATGTATTGCCAAATAATGTCCTTTTAAAATGTTTTGCTTTTGAAAATTTAAATGTTGCTGTTTAAAGACGTGGTTTTTCGTATTGAAATTCAACTATGAGTTGAACTGTTGTTCAGTGTATTGTTTTTTTTTGGTGTTCCAAACCTGCTCAAGTTTTATGAAGTTTTCATATCATTTTTAACTTCTGAAATCCTAAAGAAAATTAAATGTATTATTTATGCAAAATGCATTCCATTTTAAAACAACCTTACAACCAATTTACTGCCAAGTGTATTTTTATATTAAATGTGTTGTCTTATATTAGGTCTTAATATAAATGGGGGATCTGATTCAAAATGTTAAATCTAGTGTACATTAAGATCTAATTATGTGGGTGATAAATATTGTGTCTTTCGGCAAATACTTTTCCTATAGCATCTATTTTATTATTTTGGATTGTACCCTATAATGTTAGACCTTTTATAACAAGTTTTATAAAACATATTTTAATATGTATTTTTGTACATTAAGCAATACAAAATGTGCCTATGTGGTCTTGTTAATGGCCATAGTTACTATATGTAGTAATGACTAATACTTTTAAAAAGTGCTTTGAAAAAATTAGTTTTACAAATTTAGTTCATGGACTGATTACTGTAAGACAAGATATTTTTCTAACAAAACAAAATTTTTTATAGTTTTTATCTTGCAACTTAGATGTAAATTTTCTAGCTGTAAGGAAATTTTTTTATCCATAATTCAAACAGTACAATATTCAGAATATAATCAAGAATTTTGAGTATGAAATTGTGAAGTGCATTGTGGTAGTGTTTTGTCTATACTATGCGTGTGTAAAATGCATAGCGTATGCAATTATTTTTTAATGCTTTCATGGTGACTGTTGTAAATAATTACTAGTGACTTGCAAAGTTGCCAACAACCTAACTGTATGTTAATGGTTAGTTACCCTTATATTTCTTGGTGTGCATTTAATATTCAAATAATTTTGGATTTTAAAATCATTGATATCATTATTTACCTATAATAGTACTTAGAAAATACTAATAATAGTACTTAATAAGTATCTTTGTTGTGTGCATTGCAAATTGACAATTGTATCAATTGTGATAAATCTTACAGTGTTGGCAAGATTGCCAGGTATTCATACAATGAAGTTTCATGTTTTCAAATTTTCCTGTCACGTGTTGTCAATTTTATTTTATGGTTTTATATATCCATAAAGAAACCTTGTAAAAGCTTAGAACATTGCAACAGTCCATTGCCAAATCGATGCCTAAATTTCTGTTGCTAAGTGGTTATTTGTATAAGCAATTATGGATTATTTTTCCAAAATCGTCGGCAATTGATGGAAAACTAATTCTTTTAACTGCAAATTTTCCCCAAGATTACTATTGGAAATGTGAAATATAAAACAATTAATACAAGTTCTGGTATTGGGTATAAAGAAGCATCAAATTTCAGTATGTTGCCATAGTACTTAGTGATAAGTCACCATTCAAGATTGATATTAGGTTGGTTGAATTTGAACACACCATGTAGATAGACATGAATCTGCATTTTTGGACAGTTTTCACTTCTAGAGAACAAATTCTGATTCATAACAAATTGAGTCAAATGCATTAAACTTGAGTTTTAAAGCATGGGTGCTTTTGTCTTATCTAAGAGCTTTAAAATATAGTCAATCTAAGACTGAATCTCAATTGAATTCTATTTTTGTAAGTATACAATGTTCCAAGCACATGACCATTTAATATTATTTTGGATAGCAAAGTTGTCTGGGTCTTTGGATCTGGATCTTTTCCACTGTATGTATTCCAACTTGCTATTTCAATTATTTATAGGGGATTATTTATGAATAAACCAATAAATGTAATTATTTTGATAATTAATTTTACATTGACAATACATGTCATATCTTATCTGTTGGTATACATAAATGTTACCGAAACGCAGACCATATAAATTAGTTTAATGTTTTGTAGACTTTGTATGTTTATTTAGTTGTAGGAATGTTTTGTAGACGGTGAAGTATATTTAGAATTGTGACTTTTGGAACATGTGTCTTTGGAAATATTTTCTTATCTGTCATTTATATTTTTAGTGTTCTAATCTCATTTGCCAAAGGTATTTTGCATATGTACTGACTAATGACAGCTAGAGTAACCTTAGGTCCATAGCCTCTTGGGCCTGCGAGCTGTAGGCAGCACAGGTTTGATTCCTGTGCATCTCTTAGGAGAACATAGAAAGGAAAGTTTTACTGAAACAGAAGAGATAGACGTATCTTCCGTTTCAGATAAGTGTCTTTTCTGTGTCAGTAAAACTTTACTTATGTATTTGTCCTTTTATTTGACAGAAGAACATTGCTTTGGTGCAGTTTTGCTAGATCTGGCTCTGGCACCATGAAAAACCAACCAACTTTAGCCTTTTGGCTGACACAAGGTGCCAAAACTGATTCTTTTCAATTTTTTCATTCCGACGTAATTCAAAATCCTGATTTTACATTGTTATTTTTTAGATTTTATGAATTGTTTAAGAGTAATCTATAATACATTTTTGTCTTATAGCATGGCCAATAGAAGCTAATTAGATACAGTTGCTGTTATCTTTTGGCTTTAGAGACTACATATTCAGGGTTTATGGAAGTAATAAAAGATTGTGTTGTGTAAATACAAATTATAATTGACAAATCTTTTCGTCATTTGTTCATTTAAAATTGTTCTTGGTTTTCTATTTTAATAAACACATGTTCATAAATCATGGTTTGAATATTGAAGCTGATGTAATAGACCCTTTTCTTTATGTTTGGTGATACTAGTAGTCAATGCCTATGGGTTTTTTTAGTCTTAACTTACATAAATTTGTGTAATATCTCCTATTTTATGCCATTTGTTTTATTAAAAAATCAAATTATGGTATTACAATTTTATGTACTGTCCATTTCACCGTTATTTCTTCAGGCATGCACCTAATATTTTGATTGCATTTTCTTTATTGCAAAAATAGTCTTGTTTTCAAGTTGAGTGACCTCAAATAATTGTTACTTTCTGTGATTGTTCATTTGCTCATAAGGTGATGCTGTGATTAAATTAGTCATCTCTGGATGTGCTTTTACTTATTCTTTCAGTTACTTAATCTTGTCTGAAATGGGTCAGCTGTTGAATGATCATAGCATAACTATGGAAATGTAAGTTGTTTCAAAGTGAGTCATTTCTGTGTGATAAATGATAAATTATTTTATAAATTTGATTTCTCAACCAGAATTGACAATTGTATTTTAATTTTAGTGAACAGTAAGATCTTTGTTAAAAGTTTACATCTAGTTATTCTGAAGACAGTCAAATTTTTGTAGCAAACAATTATGTGTTCTAATTTAATAAATATTTTCATCTCTATATCCAGTAAATTTGCATCAAACTACTCAAGAACCTGTAATTAATTTTTTTTAATCTGGAAAGCTTTCAAATCATTTGTAAATTTTATGATGTGTACATATCAATGTTTCTCTTAGGTTTGGCTCAGGTTAGATTCCTGGGTGTATTTACCTTAGTAAACTTTCCTTGTGCATGTCCATGTACTTGATGGGAAAAACATTCCTTGGCCGGGTGTGGCCCTTATGCCTTGGAAAAGAATGCAACCATTAAAACCATTCAATTCATACTAAATTGACAGCTGAGCTGTACTATTGATGGCTACATTTAGGTGCATGCTGAGAGATTGCAAGTCATGTTCAACTTCAGTCAATTATAAGTTCCTTCACCTGAAGACGAATGAGAAGGTTTTTATTGTAGTGCTCAATATTGCAGTTGAAAATATTTATTTGTGCAGACTATTTTGCATTGGAGTTTTGTATTTTACCCACTTGTAATCAAGCATCGACCAAAAAAGTATATAATTGATTTTGACTTATCTCAATTTTTGTAAACTATTTTTATTACCTAAAATTTTGATATTTGCTGATCTTTTAGTAAATTTGTTGATGTATGAATTTTTGTCAAAATAATCAATAAATTTTATGATTATATTTGGTTTGATTTTTTTTTGCAGTTTTGTTTCCTCACAAGAGATAAATTTGCATATGATAAAGAGAAGTTAATGGAACATACAAAATTCACAATAATAAATTTATAAGAATTCCATGGCAAGTAAATAAATCTGTTTTCGGTATATTTAAAATTTTGTGAAGCAACATGATGAAAGGGTAGAAAAGCATGTTCTATCGAATATATTCAAAATTTCTTGAAGCACAACTAATCAGATTTAATAAAAATTGAGACTTTGTATTTTCCAAGTGGAGATATAAAGCATTTTCAATAATGAATGTTTATCAGATTTTAGTTAGTACCTAGATAATTTTAATTCTGACTTGGATGGCTGATGGTCGTAACTTATTTAACGTAATTTTTCCAAGTGACAAACATTGCAAATCTCGTTCTATTTAGCAAACACGCTTCTGAGTACTCTTGGATGATTCAAGTAAGTATTCTTGGCACTTAAAAGTAGCTACAATGTTAACTTATCTACACATGTGTAATAAGTAAAGTCAAATATACCTTAGTAATGAGTTGATAAAATTCCCATTTTCAGTTTTGCTTTCAGTGCTGATAATTTTTTTTTCTACTGACAAGTATAGATTTACTTAGTTTTTTCAATGAAAAAGGGTAATTTATAGTTTTGTTTTAAGTGCAAAAGAAAAAGGGAATTTGAGGTTTTTCTTTGATTTAATGGTTATCTAACTTTTTATAACACGTGTAACATGAACATGTATTTATCGCTGACAGAAATAAACATGAGTGAGAATAGTTAAAAATTATTCAGTTGTACTGAATCTCTAATACATGTCTGCTTATGTTTGCACTCCGTGCCACTGATTTATCATTTTTAAAATATAAAATTTTGTATCAGATTTAATGAGCTTGGAAATCATACATTTATTTGCACATAGAAATAAAAAATTGAACTAAAATATATTAATTTTATTTAAATTCAGTTTATAATAAAAATTAATGGGGGTTTCTTTTTAAAACAAATAGTCTCAATAGCTATTTTTAATAATTTGGCGACTTTTTAAAAGTTTACCAAAGGTCAATGAAATCTTGAAAATAAATTGCTTTCAACAGATGTCAACCATTACGGATTTTCACTTTTTATTACGGCTAGTAGTGGAATTACGTAAAATTCAACTTGAGAAGAAGCAAATCGCGCTGTAAAAATAGCCACCAAGACCCAACCCTGTATTCAGTATGTTTTTTAACCACTTCAGCAATCTTGGATATGATCGGAATGCCGTCAATATCTTCCATATATCAAGAAATACGCGTTGCACCAAGAATGTATTGTAAGATGTGATTTTCTAAATATTTCTTTTGAAGGCAGTCACTAAAGGTAGAAAAAAGTATTTTCAAAATGCTTTTGTATTAATTTGTCCTACCTATTTATTAACCCTCGTGTAGATAAAAACTCCCTATAAATAATGGGACATTTATAAATTGGCTAGGAAAGGAATGGTTTTTCATTGAGCGAAGGAGAAATGCCAAAAAAAAAAAAGCGTCAAATGCACCTATTTTTTAAAGATCAAATCGATTGAGGATGTTTTTTGGGGTCGTGAGAAAGGCTTAAGCCTTCTATGGGTTCGCCCCTGTATGGGGCTTGATAATGGTACTAATTCCAGCATAAATCAGTCTTGCACTAATTGTAGCTGATACCAAGCTACTTTGGAAGCCATCTTATGATAGAACTACAAGTTTGGTTTTTAGCCTAAGAATGATGCATTTAAGGTTCCGATTTAATTTTTTTTCGCTAATAATGCTATCTCTTTCCACTCTCCAGACAAGTTACATTTTAAGCAAACTAGGATAGTTATTATTTCTGGTTCATTGCCTCGAGGGTCCGTCACATCTTATTCTACGTAGAATATTTCGGATAGTGCTTTGTAACAGTTTTAGCGAGGAAACAGAAAGTACCTGATCTAAAGTGTTTAAATATTGAGAGAAACCACGTGTAAAAACGTAGTATTAATTGGGAACATTGTTATTAGTACATTAATCTACGGCGTATGAGTGTTAACTATAAAATGCCTAGGGGCAATTCCATGCGACTCACTTTACAATCAGAGGTCAATTTTCAATACTAAATGTAATGTAAATAAAGAATGGATGAAGATTTACTAAAAACAAAAATTGATTTATAAACTCATTGATATGTTCCTAAAGCATCTATGTCATAATTTGGAACTTAGTGTAAATTTAGTTCCCTCAATGGCAACATTTTGGACTGACTCCCGTTACAAAAAAGGACATGAATTCTTCAAAAATGAGTTTTTCTCTTCTAACAGAAATTAATCGGATAAAATAATTCGGATGCTTCACTGAGAATAGTAGGTCATGTTAAACCTAAGAAAAATGAAATTACTGCTTTAATTAATAAAATAAATTGACATATTTTTTTGTGACTCACTTTACATTTGTGAAGTCTGAGAACTAAATGCTTAACGTTTTTGAAATTTTAATCGGTGCTAAAATTAACGTTCTTATATATATTTGAGAATAATTGCTTAATGAAAGAAATTGCAATTAAAAAAAATTAAATAATGTCCTATAAACATACTTATGTGCAGTAAAAATGTGAAGTAAATTATCATTTTGATTCAAAATTGTGTTTAGATCTGAATTTTACTATTTCTTTTCGTATCAAAAACATTAATCTTCGCTACTTTTTAGCAGCTTCAACGAATTCGTGCACATTATTTATTAAACATCTCCTTTTTCCCACTTGGTCGAAAACATGTTTCACACTGCCTCAAATTCCGTTTACTGAACCCTTCCTTACCATGTGATGTTGCAAAATAGTTTCACGTAATGGATGCTTTGTTCCAGTGTTAAGAGAGGCTGCTATGTGTGTTTTTACTGCCCCCATATGGACTCAGACCAAATTTCAACATTTGCACACTAGTTGAAATACTTTGTAATAAAGATGTATTCAATAATGACCTCTTTGATCCCAATAATCCGATGCTATTGCTACAGGATGGATGGAGCCCGAATGAAAAATAACAGCTGTAAACAAGCTCACTTGTTTCTGTTTCCAATGCGTACCTTGGATCTCATCCTGTAGCAATAGAATTTTCTGAAAGGTACAAGTGTAGTTTTCAGAAAAATCTACTTGCATCACGCGTTAGCTTGATGGCGCTTAAAGTAACAATGTTCCTGAAATTGCGGAATGAGACCCGAAATAAGTCGATACAAATCCAAATATGACCCAGAAAACCTATCTTTTGACGATTGTTTTCTGCATCTCGTTTCCAAAAATACCATGTAAGGCCACATTCTTCTGTTCCAGGCAATGGATAAAATTTTTTAAAACCTTGTGCATCTTTGCAAATGCTACATTGGCTTAGCCAACAGTTTCTTAGACTGCACAATATTTTTTCTGGAGAATGAATGGAAGTAACGGGAACACTTTAAATATAGAAATTCTCATGGTATATACATAAGCAATATTATACATAATCTTATTTCTCAGATCTCATTCAAAAGAACATGCTTTGGGCGCATTTCAAAAATCTTGCTCTTACCATGCTGATGGATTTTCCAGTTTGAACATTTCAAATACTTCCTTCAGTGACCACATCAGATGATGAACTTGTTTTTTTTATTTTAAGGCCATTTTCCCAAATTGTAACGTTTTTTACGTCCAGGATCTATTCGGCTAATATCATCTCATTCATAAAATAATGTAATTTTGTCTATTTTATCTCCACTCAAAGCTGATGACTTCGAATGATTACTAATTGAATCAAAACATGCATTTAAAGTCATTACAAATGCTGCTAAACAATTTACTCCACAACTTTATTACGATGTGGTGTGCTAGGTAAACCTCTTTTGCTTGGGCCATAGCTATGCCAAAAGTGTTCGCATTTTTGTACAATTTAGGTATTTTTTCTTTGAATTCTCTGTTTCTTGAAACGCTATATTTTTTTTTAGCTATTTCTAACTTTTATCTCTTCTGCATCAGTATTTCATGGTAAGACAGTACCTTTCCTTTTATTCGTCATAATTTCTTTCTTGCTTCAGTTTTTCCCTGAGCTTCTTGGATTCTCTGCAGCTGCAGTAGGTGCCATAGTATAATTTTTATATTATATAAAGAAAAAGAACAAAAATTTTAAATAAATCTAACACAAAATCGTTTTCACTTCAAATTTTTATAGAAAAATTAAAGTCAATTATTTGTGTACAACATTTAACTTAATGTATGACTCACGTTACAAAATTAAATGTGTTCTGTCTTTTAAGAAAAAGCATTAATTAAAATAAAATTTGTCATTTATTTTTAGTCTTCATACTAAGTAAGAGGAAAAGTGCAAATTTTAGATTTAAACATAGAATATTTAAAAAAAATAAAAAACTAAGTTTTTGTGACTCACGTTACATTATAAGTACTTTTTCAGAAATTATTCCATAAATATAGTAATGGATATCTATTACAAAATTAGACACATAAATTCCTCTACTGAAATCGCTCTTTCTATTATGTTTAAAAATTAAACAAAAATACATAATAGAAAAAATTGCCTGCAAAGACAGACAAATTTGCTGTAAAAAATCTTCACATCTATTGTTTCAGAACAGCTGACCATGTACTGATAAAGTAAATACGTAAGGTGTTGCCAATTTCAAGTTTAAAAACTTTAAACTATCTAGAAAAGAACTAAAGCAAATGTGAGTTAATTTTCAATTTTTTTTTTCACTTTCATGTCCTATGTTTCATGCAATTACCCTTAGAATAAATGTATTTCTTCGAGACGAATTTTGTTTTCTAGCGAAACTAAATTAATATCTATGAAACTAATTTCGAAGTCCAACATCAAATTTATTTTCCACGTTGCAAGTTTTACATAAAATCGTAAAGAAATTATATTCAACCCTTACTTTTCATGTTAAACATGACCCTTGGCAAGATTTTGCCTCACGTTTTTGAAGTTCAATATATTTGTTTTATGATATCAATTTCCGAATGGGGCATATAATTACCATTGCATTTTTTATCACTAAAACTTCTATCGTAAAACTGCCAGCAACAATACGAGATAACGAGGATTTCTCTCGTTTTTAAAAAATAATCTCGCTCTTAATTTAAAAATCCAATTTTTCTCAAAAATAGACAATGCTGTCTTGTAATTTTTGAGACCGAGAGTTTGATAAACCAAACAATATTTTCATTTTCTGTGTTTTATTTTCAAATCTAAATCCTTTTAATCGGAAGAACAGAAATGGAACTGTTTATTCAACAGACGCTTGATGGAGCAAATCTAAATCATGGGAAACAAATATTTTTCTATATCTTTTAATGGTGAAAAGGAAGATGAAGAAAAGGATTCTTTTTACGAAGAACTTGACCTTCTGTGGGGGCTCTTGTCCGAGACACAATGTATGGATTATTATGGGTGATCTTAATGCCAAAGTAGATAGATAGGAAGAATTTAGTCATGTCACAGGAAAGCACAGTTTACACGGTGCATCAAATGATGATGGCATCAGGCTTTTAAACTTTTCTGCTTCCCATAACATGGTAATTGGAAGTACTATGTTTCCACACAAAGATATTCACAAGATAACCTGAAGAACCCCCTGATGGATCTTCCCACAACCAGATCGATCATTTTTGATTGATTCTAGATATTTGACTAACCTTCTGGACGTGAGAACATATAGAAGAGCAAATGTAGATTCTGATCACTGTTTAGTGATTTGTAAATTCAGGGGAAGAATATCAATGGCAAAGGATAAAAAAGATTGGTTCAACAAAATTCGATTGTAAAAAGTTGAAGGATCCCAAAATTCGAATAGAATACCAAACACTGCTGGAAAAGGAACGGGATGGAAATGTGATTGGTGATGAAATCAATGAGAAATGGGAATCCACGAAAAGGGCTATATTATCAACTGCCGATAAATTTTTAAACAAAGAAAAGGTGCCAAGACTAGATTGGTTTGATGAAGAATGTAGAACCGCCAGTGAAAACAAAAAAAGCAGGGCCTATACAAACATGCTTAGCAAGAAATTCAATTGAAGACTATAAGAGCTCTCGTAGAGAAGAGAAGAGAGTACACAAAAGAAAATTTACAGAGAGAGCTTACTGGAAGAAGTCGGACGATTAAGGTCCAGTAACGAAAGCAGAGCTTTCTATCTGGCAATAAATGAAGGGCGTAGACTAAACCAAGAATTACCCTCTGTAAAGATAAACATGGAGTAATTCTTAATGAAAAAGATGAAATTATGGAAAGATGGATTGAACATTTTGATCAACTACTTAATTTGGATGTATCAGGACAATCACACACACAGAATTTATAACCGAAGACCCTCCCAGTGCAAGTTATGAAAAAGATTTGATTGACATTCCAACCATTGGTGAAGTCCAATGTGTTATTGATAAATTGAAAAATAACAAAGCAGCAGGTTCAGATGCAATACCACCTGAATTGATAAAATATGCTGGAAACGAACTGACAACAGCAATTTTTGACATTATACTTTTAATATTGGGGAAAAAGAGACCCTGCCTGCTGAATGGAAACTTGGTATTTCGTGCCCTATACATAAAAAGGGAGATGTTTTAAAATGTGAGAATTAAAGAGGAATAAGTTTACCATGCATTACTTATAAAGTGTTTTCAAACATCCTATTTAACCGTTTGTCGCCTATCGTAAATAATCTAATTGGAGATTATCAGTGTGGCTTTCGAAAAGGACGATGTACGGTTGATCAGATATTCAGATTGAGACAAATTCTAGAGAAATGTAGGGAATATGGAATAGAAACACATAGATTTTAGGGCAGCATATGACAGTATAGATAGATCAGAGTTGCAAAAAGCCTTGTCAGACTTTGATGTGCCAAAAAAGTTAATTAATCTTATGAAACTTACCCTTACAGGTACTTTATGGTACGTATTCAAGGAGAATTGTCTAAGCCCTTTGAGATCTTTAATGGAGTTAGGCAAGGAGATGCTCTTGCATGTCTCCTATTTAACATAGACCTGGAAAGGGATATCAGGGATGCTTGTATAAATACAAGAGGAACTATTTTTAACAAGTCTGTACAGATTTTAGCATATGCCGACGATATAAACATAATCGCAAGATCTGCAAATACGCTGAAGGAATCTTTCCTAGCATTAGAAAAAGCTGCAGGAAAAATGAAACTAAAAATAAATGAAGAAAAACAAAATATATGTATTGTAGAAAAAAGGGAAATCCTGTTAATATACACTGCTGGCCACCGTAAATGCAACACCCTGAAGGAAGCATGCAAATAATATGAAATTTACAACATGCATTAGCGGAGGTGAGATATGCAAATGATTAGAATTTCAGCGCAGACGCACATCACGCGCGCCTGTGGCGCCACTTCAAAGCGCTATTTAAGGCTTGGAGATTTCGACGATTTCAAGTACGGCAATTGTGTTTTTCTTGTGGTTTTTTCAAAAAAAGATCAATTATGCCTCGTAGAAAACAGCGATCATCTTTTGATCAAGTATCCGAGTTCGACAGAGGAAGGATAGTGGCCTACCGAGATTGTGGATTATCTTTCAGGGAAATCGGTAGTCGTCTTGGACGAAACCAAACAACTGTAATGCGGATATGTGATCGTTGGATGCAGGAGGGTACGACGGACCGACGTGTTCGATCGCATCCACCTCAACGCATCACTTCACGTGATGACAGGCATATTGTGCGTATGGCAGTGACGGATCGCTCAGCCACATCACGAACCATAGCACAGCACATTCAGTCTGTACCGCATCATCCAGTGTCTGCGCGTACCATTCGACGCCGTTTACAGCAGAGTGGTCTGTCCGCAAGACGTCCATTGCTTCGTCTACCCTCGACGCAGAACCACAGACGTTTCCGCCGCCAATGGTGCGATGAAAGAAGGATGTGGACAGCAGAATGGAATGAAATTGTCTTTACTGACGAGTCACGCTTCTGTCTGCAACACCACGATGGTCGGATTCGAGTCTGGAGACACCGTGGAGAGAGGATGCTGAACAGCTGCGTTATGCACCGCCACACTGGTCCTGCACCGGGTATTATGGTATGGGGCGGTATTGGATATCACTCTCGCACTCCTCTAGTACGCATTGCCGGTACTTTAAACAGCCAGCGCTACATCTCCGAGGTGTTGGAGCCAGTTGTCCTTCCTTACCTTCAGGGCTTGCCCACAGCCATATTTCAACAGGATAATGCGCGACCACACGTGGCACGCATTGTCCAAGGGTTCTTCGTCAATCGCCAGAATGAATTGCTTCCCTGGCCAGCTCGCTCTCCGGATCTTTCGCCGATAGAAAACATGTGGTCCATGGTTGCTCAACGATTGACCCAGAATACATCCCCAGCTGCCACACCAGATCAACTTTGGCAACGTGTGGAAGCTGCTTGGTCTGCTGTACCCCAAGAACACATCCAAAGTCTCTTTGAATCAATGCCGAGGCGTGTGGCAGCGGTGATCTCCAACAATGGCGGCTACTCTGGCTACTGATTTTGGCAGGAACCACACTTCACAGAAGTCTATAAATTTAATCATTTGATACTTGGTCAACATGTTATCTACAAAATAAATTTTGTTGTGATATCTCTTGTCTTTCTTGGTGTTGCAATTTGGGTGGCCAGCAGTGTATTTGAAATTGAGAACCATAAATTTGAATCCGTAAAAAAATTTTAGTTGGGATCTGAAATTGAGCGTCAGAATGAGATTGACTCTGAAATCAGGAAAAGAATTATTACGGCTAATCACTATTTCTATAGGTTAAGCCAGTTGAAATCTCACCTCATCAAAAGAAAAACAAAAATCCTGCTGTACAAAACTCTCATAAGACCAGTGTTAACCTATGACTCTGAAACATGGTCATTGACAGCAAAGGAAGAGAAAGCTTTGGCAATTTTTAAAAGGAGAGTTTTGAGGGCCATCTTTGGTGGTCCTTGATAATGGTATTTGGCGAAGGTGAAACAATTTTGAATCATTCAAACTTTTCGAAAATAAAGACTGTAAAATTGAACAGAATGAGATGGGCAGGTCATCTTTTCAGAATGGATCCAGAGAGAACGCCATTGAAAGTTTTTAATGCAGTCCCTTTTTGTGAAAGACAAAGGGATAGACCAAAAAAGAGATGGAGGGACTGTCTGGATTCGGACTTTAGTGCTATTAAAGTCAAGAACTGGAAATCCATGGCTGGAGAGAGGGTAGTCTGGGGGAAACTTCTGAAGAAGGCCAAGGCTCACAAAGGGCTGTCGTGCCAGCTATGATGATGAGCTTTTAATGGTATCTTCTGAAGAAAGAACAGACTAAAAAGTGTCAACACTACAGAAATTTAGGACTATGAAAGGTTTTAAAAAATTTCGATGAAACAAATAATTATTTCGTGAGAACACCTCGCTTTCTGAAAAGGGTGGGTGGATGGTAGTGATGGGACGAAAATGAGTGATTTGTTCAATTCAATCGAATCTTGAAAGTGAACGAATCGGTCAACCGACTTTATTGAAAGTGATTATTGTGGTTAAGTTTCCCACAAATCTAAAAGCATTCTAGGAACTAAGTGTTAAAGGCCATGAAGAAATATTAAAATATTTTTCAGAGGAGCAACTGAATTAGTATTTCTATTCAAATGACTTGGGATTGATCGCAAGAGCATTCGGCCGTAGCCAACATAAATGGAATATTTCTGAAAGTGAGCTAAGATGTTTGCAAGTTCTAAGTTGCTTCTTGTTTTATCTCGCTGCATCGAAAGAAATTTGGAAGAATCCCGTAGGCATCTCACCTCACTGATACTGCTGTCTTGTAATAATCAGTGCAAGATTGCTATCTAAGGTAGAGGTAAAACATTTAAAATATATGTGGTATTAAACAATGTTAAAATACTCATAAAAGTTACACTTCCAATGCTGATGAATCCAATGCTAAATTCCAATGCTGACTTTGATGGATGAAAAATCTGCTATAGTGTAGTAAGAAATTTATATTTGAAAGTTTTTAGCACTCACTCAGAAAACGAACATGTTAATGTTTAAGAAAGGTACGAAAGACGCAAAAAATTTCACTTTGGACTATCTACATCGGGAGACACTAGACTTTCTTACTAAAAATTTAAATTCTACAAAAATACAAAATGTTAAATTTACATTTATGAAATTGTGTACCTTTATTAGTGTAGTAGTTGTAATATGTGATGAATAGGGATCACAATTTATTAACGCAAACGGAAGTTAGTTAACCAATTCAACCCGAGTAACTCGGGTAGATAGGTTGGTAATTAATTAACGTCGCACTGGAGCAGCACAAGGGGCTATTAGCGACGGTCCGGGATCAAACTCGATAAAGTAACGCCGAGAATTTTGCTAGTAATTGAAATATATATATATATATATATTTCAATTATATATATATATATATATATATATATATATATATATATATATATATAGACCATCACCACAAATCAAAAAGGAGAAACCAAATAAAAACAAAAACAAAATGCAAATAATAACAAGAACAAAAATGGAGCAAAATAACAACAATAAATCTATCTATTCTTATCTATTCTATTCTTAGGGTAGTTTTACTTATTATATATATATATATATATATATATATATATATAGCAGGGAAACCACTCAACTTTTTGTTAGTGAAGAACCTTAGATTTTACATCAGACATGCAATTAGAAGGTTTTCCGAGTAAGGTATTAAAGAAAGCTCAAATGCTTTGCTTCTGGCTTATGCTTACCATCACCAAAAACCAAAAATGCTTGTTCTCATGAACCTTTCTGGAAGAAATAAAATTATCTCTAAGTCAAGTGTTAAGTGTTCAGATTCAATCCGAAAAAGTTATATCAGAAGACAACATGTGATGAGCATTGGTTATGAGAGCGATTTATTGACCATCAGAGCTAGGGTAAAAGTGTTTAGTTTATGAATGTGCTATTTGTTCCCAATGAGTCGGATTTCAATTAAAAATTAATGATCTGAATATTGATCACGTTTCAGGGATTTCGACTAGCTGTGCTCATATTAAATCATGGGTTGATATTTTTATTACTTAGGAGTTTAATATTTAAGGTAAATGAATTCTTAAATTAGAAGTATAGCATCTGAATCGGATTGAAATTCATGACTGTTCAAAATTTTATATTGAAATAATGATGCTATTATATAAAAACAGAACGTTTCTTTCGAAATAATTTTTTATTGGAATATTTTTCAACCGTCAAACAACTCTTGAATATTTCCTTCAGTGAGGAACGAATGACCTAAATGGTGGTTCATGTTTTTTATGCAACTTGTGAGGGAAATTTGTTAAAAATGGGTTGTTTGATGGTTCATAATTTATCAATAATTAATATGGATGTTATGCAAATGAAAGAATCTATTATGAGAATTGAGAAAACTTAATTATTTCCGGTATGTTCTACGTCACAGACTGTGCAATGCACAGAAGATGACGTTATCAAGTTCTTGTTGAAGAGAGATATTACCCCCATTCAAGATTTTTTATAAATTGCATCCATCCTCACGCTTTTATATTAGGATGTAATTATTCTTCATTAAGGTGATAAGCATTCGAACGAATGTTCTCGAAAACACGCATAAAATGTGTTTTGTTTTCTCATCCCACTTCAGTTCCGCCCATATTTCTCATAATCTATCGTATGCCGTGAAATAGTTCTGACTATCAAACGTCATTGGTTCAATTATATTTGTCAGCTGTTCGTATGCATCATTTTGAATAATTTAACGAAACGCAAAGGTCCTTTCTCTTTGCTTTTTCCTTGGATGTAGCCATTTTATACTTCCGCCATCTCAGCGGAAAAGGTCATTGGAGTAGACAACTTTCCTTTAATTCAGATTGTCCTTTCAGTTTTTATGAAATGTCACACAATGTATTTTTTTGACTGATCTGAAATGAATTTATTTTATATTTTAGGTTACCGATTTTTATCGGCTGCTGTCATGATAGGTAATACTAATTTTTGTGGACGAAATAGTGAATCAGTCCAAGATGGGGTGAAAGAATGGAAATAAAAATTTGTTCGAAAAAAATGGAAATAGAAAACAATAATTACAGAACATCTTCGTTTTAAATATTTCATAAGTCTTCATTCTACCACTCTACAATAGCTTTCCCTGCAGTTCTATATTAGAAAAATTAACCAATTTTAATTCTTTGTGAGTGAAACGTATTGATTCTGATGTGTTCAATGGGGAAAATGAATTCAGAGTTTTCATCAAAGCAAATTTTATACTCCAGATAGAGGTATTATGTTCCAATCATTACAGCACTGAGATAGAAAGGGGTCATGTTGATATTCGTATTATCTTTCTGGTTTCTTCTAGATTTTCTTTAGAAGACATTAAATTTCCAAAAGGGCAAAGGTTGAGACGAATAACGCAATGAAGACTTCTTCGTGCCCAAGTTTTATGATTCTTGGAATTCAGAGTTCTTTGCGTAACAACTGCTGGTACTGGCGAATTTGAGGGGAAGAATTCTCCGTCATTAGTTTATTTTTTTAGGGAATGATAAAGTTGAAGAATCTTCTAAATATATTTATTTTACAGCTACATTTTTAATGTTCTTTTCCAGCACTCAAAATGTGTTAAACTTTATATCGAAGGGAAAAATTGTATCGATTCGAGAAAAGTGACACAACTGAAAGAGAAGGTTTAATTTTGCTAGTACTTTTTGTCTGTTTAAAAAATAAATGTGCGCCTTAGAAGTGTAGCTAAGATGGTGGGGGACAGGGATAGCGGCCCGGGCGCTAAACATTTCAGAAATAAATCTTGTTACTTTTCTTGGAAAAGTATATTTTTCAAAAAAATACTCTTCTAAATCTTCTCTTCTGACTTCCATAGAATGGTTAAATTAATGATAATTTGTTTTGTCGGTTATCATTATTTCCTTTTCATTAGAGCTCTGATAGACATTAAAGATAACAGATTCGACGAGGACCACGGATATCTAGATAATAGCCTCCTTTGTATTTGATTTGCTTGCCTGCCAGGGAGGTTAGGAGGTTCCTTTTCAGGGCCGAGTAGTGATCAGGCAGTACCGGAAGATCTTAATTATTTCAATCATTGGCATGGGTGTATGGTCACTTCGGTTTCCTGTCACCCAAAGATTCCTACTGTGTTAATGACCGCAGTAATTTAAACCAGCAGATGTATAAATGGTATTTACTCATTAGTAAAAGATGTATTGTATAGAATGACGTTGATCAACTGAATGACTTCATCAACATAGATAAACACATAAGGTACCTCAAAGTAATCCTCCCAAGCGAAAAGTGGATGTTTTGTAAGGAAAAACTCTTTTTCCCACACACACATTCGTAGAAGTACAGCTTAGTACAATGTCTGGAATCTTCTAATTTTGTTGAGTTTCACTGATAGTTATGTCCAATTTATTTGTAATTCTACATTTTTCGCACTACCCTTTAAAAAGCCTGTTTTTGCAAATAATATTTTGCCATAAATCGTTGAAGATTAAATATTTGAAATTCTAACATAAGGGGTTGCGTAAAACGTAAAGATCAACTACTGTCCAACATAGTCAGGCCACGAGATGGAAGTGGCACATGAACCAGGACTTCCCAAGTGGATAAGCTTTCCTGTGAGGTATGTGAGGCCATAGTGCACCCCTTGCGGGTTTCCCCCTCTTATTTCTTTTCTTTTTTCTGTATTTTGTAATAAAATCACAGGGATGTCCACAAAAACGGTCAATCCTTTTATATCATAGATACAAGGGCACTCTTTGTATTATGTAGTCATTGATGATTCCTTTTCCTCTCAGATTTCCACAATCGATCCTCCAATTCAATAGTCTTCCCGTTTGGGATACAAGAAGATAGGCAAATTAAAAGGAAAATGAAACTTTAGGTTTGTGTGTGTGAAATGTTTGCTTGAATTTTATGATGGAGAACGATGAAGCACTCGTACTTGACTGGAATCTTAACAGACCGCTGTTTTTATCTGTTGAAGCTGAAGGCTTTGAGCCCGGCCATACAATGGACCAGCATGCGCATGCGTACTCCGTTTCTGTACGGAAAACATGTCGGAAACCATGCTTGTTTCAGGCAAATATAGTGTTGCAGGGCACATAGTGGACCAATGTGTGGCTTGCATTATGTATCCTTAACCCTCCAAGTGGTTTCGACGAGATATCTCGTCATCAAGATATTGCCAATTTTTTGATGATGACGAGATCGATTTGGTCAGTTTTCTTCAAAAACGATATAACTCGTCCATCATGATTTGATCAGTCTTGCTAATGACGAGATACCTCGTTGAGACAACCACCAGGAGGGTTAAAGGTTGCATGGGTTGTGTTCTTCCTTGCATGTATCTAGAAGTCGCCTTTTACATAATAAGTATCCAGTAGTAGAGTGCATAGGTTGCAGCTTTTACATAATATGTTTTCATTAGTAGAGCGCTGTTTCATGTAGTTGGGAACGAGCTCTGGTTTCTTAAAAGAATATATATGGCACATTGTTTCCAGTCCCTTATGGCACCCCTTAGTTTTGGCAGCTTATCGCCAATCGGCCACTCCATTCCACTGTCTGTTTTGGTGCTACATTACGGAGAAGGGTGGAATTTAACCCCACTAGAACTAGGGTTAATTCCATCCTTGATGAACCACCCTTGGGGTGATTTGACCCTTCATGATAAGAATTATGATTCCATTTTCTATGGTCAAATATTTAAAGAAACCAGACTGAAACTAATATAGTGTAGCTTAGTTTACACTTGCTCATGTGCAACCTTTCGTGAGAGGTTGGTGCAATTTTTTCAGCAAATCTAGTAAACATAAATAGGTGATGTTTTCGAATCGATGAATAATTAATTTTTCTTTTGCTTTGGGGGTGGCTGAAGCCGATCAGTCACTCCCTTGGGCGCGTCACTAGTACTGGCGACCACACCTATGGAGGCTGATAGATACCACGAAAACTGCTCCAGATGCAAAGTCTGCCCCTGTCTGTTGCCGTACAATGTAACTTCATCCTATTTTCCATAGGATGCTCGAAGAAATGTATTCAAGTTTGCCACATAGACTTGTTTAATGACAGTTTAGAAATAAACTTGTCGAGATTTTTACTTTTTGTCGATAAGATCTATACTAGTGAACTACCTTTTTCTGTCGCCAACATTCCCGAGAAAGGAAATAAAATTACGTCACCCCTAGAGTCACCCTTATTCAAACTGAACGAGCCCTGTTTCTATAGCTACTGCCACCGCCCTGACTTGAAATCGCGATCAGTTCTCATGGTAGACAGACAGAACAAAAGTATTCTAAAATCCTTCCTTGCAAATGACGATGAACTAGTTCTAAAATTCGCGATTTTTCACTGGTTAGCAACTTAAACCCGAGAACTTCAAATTATTTCATGATACTTAAAGGTTTTTCCATTCGATGCGGGTATTTCCCACCTCTACCAGTCGAACTGGTCATCGTCGGCTTCTTTTTTGCAGGTTTCGCATTGTTGAAAGCTATCACTTTTTTTACAAAAATACGCAGTTTTCCCCATAAACTAACTCTCTTGTCTAATTGACGGACCAGCGGGCGAGATAATGGGACGTTTAGTCGTGCGTGTCAGCGCCGTGCCAATGAAAAACCCGCATCAACGGTAAGAGACTGAAGCATGAACCATAACATGACGGAAGGAAAAAAAAAATCAGATGCTCACTGTGTAACACTAATAGTACCTCCTATGCATTCGAAATTATTGTGTGGAGGGTAGTATTCATAAAAAAGTCGTTCAGCCAGTTCAGCTGTCGACTTTTACTGATTCTCAGGGCATATACTTCTCTGGATAATAGATATTTTCCATCTTGACGAAGAAAAATAAAGTTCATTAGTGGATAATCACTCAAGTGTATAATCTATATGCACGGGTTTTGAATTCGTTATGAAACACTTAATTTTGATTTCAGTTTAAAATAGCAACAAATTGTAAGATTGGTAATTGATAATTAATTAACATCGCACTGGAGCACATCGCAACGAGATACTGCCCGGGATCAAACACCAAGGGAAAGATCCAAGGACGACTCCACGTAATTTTACACCACGGTCAGATGACGAGGTCACACCTGAGCTGGCACCCCACTCTCCAAACTTCCACACCACGCTAACGTGAAAACATTTGAGGCCACACTGCACCAGCCCTCTTTGCACACGACGGTCTTTGGGTGGATTGGAACTCGCAACCCTCCGGTTGGTAATCTGTTACTCTTCCAACCGGGATACCGCGTCCCAACAAACTGTAAGAATCAAATTGATTTTGCAGATAAAATTCGAGAGGGCTACAGAAAGGGGATAAATTTGACCAGAAAATTAAGTTACGATTATTGACTATGCATTTAAGTTAACAAAAAGTCAGGCTTTGTTAACCCTCCTGGTGGTTTATCGCGTCGAAAACTGACCTGTAGTGGCCAGCCTCTGGTGCTAAAACCTATTCCACACCGTCACCGGTTCTGGGCAAGCGACAACTTGTTTCTCTACTTGGATCTTCATTATTCCTTGGAGTAATAGATCAGTATTGCTTCGACGAGATATCGCGTCCTCAGTAAAATTGACCAGATCTTGGACAAGATATCTCGTCGAAAGACTTGAAGGTTTAATGGGTCTCCAGAACGAAAGTAAACAAAGGCTTCCTTGTCTTGTTTTGAACTCTCCAGACGTTTATGGAAAGTGAATTTTATTGCTTCGTGTCTACTCTCTTTACTGATTACTAATGAGATTACAGGGGGCTACGCGAAAGGAAGAATTGACTTTAAGACGCTGCAATCTGAAGACGGAGTGCATGAAAGCATTCATTTTACACTCACAGTACTCGAAAATACTTCTTTGATAAGGACAAAATTGCTCTTAAATTTTTCGATTTGAATATATCCAAGGAAGGAAGGGGTCGCGGTTGGAAGAGAAGCTGATTAGGAACCGGAGGGTTGCGAGTTCGAAACTAGATGCAACTCAAAATTGTCGTGTATGCGGTGGTTGGTACACGTTCAATCTGTCGTGGCCTCAAATGTTCTCACGGTGGTGTGGAAGTTTGGAGAGTGGGGTGCCAGGTCAAGTGTTGACATCGTCCCGTGGTTCAAAATTCCGAGGTGTTGTCCTCGGATTTTTCCCTTCGGGGTTAATCCCGGACCAAAGTCAATAGCTCGTTGTATTGCTCAAGTGCGACGTTAATTAAGTACCTACCTATCATGGAAGAAAGTGTTGCAGAGGTGAGATGAGCGACTGGTTGATCTCCGGCCTGTCAATAAGGGAAACAGGATATGCGAGCGGACCATTGAAATCAATTTACAGGAAGAAGAGTTTCTGCTATTCCCAATTGAGTCGAATTATAGATTCGGGAGAGGGTCATAAATAAATAATATAAATATTATTTACTTAAATATTATTATGGTAGGAGCTCCTTTCCCCGGGAAAACTATAAGACTTGATATAAATATTTTTGAAATGCCGCCCCGTTAACATTTGCGTTCGGAACCACCACTCCTTTGCTGCGCCTCTGCCAAACTGGAAATTAATCACTCAATCAACGCCGTTTTAATCTCGTTTTGACAATTCTACACCTCCGCAAAACTACCATTCTTTCCGAATTGTCGTCGGGCGCGCACAACATTCAAGCGAAGTTCATCAGGCCATGACGAGCGAGCCCATACCCTTTCTGACCCTCTCCCGATCCATTAGCCGACTCAATTGGGAATATTAGAAGCACTTCTTTGTGTAAAGTGGTTTCGATGTTCTGCTCGCATATCCTGTTTCCCTTATTGACAGGCCGGAGTGGCCTTTCCAGCCAGCTGTGTTTCGCTCCTCTCGCCCCTACAACACTCTTTTCCGTGGATGTATTCAAACTGAAAAAAGTTCATTTTCCCCGTTTTTGTTTCAGCTGTTTGGGTTTTCTTTCCTCGTACAATAGGGGTAAAAGACACTCGACAGTGGTAAACAAATGTCGCTTTCAGAAAGTCGAGCAGCATCTGATTACCATATTCGAGTGGCAGCAGTACAGTGGTTGGGAGTGCTTTCTTTATCTTCCAAGACTTGGATTTCTCATTTCGCTTGATGTAAGAATGGAGTTGGTTTTTTTATAGCGATTCTGAGAAAGACGGATCCTTGCATTATGTGCGGACATGAGAAGCTCATTGTGTTGTCTTAGCAAGCTCTTCAGAGCTTTCTGAGGAAAAGTAAAAAAAAACCTGTGCGTAATCTAGAAGTAGTTGAATTCTAGAGGTTAATGAAGGTTAATCTTCGCCAAACCATTTATTTAAGAAGTTATACCTTTAGGTGGAGTTGTAAAATGTAAAATATTTGATTAAACAAAATAATAAAATAAAAATGTGCTTTAATAAATCCCCAAATCGGATGCTCCACATTACTTTTGTTGTTTCAGCCGTTGCGGTTTGAAAATATTCTTTCCTTCAAGATTGTGTTCTCTTTAATTTAAAAACTGACATGCATTAATTAAAATGAATTGTTTATAGCTTCTTATTATTAGTGTAAAATACATAATTCTCCCTCAGGAAAGCTCATCTTTGAAGAAATAGAGTCCTTGTGCGAAACAGAAAAGAAAGTCTGATATAGGTATCACTACATCTTGGGCACCATAACATCATTGGTAAAGAGGACAAAGATCTGGAGAAATAACCAACTTAAAGTTTTGTAGAGAACAAATAGCAATATCAAGATTTAGAATTGGCCACACCAAAGTTATGAAATATCTGTCAGAAAATAACATTTACCCTGACTCATAACTATCAGGGTAGCAGCATGGCTAGTCTGGTCACGTACTGTAATGTTTCGGGGTGTCATGGAAGGACATTCATGATGACCCGAGATATCTTTTGAACATTCTTGCAGAAAGGACAACATGGATCTCGGGATAAGGAAAAAAGACGCAATTGAGTATTTTCTCCGGTTTCACTGTGCACACATCACACTCCGGTTTTATTGTATACACATCATGAAAGAAACTGTGAACTGTAGTTTTGTTCTTTTCAACCTTTTCTCACAAATGACATGTCTCCTGGTTTACTTTGAGATTTGAATTTTATCGCATATGATGCTTTCGATTTATTTTCATAAACAGGACGTTGTGTTGCTCCAGTGAGACATAAATTCAACTACCTGCCCTACCTACCATAAATAGGAATAAAATGAAAAACTGATTCAGTGATTGAAATTTAAGAAACGACAGAAATATTTTCGAATAATCGAAATTTCTGCATTACTTTACCTAACGGAATCTCCGTGACTTGGCGTAATTTATGCGTACCGTGTTATAGAAAATTGTGAGTTCAATTACCAAATGTTGTCATTCTTCTACTACTCAGTACAAATGCCAGCGTTCGTCTGCGATTTAAACGGGTCATTGAGATTAGTCGCACGAATCGGAATGTTTATGTACTGTGTATTGAAATCCACACTTACTATTTCAATTTATATTTTTATTGCCTGTCCACTTTCATCGTTGAAGACTTTAAATTTTTCAAGATGTGATAGGGAAAGTTCCCTGTAAAATCTTTTTGCATTTTACATATCGTTAGGTTTTTACATGAATTCAAAATCACTCATAAATCTACTTTTCCAAAAAATTTCATAATTTTATGCATGTAATTTAAATTTCTGCATCTGATTCAATTCTTATGTGTTTATCTTAAGTTCTAATTTTCAGCCTTTTGCTTGCGCTGCTATGTTTGGATTAAATTATAATCTTACATCTGGCGCATCTCATCCTATTTAGGACCTAGCGCCAAAAAATCTCAAATCCATCCCCGTTTCAATTCTTACACATCTAACACTAATCACAACATAGTTTGTTAAAGATAATCCATTCAAAAGCTTTCATCTGGAGTCTCACCCAAATAATTGTTTTCAATTTTATTTCAGGATCATGACACTGTTTAATGTTACCACATTTAGAAGAGGCGTTTATTTCCATTTTAATAAGAAGTTACATCAGCACGCACGTGTTACAGAAAGACATATCTCTAGATAAAAGATGTAAACCTTAATCAAAATGATACTAAAAAGGTAAATTTCAAAACCTGACTAATAAAGATTAAAAACCCATGAAAAAATAGTCAATGGCAATTTCGCTGGAGCAAAATATCTACTATCATTAGGACAGACTTGTTCTGATGATGGTGGACGTTTTGTACCACCGAAATGACAATTAATAATTTTTTCATAAGGCTTTGATCTTTATTAGCCATTTTTTGCAGTCATACATTTTTACTAAGATATATCTCTATTTAGGCAACATAAATTACTATGCACGAATAGTTTAAATTGAGGGATATCTTTACATGAGAATATTTAACCTACTAGACTCAATGGCAAATGGTAACTCTAACTCATCAAGATATTTCTTTGCTTTCTATTGTGCTTCTTATTTTTAAAAAGTACTTAGTAACTTTAATAACGTGATGATTGATAAATGAACAATGATTTTGAATATCACAGCTAGACCGTGACATTTAAATGAGGATTGATGTGGTGCAATTTAAATGTCGTCTGTTCAAAATGAGTTTCTGTCACTCCCAATTCCTGTTTACAAATGAATATCACATTGAATTTTAGTGAAGGACGAGTTGCATTTCTATCAGAGTATGTGGCAGTGGCGCAACGAGGGGAACCTCTAGGGGTTCCTGGAAAATTTTGGTATCCTGATTTTTGAAACAGATCTTAATTAAAAATTTAAAACGCCATACACACAAAATTCTTTGACATATTTTATGGATAAAATAATAGCATTGTGTTAATTTAATTATTCATTTATGAATATGGATATAAGACTGGAATTGCATTTTTACGTTGACCAAACATCTTTCTAGAAGTTGTGTCACATATCTACTTTCTAGAAGTAGTGTCGCATATCTACTTTCTAGAAGTTGACATACATATATCTACAAGTTTCCAAACATTTAGGATAATGCAATCTGAGATAAAACCTCGTGAATAGTAAAGAAATGGAAATAAAATACTTCGGGAGAATGCTATGCAGATTTTAGGAATTTCAGAAAGACATTTTTTGCACTGTTAAAAGCAACCTAATAGAAAATGTGCTGGCCTCTGACCCTAATGCAGACTTCACAATTTACAGACATGTTTTCCACAAGGCTTTCTAAGAGTTCCTGTGGTTAAGGAGTCCCATTCGGGCACTAGAGTACGTTTTTACTTTTCTGCTGTCCTTGGTAGAGTTATGATGTAAGCTGCAATGCGACGTCCGATAGCATCCCAAACATGCTCTATTGGATTAAGATCAGGTGACCTTGCTTAATACGAATGCAGAATTATCCTGAATTTTTTGGATATTTGTGTACAATTGCACGAGTGCGCTAAAACTATACGAAAGTAAACAGTGAATTTTTAGAAATAATATTGAATACTTGCGAACTGTCGATTGTCATTAATATTTGCAGAATAATAATAGTAGAGTTCTGTACTCAGACAAGTTGAGATGTGTAACTTTTGATTTATTGGGTTATTATTTAACTTTTGATTTATCTCTTTAAAATTTAGTCTAATGATCAAAAACATAAAAAGATTTCTAACAAACTCAAAGCCTATTTATAAATGCGATTTGTTCGAAATATACATTTAACATAAAAATTATATTTTTATTTTTAAGCCTCCTCTGAAATTACATCTTGGCTACACTTTTCTGGAATGTTGTCTTAATTTCACCTCTGCTAACGGAATTGACGAAAAACTTCTAGTAGTGGTTATATGGATTTTCGATGTCTCTCTATATATGGGAGTTGTGTTATGGACTGTAATTACTAAAATGGTTGTTTGGGGCGCTGTAGGCCGACCCTCGTTGAAAGTAAGTGCAAAAGACGTTGAATTATATTTTGAAAATTCCATTCTGTTGACACGAAAATTGGCTTTTAAAACACCTACATTTCGACCATCTTTCCGTAAAAGTCCTTCGTGTTTGAAACATTTCGTTGTATGAGAGGAAATCAGTCTTTTATTTCATTTTTAAAAACTTATTTCATAAAGTTATTTGATTATAAAATAATTGGAGATTGCAAAAATTATTGCAGAACGCTTTTAGATGATATAAATGTTTTCAAGTTAAACTTTTCTCTGTGGGGCAATAGTAAAATAGTTGTCGGCATTCAGCGCTTTGTGATAGAAAAGTGAAATTGGGCTGTGACAAGGAATTTTCAAATTCGAACAGATCATACTAGAAGTTTTTCGTCAATTCAGTAAGCTGTGATTTCACTCAATATAGAAAATATTTAATGACTGATCCAAGCAAAGTAGAAGACAGTTTTATTTGTCAGATGCGGTAGCCTTCGTTTCATATTTAAACTGAACCTAAAAACCAGTGATTCAATGAAACCCGAAATACACAATTGTTGGTTCGAAAGACTCAATTTTAGATTACACTAGCTGATTTCATGCAAATGAGCTGCACCAGGAGTGGGAACGACTCCTGATTCCACGTGCCGTGATGCACATATTTCATGCGAAGTGGTTAATAAAAGACATCAATTTCGGTTTTAAGAATGCGCTACAAAATAAGTGTTTACGATCGCGTCGTCGCGACACGTTAGCCTCCCAAGACATATTCTGCTTCCTAGGAATGGCAACGATTCCCTCACGTGAGCTGCCTTCAAATCGTCGAAGCATTGTCTGGAATCTTCGAAGTATTCTAAAAGAATGGCAAGTGGTAAATATTTTATTATGAAGCGATGCAAATGGACGTCGACCGTCACCAGGCGTGAAACACGAACAGGACACATTGGTGTGGAACCTGGAAGGGAATGTGTTTTCAAAAAAGTAAAATGACCTACGACCGCGCTTCAAGACTGATAAAAGAAAACAATGAGGTGTTTTCGTGAGTTTGCAGTGGCTGAAATGGGCGAAGCAAGTCTGTCCTTACCTGTGCCAATTTGGTCTCTTCGTCAAGTATTTATTTTGAATCATAGATCCTTAGGTTTCGTGCTGCTGTTGTTCTTAAAGCGAAAATCACGTACAGTAGAGCGTCGATTATTGGAACTAATTGGGAGACGTGTCCATAAAACCGATTTGTTCGCGCAAAGCTCCGTTCACAACAACAGAATCCGAGTCAATCTGAATCCAGTAAAAACTGACTGACGAAGATTCGGGAGGGGCTCCTTGCTTCCATACGAAATATATACCTCGCTTATTCGTCGATCTTTAACACTGCTTGAATCGGGAGCGTTCAGCTTCAATGCACCTAAATTTAAGTTTGCCAGTTTCTGCTAGATTCGGATTGACCTGGATTCTGTTGGTGTGAAAAGGGGCTCTAATGGGACATTATCTATGCATATAAAGCAGAGTTGGCTGTTCTCTATACAAATCTACACCGTTTGACCAATCTACACCAAATTTGGTATACTTATTCTTCGGAACCCTGCGGGTAACGTAGGCTACATATTAACCCCCGTTCTATTTGTCTTGGGTGTGCAGAGGGGTGTAACGTCCCGTCATTCTGGACAGAACACTTGCTAGGGGGCGCTCTCTCCCTGTCTAGCTATGCAGATGACGTCAGAGTTAACATCTACAAGAGTCGCCTCTCAAGATGACCTTGGAGTTATTTTTAGAATCTTAGATCGTGATGCAATCGCAGATGTGCGGTCGCACTGAAAATCCCTCAGTATCATATCGTTTATGTATCCAGTCTGTAAATTCTTAAACTGTAGCTTTACTACTGGAATGTAAATTTTTATGATAATATAAGATTATTTTTTATAGAAAGGGGTCTTTCTTTTTATCGTCGATATGGTACAGGGGGGTGAAGACAATTCGAAATACTCATTGGAATAGCATTGCGTAATTTTATGATCAATGTTAGACCAATTCACACTTAATTTGGTACATTCATCCTGTAGAATTCTGCGGGACACATAGGCTATATATTATCCCCGTTCGATTTGTCCTGGGTCTGCAGGGGGCTAAAAACAATTCGAAATCTCCATAGGAATAATATTGAGTAATATTACGATGGAATTATAAGCAATTCAACCTGAGCAACGCAGGGTAATTCAGCTGATAAGTTTATATACAAAGCTGAAAGATGTTTGCGAGTATATATATTTTATTTCATACATAGTGTCTTACAATTTTTTTGCTTTAAGGAGCCTCCGTGTTTACGTGCCGCTGTATGACAAATTTTCTTGAAGTTCGATTGAGTAGCAGCGCTTTCAGCCTCTTCCAACCGCAGCAGGACTGTCAAAAGAGGCGAATGCTTGGGAATGAGTTGAAATATCCGGATTATATTCATCATCTATGTCAGGTTTCTGTGAACCAGATTATACAATTTTGTGATCTATTATTTGTAATCCAGGATCAGCTTCAGTTACTGCAAATGTGTCTTTCATGGATACTATTGTTAGCTTCCGCTTTAGCGTTTTGTTTGACCACAGGAAAGTAAAATGTTTAATGAATATGCTCGAAGCACTTGACACTCGAATGTACATCACATGAATAGCACAACTGCAAACGGAATCGGGAAACAAATAGACATGTATCTCCGCTGTTCGGATAACCGGCGGTTCGCATAACCGATGCTCGATAATCGACTTCTTACTGTAATCAGAACGCTATATTGAAAATTGGAGAGCCATCTTAACTCCAGTCCGCAGATGGTTATAGGTTAGATGATGGGCCCCGCATGCAGTGGCGTAGTTAAGGAGGGGCAAGAGGGCAACGGCCCGGGAGCCATTCTCTAAGGGGGCAGCATTTCAGAAATATTAGTCTTGTGTTTTCCATACGAAAATGTTTCTTCTCTTCTAATTTCAGAGCAGTTTTATTAGTGTTAGTTACTGATGTCCGGCATTAGGCCATTTTCGTTATAACTGTAAGTTTTATAGTATTATACACATTATACATAATGGATTGAAAGAGTATATTTAAGCAAGAGCGCGAATAGAGAAAGAAAATTTGTAAGAGGAAATGGTCCACAATTTCAACCCTCCATCGGTTTTGTTTATCTAACCTGTTCAGTGGATCTTTTACAGGACCGAAAAGTACAATAGCCGATAAGAACAGGCGTGCTAGTACAGGAAGATCTTAATTATTCCAATCTGAGATGAGAGGTATGGTAATTTTATTCATCAATCATCCAAAGATTCCTACTGTTGTTAAGGGCCACAGTAATTTAAACCCACATGTGCACACAAGGATGGTACTCATTAGTAAACAATACATTGTAAAGGAGAATTCAATATAAAAGGCATAGTAATGCTTAGTATATTTGAAACTAAATCTAAATCATTGTACTGATTTAAGGATTGACAATGATTAACAAATTGTGCCTTATCACTACAGAAAAATACATTAGGAACCTTAAAATTTCATACAGAAAGAGGGATCATCCCGTAGATTATATGAAGAATGGGTTTCCGAAGAACGTAGGTGATTCAGCGTCCATTGAAGCAGACCTAAAAAAGTAATGATCGTAAAGAAAAGCAAACACCAGCTGATGCAGTTTTTTACAGGATGAGCTGAGTCGTTCCTGAGGTCTGAGCTGCCCATGTGCAAATAAGCTGCCCCCTCTTCTAAAAACATTCATGATTTTCTTGAAGAACGTCCTTCAAGCACGTATTCAGAAAGTAATTGATGGTCCATCTCTTCCTCTTAAATGCCGTAATGTTAAATGAACATTGCGTTTTATGGTTTTAGGGACTTCTTTTAGACTATTGACGAATTCAGACCGATATTTTACCGGTAATGTACGAAATTGATTTTCTCTGATATAACTTGCTTCAGTTTGTGTTTTTGAATTCCAAAATCATTTCATGAGGGATTCGAACCCCGTTGACTCTCCCCTCAAAATATCTTTGCCCTGGTTGGTTTCGGCGCAAGGGCCATATTTGGCCCAGCTGCACCAAACACAAGTAATGGGCACATGAAAGAGGGGGTAGGGGGAGAGAAAAGTGGAAAGAAAGAGATGATCGGTATGGTGTCCTGGGAGCGCGACCACCGTGAAAAAAGACAGTACACCGCATGGAGAAAGAACAAATCACTAGGTACTTTGGGTTCGTGAATCCTGTACACACTTAAAGATGAGTCTCGGAGGGCATCTTTGCCTTTGATGAGTGCCTTTTTAATGTACTAATGTAAACCAAAAACAAATTATGCAGATTCAGGAGTACCTTTTATTAGAATCTCCAAAAGAACCGATAAAGACCAAATAAATATAAATTGAATAACATCGGAAAATTTATTGTTTGGGTTTATTTATTTAGAGTGAGGCATACTGTGCCTGTCTTTCGGTCGTCCTTATTTTTTCTGACTACGTGCAAGTAATCTCCCAGCACACCACTCAGGAATGGCCCCGAAGATGAGTGAATAAAAAATTATTTTATTTTGTTTTTTATTTTTAAAATATTGTTTTATGTGCGGCCCGGAAATTTTAGCCCGTCAAGGCGGGCCGCTTGGTTTGGGTTGACCAGGCCTGTTGATTGTTGAACGCAATGCCTGATACCATTTTATGTCGCTATGCAAAGCGGACATTTCCAACGTCCTGAAGCCAGAAAAACTTATCCAGCGGAGTAATCGACATTCAGATTATGTTGATAGGAATTTCCGTTTGTCGAA
The DNA here is from genome assembly GCA_933210815.1 of Meta bourneti. Taxonomy (NCBI): domain Eukaryota; kingdom Metazoa; phylum Arthropoda; class Arachnida; order Araneae; family Tetragnathidae; genus Meta; species Meta bourneti. The sequence goes on along the minus strand of OW119926.1, from coordinate 73,362,092 downwards.
ACGGATACCAGAATAGGAAGTGGTCGGTAATCTCGTCCTTGTTGAAGCATCAGGAATTCCGTTCCTTCGGAAGCATAGGAAAAAAATAAACCATTGATAAACTTAACATAGCTTTTTTGCTTTGAGAACGTTAAGAGATCTTCAAGAATAAAAAGTCACCTCCTGAAATTGCAATTAAGATTATTACAAGGTGAATTTAATAGGGTTTTCCCGTATATTTACGTTTGTAAAAACATCGATTGTGCTTCAGGTTTTATCAATTTTTATATTTTTGCCTCAAATTTTTCTGAATTTTATTCGGGAATGCCGGGTATCTGAGCTCTCATGAACGCTACGCCACTGCTGACCAGACTGTTTGAATTTAGAGCAGAGATGCACAGACTTGTTAAGACCAAGGGCCACATAGATTCACCATGTCTCTTATGGGAGGGCCACCAAAAAATCCATGATAATTATCCATCACACATATATAAGCTGCACAAATTTTTCCAACACCACTTTCGTAAATGCCAGTGATGATTAACGAAGGGAAGAATATAAGGTGTAGCCCTTTTTTGTGACATTGCTCTAAATCAGGGATGCACAGACCGCAGCCTCTTTGAGTCAACCATATAACTGTGAACAAACTTTTTCAGTCATGAATGTCAAATCGAAAAATAAGAACCGCTTCACTAATGAAAATTTTTAATCAATTTTGCGCTTGGCTACTACAAAATCGAACCGAAAATAAAAACAATTGTTATATCAATGTTACAAAGAAAGAAAAAAGTAAGTAAAGAATTTAATTTGATGCGTGACACACACACTGCATTGATATTTTATTTTCGGTTCGATTTTGTAGTAGCCAAGTGCAAAATTGATTGTACATTTTCATTAGTGAAGCGGTTCTTATTTTTCGATTTGTTGACATTTATGATTGAAAAAGTTTGTTCAGTTATATGTTGACTCAAAGAGGCTGCGGTCTGTGCATCCCTGATTTAGAGCAATGTCACAAAAAGGGGCTACACCTTATATTCTTCCCTTCGTTAATCATCACTGGCATTTACGAAAGTGGTGTTGGAAAAATTTGTGCAGCTTTGATAGTGATATACTCTATAGTTGAAACAGATGTTTTGCTAATTTCTTAGTATTAGAAAGATCTTTGAACGGATCTGACCCAGGTTAGGTTCTGGGAAGAGTTCCATAAACTGTATGCAATTTAAACCCAAGTCCACGATTGTATTTTGAAGGATTTAGGACGGTGTTTGCCATGGTTGATTCATCCAGATCGAATGCGGAAAAAGTATAACAAAAGAATGGATCTATTCTCCAATCAGCTGGATTTTCTTAAAGAATATACCGTGACTTGTTATGATATCAATATGACATAAAAAGCCATTCTGTGGTCAAACAATGAAATTGAAGTTTACGAGCTTCTTGTTAAGAGTTTAGGAAAATGGTTTTATAAATCGAAAGAGAATATGCTTGATGATTATTTAATGGAGCACTTAAATTGAATATAATATAGGAGCACTAAATGTTTTCGTATGGCGATGCCTCAATCGCGATTACTAAGATTGTCACGATTGAGCATTAAAATTGGAAGTATTTCCTAACATAAAATGGAAAGAGCGTCCTGCATAATACATTTAAGTATGGTACAGGAGAGCAATGAGCTTAGATCAATCTTAAATATATAAAGGAAGGAAAAGGTGGATGATTTTGTAAACTATAGTAAGTAGTAGCATAGCATAAATGAGGATGCCAAGACCGAATCGAAAGCAAACAAAATGTAATGCTTATCCTTAGGCAACTTTATAAGTCAACTAGAGAGATTCGCCGTTTCTTTTCTGCAAAGACAAAAATACAAATCAGTTTTAGCCCTGTTAAAAAGGAACCCAAAAGGCGCGATTGCACTCAGTCCTGGCAACTTTGTGATGATACAAGCTCTATTAGAGCCTTGAGACTGTCGTTTACAAAGGCGAGAGAATGAAAGAGAACAGGAAGAGAATGGTAGACAACGGGCAAGGGCCCACTGCGCATATTATGTGGACTAGATGCTAGCCTTAGTAGGAGCATGGGATAGGGCAGAAGTGTCTGCTGAAGGTGCCCATAACGCATGACAAACGACATTAATAGTAAGAAACCATTTAAGGCTGAAAGGATGGGGCATCAGCAGTCCATGGTTGGCGTTTTACGACGAAAATCAAGGACGTTAAAAACCCCTGATGTCCAACTCAAATCTGCATTAAAAATCGTCATGCTTGCTTCAGGTTTTAAGAGATGCAGGGCTTCTGGTTGCTCCGCCATTAATGCTAAGCAAATATGATATGGCGATGATGAAATCAGATATTTACTGTCAAGAGATTGGCAAGTGTGAGGAAATGTGCGGTGGTTGTCCACTTGTGAGGCATGAGAAATGTCGCCATTTTGTTTTACGAAATGGCTTTTCACGTAAATAAATCTCACGGGAGGTCTCGTTTACGTATGGATGATTAGTGCAAAACGGGTAATGTGGTGAGAAAAGAGTTGCATAGTATGTAGCAACAATTCGGAGGTAATCGTGTCTTTTTAGATGATGTGAGATACTAAAAAAAATGTGAAAATTCTGTGATTTGAGATATTTCTATATTTGGCTCTGGTTCGTTCTTTGACGTGAATACGTCTTTTTTTTATTGGAACATAACTGGGGGCATACAGCGTTACAAAAACCATTACAACTGTCTTGTCTTGTGATTTCAGAACTAGAAGAAACACCCAGAAATAGGGTCGTGTAGACAAAGGATATCCGTACCTGACATGACCTTCGGACTTGAAGCTTCCCTTGAATGATGCATGACATAGCTTCCCAATGTGGGCGCTGAAGGAATTTTGGGGTGGGGCAATGCTGGGGCACCAGAGGAAATGGGGGAGCGTTAAGGAGCATATGAGCAATAACAAGACGCTAAAAAATGGTCGCCTAAAAATGTTTTAAGCAAACACTTATTCTTGGCCACGCAGACACTCACAACTGTGATGCATTGTCATTTATTCTTTTAACTAAGAGGAACCGACTGCAAATAGTTGGACTGGAGATTCAAGGATGCTGCTGATGAAAACGGAGTCTAATATAGACAAATTCATTGCACAAACACTAAGGTCCTGCTTATCATTCATGATTATTTTTAATTTTACACATTTGACTGATATTAATTACCAATAATAGGAAGGGATTTAGTGTGTTTATGGGCAATTTATTTTTTGTTGTTTCATTTTAATAATTAGCTTTTCAATTTTAGTTCCAAGGTGTTTTATTTCTAAAGTAGCTTTTTTGAAATTGTAAAATTGCACGCACAGCTGCATAAATATTTAGGTAAAATTTAAAAAAAATTAGGTACTGCTAGCTACACCCCATACAATTTATTTTAAGTGGTGATAGAGCTTTCCAGAGAGGGTGCCGAAAAATCTTATCTTTGAAAAGGGGGCATTGAGCCAAAAAAGTTTGCAAAAGTGTTAAGGATGACTAAAAACATGTAAAATTCCTGAGTGGAGAATTAGATGTTTTTCTATTTCTAACTTTAGTTTACTCCTCATGTGCTCTTATGCTCTTTTCTCTGTTGACATAAGACAGGCATACAAAGTAGCACATTACTGGTTTTCATAATGGTTTGAAAAGTTTGATTGTTTCATATGTCTTGATTCCCATCAAAAAGTACAATTCGTAGAATTGTTGAATTTTAAGTTGCGTCTGTTTTCCCTGTAGGACTTAGCTTCACAGGGAAGTTCCTGTGAAAGCAAATGCTTGCTAAAAATCAAATTTGATGGAATACATTTGATTTTTTTTTTAATTTTTCGTACTGGGTCTCCTTTATCCGAACTCTGAGCCCAATTCTACCTTACATGATGGGCTCCAGTACCAGGTTGGATGATTGACGCTTCATGAAATACAAATATGTATTCCAAGTACTCAAATACATAAATTTTTCGATTTTCATTTCAACTGGACAGTTTTATAATACAAATAAAATGAAAATATATAACTTTTTAAACCTAGAAAACCTATTGCAGTAAAAACTAGAAACGTAACCTTTAACCCTCCAAAACCTTATTGTTACTCATCTCACTTGACGCAAGTAAAGGTACATCAAGTCTAGTAGCCCGTATGACTTGAGGTCCATAAGAACCAGCTCAGGATGGTGAATAAGCTGACCTGAGGGATAGCCGAAACATGAGATGATGTGCTCAGATGAGGACTGAGCTGAATTCCACTTAGAGCACAGAGGAAAGTGCTTACAACCCAATTCGATCTACATTGGTTTCAAATGTTCACTGTGAAGTCTAGAGAGAGCTGTCTGGTCTTTTCAGCTGCCCATTTTACCCAGGGAGGCACCGGGCTGACTGCAGCAACAAAAACTTCTTCAATTAGGAAACGTATTTCAGCAAAAAAACCTAGAAATGCAACCTTTAAGCTAGGAAAACTTTTGTTCATTGTTATTTATCTCCCTTTACATGAGTAAACATACAAAGTCTATCAATCCATGAGGCTTGAGGTCCTCAAGAACAAGGGTGGTGAATAAGCTGGTCCGAGACCAGAGATGTGTTCGGGTAACACAATTCTAAACTGAATTGTGATTAGAGCATAGAGGAAAATTCTCTGAGCACAATTCGATCTTCATTGGCTTCAAGTGTCCACTGCTAAGCCTGGAGAGAGCAATATGGTCGTTTCTACTGCCCATTTTACCCAGGAAAGCACTGGGCTGACTTCAGCCTAAAAACCTACTAAACGTATTGCAGTAAAAAAGTCTGTTTTTAGCTGAATTCATGGTATTATTTAAGTTCATAGAAGTGTAGTAATAGAATATAGAGAAGCAGAACGTTGTTAGACAACGTGACTTCAGTCTACATAGAGAATTTCATGATTACTATTTTTAAATTATGTATATTACTGGAGCACATGGCCCCAAAGGTGCCATAATCTCCAGTCGACAAAAGGCGGTGTGCTCTATATGGAATTGCCCTTTCTTATTTATATTATACTAGCAGAATTATCCGGCGTTGCTCGAGTTGAATTGGTTAAATGTTGATTGAAAAGTGTTTAAACTAATCACTTTTCTTTCGTAGATAAATGCAAACATCATTTAAGTGAACGGAAAATAATTTTTAAGATAATCTTAACTTTTCCATAACTTCTACAATTCACTTCGGACGCAAATATGTATACATGATATATCTAACCATAAAATTCATTTTATATTCATAGTACTCCTGTTGTAAGACAAACTACAAAAGTTTTTTCTAAGGTGACTACTTCAGAAATCGATTTAAAAATATATTTGAGCTACAACGTATGGTTACCTGTTTTAATTTAACTTAACCTATCTTATTTTAAAATAACTTTATTTTAAATTTACCGGTCATTTTAAAATAAGAAGTTACACACCTAACTTAAAAAATGTTTCTTTGTATATTTTATTTATTTTATGAAACAGACTTCTACAAACCATTACGTATTCAACCAGACTTAAGGATAGTTGGTCGAAATATATATATACATATATACCTCCAAGAAAAATTACCCATGTCTAGTGATATTTTGCAGGAAATAAATAATTCATTAAAATTTAACTCCTAAATAATATATCTGCAATATATAAAATACTGGAACACATAAATGCAAACAGAAACAAAATTCCGGTCATTAAAAAAATGCAGAATTCTGAAAAACGAAAGATATGAGGAGGCGTGTCGAATATCGACTACCTGAGAATATTCTGAAATAGAGCAATTCGGAAAAAGACGTTTGAAAATTACGCTTTTATGATCAATGCGTTTTTCGTTTGAGCTGTTCTTGTTCCATTACAAAATGTATGAAAGGAAAAATTGACTAGTTTAAATATCCTCTTTCATCAATCAAATGTTCACAAATTATTTATGTTATGGGAAGGAATAAACATTCAATTCAAACATAGATATATATTAGAATTTAATTTGTTTTGGAAAAATTATTTTTCGAGCAATACTGGTAAAACAATGTTATTGGAAAAGTTGTTTTTTCATCAATACTGGTAAAGTAAACTGAGTTGCGTACCGCAATCGTTTAGCACTCAATGTTATTCCTATGGGGATTTCGAATTGTTTTTACTCCCTCTGCACACCTAGGACAAATAGAATGAATGTAATCTACGTTACCAGCAGGGTTCTGAAGAGTAAGTGTACCAAATTTAGTGTGGATTGGCCAAACGATGTATATTTGTTAGAGAACAGAAAGATGTCAACTGTGCTTTATATATATAAGCTGAATTTACCCGGCGTTGCTTCGGTTTAATTGGTTAAACGTCTATTGAAAGTGATCCAAAAAATCACTTTTCTGTCATAGGAAATGCAAATATAGAGAAAAAATAAGAGGTAAAAATAATTTTTTAAACTGAGATTTTTATAGCTTCTACAATTTACTTTAGATCCATTTCACATACTATAGGTAAGACAAACCTACAAAAACTGATACTGAGATGATAAAAAACAAAGGTCGATTTTGAGTTTTGGAGTGATTGTGAATGCTCTTTAAGTTCATTTTCCAAAAAAAAAAATGACATTCATCGTATTATTGCTGTGAGTTTTTTATTATCAATATTTTTTATTTGTAGCATCTTACACCAGGAATACGAATTTCGGAATTCCACCATCATTATGAAAGGCTGACAAATCATATTGATACGATATCATGATCAGTTTCAAGCAATTACACTTTATGCTTGAAAATTCCATCCCGCATTTTACAGACTGGATACATAGACGATATGATACTGAGCGATTTTCAGCGCAACCGCACCAATCTGCGATTGCATCATACTCTAAGACTGTAAAAACCCTCCAAGGGGGTCATCTTGAGAGGCGACTGGTGTAGATGTTAACTCTGACATCATCTGCACAGCCAGATCGGGAGAGAGCGCCCCTAGCAAGTGCTCTGTCCAGGTTGACGGGGCGTTATACCCCTCTGCACACCCAAGACAAATAGAATGGGAGTTAATATGTAGCCTACATTACCCGCAGGGTTCCAAAGACTAAGTGTACCAAATTTGGTGTGGATTGGTCAAACGGTATGGATTTGTATAGAGAACAGACAGACGCCAACTTTATGTGTAGATAGATTTTAATGGGTATAGTTTGAGTTACTATTCTCAAGTAGCAAAAGATGAGTTTGTATTTATTTTGTTAAAAGATTATTTTTACGAAATTTAATTTTTCGTTTTAATTGGAAGAGTATTACAGGTTTGAAATTATTTCTTCAGTTTATAGACTTTAGTAAGAGGGGTTTAAAAGTTCGTGTTTAGACATTTTCTGAAGGAGGCGGAGTTGGGATTTCAGTTCTAAAGGCGAATCGTGGCTCTCGGTCTTGATTTATTTCGGGGTAGTGAACGATCATAAAATTCTATTTATGATTTCCATGGATTATAAATAAGGGGAAGGGAGTCGAGGACTTCATGGTTGAGATTCATTGCACTCTATATACGTTTACTACTGTATTGTAGGCTATTTTTATAGAGGTCGCTAAGTTCATTTCAATGTATTGGTGTAGGTTGCAAACAAAAAGTACCCAAAGATTAAATACTTTAATACGATCGTGCAGGATCGTAAAATTCAATTTATTTTATGGAAGGGTTATAAATGAGGGGAAGTGAGTCAAGGATTTCATGATTGATATCCATTGCACTCTATACATACTACTGTATTGTAAGTTATATTTTGAAGTGGTGGCTAAGTTCAATTCAATGGATTTGTGTGTGTTGCTAGCGAAAATGTACCCCTAAAGATTAAAGCCTTAATACTACTCGGTGTCCTCAAAGAAAAGTGTTTGATATTCACGTCTACAAGATCCCCGTAGTTTGTCCATGATGGTCATTTCTAAATCGGCCACTTGGAAAAGATTTAAACGCCTCCTATCCGCAACACGCGATCTAGCCTTGATGCCGAACTAGGACGATGAAAATCCATTTCGTAAAAGAGACGTCGACGCAAGGCATGAAAAGAAAGAATTAAAAAAAAAAGGCCACTCTACGTTTCAAGTGACGAAGAAGAGCAAAAAGTTCGCCATCCCTCAGATCCGCCCACCTCATCCTTTCTAATCGAGCCAGAGTTGGCACATCGCAAGTGGAGAATTATGTTATCGAATCCATGAGGTCAGCTGGTGACCGCGTACGACGCACTCACCCCCCCCCCCATCTGTCGTTGTGACCTTGCGAATTTATCTAATCGAAATTCATAGGACCACGGCCCATGCTTTGGGATGACAGACGGTCAAAAGCAGAGCAACAACAGCAAAACGGGGAATTGTTGCTTTGATGTATCTCGCTGCGTTGATGGAATCGGAGATTTACCGTCATACGAGATTGGCGAGTGTGAGGAAATGTGCGGTGGGTGTCCATTTGTGAGGCGTGAGAGATGTCGTCATTTTGTTTTATGAAACGGCTTTTCGCGTAAACAAATCTCACGGGAGGTCTCGTTTTACGTAGGGATGATTAGTGCAAAACGAGTAATGTGGTGAGAAAAGAGTTGCATAGTATGTAGTAACATTTCGGAGATTATCGTGTCTTTTTAAATGGTGTGAGATACTAAAAAATGTAAAAATTCTGTGATTTGAGATATTTCTATATTTGGCTCTGGTTTGTTCTTTGACGTGAATGCGTCTTTTTTATTGGAACATAACTGGGGGGCATGCAGCTTTACAAAAACCGCTATAACTGTTTCGTCTCTGTTTTCAGAACTAGAAGAAACATCCAGAAATAAATATAGCGTCGTGTAGGCGAAGGATGTCCGTACCTCACATGACCTTCGGACGGAGCGCGCAGGTGCAATGAGCGTGGTGAGGGGTTTGTAATATGTTGAAATTGTACGGTGCTGGGAGAGCTTTTGGCTAGTGTAACTTTGAATTGCATGGAGTGAGGACTGCATAAGTGGTGCCACTCGAAAGCTTCCAAACTACGCTACAATTACAGGCTTTAATAAATCAAATTATCCCTCAATATTAATATCAAACAGTACTTTAATCGTTCAAACTGCAAATCAATTGTTGAATATTCACAATAAACAAGCTTTCAAGCTTCCTATGTCTGCTTCATTCATTCCGCAATCCAACATCAGGTCCGAATATTCACGTCAAGATTACTATTTATAGCTTGGACACAACTTATCAATTTTTTGTTTATCGTTTGTTGGATTCTGGCCAGGGATTCCATACAGAGCTATCCCGGAATGGTGTACTGGTACACTTGCATATAGTCAGACAAATAGGGGTGATCGAAAGACGTGCTTAATATGTCTCCAACATTAAAATAAACATGCTTAGCACTAAATTTTCCGGTATTAATTATGTATTTTTTCGTGTGATTCGTATAATTTTATACTTTTGTCTTTGTAGATTCTTTTTGCGATTGTAATAAAATACGCTTTTAAATCTGTATATTTTATTCTTAATTTACACCAGTATATTCAAAAAGCACTCAAGGGCAGAGCTGTTTCAAAGGAAGAGGCCACGGGACTCGAATTTTCCCGAAATTATTTTGTAATTTAAAAGCTACCAAAACCACATGACGGAGCTAGTTATATCAGAGAAAATCGAAGTTTCACAAATCACACAGGTAAAGCGTACGTCTGAATACATCAACAATCTAAAAGTAGTAAAAGATACCATCAAACGCAATGCTTATTTAACATTACTGCATTTAGGGATCCGTGGGAAAGGAGACTTATTTTATGAATACGTGCTTGGTAAAGGCATTAGGAAATCAAATGTTTTTGAGAAGAGGGTGCGGTTTGGTGAGATTTGTACGTAGGAAGCTCATACCTCAGGAATGACCCTGACTTCACATAGAGGAAATCGCAGGTACCAGGGTACTACCTCCGGTCTCATAAGAACACAGGTGAGGAAGTTTAGCCAATCTATATTGGTCGGCAAGCGATGCTCGAAGTTTGGTTTTCACACCCTGTGAAAAACGATTCTTGTATTTCTCGAGACCTTTGTCAGAACTCCTTGGTCGGCTCCCTGATATCCGTAGGGACTTTAGTTAGTCGAAGAAGAAGGTACCAGGGTACCGAACCCGAGACGTATAGGAGGCTGGGAAATGTGAACAGTTTTATTTTGTTCTGCAATGTCTGTTTTCTAAGTTCAAGAAAATCATAAATATTTCCATTACTTTTAAAACATGTGTCCAGAGGAAAAGAGAAGTATTTATGTATTTGTGCAAGTTAAACATTGAGCATTCGGAATACTGGAATACATATTTAATTTCAGGAAGGGCCTGTTGCTATCCTGGTACTGGAGTTCAAAGAAGAAATGTAGTTGCCCTGAGTCTGGTAAATGATGATAGGCTTACAAAACTGCACATTACTGAGTTTCATCATGTTACATGTTTTGTTTAGTTTTCCTTATTTCATATATATTAATATCTTTGTATCGCAATTTATAAGCTTCAGCGACTTGTAATGCTAAAACAGTCGCATCTACATGAGAATTAAAAAAATTATAGAGTGGACTTAAAAAATTATTTTGCATTGAGAGACTTTTACGTCAAGCTAAATGTAGGTGGCTAGTGTTTGTTTACACTGAAAATCTCTGATTGAGGCTCATATTTCAATTAACTAATATTTTTCCTATAATTCTGTGGAAAAAACATATTTCTTTACAGATTAGAACTGCTTTTTAAGCAATTTAGACCATTTTGTGTATCTTTTTTTCTCTTCGTTAATGGACATTCAGGGCTTTTGCGATGTATTTATAACAATCAAGATTGTCTTCAAACAACAGTAATAGATCGGGTAGATCGTCATTATGGAATACCTGAACCTTTACAGTACATTTTAGATATCACTTACATATTTTCTTTTGATTTTGGTGAAGTGTTCTTCAGAGTTACAAAGTTTTTCTGGAAATAAACAAAGGTGAAAACGACGAGGAAGTATTTTGAGACTCACATTGTAATGCAATATTTAAAAAGCTCGAAGTAGGTATCAAACAGATTCTCATCTGTCAACCAAATTACTCTCACAAATATATTTTCAAAAATTTTCACAGGTAGGCATACAAAGGCATAAAGGATATTCTATCAGTGAATTTGGTTATAAAATTTGTTGAATGTATCTCCTATTCATAAAAAACACATTTTGGAAAATAAGTAATATGATCTACTTTTAAATTCGGCACGCCCCTTTCCACATATTCCATAATTGTACCATGACTTGTGGTATATGATCCTGCTCATGGCTTAAAATCCTCTTCATACCTTAACATTCAATCATTAAAAGCTTTTTTTAAGCAACTTATTGTCTGTTAAAAATTGTTGAAAACCGTGATTTTCTTTTAAAAAATGTCGTCAAATCGACCTCAGTTTTGAAAAAGGGTAATCCGTTACCTTTTGCTCATAGAAATTATAAAAATGTCAAAAAGGTGTTACGGTCAGCTCTTTACTTTACACTCTAAAAACCATACAATTGTGAACACATTTAACTGGTATAAAGATGTTAACATAAGAAGATATACAATTGATAGCTCGATAATACCACAACTGTTTTAATTTATTTTCCACTTGCAGAATTACCCGACTTATCTCGGGTTGAATGGTTAATTGTAGATTGAAAAACTGAAAGGAGTTTTCTCTTTCGTAGAAAATACCAACATTATTTTAGTATCAGGAAAAGAATTTTTGAATATCCTTTTGATATTCTTATAATTTCTACGTGCAAAAGGTAACGGATTATTTTTTTTTCAAAAAAGGAGGTCGATTTGACGACATTTTTTTAAAAAAGAAAATCACTGTTTTCAACAATTTTTAAGACATAAATTGCTACTCGTAAAGTAGACAATATTGACATTCTGTCACTACAACAAAGAGTTTCAAATTTTTGAGTCTTAGTTCGGATTTTTTCTAACATTAAATATTCTGTCGATATCGGCAAAGTTCCATTTAAAATGCGCTTTATTTTAATTTGAAAACAATTTCAAATCGAATCCCTTGTGTACTTGTTACGTGTGGTGATTAGGAAGTACAATTTATATTAAATAAATAAATATTTATTAAATTTAGAATCACAGAAAACAGCGCAATGAAACAAAAGTAAAATCGAGGGAGGGGAGTTGTTCTGAAGATATTAATTCATGATTATTTTTTATCTCGTGATCTTGCATAGTTGCCCCAATTTACGACCTAAAATTGAACAAAATTTAAAACTGCAAGATTTGCGAGTGAAAAAAATCAGAAAATAAAATTACTGCTCGTGGTCAACAAACACGAGTTTCTTTTTCTTTGAGCACGTCCTACATTTTAAAGCACACTTTTCAATTCAGAGATTTAGTTTTGAATGGAAATCACGTACTTGTTTAGTATGAGAAGGATGATGCTATTTCTTATTGAATGCAGCTTTCGATAAAACCAAGTATTTTTATTTGAAACATGGAAGAGAAATGCAATTTTAATTAGTTAAATCTTTTTGTAAAAAGGTTTTGTGCTGTTTGTTTTACTTCTTTTCATAAAAAGAAATTTTAAGACCACATGTGTTAAACCAAGGACGTTTGAGGAAAATTAATCGAAACGTACAAATGCCGTCCAGAAAATGAACACTCGACTTTTTAGCAATATTATGTACAAAATAAATAATTTCTACCTTGCTATAGTGTGCAAAAATGAATGCTTTATTATCTTTATATCATCTGTCTCAAATATTCGGAAATTATTTATAATTTGAAAAGAAAAAATAAGCGAAGTATTAGAATTTAAATTTCGTACAAATAATTTTTGGAAAAGTAATTGCTTTTTCACCACCAGTACTGGTAAAACAATCCAAGTAATTGCAATGCTCAATATACATACCAGCTTCAAAATTACCCAATTATGGTTGATTTAAATATAGTTACTCAGATGTTTTAGCCTGAGACTTGCCTAAATATGAAGAAAAGAAATTATGTATTCATTAATAACTTCAAATAATGTATTCAATAAACTAAAATATGTTTCATACAGTATATAGCATTTTATTAAAACATATTGAATAACGTTTATGTGATACTTGTACAAACACAAAAGCAGACATAAAACGGGAAAACGAACAGACAGATTAACGCAATGTAGTTCAGTCCCTACATGAATGTGAGTGCTCACAGTATGCAAAGTTCATGTGAATATACCCAGCCGTTTGAATTTAGTACGGGCACACACATATAGACACCAAGCGGAAACCATTGGTTTTACATTTGAATGTTCCAAACGGAAAAATAATAATTTAAATGGGGCGAAAATATTCAATGCATAAACACCCCATTCTTATTTATATAGATCGCAGTTATTTCAATTATAGTCTCTTCCATGACAAATTTTGAGTTTCAATGAGATATTGAATGGAATATACATATATATCGCGTACGTAACACATGGTAATATTGTAAAATATCTATATGCGATGAAAAAATGGATGTCGTATTTTAATTATGTAAATATAAAGGCTCGTAAACATGTGTATTTAATTTTACCTGTATGATTTGGTTTGGTGAACTTGGTCACCACTACAAAAATTAACTTACAATACAGTAGTTAGAACAGTGTAACCGATTTGTAGCACATGAAGAAATTTTTGGTAGACAAAGTTGCACTGTCTTTCACACGTCTTGCTAAAAATAAATGCTGTTGATTTGTACTGATTATATTAACTTCAGAGTTTATTTTATTTTATTTACCAAAATGTTTCGAGGATGACTTTTGGGCCCGAGTTATAACACTTTCTGAATTCTGTCACCAACTGATGCGGTTTTGATAAGTATTTTAAAACTTAATTTGCTTTTAGTAAATTGCTTTTTCTATTTTAAAAACAGTAACTATTAGATGTTTATTTGTCATAAAACATCATTAGTTTCACGCTCTGCTTCAGGTTCGGCAAGAGAAAAATATCTTAATAAGAATCCAGTAATCTAGAAAATATTAATACGGATTTGGTCACACTCAAAGAGAAGGATATCAAAATTGGATTTTTAATAAAAACAACTAAAAGTTTATTTCATTAAGTTAATTAAAATAAGGACAGTGAAACAGAGAAAGATCTGAAAAATATTTGCATAACACGGAACAACTTATCAATTACGGAGTACCATAGTAAAACTGAACATCCATATCATAATTAATGTAAAAGAAAATTTATAATTTATAAAATTGCCTATAGAGAAAATTTTAATAAAGAATTTAGTTTGTAATTAATTCTATTTGGTACAGTAATCATAATTTTTTCAAACGATATGTGATCTTGTTTATTGTTGTAGGATTATACACAAGACATAAATTGTTTTTAATTTATAACGTGACATGTTCTTTGAAAATTGTTCTTGCATAGTGGGAAATTTGTAATTTTCGGAATGATATTTCCACTTTAACAACTACAAATTCTTTAAAAGTTTAGTCATCAAATATTTTTTTCTATTCTGTATAAGGGTATCCAAATTCCAAACTACATAATTTAATTTCTTACCATTTCATAGAAGTGAAGTTTAATAGAGCGAATACTAATAACAAAACTGCCGTGCAGAATTTTATGTTTTTAATTTTGCTTTCGGACACAAAGAGCGGAATCGCTTCTAATCTTATCCGAAGGATTCTACAGATTTGCAAACTTGGGTACGTTTGCTTATCACCGTAACTTGCTATTTTTCAGGGCTGTCCCCTAGGCAAATTTTTTCCAGCAATTCCTGCAACTCAATTGCGTGATTCCGATCAGACACACTCATCAACTTGTGTGGTCTTTTATCTGTGCCCTTGAAATGACCTGTCGATTACGACACAAACAGGAGTCCAACATCCAAGAATTTTCTCAAACAAAGCTGAAATTGTCTCTTGGTGGGGAACGGACGACCAAGACCCAATTTCTGTTCCATTTAAGAATAGATTGAGACATTGTAGAAAGCATCATTTCATGGTGAGATAGAAGGACTGATGGATGAATTTCAGAAACTGCTTGGACAGTGATAAGGAAAGCAGGCCATCTCTGCGATAGTCTTTGATTTATGGCTTGGCACTAAAATGAAATATATATTTAACCTCTGATTTTAGGTAGGGATATTTTTGAGGTTTATAGCATTGTTGAAAAGAGAGATTTGATTTATGACCTGGCACTAACATAAAATATATATTTAATACCGCTCTGATTTTAAGTAGGGATATTTTTGAGGTTTAGAGCTGTGTTGAAAAGTGAGATTTACTTTGTGTGTATCATCAGGAGCTTTGATTTTAGTTGAGCATGTAGGTTTGAGTCACCAATAGCGTAACGCAATATTGATAACTGGGGATGACGAGATGAGATCGAGAGCAAAATAATTTAATGCTTATCTTTAGATAACCTTATAAGTCAAGTCGATTCACAGTTGTTTCTTTTTCAAAAAGACTAGAATAAGCTCGAAATCTTTCCAACCTGAGTTAAAAAAGAGCCTAAAAGGTTCAATGGTGCCAATCCTAACAACTCTGTATCGATCATTCAAACCATAGAAGTGAAATATAAGTAGACTGAGTATTGCTATTGAGAGGAGCTTTCAATAAGTGCGATTAATATATCCGATTAATATACTAGTAGTCACGTGATTGCTCTGTGAAAAATTGACTTGTTTGACCGATTTGTCATCTTATCGCCTCGTTTGTCGATATAACATCTTATGATAGGGTAGGTGTGTGAATGCTCATTTCTATAGAGTAGCGACAAAAATGGTGAAATTCCCAAAGTCTACTATGTCGCGCGGACCAATCAAATGATCAATCAGTATATAGACTTCTTTTCACGTCCCGTGGATAAATCAGATGATGAATGTTCGTTTCCACCCGTTAGACAAAAGAGTCTAAGAGTCACGTTACTACTAGTTTTGATCACATATCCTGGGCACTTAAAAAGATTACCATTGCTCATTCTACTTTCATATTTCTGTTCTTCTCCTTATGATCGAATCACTGTCTTAGAGCTGATGATAGTCTTTTACACAGACGGGAAAATGAAGAGAGAATGATAGATCATACGACAAGGACCCAAATTCCCACATTATCTGGACTGAATACTATCTTCGTCGGAAACATGTAGTAGGGGAGAAGAGACAGTTGGAGGTACCCATTGCGCATGACAAACACCATTAACCAATCATAGTAAGAAACCATTTGATGCTGAAAGTGCGGAGCAACCGCATTCCCTGGTTAGCCTTTTTACAGGGAAAATCAAGGACGTTAAAATATACTTTTCTAGGGTTGCAGTGTTCTTAAAAGACGTGCCCTATTATTGGACCCGTGTAAATTTGTCAAAACACGGCATGGAATTATTTTATTATAAGTCGGCAGAAGTTTTATTATTACAAAGAACAAGAATACAGAACAATATTTCGAAGACATTTTACGCAGGAAACTAAGTATTCATTTTTGGTTTCGAAGAATCCTTCCATCGTTGCGAGATTTCACATTTTTTGCAGGGAAAATCAAGGACGTTAAAATATAATTTTCTAGGTTTGCAGTGTTCTTAAAAGACGTGCCCTATTATTGCACCCGTGTCAATTTGTCAAAACTCGGCAGGAAGTAATTTGCGGGAGCTTTGTCAAAAAGCAGATTAACTAAATAAATACCCTAAATTAAAATTTAAAATTATTTCTTAAAACGATAACCAACTACTTGATCCAGAAAAGTAACTTGATACAAAGAACAAGAATACAGAACAATATTTCGAAAACATTTTACACAGGAAAGTATTCATTTTCGGTTTTGTAGATTCCTCCATCGTTGTGAGATTTCACTTATTACTATGCGAATGTAATATGGATTTGATTCAGGAAGGGTATTTGTTGAATGTTGTAAACTCCTCTCAAAACATTTTTGTTTACATCATATCAACATCAAATGGGGCTTAACAAAGTTCTTAAAATTGATGGCTATTGTGTTATTAGTTTAGTATAAAAAATGTTGTATAGTTGGGAAATAAATAAATTCATTAAAACGTTTTCCTATTATTCTTCGTAAGATATGCCAACTGTCATTTCCTTCAGCGAGTTGCGCAAGCATCTGTCTCAACTCCTTTTCAATGTTATCTCTTTTAATGTGTGACATCACGCTCTTGTTTCAATTTCTGAGAATACAATTGAGCAAAAACCCCACGTTTAGTTGCAATAAAGACTTCATTGTACTATTTTCAAGACATGAGTCGTTAAACCTCAATCAGAAAAAAATTGGGGAGAAGGTTCAGATTCTACCTTCTTCCGCAGTAATAATCTCTTGGTCAGTGATAAATAGCTTCAGGAGAGATTCATAGGTGAAAGCGAGGCGTGAATTCGGTCGTAAAATGAAAATATCAGAGTAGGAGGGAAGTAAAGTGACTATAAAATTTGCTATCTCTGAAGTTGGGACATCTTTCAAAATGAGGAGTGATATCATGTGAGTTGCACGATTTCGTTATAAAGATACCACTGAAGCTCAAAATATCAAATATATCTGTGCACAGCATACCACATTTAATCTTCAATAAGCTTAAAAGAAGTCTCAGAAATCATCACCTTATATGTACAGAAAACCAGTAATCAAAATCTAAACTGGAACAGTGCATAAAAAATTCAGAGTGATATTCCTCTTTTGATTTTTAAAGTGTAATTTATGGTACCAGATTATAGAAATTTTGTGTTTTGAGAATACTTTTATTGTTGTGTGAAAAGTATTTTGTATTGATATATGTAGTCTGTTTTCTAAGTTTAAAAGATAAACCCTTTAGATGTGTTTTTTAATGATAAAGCTGTGCAACAAGCGAGCAAAATAAAAATACATAATTAATACATTTGGTGCAATTTATACATGGAGTATTTGGAATTAGGAGTATACTTTGGTAATGGGCCTAGGGGATCGCCTTAACTATGGATTAACGTACTGGCACTTTGTAATGTACAGTTTCCTACACAGCCATGGCAATCGCCTTAACTATGGATTAACGTACTGGCACTTTGTAATGTGCAGTTTCCTACACAGCCATGGCAATCGCCTTAACTATGGATTAACGTACTGGCACTTTGTAATGTACAGTTTCCTACACAGCCATGGCAATCGCCTTAACTATGGATTAACGTACTGGCACTTTGTAATGTACAGTTTCCTACACAGCCATGGCAATCGCCTTAACTATGGATTAACGTACTGGCACTTTGTAATGTACAGTTTCCTACACAGCCATGGCAATCGCCTTAACTATGGATTAACGTACTGGCACTTTGTAATGTACAGTTTCCTACACAGCCATGGCAATCGCCTTAACTATGGATTAACGTACTGGCACTTTGTAATGTACAGTTTCCTACACAGCCATGGCAATCGCCTTAACTATGGATTAACGTACTGGCACTTTGTAATGTACAGTTTCCTACACAGCCATGGCAATCGCCTTAACTATGGATTAACGTACTGGCACTTTGTAATGTACAGTTTCCTACACAGCCATGGCAAAGAAATGGATACGGCACACGAATCAGGACTACCCTCATGTGAAAGGGCCTATGATACTACAGTGCACCCCCATAGGATCCATTTTGTAACCGCGCTCTTGTTTCCCTTTTATTTTTTCTTTATTTCCTAATAAAATCACAGGGGGAGCCATTAAACTGGTCGATCTTTTTATAGCACAGGTACAAGAATACTCCTGATGTAATGTAATATACAAGCCTGTCTTCTCTAAATTTAAAAGTTATAAATCTTCTCATAGTATTCATAAAAAGTTGTATATTAGACCGCCGTAAGGAAACGGGTCACAAGTACCATGGTATCAAGGTACCCATGGTTACGGAGGGCCCTTAAAATGTGATACTTTTTGTTCTGAAATGTACAATTCTTTTCATAAGTTGAAAATTTATATATCTTCATTGGGGTGCAAAAAAAATTTGCATTCGTGCAAAAAACCATTGAATACTTGGAGTGCACATTTTAAATTTAATTAGGGCGGATCATCTAAAATGATAATGTAGGTCGTCATCTAATTTGGTACTGGAGCCCGTTTTCTATCCTGGTATTTGACTGGGGCCCATTTGGTGGCCTGTACAGAAGGCATAATTTTCCCAGCTGGCATATCTATCTCGCTCAACTTCAACAACACTGTTATTGCTGCTTGAAAGCAACTTATCAGCAGCCCAAAACAAACACCACCGAATTCCACCACATATTCCGAGTTTCCCAAATTTCCAAGAACTCGTCACTCAACCCTGCACAGGAAAAACGATCACCCTCCATCTACAGTTACTCATTCTGCAGATAGTTTCGACTTCACCAACCAACCTCCCAGGCGAATTTTAGCATTGATCATCGGCGTGGGTCGAAGTTCATGTTTTCGTTCAGCTTGCCGCCCCCTTTCCCTCTCACAGAGAGCAAAAAGCTCCAGACATAATCAGTCACGTGCGTGTGACAGGACCAGTGGAAAATTCCAGATTCAGAAGTCATGTTCCAGGAAACCCGATTAGGTCCACCACTCGAAGCGTAATCAGGAAAGATTTCCATTAAGTTGTTTATGGTTTGGAAGAGGGAGAGGGCGGCGTTGATCTTTGAAAGCAGACCACTTGTTTTGTTGGGGGATTGTGATCGGGTTGCCAAACAGTCAGGAATCAGCTTGGCCCACTTGCAAACTTCAGCAGCGTCAGACTGGCTTGTAGGATCGGTCGGGGAAAATGTAGACATCTACCCGTAGACTTACAAATGTAGTAAAATAAGCAATTTTAAACATTTTGACACCTTATAAATTAGGCGATGATTTTAAGAAACATTAATTCAAGGAAATGACACCTCGATTATTTTTTATCAAATATATGGATTCAATACACGCAGACGCTATTGAAGTTAGATTTTAAGACTAGATAGGATTTATGAAATGGAATTATTTCTAAAAACAGCAACTTTTGAACTAAAAAAGGTTTGGCGTATCTAAATACTTCTTTGCTAATAGTAATATGATAAGAATTTTTCATATCACTACCACCTCCTTTTATGAATCGGGGCTTCCAGACTTCAAACACGGTTTGATAGCTTAATTCAAACACGATCAGTCATGCTTCCAAGTACTACAGAAAACAAGTGCTACTTTGTATTATGATATACACATTGATTTTATTTTCGATTTATAGCAATTTACTGCCTTTCTAATCGGAAAAAAACATTTAAACTCTCCTTGTCTAGTATCATTCTTTCTATTAAAAGCCCTAGAAGCTCCATTCTCTCAGAAATAACCCAATTTCCTAGTGGGCCTGTCCGTTACTGAACCTCAGCAAGCCGCTTGTGTCTTCTCAAAAACATTTTATTTGTTAAAAGAACGTCCTTCATCACACAAGTTTTCAGAAGGTAATTTCGAATGGCCTCCCTTCTCCTGGTTTCTTAAATGCCATCATGTCAAATGAGCATTGAATTTAATGATTTTTTTCGACTGCTTTCACACTATTGACAAATTCAGACGTATATTTTCCTGCATTGACCTAATTTAATAATAAAATGTTTAACAAATTAGGCTAGCACTTTTTAAAGCTTATTTTAAGGTGAACTTTGAGCCATTTGAGGATGTAAATCATAGTTTTCCCAAGTTATTTGGCTCAATGTCCCCTTTCAAGGATAATTTTCTTCGGCCGTCCCTTCTGGAAAACTATCACAACTAGAAAAAAAGTACAAGTGGGACTGCCTATTTTTCTTTTATTATTCTATGTATAAATATTATTACTAGTTTTTACTATCTATAATTTTTGAATTTTACCATAATATTTATGCAGCTGTATGTGTAATTTTACTTCAAAAAGCTAGTTTGGAACATATTCTTACATAATAGCTTAACTTGGACTGAAATTTTATTGATATAAAATAACAAACGAAAAATTGCACATAAACACACTATATTGTTAACGCATTAGTAATTAATATCAAGTCAATCGTTAAAATTAAAAATAATCACTAATTAGAATTATGTGTCAGATGTGCTATCACTTTATCTACACGAAGCTCCCAATTTGTCTATTTTCTTCAGGAATATCCTTAAATCTCCATAGTAAACTATTTACAGTCGTTTCCCCTTTTTTGTTGAAAGTATCAATGACGATACATCATTGTAGTGAATATGTCTGCATGGTCACGTAAATAAGTGTTTGCTTAAAACATTTTTGGCGGCAAATTTTGTTAAAATCTTCTTGCCCACTCTTGCTCTTCAATGCTCCCTTATTACTCCTGTATCTAAATTGTCCCCAAGATTCCTTCAGTGTCCACAGAGGAGCGGTAATGCCCACTTTGAGAAACTATGGTGTAAATATTATGATGTTATTCATTAAATTTTAGTACAATGTTTGCAATAACTAGTAGCTACTAATATTTAGAAAGTATTGTAAAAATTAGAAAAAAATACTTATTTAACACAATACGTTTTGAGTAATAATTTGTATGAGTTATAACCAATTGATTATGATATTTTGTATTAATGTAATGATATTGATATTTATGAAAGAATCAATAGGATTTTAAAATAAAAACCAATAAGCATCAATGTATTATATTGTAATGTTAAGTAACGTAATATAACGTAACTCATTTTTATAGTTAATGTTAATATGAAATTAGAATGAATAAACATACATTTTTTATCACTAAACATTAATCTGATTTCAATTGTAAATAGCAGTTATTTTGTAGCAAAGCATAAAATTAAATGGAACAATAATTTAAAAGAAAATAACTTAATTCTTATCTTATTCTTTGACACAATGATTCAGTTCTGTTTCTTCCTCCACTCTTAATTAAATTTTTGTTACATGCATAACTTATACCCTTTCATGTTTATATATTTTAAAGTATTTAAAATCTTTTATATTATTACCACAGATTAAATTCCAAAGATGAAGGCTGATCGAATTCGATCTGTTTGTATAGACAGCTGTTATCTTCGACCACAGCAAAAAAAATAATCAGATATCCTTTCCTTTCAATCCCATACATCACCGCTCTATTTAAATAGCAGCAATCCAGGGTCGTCGAAAAGTATTCAATTTTGCCCAGTGTCACGTTTTAACGTCCGCGTCACCGCAATTTTTGAATAACGTCCGAATATCAGCGAGCAGGTGCGCATGCATTGCGGTGTGAAACAGCTTGTACCAGAGAATGCAAACTAGAAGGGCGTGCTCATCGTCTGCAATCTCTGCCTACACAAGTGAAAATAGTTCCAGCTTTGAACAGATTTTTATCACTCTGTTATTTCTATCGGTGATTCTGGGATGGAATCGAATGACGTGATTCGTTTTAAATTTTGCAAGAATAACGTTCAGTGGCACACTCGAGGGAGGGGCCGTTCCTGAGGCATGAACTGCTCACGTGCAAACCACAGCAAGCCTGAAATGTTTTTGAGAAGAGGGGACCTCTTCTCAAAAACATTTCATTTGCCCTTTGTTACGTATATCGTCAGCTTGGAGTAGAAACTCATTCAACTGCCATTTTTCGGAAATGCGTTTTTGACACTAAATGCCTGTTTTCATGATGATGAGAAATACATTGGCGTGTTTTAATCTGTTTAAACCAAAATATAACACGATCAAAATGCTTAGAATTTTTATTTTGGACCTAAACACTAAATTACTAACTAAATTAAATCAGGCATGAGTTGAGTACATCCACTCAATATAAAACGTGTCTGTGAGTAAAGTAGGTACTGCCATCTGTTGCAAATGCTTTAAGGAGTCCTACATTGGTTTCAACACTAGAGCGCTTCGAATTTCGGCAGGGAAGTTGCTCAGACCAAAGAAGGGCAGGAATGAAATGATATGCCCTTGCCCTACTCACAATACTCTCAATCTCCAAATGTAGCCCCCCTCTAGAAAGGAATCCTGGGTGCGCCCCTCACTTTCCAAACGACAAAACAGTCCACGGTTAGCACTTGCCCCATCACGCGAGGCAAGTGGGATCACATGAAAAACATTATAAAGTATTTTTCATAATATCAATGGGACCAAGAACACACAAGAGTGTAAACATATCAGTAAGAGGCCTGGAAGTGAGTAGTGAAAATATGAAATTTAAAAAAATTGCTAGGAGATAGTAGTAATTGGTTCAATATGAACTTATAAGATTTGAATTCCCACTTTACCCTATTTCGTTACTTATAATTTGTTAATTTTATTACGATATGGGCAGGGGCGCACCCAGAATTCCTTCCTGGAGGGGGCTACATTTTTATCGTAACCTATTTATTTAGGAGTGATTTTAAAATTTCTTTGAAATATAGATATATAGTTATTGTAATATTGAAACTTTGAAATATTGAAATATAGTTTTAGAGTGTATTAACCAGAGACTAGTTTTAGAGTGTATTAATCAGAGATTAGTTTTAGAGTGTATTAATCAGAGACTAGTTTTAGAGTATATTAGTATATTATCTTAAGATTAGTTTTGGAGTGTATTCCTAAGAGAATCAGTGTTTATCCGGAGACTCATTTTGAAGTGTTTTACCGAGAGACCCTTTAAGAGTGTGCTACCTAGAAATTAGTTTTAAAGTTTTAACTACTCCCACTACTCTAATAGAAGCTGAATTGATGGGGAAAAGGTGGCCAACGTATTAATGAACAATATTAAAGCTTTCAATTATTTTATCCAACCCCAGCAAATAAGAAATGGATCACTGTTGTTAATGGACTGAAAGCAATGAATAAATATTAGTTGACTGAAGAAGAAAACATCAAAGTACCTTTATACACGATTTTTAAAGAAGCAATCTAAGAATTATGTAAAGATATTTTTTGCTTTTTATATGGTCTGGGTGGGGCATAAGCCCCCATAGCCCCTCCGTAGGTGCGCCCCTGGATGTGGGATAACCGCTGGAATAGATCTACAATGAGCTGAGGCTCGTTGACCCATTAAAATAATTCCATTTACATTCAAATTTATTCAATACAAACAACGAAATGGGGGCAAATCCAATAGATCCGAGCCAAATAAAATTAAAAGTAACCTGAATGCCAAGTTGCTAAACGAGAAAATTAAAAACAGAGTAGCCGCTGTTACGAAAACAAAAGCATTTAAATTGGATACTCCACATATGGTTGTGACGCCTTTTTTACCCAAGATGCAAACGTTTGTGTAATCTTTCGTCATTTTTCGTAACAGTAATAGTAATACAAATCCCGTGCTCTCTTTCCTCAAATGGGCCTAAATTAAAAGATTAAAGGACTCTACTGCTCTTTTTCTGTCATACGAAATTGGTCTTTTCTAAAATTCAGAAGCAATGTGACACTTACTGTGTACATTTTTGTTCCAGATCGTGCCGATGCCTTGAGAGTGTTAAAAAAATTTCCAGTACTAAAAATCCAGAAATGGCCTGGCCAAATGACGTGAAACTTGGTATGCGTTGTTACATTTTGAAACATCTCGTCAGTATTGGGTGTTGCCATGGTAAATAAAGAAGTTTGAGCACACTTTAATGTAAAGACGACTTCTAAAGCAAATTTTATGTACATGAATTATCAAAAGACGTCACTCCTTTTTGAATGATACCTTTCAATTTACTCTACTATGAACGATGAGCGAAAAAAGGGAGCTGTTTCCCCCGTAGGTGTGCATTTGACGCAAATACCAATCGCTATTGCTGATCTTTCTCGTTAGACTGTAATGCAGCGGAGCTATTTTTTATGAAACATACTTCTTGAAATGAGAAGGATTTAAGAACTGTTTAGTCTACCGAAATTTGAAAGTCCGTTATAATACTCAATGGTAACCAGATTTCAAAGAGCAAAAGAAGGTCGGTGGACCGAAACCAGTTGACATTTATTGCTGGTGATTGGGTAGACCAGTGATTCTCAACCTTTTTTTTGTCGCGGCACACTTTTAACGATTTCAAAATTTGGCGGCACACAAATAAAAAGATAAGTTTAAAAGTTGTTTACTTACCTATAATACACTGTGTAAAATAGTTTATGATAATAATTGTGAATGTAAAATAAAATAATATAATATGTACTACAAAAACAACAGTACGTTTATTAAGGGATTAATTACAAGGTAATAATAAGAATACTTTTAATGAGAAATTTGAGCTTGATGTTTTTTGATAATTTCTGTTAGTAAAAAGAGAAAATAAAACTATTCTCATACTTCTTTTTCACTTCCTTTATACATTATTTGATTGAGGGGTGGAGGTGGGGATACTGGGAACACTTGAAATTTCTTCACGGGGCGAATATTTCACTTTATGAAAGGTCACAGTTATCGAAGATAAAAACAGTTAAAAATATGGTATTTAAATGTAAAAACAACAGTTTTCTTTTACAGTGTACTTTTCTTTAATTTAAACAAACTTTACTCTTAATAAAAAAAGCATTACAATTTTTACTATATACATTTCTAAAATTTGGCGGCACACTCTAAGAATTTGGCGGCACACTCTAAGAATTTGGCGGCACACAAAAGTGCCGCGGCACAGTGGTTGAGAATCACTGGGGTAGACTATAGTTACATGCCTTGTTTCTAAATAGGCTGAGTTGCTGATTTAAAAGTGGCAATTGCGATTTTTCGCATAGAAAATGTATGCTTTTAACACACTCCGTGCCCTAAAAAATAAATAAAATAAATAAATAAAAATTTGATAAATAAATGAAAAATAAATAAATCGAAACATGAAGCCAGCGTTCGACCGGAATGATGAGATAAAGAAACATATATACATGAAGAGAAAAAGAAATGATCACCATATCAAATCCAGAGGAGATTCTTTATTTTTGAGTCGGTCCTCTCCAGTAGTGGTATGAGACACTTTAGCATACCGATACGTCCAGCAGATCTTGTTTACTTTTGTTTTGCCTTTCATGCCTAGATGCTTTTTACCAGCACAATAACGCCTGGCCACACACGACTCGCCTCAGTGGTGTTGAAACTCTTCCTTGGCCAGAGAAATCACCAGATCTGTCCTTCCATTGAGCATGTCTGGGATATGCTAGGCCGTCAATGGCACCCTCGGAATATAAATTATCTGAAGCAGCAGCTGCAGAATGCTTAACATAATTTTCCACACGTTAGCATAAGAACTCCATTTGACTCCATGCGAGGCCGTATATATCGCCACCAGAGGGGCTTTACAACGTACTAATTTATGACTTTTAATAAAGACTGCTCTAGATTTGAAATTGGGATAATTTCTTTATCTCTTCATGTACATGACACATGCTAAATTTCGTTCCGATCGAACACTGACTTCAAGGTGTTCCGATTCTTTTAGAGCGCAGAGTGTATATTATTTATAATAATCTTTCAACAAATGAACTAAAATGATATAGTATTTCTTTGTCTAAATAAAAAAAAGATGTTCAGGAACTTGTGGATAAAACATGGAGATAGGAACTAAAACCAAGGGACGTTTTGAGCTATCCCAGCGGGGTGGGGAGAGCCAACGTGATTAAGAAATTCTAATGTAAATTCATAACACCTATATCGTTTCATACATTTGGATAACACCATGGACACGGAGTTACAGTAGGTAGTTACTGTCTATCATCTGCCACGAGAACTGTTCTGCCATAAAGTCTGTACCTGTCAGCAGTCGTAGAAACAGAAATTATCTTCTTTTCCATATGGGATGCTTGAAGAAATGTGTCCAATTTTCTCACATTGGCTTACTGAATAACAAATAGGAAACACATTTGTTGATTTTTATTGTTTCCGAGATCTATACTAGTAAACTACATCTTTCCGCCACCAACAGTGGTTCAAAGTTACGTGGTGTTGTCTTCGGATCTTTCTCTTTGGAACTGATCCTGGACCGTCGCCAATAGCCCGTTTTGTTGCTCTAGTTAATTAAAATACCTACCTACCGCCACCAACATTCGTCAATATAAAGTAACCTTTTTTTTGGCATGACACGAGATCTTCGACTTATCTGTGAACTGTCCACAACATAATAATTGAACTGTAAAGAATCAAGATTAACTTATGAACAAATAAACCGCTGGAAACAATTTAAATTTTTTTAACTATATGTGTTAAAGAAAAAAATGGTAAAATCTGCTTATTAAAAACTACACATATCAGCCCATTCCCTTTTTAACTTGCAAAAATTCTAGAAAGAAGCTAAAACGAATGAATTCTTTAGTGTATTTTCAAAACTTGTAAACGAACATTTTATGATGTATTTTGCAAATCCAGAAGATGTTCCATATTTCATGATCTACACCAGGGGTGTCCAACCCATGGCACCGGGCAGCTGGTGATCATATCATAAAATTTTAATATAATTGCTTGACTTTTAGCAACATTTTTCATGACTCGAAAACCTGTCTCATTAATGTCATCACTCTTTATCATTGCGTACATTTGTGAACAACTATTTTCAAGGATGAAGCACCCTCCCATACATACGAAGAGTAAAATTAGATCAAACTTTTCTGACGAGTACCTTGAGAACTCACTAAGAATTGCAACCACTTCCATCGAATCAGACATTGATGTATTAGTTTCACAAAACAAGGTCAAATATACCATTAGCTTTATGTTTATGTAGCCCTCTTCTTTAATGTTATAATAAAAATAAGGACGTTTTTTTTATTTGAGGGAGTCCTTTTCTGTCAAGCTTAATTCAGGTGGCGGTAGTGTTTCTGCGGCGGAACGTGTTTCTTGTACGTATTCCGAACATGACGTCACTTGGCTTGTTCAGATACACTTTCAGCATTTTGCAAGTAAAAGTTCCTAATTGATATATGATAGTTGATTGATTAGTCAACCCAATTAGATTAAACGCCAAACGTCGCCAAAACGGCGATAAACTACATTTTAACGCCCCGAGCGTCACGAGATTCGAGATTTCCAATAATGTTGCGTTCCCCACAACACACATAAGGATATAACTACATCTATTTGTTGAAAGAATAGAATCCTCGGAAAGATTCTATTAACTCGGAAAGTTAAAACTGGATTGAAGTCAAGCAGGGAAGACTGCAGATTGCAGAATGGGTATATGTATGTGTACCCTAAAAGGTTTAAAGTAACCCTGATGTGTAACATACGATAGCATATGGGTGGAGGAAGTAAAATTTCCGATTTCCGTCTGACTTATTTGCATTGAAAATCCAACTTAATTGCGGTACGGGGAAGTCAAAAAGGTGGAAACTCTTTTGATCTAGACATTCTTGCGAAATTATTCTTTTGAACCTAAGGGGAAAAAAACCAAGGGATTGAGCCCTTAAACCAACCCAGATACATTGTGGCTCAAAATCAAGTAGATATTTCCTTCACTGTTTACATCTTGAATTGCAATTTAATTCATCAAAGGAATATCGCGAAAACTTGGAGTTTCAGATGTTAACTTTTCTCTCTTTCTTTAACATAAGCTTCGATAAATACTTCAAACTGGCAGCCCGGCTTATCAAAACAGGACATGACACGAAAAGCATCCGCCTTTTTCCATTCCTTTTTTTAAGTTTCGAAAATATTTTTTTCCACAATGGCATCCCTGCTGACATCGTCTGCGTCGGTCATCCGAGCAAAGAGATCGAGGGGCCTGTTTTGAAAGAAAGAACGACTCGTAAGTGACATCAAGGACGGTAAAAAATAATGTAACAATAACGTGCGAGGCATAGCTACGGCCTGAAAATAAGGAAGCACTTTAATCAAATGTCAAGTTCTTTCGGTTGAACTCGCATCTCGCCTAATAATGGACACTTTATCGAGGGAAGCGTGTCCGCCAATCACATTGAAGCGCTTTCCTGAAAAAACATTGGAACATTTAATTATGTCCACTGTTTTTTATCCCACTTCTTTTCCCCATCAGTTTGCAATGTTATTCTTTGCAATTTTATGAAGTATTTGGTTGTTGCTGGGTAGTGGTGATAGAGATAGTTGTATTCTTGTTAAGTGCCTAGTGACGGACATAGCTATTTAAAAATGATGGAAAGGGGCTCAAGTAGCTTCAGAATCGTACATTTAGCAATAAGTGAGGAAGACAGTGTAACTTTGTCACCAAAAAGTACTTCATGCTTTTGGAGATACTACCTTATATACTACTGCGTTGTAAGTCAATTGCAGTGGCAAGTTCACCACAATACTCTCCCTCCAGAATTTAGTAATGGCTGAATTCAATAGGTATTACCACTAGTTGATAGATTGCCAATTGTGTGAGGCAGTGAGAGCTGTATTAAGATCGCAGGTGCACTTCCATATACATGAGCACGCAATGGATGTTTGCGACTGTGGAATGCCCAGTGTTGACTTTAGCAGCGGAGTGTGGTAAGAAATTGTGGATAAATAACCGGAACAGCGGCAGTATAGGACATTTGGCGCATTTTTCGCCTCGGTTCAACACGAATGGAAGCCAGTAGAACATTCGGGAAGTTAGGGGGTTGCCAGAAACCACATAAATCCGAAAAAACCGCCAAATGAAACCGCGCCAAAAAATGTCCTGGAACAGCTGCAGTATAGGACATATTTGGCGCGGTTTTTGCTTGGCGACCAAAAATGGTCGCCAAGGAAGAAACGTGTCTTTCGCCTTGGTTCAAAACGGAAAAAACATTGCACAATCGCCTTGATTAAACATATAATTAAAAATATTAAAAATAAAACATCTTAAAACGTAACATATAAAATAACGTTGTATTCTGCAGGCTATGACGCTGCCTGTAGGATTGCAAGAATGGAAACCTGTGGAACATTCGGGAAATTAGAGGGGTTGCCAAAAAAACTCATAAATCCGAAAAAAAAACCGCCAAATAAAACCGCGCCAAAAGATGTCCTATACTGCAGATGTTACAAATAACTTTATTCTTGTGCTTTCTATCAGTTATTAAAATGGCTAATTTATTAATGACTGATTTTTAATCCTAACAATGCATATATATTTATATACGTATGTCATAATAGCAGAAATTATAAGCCTGTAGTCGTGACAACAGTGGTATAAGACAACAGGAGAGAATGATCCATTTGTCCTGAGTGTAATGTTGGTTCCACAAATGGAGCCTAAAGTTCATAACAATTCTTTATTACTTTAATAGACAAGTAGTAACATCATAAGGTTGTTGAGGGTTGGGAGTTTGGGACGGCTCTGAGAGCTCCTTATTCTAACGGGCTCGTGAAAGAATGAATAGTGTACAATGAACTCGCTAGGGGGATAAGGATTAAGAGAAAGATTACTGGACCAGGGGATCTATCAAGAAAGTTCACTGGTAGAAGTAGGTGGTTTAAAGAAGTAATATGATCTTACACAAGCATTTGAAAGGAAAAGGGTCCGTGGGAGGTTAAAGTTAAGGAGATGGCTTGAGTTGTACTTAAAAGGTTAGTTTTAGGTATATCGTTTCATATATATATATATATATATATATATATGACGATTAGAAATTAACTGATATAAAGCACAAGAATAAAGTTATCTACCACAATTGTGGAGAGTGAACCCTGTGGGTATGTTGTTTTCACAAGGAAGAAAACGCCATAAAAACAAATTATTTGGTAAGCCGCTCATTGGTTCAACATTAGTTCTGCGACACCAAATTAGCTGAAATACACATGCGTACTTACATGTTTTCTGAACAGAAACGGAGTATGCATGAGCCTGTCGTATGTTTTGTCTTTCGCTGCACCAATGTGTGACCGGGATAGGGATTCGATACGACCCGCGATTTTATTGGATTGATTGGGACGTAAGGGGCTATACTTGCCCATGCTGGTCCAAATACAAGACAACGTCAAGTAATGGACATACCCACAAGGAAAGTTTCAATAACACAGAAGAGGGAAATACACCCAGTGTAAGTAACAAAAATCGAATCTGAGCTGCCTACAACTCAGTGGGTAAACCTACTGAGGCCTCGATTTCGTTGGGAAAACAATTTTTCATATTAACTTATTCAAAGAATGTCATTTAAAATTTGCTTTTGAAGCAAATAATGGGATTCGGTGTTAAAATAAAGATTGTACTTGAATGTCCTATGCGGGAAGGCTTTTCTGAGACCTTTTCCTGCGGCATTGTCAGAACCCCACATAATATGGTACATGGGCCTAGAAAATGTGAAATGTCTTTTGTACTGTAATATGTTATCAGTTTTCTAAATTTAAAAGCTAAATATTTCCTTTGTATTCATAACAATAAAGTTGTACAAGTCTACTGGAAAGGAAGAGACAAATTAAAGGACTTCGGGCAACAGTGCTAAGTCCCAGAAATAGTAATGAAAAAAAAATATTCAAGAGTATCACACAAAATTTTTTGATTGTTTGAATGAGTGCAATATTTGAAAGTCTAAGATAACATGATGCTTAAGACATTATAATTGTGTAATGTCTTAAAACTTGAAAATTACTTGCCTGCAAAATTTGGAAAGTGGTTATGCTCGAAGCCCTTCATTTAAAACATTTCTGCTGCAGTTTGATCATTGAGTGTTTAAAATGTATAATTGCAATTTAAGAGGGGTCCGTTATCTAACCTGATACTGCGGCCGCTATCTAAACAGGTATTAGGCCCGGAATGCAGAAGTGACCTTCATGCTATTGACCAACCGATCCGCTCAAAACATTAGACTTTATTTCAGTTTAAGTATTTTAAATACTCTAGGTCCGAATTTAACTTTTTTCATCCTTTTACATGGACACTTATTCACTACATTTCTAATATACGCGGAGGGTTGGTTGATTTGGACGCAAGATTCAAAAATGGACCGCTGCGCGAGCAACTTGAGAGTTCAAGGCGACGCAGGTTCGATTCCTGTAATTTACCTTGGGTGTATTTCTCTATTCTGTACCAGTAAAATTTCTTTGGGTGTGGTTTAAAATTACGCGTTGTTATCGGATCTTTCGCTTCGGGATTGATCCCTCACGTTGGCGTGGTGTGGAAAAAAACTTTTCACTTTGTCCCTTTGGGATTGATCCCGTCATCAATAGCCCGTTGTGTTGCTCCAGTGTAACGTTAATTTAAAAAAACACTATCGGGATTGATCCTGGACTGTCACCAATAGCCCGTTGGGTTGCTCCAATGACTACGTTACTAAGTTAACGACGCAAGTTTAACTACCAGCCTATCTTGTGTGCGTTTGTTCATTATTTGAGATTGCCTATCTTGCTTTTAAAGCAGCTAGGCCAAATATCCCCTGTACCATAAAACCTATAAACCCCACCAACCAAAATTGAGCAAGCCGCGCCAACGTAAAATAAAAAGTTAAACAAAAGCTGCATGAATAAAAGTTTTAAAAAATGGTATGAAGAATAGGTTTAAAATGGAGGATAAAAGATGAAAGGTAGCTATAAAATATAATAAAAGCTCCGAATATTAAACAAACACGGATGACTGCAAATGATAAGTATGAAGTTCGTTGTGAACTGATGCACAAAAGTTCGTGGTGAACTGATGCAAACCGATGCAAAAAACTTTTCACTTTTGTGATATCGCGGTTACCATTGAAGTTAAAATCATGCTATGAACAGAAGTCAGATTGCCTGGTTTTTTTTGCTCAGTTTGTGCTGCTACGCATCACTTAACCGTAAGTTGTGGAGGTGGCAAGGTAATCTTTTCAAACACGAAGATAGGGTAGAAAAGAAATGCCATAATCCGGGCAACTGAGTGTTAAGTCATGGAAATATACGAGGCTATCAGAGCAAGAGTGGCCTAACCCACAAAAACCCGAAAATGCCAAAATAATTATTTTGGCACCTACAGTGCACTCTCTTGGCATTTAATGCGTTTGCAATATAGATTTTAACGATCCTCAAATCATATTATGAATAAATAAAAATATATAAAAATGGTGCCAAGAAAATCGCATTTATCTCCTTTGGGTATGTTGGTGAGTTAGGCCACTCTTGCTTTGATAGCCTCATATGATCCGTAATGAAAAAAAATCAAAAGTTCAAAAGAATTTCGGATTGTTTTAATGAGTGTCCAGTACTTGAATGTTTAAATTGACATGATCTCTTGAATTGTGGGTGAACCATTATGATTTTATAATTTTTAAAATTTGAAAATCGCTCTCCATAAAATTTTTTCAGATATTTCCTTTCGGGATTGATCCCGGATCATCACCAATAACCCATTGCGTTGCTTCCGTGCGACGTACATTCAACTACCTACTTACCTGAAAATTTTGAAAAGTGTGACTTATTATGTTGCTTGAAGACCTTCAATTTAAATAAACAATTGCAACGATATTTGTTTAAGCGCCTCATATTAAAAATTCCAAAATATTTTATTAAAATTTTCAAACTTAGTTAAAATTTTATTTACTTACTTAAAATATTTAATAATAAATTAAGATGCTGAATATTTAATAATTTTTTTAATGAAACGATAACGATTGTAGGCCAGATAGAGCTAAAAGAAGGGCTGAATCGACCATTTTTAGTGATTAGGAAGATAGTGCAGTTTGTAAGTTTTATTTTTCTTTATTCCACACGCTTATGATAGTTTCCTAAAATATAAATAATGCAAGATGCTTTTGATTTCATGAAACAATGCTAGATCGGGATAGAGACAATAAAAAGACCAGATAGAATAATAAATGGGTGGG
Source organism: Meta bourneti (assembly GCA_933210815.1). Classification (NCBI taxonomy): domain Eukaryota; kingdom Metazoa; phylum Arthropoda; class Arachnida; order Araneae; family Tetragnathidae; genus Meta; species Meta bourneti. The sequence continues at coordinate 73,328,632 of OW119926.1, read as the reverse complement.
AATAACCTGTTTTCCTAATATGGATTTTATTGATTGGAAAAATTATGGACTTCGCAAAAAGATTCTGATAAATAAATTTTCTCAAGTAAATTGGACCATTCGGCCGTCAAATATACCGGCACATATAGAATTTTCTACCTCTTCCATGACCGAGGTTGTTCGCTAGCTCTGGAGAGATGAGAGGAGGGATTTTCAGTCCACATAAACTAACCCTGACAGAAGCCTGTTTACTTCCTGTTGCTTCCCGATATATTCTTGCTCTCGCATGATACCTATCGGGGTTACCTTAAAATATACTTTATCACCGTTTTGGTGACGTTTGGCTTTTAATCTAATTGGCGTAGGTCAATTACCTATCATTTCTCAATTCAGAATTCATTCTTTGGAATTTCTATAGTCGACTCCTGAAATCGTGTACGACACGCATGCCAGGTGACGTCACATCCACAAGCACGTCCTGCCACGAAAACGTTACCGTCTCCCCTACATCTTAACTGAAAAAGCCTCTCATAAGTCTCCACACCAACAAATTCTGTTAAATTACGTGTTATAGTTAGTGGATTTAGAGATTTATCCCGGTGCTGCGCTTGAATTCGTGAGTGATAGAGAAGAGACTGCCCTTTCAAGACTAGTCAGTGGTCATATTAGATCACTTTATTTTCACCAGATCCAAAGTCTCCCCAACGTGTCTCAAATGCAAAGTTAAACAGACCTCTTCTAGCCATCACCTTTTCTAAACATGTTTTTCTCTTCTGTGTCAATAAAACACATTCCTTCTGTGTAAATACCCAATACATAACGTTTGTCGTGCTTGGCGCAGCTTGGCCAAATATGGCCCTTGCGCAATAAAATCCAACCCTTCGTGCATAGGAATGGCAGAGGATCTTATTGGAGTTCTGACATGGTTTAGACTTTTTGAAGATGCATAAACTAATAACTATCCTTAAAAACCAACTATTTACTGACGAACTCATGTCTAGGAATGGTTCTCCACCACTCTAGAGAGAGAGCTCGAAGACTCTTACTCTTACAGATTGAGGTGAAGGGCAAAGTTAAACAGGTGCTCTGGTAGCAAAGCTTCGTTTTTCTCAGTTAAGTAATGCTAATGTTCGCATTTATCCTCTTAAGAGTTGGGTGGCTTCAATGTACACAGTTTGTGGTACTGATGGCGTTTTGCTTCCAGAATAATGAAAACTACTCTGAAATCTTGTACTATTAATATCAGTCCATGCCTACCAACGTGCTGTGAGGATTAATTTGTTTTGTACTTCTCCGGTGACTCAAGCATGAATTTGTGCGTCAAACCTTTGTCATTCCACCTTCGCCTAGCTTGCTGGATCGTTTGTATCATTCAATCAGCAGGAATATTTACAATTATTTTTCCAAATTTGCCTTTGACTAGACAGTGAGTCTATACTCTGGTCAGAACTTCAGAGTAACCACTAGGACCAGGCGATTCAGAGTAAACCACTAGGACTAGGCGATTCAGAGTAAACCGCTAGGACAGGGTCGTTGCTGAGTGGTGTTCTGGGCGTGCACTCGCATATCGTTAGAAAATAATAGGAAACAGCCGTGGTATGCCTACAACTTTGAATGAAAAGTCTAATGCAATTTTTTTCGGTACTTTGTTAGCTTCATCTTTATTTCCCGATATTTTTATTTATTTGCAATAGAAATGGCACTTATGAATTTCTGCACATTTTATTTTTAATTTACATTAGAATATTCAAAAGAACTCAACAAGGACATTTAAAAAAAGAATGTTTTCGTGAAGAGTAGCGGTTCATTGAGGTTTGTACATAGCTAATGCCTTAGAAACGGTACCGATTAAGCATATGGGAACCGATTTACACATCACACAAATTACGACATTGTATTTATTATATTCACAAGTTGTATCCCAAGTATCAAATGGGCCACCTTATGAAATGTTGTCTCCTATTGGGTTACATCAGACTTTGAAAGGTCAGTTTACCTTTTTGTCAAAACAATATGTTCTCCAACCGATCTAGCAAAAGGTTTTTGTTTAGAAGAGTACACAAAAAGATCCCCCTTTACCTCTTTTCAATGTTCGGAAGCAAAAGTGAAACATGACTTTTGTGACAAGACATACACTCTACCTTACCTTAGAATTTTTTGACCTCGGTTGAACCGTAAGTATGTTTTTAAATCTTATGAGGTCAAACGGAAATTCACGATTCAAACATCTACTCTGCAATAAATATGGTTTGCTTCTTTCTGTTTCATTCGAGCAAAGCTAAATCAAACAGATTATTGCGAGGATTGATCAGGTTGATGAAGATAGATGAAGCTCAATAGAAGAAAAAAATGAGCACCCACTTTAATACTATTACGACCATAGAAGTCTTTAAGCTTACGTAAGTTGCGCAACTTGTTATATCATAGGAAGCGCTTGCAGCAGATGTTTTACGTAATTACCTATCACTTTTTGCAAGAGCTTGTCAAAAACCAGACTTCTAGTCTACGCGAAGTGTTGATTTTCTCCAATTGAAAGATTTATCTGTCATCTGTGATGCATATGCAGAATTAAGAATGAGCAAGATTCCAGGATGTAGTTTAGTACAAAAATTAGGTTGGAGTGGAATTATTTCAATCGAATACAGCTCAGACATTCAAGGTTCATTACTTATGAACAAAGTAAATGACTGAGAGCAAAAGAGCTTTAATATAAGCCAAGTTTTGAATATAGAATTTCCTCCCAGTTTACAGTCTTCAACAGTGGCATAATGCAAGTGCACTTAGAACAGCTCAAATCATTTCGTACTAAGCTCGAATGGAAAAGGTAACTTTAAATAAAGCACAAGATAAAAAGTGGTGCTCATACAAGGGTAACAGAAAATGTCAGAGTGCCCTTTCTAGACTTGTGAGCGGGCAGATCAGACCTCAATCCTTTGTTCAGAGACACAAGGCTTTTCCAACTTGCCCAAAATGTAACACCGAACAATCCTCCACATGTCATCTTCTGCGTTGGTCTGGCAAGTAAGGATCTTATGGAAGTCCTGATCTAGTATAAGAATAATAGAAACATAATAAAAATATCTAAGAATAATACAAATAAAAATAATAGAAAAAATATCTAAGAATAATACAAATAAAAATAATAGAAAAAATAATAAGATACACATAGAAATATAAAATATTTTCTCTATTTTGATTACAGTATGAGGTAGAACTCAGAGACAGTATGACTAATAGGTGTATTATTTTTATTGGAATATTATTTAAAATTTCCTTTCAGTGATCCTTTTAAGTGATCAATTTTCACATTTCGTTTTTCTGTAGAAATGCATTTAATTGCGATTCTAAGACTTGTGCTTAGAATTCGCAGATTCTAAGATTCATTGATGAGTAGGATGATATATATTTTAATGATGTTTGAAGAATAAGCAGCTGTTACTGACCTATTAATTGGAGAATACAATGAAAGATTCACTGACTTTGAGAATCATACGACATCATACTCAAATTAACATTTCAGCCTCACCCAATTGATGTCACCAAGACACCTAAAATATTACAAATGTAATTGATTGAGCTCTCAGTAGATGACATTTTAAAGTCATTTAAAATCAAAAACTAAGGTTGGTAACAATTACAACACAATAAAACGTGATCTAAAAGTTTTATTTCTATGTGTTCGGTTCTCATAAATATATTTATTTACTGTCTTTCAATTTTGTAATGATTAACTTTGCCTATGTTACGATTTTGGCCAAAGCATATTTGTAAGTGCGTTATGTTTGGTCAATGGGAAAACAATTGAATTATAAAAAAGAGTTTTACATAAAAAGTAAAATAGTTTTCTCTGTTGGAGCATTAACCTTTGTCAAACAGTAAGTTTTCGACATTATTAGTATGAAAATTAAACATTAAAAAGAAACATTTATATTAGAAGGAAATATCAAACTGAGTATGAATATTGAAAATGTCACTCAGCCGTTAGGATATATATGACCATAAAAAATCGAGTCTCCGAAATCATTTTTTCTCGGGTTCACTTCGTGGTTTTCAGTGAAGGTTTATTTTTCAACATGTCATTGACCACTACTCGGTGGGGACCCCAACTCAGGGAGTTTGTGTTTGTTCCCGACCTGTGCCCGTCTTGACCCCTACATGGGTCACCTCTGAGTGTATTCCCAAGGTCATGAGAACCCTCCTGTGTAAATAATAGTCGTAGAGGAGAGACTGGGGATCTTATTATTCCTTCTGTGGATACAACCAGCTGCAAAGCGTAATAACCGAGGGTGTCGAGATTGGATCGAAAGCAAAAGAAAAATGTCATGCTTAGCTTACAATCTTATATATCAACTAACTCCATTCACCGTAGTTTCTTTCCCGCAAAGATGATATAATACAAATCATTTTTAGCCCTAAGTTTAATAAAAAAGAGTCCAAAAGGCGCAATTGCACTCAATCTTGGCAAATTTGTATGGATGATTCCCCTCGGGGTTACATCTTCTTTAGGTGTGTACGGACTTCTCGAACCCGGTACCCTAGTGATCTATTCTTTTCCTATGGGGTTTACTGCCCCTGGTAAACATGGGAATGAGACCCCAGGATGCCCAAGAGATCTTTCTCTACTTTCTTTTCTACGTCCTTTCTTTTTACAATTGCTTGCCATTGCCTGTCTTGTGTTTGGCGCAGCTTGGCTAAATAGGGCCCTTGCGCCATAAAACCCAAAATCAACCAACCAATCAAACGCTGTTTAGAGCTTGAGGCAATTTTCGCAAAAGGCGGTAATAGGAGGAGAGAATGGTAGACCATGCGGCGAGAGCTGGACAGGATGGTAACAGCCATCGGAGGCATGTGGAAAAGAGAAAGGCTCGATATTAAAGATACTCAATGAGGACAAACAACATTCATCAATCGCAGTGAGAAACCATTATAATCTGCAATGATTGGGCAGTTCTATGATTTTCTTGCGGTGAAAAATAAGGACGTTACAACAGAAACTGACATCTCACTTCGATTTACGTTAAAAAATCCTTCGCGTTTTATCGATTCAGTCTTGATGAATTTTAATCTTTTTATTATCAGTGCAATGCCGGGCTTCTGTGCTTACATGGACCCAATGCCACTAGATACCACGATTCAGACACAGCAGTTATGCGATTCAGAGTACTCATGTTCATAAACTGGATAACTGTGTTGATGAGTTTACTTTCATTATGTTGATTTAATCACAAACCAGCATAACGTGAACAAATGAGTTGAATTGATAGTAATTATCTTATTTCCCTAGTTTCAAGTGAAAATTCTATGACACAGTTGTCACGCTCTTTTCAACATGAAATTATTTTATTTAGAACGAGCACAATTATCTTTACAGTAGACAGGCAAACTGTAGGGATTATTCTTTAGCAATCTCGTATGAAACAATGTAACTTTTGTCTACTAAAAAGTACTCCATGGTGGAGTTGGGTTATACTGCTATATATACTATGGTATCGTAAGCTAATTTTTATAGTGGTAGCTAAGTTCGCCACAATACTCCCCATCTAGAATTTAGCGGTAGCCGAATTCGATAAATGTCTCCACTAGTTGAGTAATTGCTATTTGCTTGGCACCGTGAGAGCTGTATTAAGATCAAGGGTGTACTTTCACATGAGTAGTCAAGTTCCTGTGAGTTGTTGCTTTTAGCAACCAAGTGTGAGTCACCTTGTGAAGAGAAGGCTGAGCAGCAACGAATGGAGTGAAGCCGTGATGGATATATGAGCAGTGTCTGCTATCACAGAGCCTCAGACGGTTGGTTGAAAGTGATTAGCATCGCATTGGCAATTCAACTTTTCATCGTGGACATCCATCGAAGTTTCTAAAGTTTCCACGTTCATCAAAAATTCAAAGTTGCAGTTAAAAAAAAATCACGTCCATCGGTCACCAATTTAGCAAGCTCGTGTGAAACAGTGAAATTTTTGTCTACCAAAAAGTACTCCATAGTAGAGTTGAGTTACACTGCTATATATACTATGGTATCGTAAGTTAATTTTTGTAGTGGTTGCTAGGTTCGCCACAATTTCAAACAACTGACTACAGCTGTTTACATTTTATTTAATTTTTTTTTTACAAAATTTATTACAGGTTACAAGGCGTCACAGGAATCCGACAAGAGAAAGAGGCAACTTATTATCAAAGTTCAAATAGATCAGCGGTTCCCAACCTGGGGTACGCGAAAATAATATTAGTAATGGCGGAAAACACCTAAAAAAAAAAGAAAAAAAAGAATAGGCGAAACCCTAGTAATTAACTGATCAGTGCCCCACCCACCATCAATTATATCATGAGATTACGCATGTACCTTCTCCTCTCTTGTTATTTCTTTCGTTTCTAATAATTCTTCTCTAGAAAAATATCGAATCGTCTCAGAGCTTCCGGTATCCATATTTTTTTTTATGTAAAACGCGATTGAAAGCAGACCATCATTTTAGTGTTCGATTGGGTGCCAATTGAGTAACGTGAATTAATAGGCCAAGCTTCGTTTCTTTTTTATGAGTGCTTAATTTGAAGTGTTTAGCTATTACTTTAATACTTTAAATGACTCTCTTGATACTGTTTTGTGTCTCAAAATGGATAAGTGGTTGAAAACCGGTACTATTATGAGAGCTGCAAGTACCATTGAAATTCAACCCGCTGAATCGGAAGCTGCAAGTACTTCGGAACAGTCTGATGATTTACAAGTGCAAGGGAGCAACAAGCAAGGGAACCAGAACAAAATTGCTCGTCGAAAAAAGAGAAAATATTGTGATGAATATTTGTCATATGGATTTTCAGTAACGGGAGATGAAGACTGTCCAAAACCACTGTGCGTTGTTTGTGGAGAGATTTTGTCGAACAGTGCCATGAAACCATTTTTATTAATGCACCATTTAGAGACAAAGCATCCAATTTATAAACATAAAGACGTTAGTTTTTTCGGCGACACCAAATGGTCCTAATGTAACATCTTTTGTGTTATCTGCAAACAAAATTCATGAGAATGCGGTTGAAGCATCGTACAGAATAAGTTATCGTATTGCTAAAAGCGGTAAAAATCACACAATCGCTGAAAATTTGATACCTCCTTGTATCAAAGATGCTGTTCGTTGCATGTTCGGTGAAGACCATGTCCGAAAAATTAACAATATTCCCTTCTCAAATAATACAGTTTCTCGAAGAATTAATGTCATGTCTGACGACATTGAATCCACAGTAATTCAAAGAATAAAAAAGTCCCTTCTTTTCAATACAGGTGGATGAAAGCACTGATGTTTCCAACCTGACAATTTTGCTTGTTATTGCAAGATATTTACATGACAACGTGTTTGAAGAAAATCTTTTACTGTGCTATCCTCTCACTGAAAGATTAACAGACGAGATTACATTTAATGCCATTCAGGTTTATTTTTGTGAAAAAGGTATTGATTGGACCAATTGCTGTTGTGTTTGCACGGATGGTGGAAAATCTATGTCTGGCTGTTATACAGGCTTATGCGGTCGCATCAAAGTCACTCCCCATGTAGCTTGGAACCATTGCTGTATTCACAGACAAAGCCTAGCGTCCAAACCCCTGACACATTCATTGAAGGAAGTGCTCAATCAATCTGTGAAAGTTGTTAATTTTATAAGGCCAATTCAACAAACTCCAGACTATTCAAATCTTTGTGTGAAGAGATGGACAGGCTCCACAAAACATTACTTTTGCTTACTGAAGTGAGGTGGCTTTCACGAGGAAAAGAACTCACAATATTTGAATTGAAACGAAGTTCAACTTTTTTTAAGCCCCTTTCAGTTGAGTTCTAAGTTTCATGAAAGCGAGGGGCTTCAACAGCTTGCATAATCTGATATTTTTTCAGAAATAAACTCAACTTGGATTACAGAACAGTTCTATAACCGTCTTTAAGGTGTCTGATAAAATCGAGTCTATGATCAAGGAATTGGATTTGGGGGAATCTTATATCGAAAAAGACCAGTGTGTTTTGAGACACTTCACAGTTTCTTACCTGAAAACGAGCTGAAATTGTCAAAAGAAGTAAAAAGTAGTATAATACCTCACTTAAAAGGACTTAAAGTGTCCTTCAGACAGTTTTCCCAAAGCGAAACAGTGAAGATAACTGGATTTCAAATCCATTCGACGAATTGCTCTTTCAACAAGCCGAAAAACTATCAATTTCTGAAAAAGAAATGTTGATTGAACTTTCGACTGATTCTTCTTCACAATCTGATTTAAAAAAGAAATATCATTAATTTCTGGGTAGCAGTGAAAGAAGAGTACCAAGAACTCAGTTATAAAGCAATAAAATATTTATGGCCTTTCACGAGCAAAGAGCGTTCTCGTCTTATGCGTATATTAAGACTAGCAGTACCCGCATACCGTTGCCCGTGACATCATTCTTGTTACGTCCCACTGATTCTGAAAACATTAAAAAGAAAAACAATAATTTTAAGAATGAGTCCCACCACCACCTCACATGACACGGGCATGTCGTCTCATTCCTTCCACCTCACTGATTCATGCTTAGAGAGCTTCATGATACACTATGTTCAATGTTCTTCCATTTGGAGCTAGGATGTAAAGATTCTCGGCTTTTCCAACTCTTGAACAACCCACATACAGTTGACCATGGGAGAAATGCGGTTTAATGAGATAGAGTCCTACAACTTTCAGCGATTGGCCTTGTGCCTTGTTGATGCTCATGGCGAAACTTAAACTAACAAGGAACTGAAGTCGTTTAAATTGGAATAAAAAATCCGAAGGGATGATTGGGATCCTAGGAATGAATAGTATTCGCCTACGGCATGTCCAGTCATGATGGTGGCTTCAATAATATTCGGCATAAGTTTCTTGATAGAGAGTCTTGTTTCAATACAGAGTGAGGGTGGATGCAGATTTCTAGAGCCTAATCGGTGCCCCAATCTTTAGCTCTACTATGTGCGAGGGTACTCCAGATGGCTCCAATGTGTTCAAAAACTCTGTTGTGTAGTTCACAGCCTCATCTGTGTCACATGTAGTGTCGATAGATTTGTACATTTGAACACTACCGGGCAATTCTTGTAAAAGTTGCTTATTGATGACATTGACATCTTCGTTTCTTGGGGCAAGAATTGCTCTTTGGAACAGCCATGCGTGATCAGTAAAGTGCTGCGCCACATTTGGAAACACCGCCTCTTTAAGCTCTCGTTGAGTTTTCACAATCCTTCCAATGCTTTGCACTGCTATACATCCATCTTGATTATCTGAAGTAACGACACCATTTCCTAGTTGAAGCAGGTTATCTGCAAATTGCTGGGCAGAGGGGTCACCGTTGACATGAACTCGCATGTTTGTTGATAGTCCAAATCTATGAATGTCATTCCAAATGTTAGATGATTTGAAGCAGTCCACCGGGAATAACCGGAAGTGTGTGTCGAAAGTCGCCAGCCAACACCATAGTAACGCCTCCCATTCTGTTATTGTTACGTCTGATGTCTTTCAACGTGAAATCAAGTGCTTCGAATGCGGCCGTTGTGGAACATAGTTCGGTAGAAGCTCTTTAATCCGGCATATTCGGGACCACGGCCATGCCGGATTAGCGATTTTACCGGATTATCGAACGTCAATATATTTAACGGAAGTACCAAAAAAAAATTAATACAGTACAATGATATTTAAAACAAGCTGTAATAAGCTACTCTATGGCAAGAAAAATACACATGCGCGTTAGTAGATAGAAAATGCGGGTTCTAAATCAGTGGTGGAGAAGGTGGAGAAATCGAGTGGAGTTGAGTTGTACCGGAAGTGACGTCATGACAGGAAGTGACGTCATGACAGGAAGTGACGTCATAACCGGAAGTGGAGTTGAGTTGTACCGGAAGTGACGTCATAACCGGAAGTGGAGTTGAGTTGTACCGGAAGTGACGCCATACCTAGTGGAGTTGAGTTGTTAGTTTCGTTTTCAATTTTGAGTTGAGTTTAGTTGTTTTCTTCCTGCTTCGAGTGGAGTTGAGTTGTTAGTTTCGGTTTCTCGGATTTCGTCGAATAACACGTGTTTACGTTTTGGACTTGCGAATTTCAGAGGGATTGGATTTAAGGCGAATTTCAGAGCGGTTGGATTTAAGAGCTGATTTTTCTGTAACTCGTAGCGCCATCTATTAGTACTTTTTGAGTAAAAAAATAATAAAATCTTTAAAACATATTTTTAAAACTAAAAGATGTGATATTTTTTGCTGGGATCGAACTGACTACCAAAAAGTACTCGTAGTCGAGTGTTAGTTGGATGAGAATATAACCATTCGGCCACGAATACCTGGTTACTTACCGAAATATAATCAATTTAAATCTGAATACATTAAGTGCGTAATTGGCTGTTAAAATAGTATAGATTGCTCCACCACATCAATAAGTTCGATCAGTTTTTATCTGCGTTTCTGACATAGAAAGGTGAATGTGGTGGAGAATGACGTCATTCCAACGTGTTCAAACGTGGAATCAAACACGTGGTGGAGAATGACGTCAATCTAACGTGTTCAAACGTGGAATCAAACATGTGGTGGAGAATGACGTCAATCTAACGTGTTCAAACGTGGAATCAAACATGTGGTGGAGAATGTGGTGGAGAATGACGTCATTCCAACGTGTTCAAACGTGGAATCAAACACGTGGTGGAGAATGTGGTGGAGAATGACGTCAATCTAACGTGTTCAAACGTGGAATCAAACACGTGGTGGAGAATGTGGTGGAGAATGACGTCAATCTAACGTGTTCAAACGTGGAATCAAACATGTGGTGGAGAATGACGTCATTCCAACGTGTTCAAACGTGGAATCAAACACGTGGTGGAGAATGTGGTGGAGAATGACGTCAATCTAACGTGTTCAAACGTGGAATCAAACATGTGGTGGAGAATGACGTCATTCCAACGTGTTCAAACGTGGAATCAAACACGTGGTGGAGAATGTGGTGGAGAATGACGTCAATCTAACGTGTTCAAACGTGGAATCAAACATGTGGTGGAGAATGACGTCAATCTAACGTGTTCAAACGTGGAATCAAACATGTGGTGGAGAATGACGTCAATCTAACGTGTTCAAACGTGAAATCAAACACATGTGGTAGGCAATGAAGTCACTCGAGAGTAGAGTAGAGTTGAGTAGTAAGTTTACCTCCGCGTTTCTGACATGAAAACGTGAATGTGGAGAAGAAAAGTTTTAGTACCGAATCTGGCAATGGTATGTAATAAGGTTATTTGTGGACTCGCAGAATGGCAACACCTGGACCCATTCTAACAGGTCTGACCAGTAAGATTCTTTTGACTGCAAAATATCCCAGAGGAGGACGTGTCGCTGCCCTGAAATCTTGGAAGTGATATCACTTGTATCTTCAAACGTGTTCATTCCTGTTCCTTAGTGCTTTTAGTGGAAAAACATGAAGCGATCATTTCCTTTTGGATATACTTTACCCTTTACAGATCAAAAAGTGAATATGCATTCTGGGGCCGATGTACTTTCATCTCAAGTATCTGATTCATCAATGAATGAACTAGGTCCAAATAGCTTCCATTTGGGTGATACCAAATTTGCTGTTGTCTCTTGCTTCAAGGGAATTATCCGCGTGCATATTCGTCATTATTACAGAGATCAGCAGGGAGTGCTGCAGCCTTCCAGAGAGGGAGTTTCTTTGCTTCCTAAAGTCTGGAAAGCCTTCTACGAAGCAATTCCTAGCTTTCGCTCAAAGAACGCTAGCGATGTTATTATCGTTTCAAGAAGCCTTTTACTCTCCAAAGAAATTCGGGGAAACGAGAAATGTGTGAGTTTTCAAAATATGTTTCAAAAGAAAGACTGTGCTTTTCAACTAACTGCAACGCGCATTCTTCTCTCTGTGAAACAATTGGATCGACTGGAAGCTGTATCGGAGGAAATTACTGAAGGCATTAATGAAGGATTTGTTAATGAATCCCTCGATTATTTTGTGAAAGAAGAATTCGTGAAACGTGGAGCAGGAACCGATGAGAAATATTACGGCGATCCTGATAGATCTGAGAAAGTGAGCGAACTTACCGACAGAGTGGCTAAACATCTAAAAGTACTCATTTCGGAAAAAATAAAGAAAATGATGAATTGTTTTGGATGTGAAAACAACTTTGAAAATCAATTTGGGCATGAATGTATGACTATGAGTTTAAGTGAACGTTACGATCGGTATTTCCTAAACGCTTTATATGAAATCGACTGGAATAGATTCGGAGAAACTTTAACTTCGGAGAATATGTCCTTGAGGTATTTATTCTTTGATTTTGACGTTCTACGTTTTGTAAATACAACAACTCTGTACGAAACAGTACGGAGGCTTTATGTTAATGATAAATCTGATAGTTTTACATGTTAAAGAATATAAATATGTTTTGTATATATATATATGTATAATCAATAAATTCTTTGTTTATCTTTTTCAAATGTGTCTCTCTTTATTTTAAAATGTATAAGTACTTATTTTATTACTTTTCTTTTTTTTGTATTTGTATACATACTTTTACTTACTGCAGTGTCATTTGACACAGTTAGAATTGTATATTATACAGTCTGTTATTAGAACTAAAAAAAATGACAAACAAGTAACATATTTCTGTAAAAGACAAGTTTATTCAAACACAGACATGTACACAAAATAAACATTCCCTTACAAGCTTCCGTGTATTTAACATTTAACAGATTGCAAGTTCACAAATTGAATAGATTTGTAACATTGACATTTTTTTCTCTTTCAAAGATTTTCTGAAAACTTTCTAGAGATCTTTGACGCGGCTGTTTCTGTTTTGGAGAATGAATTGTAATTTTTCTTTCTCCAGGTAGATGTAATTCCATTGTATCATTACACATATTTAAAGAGTAATCATCAATGATTCCATCACTATCACAAATTGTTACATAACCTTTATCGAGTATCATTGTAAAGCCAAATATGAATGCTGAGATTCCCATGAAAATAAGAACAGAAAATGCTCTTCTCTGGATGAGTTCCATTGCTTGAAATGAGACATAGACCTTGATTATAATCAATATATACTGCTTGAAACTTGAAAGCCTCATCTACTTATGGATTTTTATAGCGGGGAAATAACTGATGATTTACAGAGGAAGCCAATTACAGACTCGTTTTGGGGTTGGGGTAGGCATCACTTCTTTCATTACCCTCACTGCCTTACCGAGTTGTTGAGGTATAGCAAATTTATTTTTTACAAAGGAACTGGGGAAGTTAATTTCCTTAAGTGCATCTTTAAACTGTTCTTGTCCATTCACGTACTTATCCATCTTTCTTTTTCGCACTAAACGGTCTATCAGGTCAACAATATTAGAACTTTTCACTATATTTTACCTTTATACACAAATTCTCCATTAGGCATCCAAGAAACAACCTCTTTATTGCGTTTTAAATAAAGAATAATATTTGTAGTTAATCCAATTAAGTTTTTGGGAACGGTCTTGAGCACCATCTCCTCCACATTTAACGTTCTTTCTTTCTCATTCGCAATATCTGTTTCCTTCTCTGGATTATCTGACAGTTCTGAATTAATTGATACAGATGGTGGATTCAATACATTCACGTTAATCCTCCTCTGCAATACTTGATTGTATAACTTAATTTTTTCATCATCATCCATTTTATTAACTAAAATACTTTTCATCTCACAATCTAATTCACTCAGCTGTTCGTCTGAAGGTATATGTCTTGATAATCTCTCCTCTGGAACTAAAATCATTTTCCTTGCATATTGCATGTTTTTACTTGTTAAGTAGAGTAGTCAAGACAGTGAGTGCTGCGGGAATTAAGATATTTAAAAATCCTCCTTTTTGAATAATAATTTTTCGCTTTTTAGTGAGGGTTACTTTTTTATCTGCTAGGTCTCTAAGCGTATGCTTATGACGAGAAAGTTTTTTCTTCTGTTCATCTGTTAAAGGAACATTCCCTTTTAAAGTGTTCAAACAACATTCAGCTATGCAATGGATGCTAGATTTCGGAAGATTTTTTAAAAAGGCTTTCCGACATTTTGTGGGGCATACAGTTAAAAGTCTCATCCGTTGCACGTCTCCTTCTGTTAAAGGCATGATGAACAATGAATTATTTGCAAGTTGGGAGTTTATTTATTTTAACTGATAAACACAAGTTTCTTCTCCTGGAAGGATTTTTGTACGCAGTCGCATACTCTCTTCTGTTTCAGATTTCAAATCTACAAGTAAATAGCTGAAAGGCTTTTTCGTGGCGTCCTCAAACACTTCAAGAAAAAAATGTAAATTTCGAGGGTAGAGTTGTCGACCGAGGTGTATAATTTGACTTACATCACGTCGCGATTTAAATAAAAACATGTAATGACAGTTTAATGAAATTTCTCTGAATTCTTTTCCTTTATGAAACAAATTTTGCGTTACAGTCATCACAGATAAATTCATATGATGAGATCCTTTTGTATACAAGTTTGTTATTCTTTTATCACTGCCACATTCAGAAATTAAATCGTCATATATAAAAAGTGTATTATATCCTAAATATTGCTTAAAGTTTTCGGGTATTCCCTCTACAAAGATGATATTCGGCATCTCATCGTATAACTTTTGATAGATTCCATAAAACCACACTATTTTATCAAGGGTAGGATGAATTATATCTGTGTGGCTGTTTATCAATTTTTTCAAAAAATGCGACTTGCCTGATGATGTAGGTCCACAGACAAGAGCAGTGAAAGGATGCTTTAAAGCGAATGAATTCATGGTTACAAATGACAGAAGTAAAGACTAGGGCGATTACTTATACTTTTTTTATTGAAATAAAGGTACATGTATATTCGAAATTTTTTTCACAAAGTTATACACACGTATATCATTATTTGTAGACTGTCTATCAAATAATTTAACAGTAAATTCCATAGATCTACTTCTAGATCTTTGATACAAAAAGTATACACAATATTGTCCACAAACAGCAGTTTTAACACTTTGAAGAGGTATGTCGTTGTAGACCACATGCGGAACTTTTTTGAAGTAGTCATGTATGTAGCCCAAAAAATACGAAGGTGGTTGACCGAACGAATCGAAAAACTCTACACTTGTTGGTGATTTCATATAAACAGCTAACCAATGAGTCCCTGGTTTGTGATGAGGATCGGTGTTTAAAATAAATGCAGCCGGAAAACTCTTAAAATTCTTGGGAATTCGATCACTTGGGAAAACTCCAACAAAATATAAACGTGTGTATGCATCACTTCGTAAAATGTTATTCAATTGTACCACATTCATATCGAAAAATCACACAAAATATTTCTAGACTTCGTAATTTCGATCACGTTTTGAAATTCTGCATATACCAGCACTGAAACAGTTTTCGGTAAAGCGTTTGCAAACTTTATTTCAATGCGAAGATTTCCTTGATGAATTAAATTTAAATGGTTGCCATCACCCAAGTCTGGTGTTAAGTCAAAGGCATATAGCGTGTACCCTTCGGAAAACTCATCTCTGTTAATATAGATACCTTTATTGGATGAGAGTTTTTCACTTCCTAGGAGCAAACTATTGTAAGCACGAATAAATTGGCCGTCGGCATAATTAGGATCCAAGGGTTTGTAGCTGATAGGATTTCCATCTACGTAAACGCCTATGAAATTTACATGGTTATGCTTGAGGTAAAATGGGTTTGTTGGGTAAGTGCCACTAAATGAATCATGATCGACACATGTTACAACTATCCGTTTCGGGAGTTGCCCAGAAAATATGTTATCCTGTGAAAATGAGAAAGAACCTTTCGATACTGAATATAGCTTACACAAAACTCGATCCATTGGATATTTTGCAGATGATTTTTCTAAGGCTTTGGCATGTCCAATTAAAACACCTGGACTGACTTTCACTTTCCGGATGAAAAGGGATGCATGTTCAATAACAACGTCATAATTTGCTTTTTGAGGAGCAATGAGACAAAACTCCGGTTTGCTGCGTATTAACTTTAACTTTAAGTCTACCAAGTTGAGTAATAGACGATCTTGATAAAACAAGTCGCAATGTAAATTTCCAATCATATCTAAAACTTTACTCTTTTCAATCATAGAAGCCCGTTTCTTCAACCCTGCATTTTCACTTGAAGGATCGGTTTCATCAAAGTGTCCTGCTGTATCTTTGTAGAAGCATTCTGAAGTTAGGAAGCTTTTCTTATAATCAGAGCCGTAATTGATCAAAGTCTCAATGTAAGCTCGGTAAGGGTAAGTGTTACTGGATGATGAAATTAGACGCTCATTCAAACTCACATCGACTTGGGAAAATAACGAGTGAAGAAATAAGTTACATGGAGCAACTTTTTCATTTTCTGGTAAAACTGCATTGTCCTTTACAACTTTAACTTTTACATAGAGTTGGGTTGCTGATAAATCGATGTATTCCTCACCACTACCAGATATGTTGAATTCGATAGGTCCACCATCACGAATATTAGCTATGGGATAAAATTCAGACCACTGCCCTTTTTCAATAGCTGTTTGAGTCGGTGGCATAAGAAATAAGTCCAGTTCAGATTTCACAGAGGGTAGGGAATCATTTCGTATTAAGGCCATGCTAAAGATTATGAGAATATGTCAGGTGCACACAGCTTGCGATACTTCTTTCGAATGATGCGTTTCTTATTTGTGCGTTTCCTTTTATTTCCTCCAACCATTGATTTCACTCGAGTGGATACTTTATCGGTTAAAGTTTTCGTTGCTTCTTTAGCTCGGTCTTTGATAGCTGACTTTACATCTTTACCTTGCAAGTAATCATTTGCAATATCCACCCCAGATCGAAGTGCTTGCTTTCCCAATGCTTTCGCACCTGATTTAAATAAAGGAAAAACCATCCTAAACATGCTTCGAAAAATTCCACCCAAGCCACTTCCTTTCTGCAGAGTAATATGCCTTTGTAATATGACAAGCCATTACCTGCTTGCTGAGTATAATAGTCTTCAAATGTTTTGGTGCAACAACGATAAGGTTGATACATTTTGTTCTAGAGATTACAAATATCTCAAGCGAAAATGTAGTTTCACTATCAACTTCCCGCGTTCAAATGAGACGTAACGACCAGTGTGTGTCCTTATAACGATTTCAATCGAGTCAAAATTTTTTCTGGAAACTGATAAATAATGAGGTCTCTCAAATTGTTCTTGAATCATGTCACCATCTCTTCCCTTCACTGTCAGAGTTCGTAAAAGAGGAGCTAAGACCCCACCAACAAATTCAGGCTGAATGATATCGGTGTAAACGTACAGCAAATGTAAATCAACATTAGGATCCGCAACAAAAGGACTCTCAGTGATTACTGTATCTATGCCTCCATTTCCTGGAATAATATTTTCTCCAATCACTTTATTAGGTTCAAAACCTAAGTTTTCAGCTAATCCCTTGGATAATCGCAGTTTTGCTCCGTTAGTGAGCTGCAACACCACCTTTTTTGTGTGTTTGTTATATTTCATTTGAATTTTTATGTGCTTCGGAAATGCATTTAAAATGTCAATCGGAGAATCATAAAATCCGCACGCTATTTTTCCATTCGTTTTTACTCCGTTTCCTAAATCATATTCGAAAGAATTTTCACCATCAATAATGTTATTCCACATTCTGGGATAAATTATTTCAACTAATCCAACTTCCCATTCACCTGAGAGTTCTAGACGTTTGGGGAGTTTCGTGTAGAAGTGAGACATTGTGTTGCCAGGATAAAACTCGATAGAGCTGTCGCTGGGCAGTGTGACGTAGAAACTCATTGTGGGTTATGGAAGCGAAACAAATTTAATGAGCAGACTCAATTTATCGAAAATAAGTCTTTGGAATGAATCCAGGCGTTAAATTTGCGAGGATAACCTCTAAACTTGACAAAGTATTCCAAACGTTTCTTAACTACTCTCTTCTTTAAAATTTTCTCAACATGAAAAGAATGCGATTTTTTAACTTTCTGCAGTTCTTCTGAGTAAAATGTACCAGTGATTATTTCTCCCATTAAATCTTTTATCTTATATACTGGTAGCTTTCTACGTATACAACGCTGAATCGTAAATATTTCCTCGGACCAATTATTTTCATATCCTTTCTCAAATGTTAATTTAGTCTTTGCAACCCTAACGAAGTCTCCAACCTGAAATTTGAATGGAATCTCCTTAACATTCGTTTTATTTACATCTCCATATAAGGTATTCCACACTTGTTTTTGATTTTCAACTGTTACATTAATAGGTTCTTTTTTTATGCTGCGATGGAGTGTATGATTATAACTGTGTACGAGTTGGTCTAAGACATCTATAAATCGATAGGTGTTTTTATTGGTAAAGTATTTCCACATTTTCGTTTTCAAAGTACGATTGAATCTTTCAACAACACTAGCTTTGGTTTCATTATTTGTCGTGAAAAACTTTACTTGGACAGATTTTAAATAAGATTGAAATGATTTATTTGTAAATTCAGTTCCTTGATCTGTTTGTAATTTTTTCGGTTTTCTTTCCTTGAAAATTGACTTAAATGCATTTACAATGCTAGATCCATTTTTCCGTTTCAAAGGTATGACCCATGCATATTTAGAAAAAATATCTATACATGTTAACAGATATCGATAACCATCGTTGTATTTTACAACACTTAACATGTCTACTAAATCCGATTGCCATTGAAAATCGATTCCCCCAACAATAACTCTGTTTCGCAGAAAGTTGCGACGAACGCTTTTATGTAGGGTGTATGCATTCTGACTCTCCAACCATTCTTTGATAGTCTTTTTTGGAACTTTCCCTTTCATTGCTTGATACAAGGCATTTATTCCACCAAAGCTCCCTGGTAAGCTAGGGTCTTCATAATACTGAGCTAACTCGTCTTTACCCATTCAGTCCAGTTACAGAGATGCAACTTCTGTTACTTTACTGATATTTCTACTAGAAATAGTAAAAAAACTCAAACTATACTTCCTTAATTTCATCTACTTTCTATCAAAAAATATATATAAATCTTGTCCAATGGTAGATTATATATATCATGCTTTCAAAATAGTGGTAGAGAAATCAGTTTTCTAATGCAATAACTTTTTCATAACAAATTGCAGATTGTAACCATAACATGAGAAAAATACTTGTTTGTAAGTTTAAATAAAGAGAGAAACATTTTTTTAAAGAAAAAAAAATCGTTTATTAAATAATCATAATCAGAGCATGTATGTAAACAATAATGTACCCCTCAATAGTAAACTGACCCATATGGCCAAGTCATTAATACTTCTTTTTTCTTTTTTTTTATAAGCATAATTCCATGTTCCTTGACAAAACACAATGAATTTCTGGAGTAAAGTTAGGGAAAATATTTTTAACATCTAGTATAGTAACACATAGAATTTATATATATATATATATATATATATATATATATATATATATATATATATATATATATATATATATATATATATATATATATATATATATATATATATATATATATATATATATATATATATATATATATATATATATATATATATATATATATATATATAATACATCTCATATTAATTTTTTTAAATCAAATACAAAAGCAATCAGTACAGCAAAATACGAAAGCATTCAGTATAGCACAATACGAAAGAATTTAGAGCAAATATACATATATACATTACATCAGACAAGCGAGTAATGCCCCCAAGGTAGCGTATGAATACCATCATCGAGAACGTATCGTTTGGAATCAGTGGAGGAGAGGGCAAGTTTATTTTGGGTTATTGAATACAAAGTATGATGCTTGGATTTGATTAGATTCATCTTTGCATGCTTATTTCGTTTATGTAATAGGCATTTTAGATAGTCATCAAAGTTAATGCTTTGTTCAATTGACTGTTTTTTGATGCCTTTCAGTTTCTTAACTACCTTCCTACCTTCGACTTTGTACGAGTACATTTTTGACCTTAACCCTACGAATTCGGTCATAATACTACCACTATTCTCGTCCTTCATTTTACCTACTATTTTCTTATTTAATTTGGGAATATCATATTTATTGTTTTCTGGGAAATCTGAAGTGTCATAAAGGTCCAAATTTTTTTTAATATCTTCGAAAAAATCATTTGTGCGAATATGATAAATAAAAGAGTCCGTATCAGTATATAATAGTTTTGCTTTTACGTCATATTCATTTTTTATCACATTATAGTGAAAATCAGTCATTAAAGTTTTGGATATATCCAGTATTGACATACCAATACAGATGGGTTTGTTAAAAATTAGTTTAGTTTTTTGCATATGAATGGCTACTAAATTTTCTGAAAAAATTGTCCTGCGATTAAAATTAGGTTTAGCTATCAATTTTGAAGCGGACTTTTCGTTTGAGCATAACCGAATGTCAACTCTTCGTCGAATATTTTCGATGGTTTTTCCAAATATAGAGTTGTTCATGAGTTTAAAAAAATCTTTTTCAAAAGAGTTTTTAGCTATTGCTCTCATATTTGTATTCAGTTCTATATAAATTTTTAACCAATCTGTTTCTATAAATTTTATAGCTCTGTTAATTTTTTTTAATTTTAGACCTAAATCCAAATAATGCAAAAGAGATTTATGATGAATAACATACCTCTCCTTGTGAGTGAGCGTTAGTAGTAAGCGATTTTCCTTATACCCAGGAGGAACGGCATTTAGGGCAGCTAATGGATAATCACTATGTAGATCATGGAGTTCCTGTGGATACTCCGTCCACATCTAAAATGTATCCATTTTGGTCATCATTACGCAGTGTATCTATATCAATAATGTTGCACCACTCAAATCCTTTGAGAGGTAGTTTCTGGGACATCGCCCAACCATACAAATTATTGGCGTCTAGGTAGAGAAGGTAGCTGGAGGGCTGAGAATCATCATAATTAGACATATATTTATTATTTGCTTTAGCATGTCGATGAGAACATTGAGAAACTCCTCCCCTGATTCCTTGTTCGACAAACATAAGCATGTCATAATCTGTTAAAAGTTCTATTTTCACTCCGGTACTCTTCAACATGGCATCCCAAGATAGTCCTGGAGCGGTATAATACCATGCAGGATCTAGCTTGTAGGATGCCATGCATAGTTTTCGAAAATTTTCGAAAACGTCGCAGAGCAGTAAAACATCAGTTTTAACATATAAGTCCGAATATTCTCCGAGGGTTTTAATGTTGAAAGATTTCCACACATTTTTTGCATGAGCGTAATCACTATCCGTAGTTGCTGTTTTATTTAACACATTATAAAATTTTTCTTGAGATGGAAGTTGTGTTTCGGAAAATTTATCCATGGAATCCATGTAATCATACGGGTACACACCCTTTCTTATCATAAGTTTCCAATTTGAAGGAAAATGATTCTTCGTATGGTGAAATTCATGTTGTAGGAGATTATTCGCGAGGGTATCTAAACTACTGGCCATGAATTTCATTGTGTCCAAAAACCTCAAATTAAATTTATTCCCGGTTTTTTTGCTAATCGAGATGTATCTTTCTTCTGTATTCGGAATCACGGTTATGTTTTTAGAGTCCTCAGTAGTATACGGGTGCCTATAGGCGGCGGAAGTGACGTCATACCACGTGACCGGAAGTGGGCGGGGCCAAGTGACGTCATACCACGTGACCGGAAGTGGGCGGGGGTCAAGTGACGTCACACCACGTGACCGGAAGTGGGCGTGTCCGAATGACGTGACGTATTGTTTGTTTACATTTTGGACTTGGAACTTTTTTTTGTCATCGTGCAGGCGTTGAGTTGTTTCAAGATGGCGTCGTTTTGTTGGAGTTGTGTTGCCATGGTGATGAATCACTCGTAGTGCCATCTGGTGGAGAAATTCGAAACCCCATTATTTTTAATTAAAAAGGAATTTCGTGGATCCGAACCGAGGACCATAGGATCCGAAGTCAAGTGCGCTATCCGTTAGGCTGTAAGAGAGTTAACTATGGGCGGTGAATTAATGTAGTGTTGGATTTTTTTTTCTCTTTTGGACTTGTATTTTTTCTTAGTATTAGGAATGGGTTATTTTTAGAAAATGGTTTGAATAATTGCATAGGGGTTTTAATAAATGCTTTTTCAAAATGACTTATGGCGCCATCTGGTGATTTTAAAAGTAATTAATCTAAGGAACGAATTGATTTCTTAATGTTTTTACTTTATTCATGACCGGTGACGTCAGTGTGTTTACGTTTGGGACTTGGATTTTTTTTCCTTCTGAGATTTCGATGTGACGTCACGATTATGTCCATCGAGCAAGTCTGAACTTGAAAAAGTCTACTCACAATTCTTTATGTTATGAGTATGGTAAATTGTTTACAGATCGTGAAGACTGGGCATACTTCCGTCGATTGGAAAACGAATTAACGTATTAAAAAAAGACGAAATTTAGAAATTTTAGGTCAAAAATATACTGTGCCTTGTCAACTTGTAGCATACGAAGACGAAGGAATAAGCTATACTTTTAGTGGGTCTTCTATTGCAGCCAAGCCTTGATCTCCTTAAGTATTGGAAATAAAGGGAGAAATGGAGCGAATAATTGGTGCAAGATTTAATTTTGAGTTGGTGAACCGTTATAAAGATGGTAAGGACTGCATAGTTGCCCATAAAAACAACGAGAAGGACTTGGAACTTTATGCACCCATAGCGTCTGTTTCATTTGGGCAGAAAAGACAATTTGTGTTTTCTAACTACAATTGTTTAAAAATTGTTCTGGAAAATGGAAGTTTGCTTGGAATGAAGTATCCAACAAACCAATTTTGGTTTCACAAGTTTCGTAAAATTCTAGCGTAAATAAGCAATAATCCACTTATGTGCCCCCGAACTGGAACACATATACTGTATTTTGGATTGTTTGTTTTTTATTACATAGTTTTATAAATTGTCTTAAAATGCAAGATCTGAAATGAAATTTTTCTATGCTATAAAGATTTATGGTTTTTTTTTAAGTTAGATGTTTTTACTCAAAAATTAATTATACATTAGATGCTATAAGACCTATTTTTTAACAGAAATTTTGTTTTAATTAATATACACTTAAGTAAGAGTAAAATTTTTGAAACTTTATAAGACCCATACTATGAATACGTTTTCTTGTACATTTGAAGAAGTTTTAGTATAAAAACCATTTATCCTATAAATCTAAATTAAATGTTATTTTTTAAATTCTCTTTCCTTGCATATTATTTTTTTACTTTGAATAAATCTTCATAAATTTTAGTGATTTAATTTATATTATATAGATTTACAAACCTGTTTTTGGATGAAATATAAGGATTTTATGTTTTAAAAGTTAATGTTTTTACTCAAAAATTAATTATATATTAAATACTATTACACATATTTTTAATGTTGAAGATTTTAGAAAACATTTTACAATTGAAACATATGCATTACATATTATGACAAACACTTAAATGGAGATCCATAAGGGAATATTGGAAATCTTTTTAATGCTTACACCTTTCTATTTTAAATAAACTTTTGCTTGTCTTACCACATACACTGTATTTTGGATTATTTGATTTTTATTACCCATGGTCTTATAAATTTTCTTTTAAAATACAAGATCTGAAATGAAATTTTCCTTGATTTTAAGATTTATGTTTTACTCAAAAATTAATTATACATTAGATGCTATAGCACATATTTTATTACAGAATTTTTTAATATTATACACTTAAGTGAGCGTAAAATTTTTGAAACTTTACAAGACCCATATTATGAACATGTTTCCTTACACATTTGAAGTAGTGAAAAATAGTATTAAAACCCTTTATCCTGTAAAATCTAAATTAAATATTATTTTTAATTAATCTTTCCTTGCATATTATTGTTTACTTTAAATACATTTTCATTAATTTTAGTGATTTTATTTATATTATAAAGATTTACAAATTGTTTTTAACAAAATTTTCTTTGATATAAGGATTTTATATTTTAAAAGTTAGATGTTTTTTACACAAAAATTAATTATATATCAAATACTATTGCACGTATTATAACATTGAAGATTTTTAGAAAACGTTTAACAATTGAAATATATACTTTAAATATTATTACAAACATTTAAATGCAATTTGCTTTTTATTTTTAATTTTACAATTGAGACATTTTTAAAAGTTTGGTTCTTAAAGTGTGTGTTTTATGCATAGTAAAAAAATTATTATAAAAAACCTGTAAGAGTAAAAAGAATTTTATGCATTAATTTCAAACTTTACAAGACCCATACCATGTTTCCGTGCACATTTGAAGTAGTGAAATATAGAATTAAAAACCATTTGTCCTTGAAGTTCTAAATTAAAAGTTATTTTTCTTTAATGCTTTTTCAAACCACACATTTTACTAAATATGAACTTTTATTTATTTGAAAACCTTATGCACATCGTACAATTAAATTGCACCGCAAAATACCAATACTGTACGAAGCTATGAAGTATTTTACAAGATACTTTGGTACTGTTTTCTTAATTTTAAGTGTTCTACATTGCTATGTTAAATGGATAGTAAGTGGTTTTTCTATTTTTGAAAATAATGTGTGCACATCTGTGCTGCTAAGCAAATTAACTTTTGCCCTTTTCTTGATATTTAATGCATAATCTAAATATTTACTGACACCGCTGATAGTTTTACCCATGAGTAAAATTAAATAATAACTGAAAATTTTAAGTATTAATGTGAATTTTAAAATGAACAAATATTATTAAAATAATGGATTAAATCTGAATTTTATGTATTCCTAAAACAATCTCTGCAAAAACCAGCACAGACAATTCTTAAACAGATTGAAGGAAGCCACATGGAAACAAAGTTAATGGAAGCACTTTTTATAGAAAAAAACATAGTTCATATATTTTACACAAGTAATACATTGTAGTGTAAAAAATAACTTTAGTTTTTTACATACTTGCACAGACGCATATTTCCGACAAGCCAATTATTCGATGCCGCCACCTAAACTTTTGGGCAATGCAAATTATTTTTGTGATGACCACATGATAGTTTTTGGAAATCAAGTTGATATTCGGAAGTAATACATCTAAGCGTTTCTTTTCCATATGACCACCTTTGTAAGCAACTAGGTACTGAGTGGCCCTCTTGGTCTGATCGTACAATTCTAAAAGCTTAGAGTCTAAACTTTCTAAGGGAGCACAATTTGCTATGTCATGAGACAGAAATGAAGAGTACATACGTAATTTTTAACATATCACACAGTTGTACGATCTTTGGCACTAAGTTTATGCTCAGACGATAAGTTAAAACGAATACTTGAAGCTACTTGCGATTTTTTTACAGCGATGTATGCATATTTACGTACTAAGAAGCTTTCTTGAGTCTGAAATCCATCAAAATCCACAATTTCACAAATATTAAGCATTGCTATTGAAAAGCGTTAGCTGTTCTTGGAAAAATAATTGTAAACTGGAGGCCACGAAGAACTGGACTATATAACACCATACACTTACTAATCATACTAATCAGTAAAGTTAAAATTTATCTTTTGCGTTCCATAGTTACTCACAAAAGATAAGACTAAGTGAAGAATGTACATACTCAGAAAACATGGTGTTTGTGATAATGCGCGAAATAAAATTTTGTGTTATAATACAAGAAGATTTTAACGAAAGGATATACTTAAATGTGCGTTTGATTTTTTTTACTCTACCACGTTTATGCGCTGAATGCAATTCAATTCTACGACTAAACTTGAGCAAGAAAAAAATATAACCAAATATAATTTATAAGAGAAACGCATTTTGACTTTCTTTAAAACGAGAACTTTAAAGTATACTGAATTCTCTTGATTCTGCAGTTTTATGTTTTTTCTAAAATTACATCAACGAATTGAATTATTTATTTGTGGGCACACACAAGTCTTTGCCCTTGTTGAAAGGAAACTAGTATCTTTGACAAGTATCAGATTTTTAAAAATTGATTAAGAGAAGAACCTTTTTTCATGGAATTTAATTCAATCTGCACCATAATTTTACACTTAAGAGTAATAGAGCATAATATAGTTTTAAGGAAAATGAATAACCATTATGCAAATTTGAAGCCAAAAGTTCCAAGCATGTCTATGCGCCTATCTACGTTTAGAGATTGGCCAACGCACAGACGTTGACCTTAGAGACCTAGCCGAAAACGGATTGTATTATACTGGTGTCTTGGACGTGATCAGGTGCTATTGGTGTGGCGAAGGGGCTTGAAAATTGGTAAAAAGAAGATGTAGTGAGACACAAACACAAAGTTTTATCCAAAATGTTTGGTAGCCCATAGATGAAATTGTACAGGTGCTGGATGAAATCAACAACAATAATACCAATGATTTTATAAAAAACCCGATGTATAGCTTTACCCCTTATACAACGACAAGGACGAACGACTTTGAAAAATTTGCAAGGAATCGGAAAATGAATGCTACTTTACAGCCTTGCGGTCATTTGGTGACATGCATGAGATGTACGAAGAGTCTTTCAACGTGTCCTATGTGCCGAACCAATATTTTGCACAAAATTTTAAAACGTACATTTGTTACTAAACTGTCTATTTATTAGTACATGCAGTAGATGCAATTTCAAGTGATATACTGAACATGGTGAGGAAGAAAATCCAATTGTAAAAGGGTGGTATTGAGTTGCAAGTTATTAAATTGGCACAAGTGCTTCAGTAAAAAGATTAGTAAGGAAGTTTGATATTCTAAAACCCTAAGACTCTTTATTAAGGAAAAAGTCGTGTAGGAAAGACTTATACACCCTTATAAATATATTGACTATTTTAATTATTAGTCGTTTGTTCATTACATGTTAAACCTATTTACTAAAGAAATTTAAAGAGTGCCTTAAACAGGAGTTACTAAATGCTTTTCGGCACATAGGACACGTTGAAAGACTCTTCGTACATCTCATGCATGTCACCAAATGACCGCAAGGCTGTAAAGTAGCATTCATTTTCCGATTCCTTGCAAATTTTTCAAAGTCGTTCGTCCTTGTCGTTGTATAAGGGGTAAAGCTATACATCGGGTTTTTTATAAAATCATTGGTATTATTGTTGTTGATTTCATCCAGCACCTGTACAATTTCATCTATGGGCTACCAAACATTTTGGATAAAACTTTGTGTTTGTGTCTCACTACATCTTCTTTTTACCAATTTTCAAGCCCCTTCGCCACACCAATAGCACCTGATCACGTCCAAGACACCAGTATAATACAATCCGTTTTCGGCTAGGTCTCTAAGGTCAACGTCTGTGCGTTGGCCAATCTCTAAACGTAGATAGGCGCATAGACATGCTTGGAACTTTTGGCTTCAAATTTGCATAATGGTTATTCATTTTCCTTAAAACTATATTATGCTCTATTACTCTTAAGTGTAAAATTATGGTGCAGATTGAATTAAATTCCATGAAAAAAGGTTCTTCTCTTAATCAATTTTTAAAAATCTGATACTTGTCAAAGATACTAGTTTCCTTTCAACAAGGGCAAAGACTTGTGTGTGCCCACAAATAAATAATTCAATTCGTTGATGTAATTTTAGAAAAAACATAAAACTGCGGAATCAAGAGAATTCAGTATACTTTAAAGTTCTCGTTTTAAAGAAAGTCAAAATGCGTTTCTCTTATAAATTATATTTGGTTATATTTTTTTCTTGCTCAAGTTTAGTCGTAGAATTGAATTGCATTCAGCGCATAAACGTGGTAGAGTAAAAAAAATCAAACGCACATTTAAGTATATCCTTTCGTTAAAATCTTCTTGTATTATAACACAAAATTTTATTTCGCGCATTATCACAAACACCATGTTTTCTGAGTATGTACATTCTTCACTTAGTCTTATCTTTTGTGAGTAACTATGGAACGCAAAAGATAAATTTTAACTTTACTGATTAGTATGATTAGTAAGTGTATGGTGTTATACAGTCCAGTTCTTCGTGGCCTCCAGTTTACAATTATTTTTCCAAGAACAGTTAACGCTTTTCAATAGCAATGCTTAATATTTGTGAAATTGTGGATTTTGATGGATTTCAGACTCAAGAAAGTTTCTTAGTACGTAAATATGCATACATCGCTGTAAAAAAATCGCAAGTAGCTTCAAGTATTCGTTTTAACTTATCGTCTGAGCATAAACTTAGTGCCAAAGATCGTACAACTGTGTGATATGTTAAAAATTACGTATGTACTCTTCATTTCTGTCTCATGACATAGCAAATTGTGCTCCCTTAGAAAGTTTAGACTCTAAGCTTTTAGAATTGTACGATCAGACCAAGAGGGCCACTCAGTACCTAGTTGCTTACAAAGGTGGTCATATGGAAAAGAAACGCTTAGATGTATTACTTCCGAATATCAACTTGATTTCCAAAAACTATCATGTGGTCATCACAAAAATAATTTGCATTGCCCAAAAGTTTAGGTGGCGGCATCGAATAATTGGCTTGTCGGAAATATGCGTCTGTGCAAGTATGTAAAAAACTAAAGTTATTTTTTACACTACAATGTATTACTTGTGTAAAATATATGAACTATGTTTTTTTCTATAAAAAGTGCTTCCATTAACTTTGTTTCCATGTGGCTTCCTTCAATCTGTTTAAGAATTGTCTGTGCTGGTTTTTGCAGAGATTGTTTTAAGAATACATAAAATTCGGATTTAATCCATTATTTTAATAATATTTGTTCATTTTAAAATTCATATTAATACTTAAAATTTTCAGTTATTATTTAATTTTACTCATGGGTAAAACTATCAGCGGTGTCAGTAAATATTTAGATTATGCATTAAATATCAAGAAAAGGGCAAAAGTTAATTTGCTTAGCAGCACAGATGTGCACACATTATTTTCAAAAACAGAAAAACCACTTACTATCCATTTAACATAGCAATGTAGAACACTTAAAATTAAGAAAACAGTACCAA
This sequence comes from Meta bourneti, assembly GCA_933210815.1. Classification (NCBI taxonomy): domain Eukaryota; kingdom Metazoa; phylum Arthropoda; class Arachnida; order Araneae; family Tetragnathidae; genus Meta; species Meta bourneti. The sequence goes on along the minus strand of OW119926.1, from coordinate 73,299,746 downwards.
AGTATCTTGTAAAATACTTCATAGCTTCGTACAGTATTGGTATTTTGCGGTGCAATTTAATTGTACGATGTGCATAAGGTTTTCAAATAAATAAAAGTTCATATTTAGTAAAATGTGTGGTTTGAAAAAGCATTAAAGAAAAATAACTTTTAATTTAGAACTTCAAGGACAAATGGTTTTTAATTCTATATTTCACTACTTCAAATGTGCACGGAAACATGGTATGGGTCTTGTAAAGTTTGAAATTAATGCATAAAATTCTTTTTACTCTTACAGGTTTTTTATAATAATTTTTTTACTATGCATAAAACACACACTTTAAGAACCAAACTTTTAAAAATGTCTCAATTGTAAAATTAAAAATAAAAAGCAAATTGCATTTAAATGTTTGTAATAATATTTAAAGTATATATTTCAATTGTTAAACGTTTTCTAAAAATCTTCAATGTTATAATACGTGCAATAGTATTTGATATATAATTAATTTTTGTGTAAAAAACATCTAACTTTTAAAATATAAAATCCTTATATCAAAGAAAATTTTGTTAAAAACAATTTGTAAATCTTTATAATATAAATAAAATCACTAAAATGAATGAAAATGTATTTAAAGTAAACAATAATATGCAAGGAAAGATTAATTAAAAATAATATTTAATTTAGATTTTACAGGATAAAGGGTTTTAATACTATTTTTCACTACTTCAAATGTGTAAGGAAACATGTTCATAATATGGGTCTTGTAAAGTTTCAAAAATTTTACGCTCACTTAAGTGTATAATATTAAAAAATTCTGTAATAAAATATGTGCTATAGCATCTAATGTATAATTAATTTTTGAGTAAAACATAAATCTTAAAATCAAGGAAAATTTCATTTCAGATCTTGTATTTTAAAAGAAAATTTATAAGACCATGGGTAATAAAAATCAAATAATCCAAAATACAGTGTATGTGGTAAGACAAGCAAAAGTTTATTTAAAATAGAAAGGTGTAAGCATTAAAAAGATTTCCAATATTCCCTTATGGATCTCCATTTAAGTGTTTGTCATAATATGTAATGCATATGTTTCAATTGTAAAATGTTTTCTAAAATCTTCAACATTAAAAATATGTGTAATAGTATTTAATATATAATTAATTTTTGAGTAAAAACATTAACTTTTAAAACATAAAATCCTTATATTTCATCCAAAAACAGGTTTGTAAATCTATATAATATAAATTAAATCACTAAAATTTATGAAGATTTATTCAAAGTAAAAAAATAATATGCAAGGAAAGAGAATTTAAAAAATAACATTTAATTTAGATTTATAGGATAAATGGTTTTTATACTAAAACTTCTTCAAATGTACAAGAAAACGTATTCATAGTATGGGTCTTATAAAGTTTCAAAAATTTTACTCTTACTTAAGTGTATATTAATTAAAACAAAATTTCTGTTAAAAAATAGGTCTTATAGCATCTAATGTATAATTAATTTTTGAGTAAAAACATCTAACTTAAAAAAAAACCATAAATCTTTATAGCATAGAAAAATTTCATTTCAGATCTTGCATTTTAAGACAATTTATAAAACTATGTAATAAAAAACAAACAATCCAAAATACAGTATATGTGTTCCAGTTCGGGGGCACATAAGTGGATTATTGCTTATTTACGCTAGAATTTTACGAAACTTGTGAAACCAAAATTGGTTTGTTGGATACTTCATTCCAAGCAAACTTCCATTTTCCAGAACAATTTTTAAACAATTGTAGTTAGAAAACACAAATTGTCTTTTCTGCCCAAATGAAACAGACGCTATGGGTGCATAAAGTTCCAAGTCCTTCTCGTTGTTTTTATGGGCAACTATGCAGTCCTTACCATCTTTATAACGGTTCACCAACTCAAAATTAAATCTTGCACCAATTATTCGCTCCATTTCTCCCTTTATTTCCAATACTTAAGGAGATCAAGGCTTGGCTGCAATAGAAGACCCACTAAAAGTATAGCTTATTCCTTCGTCTTCGTATGCTACAAGTTGACAAGGCACAGTATATTTTTGACCTAAAATTTCTAAATTTCGTCTTTTTTTAATACGTTAATTCGTTTTCCAATCGACGGAAGTATGCCCAGTCTTCACGATCTGTAAACAATTTACCATACTCATAACATAAAGAATTGTGAGTAGACTTTTTCAAGTTCAGACTTGCTCGATGGACATAATCGTGACGTCACATCGAAATCTCAGAAGGAAAAAAAATCCAAGTCCCAAACGTAAACACACTGACGTCACCGGTCATGAATAAAGTAAAAACATTAAGAAATCAATTCGTTCCTTAGATTAATTACTTTTAAAATCACCAGATGGCGCCATAAGTCATTTTGAAAAAGCATTTATTAAAACCCCTATGCAATTATTCAAACCATTTTCTAAAAATAACCCATTCCTAATACTAAGAAAAAATACAAGTCCAAAAGAGAAAAAAAAATCCAACACTACATTAATTCACCGCCCATAGTTAACTCTCTTACAGCCTAACGGATAGCGCACTTGACTTCGGATCCTATGGTCCTCGGTTCGGATCCAAGAAATTCCTTTTTAATTAAAAATAATGGGGTTTCGAATTTCTCCACCAGATGGCACTACGAGTGATTCATCACCATGGCAACACAACTCCAACAAAACGACGCCATCTTGAAACAACTCAACGCCTGCACGATGACAAAAAAAATTCCAAGTCCAAAATGTAAACAAACGATACGTCACGTCATTCGGACACGCCCACTTCCGGTCACGTGGTGTGACGTCACTTGTCCCGCCCACTTCCGGTCACGTGGTCTGACGTCACTTCCGCCGCCTATAGGCACCCGTATACTACTGTCCTCCGCTAATTCCCGAATAAAAAGATGCGAGTCATAACCTGCGAGGTTATGGAGAAAAACCGGGATAAAATTTGGCAGTTTGTAGTTGAAATTACATGACGCATGTGCCGGTCCTCGGTAATTCCCAGTCACATGGTCATGATCCCTCACTTTTATGTCTCCAGCTGAGATTGGCTTCTGACAGATGAAGCACACATTTGATTCATGGAGTTTTTTCTGCGACTCATTCAATTCCTTCATCGGCACAAAGTTTGTGTACTTTGATTCGATGATCTGCGCCTCCATCTGAAGGCATTCTATGAATTTCCGCGAAGCATCTTCTCCTCTATAAACTACCGGAGGTTTGGTTTCTCCTCGACCGACTACGTAATAGCAGAAGCTTACAGGCTTGTGCTTTTCGTACACGTTAGTGTATGAGCAATCATCATCAAAAGGAGCACAGGTGGATACTTTTTCAGTCAATGTTTCAAAATCAGCATAAATAACGTAAGGCACGTATTGAGAATGCTTGAAATTATTAAAAAAAACCCACTTCTTCTCTTCAGAAGGCATCTCTATTTTGCAAGGAACATTCATTTTGCAAAGCTCAGAGTGTAAAGTTAAACTATCGTTTGAACTAAAAAAGCTTAAACATCGTCTACAAATGAAATGTCTTCGCTTTCCTTTGGTTAATTGACTTGAAACAAGACGTGAAAGACTAGTAATTGTACAATAATGAGATTTTTCTTTCTCTTTAATAAATAAAAGATCAACGTGTTTATTTTTAATTTTGGGTGTGACTACTAATGGAAAAATCATCATATCTTTACAAAAAGAGTAAACGTTAATAGAAATATCATTATTGTTTTTTTCAAATATTTTTATTTCTTCTGGTTTTGTAGGGAAACTTATCCCAGAAAAGTTAAAAGCATCCTTAAAGTTGACATAGTTTGAAACTCTGGATGTATTTTGATCTGCTGGAAATAATGCAGCTAAAATGGCCCAACGAAAACATTCATTGTCTGAATTTCTAACATTTACAACCGCACGTTTTAATTTTATTTCATTTGGTAACTCTATAAAACTAGTTCCTCGTAAAGGTAAATATTTATTACATCGTATTTCCAATTTAACAATAGATTTAAGGGCCCAACCTGAATCCTTCATTTCAAATTCTTCGCTTTCTTTTAAAATTTTTTCTGAAGCAATACTGAAAGCGTAGTCAATTTCATTTATAGATAATAATGCAACATTTTTAGTTTTAAAAGAACACTCTTTGAAAAGTGAGCCTTCCGAGAAACGTTCATAGATACATATAAGTAGAAAATTTACCTTTACTGCATTCTGCTGATGAACAATTTCTGTAATTAGTTCCACAGCTGCGCTCCTCTTTGCCTCCATAAACTCGAAGACATCTAGTATGCCTTGCGGGTTCGAAAGAGTCCAAGTAGAGAGACGATTTCCAAACGCACTCTCTTTCCGTCGCACAGTTCGAGAAGAAGCTCCACTCGTTGATGTCGATGCTTCAGGTTTCACTCCACCCGCTGATGTTGATGGTCCAGGATTCACTCCACCCGTTGATGGTCCAGGATTCACATTATTACCCCCTTGAAAGTTTTCACTGCGTCTGGGCCGCTTGCTTTTCTCAGGGTTAGCCTCGCAGGGTTTTTTTCTTTTTGGAGGTTGTTGATGGAGGCTTTTTTTATGTCGCGTAAGTGCGTCAAGTCTTGAAAATGCCTTATTGCACACATCACAACGGAAATCATTGTTTTCGTGTACACTGGCTACGTGTCGCTGAAGGGTTGATTTTCTATTAAAGTTTCGCTCACATAATATGCACGGAAATGACTCCTCGTTATGCACGGAAGAAACATGACGTTCCAAATTAAACTTGGAGCTGTAGGTGTTGCTGCAAAGTCCACAAACGTGTGTATTCATTACATATGGTATACTGGCTTGCAAAGTTCTATGAGAAAAATGAGAATGCGTCCCTCTCTCACACACAGGTTAAGTATAAGAGGCAGGAAAATGAGAAAGCGCTACACACGCTCACAGGATAGAATGAGAATGCGAAACGACTACACGTACTATCTTGAAATACAGGTAGGGGCCAATCCCTTGGAATGCAGGACAAGTACGTACAATGCTTTGGAATGCAGGAGGGTAGATAACAAAAGGCTAGTTTCTGACATGAAAGAGGGGTGTACTCAATGCCTTGGAGTTCAGAAGGGTAGATGACAAAAGGACTGGTTTCAGGACGAATCGGCCTCAGAAAGCATATCCACTTTTTGATCTGTAAAGGGTAAAGTATATCCAAAAGGAAATGATCGCTTCATGTTTTTCCACTAAAAGCACTAAGGAACAGGAATGAACACGTTTGAAGATACAAGTGATATCACTTCCAAGATTTCAGGGCAGCGACACGTCCTCCTCTGGGATATTTTGCAGTCAAAAGAATCTTACTGGTCAGACCTGTTAGAATGGGTCCAGGTGTTGCCATTCTGCGAGTCCACAAATAACCTTATTACATACCATTGCCAGATTCGGTACTAAAACTTTTCTTCTCCACATTCACGTTTTCATGTCAGAAACGCGGAGGTAAACTTACTACTCAACTCTACTCTACTCTCGAGTGACTTCATTGCCTACCACATGTGTTTGATTTCACGTTTGAACACGTTAGATTGACGTCATTCTCCACCACATGTTTGATTCCACGTTTGAACACGTTAGATTGACGTCATTCTCCACCACATTCTCCACCACGTGTTTGATTCCACGTTTGAACACGTTAGATTGACGTCATTCTCCACCACATTCTCCACCACGTGTTTGATTCCACGTTTGAACACGTTAGATTGACGTCATTCTCCACCACATTCTCCACCACGTGTTTGATTCCACGTTTGAACACGTTGGAATGACGTCATTCTCCACCACATTCTCCACCACATGTTTGATTCCACGTTTGAACACGTTAGATTGACGTCATTCTCCACCACATGTTTGATTCCACGTTTGAACACGTTAGATTGACGTCATTCTCCACCACGTGTTTGATTCCACGTTTGAACACGTTAGATTGACGTCATTCTCCACCACATTCTCCACCACGTGTTTGATTCCACGTTTGAACACGTTGGAATGACGTCATTCTCCACCACATTCTCCACCACATGTTTGATTCCACGTTTGAACACGTTAGATTGACGTCATTCTCCACCACATGTTTGATTCCACGTTTGAACACGTTAGATTGACGTCATTCTCCACCACGTGTTTGATTCCACGTTTGAACACGTTGGAATGACGTCATTCTCCACCACATTCACCTTTCTATGTCAGAAACGCAGATAAAAACTGATCGAACTTATTGATGTGGTGGAGCAATCTATACTATTTTAACAGCCAATTACGCACTTAATGTATTCAGATTTAAATTGATTATATTTCGGTAAGTAACCAGGTATTCGTGGCCGAATGGTTATATTCTCATCCAACTAACACTCGACTACGAGTACTTTTTGGTAGTCAGTTCGATCCCAGCAAAAAATATCACATCTTTTAGTTTTAAAAATATGTTTTAAAGATTTTATTATTTTTTTACTCAAAAAGTACTAATAGATGGCGCTACGAGTTACAGAAAAATCAGCTCTTAAATCCAACCGCTCTGAAATTCGCCTTAAATCCAATCCCTCTGAAATTCGCAAGTCCAAAACGTAAACACGTGTTATTCGACGAAATCCGAGAAACCGAAACTAACAACTCAACTCCACTCGAAGCAGGAAGAAAACAACTAAACTCAACTCAAAATTGAAAACGAAACTAACAACTCAACTCCACTAGGTATGGCGTCACTTCCGGTACAACTCAACTCCACTTCCGGTTGTGACGTCACTTCCGGTACAACTCAACTCCACTTCCGGTTGTGACGTCACTTCCTGTCATGACGTCACTTCCGGTACAACTCAACTCCACTCGATTTCTCCACCACTGATTTAGAACCCGCATTTTCTATCTACTCGCGTTACAGCTTAAAAAATTTTTGATATCACGTTGCATCCGTGATTCGGATCTCTTCAAAAAATCATTATGGATTATACACAAATTTATGAGTTCTGCAGAGTTATAGCTTTTTGGATTCGGCAAATTTTATAAATGTATTTAATTCATCAGATGTATGTTTCTAGACTTTAGCTCCATCTGCCATGACTCCTTCATCCAGTTCCACCTCCTGAACGGGCTTCTTGTGGGTTCACAATACTTTGTATAATCTGTTCGTCACTCAGTTCTTCGACCACTGGCTCACTTTTGTCGATTTCAATCCAGTCTATAACTTCCTCATAGGGTACATCTGTGAAAGGTTTGTTTGGCACAGCTTCTACCAAATCTAGCACCATATTTTGATCATTACTGGTAACGTTTGGATCTTGATCCGCATCTTCATCATTAGGCCAAAGTTTTCGCCAGCACCGCTGTAGAGTCACTTCTTTCACCTGATTCCACGCTAAGGCAATTGCGGAAATTGCATCTTTGATATTAAACTGTTTTTGGAAGTCTTTTACATCACATCGCAGTGGCACGACTTGGAGGTCGAGGTCTACAAACACCCGAATCCATCCGAAAAAATCCGAACGCGAGTGGCTCGATCGTTGTCGGATAAAAGAACGTGCCAAACCGAAGAATGCCGGATTGAAGAGCGCCGACTGTACATTCATCCCAGACATAAGCTTGCAATCCTGTAGAACCTTTGCCTTTCCTGAATTTCTTGAAATGTTAGATGTAGGAGTTTCCGCGTTTGCCAGATTTAAGGGTAACTTGAAAGCCGAGTGAGCTGTCCTCCCTCCTGTCAATAGTTGTGGCAATGCCTGAAGAAGCAACAGCCAGGGCAATCTCGTTTCTCTGTCACACTTTAGCCAAAAGATTGATGAGAAAAGGATGGGGCATCTTTAAATTTCACGCTAAACCAAAATAATGTAGTTATTTGCCTGAAATAAAAATGAGATTACAATTGCAGAAATTATACAAATTCAAAAGTTATGAAATAACCACTACTGAAATAAAAATGTGATTGAATCTTTAAATATAACGCTATACTTTTAAAAAGTCTTGTTATGTCACCTCACTGATTCCGACAACCTAAATGAATCAATATGTCAGCGAAATCAAAACCAAATTAAACAGTAATAAACATTGTTACTTCATTTCATGTAATTTATTAACGCAAACATTATACAATTTGCGAAAAATACCCAAACCAAAACAGAAAGCAATATAAAAAATTAAAAAAGAAAGGTTAATGTAATTAACGATAAACTAAAATTATGTTGTTACTTGCCTGAAATAAAACTTAGATTAAAATTAAATAAATTATACAAATTCAAAAGTAAGTTATGAAATAACCACTACTGAATTAAAAATGTGATTGAATCTTTAAATATAACGCTATACTTTTGAAAAGTCTTGTTATGTCACCTCACTGATTCCGACAAACTTAAATGAATCACAATGTCAGCGAAGTCAAAACGAAATTAAACAGTAATAAACACTGTTACTTTATTTCATGTAATTTATTAACAAAAGCATTATACTATTTGCGAAAAATACCCAAACGAAAATAAAAAGCAATGCAAAAAAATTAAAAAACAAAGTTTAATGTAATTGGGGAGGTTTTGAAAGTGCCAATTTAAAAACGAAAGTGGGCCGTAATTACCTTAATTTTGAAGATAGGAATGAGGTGTACATTGATTAAACAATAATAAACACTGTCACTTCATTTCATGCAATTTATTAACACAAACATTATATTATTTGCGAAAAATACCCAAACAAAAGTTTAATGTAATTAGGGATAATAGTTTGTACTCACTATTGATGATCGTCCACCTCTTTGCATGGAATAAAAATGAGATTAAACAAATTCAAAATTAAGTTATGAAATAACCAGTACTGAAGTAAAAATCGTTCTTTGAATACGTTCGATGGCGAACATTTTCAAAACGAACAGTCTTGGCTTATTGCCAAGAGCAGAAGTTGTGGGATCCCTTTCACACTGTTGCCATTTTAGGAAACCAAATAATGCAAAAATATGCCAATAAATTAATTATAAAATTTTCTAGATTAAATTTTAAAATTCGGGCTTCGAGGGATATTCAGTCACCTTTAGGACTACCTGTGTGCCGAATATCATGGCTGTAAGTGCTATAGATTCGTCTGGACACCACACACACACAAACACTTCCCTTTGTAATAGTAGAGATAATTATCGAAATAAGTTTGATGCTGCTGACTTGAGATTATATCTGTCTTCATTTGAACCTGATTTTAAAAAACTTAGCTCAATGAAACAAGCTCAAGGATCGCATTGATATTCTTGAAGGCCACGTTTGAAAACTTGCCTATCAAGTTGAAAAATTGTTGTGAACTTTCATAAGTTTATGCGATTGAAAATTATTATAATGCTATTTGTTTTGATGTTAGGCTGCTATTTAAAAAAATGTAAAATGTAAAATAAAAAATAAAACCCTATAAGTGTCATCAGTTTGAGTCGTTTGATTAATTTGCTAGCTAACCTAACAACATTAGTACCTAGCAAAAACAAACTTTTTTGCGTAGAGTGTAGAGGGATGGGTGAGAAGGGTTATGATAGAAGGGGTACTTATAAATGAAACGTTTTATCAAGGGGTACGGAGGAGAAAAAAAGGTTGGAACACAATGAAATAGATGATGAATGCTGTAGAATATCGTCTCTGAACGATCAATCATGGCGCGTGTTGAAATATAATTGAACAATGTTGAGTCAGTATTTGCAGAGAACTGGTTTGTGGAAAATGAGTAAGAGTCATTGTATTAAACAACATCATAATCACCGAATTCTCATTTGGCTACTGAGTCACAGATATAAATTTATCTCTTTTCCTTTTATTGATAAAATTTTTAAAGGCAGGACGTAAATTCGTAGACATTTGGCAAAATGTCTACGAATGTGATATTGGTGGAAGTGAATGAATCTACCCAAAAGGGCTAGGATTTTGATGACCTAAATATTGCTTGTAAATGCCCTATACAAATACATTTATGACTCCTAACGCCACAAAAGTGTCCTAAGCACGAAGAAAAATGACCAAAAAATTACAAGTATTTTTTTATTTTATTGTAAAACTTTTGGTAAAAAGAGATGTAGTTAACTACAACAAACTTTTTTTAACTTCCTCTGTACAGAAAAAAGGGTTCTTATAAAAACACTATACAACTTATTACAATTTATTTGCCAAACTAAGTTTTATTTTAGCAATACGAATATTGGTCCTATAAAAAATTCTAATGTAACTTCCATTTTCTGACAGTTGCAGTGTCAAATTGATTTAAATTTTATGAGCAGTAGCATTCAATATAATATTTTTGTTTTGTCATGATAAACTAGTTTTATTTCATAAGTCCACTGTTACAAAGCAGAACGAAAGCCCTGAGCAAATTTTTGAAACAGAATGTTTTCTATGGTCCGCCAACAAAGTTTGAAGCATTGAAAAGAAGCTTTTCAATGCTTCAAAATTGTTGATTGGTTAAAATGATTATTCAGCGGGATTAAAAACTTAAGTTCGCACTTCAATAGCCAATCGGACCAAGTTGATTAGTAAGTCCACGTGACTTACCTTTCTGAGACAGTGATTCCGCCCACTTTAGAAGGTCGACAGTTTAGTCTTCTACAATTTCACTAAGGGGAAAATTTTCATCTCCTTTTCAGATTTTTAGATTTCCTGGTGGACAGGAAAGCGGGAAATTCCCGTGGACAGGAGCTTTTAGGAGGCCAGTAGGGCTTTCAATAGAAAAATAATGTAGCATTAGACAAGAAAAGTTTATTTTATGCTGTAATTTAGATGTTTTCTCCGATTAGAAAGGTAGTATACTTTAGATCAATAATAACATCAATCTACACTCATGCCCAAAAGTTAAACATAATTCGTAAAATGCAAAAAAAATGGGAGTAAATATGGATACAATGGTTCAAAATCGCTTGTGAAGAATCGTGGGACGAACGTAAAACATTGTGCATATGCAAAACAGTTCAATCCACGACGACATGCGCAAAGCACCGGCGCATGTCGGAACGAGTATAAAACGGCCTCGAGCGGCATGGCTAGTTTGGACAGAAATTTCGCAATTGCTGTGGTACGGAGCGTTGTTAACAATCAATAAGGACGAAAGATGTCACAAAGATGTCAACTGGACATGTTTGTGAAGGGACGAATTATTGGAATGCTGGAATCAGGACGATCCCAAACCTAAGCGCTTCGAATTCTGAATGTACCTCAGTGTGTGATCTCCAGACTGTGGAAGAGGTTTCAAACTACTGGAGATGTTACCCGACTACCAGTACCAGGTCGGTCAAGGGTAACAACCGCTCGGCAAGACGGATATTTGGCGATAACTGCGCGAAGTCAGAGGAACCGTTCTGTTAGACAACTGGGTTCAGCCTTGACAGCTGCCACAGGAGTCATAGTTTCGAGACAAACTGTTTACAAGAGACTCAGACACGTTGGGCTCTATGCCAGACGACCAGCAGTTTGCAACCCCCAGACGTCTGCAAAGAAACGCGCGCGTTTACAGTGGAGTCTGGAACATCGGCAGTGGAGTCGACAACAGTGGGGCAATGTCATGTTCAGTGACGAGTCCAGATTTAGCCTGCAAACTGATTGTCGTCGTGCCACGATCTGGAGAGAACGTGGAACGCGTTTTCACCCGGGAAACATCACGGAAAGACATCGTTTTCTTTCAGGAGTCATGGTCTGGGTAGGCATCATGCTGAACGGCCGCACAGGCCTCCACATCTTTGACATGGGGTCTGTTACCGGTCAAAGATAAAGAGACGGTCCTTGAGCCTACCGTTCGCCTGTATCGAGGTGCTGTTGGTTTCATATTCATGGATGATAACGCGCCTCCTCACCATGCAGCCTTGGTAGACGCCTTCCTTCAAAGTGAAGATATCCACCGCATGCAGTGGCTTGCCAACTCTCCTGATCTGAATCCTATAGAGCATGTGAGGGATGTGCTCGGGAGACATATTGCAGCCCTCCGCCACCTACCAAGCTCCCTTCCGGAATTGAAAACCGCTCTCCGTGAGGCTTGGAACTCTTTGAGCACACAACTCATCCATACCCTCATCGAAAGTATGGGAAATCAATGTGCAGCATGCGTGGATACCAGAGGTTCCCACACACCGCATTAAACTTCAGCATCACATTGTTTTAATCATTCTGTTTCACTTAAGTTGACATTCGTATTGTGAACCTTTTTGTTTTTCAACCCTTTTCTTTGGATAATAAGTCATTATTATCCTTGTTTTGCATTGTTTTCTTCTTCTATAACCCTATTACACTCGCATACCACGTTTCCTTCCATTCCGATGTAGATTTTCTGAAATATTTACATAAACAGCAATTATGCTTAACTTTTGACATGAGTGTATATATCATAATACGACTATAGAATTATTTTTGGATTGTACATGAAAACAAGGCTGAACGTAGTGGAATTAAGCAATCGAACGATGCAAGAATTCAAGAGGCCACTGTCCAGAAAAAGATGGTGGTAGTGTGAAAAATCCTTATAGTATATATCAGTAAATAAGCGTGCATATATGCCACACCTTTAGCTAAAAAATATAGACCATGACTGTTTCTGCGAAATAATTCTCATTTTATTAATCTATCTAGTCTTAAAACCTAACTTGGATCAGTTTTGTAATGGCATTTGCTTGAATTGAATGGATATATTCAATTAAATTTTATCACTAAAACAAATAAAAAACCCTTTTCACCAGGTGACAATCGAAAGCGTTATTTCTTTGAATTAATATTGCTAAAATCTTCGCCTAATTTATAAGGCATTGAATTGTTTAAAATTACGTAATTTACTTTTGACAATTCAGTCTCCCCAACTGAGGTCGACAGTTGCCTACATTTTCCCAAACCGATCATCCTTGTCGGTCCATCACTGTGGGAAGGAGGAGTAAGAAATGAGGTTTAGGAATATTAATTCAAAAATGCCCTTTTTCTTGAAAACACCAAAATAATGACTCAAAATATTCAAAAAATGCTTTAAAATGACCGAAAAATCAGACAAAATACCATATCCCCAAATGTGCTGAAGTTGGGTTTGCAGCATGAAGTTTCCTAGCTCCTGAAGACGACATGCAAATGCGGATCAGCTTCCACAAAGTCCTCCAGGAGGGCATACCTCCCACAGATCACGGTGGGTGGGATGTGGCAGCACCTCTCATGATGCCTTGGGGTAACGAGACTGACACGCTCTCGCCAATTAGTGCTTGAAGGGTAATAACCTGCCATAACCTGGCATTGGAGAAAAGCGAAATGCACATGAATACTACACAAGTATAAATTTTTCAACATTTGTTCAAAACATTTTTTATTAAATTGTTGTTTCTATTATATATAACATAAGTATATAACATAAGTTTAGTAACTCATTAAGTATATAACATAATTTATATACTTAATGAGATTCACATTCACAAGTTATTGTAAGAGTATCGATTAGGAAATATTTCTAAATCAATATTCAGCCCAATACACAAGTGTGAAATTCCATACAACGAATTTCTTCGTGGAACCACCGACTTCAATTTATGGAGGATCGACTGTAACATAAGTAGAGCACTTCATTAAAAAAAGCAGATTGCTCAACGAACACTACGCGATTCATACTACACAGAGAAATTTCAATTGCTAGGCAGTACAGATGACACGTGCCTTTGTTTCGTGGATATGCCTGTTCAAACTCATCCTTCATAACTCATTACCAAGTTTTGAAGATTGTCTAGTCACATTTCGGAGAAAAACAAGATGCAAACGTCCAGTTGATATTATATTCACATTGATGTGGACATACTTTGAGCAGCAGTAGCGTACCGTTACATTGATAAGTGGGAATTGCATGGAAAGCAAGAAAATCTGATGCTTAGCTTTAGACAATCTAGTAAGTCAACTAGATTCACCGTTGTTTCTTTCCCCCAGACAGTGTAAATAATTTTAGCTCTAAGTTAAAAAGGAGCCCAAAATTGTGTCCAATTCTGGCAAACTCTACGAGGATGATCCAAGCGTTGTGTTGAGTCTCGGTACAAAGGCGGAGACAAAGGCCGGAAAATGAGAGAACAGGGAGAGGTTGATAAACCATGTGCAAGGACACACTGCTCATACTATCTAGACTGGATGCTGTCCCCAGTAGGAAGATGGGGCTGGGGGAGGGTCTGTACTGAGGGTATCCATTGCATATTACAAACGCCATTAACCATTCAGAGACATTTGAAGCTGAAAGGATGGGGTATGAGCACTTCCGAGTTGAATTTTTGGGATGAAAATTGAGGAAGTTAAAATAAAAACTGACATCTCATTCAGATTTAGTCATTCATCACAGTCAGTCACTCATTTAGATTAGGTAGGAGCTGCAATCCTGTATGCCCATGACTAAAAGGAAAGTACTTCAGAAATATTTTTGGATTTCCTTGATTGAAATGTTGTCAAATTTTTAGCATAGAGAAGTATCTTCCTGTGCTATGCGTGTGAAGTGAATGAGCTCTGATACCCTCCATCTTTAAAATGCAACACTAAAATGTCAGCATTTCTTTTCGTGTGGCTCCCAACAATCGTATTACTGTACTATTCAGGAAAGAAAGAAGAGACAAAACAATAAAATAAACTTACGGAGGCCACAAAATTAGAAAGGGGGCTCCATTTCATACTTCCATCCTGGAGACAGCCTTAATAGACCCGGCAAATTTCTAGTTTTTAGTTGTTAGTAAAGCTGGTTGTATAGTCAATAATTAATTATAATGAAAAAATTAACGCAACATTAATGTAGTGAATAATGCTTTATTGATAAAATTAATATATTTCTTGGTATATTTAAACCTAATTATTAAAATAGATGTACTTATCTTCATTTTTAATTATCTCAATTTTGTTTTTTGGACTGAGGCGGCATCAGTCTTATTTGACATTGGTCCCTAAAAGTAATTTCGCCTTTGATGAAATGTGCAATGATTCTGAATCAGATTTAAAATTAGATGGTTCGGAATTTCAGATTCTACACATTTCGTATTTACTCAAACGTTGATTCGGTGATAATTTAAAAGGTGTAATTTAAGAACAGGTAAAATATATTAATGTAAAAATTCTCGTTTCTGAACAATGTTTGACACCCTGTGGTATTGTTTGGGCTAAAAGAGTAAAAGATAGTTTAACAAATAAAAGTATAGTGGACGCTCTTTTTCACGAACCTCAAGAAACCGAGTAAAAAGTTCGTAGAAAGGGAATTTAAATTTGTCCTGTGATATTTAGGTAAAGTTTACGAAAGTTTGTAAAATCGGAGTCCGTTAAAACGAACGACTAAAAACTTGAACGGGAATCGAACTCCAATAAAAGCAGTCCAATACAATAAAGTCGATCCCAATAAAAGTATAGGTTAGAACTCAATGTACGTCTATTTGGAAAAGCCTAATACATCTTCTATTTTAGGGGCAATTAAGAAAAGAATACAGAAGATATCTCTTATAGAATAGAAGATAATTTATAGAAGTCGATTCCCATTAAAGCATCGGTTCCTTCGCAATGGCTTTGTTTATTCGGAAAAACCCAATACATCTCCTATTTTAAAGGGTAATTAATAAAAATATGCAGAAAATAATTGTTAAAAGTCACAGTTACGATTCCTCAATTAGACTTTGTGAATTCGAAAGCCCTTCCCCCAAGGACAGAGACGCAAGGGAACAACAATCAAGACAAGTAAAAACATCAAAGCCGGATCCGGATTTAGAATTAAAAAATTACAAAGTCAAATCGAGGGTAGTGGCAACGATGGTGAAGACGGGAAGCTGCGTAATTTACGGATTCCTAGGCTTGACCTTCGATTGAAATCACAAACGCCGGCTCTGTTAACAGCGTCGTTTTTTGTAGCAAAATCTAGCGAACAATGCAGCATACATCTCATGGAATGAATGAATTAAAAGTCATGTGCATTGAAGGGGCGACTTTAATATTGAGATGCGTTTCTTTGTTTTAGAAAAATGTTGAATTAATTATTGTGGAATTCTTTTTTGTCTTCGAGTTCATTGCAACGACAGTTAAACAATAGAATGCTGCACACTTGTACTTAGGCACTTAAAATTAGTTGAAGATAATTTATTAAATTTATTTGACTGTCAGTTTCGGTCCAACTATGAACTGCAATAAATTAAAACGCTAAAAGTTTCTGGGATGCTTGTGCAATTGTGTTTCGAACACTTAAAATCTTTCTTCAAAAACTACAAATGTTATATAAATGTGTAAGCATCGATTTCTATTTTAAATTAATTATTACTACTGTACATCAAGAAATACTTTCAAAATTTATTTTAAATTCAATTAAAGTTCATGTTGTGTGGTTATAATATTTCTCCATAATTTCTTTCCGATTTATTGTCATTACTTTAGTCAGTTCACTTTGGAATTATTTTTAACCCTTTTGCTTCTGAATATAAAACACAGTTTAGTGACTTCGATGTTCAATTCGGGATTTTTGCTATGAAATTTTAATTGTTTATTGGAGGTGGATGGAAGAATATTGTATATAAGATGTACCTTTAGGGTTTAGTTTACGGTGTTACGTATAGTATGTAGTCGCATTGTTAGATTAGATCGTTAGAAGCCCGGCATTCCCTAATAAAAAAAAGGGCCGTTTGGAAGAGCAACATATTAGCAACCGGAGGGTTGCGAGTTCGAAACTCTGTCCAGCCCAAGACCACCATGTACACGAGGGCTGGTACATGTTAAATCTGTCGTGGCCTCAAATGTCTTCACGTTGGCCCGGTGTGGAAGTTTGGAGAATGGGGTGCCAGCTCAGGTATTGACCTCGTCATCTGACCATGACTCAAAATTACGAGGTGTTGTCATTGTTTTTCCCTTATGGTTGATCCCGGACCGTCGTCAATAGCCCGTTATGTTGCTGCAGTGCAAGGTTGGTTAATAAAACCTGAAGCAAAAACGACGATTTCTTAAAATAGTAAACCTACGTCAGTTTCTACTTTAATATCCTTAAGTTTCACCTCAAAAAGCCAACCAGGGAATACTGATGCCCCATCCTTTAAGCCTATGATTTGGTCGATGACACCCAATGGGTACTTTTAGAATAGATACTTCTCCCTACCTCATGCTTCTTATCAAGGCTAGCATTCAGTCCATATAATATGCGCAATGGGTCCTTGCGCATGGTCTATTGTTCTCTCCTCATTTACCCGCCTTTGTAAAAGGTAGCCTCAAGCTCTGATAGCGTTTGGATCAGGCAGTTTTCTGAATTGGACGCTATTCCGGCTTTTGGGTACATTTTTAATTTAGGGCTAAAAGAATTCGTCTTTGAGGAAAAGAAGCAACGGTGAAACGAGTTGACAATTTTTGGCGCTTTCGATTGAATTTTGGCATTTCCAGTTATCAATATTGAACCATGTTACTGCATATATGTATCTAGTACTTCACAACACTAAAGAGCGTGATAACTCCACACTGTTTGAATTTGCTCTGTTTTCATACGTTATGACTCATCAGATACTTCCAAACGCAGCATTTTAGCAACCGTCAACTCTAAAGATCAAACTCGAAGATATTGTCTTTTTGACTTGCACGCGGCTGGATATATCTATTTCCAATCGTGCTATTCGAAAATTATTTAGATATTCATATACATTATCTTTGACCGCAGCAGTCATTGTAGGACGTTGACATTCTATGAATATATACTCAAAAGTAGAGTTCGGCCAGGCCATTTTAGAAAATTTATATAGAAAAGCTTTGTTCCTACCGAAACAATAGCATTACAATTTTTTTTCAGAATTATCCTAAGCCGTCTGGGTGATTTATCGTCCCTGGACATTCAAGTTCCTTTTCTTCTGATTTCTTTTTTAGGGATACCACAATTTCAATTCCCCTGACGAGATTCCAAGTCTGGAAAAATAAACCTCAAAAACTGGTTTCGTTGTTTTTTTGTGAAGTCGAGATGAAA
Source organism: Meta bourneti (assembly GCA_933210815.1). Classification (NCBI taxonomy): domain Eukaryota; kingdom Metazoa; phylum Arthropoda; class Arachnida; order Araneae; family Tetragnathidae; genus Meta; species Meta bourneti. Next base: position 73,281,849 of record OW119926.1, on the reverse strand, counting down.
TGTGATCCGGGTCCCGCCGGATTTCTTTCAAGTCTTTTTCTGTCTCGCCTAAAAATCCGTCCTCTTTAATTTGCGTGTTAAATGTTGTTCGCAAGATGGCAGAAATAGAAAGTTATAATTTTGTGTTGCGTTCGAAAATCTCTTTTCTCATTGGCTGGAGGGAAATTAATTTGAGGGAAAACGTTTTTTTTTTCTCAAAGTAATGAGCTGTTTACCCCTTCTACGAAATAACAGCAATTGCAGAAGAAATTTTGTTGTTCGGCACAAGTAAGGGCATTCAGTACATTGGATATGCAGAGAAAATGTTTGTTTTGTCTTCCTTAAATTATGATTTGGCATTGCAATATATGTGAAATGAACCATTATACTTAAGGCTGAGTTTTTTAGATAAATACTCTTCAGCCTGTGATAGGAAGACTTGCTGAATGCTTCTTAGGGAGACTTGCTGAATGATTCTTAGGGAGATTGCTACTCTAAAATACAATCCTACAGAAAATTGATTTCAGCGCATGCTAAGCAAAGAGCAATAATTATTTTCGGCAGATACTTATACAGAGACGACGGCGAGGAATGACCACAGCACATAACCCTCAATCCGTTGTTGCTTTTTTAAGGAAAATGTACGCATTTTGAAACTATTGTGGACTCTGAGCATCAGCATTCTAAATTCTCTAATTATAAAACTCACTACTGATTTTTGTACCTAGATGAAATAAGAAAAAAGCCAATGTCTAACTCCTGAACATGACCATTGATAGTTCCTATATCAACTATCGGTTTCCTATCGGTCAACAGAACTATTGATAGAATTGGGCATGATCTTGGTACGTTGTACGGATAAGCCGAGATTTCACTTTTTCAAACGGTGATTCAAATCCTCAAATGATGATGATTCTATGAATATATTGCAATTAATTTGGGTTTGCATGGCTTTTTCGAAGGCAGTTTTTTCCCTTTAACAGTAAAATTTGGGGTTTTAAACACCAAATTTTAGGTTAAAACATTTAACATTTTGCTTACAACAACGTCACAGCCCCATTATGACTCTTCTGCACACACCTCACTTCATAATTGTGAACCGCTGCTCCATAGAATTATGAAATAAAACTGCTGAAAACTATTTGCACATGCTAGAACGAAACAATAATATTTTACATTTTTTTCAAAGCGATAGAGCAATGATTTTCAAGCAGTGTACCGCGGCACGTTGGTGTGTCTTACAGATGGTGTAACAGTTTAAATTGTGTAAGATTTCATTTCAACTGTTTACTTTTGAGCTTGAAAAGTGTGTTCACAAATAATGTCAAGTAATATCCGTATAAATAATTGTGAGTATTATTTTTTATTACAAAGTACCATAAATAAATTTTTTAAAGGGATTTTTTAAGAAGATACTTCGGTGCAAAAAGAGTAGGTAATTGCTATTGTTTATGTAAACTAACCAAAATTATTCCTATTTTTTGTCCGATCGGCAAAAAGTGCTATATACTTTTGGTGTGCCGCAGAATTTTAGTAATTAGTTTATGTATGACATGAGATGGAAAAGGTTGAAAATCACAGAGTACAGCATGTAGTTATCCAGTCTCTTTCCCCCTCTGCATGGTCCAAACGAGCCTTTTTGACAATACGGTACATAAAGTGTTCGGTCCTTGAGAAACACAAATCATTATAAACTACCCCCTTGATCACTGAATGAATGGAGAAAACATGTGAAGCAAACTTAAAACAATAAACACTTCTTTTATGTTGTATCGTTCACAAGCCGAAAAAAAGAACCTGTTAATGTGTGTGTGAATCCGGACAATCCCATCTAAACTTTATGACGTGGCATCTTGTTTTAGTCTGGGTATGATTTACGGTAGTGAATTATTCTTTAATGATGATGAGAGACTCCAAAGAAGTCAAATCCTTGTCCTTCGCTCGGGATTTATTTCTTCCAAGCGTAACTCCTCTATTGTTTTAATATGTACTTGAGTTTCATTAATAAGAAAGGAAGACAGATTTACATTGCTTATATTGATCTAAGATCGATTTTTTAAGATGTTTGGGAGCATTAACCGGCGAAACGATAACTCATGATTGATTTGCGAGTGCTTAAATTAATATTGGAATGGAGTTGTCCGCTTGTTATCGCTGTTATTGTGTCGATTTCGTGCTAGGAAATGCATGGCTACGTTTATCTGGTTTTTATTTATCGATATCGTTATTGGGTTAAGTATCGAAAAAGTATACAATCGATCGTTACCGTTCATGTTTGTTTCATGAAATCTAAGGAAAAGTAGGCCGTTCAGTGAAAGATTAATAAGGATTCCGTTTCAAATTTCTGTTAAAAATCGTTTGCGATGCTATGTCCAAAACGCTGTAGCTGGGAAGAATCATTTTAATTCGATCACATTTTATTGACGGAGAAATAATTATTATTGATTGTGTTACTTCATCACAAAAAAAAGTAAAAATAACTTATAACTAGATATAGTTAGCAACTTCTAACTTGATAGCAGTCTCACTTACGTCCGTTATTTAGTCTTCCTTTGACTGGATATAAATTGCCTTCCTTTTCAGTTGCACACATGAAGAACACTTAGAAAATTTAAACATTTATAATAAACTACGGACAAAACAAAATTACAAAGAACTAGGAGCCTTTTTTTACACACAATTTCACTTTTGTTTTTAAATTAGAGTATCACATTCCATATCATGGTTACAGTTTATAGTTAAAAATGTATTTAATAACATCACTTTGCGCGTGCATAATAAATATTAAAATCAAGATAAACAAAGTTTATAAGTATACTAGTAGTAGTTGCACGCGCACAACAAATATTAAATCGAGACGCAATAACTTGCAAATTTAATTTCAAATATTTTTAATTTGTTGTGGTAAAAATATATCGAAATTTTAAAAAAATGCACCATTAAATAGAAATAAGAGCATCGAACTAATTTCTCTCCTTACACTCCGGTTACCATGGTAGCATAAGTCGTTCAAAAGCTTTTTGCTCAATTTCTCTACTTTTCTCCATTTTGCGTTTGTGGGACTCCACCTTATCAACAAAAATAAAAAATGACTAGCCTAAACTAAAGTGGGGGGAATGATTCGGTTCTTCGATCGCAGCAGCGTTGCAATGGGTAAATAGTAGAGTAGGATCAGAAAGTGGGTGACTCTTATGTGTATGTTTAAAAATAATTGAGCTTTGTTTAGCATTTATTATAGGTGTAAATGAACAAACAGAACGACTGCATCTACATTCAAAACCCATCCACTTTCAAAACTCAAAATTATTACGAAATTTTTAATCGACTCTTAAACACTAAAAACCTTTGAACAAAACAACCTTAGAAATAACCTTAGAACCAGAGTACAAGAGCTTTCCTTGACCATAAATTAAGTCAAACGGCTAGATCATGTTTATTTTATTAAATTACTTTAGTTTCCCACAAGACATATTTACGACACCATTCGGGTATAATTACAATATAAAACCTTCACAAAACTCCTTTTATCCTTGTCTCAAGGCTTTGAGAAAAACTGATTTTCGACCACATATGATGCTACGCTGGAAAATAAAATTAAATCCGAATTGCTACGGCTCATTCAATCATCGCGGTCAGTAATTTCAGGGACCCAATCTCTATCTACAAAGGCATCGCACGAAGAAAATCGTTTGATTCACTGTTATTGGTTCTCGTAGAAGAAAAACTCGTCGGGAAAAGGAATTGGGATGAGGTATATGCAGCCTCCTCATTTGAATAAATCCTCGCTCGGTGATTTGTTGGCTATTGTTGAGCTCGACTTGCATCTGCGCTTCTGAGAATGCACCATTCTGATGTCTGGAATATTATGATTGTTTAAGATGTTATACCCTTATACCAGATATACAAATATGTTATATCAAAACAGGGGTAGGCAACCTCTGGAATATAGCTTTTCTAGGTCTTTATATGTAATTTGACTATTGATGTCGATAACTTCACGCATTGTGGTGTGTTGGAGAAGTATGTATAATGCATATCAGATAAAGAACGAGACTCGCGTCAAGAAGGTTCTTCTGATATTCTAAATGACACAATATAGAACTTGTTTAATCGGATTTTTGTTCTGGTATGCATACCAAACGAAAGTTGTACTAACTGAAAATGAAACTGCTCAGTCTCCCTGAAGAAGAACGGGGAGTAAACTAAACGCGTAGAAATTGGTGAAGTTAATCACGTAACAGTGCAAATAGGTGAGCACAGCGAAAGCCAAGCAAAAGCAGCTTTCCACTTTCGATCTCGAGTTGTTTTGATTATTATGATTCTAAACCATTACTAAGAACCGTTACCTTGACTGAAACTAAAATTAGTAACAACTGAAGCCTAAACTGGTATAAGGACCGCGGTAGCCCAGTTGGAAGGGCAACGGATTAGTAACCGGAGGGTTGCGAGTTCGAAACTAGGTCAAACCAAAGACCGTTGCGTACACGGGGGCTGGTGCACATTAAATCTGGCATGGCCTCAAAGGTCCTCAAGTTGGCGTGGTGTGGAAGTTTGGAGAGTGAGATGTCAGCTCAGGTGTTGACTTCGTCATCTGACCGCGGTTCAAAATTACGAGGCGTTGTCCTTGGATCTTTCCTGAGGGATAGATCCCTGACAATCGCCAATTTACTACCTTCCTAAACTGGTACAAAAAAACGTACATAAATTTCCAGAAAAATGGTAGATATAAATATAAACAAACATTAACGTTAACCAAAATAAATTAAAGTAAACTGCCAATTGTAAATGTAAGCGTTGGTAATAATACTGCAAATACCTTTATCATGATTGGGCGTCTACCTTCCAAAGCAGTGTCTTAATTAGGTAGATTAGGTGACTGGCCTTTGAATATTAAAAATAGAACTCAATAGAATAGCTGTTTAATCAGATATAGCCAGTATGAAAGAAGGAAAACTTCGCTATTTTGCTAAGCTAATGTTAATGACGATGTGTAATGCGTCTTATATTCATTGCAAAACAGGGAAACCGTTAAATGTTTTATGGCACAATTTGTATATGAAATAATATCTTTGCATATGCTTGAAGTCATAGACTTAATTTTTATCGTGAGGAACATGGTGAAAAATAAATTACCTCTGAAGTTTAATTATAAAAATTAAAGCAACAAACTCACTAAGCATGGTAAAATTTTAATTAACAAGCCGATCGCTAAAGTTGGAAAATTTGACGTTTATAGGCCAAATGCCTCTTAAGTAGTATATAAATCAAATTAAAAAAAATACTTTTAAATAATAGTACTGAAGGTAATTTTAAAACAAATCGCATCGAAAGGACCCAAATTGGGTTTGATAATTTGCATTATTTATATATAAATATTTAATTAAGTAATCATTTATTTTGTTCCTACAAAAATTTACGTATGAGAGGGATTTTCATTGTAAACAAAGAATCAGACGGTCATGTGTTCAAATGTTCTCGCATGCTTGATATCTTAGTTACCTTAAAAAGTAGTTTATCACTGTGTTGGTGGCGTTTGCAGTTTAATCTAATAAGCATTGACCAATCAACTATCATAAATTAATTTGGAATTTATTCTTTAGAATTTTTGTTGGCGAAGTGCTGAAATCGTATTCGTAAAACAAGTCGAGTGACATCACGTTCAGAATGAGTACAGGAAACATGTATAGCTTCAGAAACACCACCGCCAATTATATTTAGCTCAACTGAAAATGCCTCTCATAAGTATGAAATAGTGTTATTATAGGAAAAATTTGATAACAAAATATTCAAAATTACTTGATTTGATGAGAAAATCAGCCTAATTTTCCTTTTTTAAAGGATATTAACTCCCCTCAAAAATAAATTTTTTCGGTCTGCCATTATGAAAGACATTCTTTTCAGTTTTCCATTAGCATTTGGCGACAAAAAATTCAAATAGCGCCAAGACCGTTAGCTAGGATTTTACCCATTTACCCTCACTCACTCTTTTATTGTTATCGAAAAGCCATTGACAACAGAGCATGAACTATTTTAATTTCTCATTCGCATTCTGTCCTCAGGCTAAGAAATTAAGTATTGAAGACCATAGTAACTGTTTCTTTCGAAGCGACTGCGTCACATTATAACTGTCTTTTGTCTCTGTACAGATTTGCATTTCATCATGGATTAGATGACAGCATCTGGACAGCGAATAAACAAATCGAGGATGACACATCTTGAGCTAATAAGAGATAGCATCGAAGAATTAGTTTCACCCGCGATGCTTTACAGGTGGTAACACGGCTCAGCACGTGAGATGCTCTTTTATATTCGTATTTGTGTATTACAGATGTTATCAGGATGACGAAGTTTCGGTTGGCTGATTTTTTAATCAGCGATTGATAGAGTCGGATAGTTATAAGGATTTCAAAATGTTACAATGTTCACAATGTTATGCATTTGGTGAATGAAATAAGTTATAAGTTACAAAAACTGTTAATAACCGACAAGTTTTTGAATTCTTGACATTTCAAGAAAATTATGTGGAAGAATCACATTGTGTTTGTGACATATTACGTATTTATTCAAATTGAATATTATTACGTATAGATTCTATTTCATAACAAAATTATTTTATTATTACATTTTTCCAGTTTTTGTGAAACAATACAAAAATTACAAAATCCACCTCACTCAACTTTTAATAACATCTAATATTAATGCCATTTTTATTTGAAAAAGCAAAAGATGTCTTTGTTGAGGCGAAAATTTATTTTGCATGATGTGCAAGAAATAAAATTGTAATTTGGCCAACAGAAATATAAATAAAAATTTTGCCCTGAAAGATTCCACAGATTCAAATTAAAAATTTTCCAACTGAAAAAATATTCATAAGTATGAGCCGCTGGTCGGATGCTTAAGTATACATTTAAGAACATATTAGGGTAAGAAATAATTTCATATTCGTTATATTTTAAAAATAGTTTCTAAATGTCAAAAACTATATTTGCAAAATTCTAGGTTAAAAAATTGAGTATACGTCCTGCCTATATTGTCAAGAAACACAATAAAAACTTAAAATAAATATTTGTAGCGCATATTTTTGCATATAAAACAGTTTTTAAGTAGAGAAGCCCTGCTATTTTTTTTGGGAGGGGGTGAATATTTTTGCCCACTTGTCTCATAGAGCCGTTCTTATGTTTTATGAGACAAATTGTGTTCTTCATATATTCTGTGCTCTGAATATCGTGATTTTTTTTACCACTTTTTCCTACTGGGACCACGAATTTTCAAGTCCATAGAGGTTTTGAGATTCTAGTTGGATGTATAATTACCATTTAAGGTGATAAAGAAACTTTAATTTAATTATTTTTGTGCTTTATACCTCTTCTCTCTCTGTGGGAACATTATCTATGGACACAAAAATTTGACTGTTAATCCAAATTTTGGGCCTTTTTTAAATTGTTCTTAGGTAGAATTGAATATTTCACTTTTTCATGATTTAATCAATAAAAATTCCAACTTCTCCAGCCAGCATATAACCCCATACAAGCACTAAAACATTTCCATGTTTGTGGGTGGGTATAGAATGCTATTTGAAAGCAAGTCAGTCCTAGTGCTCTGATAAACCATTGGTCATTACTACCAAAACCATAAAGCACTTTTTAGCCAAGAAAGCAAGTTCAATGTTTCTAGAGGTGATGACTAATGATATGTCTGTAAGAATCCTAAAAGCGAATCGCTTCCTCAGTTCACAATTTCCACTCCAAACATGGATGTGTTTCAGTGCTTACATGGAGTTGCATGCTGGTTTACTAGTTATTTATTTAGTTTTTGTTGGTGAAATCATGGAAAAGTGAAAATATTGAAGTCTATCGAAGAGCAAATTTTCAAAACAGCTAATTTTGATTGAAATAATATTAATATTGTTAAACAAATAGAATTTTTCTTAAAATACGTTCAGAAGGTTCTAATGTACAAATGAAATATTCTGTTACAGCATGTTTAAATCGAATTTTTACCACTGTTAATAGAATAATATATACATGCGATTTGAATATTAAACCATATCAATGCTTCAACATCACTCACTTTTTGATGCTTTGAAAAAAAGCATTTCAGTCCTAGAACAAATCAATGATCCCATTTTATCTTCAAATCCATTTTTAAACATCAATATGCAGCATGGAATAAATGCACGAAATAACACTAATCAAAGATAATGTTATATTGCAATCGATTTCATAAGATGTTTTGAAATTTTACAGCAGAGAACTAAGATGTAGAAATTTAATTTTAAAAGTAATCATTCGTATCATTGCCATTGATGCTCAGATTATGAGTGGTGAAAATTCCTCCACCCCAAAAAAATAGAATTTTCATTTCGTATTTCACAATAAAAGAAGCAGACGATAAGGAAAAATACTGAAGAAATAAATACGTCTGGAAATAGGGAAATAAAAAAATATTATGGTTTGAGCACAATTATTTAAATAGTACTGCGTACTTTCAACACATTGGTTTGCTCTTTATTCCATACACATACTTGTATTTAAAAAATAGCAGTCTAAAACTGTCAACGGTTACACGACTCGTTGCGCGTGCTATTTCTCTTTTCAAATAAAGGAGTATCCCTGAAATGCTAATATGCTGTGGTTTCACAAGTGCTTATATAATACTACTATTTAGATTCGGTCTGTTGGCAACATTCTAAGAAATGGATGTCATTGGAGCTCAGAAAATGTCACGATTTGGTTTCAACACTAGCGGAGATAAATAAGGTTCTGAAGGAATCGCACTTTCAAAGAAATGTTTGCGCAAGAGTTCGAATATTTTCGTCTTGGTATTTGAATTTCGCACAATTATTTTAGATTCGAAAATATTTATTGGAAAGTTTTTATTTAAGAATACATTTTCAAGGAGATCGGGAAGAAAATATTCGCTCATGATCCTTGGATTTCTTACCGCTCGAAATAAAGTGTTTATTATGTTAATTACGTAAGTATGAATTAAAGTAATTTTGTTTTAACAGGTTCAAAAAATGACCTGAGAAATGTTGCAAATTACATAAGAGGTGAACAGTTGAGCCAAATTTGTTAATATTTAATGTAAGAAAAATTTGTTCTTTGTTAAAACAATATTTTATAAACAAAAGCGAGCATGTTTGGGATAAAAGAACAGCAAAGATCGATTTCTGCAGAGTGCAGGTTCATACATCCCTCTATGAAAGAACTAATGCTTCAAATTAGTTGAAAATAACGGATTAAGGCATACCCAATTGTTACCCGAAAAAATGTTTACTGATTAATTAACATTAAATGAAGAAAGAAAATAAGTAACAATAGGATTCTTTTAGAAAAGGAACAATTTTTCATGATGAATTAATATTGTAAAGAAAGATTTGAATTTCCTCTGCCATAAAATTCTTACTTTTGTGGAAAAACTGATTGGAATCGCGTATGAAAATTCAGATAATTATTAACTGGTTATGTATATTTCGATCGATTGCAAGTCTAAATCTTATTATTTATTTATTTTATAACATTGTGTTAAATTAATTATATTGAGTAAAAAAATTAATAACGTTAATGAGTTCGTATAAAGTTGAATAGTAAAAAGGATTTGAAGTTTCTAATAGCAAACTACTAAATAAACTTTAAAATTTTAAAGGATTAATTATACTCATAAATTAGTTTCAGAAAAACATCTGTATAAAAAGAGATCAATTGAAATCGTATTATTTTATTTGAGTTGTAAATGAAGAAAACTAAAAGGTTAATAGCGAAAACGTTTTATGCTGAATTTTAAACACACGTAAATAAATCATAAATGATTAATTGAAAAAAATACTTTTTTAACTGTTTCGAAATCGTGAACATTTATTTTTCGGTTTTCTACGAAAAATAAATGTTCGAGGAAAATTGAATTAAAAATCGTTTGATTCCAAAAGTAGTTTATAAAAAATAAACTTTCTTATATATATTTTATTATTTAACAACATTATTAAACACATTAAAATCAAAATTTGATACACTTGTATGGTGACATTGCAAGAGAGTAATTTCAGAAAATTGTTTTTAATAGAGGTAGCTAGATATTTTAATTAACGTCGGACTGGAGCAACACAACGGACCATAGGCGACCGTCCGGGATCAACCTCCGAAGGAAAAGATCTGAGGACAACACCACGTAATTTTGAACCACGGTCAGATGACGAGGTCACATCTGAGCAGCTGGCACCCCACTCTCCAAACTTCCACACCACGCCAACGTGAGGACATTTGAGGCCACGACTGATTTAACGTGCACCAACCCCCTTTGTACACGACGATATTTTGTTTGGATTCGAACTCGCAACCCTTCGGTTGCTAGTCCGTTACCTTTCCAACCGGGCTACCAAGGCTCTTTAATAGAAAATTCTGAATTACGAAATCATTTCGATTTCTTTACTTTGTAGCTCCGTAGCGGCATTGCTTTAACAAACTTTGTTACAACCTACTGTGTAACAAAATTAATTTACCCTTTTTTTAAGTTTCTTGTATTGATTTTAATATCTCCAGGTATAGCACCAGAAACTGTAAATTGTGTTTGTAAAACCTTTAAAAGAGAATGTACGCAACACTTGCTACAGATAGATTTTTTAAGCAGTATAATTCTTTCTCGGAGGTTGTGTGATATATTTTTTAATGATTTCAATTCAATAAGCAATCTTCTTTGATGAAGTGTTTTATTTCTTATCTAACTCTATGTATGCTTTTTCTTGAATCTCTTTGGATCACATATTTTTTGTTCTCTGCAAATGGATATTTTTCTGAAGCGAAACAACAATTAAATAAATAAATAATAAAATATAGAATTTATTGGAAACACGAAAACCCCAAAATATATGAGTATTTTATAATTTTCCCCAAAAATTCTTAACTTTTGGAAACAAAATTATGAGAAAGAGGGGAAAACGTACTTCACTCTGGTTCCTCTCGGTAATTGGAATTCCGAACTCCAAAACTCATCTTTTGAGAAGGAAAAATGAAAGCAGCATTGCTCCTTCATTATTTGTGTCCTTCAAGTGTCCTCTAATCGCTTCAGAACTCAAGGGATGCTTTCTTACCCTCCCAGATGTCGCCCCAACCTCCCTCCTCCCAGACGTCTGGGTCGAAGGTGTTCAAATTTCATCTGTTACCACCCCCTAAACTATTAGCGGTTGAAAGGGAGCAAAAAATACGAAAAAATATTTGATGGCGGTAAACACGTTTCGTAGAATTTTCGCATCAAGCAGAGATGCAGTATACAAAGGCTTGATAAATTATTTCTGACTCAAACCGGGACATTTGGAGAATTTTTCCGATTTGGGTGCTGTGTAATCAATGGGATACAATTCGTGCTTGTGCGGAGAATCTGAGAGCTATGAAATACCTCTCTCTTTTCCTGAGATATTCTTTTAAATACCACTTGTGAGGCTTTAATTACGTATTTTACTAAAAACTGAAGTCAAATTTCGCTGTTTAAATTAGACACGATTGTATTAAAGCAGCGATTTTCAACAATTTTCGTCTCGTGGCATGTATGCTCTAATTACTAAGATTCTACGGCACAAAAATATTAAATTGTTTGTCGATCCGTCAAAAAATAGGCGTAACTTTGAATTACAAAGAAACAATTACCTATCCTTTTTTATCCAAAGTGGCTTTTAAGAATATATTTTTGAAATAATTAATTTTTGTAAAAACATAACGCTCAAAATTATTTAATGGGTACTTGAAATTATTTTTTAAACATTTGTCAAAAATTCTAAGCTAAAGAGTTGAAATGAAATAAATCTTAGACAATTTAAACCGTTTCATCATCCGTATGCCGCACTAGTACCGTTCTCACGGCACAGCGGTTGAAGATATTTATTTTAAAGAAAAATAGGGACATTTCTGCAGGGATTCACTGTGCAAAGGCATTCTTTCTATAGACCAGTGGTTTCCATATTTTATGCATCTCCATCTTCACACTTCCTTTTTGACATAGAAGCTTAGTTGGTTTGAGGGGTTTTATGGCACAAGGACCATATTTGGACGTGATACGCCAGACACAAGACATAAGACATCGTAATAGGCACACACACAATGAAAGTTTTACTGACACGAGAGAAATACACCCAGGGAGGAATGCATCTGACAGGAATCAAACCTGCGCCGCCTACAACTCGAAGGTTGCTAGTGCAGTGGACATACCCAATCAGCCATTGACATAAAAAAGCGTCCCCCCTTCAATTCTCATGGCAGTTTAACTTCTCACGTTATTTTCTTCGATCATGATTTATTTAATAAACAAAATATATTTTACAGATATGTGAAAATGAGAATTTCATCTCTAAACCAGTCAAATGATTATTTAGGGCCTAACCTTTCTATATCATTTGCAGGACAAGTGTTTCTAAAATTAGGAAACACGATTATTTTGGAAATTTATCGTCCACAATTTTAGCTTTCATAAATGCAGGACCTTTGTATCTTTCTGTATCTGAAAAAAATTAGGGCCGCTGTAGTCCAGTTGGAAGCAACGGATTAGCAACCGGAGGATTGCGAGTTCGAAACTTGGTCCAGTCACAGGCCGTCGTGTGCAGCTGATGCACGTTACATCGGTCGTGGCCTCAAATGTCCTCACGTTGGCGTGGTATGGAAGTTTAGAGAGTGGGGTGCCAGCTCAGGTGTTCTCGTCATCTGACCGTGGTTCAAAATTACGGGGCGTTGTCCTTGGATCTTTCCTTGGATTCTAGGATCGTCCTTGTATCTATAGCCCGTTGTGTTGTTCCAGTGCCACGTTAATTAACTACCTACCTACCTGAATATAATTTGAGGATTTGTGCTCAAACTTGAGGATGGTTCTCAACCTTTATAAAACCACGGCTCAGTAAATTCTTTTCTATAAGACCGAGGGCTCTATTCCAAGAATTTTTTTTGTAAATGTCTTCCAATATTCTAAAGTTCAAACATTAAAGTAAAATAAATATTAATAATTTCATAATCATAACGAGTAATAGTACACTTATGTATAAAGTAGGTAGGTAAGTATTATAATTAACGTCATACTGGAGCAACACAATGTATTTATGTATATTTATAACTATGTATAAGGAGTGAGCATGTCGAGAAATATTAAATTACATTCAATTAGTTATCAATCACTGGACTAATGGAATCCTGCAGCGCATTATAGTTTCCTCAGGCCAACATGCCTAAAATAATTTGTGTTGATTATTATTGACATGTACATTCTGATCCCCAAAATTTTATATTTGTTGTGTCACCGAACATTTTCAATATACCAGATTTCGTAACACCAAAATTAAACAAATTCCTTGTCTTTTATTCATATAAAATTTAAATTTGTATTCCTATTACTTTTAAAAAATTACGTCCTCCGGGTTTCGAAATAAGCACTTATATACTGCAATTCGAATATGCGAAAATATTATTCAGTATAATTAGATTTGAGAATCGGATAGACTGTTTTCAATTTCAGTGGAAATTTTTTCTTTATACTCCCTTGCTGTTTGGTCACTGATATTTGCTACACAGGTGTTATTTAGTTAGTTAGGTGTCTGTACATTTCGACGTATTCACGAATAGTATTCTTAGAATATTTCCAAATAAAATATTTAATCATAACAAATGCTTATAAAACAAAAATAACAAATCTCACCAGATCCTCTCAGATCCGGGTATAATTGATGCCAGACCCGGTATAAGGCTGCGGCCGGCGATAGAGAAACATTAGTTGTAAGTTTCCATATTTCAAAAAAATTTTCCCGATGCTCAAGTTTCAGAAGGAATTTTGTTTCAATAAAAAAGGTTGCTTCATATTTATTATCATTGGAAATATGGTGATGATTTCTTCTAAGCCACGAGAAGGCTAGAGAGATAATTTAATGAATACTCTGTTCTTCACCCCAATCACTGGGCAATTTTGTATGGAGCATTTCTTTTAATGGGCTGTTTTTGAAAGAACTGCAAAAAATGGCTCATTACTTGTATTTGTTACACACATAGCTCACTTTCGTGCATGCATTACATGTGCATCGATTTAATTTTTTTTGTTTCACAGAGGAAATTGTGTCTAGGAAAGACGTTTTCGAAAATAATAACATTTTTAGAAATAGTTGCCCCGCCTCAAGTGGAGGCGTTGCCCACACTTCGGAAAACACTGCTTTAGACCAAACATTGTTCATTTCTGAAAACAACTTTTGAACCGGAGACTAAGAGCTTGGTGAAATTAAGAGTCTTGGAAGATGTCCTTTATAATTTATCGGAGCTGCGGTAGCCATGGTGGAAGAGTCACGGATTAGATATCGGTGGGTTGCGAGTTCAAAACTCGATTCAAACAAAGACCGGCGTATACATGGGAACTGGTGCACGTTAAATGTGTCTTGACCACAAATGTCCTCACGTTACCGTGGTGTGGAAATTTGGACAATGGGATGCCAGCTTTGATGTGACCTCGTCATTTGACCGTTGTTCAAAATTACGAGATGTAATACTCTGATCTTTCCCTTCGAGATTGATCCCAGACCGTCGCCAATAGCCCGTTGTGTTACTCCAGCGCGACGTTAATTCAACTATCTGCCAACCTTCTTAATTTACCAATGTTAGGTTTACAAATGCTATGTTAGGTTTACCAATGTTGGGTTTCGCAATGACATGATAGAAGTTCGTTTTCATGTAGACCTGTAAATGCATTGAGTCATATTTCGAAAAGTTCCTACAATCCAAGTGTATTGCAAATGTTTACTGTTAAAGATTATACTGTTTCAGCATTCCAAAACTTTTGAGTACAGCTGTGAACGAATTAATTCTATGGTGTATAATCTAGGAAGTAAAACAAAAATAGTACTTGATATTTTTAATTCATGTAAATTTTTTCATCAAATATATTCTTATAAAAGTGCATTTTTGTCCCTAAGTTGTTCGGCTGGGTTGGGTTTACGGCGCAAGGACCATATTTGACCAAACTGCCAAACACAAGACAGACAACGCAAGTAATTTACATATACATGAATGGAAAGTTTTACTGTACAGATCTGACCACAATTTTCTATCAATGGAACAAACAAAACTTCGATTTACATATACTAAACTAATATCAACAATTATTTTGTAACATCAAGTATATTTCGCAGGTGCCTGCCTCCTCTGAATATGCCCTAGGCTTTGATGTATTATAAACAAAAGTTTTAAAACATGCTAGATCTGCTGTGCCGATTCCGGTTCTGATTTACACTATAGGATGGTAAGGGCGACTTTCTAATAATAGACTTTGATGTGACCCAATTCTGCCAGAGTGGCCTGGCAATGTTTGGTAGTGTTTACATATAATTACAATTTGGACTACACTGCGTTCACTTCAACCTATTTTGTTAATTTTTCCTTGAAAAATAACTACTTATAAAGTATTACAATTATAAATGATGCAATGATACTCAGGTTACGTAACAGATAGAAAAAGGTAAGTAAAACTGACACCTGGTCTGGAAGAAACGTTTCTGTTATACCTGTATTCTACTCGACTTCCAACGGGGTATAGCTCAGTGGTAGAGCGTTTCGATTTGCAAGGCCCGGGGTTCGATCCCTGCACCTCCAGGATCGGATTGTTTTAGGAAAATAGAGTATTCATTGGGGAAAGACAATAATAGGAAAAAGTGAAAAATAAGTGGAGTTTGTTTTTGTTACATTAATAATTATGTGATTGAATAATTTATAAATTTTTTCTATGTATATATTTAGAATGAAGGCAGTTGAAGAAATTGTTAGAACAAAACAGTGATTATCAAACTTGGATTTGTAACTTTAAATGAAATTTATATTTTTATACATAATTTTATTTCATTTTTATCACAATTTTTTGTTATAAAAGTTTTTTGTGTTTGAATGTTGTTCTTCACAGTACTGAATTTGAATTGTGTTATTCGTATTAAGATGCAGTTCAGATTTAGTTTTACATCAAAATAATATGATCGCAGAACTTAAAAATTACAAGTAATATTAGCTTAATATAGTATCGACACTAGTATATAAAATATCGACTTTGATCACACAAAACTAAATTCAATCGTAAATATGTTGTTGGCAAGTACCGATCGTTCGGGGTTAAGTTGAGCTGAATGTAGAAGAATAATGGACAATTGGTGACGGGGTCTGGGGTTCAATCCCGAGGTAAAGAACCGAGGACAACACCTCGTAATTTTGAGCCTCGGTCAGGTGGCAAAGTGCTTGGCTATGATGTCAAGGGCTCTACAGTACTTTGTCACAAGTTTTGCTATAGCCATAACATGAAATATAAGTAGATTGAGCATTACTATTGAGATGCTTCAGAGTTTGACCAACATGTCGACTAGTAGTCACGTGACTGCTCGGCGAAGAATTGCCTCGGTTAACCGATTTGGCATTTTATCGCCTCGTTTGGCAATATAACATCTTGTAATAGCTTAGTGTGTGAATGCGCATTTCTTTAGAGTGGCGACAAAAGTATCGAAATCACCAAAATCTATGACTATATCGTACGGACCAATCAGATGATGAATCAATGGAGAGCGTCTTCTTCCGTCCATTGTTTCAATCAGGTTATGAATGTTCGTTTCCACCCTGCAGACGAAAGTAGTCTAAGGGTCACGTTACTCCTAGTTTTGGTCACATGATCCTGTGCACATGGAAAGGTTACCATTGCTCACTCAACTTTTATATTTCCTCTATGGTTGCAGCCTAAGTGTTGTGCACGCGCCCAAATAATCAAAGTTGACAACTTTTCTAGAGTCACATAAAAACCAGAAGGGAGAGTAGTTCTAGTAAAGAGATGGGCAGACAATGTCACATGACTCAATAAATATCTGTAATGGGCAACTGCCTCAGATATTGGGGCGATTCCTCTTGCCAATGAGAGGTCTCCATCTCGCCTTTAAGTTGAAAGTCCTGGTGATAAGTGGACCAAATGAAAGAACAACTAACAAATCAGCAATAAGGACCAGTGAAGAGAGCGGCAAAACTGTAGGAGATTTAGCATTGACCAGGAGGTATCACGAGGAGGTCTGCTGGGCTACAGCCTCAATCGTAAATATCTGAATTTTTATTATAGATGTTTGACCTTGAAATTTAAAAGTACTAGCGCCACGAGGAATCAAAGGTGTTGAAAGTTTAAAGACTGGAAACAACAACAGCGGGCGAATTGTTATTCTCGTTGCCGGATTTCGAAACTAGAAATGAAATTCTCCAATAACGTTTTGTGCAGAACGAAAACGTCGAAAGAAGAACGTAATGCATTCGTTTCATATCGAGATTCATAAAAAATAATCTTGACCTTCAAATTGACATTGTCCACGCGCACAAACTCTCCAAACAACAAAAACAAAAACACCCCGCTTTCCTTTCCACAGGTTCGAAAGATTAGGTTTCACGGTTGGCAACAACAGAAATTATTCTCCGAGTAAATTGGTCGCATCAAACGACTGTGAATGTCCTCTGAACATACATATAACATAATTTAACTCGTTTATTTCCCCTCTCGCTTCGGACGGAAAATGCATGCGTTCCAAAAAAGGGAAAAAAGTTTCTTTTGGGTCAGAAGAGGTGAACGGTGTGAGAAAAATAGTGTTTTATTTGTGTTTTTGAGTATTGTTTGGGAAGAGCAGCGACCGTGAAGTGTGGAAATAGTGCGCATGCTTGCTGCGCTGGTGCCTGATTTTGTTTTCCGACTAAACATAGTTAGTCGGGGTAAACACCCCCAAGTTTTCTTTGGAACGGTTTGGTTTCACAGATGGCTTCACAGGATAGGCGCCGGGTTTTCATTTGTTTTCTCTTTGCTTTTAGAATAAAGCACACGTGTTCGAAATGGCCCGGGGAAAATTATTTTTCGTGGGCTGTTGCCCGATAAAAGTAATTTTTGCAAAGGCAACGTTTGATCCAATAACGTTGAAAAAAATTTAAAGCCCCAGAAATTCTTATCAAGATGAACGGGCATCAACTCTAAGCGTTAAAACTTTTTCTGAGAAGAGTACTATTATTTTTATTCTCTTAATTTTTTTTCTTGGGGGAGGAATCGCGCGTGTGTTGTAGCTTTATGGGTTGGCCCATAAAGTTGGCGCAGGTTCGATTCCTCTCGATGTATTTCTCTCTTCAGTGTCAGTAAAATTTTTGTGTCTTCTGTTTGGCACAGCTTGGTCAAATATGACTCTTGAGTCATAAAACCTAATCAACCATCACATTTTTTATCACTATAGCCACACCGAGAAGCTTAAGAAGCCTTCGATTCGTCATGGAAGTTAAAACTGGTTAAGAGTTTTTCGAAAAAATCTGCAGATCGCTTTGTGGAATGCCCTAAAAATCAGAGGACAAGATCAAATTTTTTTAAATGTAATTCAAATTTTAATTCTGCTAAAATATTATCAAGATGAACAGGCATTAACTCTTTTCACCCCAGGAGATAAAATTCTACAAAGATTACTGTTATTTTTACTCCACATTTTTGACTACTGTATAGACGTATCTAGGATTTGAAAGAAGTTTAAAAAGCCTTCGATACGTCATGCAAGCTAAAACTGGTTAGGGTCTCTTCAGAGAAATCTGCAGATTGTATTGTAGTCTGTCCCTAATGCTGATAGAAGATCAAATTATAATTTTTAGCTAACCGGTATGAAAACTTTAAGTTATATAATATACAGCTAAAGCTTATGGGATAGCATTTACTGAGATCAAATTAAAAAATAACTTTTCGCCAAATTAATGGTTTAGTTCTTTACGAAGACAAAACGCGTATTCATCATAGAAGATATTGAACGCTGGGCTAAACAAAATTAGATCTTTTGAAGCAATTTTCGTTTTCCATCAACATTTTTAAAACACTAGTACGTATTTCTATTATCGGATTCAGAATTTCATTTCGGAGAGGGTCGATGGTGAAAATACGATCATTATGCCAAATGAAGATTTAGCCTTATTAGCATTTAAAAAAAAAGCTTCTTTAAGTCTTTCAAACTTTATATTTGCTAGATAAATTTTAAAGCATGTAAATTTCATGCATGTATTCCTATTACTTTACTTAGAGAAATTAATGTCTATTGACTCGAGTGTAGAAATCATTTAAAAATTTATGATACTTAAATAACATAAAGTAAATATTCAAATCTTTTACCTCGAAATTTCAATTGCACTTTTCTGCCACTTTCGAAGCATTCATACAATATGTATGTATGCTAATATGTGAGATGGTTATGTTAGAGGTAAATAAAAACCATACTTTCATATATCCTAGAAAATTATTAATTTAATAAACTGCTAATTAATATAATTACTATTATTTTATTAGAATATCACAAAAGATTTCATGCATCCATTTTAATAATTAATACTTAATTTGGAAAATATATAAAAAAGAAATCAGTGGCATAGGCAAAAGGAGGCTTTGAAGCCTCCTTTTGCCTATGCCACTGATTATTCTTATTACTGTGTGGCCGTAATTAAAACATACTCTCGAAAAAATTAAATTGTGTCCTGATTATTTTCTGGAACATCTCAGAAAACAAATTGTATATTACATCCAACTAAAGATATCGACGCGTAGACCAAGAGAACCCCATTCTAGTTGAGGGTTAATTTTTCTAAGCGTTGAGAGGGTTTTGTAATTGGAAAAACATTTAAATTACTATATGAAATAAATTCTCTTTGACCAATGGACACTTTATTTATGTATTGAAGTCCTATTGGTCTACACCCTCAATCTCTAGGGAATTTCTCGATTTCCAATGGGCCTCTCTGTCTTTGCTCAGACGTGTCAGATTATCCATAAATTCAACTAAAATAATTTTTAAATTAGAAGAAATAAGTTTTTATGAGAAATCAAATTTCCTCATTATTGCCACCTGCCTTTCATTGAATAACGAAAGTAAAACAAGAACAGTCATACGATTCAAGTGACGTTCAATTCAAGCACTGTTCCTCATAAATAATCAATTTCACACTCAGGAAATTTAATACTCATTTCTTATTTAAGATTCGGAAGCAGTTAGCCAATTAACCACAACGAAATTTACACCTGCAACGGCCTCCCACGGAGCCAAGTCCTTTGTCATTCGTTCCTCGAAGAGATATTTGCTTTCTCACACCAATAAACTAATCCTGTTAACGAATTCTCGCATAATAGGGCCTGTTAACCGTATCAGTCACGCCATAAATTTGCGGAAGAAAAATCAGCTCTGCAATTTGTCTACGGAAAGCCGTTTCTCATGGTAGCCAGACTCCTCACATAAAAGGTCAATGTTGTCGTTCGGTGCGACATTTGTGAACAATGCTGCCATTCACTGATCGAGAAAAATGAAAGAATGAATGACATTAGTGATCTCTCCAGGAAGCTTGCTACGTGAATCGTAGCATTGTCTGTGTTGCCACGCAGAACAAACAACAAATATGCTTTTATTTCTATTTCGATTTGCATTTGTTCAAGAACCACATCGAACAGTACTGTTTTGATTAGTTAAAGGGTTAAAAAGGTGTTTTTGTGTTGTTTTTCAATTGTTCCAGCTGTATTTACGAAAAAAAATCTCGAAGTTTTGCTATTGATACTCAAACGCTTTCGCATGATAATATTGTTGTTACCGTAAAATGTAGTTTATTGGCGCTCTGGAGACATTGCGAAATCTAAATAGCTCACAAGGTATGAGTTTAGTAATTTTATGATTTTCAACTCACGTAATTGAAGAAAATGTTATTACTAGTGATAGGACTACTAAAGAATTCCCAATACAAATGCACTCATAACCCAAAAAACTGCAAAAAATGACCCCAAAAAATTATTACCTAAATTGTTTGTTAAATTTTTTTATAAAAAAAGAAATAAAACAAATTCAACAAACATTTTTGACAGTTTCTGTGACAAATTGAATGCTTAGATTTCAAATAAAGACATTTAACTGTGAAGTAGAACAAAAGTACGTGTACTTTTTCAAGCGAATGCTTTTCTATAGTCTGCCAACAAAGTTTTAAATTTTAAAAAGCTTCTTTTCACTTCTATAAAAAACGCAGTACACTTGAAACAAACTGTCACTTGGCTTAGTCTCCTGAGACTTCACCAAGAGAAAAGGTTTTGGGAAAATCATCCAGAAATGCCCTTTCATAGAAAAAGATGGGCCGCGGTAGCCCAGTTGATAGAGTCGCGGATTGTCAACAGGAGGGTTGCGAGTTCGAAACTCGATCTAACCAAAGACCGTCGTGTATGTGGTGACTGGGCCCTCATATGCCCTCACGTCGGTGTGGTGTGAAAGTTTGGAGAGTGAGGTGCCAGTTTATAGGTGTTGACCTAGTCATCCATCTGACCGTGGTTCAAAATTACGAGATGTTGTCTTCGTATCTTTCCCTTTGTGATTGACCGCGGACCGTCGCCAGTAGCCCGTTGTTTTGCTCCAGTGCGACATAAATACTACTACCTACTCATTGAAAACACCCAAATAGGCAAAACAATGACTTGAAATTAACAAAATGCTTCAAAATGACGAAAAATGTCTGCAAAAAATGCCTTTTCTTCATGTTAAAAATTTGCTTTTTACAATGCCCTTTTTCAGTTTCTTAAAAATCACAAATAAAAAATACCTAACAAATGCACTTAAATCAGCTCAGCTTTTTAGGAAACACATTTATATTCATTCGAATAACGTTAGTCTTACCAGAAAAAAAATGCAAAATAAATCAGCAACTTCCTATCCATAATAATTACATTTACTGGGGTAGTAAATGTCGGTTGCCATCTAGTAGAGATGCAAATTCTGTAGCTAAAACATTATAATCAAGATGCTATTTTCTTTCAATCGTTAAGACACTAAATTTTAGACTAATTATAGGACAGCTTAATCTCACGGATGGAACAGACGGATAAATTTGTTTCTGTAGCCTAAAATTTAAGGGCCCGATCTCTTGCCGCCTATGCTAATCACTTTACATTGTCCGGGTTTCCGCCTTTTCTGTTTCCAAGGTCGAATTTCTGCTTTCTTTATCTTTGACAACCGTTGATGCGATATCCTTTTTGCTTGCCATTCACGATTATGGAAATAATGTTCTACCCAATTCAATGTTATAATTTCTAAAAGGTCGCAATTACTGACCCAGAAGACGTATTTAAAGCGCAACCAATGTTTAAAAAAATGATTTTCCTGAAGCAAGTACAAAACCATTCAGCCTCGAGTGTCGGAATTTTTTAAATCCGACTTTTCTTGTAAGATTTTTCCCGACTACAGACCTCTCGGCCTTCGATACAACAAGGGGCGAACAGACGGCTATTTGTGAAGGTGTACCCAATGAGTGAGCCGTCACTACTAACAAGGACAATTACAAACATCAATGCGCTTAAAAACCGGGATTCGAACCAACGACCTACTGGGTGGCAGACAAGCGCTATCACCAGTATACCAGTTAAACGGCAAAATGTTTCTGAAGTCACAGACATTATTTTTCTGTTTTTCTTACCAAACGTATGCACGATCTTCCAAGAGGAGATCGTTTATGCAAATTTTAAACTTATTTAGATGTTAGGTATTTCTATAAGAGAAGTATTACTGTGTTTACCGAAAGCGAGAGCTGTAGTCAAGCCCCGGCGAGTTGGTATTCGAGTCACGTGATTCCGGACGAGTCTATTCGTTAAATTAGGGAGCAAATTAAGCGTAAACAATGCATTCACACAGTTGGCGTCTTTAGCGTGGTTTTTGCCTCCGAGTTTATTGTTCGATGTTGGAAGCCATAGTTGTGGATACGAGTTGGCGAAACAAAGTCACTTGTGGCGATCGCCATACATGGTTTGGAGTACAAGAGACCTTTCCCCTTTTACCTGTGTACAAATGGACTCCCCCAAGGACATGTGCCTTCTAACCGGAGCCTTATATACTATTCTAAAATCAACCCTAATCTAACACTGTTATTCACCATACGGTAGACTTTTCACACCAAGGTTTACCGGCTGATAGTAATTATTGCTACATTTGGCGAAAACCGTGGATTCTCTTGGAGTTTTGAGTCGATAAAAGGTGCTTATTTACTTTATAAAGTAGGTCACAAAAATGTTTGGCCATCTCACATTTCTAACTATTTTCATATACTTTACAATGACGTACTTAGAATTGAGATTTAAAATTTTGCTACATAAAATTTGTCTTTCTACTTTAACATGTCATCAAAATAATCGAATAAGTATTAAATTTTGCTACAAATATTTTAAATGTAACGTAACCCATAAATTCAGGCACACAAGTGTCGTGCCATTTTCTTACCATCAAATCTAACCTCAGTTTAAAAATTTGATCCCACCACTATTTTCAGATGGGGTTGGAATGGCCCTTACTCGAAAGTATTGATTTCTGAGTTTTAAAATATCTTAACAAATAAAATACCTACTATAAATGTCTGAAATACTTATATTATTATTTTCATAAAATAATGATTATTTTATTCTAAAAATAAGTATATTACGAATTAATATTCCTTATAACGTAATAGTCTAATGATTTAATATACCTTACGAAGTATGGGAAAGCAATGGTTACGAACATTGTCTTTTCATTAATGCAATCGTCATCTAATATATTTACGTATCGTATCAATTCTTCAATAGTTGTTTTGTCCTCGGATCTTTCTCTTCGGGATGGATCCCGGACCGTGGCCAATAGCCCGTAATTACTCCAATGCAACGTTAGTTTAACTACCAACTATCAACCAACTCTTTAAAAAAATATAAGATATTCCATATAAAATTCCAATTGTAACTTTGGACACCCTAAAAGTGAAATCCTAGCTACTGACTACTTTTCCTATACTATTTTTTTGAAATACACAATAGAAGTGTCTTGCAATAGGGAAATCCGTTGAAAATACATCACCAAGCAGAGTTGAA
Source organism: Meta bourneti (assembly GCA_933210815.1). Taxonomy (NCBI): domain Eukaryota; kingdom Metazoa; phylum Arthropoda; class Arachnida; order Araneae; family Tetragnathidae; genus Meta; species Meta bourneti. The sequence continues at coordinate 73,257,990 of OW119926.1, read as the reverse complement.
CAAAATTGGTTCCAATTTTCACATAATATGTGATGCAGACAATGCTATTAAGATTCAAAGGTCTAAGAATAAATGCAAAAAATTTTCAGAAACATTATTTCTCAAGTTTCTATTATATATTTGATAAGGTGACCGAATAGTTCTGTTCCTCATTTCATACCATATATGTTCCATTTAATATCTTTTTATCAAACCTTTTGAAATTTTCCGATTGTTTCGATGAAAATAGAAAATATAGATGAGACTAAAATGGAAAAACAAAACAACTTATGTGGCTAAAAGAGAGATAGAGAGAGAGAGAGAGTTAAATCATTTAAATACATCTTTATAAACACATTTTAAATATATCTTTATAAACATGTGAAGAAGCTTGAGGGAGGTAACCAAATCCGTTTGTGATCCATTGCATAAAAAAATTATGTTTATATACTAAAAATAAACAACTGCAAACATGAAATTCGAATGCTCAGTTAATTTCAAATAGGTAAATATCAGATTTAGTTATTACAACATTCCATTTTGTTCAGACGATGTATTTCACAATCGCGTTTGTTTTTTCTGCAAATGGTTGAAACCCAATCGAATGGAATTCATGATTGCGAATTCCAAGAAATAATAGTTATTGTTAATAGCTTTCACCAGCTTTGTGCTATTTCATTTGGTTTCGTAATCGTCAGTTTCCGCTTCAATTGTTCTAGTCAAAAATTCTTTTACCCTGAATTGAAAAACTTCCCTGGACAGGCCTTGGATTTCTTGCGCAAGAGGATATGCTTTCTTTAATCAAAATTTTTAATTCGAGAAATTTCAGAATAATTGCTGTTATGAAATGCTGACATAACGAATGGTTCAATTTTATATTGGAATTTTCAGACATTAATTATTTCTTTCTTGATAAACACAAAGAACAGAAAAAATTAGCTTTATTAAATGAAATAAAGCATTTAATATGAGTATCGGTCTACACCTGTGTGAATCAACCTTAATTTAGCTGTGTTGGGAGAAGCTAAGATGTAAATTGATCATTTTTGCTCATGTACGATTTTGCATCCTGAGTCAATTGCGGAAATTACAAAAATGGTCGAAATGGTGTTAAAGATTTGTTTTTCGGACAATAATATTTGCATTTTTTATGAAAATAAGTGATTTTTCTAGTTTCTTTTTAATCAACCAATATTTGAACAATTCAACCCTAGTAACGCCGGGTCACATTTTCTAGTCTATCTATATATATAAAATAGGATGTGTGTATATGTGTGTGTGTGTATGTGTGTATATTTTCTATACAAATCTACACCGTTTGACCAATCCACACCAAATTTGGTACACTTATACTTTAGAACACTGCGGTCAGCATAGGCTAACTCTTAACCCCCGTTCTATTGGCCCTGGGGGGCTAAAAACTATTCGAAATCGCCATAGAAATAACATTGAGCATAGATTAATTGCTTTAGGCAGCGATGGTTGCTTTACCACTGTTGATCGAAAAACAATTTTTTCCGAAACAAATTAAATTACAGTATTTATGTTTGAACTGACTTTTTAGTTCTTCCCATGATGTAAATAAATTATAGATATTTTATTGATGAAGGAGGAAAGAATATTTTAAAATATTTATGTTTGCAAGGAAATTCAAGGAAAGGTTTTCAGGAGTTCAAGTATTATTTTCAAGGAAAGTTGGTGTATATTTCGACCAACTTTCCTTAAATAATTTATTGAATACTTAATGATTTGTAGAATTCTGTTTCACGAGGCTTTTTAGGTAAGGCGTGTAACTTATTTTAAAATGTCCGGAATAGATACATGTGAATCCTCCGTTGAAAGCAGTGATTTTCTTTCTGAAAAATTCTGTAAAATCGACCTTCTGCTTTTTGAAAAAATTTTATCTATTCAGTTTAATTTGTCTACACCGGTTACATTTATTTCTAACCCAAGCACCGTTATTCCGAAAAGCACAAACGAAAAACTCATTGATCATAAAAGCGTAATTTTACTACTCGGTATCTGGCAGCACCAGAATTAATGTTTACTTTTTTTATAAAACTTTGTAGAACTTTCTAGAAAGTTGGGGAAACGGAAACTTCCTTGGACTCATGGTGGAGAACATTCCAGTACTCACTCGATTCTTAGCTGGTCGTATTTAGAGGAAGCTAGCTCGGTAAGTCTTCCAGTTTATCATCTTTCAGTGAATCTGGCAGTTTTATTTCGCTTTTAGTTGATTGTATAAGTGTTTCCTACTTTATTCGACAGTGATAGTGTACATTTTGGATTTATATTTCTAAACTGATGTAAGTACTACATAATTTTAAATTCGTTTTTTCGTTAATTTTAGCTTTGTATTATATTCTACAATAGATTTCATTGCTCATTGAGAGTATGCCTTTTGCTTAATTTTTTAAATAAGTTTAATGGGGGATCAGAATTAATGCTTTTTTTTAAACCAGAATAAAAGTTTATTTTTTAGTATGATTTAGAATTCTGTGTTTGAGTATTTTGATTGACAGCTTTTAAGTAAGGCATTAATATTTTTTATTTGTGTTAAAAATTTGATATTCCTAAACTGATGTAAGTACTTCGCAATTTTAAATTTGTCTTACCATTCAGTTTATATTAGCTTTTTACTTTTATTGTATTCTGTAATCGATTTCATTGCTCAGTGAGAGTGTGCCTTTTGCTTATTTTATGAAATAGCATTTCTTTGTATTCATTGACAGATTTCTTTGCTGTAGCAATGCCTCCAAGGAAGCGGAAGGTGATCGGCCAAGTGCAGTTAACGGCTAAGATGATGAAAGATGAGCGTAGACAAGAAACTTCCGAGGAGAGGAATAGAAGACTTGCGATTGCGAGAGAGCTACAACATCTAGAGCAACAGAGACGGCACAGCAGCGTGAGACCCGACTTCAGGATAAGAGGGATAGTGCTACTACATCTAGAGCAACAGAGACGGCAAAGCAACGTGAGGCCCGACTACAGGATAAGAGAGATAGAGCCAAACGATCACGGACTGCGCACCATTTTAGCTTAGCATTGGAAGAATTCCACTACAATTCACATAAAGACTACTCGCTGCATGCAAGTGTTACCATCGGGAAAATGGAAATGGTTTGTAGTTACTGTCAAGCCAAAAAGTTTAAATCAGAGTCTACTGGTATTTGCTGTAAAAATGGAAAAGTTAAACTCTGCCAACTGGAACCACCACCACAAGAACTTTTGACTTACACATCAGGAGATACGTCAGAGTCGAAGCATTTTCTTAGTAACATCAGAAAATACAACTCATGTTTCCAAATGACATCATTCGGCGCCTCATGAGTTGTTGGACAGCCCGTATTTCCATCGACATTCTAGGTGCAAGGGCATATTTACCATAGAGCGGGATCATTGCTTCCGCTGCCAGATCAACCACCAAAATTTCTATAACTATATTTTATTCAAAACGAACAAATGGAAACTGATCAGAAGTGCGCCAACATCTCGGGAACAAGACGTCAGATTGTGTTAAACTTACAGAGGATGTTTCATGAGCACAATAATCTTATTAAAACCTTTGAAACAGCATTGGAACGTATGCCAACAGATGAATATAAAGTAGTCATAAGAGCAGACCGAAGACCAGCAGGCGAACACGAGCGGCGCTTTCAACTCTCCTCAAGCAGATGAAGTCGCGGTGGTTATATCAGGAGATGAGTTTCATCAACGGGATATCGTTATTCAACGACGAGGTGAATCATTGCAGCGTGTTTCGGAAACACATCGATCTTATGATGCTCTGAAGTACCCAGTGATATTCCCCCATGGTGAAGATGGATATCATTTTAATCTGAGGCAGATCAACCTAAGAACAGGTGAAACAACCAGCAAGAAAGTTTCAGCGAAGGATTTCAATGCGTACAGATTAATGGTTCGAGATACTGAGCAGAACCACGTATTGAACTGCAGGCAATTGTTTCATCAGTTCATCGTCGATATGTACGCTAAAGTCGAGAGTGAGCGTCTCCTTTACATTCGTCTAAATCAACGTAAACTGAAAGTTGATATATTCACCTGAGAGATGCTGTGGCAAATGACGGAACGTTGAAAACCTCGGTGCCTTAGTCGTACTACCAGCTACATTTACAGGCAGTCCCAGACACATGCACGAATACACGCAAGATGCTATGACGTACGTGAGGACGTACGGGAGACCAGTCTTATTTATCACCTTCACCTGCAATCCGATTTGGACGGAGATCAAGGAGGTTCTTACCAATCAATTACCCAGTGAGCGCCACGACTTGATTGCGAGAGTATTTAAACAGTAGTTGAAACTGCACTTTGCGCATCTTTCGTTTTTTAGAATTTTGCATTTTTTCGTCGGAATTTCGTTTCTGTTTGTCTTAATCTTTTACATATTGCAATATTATGCAATATTATTATATGCAGGAATTAAATGTATGTATTTGCGTCCGAAGTATATTGTAGAAGCTATTAAAAAGTTAAAACGTATTTTCCGTACAACATAAATGATAGCATTTTTCTGTGAAAGAAAAGTGCTTATTCTAATTCAATTTTCAAGCAACATTTAACCATTTCAACCCGAGCAACGCCGGGTAATTCAGCTAGTATTTTATAAAACTAGGTTATATCTAGTTTTATAACTAATTTATCTAGTATTTTGTTCTGTAAATAGTTTTCATTTTCAACGAAACGCCTGTATCAAAAGCTACTGTAACCCGTAATTAGTTTTTTTAAATAGATTGAAAATAATTTGGATACAATTTTAATATTTTTCAAGGAGGTGCGTTTTAATGACTTTGTTAGAAATAATAGGAGTCTTAGAGACTGTATATCAATTACAATTTAAGGTATCAGTCGAGTCTGGCACCTCACTGTTGTGAAGTTAGAGTCCGGGACTGATCACAGGAATTTAATCCGCGCGATTCTTTACCTGCAAACAAGAATGATATTAATCAGTGTCCAAATCAGAACAGTGTTCAACGGTCGGCGTCTTATAAATTCAGTTTGCACTTGTCATCTCGAACGTTTGTGAGTTCTTTCTCCAAAGAGTTTCAATTCACGAAAACACCATCAACGTTAAAAAAAAACTGCGGAATCTTAAAAATTCCGTTATTCTTTTGAAGCACATCCTGTTAAAAAAAACAACAGATAAACGAAAGGGAAAACCGAAGTACTTCGTGCTGTGAGATGTCGACTGGAAATGAAGCATCCCCTATAATTTCGGAAAGCTTTGTCGGTCACAATATAAGAAGGCAGCTTCACACCATACGAAAAGGTCAAGGAAAGGGCGACACAGAGCGAATTAGATACTTTATAGCAGTCACACCACAGAAAAGAACAGGCTACGTTATCAAGATTAACAATGTTTTCGTCTTCAAAGGCTCAAGCGAAGAAACGTGGCTAATCAATGACAGATGATCTCCGCCTGTGACTCTCCTTTCTATCTCTAGCCTTCACGAAGATAAGATGTAGACAGGTCTAAAAAAGGTAAATCAATGTCTTCAAACTGCTGAGTAACATCCGTCTACAAGATCTGTAACGGATGTTTGATAAGACTGGCATTTCATACATTTTTGTAACTGTAGATTGCAGTTAGCTTGTTTCAGTGGGCCCAACGGTGAAATTATTGTCAGGGTTGGTTGGCTGGTTGGGTTTTATGGCACAAGAGCCATATTTAGCCAAGCTGCACCAAACACAAAACAGACAGCGTATAGTAAATGGACATACACCAAACAAAGAAAGTTTTCTGATACAGAAGAGAGAAATTTATCAGGGAGGAACCGAATCTGTGTACGCAGCTTACAAACCCATTGAGTCACGAGGACCACTACTGGTAGGAGAGGGGGTCAAGTGGAATCCAGTTGCTTCGTATAGTTTGGCTCTGGTGAGGTAAATGACCATTGGAGAGTTCATTTCTAGAAAGGTAAACTATAGAAAAGTAAACTCGCCATTAAGCAAAATTAAGTGAAGCCATAGGCAGTTATTCGTTTCGCCAAATCATAATCACTGCTATCGCTTCCAACACTGAGTGATAAAATCTAAAATTGGAATATAACTCAGTTTCATGTTCGTGGTGTGTTTCGTGATTTAAGGGCTCCTACCTCTCAGTTTAATAAACATAGGTATAATTTAAGAATAGTACATTTTATTATCTATAATTGCTCTTTAACAATCGTCAAAGCACATAGAAACAAAGATTATCACGAAATTTCTGAGCACTCTTCAATACAAAACCGTTCACAATTGTCCATCTGATACTTAAAAAATGGCAAATGCTTTTGTTGACAAATGAGAAGTAATGTTTTATATTTCAGAGCATTGATATTGCTGAAAAGTAATTTCTTACTCTTTATTAAACAAGTTTCGGTCAATATCATTCAATCTTGCCATTCATCTCTTCAATCCCTCATATTTTTGTTTATATCTTTAAATAATTTATTTACGTGTTGCAGGGTCGAGGAACATTGAAATGCCCCTGTTACATTTCACACCTTCCGGTAACTTGTAGAGTTATGTGAATATTGCGCAGTGCACATTGCAAACAAATGTTCACCCAGGAAGTTAATATTTCTGTCGGCTTGACAGTTTGGTATTTTATGGGGAACCTTAAGTTAAAAACTTCATTCGCATATTCATACAGAAATGCTTGCATGCGAGGTTTCAAACTTTGGAGGCAATAATTTGAACGAGGGATGCTTAGTTCGCCAGTTGTTCGCTGTGTTTTAGAATTGAAATTAGAAGTTGGTCGGCGATCAAACAATAAAACATCTGGCGAATCGCTTGTTTTTATCTAGCATAAATATTATTGGCATCAATCTGAATTTCCATGTCATTTGTGTCTGAATGCATATCAAATCCATCAAAAATAACAAATATCTATGCATAAATTCATCAAAATGTTTTTAGTTTTCTTCTATTGCACCTTCATGTTATAATGGAATATTTATCAACTCAACATAGAAATACTTTTTGGATGATGCAATTTTATTAAATCTAACCTTGGAAACCACACACATTCGTTTAAAAGGGTGTTAATAGAGAAATGGAGGAGAGGTTATTTATTTATTTAACCTTATCCGTCCGAGGACTTGCAGGAAGCATTTGCCTATTATTCACCAAATAAATTTAAGTTTTTCACAGTTGGGAGTGTCTATATGAGGAGTTTAATTCTAGCTATAGAAAGCTGCTTATGATGCTGTCCATGGCTGATACGGTTACTTTATAGAGTATGGGTCATTCGAGATCTCTAGTTTTGGGTGAATCTTATTCTATGCTCTGTCCAAATGCTGCAATGGAATAGTCTAACGTCTTACTAACCGGTAAAAGATTAGACATTTTACAGATGATACAAAAATGTTGATCTACTGCACATATTGAGTTGGACTTATTTTTGTCGTTCATTTGAACTCCTATATTAGAACTGTTGGATGTGAGAGTAATCGGTTTTGGGGCAGCATGGCATTTTTGATGTCGACAATTATTTAAATTTTACTCGATGAAGCACTTACATGTGCCCTTCTCTGCATATACTTGTAATGGGTATAGACAATCGAAGTCAATAACGTTGGAGTATGTATTCACTCTTGCATTCGTTCCTTTTAATTTGATTAAAATGCAAAATGAATTTAGAAACACTGTAGAAGTGATCACCAGATCAATGACGGATTACCCACTAGGCGCACGCCTGTTATTTCTTCAAAGAAGGGCCACAATTGTATAATAGTTTTGACATCCATTATCTGAATTTTTTCAGAATTAGGTGCCAGAATGCCATAATTAAAGAAAACGATGGATTTAATGTTTCTCTTTGCTCCTACAGGTTGAGAAAGATTGAATATTAATAAAATTCGAAGAATGAGTGTAAAAAAATTGATAACATTATTTTTACTTAGTGGCAAAATTAAAATAATATCAGTGATCATTTTAATAGTGGAACTTTTATACTTAATGTGATCACAATTAATTTGAATACATTTTTAACTAGGACAATGAATAGAAACACAAGTCTTATTGGAATAGCTCGTTTAATTCTACTTAACAGATTTGTATGAAAGATTTCTTTATATTTAAAATTATCGTAATAAATAATATTTATCCATTAATTATGACAATTTAATTTGTATTTTATAATAAAAATATCAATTAAATTGCCACCTAACTGGTACAGTGGCCAGAGCGTTTGTCTTCCACCCAATGGGTCCCGGATTCTAATCTGGTTTGTAAGTCCGCAGATATATTGCTCAACAAGTAGCCGTCAAGTTCGTCTCTTGTAAGGAAGAATCCCTGCAAAGGAAGAATAAGTCAGCGGTCAGGCATTAGAAATAATAATTAATTAATAAACAAACGTATCGAAATATATATTTGGGTCAGCAAATATGAGAACAATGACATACTAGGGGAACTTTAAAGTTACTTGAGGATAGGATCTCAAAACAACTTATCTCCTACTGGAATAGATTTTAAAATGTTACGTTATGGGTGGAGATGACAGGCACACCTATTCGTGGAGTGTTGACTGCGAGACTGATACATCTGCCATTGACGGAATAGCTGGGAGTAATTAAACTTGTGAAGAATAAAAAGATAACATTTTTAATGATGCGGAACTGATTCTTGTGATGTTCTTGATAACATACCTAATTTATTGAGCGCGAACAATGCCGGTTATTTCAGGTAGTTTGTTGCAAAGTCTAAACACGTGTCAAGGCTAATTAACTCGAATGCACAGTAGGCCATGCTGGGATGCATTGCCGTGGATCGGGATAGCCACACAATCACCAACTCCGTTTCTGTATTCATTAAGATTCCGCTCCATGTGGACTAATGAGCCCTACTCTATCTTTGGCAGCAGCTGTTTGTCAACTGTCTTGGTTTATCGAGCTTCTTGAGGAAATTGCTGTGTCATCTGATGAATATGCATTCGGTATTAACCTGGTAAACTTCATTATCGGGGCTTTTGCCGAGTTTGCAAACTTACTGAACTGCTGCGTTGGATGTATTATCGCTCAAGGTATTGGATGCCTGTATTATTGATTCATATTTAGAAAAGGTTAAGTTTGTTTATAAAATGAAGCTGCGTTGCTTCTCCTGTTCTCGAAGCTTTCGAGTGCATATTAGCTTCGAACCTCTAAATGAATTCCAAGATAGAAAATAATTCAAATTTCGATAAACTAAATCGACAATAAGCACTTTTGGATTGCCTAATAAATTAAGGTGCGTGCATATTTTAAAAATTGAATATGAATGGGGTGTATATAATTTCAATGTACTTATTAAAATGCATCAAAGTTTACTTAAGGGCCACCATAGTGTCCCTTAAGGATTTGCACCACTGTGCTAGCGGCCTGCGAACTATTAGCGGCGCAGGTTCCGTTCTGTAATTGCCCTGGATGTGTTTCTCTCTTCTGTGTCAGAAAACTTTTATTTTTTGTATATGAGAGGGATTTTGTGTATAAACAGATGAACTGTGAAGATTTTTTTCGCGCTACCCAAATGCTCTCGCACGGTACATGTTGGAATTAATTTCAATTTTGTCACATTTTTGTCGACGTTTGGGTTGAATCTAATTGGAGCTGACCAATCAACTATCATATATCAATTAGGAATTCATTTTTTTGCAATACTTACTATCAGATTCTTTTCGAAACCCTTATGTTTGGAATTTTTATTGGCGAAGCGCCGAAATCGCATCCCAAAAGTATACCCACGTTCAGATTACGCACAGCAAAAATACGTTCCGTTACAGAAACACTTCGGCCAACAACATTTAGCTTGACAGAAAAACCCCTCTTATCTCCACTTGCTTGAAGGAAAAGCGGGCCGCGGTGGCCCGGTTGGAAGAGTAACGAACTAGCAACCGAAGGGTTGCGAGTTCGAATCCAGCCAAACACCGTCGTGTACAAAGGGGGCTGGTGCACGTTAAATCTGTCGTGGCCTCAAATGTCCTCACGTTGGCGTGGTGTGGAAGTTTGGAGAGTGGGGTGCCAGCTCAGGTGTTGCCTCGTCATCTGACCGTGGTTCAAAATTACGTGGTGTTGTCCTCGGATCTTTCCCTTTGGGATTGATCCCGGACCGTCACCAATAGCCCATTGTGTTGCTCCAGTGTGACGTTAATTGAAATAATAATAAAAATAAAAGAAGGAAAAGCATTGCTTGGACAAGGGTCTTGCGTCTAAAAGATTTACTTGAAAATATTTATTCCAAATTATTAACTATTATTCATATATTAACAGTTTTTATTTGCTGTTTGTTTGGTTTTATAATATTTAATTATGAAATTATTAACTATTATTAAAGCGGTGTTTCGTCTTTTATAAATTTAATATTCTTAGAAATCAATTAATTTGACCCTTCAAAAATCTATTGATCCTGTTCGCGATACCGCACGAAATAATATTTCATTATTTTGTTAAAGATTTAACTTAAATTCCTGTATGATTTATTGTATTTTACTTACTATCGTTAGAGATCAAGTAATATGTTTAGTTAATTTAATGTAATTATCTAATGCCATGTAAAAAAACAGTTCAGTTGATGTATATGTTTTAATGAATGCCATTCGAAGAAGTAGATACAGTAGAAAAACGTTTCATGGTCAAGCGCAAACAATAGTTTTTTTCGTGAAATTACTCTTCTATGGATCAATAAAAAAACTTCTATATTATCAATCCCTTAAAACGGAAAGATAGACAGACTGATGCTGTAAGGTTCAGTCACTGTGTATGAGTTCTCAAAATATACAAAACTCAATTAAAATATAACCATCTCTGAACGTAATATGGGCACACAAAAAACGCGAAAAACACTGATTTTGCATTAAAAGGACCCCAAAAAGATATGTAACTTGAAGTGGGACGAAAATATTCAATGTACAAATTTCATTCACATAAATAATTTTTATTTTTATAGATTTACTGATAAGGAGCTTAAAATATTCGATGTTTCATACTTCCCTCACTCATCTTCCAAAGTTTGACAATCCAGACTCTGATGCTAAGGGATTTTAAGTGACAATCGGAATTCCTACATATTCAGTGAACACGACAATGCACTTAACTTTGATGGATTCCTATACTTCCATACGACGAAACAATAGGACAATAAATAAAATCTAAACGTTTTTACGTGAACACACCGTTGATAGACTAACATAGGTAACCATACATTCACAGATTCGTTTTGTTTCAGCATTAACAAATTCGAAACAACAAAAGGCATCTTTTGATGGATGAACTGAATTGTGTAAAACTGTCTGGGCACGAGTCCGGGTGGCAATTAAGAGTTTCCATTTTAGACAGTCTACCATCCGCAGTTTCCATCACAATCTCTCAGATCATTCGAAGTTAAATTGATATTTTCGTATTTAAGAGCTTCAGTGAATCTAGACAGTTTGATTCCTCCGTGGTGTATTTCTTTGTTAGTGAGCTTTTGTTGTGTGTACATTCATTAACGACGTTTTTGACGACTTCGCCAGATATAGCCCTTGAGACTTAACCTCCCCGTGATTGTACCGATGAGGTAACTCGTCATAAGCAAAACTGACTAAATCCTGATGGAGGAGATATCTCGCCATTAAAAAAAAACTGGCCAGGTATTGATTTCGTCACCATCGAAAAATCGGCAATGCCTTGACGACGCGGTATCTCGTCATTAGCAAAAGTGCTCAGATGTTGATGGAGGAGATATCTCGCCATTAAAAAAACTGGCCAGGTATTGATTTCGTCACCATCGAAAAATCGGCAATGCCTTGACGACGCGGTATCTCGTCATTAGCAAAATTGCTCAAATGTTGATGGAGGAGATATCTCGTCATTAGTAAAATTCGTCAGATGTTGTTGGACGAGGTATATCGTCGAACTTGGAGGGTTAAAAAAATAACTAACCAGTATAGGGGTCAAAACAGACTGTACTGTACTAAGTGTACAAAGTGAATAAATTGATTGAGATAACAGACGAATTTGCAACCGCTAAATAAAGAAAAATCTACCATTTTTAAATTTTACATGATCATTAATACTATGGTTACATAAAATTAAAAAAAGGATAGTTGGTGTACCATATACTCATACACCACTACAAATCTTTTCTACATTCTTCTACCACTTTTTTCTTATTGGCCTTTTTTTTAAGTTGGCTATCCCTGTTCCTCCTGATTGCCCTTCGGATTTGATCCCGGACCGTCGCCAATAGCCCGTTGTATTGCTCCAGTGCGACGTTAATTAAGATAACTACCTACCTGTTCCTCCTGACAATATCTATGGGCCCAGCACACCACGCAGGAACGGCCTTAGTCCAAATTTCAGCCCCTCTTGTTAGCTTGTATCATGTACAGGGCCGTCCATAAAGCTTTTGGGAGATGACAGTTTTTGATGCAGGGTATCCATTGATATGACTTGCTTCTATTGCTGTCATTTAGATGTAGGGGCGCCTAGGTGTATATCTTTCTTATGTGCCAGTAACACTTCCCTTGCGTGTGTGCGTCCATTACTTGACGTTGTTTTGTGCTTGACGCAACTTGGCCAAGTATGGCCATTGCGCCATGAGAACCCAATCAACCCACCCATCAGATGCTCAATAAGCCCTTCATCCGGTACTAACATTTACCGCCACTGTTCCCGCTTGGGCAGTTCCGAAACTACGTAGTTAATCATAAAGGGATGTAATTATGATTTTTCACCATCAAAAAAGCCACATCACTCGTGTGTGACAAAAATTTGTTCTGAATCTCCATCGAAAGATATACCTTTGCTCAATCATACAAATAATCTTTGCTATCTCGAAACTTCAACGGCCGCGGTAGCCCTGTTGGAAGAGTTAACAGATTAGCAACCGGAGGGCTGCGAGTTCGAATCCAACCAAACCCCGCCGTGTACAAAAGGGGCTGGTGCGCGTTAAATCTGTCGTGGTCCCAAATGTCCGTACGTTGGCTTGGTGTGGAAGTGGGGTGCCAGCTCAGGTGTGACCTCGTCATCTGACCGTGATTCTAAAAACGTGGTGTCGCCGTCGGATCTTTCCCTTCGGGATTGATCCCGGACCGTCGCCAATAGCCTGTTGTGTTGCTCCAGTGCGACGATAATTAAATACCTACCTCGAAACTGCCTTTATTAAAGTGCCGTTTAGAAATATCCCGCGTCACTGCTGATAGCAATGGAGTTGGCAATCCTGGACTCGTTTCCCCTACTAAGCTTTAGGAAAACGTGACTTCCTTCAGCCGTTGTCGGTGCAAATATTTGACTTTAACGTTCACAACGCAAGAGAAGACGTTGTAGTGTCTGGAAGTCTCGATATTTTTAAACCAAGAATACGGAAAGTTTATTTAAATTCTCATGTCACATTGTTCGCACTTTAAGACGCATTTCTCCCTCGTTTTAGTACTAATTCGACGGCATTTAGCACAATCCTGCAACTCGTTATGATCAACTGGGACTGACAGGCCCACAAGGAAATTGGGAAATTTTCGAGAGGCTGGTGCTTTTAGGAGTCCTGTAGGACTTTCAAGAGAAAAAATAATGTGGCATGAGAAAAGGATAGTTTTTATTTCATCAGTAGCTCAGCGTACCATTGATAACTGGGCATGCCGGGGTTCTATAAAAAGCAAGAAAAAATCTCATGTTTAGCTTTAGACAACCTTAAGAGACAACTACATTCTCTGCTGCTTCTTTTCCGCAGACAACACAATATAAATCATTTTTACCCCAAAGTTAAAAAAGGAATCATAGCAGCATTTTACATTAAATTGATTTGGAATGTTTCAAAATCTATGGGTTCTACATATAATCTATATCGTAGAATAAATGTGGGTCTTTTTCGAAGGCGGATATGAGTGGACAATACCATCTTCATTCTTCAGCAGACCTGAAAATTGGACATTTTCCGCAAGGAAAATCTGAATCGATTCAATTATCACATTAATAACATGATTGCGCGGATTTCTACCATTACCACAAATAGACCACATTACTTATCCATTTATTCAACAGGATTTTAGTCTGAAGTAATAAAAACTGAATTTATTTTTGAGACAGCTGTATTTTTGTTATCTCATCTCTCCAACTCGAAGTCTAGATATTTTTAACACTCATAATCGTAGTTTCCTCCATACCATCTAAGACCAGCTAACCCTGGGACAACATGTCATCTCTGATAGATCCCACTGCTTCAAAAGAACATTTAATTTCGTTTTAATCCCACAGACATCACTCAAAGACCCCGATATAAACCCTCCTTTCAATCTCATCAGATCTGAATACAAAAGCGGCTCAGGGAGGTTTCGGGATGGCATGTAATCTCCTTCCAGACATCCAAGAGCCCATAATCCGCTTTTGCAAAAGAAAAGCAAAATCTGACAGGGGCAGTCATCATCGCAGACCAACCTGTCTGGTGACCTCGCCCTAACCCCTCTTGCTCCAGAAAGTGGAAAAAATCTCCAAAACGGAACAGAACAGGTTTCTTCTGTGTACCGCTGTTACTCCTCAGGGTTAATGGGGTCAGATCGTCTCGTTTTTCCACTCTCACCTTAGCTGGAATGGTAGCCTTGGGTGATGAATGAGCTCTGGTAAGATTCCAGTGTAGAGACGACGATCACCCAACTGTCCTTTTTAAGCAATTGGCTAAATTTAGGAATCGACTGCAGCATTGGTGGTGTCAGGAACATTAAACTTCATGCCTTAAATTTAAAATATAAAGATTACAGTGACACTTGACCGAATTTTTAACAAAAAAAATCATTTCCCAATAATTGAAAACAATTATTGGGAAATGATTTTTTTTGTTAAAAAATGATTTTTTTTTGTTAAAAAATGTTTTTTTTTTTGTTAAAAAATGATTTGTTTTGTTAAAAAATGATTTTTTTTTGTTAAAAATCCATTTCCCAATAATTTAAAACAATTATTGGGAAATGGATTTTTAAATTTCGATTGAATTTTGTGGCAATTGGATAAAAAAATTGGAAGTTCAATATGAAGTAGATTAGAGGTCGTTCTGGTATTTCTGAAAAAGAATTGGTTATAAATTTGCCAAAGATGCTGCAAAATCAGATATGTCCATCTGTTTCGATAGTCTTCCAAAATCTCTAGGCGCCGTGGTAGCCCAGTTGGACGAGTAACTGATTAGCAACCAAAGGGTTGCGAGTTTGAAACTCGGTCCAACCAAAGACCGTCGTGTCTACGGGGGCTGGTGCACGTTAAATCTGTCGTGGCCTCAAATGCCCTCACGTTGGCGTGGTGTGGAAGTTTGAAGAGTGGTGTGCCAGCTCAACTGTGGACCTCGTCATCTATCCGTAGTTCAAAATTACGAAGTGTTGTCCTCCGCAGTGTTCGGAATTAATCAAGGACCGTCGTCAATAGCCCGTTGTTTTGCTCCAGTGCGCCGTTAGTTAACTACCTACCTCCAAAATCACTAATAATAAAGGAAAACTATAATAATTCATTAATATCTTGGCAACAACTCTGGTCCACAACTGATAACGGTCAAATTGCAAAAAATTCTTTCTATCCATAAAAATACGTCTTCGGAAAAACGAAATAATGCTACAAACTCACAAATTTTTCTCCAGTCATGCTAGAGTCAATCATTACTTTCATCGTTTCCACCTCATCTATTCATCATTCGGTAATTGTAACAACTCTGCTGTTCAAGATATCGGTCACGCCCCTTTCATATTGTCCACTACTTAATCATGAAAGATTTCTCTTTCAACTTGCTACTTCTTTTGAAGAATCATGGCCACTCCAGTACAATGGGATCCTTACTGATAATTATTTCTCTACATTAAAGAGCTTTGTTTTTCTAGAATAACTTTTTATGAAAATTTTGTCTCTGTTAGTAATTTATCCGATTTATACATGCAATACTTTTGTGGTGCATGTAGAAATAAAATTATTAAAAAAATAATGAATGTATGAAACGATACCTAAAACTAACCCCCTAAGTACAATTCTCAGCACAGATAAGTCCCTTAACATTCCCCTTTTTCCCAGTCCTTGTCTCGCTTTCCATGTGGTCAATATGTCTTGCCACCCCTTTCACCTTTGAACTCAAGCCATCTCATTAACTTTAACCTCCTGCTTTCAAATCGCCTATGTAAGATCAAATTCCTCCTTCGTTAAACCACCGACTTCTAACAATGAACTTTCTAGATAGATCCCCTGGCTCAATAATCTTTCTCTTAATCCTTATCCCTCTAGCAAGTTCATTGTAAACCATTCATTCCTTTCATGAGCCCCTTGGGCTAAGCAGCTCTCAGAGCCGTCCCACAAACACCCTACCCTCAACACCTCCACGCATTATGTCACCATTTGTTTGTTGTTGAAGTAATAAAGTAGTTATAAAACGTTCTGCCTCTCCATTTGTGGAACCAACATTACACTCAGTACCAATGGATCATTCTCTCCGGTTGCCTTATACCACTCTTGTCACGACTGCAGGCTTATAATTTCTGCTATTATGACATGCATACGTACTTTAGTAGAGTAGTACACAAATATTTGGTAACAGCCGATTTAATAATTCTCATTAAAAAATTTTTATAAAAAAAATACTCTCCACTGTTCTGTTTCTTTCAGTATATTAGCATGCAAGTGAATTAACAAGTACAGAAGTGATTTCCAATTTTTCAGCTTTCCTCGAAATTTTCCTGAACATTAGCCGTACAAAAAAATTCCATTGAAATGGACATTGGCCTTTTCAAAAGATATGGATGTTTGTTTCACAAGTTGCAATGAAATCATTCATTTTATTGACATGTATAAACAAGAAAACTTAAATCCTGCAAATTATAGAAACAAGGGCAACATAAATAACATTAATATCTGGTCTTCATCCTCATTCTTTAGATAGATCCGTAATTGTATCAGCTTATGCAGTTGTTAATGAAATGCGTCTTTATATATATTTAGCTAACGTAAGTGACACAGAAATCGATGTTACTTGCTTATTATCGAATGGAAACAATGGATATAAACAAAATAAAATTGAGTCACGGGATTCATTCACTAATTTTGCCGTTTAGATTCATAATACTTGATTTGAGCTATGGAGCTGCATAATATTGTACACCAAAGAGCTCGCCACTAATGAAATTCTTCTGATTACGGAAAGCTATGAGAAATCTGGAAGATAGAAATAAGCTCAGAAAAGAATATAAGCAAAATAGATTTAGCGTCAAAAAATGCCAAATCGCCTTGGAACAAAGGAATGGGATAATTTGAAGTTTACGTTCAGAATCTAGTTATGGTAACATGACTGAGGTGTGCTTTTTGCCCTGCATTTTATTGGAAATAAGAATTATGAAACGATAATATATTATTTGATAATTGTAAACGTTAATTAAACGTTACATATTTTTGGATAATTTTATTTAATTTTGAGGTATGATAGGTAGGTATTTAAATTAACGTCACACTAGAGCAACACTACGGGCTATTAATTTTGGGGTATGAAACTTTTTTGTGATTATGGATGTTATATTAACTATAAATATGTGGATTGGAATAAGATATGAAATGTGAGTAACGACTTTGGCTCAAATTGTTATCACCTTTCAAATTGCTTCACTCAACTACAATTTGCTCTCTAGGAGTTTGATAGGAGGACATCACTCATCGTCACCAAACCAAGCCCCGTCCCATCGCCAAACCACCAACTTCGCCAAAACCTCACTCGACTCATCTCCACTCAAAATGCACGAGGTCCGTTGCTATAGTGACCGCCACAACCTAGACTTTGAGTTCGGAGCAGTTCTGGTTGACAGTCAATATCAAAATTTTATTGTTAACCTTTTCTACAGATTGGATGAGTTGCATCCTCATCCATGTTAGTGTATCCCGTTTCCATGAAACGATGGATAAAAGTATTCATGGCAAATTTTCTGTTTTAATTTACATATAAAATAACGTGTTTTTGTTTTGTCTAAAGCACGAGTATAGCTCCTCAATGGTAGATGGTAAAGACAAAACAAATTTTCGTATGCAAGAAGTGTTACATCTCGATGAGTGATGTGAGATGTCGACGAATTATTCTCAGTACAATCTTCTAAAAGATCATGTCAGGACATTGGTCGTTTTTACAAAAAATGGTAAGTAGGTAATTAATTAAAGTCGCACTGAAACAACTCAAGTTTCTATTGGCGACTGTCCAGGACAGCGCCTCGTTATTTTGAACCATGGTCAGATGACGAGGTCAACGCCCGAGCTGTCACCCCACTCTCCAAACATCCACATCACGCCAACGTGAGGACATTTGAGGCCACGACAGATTTAACACCCCCTTTGTACACGACGGTCTTTTGGTTGGATTCGAACTTGCAGCCCTCTGGTTGCAAATCCGTTGCTCTTCCAATTAGGCAACCTTGGTTCCTTAAGTTAATGGAAGCATCGAAACTACAGTATTTCATTGTAATCGTAAAGGGTGAAATGAGTAATATTTTCTTACATGGTCTGTACTTTCACGAAATATATTTTACTGAAATTTTCTAGCAATTTTTAGAAATCAAGATCCTAGTCTTAGTATTTTATAACTTCATCCATAAAGATTTCTATAAAAATAATTTATATTTCTAGCGTGGTGTCCTTTAAAGGACTTGTCTTAAACTATCTGCACGCAATAACCGAGCCAGCAATTTCAATTTATGTTTCCGAAATTTCTGATCCCTCAGAAACATTTACATAAAGCAAAACATGAACTATTTCAACAGCTGAGTAACAAAGAAACCTCACCACAAAAGTAATGATTGTGGAATTATGAAGCGTGGCGACGAAACCGCAGCAATCCGGAAACAAAATAACCGCAAATGCGGACTAATAAAACCGCGTGAAGCTTTTATTTGGTCAAAATAGGAAGATGTGATTCTTCATTACATTCGTTAGAAAATGGATGAGTTGTATTAAACCAATTCACTGCTAACTTGGAACGCACCAAGTTACTTCCTACTCTTCGTTCGGGAGGTGTGAAAAGTTTGCGGTCAACAATATTTCAATCGTTGATGACATTGAACCACCATTTTACTCAGTAAGAAAAATAGCTTTAGTTACTTTTACTTAAAGCTAATGCTTTGCTTATAGAAACTAAATACAATTTATCTAAACGTATTTTTTCTGTATTCAAATTAGGCTCAAAATCTGAGTTAAAATTAGGGGAAGTGTTGAATTCATGAGAGGGATTTTCAGTGCAGACAAAAAAACAAACCAGGCGGTCTGCGAAATTTTACTTTTGCTGTCCAAATGTTCTTGCATGATACATATACATCGGAGGTTACCTTAAAACACAATGTGGTATTTTGTTACGTTTGTAATAACCAACGTTTGGCGTTTAATCGAATTGATGTTGACCAATCAACCATATATCAATTCCGAATTAATTCTTTGGAATTTTTATTGGTAAAGTGCTGAATTCGAATTCGAAAACAAGCCAACTGACGTCACGTTCAGAATACGCACAGGAAATACTAATAGCCAGAAACACCCCCCTACCTATGGTTGGCTTGACAGAAAATGCCTCGTATCAATTGATGCAAAAACTTGAAACCCCAAGCTGCTTTCTGAGTTTCTATTCAGAAAGTGTTTAGAAAGTACGCTGTCTCCAATATTTCAGACATTGATTCTTATCAAACCACCATTAGGAGGGGGTATCTGTTCTGGCTCATTAAGTAATTGAATATCAGTTACCCTTAAATTTAATGCTTTACTTAGAAACCAAATACAATTGATCGAAACATATTTTCTGTACCCAAATGATTATTAAAAACGGAGTCAGTTATGATAAAATGTTGAATTTATATAGTTTGAAATCGTTTACAGGGACGCATTCAGGTGATGGACTCATGGTCCTGATCCAACCCTGAAATATTTTTAGCATTAAGAAACAATCGAAAATAAATGTTAAGCTAGGTCAACCAACGAAAATTGACATTTCGTAAATCTTACAATCAAAAAGTAAAGGCAAGTCTGAAAACAGCCGAAAAAGATTAATCAATGCACTTCTCATTTGCATTTTGGAATTCGGTCGTAATTGAATCTGAAAAGGAACCATCGAAACTGTGTCCAGAATGTGTGACTGATTAGTTATTCTCCAAATTTTTATTGACATTCCTAAAAAATGACATCTTTAAAGTCGAATACCATACTCAAAAACTCCAACACTTTCAGCACCACACAAAGGGCCGTGGTAGCCCGGTTGGAAGAGTAACGGATTAGCAACCGGAGATTTACGAGTTCGAATCCAACCAAAGACCGTCGTGTACAAAGGAGCTGGTCAAGTTAAATATATCGTGGCCTCAAATGTACTCACGTTGGCGTGGTGTGGAAGTTTGGAGAGTCGGGTACCAACTCAGGTGTTGCCTCGGTCATCTGACCGTGGTTCAAAATTACGTGATGTCCTCGATCTTTCCATTTGGGATTGATCCCGCACTGTCACCAATAGCCCGTTGTGTTGCTTCAGTGTGACGTTAATTAAAATACCTACCTACCCTGATTGCTCGGAAACCAATATGAAATTAAATGATTGTATCGAAAATCGAATAAAATCAAATTTCGTATAATTGGCTTGCAAAATATCAATGGCGATATTCCAAAGATGGAATCCCTCTTCAAGCCCCCATCTTATCCATTTTTTGATTATATAAACCATGTCATCTATTACAAAAACAGCCGAATTAATTAGCTGTTAAAAAATGCGTTCAACGACATCTAGGAAGCTTTACGACATTAAAATATCCATCATGGCGTAGATCTAGTGTCTGGCAGGTCATTTTGTGTCGTGTAACGGGTGACGGTCATTAACCACCATCACGTCCACTTCACTTAGTGATCGATCTTTTGTTCCTCAAGAAGGTTGAACCTAGATTGGAATTAATGACTTTTTATGCACGCAAAAGCTGTACAATATTTCATTCTAATCGAAAAGAATGCAATAATTAATGTCAATTTCCATGTTTGTCTTAGCAACATATTCTAGCTCGGTTTCATGTGTAAACATGACCACAAAAATTAGTTTAGTGTAGCTCTAAAATGCAAACTTGACTTGAAATTTTGACGACCATAATAACTTCAAGTCCATTAATATCTGTATCTCTTGTCACAGGTTTCAAATAATACATTGTACTGACAAAAGTCACCGGACACCTAGAGAAGAAACAAAACATAGCATTAAATGACATACATTAATAAGGTGTTGGTCCACCCTCGACCCTAATACGCGCAATGACCCTTCTAGACAGGCTTCCTACAAGATTTTGGAACACAACGATAGGTATGTGCTTCCATAATACTGCCGCTAACTGTTGCTTTGTAGTAGGCCTTAGTTCCAAACTTCGTATTCTGGCTTTAAATCATGCCATAGGTGCTCTATGGGATTCAGATAAGGGTTCTGTGCTGACCAGTTCAAAAACGACCTTAAAAACATTGCGAAACAGCTTTTGCTTTGTAGGTGGGTGTGTTATTTTGAATGGGGGTCCGGTGACTTTTGTCAGTACAGTGTATACAAGAGCCTGTCCAGGGTCTAGAATATAATACTTGCTCAAACTACAATATTCCATAAGTGTGTTTCAGATCAAGAATATACTATAGTCTATTTCAATTGAAACGAGATTTACTTAGCTTACGAGATTAAGAAGATACCGTATTTCACCTCCAATTAGGAACTTGTCCGGAAAATTATTTTTTGAATTCGACATTATAATGCTACCGTTTTTTCTCGGGTACAAGATCCTTTCATGTATTTCCCTTTATCCAACTAAAAAACGAAGGGGGAAAACCTGCATATCAAACCCCTTATTATTATGGCCGATAGTCAATACTGCTATTTATTACAACGACCAACTGGATAAAATCTGTATGGAATAGACGCCAAGGAGTATTAATTAAGCCATGCTGGTATTGGATAGTTTTCGTGCCCATCTCACTGATAACGTAAAAGAACTTTTCAGTGCTTCGAAAACGGATATCACGATAATTCCAGGTGGTCTTGCCTTGATTCTCCAGCCCTACGACATTTCGATAAACCAACCCTTTAACCTTCCGGGTGGTTTGTCTTGACGAGATATCTCGTCATTAGCAAAACTGACCAGATGTTGATCCGTCACCATAAAAAATCGACAGTACTTTGATGGCGAGATATTTCATCATGACAAGAAAACTGACCAAAACTGAAAACAAGAGAACGAGATATTGATCTCGTCATCATAAAAAAACGACAGTACCTGAATGATGAGATATCTCGCCATTAGCAAAATTGGTCAGATTTTGATGGAAGAGATATCTCGTCAAAACCACTTGAAGGGTTAATGATGATTTACACAAATTTTATTTGGAGTGGTATTCATACTTTTATACCAAGAGTCATTGAAACCATGTGTGAATGGTATGTAGGTAAGTATTTAATTAACGTCGCACTGGAACAACACAACGGGCTAACGTGACAGTCCGGGATCAGTTCGCGAGTTCGAATCCGACCAAAGACAGTCGTGAACGCGGAGGGTTGGTGTCCGTTAAATTTGTCGTGGCCTCAAATGTCCTCACGTTGGCATGGTGTGGAAGTTTGTAGAGTGGGGTGTCAGCTCAGGGGTGACCTCGTCATCTGACCGTGGTTGAAAATTACGTGGTGTTGTCCTCGGATCTTGATCCCGGACCGTCGCCAATAGCCCGTTGCGTTGCTCCAGTGTCACGTTGATTAAATACCTACCTACTATCTCTTAATTTTGTCGAAGAAGGAAATGAGGTATCCGAAAGTCTGAACATTTCTTCCGCTACCGATGGAGTAGAAAATATAAGCGCAGTGGAACTTCTGGGAAATGCTTTTTCTTTAAAGCAAATAAATCGAATTAAAGCCACTGTCTTCTTCACAATGGGCAGACAGTTTTTACGGTCTGTTTTAAATGGCAACTGAACTCGCGTAATGTCACTTTATCTTGAAGTAATAAAACTTTCAACTGTTCCAGAGACACTTTCAGTTCTGTGGGATTTGGAATTGATAACAGTTCTATTGTGAAGGAACGGTTTTTATCGTTTTGGAGATACCTTTCTTCTCACTCTTTTGAGACCAGGACGTATGATGCTGGTGCCACCACCTTCGTTCGAAGCAAAATTTATGTAATTAAAAATGTGGAAAAGTAAATCCATTGAAAGTATAGGAATAAAATATCCCTATTGGTACCATATTAATTTTCGTTAATAAACTATTTTCCACAATGCAGTTGGATGACGATTTTCGGAATATCGGTTATTGGAATACGTAGGTAGGTATTTTAATTAACGTTACACTAGAGCAACACAACGGGCTATTGATTACAGTCCGGGATCGATCCCAAGCGGAAAAATCTCAGTACAACACATAATTTTGAACCAGATGGCGAGGCAACACCTGAGATGGCATCCCACTCTAAGAACTTACACACCACGCCAAGGTGAGGACATTTGAGGCCTCGGCCGATTTAACGTGCACCAGCCCCCTTTGTACACGACTGTGGTTGGATTCGAACTCGCAACCCTCCGGTTACTAATCCGTTACTCTTCCAACCGGGCCACCGCGGCCCTGGTTATCGGAACAGAGGTGAACACATGCGCTGAGCAATATAAGGTGATGGAATCATCTGTGCTCACAGAAACCTTCACATCTGACCCATAATGAGTCTGCAGATGTTTAATCTAACTCATTACGAAGCATTCACCTGTTTAAACAAAGTACTGCTATGGTTTGAAGCCCAGGACGAAAGCAATACGATACAATTAAAATTTTTAAAGAGAATCCGAGGATTTAGTGTGGCTCAGTGGGTTTGTCCACTGCGCTAGCAGCCTGTAAAAGGCCGCGGTAGCCTGGTTGGAAGAGTAACGGATTAGCAACCAGAGTTGCGAGTTCGAATCCAACCACAGTAGTGTACAAAGGGGGGCTGGTACACGTTAAATCGGCCGAGGTCTCAAATGTCATCACGTTGGCGTGGTGTGGAAGTTTGGAGAGTGGGGTTCCAGCTCAAGTGTGAACTCGGGGTTCAAAATTACGTGGCGTTGTCCTCGGCTGTTTCCCTTTGGGATTAATCCCGGACAGTTGCCAATAGCCCGATGTGTTGTTCCAGTGCGACGTTAATTAAAATACCTACATACCTACCTAAAGCTGCCTGTGGGTTGTAGGCGGCAGAGATTCGATTCCTATAACTTAATCTCAATCATGTGGTGTCCATTATTTGACGTTATCTGCTTGTGTTTGGCTTAGCATGGCCAAATATGGCTCTTGCGCCATAACATCCAACCAAACATGGATTCAGCGACACTTAAACGCATTAGGCGCTTGAAAGCAGATGATTGTTTTTCGGGGGTTTTAGGGCCATATTTGGCCATGTCGAGCCAGACACAAAAAACAGACAATGTCAAGTAATGGACATGCATATAAAGAAAGTTTTACTGACACAGGAGAGAGAAATACACCCTGGGAGAAATCGAACCTGCCGCGCCTTCAACTCGCAGGTTGCTAATGCATTAGGCATACCAACTGAGTCACAACGGCCCCTCTTGAAAGCAGAAAACTTGATACTTTTTAGTATTTTGTAGTATGTATGTGTATTGTAAACACAAAAACACAATTTCATATCTGAATACAAACTTATAATCTCTGATTATGGGGATCACCGTGGCTTAGTGGAATTTCTCACAGCACTAGCTAGTTGTAGGCGATGCACGGTCGATTCCTGCCCGGTTATATTCCTTCCTAGGAGTATTTCTCTCTTCTGGGTCAGTAAAACTTTTCTTGTGTGTACATGTTCATTTACTCAACGTCGTTCGCCCCATCTTGACCAAATATGGCTCTTGAGCCGTAAAGCAACCAACCAGTCCGGTTATGCAAACAAATAGGTTTTATGAACACCTGTCTCCCCCGATCAGCTCCGATAATCGTTCTATTGTAGTAATTATCAATTAATTATTGATATCAAATAATTATTTGTAATGCAATTTCAAACGACAGACAAGTTATGAAAGCTGAAACGAATTTATCCCTCTACACGAAACTTTAAAAACATTTATATCGTGTGTTGGATTGGGTTTTATGGAGGAAGGGCTACATGGCCAAGCTGTGCCGAACAACGTCAAGTAAATGGACTTACAGGCACAAGGAAAGTTTTACTGATACAGAAGAGAGAAATACACCCTGGGAGAAATCGGAACCTGTGTCGCCCACAACTCCAGGTTGTTAGCGCATGGAGCGAACCCGTCGAGCCACGGCGATCCCGATAAGTGGTGGAAAATACCATCGATCTGCCAACCTAATGTCCTCTGGATGCGCCAACACAAACAATACTATTGCCTTTACCACGCCTCCGGAGTTATTGCGAATCGAAATCGGTCTCACATCGGTATGTTGCGTTCTGTAGAATATTCCAAAACAAAAGTATACCCGACGCTTAAAATTTTTTTTGTGCTCGATTCTTTCTCGTATTCCAATACTGTAGTGTTCATCCAAAGCCTTCGAAGAGTTGCAGTAGCCCAGTTGGAAGAACATCGGATTAGCGACCGGAGGGTTGTGAATTCGAGACGGTCCAGCCGAAGACCGTCATGTACGTGGGGGCTGGAGCACGTTAAATATATCGTGGCCTCAAATGTCCTCACGTTGGCATGGTGTGGACGTTTGGAGAATGAGATGCCAGCTCAGGTTCTCGTCATCTGACCGTGGTTCAGAAATACGAGACGTTGTTCTCGTATCTTTCCCTGCGGGTTTGATCCCGGACCGTCGCCAATAGCCCGTTGTGTTGCTCCAGTGTGACGTTAATTAAATAGCTACCTACCAAAGAAACCTTCAAAATACACTGCTGGCCACCGTAAATGCAACACCCTGAAGGAAGCATGCAAATAATATGAAATTTACAACATGCATTAGCGGAGGTGAGATATGCAAATGATTAGAATTTCAGCGCAGACGCACATCACGCGCGCCTGTGGCGCCACTTCAAAGCGCTATTTAAGGCTTGGAGATTTCGACGATTTCAAGTACGGCAATTGTGTTTTTCTTGTAGTTTTTCAAAAAAACGATCAATTATGCCTCGTAGAAAACAGCGATCATCTTTTGATCAAGTATCCGAGTTCGACAGAGGAAGGATAGTGGCCTACCGAGATTGTGGATTATCTTTCAGTGAAATCGGTAGTCGTGTTGGACGAAACCAAACAACTGTAATGCGGATATGTGATCGTTGGATGCAGGAGGGTACGACGGACCGACGTGTTCGATCACATCCACCTCAGTGCACCACTTCACGTGATGACAGGCATATTGTGCGTATGGCAGTGACGGATCGCTCAGCCACATCACGAACCATAGCACAGCACATTCAGTCTGTACCGCATCATCCAGTGTCTGCGCGTACCATTCGACGCCGTTTACAGCAGAGTGGTCTGTCCGCAAGACGTCCATTGCTTCGTCTACCCTCGACGCAGAACCACAGACGTTTCCGCCGCCAATGGTGCGATGAAAGAAGGATGTGGACGGCAGAATGGAATGAAATTGTCTTTACTGACGAGTCACGCTTCTGTCTGCAACACCACGATGGTCGGATTCGAGTCTGGAGACACCGTGGAGAGAGGATGCTGAACAGCTGCTTTATGCACCGCCACACTGGTCCTGCACCGGGTATTATGGTATGGGGCGGTATTGGATATCACTCTCGCACTCCTCTAGTACGCATTGCCGGTACTTTAAACAGCCAGCGCTACATCTCCGAGGTGTTGGAGCCAGTTGTCCTTCCTTACCTTCAGGGCTTGCCCACAGCCATATTTCAACAGGATAATGCGCGACCACACGTGGCACGCATTGTCCAAGGGTTCTTCGTCAATCGCCAGATTGAATTGCTTCCCTGGCCAGCTCGCTCTCCGGATCTTTCGCCGATAGAAAACATGTGGTCCATGGTTGCTCAACGATTGACCCAGAATACATCCCCAGCTGCCACACCAGATCAACTTTGGCAACGTGTGGAAGCTGCTTGGTCTGCTGTACCCCAAGAACACATCCAAAGTCTCTTTGAATCAATGCCGAGGCGTGTGGCAGCGGTGATTTCCAACAATGGCGGCTACTCTGGCTACTGATTTTGGCAGGAACCACACTTCACAGAAGTCTATAAATTTAATCATTTGATACTTGGTCAACATGTTATCTACAAAATAAATTTTGTTGTGATATCTCTTGTCTTTCTTGGTGTTGCAATTTGGGTGGCCAGCAGTGTATTTCAATACCAAACAGTGTTCGAATACAAAAGTTATTGAATGGAGCGAAAGTAACTGCATACCGAAGTACTTGGATACAAGGTACTCGAACTCCAAAGTATATATCCTAAGTATTCGAATACAAAATTTTCATCCCAAGTTATTCGAATACCGAAAATATATTCATCCGACTTATGAAAAAATCTAGTATCGAAGATGGCTGATTCTTACTATATATTAGTCGGGTTTTGAATATGTACTCGAATACTTATTTGACACTTGAAAGTACTCTAATACCAAGTGTTCCATTCTTAAAAGTACTCGATTTTGCTCATCTATATTGCACCATGAGATGTAGTTTTCTTCGTCAAAAGGTGAATAACACGAACTGAATCCAACCAGTTTAACAGCTTTTTATCTCGCGAAAATTAGGTTACTTAATAGATAATTAAGTAGATGCGCATTAGAATTTAAATGAGTCTGATTCAATTAATAGAGAGCATCAGAAACGACCTGCTTTAAAAACCTGTTCAGTTTCACCCATTGGTTTCACTTTTACCGAACTGCACACAAAACTGCAAAGATTGGGGTACAGTACTGCCATCTATCGAGTACATTGAAAACTAATCGTGCACCTTTCATGGAGACACCTATGAAAACGATGCTCGCATTTGAAAACTTGATCATCTCTTCAACTTATTTGGGTTATGAGTGTTTCTTTTACATTTTGAACTGTTGAATCCGAGTATGACATTTATTTTCCCCGTATCCCCATTTTAAGGAGGGGCACGATTAACACATACACAAATGAAATTAAAACGTTAATTAAAAATTCTAACCTTTCATACAATAACCTTTAGGTAACCAACTCTTTTGATTTTTGTAATTTGATGGTTTGTTGGGTTTTATGGCGCAAGGTTCATATTTCGTCAAGCTGTGTTAAACACAGGGTCAGACAACGTCAAGTAGTGACAAACGCAAAAAGAAAGTCTTACTGACACAGAAGAGAGAAATATTCCCAGGGCAAATTACAGGAATCGAAATTGCCTCTCCTATAACTCGCAAGTTTCTAGCGCAGAGAGCAAACACACGCTTTGTAAGTCGAAAGCATTTTTCAAATGAAATTTAAGTTTTTATTAAAAAGAAGCAGGTAGGTAGTTGAGCTTACGTCGCACTAGAACAACAACGTTCTATTGGTGACGGTTCGGGATCAATCCCGAAGGGAAAGATCGAGGACAATACCTTGTATTCTTGAACCACGGCCAGATGACGAGGTCAACACCTGAGCTGGCACCCCACTCTCCAAAATTCGTTACCACACCAACGTGACGACATTTGAGCTTATCCTGTTTCCCTTATTGACACTCGTCATCTGACCGTGGTTCAAAATTACGTGGTGTTGTCCTCGGATCTTTCCCTTTGGTATTGATCCCGGACCGTCACCAATAGCCCGTTGTGTTCCTCCAGTGTGACGTTAATTGAAATACCCCCCTTATTGACAGGCCGGAGGAGGGGCCTTTCCAACCAGCTGTGTTTCGTTACTCTCACCTCGGCAAGTTTCTTCCATGTTAGGTAGTTGAGCTTACGTCGCACTAGAACGACCCAACGGGCTATTGGCTATGGTGTGGGATCAATCCCAAAGGGAAAGATCCGAGGACATCACCAATTAATTTTGAACCATGGTTATATGACGAGGTCAACATCTGAGCTGGCTACCCACTCTCCAAACTTCCATACCATGCCAACGTGAGGCCACGACAGATCTAACATTCTCCAGCACCCGTGTACATGACGGTCTTTGGCTGGACCGAGTTTCGAACTCGCAACCCTCCGGTTGCTAATACATTGCTCTTCCAACTGGGCTACCGCACCCCTCCTAAAGAACAAAGGAAACGGAAAACAAAAAATGCCATCAAATCTCAGCAACTCCCCTAAAATTTAAACATCCCTTAGAAAACGTCACCCCACAACAAATGCATACTAAAACGCAAACACCATCAAAATACAGGTTCGACTTATTGACAATTTTTCAGATAATTTGAGCTGCGTGGTATTGATGAGATTTTGAAACATTGTTTTTGTCTCTCCCCTTATTCAGAAGGCCAAATTTCCCATACGAAGCAAACAATTACATATAAACCTTTCTCTTATCGTTTTTCCACTGAAAAATTCTGGTGATTCGACCTCCATTACAGTAATTATGGGTATCACTTCCAAAACTCATTGATGCATTATAACATCTCTTGTTCGGTCATACGTGAAGCTTCGAAAAGAAAAATTAACACTGCGAACTCTATTTGGCAAAACTAACCAAATTCTGAAGCATTAAATCATAGTTGTGTGATGAAGGCTTAACGAAACCACACAGGCACATTAGTATGTAGAATTTCCTGTTGCTTTGATTTTGGTTCTTATTCTGCAAGTAATTTACAAACTGGTAATAGAGAGGAGATAACAATAAATTGATATATTGAATGTGTCCTTACATATTGAAGGCTTTTAAATAAAAAAAATATTTAAACTACCGACATTTAACACAGACGTAAATTTAAATTTTCTAGCTATACGTCGGATGATTGCACATGCAAATCCCGTCATACGTTTTAGCATATTTATTACATAATCGTCACGTATTTTACGTGATTAAAATCAGAATCAATAAATCTACATTCCAAGAGGTATTAGGTAGGAAACCGGAATTTTCTATTTTGTGGATTTTCCCATGTGGTTTACTGTCTTTAGTAAACACGAGGTGTCGCGTTTACGGAGAACCTAAACGATCTTTTCCTGCTTTCATCCTACTACAGTTCCACAAATCCCTTTTTCCTTTCACATTTCTTACTTGACGTTATCTTGGACTTGGAACAGCTTGGCCAAATATGTTGCGCCACAAAACCCCAAAACAACCAACCATCATTTTGTGGAAAATATTTCAGTAAAAATACTTATTTTGCTATATTTTATCTGTTTGAAGGCCCTTTCGCAAAAGATACACTAGGCGTGTTTCCCTAGTATCCGCTACTGATAATCTGTTATAATAACATTCCCATAACCTTTTTTACAAATATTTCACTTTCGATTTAACACTGTTGAGAGCATAATTTTCCCTCGCGCCTTTTGATATGCGAGTCACTCGACCAATATTAAAACGTTCTCATTTAAAGGTGTATTAAAGTTCATTGAAACGTAGGACGGTTGTTGTATTAACGTCGCACTGGAAAAAACGACGGGCTATTGGCGATTGTCCGGGATCAATTCCGAAGGAAAAGATCCGAGGACAAAACCTCTTAATTTTGAACCACGGCCAGATGACGATGACACCCCACTCTCCAAACTTCCACACCACGCCAACGTTAGGACATTTGTGGCCCCGGCATATTTAACATACACCATTCCCTACGGTCTTTGGTTGGATCGTGGTCCGAACTCGCAATCCTCCGTTGATAACCCATTACTCTTCCAACCGGGCTACTGCGGCCCTTCAGTGAAAGGAAAATGTTTTTGATATTCACCTGTCTGATTTTTTCTGGGAAGTGGTTTAAATCTCTTCAAGAACAGTTTGGGTAAAATGTTACAAGTAGTATGGGGGCCACTTGAGCGCCTTTTCCAAGATGGCTGCCGTTTGATAAGGAGTTGACTGCTGATAAGGTGTTGGGGGGAGGATTGCTGATAAGGGGGGCTTTGAGGTGGTGACGTCATTGTAAAGATGGCGTTGTTGTGTTGCCATGGTAATGAATCAAAAGTAGCTCCATCTGGTGAGGAAATGAGAAACCCTATTATTTTGAATTAAAAAGGAATTTCGTGGATTCGAACTGGGGACCATGGGATTTGTAGTGCAGTGCGCTAGCCATTAGGCTGTAAGAGAGTTAGCTTTGGGTGGTGAATTAATGTAGTGTTTGCTTTTTTTCTTAATACTAGGAATGCGTTATGGGACTTGGTTTTATTTGATGAATAATTAATTTTTATTTTGCAGTTAGTTGTAAGTGTGTTGGACTGGTGGTGCCATCTAGTGATTTTAAAAGAAGTTAATCTAAGGAACGAATTTATTCTTGTCATTAATTCTGGGAATGTGCTATTTTTGGAAAATGGTTTGAACAATTGTGGTGGGGTTTAATAATTCTATTAAAAGGCAGGTGCAGCCATCTAGTGGCGGGAGAAGTAACAAAAGGATTTATTTTCTAGCTGTAGACTTGTAGCGTGATACTTTAGAATTAAATGGAGAATTTTTTTTGTTTTTAAAAGAAAATTATGAGGGTGGATTTGAACTCATCAAAAGGTAATCGCGGCCGCCCGTTTTACACAAGCACTTTAACCGTTCGATCACCTACTTTGTATAATACATATAGAATACTAACTCGTGAATTTACAGCTTAAGGGAGTGAAAGTATGTGGTTTTTTTTTCTTGAGAATAGTGCCCTTATGAAGAATGAATATGAATATAAAAACAAATAAAGTTGAATTTATAAACCTTAGCTATATAACAAGTTTATTACCAAGATTTTAAAGTATGCGAATTGTATGTAATGACAGGAAAAGTATCAGAATATAGAAGACTCTGGAACTTGTGACAATATGACTAAGGATTTATGTGTAGGTTAATTAAGATAACAGAAGGAGTTAAACACGTAGTCACCGATAGGATACAAGCTTAAGTAAATGAGAAAGCTTTTAAACGCATTGCTATTTAGGAGAATGGTGTTGTTTTTCTGATTGTGAGAAAAGCAAATGAAACTACAACATGCCAATGAATCACATATGACATGCCCGAACTGGAACTTTCTATAGGGGTTTTAGCTATGAAATAGTGACGAAGGGATTATCTTAATACTCTAACGTTGGAACTCGGAACATAAGTAATTGAGGCCAACCAATATATGCGAAGATTTTAAGCGTATGAACACTACATGTAAGATAGAATTTATAATACGGAAACCTTTTTTATATTTTAATGAATTTATATACAACATGAGCTTGAAGAAAATGTGAATGTTTAAGGGTGAATGTTTTGTAGGGAAAATTATTATTACAATTTGAGGTGGAGGACTTTGAGATATGAATAGGACACACAGGCATAACGGTGTATGAAACATTACATTTTTAGGTAAATAAGAAGTAACTAACCAAAGATTTATAGTATACATATTATAAGCGATGGCAAGGAACAGTATAAGATTGATATTATTAGAAGCCTCTGGAACTTGTGAGAATATGACTAAGGATTGTTTTTGCACGTGTAAGTTAATTAAGATAACAGAAGGAACGGAGTTAAACACCGAGTCACAGATAATGATAGAAACTATTTGATAATAAGAGGCTTTTTAAAGCATAGTTGGAGCATCTTGGGTTTTTGAATTACTTTGCATCTTGTTTTGGGGTTTTTCTGCCCTTTTTTACTGTTTTTAAATAAATCATGGATTCTAAGGACATTAGACCTGCAAAGAAAATGCGTGCAGACAAAGAACTGTGTTTGCAGAAATATTGTAAAGATTCTTTATGTTATGAGTATGGTAAACTGTTTACAGATCGTGAAGGTTGGGCATATTTTCGTCGATTGGAAAACGAATTAACGTACTTAAAGAAAGAGGAAACTACTATTGAAATTTATGGTAAAAAATGTACTGTGCCTCGGCAACTTGTAGCATACGGAGACGTAGGAATAAGCTATGCCTTTAGCGGATCTTGTATTGCAGCCAAGCCTTGGTCTCCTTTACTATTGGAAATAAAGGCAGAAGTGGAACGAATAATTGGCACAAGATTTAATTTTGTGTTGGTGAACCGTTATAAAGATGGTAAGGACTGTATAGGTGCCCATAAAGACAATGAGAAGGACTTGGATCTTAATGCACCCATAGCGTCTGTTTCATTTGGACAGAAAAGGCAATTTGTGTTTTCTAGAAAGAACTACAATTCTCTAAAAATTGTTCTGGAAAATGGAAGCTTGCTTGTGATGAAGTATCCAACAAACCAATTTTGGTTTCACAGCTTGCCCCGTGGTAATGCATTATGGCCTAGAATAAACTTAACGTTTCGTAAAATTCTTGTATAAAGCAGCGATAAACCACTTATGTGCCCCCCGAACTAGAACTCAGTGTCGTACACTAGACGATATTTGGACAATGTTGCAATTTATCTTTGCCTTTCTGAATAGTATTTTTATAAATGCTTATATCTTGTTGGTTTTAAATAAATTTTTTTAGCGTGTCTTACCACATATACTGTACTTAGGACTTTTTTATTACATAATTTTATAAATTGTTTTTAAAATGCAAGATCTGAAATGAAATTTTTCTTTGCTATAAAGATTTATGTTTTTAAGTTAGATGTTTTTACTCAAAAATTAATTATACATTAAATGTTATAGCACATATTTTAAATGCAGAAATTTTGTTTTAAGTATTGTACACACTTAAGTAAGAGTAAACTTTTGAAAACTTTACAAGACCCGTACCATGAACGTACACATTTTGAATAAGTTGTAATTGTATTGAAATCATTTATGCTATAAAATCTAAACCAACTGTTATTTTTTAATTAATCTTTCCATGCATATTTTTTAAATAAATCTTCCTAAATTTTAGTGATTTAATTTTTATTATACAGATTTACAAACTGTTTTTGGATGAAATATAAGGATTTATATTTTTAAAAATTAGATGTTTTTACTCTTAATTATATATTAGATACTATTAGATACTATTACACATATAATTATTACATTGAAGATTTTTAAAAAACGTTTAACAATTGAAAATATATATACTTTAAATATTATTACAAACATTTAAATGCAATTTGCTTTTTATTTTTAATTTTACAATTAAGACATTTTTTAAAAGTTTGATTCTTAAAGTGTGTTTTATGCATAGTAAAAAAAACAATACTAAAAAAACATGTAAGAGTAAAAATATTTTATACATTAATTTGAAACTTTGCAAGACCCATACCATGTTTCCTTGCACATTTGAAGTCGTGAAAAATAGTTTATTAAAACCATTTGTCCTTGAAGTTCTAAATTAAATGTCCTTTTTCTTTTATGCTTTTGCAAACCACACATTTTACTAAATATCAACTTCCTTTTATTTGAAAACCTTATGCATATTGTGAAGTTTAAATTGCAGAGCAAAATTCCAATACTATACGAAGCTATAAAGTATTTTACAAGATACTTCATATTGTTCTCTTAATTTACATCTAATTCATTACTACGTTAAAGTGGATAGCATGTGAGTTTTCTGTTTTTAAAAATAATGTGTGCACATCTGTACTGCTAAGCAAATTAACTTCTGCCTTTTCTTGATATTTAATGCATAATCTAAATATTTACGCACACCGCTGATAGTTTCACACATGAGTAAAATTAAATAATAACTGAAATTTTAAATATTAGTGTGTGAATTTTAAAATGAACAAATATTGCTGACATATTGGATTAAATCTGAATTCTATGTATTCTCAAAACAACACTGCAAGAAAAAACAGAGACACTTCTTAAACAGATTGAAGGAAGTCACATGGAAACAAAGTAAATTAGAACACTTTTTAATAGAAAAAAACATTGATTCATATATTTTACAAAACTAATACATTGTAGTAAAAAAGAACTTATTTTTACATACTTGCATTTTTTAAGAGACACATGTTTACGACGAGCCAATTATTAAATGCCATCACCTCAGCTTTGGGGCAATGCAAATTATTTTTGTGATGACCACATGATAGTTTTTGGATCTTTTTGTTGCTACTTAGTGCACATAGTACATCGAATTTGGGACACCCGTATTGTTCCAAGTTGATATTCGGAATATTCAATGCATCTAGGCGTTTCTTTTCCACATAACCACCTTTGTAAGCAACTAGGTACTGAGTGGCACTCTTGGTCTGGTCGTACAATTCTAAAAGCTTAGAGTCTAAACTTTCTAAAGGAGACACACTTTCCCATGCCACGGGACAGAAAGGGAGACCACATATGTAATTTTCAACATATCGAACAGTTTTTTTTTTTATCTTTTGCACTCAGTTTATGCTTATAAGGCGATAAGTTAAAACGAATACTTGAAGCTACTTGCGATTTTATGGCGATGTATCCGTATTCACGTACTAAGAAAACCTCTTGAGTCTGAAATCCGTCAAAATCCACAATTGCACAAATATTAAACATTGCTATTGAAATGTGTTAGCTGTTCTTGGAAAAAGAATTGTAAATTAGAGGTACGAAGGAATGGACTATATACACTTACTAAACAGTGAATAACACCATACACTTACTAACCAGTAAAATTAAAATTTATTGTATTCTTATCTTTTGTGAGTAACTATGAGCGCATAAGTGAAGAATGTACTCAGAAAACATGTACTTGTGATAATGCGCCAAGTAAAATTGTGTGTTGTAATGCAAGAAGATTTTAACGAATGGATATGTTTAAATGTGCATGTGATTTTACTTTTTACTCTACCACTAGTATCTTAGACAAGTATCAGATTTTTTAAAAAATTGACGAAGAGAACCTTTTCAACACAATCTGAACTCTAATTTTACACTTAAGAGTAACAGAGCATAATATAATTTTAAGGAAAATGAGTAATCAGCACGTAAGTTTGAAGCCTAAAGTTCCAAACATGTCTATGCTCAATAAACGTCTATCTACGTTTAGAGATTGGCCACGCACAGATGTTGACATTAGGGACTTGGCCGAAAATGGATTGTATTATACGGGTGTCTCGGACGGGGTTAGGTGCTATTGGTGTGGAGGAGGGCTTGAAAATTGGCAAAAGGAGGATATAGTCAGACACGAACACATAAAGTTTTATCCAAAATGTTTGGTAGCCCAACAAGGACCGATTGTTGACCCTAGATTAAAAGGAACACCCATAGATGAAATTGTACAGGTGTTGGATGAAACAAACAATAATGCCAATGTTTTTATAAAACCTGATGTAAAACTTTACTGCTCATACAATGACAAGGACGAACGACTTTGTAAAATTTGCATGGAATCGGAAATGGATGCTACTTTACAGCCTTGCGGTCATCTGGTTACATGCATGAGATGTACGAAGAGTCTCTCAACGTGTCCTATGTGCCGAACCAATATTTTACGTAAAATTAAAACGTATATTTGTTACTAAACAGTCTATTTATTAGTACATGTAGTAGATGCAATTTCAAGTGATTTATTGAACACAGTGTGGAAGAATTGTAAAAGGGTGGTTTTGAATTGAATGTCATGAAATTTTTAACACTTGTACTACAGCAAAAAAGACTAATAAGGAAGTTTAAGACTTTTCTAAAAATCATAAGACTTTTATCAAGGACTTGTGGAAAAAATCTTGTAGGAAAGACCTTTTTACCCCTTATAAATATATTGACTATTTTTATTATTATTTGTTGTTTGTTCATTACATGTTAAACCTATTTACTAAAGAGGAATTTTAAAATGCCTTAAAAAAGGAGTTACTAAATGCTTTAGGAAAAATGTGTAAATGTACTTTAATGCAAGAAAAAGAACGCTTGAAATAAATATTCATCTAGCTATTATTTTTAGTACTTATCAATCATCTTGGTGTATTGTTTATTTTCTAAATTAAACCTTTCGTACTTTTAAATCTTAAAACAAAAAGAAAGGAAAAGTAACCATCTAGAATAGTAAACACCAAATTAAAAAAAAAAAAAACATTTTTAAAAATATTTTCTTATAATTTTTTACCTTTGCCTTTTTTTGTTGTTGAATAAACATTGTCATACAAAATTAGTATATTTGTTGTGTAGAATATTTTTTGAAAACACTGAATTGAAGAAAAAAAATCATTTATTGAAAAAAGAATCAACAGTTTATATATATTTGTAACAACATATCTTACAGGTCTTTTACATACATCTCTCTAACAGTATTGAAAATATCTGTGGTATTCAAATTCTCAAAAACATTTTCCTCCATTATTATGTAATAAAAGTTTAACAGTTTATTGCTCTGTCTTACAAAATTAATAGCAAACTCTTTCCAGTTAACAGCACATAAAGCAAGGGCGAAAAATTCGCAAAAGCGTTCGTCAACGCTCATCGTCATACATTTATGTACAGATTGATTGACAATTTCATTCTTACAGCCTAAACAGTCAAAAAGAATATTTATATTTTTTGACACAATATCCTTTAGGCACTTGCAGAGAGAGAAGCTATGACTTCTCTCCAACAATCAGATTTAATGGTATCACTGCAGTAAGGTTTGTAACTTTCACCAGGAAAACATTTTTTGATTTCCAGTTTCACATAATATGGCAACAAATACGTCAAAAGCGATATCTTCAATACATCTAACACATTGCCGTAGATTTCACACAGTTTAAAATACTGATCAGAATTCATAAACACACAGTTGGGCGAGAACTGAAAAGTATAATTTCTTTTCTGAAATACACGTTGTAAAACTAAGTGCATTTGCCCCACATCAAACACTTTAGAAAGGCAGACTTCTTTTTCTATAACTTTAACGTTGGAGGCAGTTGCAAAAGCGAAAAATGTGCTCAACTTTTGCATTAGAATGTACCATGTTTTTGGATGCAGGGAAACACAGTCCTTTGTTGGTTTCAAGACATTGTTTTCATGCAAAGCAAATTTACGTATGTGGACACGTCTGGAACCGTTGAAGTTATTGATTAGCACGAATAAATAGTCACCAAGGTGAAACACATTGTCAGGAAGTGATTGCATCGTCAAACTTAAGCTTTCCCTTGGAAACACCTGATCGTTGAAATACATTCTTTCACACACTTTGGGTCGATTTGTAAAACGCATCATTTTCAGTACTTTGAGGTACACGTTTTCAATAAAGCTTCAACTTAACCAAGAGATAAAGGCGAGTTCATTAACGTTGCTTGAAATTTCAGTTTATCGGTTTTTATTGTTATCAACTCTAGAATCATATGACGTAGAACGACTTTATCTCTGCAAAAAACTGAATCAAGTGGTGAGTTGTATTAACTTTGCTTGAAATTTCGCTTTATTATCGGCTTTTATTATTATCAAATCTAGAATCATATAATCTCTTGGTAGATTCTAGATTTGATAATAATAAAAGCCGATAATAAAGCGAAATTTCAAGCAAAGTTAATGCAACTCACCACTTGATTCAGTTTTTTGCAGAGATAAAGTCGTTCTACGTCATATGATTCTAGAGTTGATAACAATAAAAACCGATAAACTGAAATTTCAAGCAACGTTAATGAACTCGCCTTTATCTCTTGGTTAAGTTGAAGCTTTATTGAAAACGTGTACCTCAAAGTACTGAAAATGATGCGTTTTACAAATCGACCCAAAGTGTGTGAAAGAATGTATTTCAACGATCAGGTGTTTCCAAGGGAAAGCTTAAGTTTGACGATGCAATCACTTCCTGACAATGTGTTTCACCTTGGTGACTATTTATTCGTGCTAATCAATAACTTCAACGGTTCCACACGTGTCCACATACGTAAATTTGCTTTGCATGAAAACAATGTCTTGAAACCAACGAAGGACTGTGTTTCCCTGCATCCAAAAACATGGTACATTCTAATGCAAAAGTTGAGCACATTTTTCGCTTTTGCAACTGCCTCCAACGTTAAAGTTATAGAAAAAGAAGTCTGCCTTTCTAAAATGTTTGATGTGGGGGAAATGCACTTAGTTTTACAACGTGTATTTCAGAAAAGAAATTATACTTTTCAGTTCTCGCCCAACTGTGTGTTTATGAATTCTGATCAGTATTTTAAACTGTGTGAAATCTACGGCAATGTGTTAGATGTATTGAAGATATCGCTTTTGACGTATTTGTTGCCATATTATGTGAAACTGGAAATCAAAAAATGTTTTCCTGGTGAAAGTTACAAACCTTACTGCAGTGATACCATTAAATCTGATTGTTGGAGAGAAGCCATAGCTTCTCTCTGCAAGTGCCTAAAGGATATTGTGTCAAAAAATATAAATATTCTTTTTGACTGTTTAGGCTGTAAGAATGAAATTGTCAATCAATCTGTACATAAATGTATGACGATGAGCGTTGACGAACGCTTTTGCGAATTTTTCGCCCTTGCTTTATGTGCTGTTAACTGGAAAGAGTTTGCTATTAATTTTGTAAGACAGAGCAATAAACTGTTAAACTTTTATTACATAATAATGGAGGAAAATGTTTTTGAGAATTTGAATACCACAGATATTTTCAATACTGTTAGAGAGATGTATGTAAAAGACCTGTAAGATATGTTGTTACAAATATATATAAACTGTTGATTCTTTTTTCAATAAATGATTTTTTTTCTTCAATTCAGTGTTTTCAAAAAATATTCTACACAACAAATATACTAATTTTGTATGACAATGTTTATTCAACAACAAAAAAAGGCAAAGGTAAAAAATTATAAGAAAATATTTTTAAAAATGTTTTTTTTTTTTTTTAATTTGGTGTTTACTATTCTAGATGGTTACTTTTCCTTTATTTTTGTTTTAAGATTTAAAAGTACGAAAGGTTTAATTTAGAAAATAAACAATACACCAAGATGATTGATAAGTACTAAAAATAATAGCTAGATGAATATTTATTTCAAGCGTTCTTTTTCTTGCATTAAAGTACATTTACACATTTTTCCTAAAGCATTTAGTAACTCATTTTTTAAGGCATTTTAAAATTCCTCTTTAGTAAATAGGTTTAACATGTAATGAACAAACAACAAATAATAATAAAAATAGTCAATATATTTATAAGGGGTAAAAAGGTCTTTCCTACAAGATTTTTTCCACAAGTCCTTGATAAAAAAAGTCTTATGATTTTTAGAAAAGTCTTAAACTTCCTTATTAGTCTTTTTTGCTGTAGTACAAGTGTTAAAAATTTCATGACATTCAATTCAAAACCACCCTTTTACAATTCTTCCACACTGTGTTCAGTAAATCACTTGAAATTGCATCTACTACATGTACTTATAAATAGACTATTTAGTAACAAATGTACGTTTTAATTTTATGTAAAATTTTGGTTCGGCACATAGGACACGTTGAGAGACTCTTCGTACATCTCATGCATGTCACCAGATGACCGCAAGGCTGTAAAGTAGCATCCATTTCCGATTCCATGCAAATTTTACAAAGTCGTTCGTCCTTGTCGTTGTATGAAGAGTAAAGTTTTACATCAGGTTTTATAAAAACATAGGCATTATTGTTTGTTTCATCCAACACCTGTACAATTTCATCTATGGGTGTTTCTTTTAGTCTAGGGTCAACAATCGGTCCTTGTTGGGCTACCAAACATTTTGGATAAAACTTTATGTGTTCGTGTCTGACTACATCCTCCTTTTGCCAATTTTCAAGCCCTCCTCCACACCAATAGCACTTAACTCCGTCCGAGACACCCGTGTAATACAATCCATTTTCGGCCAGGTCCCTAATGTCAACATCTGTGCGTGGCCAATCTCTAAACGTAGATAGACGTTTATTGAGCATAGACATGTTTGGAACTTTAGGCTTCAAATTTACGTGCTGATTACTCATTTTCCTTAAAATTATATTATGCTCTGTTACTCTTAAGTGTAAAATTAGAGTGCAGATTCTGTTGAAAAGGTTCTCTTCGTCAATTTTTTTAAAAAATCTGGTACTTGTCGAAGATACTAGTGGTAGAGTAAAAAACAAAAAATCACATGCACATTTAAACATATCCATTCGTTAAAATCTTCTTGCATTACAACACACAATTTTACTTGGCGCATTATCACAAGTACAAGTTTTCTGAGTACATTCTTCACTTAAGCGTTCGTAGTTACTCACAAAAGATAAGAATACAATAAATTTTAATTTTACTGGTTAGTAAGTGTATGGTGTTATTCACTGTTTAGTAAGTGTATATAGTGCAGTTCTTCGTGCCTCTAATTTACAATTCTTTTTCCAAGAACAGCTAGCACATTTCAATAGCAATGTTTAATATTTGTGCAATTGTGGATTTTGACGGATTTCAGACTCAAGAGGGTTTCTTAGTACGTGAATACGGATACATCACCATAAAATCGCAAGTAGCTTCAAGTATTCGTTTTAACTTATCGCCTTATAAGCATAAACTGAGTGCAAAAGATAAAAAAAACTGTTCGATATGTTGAAAATTACATATGTGGTCTCCCTTTCTGTCCCGTGGCATGGGAAAGTGTGTCTCCTTTAGAAAGTTTAGACTCTAAGCTTTTAGAATTGTACGAACAGACCAAGAGTGCCACTCAGTACCTAGTTGCTTACAAAGGTGGTTGTGTGGAAAAGAAACGCCTAGATGCATTGAATATTCCGAATATCAACTTGGAACAATACGGGTGTCCCAAATTCGATGTACTATGTGCACTAAGTAGCAACAAAAAGATCCAAAAACTATCATGTGGTCATCACAAAAATAATTTGCATTGCCCCAAAGCTGAGGTGATGGCATTTAATAATTGGCTCGTCGTAAACATGTGTCTCTTAAAAAATGCAAGTATGTAAAAATAAGTTCTTTTTTACTACAATGTATTAGTTTTGTAAAATATATGAATCAATGTTTTTTTCTATTAAAAAGTGTTCTAATTTACTTTGTTTCCATGTGACTTCCTTCAATCTGTTTAAGAAGTGTCTCTGTTTTTTCTTGCATTGTTGTTTTCAGAATACATAGAATTCATATTTAATCCAATATGTCAGCAATATTTGTTCATTTTAAAATTCACACTAATATTTAAAATTTCAGTTATTATTTAATTTTACTCATGTGTAAAACTATCAGCGGTGTGCGTAAATATTTAGATTATGCATTAAATATCAAGAAAAGGCAGAAGTTAATTTGCTTAGCAGTACAGATGTGCACACATTATTTTTAAAAACAGAAAACTCACATGCTATCCACTTTAACGTAGTAATGAATTAGATGTAAATTAAGAGAACAATATGAAATATCTTGTAAAATACTTTATAGCTTCGTACAGTATTGGAATTTTGCTCTGCAATTTAAACTGCACAATATGCATAAGGTTTTCAAATAAAAGGAAGTTCATATTTAGTAAAATGTGTGGTTTGCAAAAGCATAAAAGAAAAAGGACATTTAATTTAGAACTTCAAGGACAAATGGTTTTAATAAACTATTTTTCACGACTTCAAATGTGCAAGGAAACATGGTATGGGTCTTGCAAAGTTTCAAATTAATGTATAAAATATTTTTACTCTTACATGTTTTTTAGTATTGTTTTTTTTTTACTATGCATAAAACACACTTTAAGAATCAAACTTTTAAAAAATGTCTTAATTGTAAAATTAAAAATAAAAAGCAAATTGCATTTAAATGTTTGTAATAATATTTAAAGTATATATATTTTTTTCAATTGTTAAACGTTTTTTAAAAATCTTCAATGTAATAATAATATGTGTAATAGTATCTAATATATAATTAAGAGTAAAAGCATCTAATTTTTAAAAATATAAATCCTTATATTTCAACCAAAAACAGTTTGTAAATCTGTATAATAAAAATTAAATCACTAAAATTTAGGAAGATTTATTTAAAAAAAAAT
This sequence comes from Meta bourneti, assembly GCA_933210815.1. NCBI lineage: Eukaryota > Metazoa > Arthropoda > Arachnida > Araneae > Tetragnathidae > Meta > Meta bourneti. The sequence goes on along the minus strand of OW119926.1, from coordinate 73,215,295 downwards.
ATGCAAGGAAAGATTAATTAAAAAATAACAGTTGGTTTGGATTTTATAGCATAAATGATTTCAATACAATTACAACTTATTCAAAATGTGTACGTTCATAGTACGGGTCTTGTAAAGTTTTCAAAAGTTTACTCTTACTTAAGTGTGTACAATACTTAAAACAAAATTTCTGCATTGAAAATATGTGCTATAACATCTAATGTATAATTAATTTTTGAGTAAAAACATCTAACTTAAAAACATAAATCTTTATAGCAAAGAAAAATTTCATTTCAGATCTTGCATTTTAAAAACAATTTATAAAATTATGTAATAAAAAAGTCCTAAATACAGAATATGTGGTAAGACACGCTAAAAAATTTATTTAAAAACAACAAGATATAAGCATTTATAAAAATACTATTCAGAAAGACAAAGATAAATTGCAACGTTGTCCAAATATCGTCTAGTGTACGACACTGAGTTCTAGTTCGGGGGCACATAAGTGGTTTATCGCTGCTTTATACAAGAATTTTACGAAACGTTAAGTTTATTCTAGGCCATAATGCATCCCCACGGGGCAAGCTGTGAAACCAAAATTGGTTTGTTGGATACTTCATCACAAGCAAGCTTCCATTTTCCAGAACAATTTTTAGAGAATTGTAGTTCTTTCTAGAAAACACAAATTGCCTTTTCTGTCCAAATGAAACAGACGCTATGGGTGCATTAAGATCCAAGTCCTTCTCATTGTCTTTATGGGCACCTATACAGTCCTTACCATCTTTATAACGGTTCACCAACACAAAATTAAATCTTGTGCCAATTATTCGTTCCACTTCTGCCTTTATTTCCAATAGTAAAGGAGACCAAGGCTTGGCTGCAATACAAGATCCGCTAAAGGCATAGCTTATTCCTACGTCTCCGTATGCTACAAGTTGCCGAGGCACAGTACATTTTTTACCATAAATTTCAATAGTAGTTTCCTCTTTCTTTAAGTACGTTAATTCGTTTTCCAATCGACAAAAATATGCCCAGCCTTCACGATCTGTAAACAGTTTACCATACTCATAACATAAAGAATCTTTACAATATTTCTGCAAACACAGTTCTTTGTCTGCACGCATTTTCTTTGCAGGTCTAATGTCCTTAGAATCCATGATTTATTTAAAAACAGTAAAAAAGGGCAGAAAAACCCCAAAACAAGATGCAAAGTAATTCAAAGACCCAAGATGCTCCAACTATGCTTTAAAAAGCCTCTTATTATCAAATAGTTTCTATCGTTATCTGTGACTCGGTGTTTAACTCCGTTCCTTCTGTTATCTTAATTAACTTACACGTGCAAAAACAATCCTTAGTCATATTCTCACAAGTTCCAGAGGCTTCTAATAATATCAATCTTATACGGTTCCTTGCCATCGCTTATAATATGTATACTATAAATCTTTGGTTAGTTACTTCTTATTTAAATAAAAATGTAATGTTTCATACACCGTTATGCCTGTGTGTCCTATTCATATCTCAAAGTCCTCCCCTCAAATTGTAATAATAATAATTTTCCCTACAAAACATTCACCCTTAAACATTCACATTTTCTTCAAGCTCATGTTGTATATAAATTCATTAAAATATAAAAAAGGTTTCCGTATTATAAATTCTATCTTACATGTAGTGTTCATACGCTTAAAATCTTCGCATATATTGGTTGGCCTCAATTACTTATGTTCCGAGTTCCAACGTTAGAGTATTAAGATAATCCCTTCGTCACTATTTCATAGCTAAAACCCCTATAGAAAGTTCCAGTTCGGGCATGTCATATGTGATTCATTGGCATGTTGTAGTTTCATTTGCTTTTCTCACAATCAGAAAAACAACACCATTCTCCTAAATAGCAATGCGTTTAAAAGCTTTCTCATTTACTTAAGCTTGTATCCTATCGGTGACTACGTGTTTAACTCCTTCTGTTATCTTAATTAACCTACACATAAATCCTTAGTCATATTGTCACAAGTTCCAGAGTCTTCTATATTCTGATACTTTTCCTGTCATTACATACAATTCGCATACTTTAAAATCTTGGTAATAAACTTGTTATATAGCTAAGGTTTATAAATTCAACTTTATTTGTTTTTATATTCATATTCATTCTTCATAAGGGCACTATTCTCAAGAAAAAAAAACACATACTTTCACTCCCTTAAGCTGTAAATTCACGAGTTAGTATTCTATATGTATTATACAAAGTAGGTGATCGAACGGTTAAAGTGCTTGTGTAAAACGGGCGGCCGCGATTACCTTTTGATGAGTTCAAATCCACCCTCATATAATTTTCTTTTAAAAACAAAAAAAATTCTCCATTTAATTCTAAAGTATCACGCTACAAGTCTACAGCTAGAAAATAAATCCTTTTGTTACTTCTCCCGCCACTAGATGGCTGCACCTGCCTTTTAATAGAATTATTAAACCCCACCACAATTGTTCAAACCATTTTCCAAAAATAGCACATTCCCAGAATTAATGACAAGAATAAATTCGTTCCTTAGATTAACTTCTTTTAAAATCACTAGATGGCACCACCAGTCCAACACACTTACAACTAACTGCAAAATAAAAATTAATTATTCATCAAATAAAACCAAGTCCCATAACGCATTCCTAGTATTAAGAAAAAAAGCAAACACTACATTAATTCACCACCCAAAGCTAACTCTCTTACAGCCTAACGGCTAGCGCACTGCACTACAGATCCCATGGTCCCCAGTTCGAATCCACGAAATTCCTTTTTAATTCAAAATAATAGGGTTTCTCATTCCCCCACCAGATGGAGCTATAACTGATTCATTACCATGGCAACACAACAACGCCATCTTTACAATGACGTCACCACCTCAAAGCCCCCTTATCAGCAATCCTCCCCCAACTCCTTATCAGCAGTCAACTCCTTATCAAACGGCGGCCATCTTGGAAAAGGCGCTCAAGTGACCCATATACTACTTACTACAGAGGCTGTTCGGACATTTTTTGAACGATTTTAATGGACTGAAGCTCAAATTTTTACATGAAATTTTTGTTTTAAATGTTTCATTTGATAGCCCTTATTGTTAACTATCTTTCTACATCTTAATTTCCATGATAATAATGACTTTTGTAGTATCGACAGTGGTATTTTGTGCCATTCCTGCTTCAATTTTCCAGTCCTTGAATGGTTTTCGGTCGACGTTTCGATAATGCCTTTTTTAAGAGTTCAAAAGCACAAAAGTCCATGGGTGAAACATTTGGAGATTTAACAGGAATATCAGTAAAGGGACTTGATACCATTTCCTTGTTCCATTTTTTCCAAGAATTTAATAGTTGATTTAGATGTGTGGCTGCTTGCTTTGCCCTGATGCAGTTCTACTGACTTTTAGCACTGTGGGTAAAGATATGGTATTTCTTTTTTGAATATTGGGGATAAAATATGGTCTTGATAATATGTGGGAGTTGATTTTTACATTTCCCCCCTCTTTTTACTTTTACTTTTCAATTATATGCAAAACCGGCAACAATCAAATGTCTTAGAGAAAGTTCTCACGTTCACTTTGCTATATTCCTTTGACTTGGAGGATTCTCTTTTAAAATTAAAGATCTTACCTTACAAATATTCTAAGAAATTTTTTTCTTTTTTGGAAGTATTTTCCACTTTTACGTTTTTTCCTTTCTCATTAATAATATTACTTATCGTACCTTTAGATATCGAAAAACCATGACTTTTACAGCGTTTTTGAATAATTGAATAAGCATAATTCTCTTCGGAAAGAGAGGAAACAGCCATCCATCCATTGCTTATTTAAAAGCGCCATTTTGAAAGTAAACAAAACTCTGAGTTAGCAGACGATAAGTTATGCTTTAACTATTTAACTGCTGCGAAAATAAAATTCTTTCGTAGCATACAATTTTTTTACAGCTCATCAAAATCGTTCAAAAAATGTCCGAACAGCCTCTGTATTTTAACATCCTTCATTTTCAGAGCACAAAACCAGCCAGGGACTGCTGATGTCCTTTCAGCCTCAAACGGTTTCTTACTACGATAATGGTGTTTATCATGCGCAATGGGCATTGTAACGTCTTGGTCCACAGGTAGCTTAGACTAGTTACCATTGAAAAGTGACCCGTTTCTAGATTAACGAATTTTATTTACACTTTTTACAATTAGTTGATAAAACGAATGAATAGTTCATTTAAAAGTTCAAAACGGAATCCACGAGCGATAGTTCGTTGGAAAATCCAATGTTATATCGAGGTGCTTCTTATGGCTGCTGGCGAGCCTTTCACAAATTATTCGGAGGAGTCTCCTTCACGGCTTAGGGCGAGCCTTTCTCAATAAAATACTCAGGCGAGTATAGAGTCCCAAGGCGGGATAAATCAGCCTTCTCCAGCTCTCTCCCTTTCTCTGATGAGCTCAAATCTCCACGACGACTCGGGCGAGTAGTCTTTCCCAAAAGATGACAATCTTTCGCCGACAGTGACGGGTGTTCATTTCTTCTTCAACTCTGATCTTTCCAAAACTCTCTCCTCTTCTCCTTCCTCTCTCTAGGATCCGAAAAATTCTCTACATATCGAGTGCTTCTCGACTCCTCCTTTTTCCCTCGGGTCGGCCCTTCTAGTCGGTGCTCGTTGGCTGTTGATTACCTCACCTTCTCCGGGCCTTCCCGAATGGCCCTTACACGTTGGCCTCTTCCCTTGACTCTTGCGTTAGACTTGGGCGGACTTGAAAGGGACCATTAACCCTTGTCGGCAATGGTCATCGTAACTCATCCCCATACCCTTTGTCTCGAAATGTCATAGAGAGCGACAGAGGGGCGCCTGCCTTTTGTTGCGAAGCCACCTACAGTTTCGCCTCTGGATGCGGTGCTTTCCCCGAACAATCAGCTGCTTCGGTGGTCGTTCTTTTCGGCGTTTGATCGCCGGCAAGATTGTCCAGTTTCCTTAGACGCCGCTACAGTATTTTCAAGACACTCTTCTCCGTTACTCCATGTTTCTTATTAATTCTAGCATCCACTTAAGATAATATCCGCATTTGGTCCTTGGAATTATTCTCTCCCCATTTTCACACCTATATAAAACTCTGCCATCAAGCTTTAAGATAGAGTTTGGATCATACATACAAAGTTGCCAAGATTGGACGCAGTTGCGAGCCGCGGTGGCCCGGTTGGAAGAGTTACGGATTAGAAACAGGATGGTTGCAAGTTCAGATCTAACCAGACCCTCGTGTAGAAAGGGAGGTGGTGCACGTTAAATCTGTCGTGGCATCAAATGTCCTCACGTTGGCGTGGTGTGAAAGTTTGGAGAGTGGGGTGCCAGCTCAGGTGTGACCACGTTATCTGACTGTGGTTCAAAATTACGTGATGTTGCCCTCGGATCTTTCCCTTCGGGTTTGGTCCCGGACAGTCGCCAATAGCCCGCTATGTTGCTCCAGTGCGACGTTGATTAAATACCTACCACCCTTACTTCATGTTTCTTATTAATTCTAGCATCCAATTCAGATAATATCCGCAGTTGGTCCTTGGCATTATTTTCTCTCCTCATTTTCACACCTATATAAAAGTCTGCCATCAAGCTTTAAGACAGAGCGGATCATCCATACAAAGTTGCCAAGATTGGACGCAGTTGCAGCCTTTGGTCTCCTTTCATTCCTTGAGGCTAAAATGATGTGTATTGTATTGCCTTGTATTGTAGCGGAAAAGAAACGACTAATGGATTTGACTTATAAGGGTCTAAAACTAAGCATTAGATTTTTTTGCTTTCGATTCAATTCTGAAATTCTTAGTTAACAACGTGCAGAACGATACGCTACTGCTGTTACTGGAGAAACTAACACCATCGCACTCTCTCATGTCTAGTGTCGTGAGACACTACCAGTTTAAATGTGGTTGGGATGAATAGAGTATGCCACTGAAGTGACAAGTCTATCCTGAATGCTAGAGCATATTAATTACATTGTTGCATCAAAACAGCAACTACATCTCTACCACGATACTATATTACACTACATATACAGCATTCAAAAAAGTTTCTTGGGATAATCAAGTCCGATTCTCTATGAATCTCACCAAGCCAATAAATTTGTAAGCATGTTTCGACACGAAATAAGTGTTGGGACGGTTTCATTCTGCACGGCACTAGAAAGGCAACAGTCTTACGCCCTCTTTAGGAAAATAGAACCGCGTGACTAATTCCAAGCCCCAGTAATATCACCACTCATCATGGATAACCGCTCGTTCCGATCAGCCGTGGTGGATTCCCCCCCCCCCACAACTGAAAAAGCAGAAATCTTTCTCAAGAAAGTCATCAGACGGAGTATTAATTGCTCATGTTCCAAGAAGGAACAGTCGTTTACAGCCCGAAAGGTAATTAGAAGAATCGGATGTGTGAAGGAATAATGACGTAAGGGGAAAAGTGACACCCCCCCGTCTTCTCTGAACGCGGCTCCATATTCGTGACCTCACAGGAGAAAGCTTTTGGTATTCCTTTGCGTTGTGTGGCATTGTGAAATCAGCTCTGTCTCTTGATTCCGTCATTCGTTTGAAGGGTATGTGCCGAAGTTGTGGAGAACCAGTGTGGTATCTTACCGAGCCTCTTCCTTCTTGCGTCATTTTGCTAGACTTGTCTGTAAAAGGAACATGTACGCAGACATTCTGTGAATGATGGATGTCCTGTGGTGTGACCTTGTGTCTTTGCAATGAGGACGATGTGTAATCCATGTGGTGGTCACTAGTGGGTTTGTTTCATTTGAAATTTATCACTGTGCCCCGCTGGGGATTTTAAAGGTTTCCACACAAAACGTTATTCTACGAAGAGTCGTTAAGAAGCTATGCATTGGCATGGTTGGTAAAGTTGGTATGACAACAGTTGTAAGACGCTTATGGAGTCAACTGTTTCAGATGAAATATTTAAGCGAATTTGGTGATACTGGTGCTATTGTGTTAGATGGGAAGCCCTGATAAAGAAATTAAATTACCAGTTTAATTTTTTTTACGTGAACGAACACGAGATACTTCACTCACACACATCTAACAAACCAATCAATTTTTTTAATCTAAAAGACCCATCAACAGATAGATGGTCGAGCAAAACAAAAGGTAAACAGTTGAGAATCTCGTTCAAGAGTAGGAGGAGGAGGAGGAATTTCAATTAACGTCACACTGGAGCAACACAATGGGCTATTGGTGACGGTCCGGGATCAATCCCAAAGGGAAAGATCCGAGGACAACACCACGTAATTTTGAACCACGGTCAGATGACGAGGCAACACCTGAGCTGGCACCCCACTCTCCAAACTTCCACACCACGCCAACGTGAGGACATTTGAGGCCACGACAGATTTAACGTGCACCAGCCCCCTTTGTACACGACGGTGTTTGGCTGGATTCGAACTCGCAACCCTTCGGTTGCAAGTCCGTTACTCTTCCAACCGGGCCACCGCGGCCCCGTTCAAGAGTAGTACAAAGCTCTATCTTATGTACCCTCCATTTTTATAAGATTTTCAGATTGAGAATCAACCTCAAAATATTTGAGATAGATACTTTATAGGTTCCGGATTCTTTATGCCGAAGTATCTACGAAATAGCCATCTCAGGTTCCGTCAGAGCTGTGGCGAGCCAGAATTGAGATCAAGAACTCCCGAAGTGTTGGTTTCCTACATTTTCTACGTGGTTTAAAATTACGTGTTGTTGTCCTCGATCTTTCCCTTCGGGTTTGATGCCGGACCGTCGCCAATAGCCCTTTGTGTTGTTCCAGTGCGACGTTAATTAAAAATACCAATACCTAAATTTTCTAACTTGCAACAAATTAACGTTTTTATTGCATATCCTATTTTGAAAAACTTTTCCAACAGTTAATTATTTTTGCTTTAGTGTTTATCAAGTTATATACCTTAACTAAAAGGTGTGGAGACTACGAATTTTTTAGCGAATATGTGACACAACCATGTAACATATTCGCCTATCTACATGCCACCTCTCTCAACTCTTCAACGCTGAAAGATTAGTGAAAATTCCGAGGATCAAAATTTAAATATTTGTATGTTATTTTTCAGTCAGTGTAAGTATTTGGCAAACAGGATCAGTGCAAAATGATGAATGTGCTTGGATAAAATGGATGGGTCTTTTCTATGCTTACTTAATGTTTAACTTTAAAATTTCGGTCCCTTTTCTGAAATAAAATCCCCACTGCGTCTGAGTTACATTCTGTAATTAGCGTCGATCTGAAAAACCTTTTAAAGAGATTGGAAGCCATCGGGGGACACTATCACCAGTGCGGTTTTCAGCAGCTTCAGTTCGCTTTAGGGAACTGAATAGGGTAGGTAGATGTTTTGATTAATGTCACACTAGAGCAACACAACGGGTTATTGGTGACGGTCTGGGATCAATCCTAAAGGGAAAGATTCGAGGACGCCGCCACGTAATTTTTTTCAATCACGGTCAGATGACGAAGAGTTACGCAATTAGGGATGGCCGCAGTACATTAAAAAAAACGTAAGACAAGATCTATTCCAAGGTGAGACTGTCAGTGAAGGATTGGACCACCAGGAAGTCTAGGAAATTCTCAGGAGACTGATGATTTCGGTGGCCGAACTGGTAGGATCTCAATACTGAACAATCATAACTAAACAATAATACGGGTTAAGGCAAGAACACGAACCGAATTTTTGTTATATATACTCGTATGGGTTTTACAAACAATAACATCCTTATTGTTTTTTAAGCCACTACTAGGATTTATCGTCGACAGAGCAGAAACTCATTAAATGGCATTTTTTCGAAGAATGCATAAGGTATAATACTATCAAAATGCTTATAACCTATTTTTTAACCTAAAAACTAAATAGTAACCTGCAGTTGTATAGTATAGAAATGTCAGTCAATGAGTTTCTGCTTTAAGCCGACTATATACGGGCACTTCTAGTTTTCGAAATATATAGATTTCAAGTCTTAAAAGTGGAAAATTTTCAATATTCTTTAACTTGAAACGACATTTGCTCGTAACTATAAAATCTACGCATGTCAAAACAAATTGGTGATTGAGAAACTGGATATTATGCACCGAGCAATTTTATTTTTTAAACTTCCATCTTATTTTTTATACTTTAGAAGATATTTCGAGTGAAAGTAGATAGACATAATGAAAACTCATTAGAATAAAGCTTTCCGATCTTTCTTTCTAAAATAAAGAAAATTCAAAATAGAATATCGAAATTTTCGTGTATTCATATTATTCCATGTTACCAACATTATAACTGCACTTTTGACTAATAACTTCTGAGAAATCAGCGTCCCAGGTTTGTGCATCACTTTGATTTCATCCGGGTATTCGAAAGTTATGAAAGATAATGAAAAGTCGGAAAAATAAAAAACGTAACTTCCCTTGTGGCTGTGTAACACAGATCTGTTACTATTGGGGCCGCCGTGGTTCAGTGGGTTTGTCCACTGCGCTAGGAACCTGCGAGTTGTAGGAGACGCAGGTTCCATTCCTCCTTGGGTGTATTTCTCTCTTCAACCAGAAAAACTTTCCTTGTATATGTATATCCATTACTTGATGTCTATCTTGTGTTTGGCTCAGCTCGTCCAAATATGGCACTTACGCCATAAAAACCAACCATTACATTAAATGTTTCATGTAACACTCCAGTTCCCCAAAATATTTCTCTCCCAGAATTTCATCCAAATTCTAAGTTATTTTTGAGGAATGATTTTTTCCCGTTTGGATCTTGCACCATTAAATTGGAAAATTCAAAATGAAAATCTATATATTTTTGTGTAATCTTTGAGTTTAAATATAAACAAGTCATACAGAATAACCAATGTGGAGATGAGAAATCCTGTCTCCTGGCGCCATCTAGGGAAACTTCAAATTAATATTTTTTAGCAAGTATATTAGCTGGCGCCATCTAGAGTGACTTTATATCATTATTTCTTGGAAGTAGTATTGGACAGACTATATAAATTGTTTGGTTTTCATTAATATCGCTCAAGTAATATTAAGGGATAACACGGACTCTGGAAAATACGACATATATCAGGGCGAAAATCTAAATTTATCACTTGTGCATTGACAAGAGCGCACCCATGGAGGGAGCTCAAGCCCCTTCCAGACCTTGCATCTTGCTCAGCATCAATTTTTTGATCTTACACCATAAAACCAAAATCTCCTACCGGATAAAGAAAAATCCAAAAAATATCCTTGATTGAATTGTTTATTAAAGAATCGTGAATAAAGGCGATTTTGATATTTTCTCTGCTTCAATCACCAAATATTTCTTCATTAATTTTTCTCATCTACAAAACTGTCCCATCGCTTATTTATCGTATTTGGCGAAAATACTAAGCATTTTGAACACATTGTATATTCATGAATAGGATGTGAATAGCCACCACCAACTTTAGGTCGATAGTAGGTCTTGTGAAGTAAATGATTTAAGCGTAAGGAAATATTTCCCAAGATTGTCTCACATTGGTGCACTTGATAAATTGAAAATATATTTAAGATTTTCACTTGTCACTGAGATCTATATTAGTACCTATGTGTTAAATGTTCGAAGTACTAATTAAATTAGATTGTGTATTTTTGAACACTTAAAATATTTCGTGGATGGCTCGAGCCCTGTCGGTCCTTCCTCTAAATACATGCTCAGTGACTTATGTCGAGAAGATTTTTATCTTGTTCAATCCCTTCCTATTCAGTTACATAATACATAAATGGATACTTTGCTGGCTTTAGCCTCCCAACCGATCAAAATACTATACTACTTTTCAGACAGATGGTCATAACAAAGTCTACATTTACATCAAGCTAATTTTTGAAATATTTCAGGGGTTGCCCAGGACACCAGAGCTCACTGAATGTCTCTGTTGGAACTATATAAACATTTATATATAATACCGAACAGGAATTTTCTTTGCTGTAGGTATCTGTTACAGGCTGTAGACTAATTTAATTTATTGAATGTAGTAAATTACGACTACAATTGACTTTTTAAAAAATAGCTGATTTGCGCATTAAATCATGGATTTAATATTTCTAGTTAAATATCGTTAGTAAGAAAACTAAAAAATGAATGAAAGCAATCATAAAAAAGTTAAAGATGCAGATAGAATTTCAGACAACTATAAATTACACTTTTCAGTTGGTTTTGCTTTAGTGTCATGTGAATGCTGATGTTTGTTGCACATCACTTTGGATTTTTTACATTTAAAATATTCAGGTTGGCAACTCATTTTCCTCAGTTTAATCAACTGGCCATGGAATATTGGAGTAATGTTTTATAACTATAATCTGTTAGGGCTGGTTATTCAAACAAAACATGAACATTTAAGTACAATTTTTGACTTCTAGAATTAAAAGTAGATTTACTTTCAACGTTTTCAAATCTTGTTCAAGTTTTTGATAATATATGTGATTTTAAGAAACACCCAGTTTGCATATATCATCTTAGCCCCAATCAGATTTGTTTAAATTGCTAGAATAGTGGTTTTTAGTTAAGGGAATGTGTAAGAAATTTGTTAGAGATCAGTAATAAATTCAATTTTGGGGAACATGAATAGGCAATATAAGCCTTCAGCAACATAATGCACACATTTTTTGTTTACTTACATGTTTATTTTTATACTGTCTATTTGTAATACTACAATAGTCTCCCTGCTTCGCAATGACCGAGTCCCAACGTCTGGGAAGCTTGACTATTCCATCTAATATGCCATATCTGTTCATTTGGCGAATGGCTCGGATAACGGAGGCAAGAAAGCTTTTCCAGAGAAGGAAAACGACGTCCACGCATAGGTTTTTTCAACTTGGGGAATAGGTCAGTCTCGTGGACTCGTGTCCGGACTGTAGGGTGCATGAGGTAACACTTTCCAACCGTATTCATGCAGCTTTTCATTTACGACATTGGCAATGTGCGTAAACGAATGTTGTCATGGAGAATGAGTGGCTCAGCCTCGAGCAACTGAAGTCGGGTTTTGTGCATTTTTCTGTTTAGTTTTTGAATGAATTCACGATAATACACTGCTGTGACACTTTGTCCACATGGAACTCTGTTATGATGATTCTGTGGTGATCGTAAGCAAAGATGATAATTTGTTTCACATTTGATGGAGCTCGTCGAAATTTTTTTGGTCGTGGGAACTTTGACCTCTCCACTTATTGGACTGTGATTTCAACTCCGGCTGTCTCTAACCCACGTTTCACCAATAGCGACAATTCGATACAAGAATGCTTGACCTTCAACGTCAAATCTTCGTTTCAGCACGGTCGCAATGTCCAGGCGTTTCGCTTCTGTTCAGTACTCAAGCAGTGAAGGACCCATCGCGCAGAAATTTTTCTCTTGTTCAAATCACCTGTCAGAATTCGGAATACTGACGTTGGTGAAATCCCTTCAGAAATTTCCTCACATGCCGCACGACGATCTTCCTGTACATGCAGTGATGGTAATTGCTACAAAGTGTTTTGGAGCAGGTAAATTAACATTTTGGAGCAGCACATCAAAGGAGCAGTGGAAGATATTTTAATAATGAAACTAATAAAATTCAGGTTTTTAAACTTTAAACATGACTGTATGAATGATAAACAATAAACATAACTGTAAACTATTACAAAATTCATTTTAAATACTTGCTAAAATTGATGAAATAATGAATAAGAAAAACATACATAAAAACTTACCAAGTGTTTTCCATTTCCATAAAGTTATGTACAAGGTAAGAAATAACTTTGACATTAACATGACTAATAAACATTTTATTAAACAAAAAATATTATTTTCTTATGTTTGTTACATTCCAACTGCGCCTTTCTATTTTCTTCTAAGGCTATCGTTTAAGACCAGGGTTTCTTAACCTGTGGTTCATGGACCCCTTGGGGGTCCATGGGTCATATTTTGGGGGTCCGCCGACTGATCCTAATTTTTAAAATGTTTGCATTAATATTTAGCCAGCAGTGGTATATATATATATATAATATAACCCGGACCTACTTCATCCTTAGCGCGCTCTGTATGGCAACCCTGTTTCTTTTTCCGCTCCTCCGGAGAAGACAATTTGAGGCGCTTTTTCGCGCATGCTCATTTATTTCTCTTTTGTTTTAGCCTTTTCATTGGTCGATAATTTGTTTGAGTTTGAAATAGCGGTATAATTTTAAATTTGATTCACGATTTTATTTCCGTTGGATCTGCCCTGGAGGTAAGACGTACATTTATTTTTGTCTTTCATCTGTTTGTGAGTAGCATATTTTTTTGGTGTTTTCTTAGCTTATATTATTGCTAAATGCTTGATTTCACTATGGAATTAGCTCTTGCTGACGTTTTGAATGCGAAAAATAAATATTCAGTTGGCTATTTTAGTGTTTTACCAGTCATGGGTAAGAAAGCGTTGTTGGAATAATGTATGAAAGAGGGAATGATTTCATCGATGTATAAATGTCCAAAATATGGATCACAAATGAGTTTGAAGCCGAGACATAAGGGTATATCCTCCATCGATACAAGATTCCTTGCCGCTTTTTCAAGTGTTTTTTGTGTCTTAATGTTTCATTTGATTATTTGATATTTTTTGTAGCCCAAAATGTCCAAAAAAAAGGAAGTATGATGAAAATTATGTAAACTATGGATTCTGCTGCATGAAGGAATCGGACGGTGTTGAAAAGCCACAATGCTTTCTGTGTGGAAAAGTTTTGGCAAACGCCAGTATGAAACCGGCAAAATTGATAGAGCATCTCAAATCTCTTCATCCTGAAAATGCATCTAAAGATCTAGAATTTTTTACAAAGAAGAAAGCCCAGTTTTCGAAATCTGGAACATTAACCAAACTTGGATTTGGTATTCCACAAAAACCTTTGGTTGAGGCATCTTTCAGAGTTGCATATCGTATTGCCAAAAGTAAGAAACCGCATACTATTGGAGAGACATTAATTAAGCCATGTGCGCTGGAAATGGTTGAATTAGTTTGTGGACTGGAACAGAGAAAAAAACTTGAGGCTATTCCATTGTCCAAGGATGTGATACATTCAAGAATAGTTGAAATTTCTTGCAATATCTTGAAACAGATCATCGATGAATTGAAAGCATCGCCATTTCCCTTTAGTATGCAACTGGATGAAACTAGACATCTCGAATTGTAGTCAACTTCTTGTTTTTGTTCATTACGTGTCTGCTGATACTATCAAAGAAGAATTCTTATTTTGTGAGCCTCTTTTGCAAACTACAAAGGCAGTTGATGTTTTAGCGATTTTAAATGTTTTCTTTTCCAAACACGACTTCGACTGGAAACAAAAACTTCATTCACTTTGTACGGATGGAGCACCTGCGATGCTTGGCAATAAATCTGGTTTTGCCCATTTGGTAAAAAAAGAGGCTCCTAATGTTATTGTTACACATTGTTTTTTACATAGACATGCACTGGCTACAAAAACTCTTCCAACCAGCTTAAAAGAAGTATTGTCAATAGTTATTAAAACTGTGAATTTTATTAGAAGTAGAGCTCTTAATCATCGTCTTTTTAAAACACTGTGTCAAGAAATGAACGCAGAACATGAGGTACTTCTGTACCACACGGAAGTGCGCTGGCTGTCACGAGGGCAGGTTTTGAAACGAATTTTCATGTTGAAGACAAGTATCACTTTTTTTAGAAGAAAAAGATAACTCACTCTTCGAATATTTCAAGAAAAAAGATTTTATATGTAAATTGGTTTACCTGGCAGACATTTTTAACCACATGAACGATATATGTCTTTCAATTCAAGGGCCTGATACAACAATTATGGATGCCACTGAGAAACTACAGGCATTTTTATTGAAAATGTCACTTTGGAAAATTAGAATTCAAAATGGGATATATGCAAACTTTCAAATGTTGGACGAAGTGCTTTTTGAAAATGGATCTCGGCAAGATAGTTTGTTATTGAATAACTTGAAAAATGAAATCTGTGAACACCTGGAAGTACTTCAAGTTTCATTTGAAAAATATTTCAATTCGGATGGAATAAATATAAAAGATGAGTTGTGGATTCGTAATCCTTCTTTGTGATATTGACTGTATCGATGACATGAACCTTGCCAAAGATGAGCTAATTGATTTGAAAACAAAGTCCTTGTTAAAAATGGATTTCGATTCAAAAACTCTTGGAGAGTTTTGGTCTTTAAGAGAAGCCTACCCATTGCTTGTAAAACGAGCTATGGCAGCCATTATTCCGTTTGCTACAGTATATCTTTGCGAAGCGGGATTTTCCACACTTGTCACAATAAAAACAAAACATCGAAATCGACTGAATGTCGAACATGATATGCGCGTTGCTTTGTCGAAAACCATCCCTCAATTCAATCTGTTAATCAAGGAAAAGCAGCAACAGCCTTCACATTAAAAATTTTAATTTCTTCAAATTTTTTATACTATTGAAATAAAAATATTAAAATAATTAAATAATAAAACAGAATATATTTTGTAATAAATGATGTTTAAGCAATTTTTTTTTCAGAGGGGTCCGTGACATATTTAAAATTTTTAAAGTGGTCCATTGTGCCAAAAAGGTTAAGAAACACTGTTTTAGACGTTCTATCTTTACCTTCTTTAAAAAGAATCTGTCTGCAATATCTTGTGAAATCTTGCTTTCATCATGATTTAATAGTTTTTGAGAAAGTTCCTTTTGCAATTCAATTTATTTCGACTTTAATTTTAAATCTTCATTATGGCAAATATTTTCTACTTTTCTCTTTTTTTGTTCTGATGCTAACAGCAATCTGTCATGGTACCGCCTCCAGGAATTTCGAACTGATTTAATCAAAGCTGTAGTAACTTGAAAGTTCTTTATGCTTTCTGTATTAGTAAAATGCGACTTAATTTGCTTTATACCATTTATACTGTATAGTCAGATTACTCCTATTTTCCAACATGCGATTGTTCTCAATGAAGCCTCTTTCTACATCAGTTTCCATGCGATAACTTAAGACTTGACAAAATAGGCAAAATCTCAAACTTAAACTTGCCAGATATTAAATTATTGCTCTTATATTAAATATATTCCTCCAATGATGGTCTATACGACTACATGTTGAAACTTCTGGAAAATGAAAGTTATCAATAGTTTCACATTAATATTTGATCCATTTATATAATAGAGCAGATCCTTCACTTGGTTTTACAATAAATGGAAAAGATGCTACTAAAAACTTCAAAGAGCTTAAAGATTTTTCTTCAGTTCGTTTCATGGGATGAAGGCAAGAAAGTAATTCTTATAGTGGGGGAAGACCTCAACAGTGAATTTAATTACTCGAACGCGATTTGGAGCACTCTGGCGCAATCTTAGCAAAAACGGGCGTTTTGGAGCAGTCTGGAGCAAGCAATACGCTATGGTGCATGCTGGCGCAATTGGAGCAGCATTACCATCACTGTACATGTCACAAGTTTCACACTTCGTTCATCTGTCGATGTTTTCGGCTATCCTGGTCTTGGGTCGTCGTTTATGCTTACACAACCTTCACGAAAACGATTAGCCAACGAGAAACTGTACAACGGTCAACTGTTAATTCACCGCAAACTTCACTTAAAGCACTGAATTTCTGTCGGCTTTTTGCCACGTAATTTCGATCTTTGATCCTCAACAGTCACAGTACCCGCGACTGGTGCAGGCTCCATTTCCCCTAAGGTTACTAAAAAAATTACCCTATCGATGAAACAAAAACACGTGCTTCTTCCTCAAGCCTTGAACTACAACTGATGTAATTTTCACGATCGTTGCGTCATTCAACTTGCAGTGTTGCCAACCTGTGCATTACTTACGAAATGACGCTCGTATATACGTAAAAAACGTTACTTTTAATGGAAATTTTATGAACATGATCTTGTTGTATAATTGTTTTCAGGTCAACAATACAGCTTAGGGATAAAATGTTTACGCTTTATGTAGTTAATATTTAAATGATAACTTTAAATATAAATAGCTTGCTAATATTATATTAGGTATGGGGACTATTGCCTTTAGTATGATCTTTCTTACAAAGACCAAAATCAAGACATTTTGTCAGAAGTATTTTCACTTATTTATCTCTGGCAACATTTGAATTCATAATTAACTTTATATTTTTCTCTATTGCTAGACTAGTATCAAAGTTAACAAACACATGCAGCAAGAATTTATTTAAATAATTTCTTTAAACTAATGGAATGAATATTAATTTTATACTGAATGTAACAATATAACTTTAAAGTGTACGGCTTTACTGAGAATAGCAATTACACAAACAATTTAAATTTTAATAAGAAAAAGCAGTACTTAAAAAAATCAGTATTAAAATGACAATGGCAGATAAATATTGAGTCAAGCTGATTATGTATAGGTATAATTCTGGAGTTTGCTCAATGAAACTATCAAATAATGAACCTTGTACTCAATGCATATTGATTCACGGCTTTGTTGAAAAACTATTTTATAAAGTACATATGTAGGTTTGTTTTTGGAAGACAAGATTTAATTCATATTACATTCAATTAATGAATTGAACTGGATTATGTTTACAATTTAAATTTAATGGCTTGGTGAAATTCTATTACTTCCACAAAATTGGAATATTAAATCAGAATTAAACAAATTAATCAGTTGTTCAATTTCACAAAAATTTGATATACTTATGTATAAAGTTTAATTCCAATTTTATTTTCAGCCTTTAAGTTCAGGAATTTTTTATTATTAATAAAATATTAATTCTAATTTCCAGGTTCACTTTAAATATCAGTCAAGATCCAGATTTCATCAAACATGTGATTGGATAAGAAATATTGATATTCTGCCAGAACTGATAACAGCTTGAAGGATCTGCTAAAATATTCAATATTGATATAATTGAAATTTAATATTTTTTCAGAGACCTGGGAAACTGAAGTACACATGTGGAAATATGACAGAAGAAACAGTAATTTGAAATTTATTTTCTGTCTGCAGGAAAACACATCTCGTCACTACACAATTTTCCAGAACAAGGACCAGAATATATAAAACTCAATTAATATCATTCTGCAGGCAAATTGCTCCGAGAAACTAGCTCTCATGTCTATAAATGAAAAATATATGTAACCACATACACCTGCCATTAATATCCCCATTTCAACCGCTGAGTTCATACACATACTATATTGCATTTTTATCACTTTTAGTGTACAAAATTGGAGGGCAAGTCTTTATGACAAACATAATATGCAGCAGATAACTGACAAATGGCTTCTGTAATTTACATAGTTGAGTTTTGTTGAGTATTACAAAAGCATTCCAATTTTGCACAATCTTTATAATTGGCATTTTTAATATTTTCATTTTGTTTTGTGTAAAGTTGGTTAATTTTTATTTAAATTTTTACTTTTACACATCAAAGTGTTATTTTTTCAGTTTCGTGAATTAAAGTAAATATTACAGCTTGAGATCATAAGGTATTAGGGAAAAATATCAATAGCTGTTAAACATAGAAGTTAGATTTTAATATTGAGAAAATACTAAAACGTTAAATTTATATTTACTAATTATTGCAATTCAAAAACATTTTCGTTTTCTTTCCACTTAATTTGTTTCTTCTTTTGGTAAGGAAATTTACCAGCCTTCGAAAATACTCTCACATGGTACAGATGTAGAGACTACACAAATTCTCTTGAACAATTTTACATAGGTATGGGTAATTATATTTTACTCTCTTCCACCATAGTAATGGGTCCTCTTGTCTGGATATTATGTCGTCTTCTAAATGCCTATTGTCTTCTATAATTGCCCTGGAGTGATTGGTGCTTTTAGGTTTATATGAAGTCACGCATCAGACCATGCAGATAATGTATCTTCATCATTGCCTTTAGATTTTTTAGGAAAAGGCTCATCAAATTGATTTGTCATTTCTTTTGAAATTCTCCCTGCTATTAATGATATTACATGTTCCTTTGAATTTTCAGCTACAAGTTAGTCACTGAGCCCATTTTTGAAACATGGATCTAGAAATGCTGTCGGTACTAAGGTATTACTCGACTCAACATTCCCAAATCTTTCATGCATTTCTTCCGTTAATTTCACAGCAACTTCCTTAACTTTAACAGAGTAATCTCTTTTTATTAATTCTGTGCACACTTTTCATAGTAACAGTGTTAGGGGTATAGTGATCAAGGTCACATTTTTTGCCACTCAACGCTTTTGTGAGACTCAAAAGATCTTAAAATTTCCATCAACTTGTGAGCCATTTGCCACTCACTAGTAGTAAGCTGTGGAACGTTTCTGTCAATTAAAGTAACTGTGGATTAAAGTCTCTTCCAAAAGTGTGAGCCTCTCCAGCTTATAAAATTAAGAGTTCCAACGGGTACTCACATCTTGTATTAATTTTAAGCTTTTCCCACTTTCAAAATTTTTTTGTTGGATGCGTACTTCTTTTGAAGTGAGAAACTACACTTCTGACTCTGGTTAAGAGATTTACGATGTTGACACACATTTGTTTCTAAAATTCTTTTAATTGCCAAATTTAAGGTATGTGCAAAGCAGCTCAGGTACTTCCATTTTAAAATTTGTTATATAAAATATTTAATGTTCAAAGCCTGCAACTGTATTTTTTTTTCTAATTTAAAATCTGTGATAATTTTTTTTGACAAATTTAAACTTGTATGTTACCCAGAAAATTGTTCACACTGCAATGAAGCTTTCGTTAGTAATAGAGGTCCAACAATTTGTCGTTAGACACTCATAGCAAGGGATAATTTTTCTTTAGTTCTATTCAGGCTTCCTCAAATTTCACTGGAATAAGAGCTTTTGAAATAGTTTTCCTGGTGGGCATATCATAACAGGGATTCAGAGTGAACAAATTCTCTAAACCCCTTATCTTCTACGATGCTAAATGGTTGCAAGTCTTTGGAGAAGAGGAGCAGCATCAACTTGTCAATTTTCTTTTCACTCAAAGAAACTTTTCCATGTATGTATGAAGTTAGTGGCACATGTTTTGGTTTCAGGTTTTCGTGTATAGCGACAGTGCCTGCAGGACATGTGTTTGGCTGACACTTGAGTCTGGGATGCTGACGTTTGGCTGCTTTCAATATCATGTATCTCCATCTACAATATATATACACTGCTGGCCACCGTAAATGCAACACCCTGAAGGAAGCATGCAAATAATATGAAATTTACAACATGCATTAGCGGAGGTGAGATATGCAAATGATTAGAATTTCAGCGCAGACGCACATCACGCGCGCCTGTGGCGCCACTTCAAAGCGCTATTTAAGGCTTGGAGATTTCGACGATTTCAAGTACGGCAATTGTGTTTTTCTTGTGTTTTTTTTCAAAAAAACGATCAATTATGCCTCGTAGAAAACAGCGATCATCTTTTGATCAAGTATTCGAGTTCGACAGAGGAAGGATAGTGGCCTACCGAGATTGTGGATTATCTTTCAGGGAAATCGGTAGTCGTGTTGGACGAAACCAAACAACTGTAATGTGGATATGTGATCGTTGGATGCAGGAGGGTACGACGGACCGACGTGTTCGATCGCATCCACCTCAGTGCACCACTTCACGTGATGACAGGCATATTGTGCGTATGGCAGTGACGGATCGCTCAGCCACATCACGAACCATAGCACAGCACATTCAGTCTGTACCGCATCATCCAGTGTCTGCGCGTACCATTCGACGCCGTTTACAGCAGAGTGGTCTGTCCGCAAGACGTCCATTGCTTCGTCTACCCTTGACGCAGAACCACAGACGTTTCCGCCGCCAATGGTGCGATGAAAGAAGGATGTGGACGGCAGAATGGAATGAAATTGTCTTTACTGACGAGTCACGCTTCTGTCTGCAACACCACGATGGTCGGATTCGAGTCTGGAGACACCGTGGAGAGAGGATGCTGAACAGCTGCGTTATGCACCGCCACACTGGTCCTGCACCGGGTATTATGGTATGGGGCGGTATTGGATATCACTCTCGCACTCCTCTAGTACGCATTGCCGGTACTTTAAACAGCCAGCGCTACATCTCCGAGGTGTTGGAGCCAGTTGTCCTTCCTTACCTTCAGGGCTAGCCCACAGCCATATTTCAACAGGATAATGCGCGACCACACGTGGCATGCATTGTCCAAGGGTTCTTCGTCAATCGCCAGATTGAATTGCTTCCCTGGCCAGCTCGCTCTCCGGATCTTTCGCCGATAGAAAACATGTGGTTCATGGTTGCTCAACGATTGACCCAGAATACATCCCCAGCTGCCACACCAGATCAACTTTGGCAACGTGTGGAAGCTGCTTGGTCTGCTGTACCCCAAGAACACATCCAAAGTCTCTTTGAATCAATGCCGAGGCGTGTGGCAGCGGTGATCTCCAACAATGGCGGCTACTCTGGCTACTGATTTTGGCAGGAACCACACTTCACAGAAGTCTATAAATTTAATCATTTGATACTTGGTCAACATGTTATCTACAAAATAAATTTTGTTGTGATATCTCTTGTCTTTCTTGGTGTTGCAATTTGGGTGGCCAGCAGTGTATATTACAAATATGTATTCACATATATTTCAGTTAGTTTAGGTTAAATTATGAAACAGTTTCAGTACCATTTTTACCAGGGCCATGCAAAGGGAGAAAAATATAGGGAATATCTTTGCCCCTTTCCTGTTACTGATTTCTTTTAAGCACTTTGAATTAGAGGAATCCTGAGCAGGAATTAATGAATTTGATGTTGAATGCATGAAATATCTTGCATTCAGTAACCTATTCCATAATCTACAATAGAAACCCAGAAAACGAAATCACTTAAGATGCAGGGAAACTTTATAAGGATGCTGAGAAATAAAATTTTTCTGATGGCTCTTGTTCTTATTGATTACAAAACTATTTGTTTTTTTAATAAATAATGTTATATAATATGGTCCAAGAAAATATTGGGGTCATTTCTGTAGGAAAATCAACTGATTTAATACTTAAAAAACAGCTGCCTAAAAGAGCAGCTGTTTTTTTTAGTTAATTTCTTTAATGTAAAGGTAGTTTTTTAATGTAAGCAAAATTACATTCTTCAATTAAACTTAATTGTGTTGTTGCTTAAGTTGGATGTTAATTTATTAATTTTCAGGAATCTAAATCACCTGTAATCCACATAGCCGTTTCTTGCACATGCAAAAATTGTGTGTAACTTCAAGAGCTCTCGCCTAAGTAGTTGTGAGGTATACTAAACTCTTACATTTGCTAAGCATAGAGTGAGTCAACTTTCAAAATCGCAAAGCCAGTTTGGTGTAAAATAGCATTAACATAAAATGAATTACTGTACGGTTAATCCATGAAACGAGGGACAGAGGTAAAGAAAAATTTAATTTTGTTAGACATGAATCTATTTATTGCACTAAAGAAATAAATGTTCAAATACTATTTTTTCACCCCCCAAATAACTTCTGCAACAATATTTTAACCTAAAAATGCTACTTTTTACCATGACTTTTGGTGTGCAACATAACTGATTTTGAAATGTTTTTCTCTGCTAAAATAGTAAATTTGACTTTTCTTCCCTCATCATTACTTATCAATGCTTTTTCAAATTCATTGATTAAATATAACTTAAAATAAGAAATATTGAAGTCTTTGTTTCACCTGTAACGCTGAGTCACGAAAACATAATTATTCTTTATAATCAAAAGAATATGATCAATTAAGTATACCTACCTGTTCTGTGTTATACCTACATGTTATTTCCTCCTTCTACACTTAATCACTGTGTAATTCTAAAAATATCCCTATCCACTAAACATTTAAATATATGCAACATGAGTCAATTACTAAATCAATAGTACTTATCAATACTAAATAAAGCAAATATTATCTTTTTATTTAAAATATTAATGAAAGATTAAAAAGCAATTTTATAAATTGGTAGATTTGGTAATCAGATTCAATTACAAAACAAGGTATTTTAATCACTTTTGCTGAACATGTGTATTTATTTTGAAAGTGTATTTGTAAATTTAAATTTGCTTTTGTACATACAGTAAATAGGGTATTCAATTTTGTTACACTATTTGCAAAAATAATTAGCCTAAGCACAAAAACTGATAACTGAAACTGTTTCCATTGTATTCAGAAAATGGACTTGTCGTTTCGTGTAAGAATACGCAAAATAGTTTTGAACCATTTTCAAATATATATCAAAAACCATTATAAAGTACAATGAATGATTTTTATACCCAATTTCATTGTGTACAAGTCATAAAAAATTAATAAATATTAAAATTACCACAATAAAGTGCATGTATAAATATTAAATTTGAGAATTAACAAAGTCATTACAAATATTAATGCTTTTATTTACAAACTAGCAAAATTATCCGATCTCACTCAGGTTGAATTGATTAACTATAAATTGAAAGTGGCCAGAAAATAATCACTTTCCTCTTTTGTAGAAAAATGCCAAATCATTTAAGTGTGTGTGAAATAATGTTTTAACAACTTTGCTGCGACATTTTTATAATTTCTACAACTTTGGACACAAATCCTATATATGCATCCATGCAATACATTTTACATGAATTACAGCCCTGCTAAATGTACAAACTGATGAAAGGTGACAGACACTAAAGTAACTACTACAAAAGACGATTTTGAGGGAGGATTAGGAATCCAAAACGGATAGAAAACTTGAAATGAGTCGAAAATATTCAATGCGCAAACACTCCATTCTTATTTATATAGATAAGATTCTTAACTACTAAGAGGTACAAGTTAATTAACAAGCTGCAGCACTACACTATTTACTACAATATATGATTATGAAAATAATTTAAGTATTTCACTCACCTCATCTTCATTACTTAAGGAGTTTCTTTTATCAGTCACATGTTCCATCAAAACTGTATAGTGCATTGATTTCATGTGTTTCTTCAGATTGGAAATGAAGTTCAGATGACAATTTCTGTCTGCAAATATTGTGATGCTGTATGACTTTACTTTATCAGCAGTGAAAAAATTTCAAACTGGACACTCTTTGGTTCTGCTTGTATTTTCAAGTGGGAATATTTTTGCGATGAAAATCAATATTATCTGTTAGCATAAACAAGCAGCCAATAATGAATTGGGTGACAAAGATTTGCAGAAATAAAAAGCTGGCTGCATAAATCAAAGCTCAACCGAGTAGAGTACTGCGACTGACTCGAGATTTTTTGCTTTGCACTCAAGCTTAATTTTTTTCTCACGATACTGACAGAACCTTGGAGGTGGTTGTAATTCATATTTGACTATCAGAACAAGTTAACATCATTTGCAGGAGAGCGACCAATCACTCTGTAGGGGTGACAAGTTAAAAGCTCCTCTAAACAGGGGAACCAGTGTAGAAAAATGATTCACAACTCTTAGGGTCTGTAATTAAAGATGTTTCACAACTGCATTATTACTTGAAAAGTGTATTGATTCACAAATGAGACTGAGGTGGACATGGCTATCTAAACAAAAGGACGTCATGTCCAGATGGTCCAACCATTGTCTCCGATAGGACAATTTTTCTGGGAATTCTTTGCTACCCCTCATCTTTATGAAGGTTCTAATGAGATTCCTGATGTGTTGATTCTTCCAACTGAAAGCTGCCCCCTCCTCCGAATTTCTAGTGGTCAAGGAGGGTGAAAACGGAAATGTCTTCTTTCTCAATGAATCATTTTGTTGTCAAATGTCGAAAGATTAAACCTTGCCTGGGATCGGTCTCACAGCAATCCTTTAAGGTAATTTATGCTCTTAGAAAAATAGTATGGGGCTCCTTCAGTTTTCCCTCCTCGGTAATGGTAACAAATCAGTTACTTAAACTACAATTTCAAAATCTAAAACATTCCGGTTTGTGTTACTTATAAATTGTAGAGCTTTTGGAAGAACCAAAAGTATGAAAATTTTGTTAAATCTAGAGAGCATTATTTATTTTACTTGTAATTTCCTTCATAACCTAAAATAGTAACTTGAATAAACACCTCCACAAATGAGGCTAATGTAAAAATTGCCATATTTCGTTCATTAATTTCCATTTATATACATTTTCTTACTTTATGCTGTTTCATGTTGCTATTTTTATTTAATTTGCGAATGACCATGGCCGATGTACATACTTGCTACAAATGGCTAACGAGACCTTTTGATAAAAATACATTTCAACGGAATTGTGAGAACCTTTTGGGGGTAGAAAAATACTATTTTTATCTTGCTATTTCATTTATTTTTTCAATAAATGCTGGAAACAGGAAGACGGACACAAATATCATGGGTTTTACTATTACGAATGACATCATAACATGTATAAGCCCAATAAGAGAATTTTGGTAGTATTTGTCTTCGTTAACCTATATTATTTACTCAGCACCAAATCAGGAAAACAATAAAATGACAGGTTCTTAGCACAGGTGTGCCAAAACCGTATTTTGTTTGCAATGTTCATTGAATCTGGTGTATTAAGTTTATTTAAACATTTTTCATGTTTCTTTGCAAGTTTTACTTTTACTGGGAATTTGCTTAGTCACTTTTGCTGGAAATTAGATTATAGCAATGGTGTCATTAGGTCCTTTTTCCGTGTGAGGAAGAGAGAGGATTGGTCAAGCCTCTCCCAAACCAATGTTTCTCTTCATTCAAACAATAGATTCAGATCAGTGTAAGAGAAATGTATTTTTCCCAGACCCCACACTGAGGAAAATTGTTAATTAACAAACGAGGTGGCCATGGTTATCTTAACGAAAGGAAGCTGCATCCAGATTTATCCAGACAAAAGATTTTTCAAAAGCATAAATATTTTATATGCAATTGATTAATGCAAATTTAAACTCTAAAATGAACATTTTAGAGTTTGAATGATTTTTACATTTTCTCTAGATATTGAGAATACTACAGTACATTGTGTAAACAGTTTCACTTGACAGTGAAATTGTAATTACCAAACAAAACATGATACAATGTATGCATTTCGATTAAAGTAGCAAAATAAATTTTGTTCCGATTTATGTTGCAAAGTTGTTACTTTGTCTTAAATAAGAATGCAATCACAATCTAAATTATTATAAAAGAAATATACAAAAAAGGCCATTTTAAATTCCAGTGCATCAATCATGGATTGTGATAGTAACTTACTTGAATTCAGATACTGTTGAATTTGATGCTTTATTGTACTTTTAGTGCATTTTGAAGCCTAAAACACCAGCTATTTGAGACATTAAGGTTCTCATCAATTGAATGTACAAGTCCAATTCTTCATTTCTAATGGAAAATGATAATTTTTATTGTAAAAAAACATAATATCATACATAGCATAATGAGAAAGTCAATATTGAAAATGTTTTTAGAATATAAAATGTCACTGAAATTTTGTGGTCATGAATGCATTAAATTCCCACCTCTGATTACATATAAAATATTCCAGTTACTGGACACATTAAATACTGCAGCATGCATGATACTTTTCAAACTTGGCTTTATGAAACATTTGAAAAAATTCGATAGATGATGCAAATAACACTGAGCAAATCAGCTCCATATGCAAATAAATTTTTCATTCCATTTAAATGACGAAATTCGTTACACATTAATGATACAAGTACCGAATTCACCTGATACAAATTCCTTTTATAAAAAATCTCTTACAATTAACAATCAGATAAAAATGATTCATTTTTGAATTAAAATATTAGATGCTGTAGAATGCACAAGTTTTAAGAAACATAAAAGATGTTTAGGGACTGAGCCGTAAATGATTTAGGTTCGGAATGTCAGGTACTTTTCGGTTAACTGAGGACCAGTCGTAAATGTGCGCCAAATGTGTTAAATTGTTTATTTTACGTGATTATCTTTCCAATGACATCATTGTAAATAAGCAGGAAGAATGAACATTGTCAGTTGCTTTTTGAAGTGATTTTGATTTTAATAAAATTTGTGTTATTTGTGAATTTTTATATTTATTTTGATTTAAATAAAATAGTCATTCTTTTCATGAAGCTGTATATATATCATTAGGGTTGCCATTTCGGTACAGCTGCAGTCTCCGCCGCGCGGAGTGGCAACGCGGGTTTTTTTGGCGCACTTTTTATGTCGCCACGGAAATCTTAAAAAATTGAATACATATGGATTAAATATATAAATCTTGATAAAACAACATTTTGACTAGTAAAACACTGCAAATCTGGATTCTTGACTAGTGAAACATTGCAAAACTGGATTAAATATACACAAATATGCAAAAAAAATTTAACGGAATTAAAGGTCGAGCAGTCGCATCAGGTTGTATTTTTCCTGTCTATTTTGTTTTATTAGTTATCTTATTATTTCTAGTATACCTTATTTCTTAAGATACCTTCTATTTTTAGTGTAGTCGATAAGTTTCAAGAGAATTTTTCTCGCAACTGAAAGTTTACTTTTTCTGGTGGTAGACAAACTTTCGGGACTGAGGGAGTTGGTAAACGTTTTTTTTTGTTACGAGTTGTGTCGCGATAAAGAGCTTTTTTTAAAGGAATCAGGATTAATTAAATCTAAATTTTCTTGCGATAAATGCAACGGGGAAATGACGTTTTCTGTTAGGAATTCAGAGCGATGGATACACGTGGATTTGTAGAAATCGCAGGGATAATCCAAATCCGTGTCCAAACTGAAAAGAACAATCTATGCAAGAGCACTTGACCATGTCGGAAATAAATAGAACAATCTAGAAAAAAGAAGAATCGACACTTCTGGACGCTGGCAAGGTTGCCATAAAAACACGAGAACCCTAAAAATTTGGGTTACCATCAGCCGGCATGAGTCGCTTAAAACTGCGCCAAAAGTCGTTGCTACTCTGCGCGGCAGAGACTGCAGCTGTACTGCCATTTCTATCATTCTTAGCTCTAGTTAAATTTTGCACCCTATTAACCGTAGAGTACCTAACATAACACAACAGGCTATTGTTGACAGTCAGGGATCAATGCCTAAGGGAAAGATCCAAGGAACACTGATTAGTAACTTCGAACCATGGTCAGATGATGTCAACACCCGAGCTGTTACTCCACTCTCCAAAGTTCCACGGCAACATGAGAACATTCGAGGTCAAGACAGATTAAACATTCACTAGTCTCTGTATGCCTGAAGGTCTTCAGCTGGACCGAGTTTTGAACTCGTAACCCTCCAGTCTGTAATCTGTTGCTCTTCCAACTGAGCTACAAAGGCCCTAGGAAGGGCCTTTGTAGCTCAGTTGTAGGGGAAGGAAATTCACTGGCATTGCAAATATTTCATTTCAATTTACATAGATGGATTTAAAAAAACATTAACATTGAGGTGTGGACATTGATAACCATTTCAATTATAGTGTGGCTCCAATGAGAAGGTTGTGGACCTTGGGTTAGTTGATTTTCGAAAAGGTGTGAAACCTTGTTAGGAGAAGGGTGCCATACACAAATGCTGATCACCATGGCTGGTCTTCCACCCAACACATCACTGATGTCGCTTTCGATACCAAACGATAAACTTCAAACCACAATCATCACTAAAGATGCCAGTCCCTGATTGACCTCTCATTCAAAACCACATGACAACTGCCAACTCCTGGAAGTCCAACTATATACATAATACACAATCATATACAATAAATGGTTCAACGGAAAAACATGTTCGGTTTTGGACGGCTGCAAGGGATTGCGTTCCTCATTCTCAACCGTCTCACTGCCTCACGAAGATGTTTTGGTTGCAATGGGCCATTATCATTATAAGCCTCTGAAACATCCAGAGCTTCTTCCACGACTTCACCAACAAATACTTTAGCTATACCTGAAACAGCAATTACAACGTTCTGTGACACTGAGCTACCAGTAATCGATTGCATCAAACGTTTAATTGCCGCTTTGGGAAATGCCGACCGGCGGTACATCTCGTACCGGTTCAGCTGGTCTTCGGAGAAGTTCGAGACTAGGACTTGCATACGTTCTCGTTCCTCTTCCTCCATTTGTTCTTTGGTCTTGCTCAGTTGAGAGTCCGATGGAGCATTACCATCATCGCTGTCTATGTCCGGAGGACCAGGAGAGGAATGGGATTCTTCTATGCTGACGTTGTTAGGAGGAGCAGGTAGCATGATAGAGCATGAAGCATTTGGTTCATGATCTTCACTGGGGGAGTCTTCATCGTAGTCGTCATCTTCGGCATTGTTTGACGAGAATGAAGTTTTGTGGACCTCGTCAGTGATAGAAGAGTCACAGATATCGATTTTGGAGTTAGAACTGTCAGAATGTACGATATCATCATCAAATCGAAGTCTTTTGATCGGAGTATGGTCAGAGCTGTCAGGAGAGTTATCCATAATTGCGATTTTCTACACTGAAATTTTGAGAAACTTTTGTTCCAATAGCTCTACAATATTTTCGTGTTTTTACTTGGTAACAAAATTGTGTTTCGCCAATACAAACTGCAAAACTTAATTTGTAATTACGAGTGGTAAGCACAACCACATTTATAATACTTCACATCACATCACTTTACTTCACATGAGTCTTCGTTTGAGTGTTGCCAGATTAAAAATAGTAATTTTACAGCATATGAGGTAAAGGTATGGTAATTAATTAACGTCACTCTAGAGCAACACAACGGGCTATTGACAACTTAAAATATATGAGAAACAGTTAAATAGAATTTGAAACTCCACGTGGTGTTGCTACAGTGCAACGTTTAATTATCTATCTACCTTGAATTGCATACGTAACTCCCACAGTGAAAAAAACCCGACTCGTATAGAGGCATCAATGAAGGTTTTACTTGTAGCGCCCTCGATTGTGGAGTGTGGACCCTAATTTGATCGCTTTTTTCCTCGCACTCTTTTTTCAATTCCTTTGGCATGGTGTGGAAGTTTGGAGAGTGGGATGCCAGCTCAGAGGTTTCCTCGTCAACAGACCATGGTTCACATGGTGTTGTCCTCGGTTCTTTCCCTTGGGGATTGATCCCGGACCGTCACCAATAGCCCGTTGTGTTGCTCCAGTGTGACGTTAATAAAAATACCTACCTACTTACCTTTTTCAATTCCACTCACAGAGTGGGTCGGTAGGGCAACGAATTAGTAACCGGAGGGTTGCGAATTCGATCCAGCCAAAGACCGTCGTGTACAAAGGGGCTGGTGCACGCTAAATCTGTCGTAGCTTCAAATGTCCTCACGTTGGCGTGGTGTGGAAGTTTGGAGAATGAGGTGCCAGCTCAGGTGTTGCCTCGTCATCTGACAGTGGTTCAAAATTACGTGGTGTCGTCCTCGGATCTTTCCCTTTGGGATTGATCCCGGACTGTCACCAATAGCCCGTTGTGTTGTTCCAGTGTGACGTTACCTCTACTCGCAAGGAAGTTGCCATTTTGTAATTCACCAGAGCTCTTTCATAAAAGCAAACCAATCTCGTATATTACAGGATCCAAGCGTATCGAACATGCCAAAAGTTTCAGTTTTCCCAGTGTGTGAAACTAGCCATTCCCAATCACCGAAAAGCTCAGGTGTTGCTTCGTCATCTGACCGGGGTCGCGGTGGCCCGGTTGGAAGAGCAGCGGACTTGCAACCGAAGGGTTGCGAGTTCGAATCCAGCCAAACACCGTCGTGTACAAAGGGGGCTGGTGCATGTTAAATCTATCGTGGTCTCAAATGTCCTCACGTTGGCGTGGTGTGGAAGTTTGGAGAGTGGGGTGCCAGCTCAGGTGTTGCCTCGTCATCTGACCGTGGTTCAAAATTACGTGGTATTGTCCTCGGATCTTTCCCTTTGGGATTGATCCCGGACCGTCACCAATAGCCCGTTGTGTTGCTCCAGTGTGACGTTAATTGAAATGCCCCCCCCCTCGTCATCTGACCGTGGTTCAAAATTACGTGGTGTTGTCCTTGGATCTTTCCCTTTGGGATTGATCCCGGACCGTCACCAATAGCCCGTTGTGTTGCTCCAGTGTGACGTTAATTGAAATATCCCCCCAATCACCGAAAAAATATGTCCATTGAAAAATCGGAGATTCTTCCGAGTGCGGACAATGCTATTCTGATGTCAAAGATGGTGACGAATATAAGTCTAAGTTATTTAAGATCGTATTTTGAATACAAGCCTGGTTTTCTTTCACAACTAACTATGCCGTTATATTGGTAATCTTTTGCAGATTGCCTTTTTCTGGTGTTTATTATGATCGTTTGTATTTTTAATCTCAACTTTTTATTTTGGAATTTTGCATATAAGAATTCTTGTCATTTTTATGTTTTTATGTTGCTATAACTTAGTACTTTAAAAGTTCTTATAAAGTTTCTCTGTAATTAATATCTAAAAGTAACCCGTTGTGTTGTTCCAGTGCAACGTTAATCAATTACCTACCTACCTTAGTATTTAAATTCGAATTTAACATATCATTACTTTTATCATTCTAATGTTTTTCCGTTGCTGCAGTCGAAAAGATTTTTGAAATAGATTTTAACGTATCGAAATCTTATCATTTTAATACCTTTTCTTTGTTTCGTTTTCGTAAAAAGCATACAATTAGTATTTGTAACGGCTCCGGTTTTACAAATACGATTTGTAACGGTTTACAGAAAGTATATGTAAAAATAGCATTTGAATAGGTTCCGGTTTCATTTGTGATCGAATTAAGTGTTAACACAATTCTTTAATGATGTTTCCATGTTCTTTATATATTGTTAAGATTTTTATATCAATCGACATTCATTGTTTTAAAACAGCATACTTTCGAATTTATAAATTTATAGTGATAGAGAGAGAGAGAGAGAGAGAGTTAATAAGAATGATAATCAAACTTTTTCCTTTGAGAGTGGCGTCATCTGACCGTGGTTCAAAATTACGTGGTGTTGTCCTCGGATCTTTCCCTTTGGGATTGATCCCGGACCGTCACCAATAGCCCGTTGTGTTGCTCCAGTGTGACGTTAATTGAAATACCCCCCCCCCTTTGAGAGTGGTGAAAAGTTTTGATTTTGAGCAGTTTTAGGAGCCAGATAGTGGCTGGCTCCTAAAATAAATTGTTTTAAGGTAACTCCGATATGTATCAAGTCAGAGGATTTGAACAGCAGAAGTAAAATCTTCGCAGATCGTTTGCTTTGCACTGAAAATTCCTCTCATCACTAAGTACTTTTATACCATTATTTAGAAGGTCGTAAGAAAAATAATAAACGTAAGATTGCCTACTTACCTCCAGTAATATAAAAACAGGCACGAACCACGCATTTTTTCACGCAAGCTTACGAAACTTAGCGCAAATAGTGTTTATTATCGTCAGCTTGCTATTTTTACCGTAGTTAAAATTTTCAATCATTTTTAGATCAGAATTTTTACTCACCACAAACTTTTGACCTGCACTTTTAGACAGAGATTGGACAAAACCATGAGAAATCCGGCAATTAGTTTTGCTGGACAATATTCCACTGATATAAGACACATTTCAGGAATTAAAAACATTATCTCATACTAGTATACATTCAACAGTTAAATTAGTATAGTAGCAAGTTCTTACAGCTAGAGAGAGCTTTGATACCAAACTTTACCTTTCACCCTAGGTTAACATGGTTACTTTTGGGGGATTCTCCTTACCACTGATCACGTGACTTGGATATTTTGAAATAAAAAGGATTGTACTAAGTGGGCTGCATGGTTCCAATGCATACAAAAAAGCTAAAATTAATCACATACTGTAACTAGATCATTTTTATCTTCCTAGGGTAGATGTGATTGTATTGATCTTGTAAGGCCCTTGCCTATGTAGTAATTTTAAATACTGTCAGACAATTATTGACAAGTTTATACGCTTGCCCGAGGCATTTCCAATCGAGTGCATGGATGCTGAAACAGTTTCAAAGGCTATACACAGGGTTAGAATAGCCGTTTCGGTACGCCGCCTCTTAAAGTTACCTCTGACAAAAGTATAAGCAATTTGAATCTAGTTTATTGAAATCTTTGAGTAGACTTTTGGGAATAAGCGCTACCTTTCCACACCTTACCACCTTTCAAACGGTATGATAGAAAAGTTCCATCGGAGCTTGAAAGCACCCTTGTATAGTTATGATAACAAGGTATGAAAAAAATCGTGGTTAAAAAAAATCATAAAAACTGATTTATATGATTGAAGTCAGATTTTTTATTTATTTGAATCGGATTTTTATGATTTTAATTAATCCCTTGCCCGAGCAAGTTTAAACTTGTTGAACATGAGGCATAAATCAGAGTAATTTCTAGATAGTTTTGGTTTATGTTAAGCACTTATGTTTATAATGAATAACATTAATGTATTAGGAAATACAGCAACTTAAATTTTTGATAGATTAAGATACGATAGAAGAATTAGGCTAAGTTAATCACATGATAAAGTAAATAGAGCTAATGTTATGCATAAGCAATGTTTTTCCATCTGGTTCTAGGGCAATTTAGATTAGTTGGATTTTAACCCATAACCAGTGGCATGATATTTTTTGGACCTAATAAATAAGGTTGCAGGATCCCACTAACACCATGTAATAAATTTTTGAATAAAATTAATCCTACAAATTTCAGAATTTTGTACATTATTTATTTATCATATATGAATAAAATGCATAGCACTTCTCTTTTTATATGAAGTAATTAATCGGTTAAAGACTTGTTTTTGAGAAAAAATCATGCCACCAATAAAAAATAAAATAAAAGGAAATTACAACAAAATTCATGAAAATATTCATACTGCTCATTAATATTTAACTTGCAAAAAAGTATTTATGTTTGAAGAAATGTTATTTGTAAGTAAATAATAAAAAATAAGACAAGACATGAAAATTTACATAAACTGAAATCAAATATGCCTATTTTTTCAACTTTTCTGAGCATTGATAAGTATTTCAAAGTTATATTCCAAACACATACAAAAAGGGTTTATACATAACATACAAGAAAATGAGGCTTTTCTCTATGAACAGCATAGTATAAGTGTAATAGCATTCCGCCAGAACATGCCAATTGAGTGGAATTTTGAGCTTGCAGTAAAAAGTAATCATAGTCACATTAAAATAGCTTTTAGCTTTAATCCATAATCTATTTTGTTAACATACTCAATTATCAGATGAGCAAATTAATTCTTTTATATTCTAAATTTCAATTCCATAAATACAGAATAGTTATGCTCGCAGTGTAAGGAATTCCTGCCTAAAATTTTCAAATTTAATTTAAATAAAAATTAACCAACATATTACACAAAATAAAATGAAAATATTAAAATTCCCAATTATAAAGCTGAATGTGCAAAATTAAAATGCTTTTGATACTGCATAAAACTTTTCATTGTGACTGTCTTTATATTTTTGATAAACAGACCACTTAACTTATTTGATATAGTTAACTTATTTTAATAAAATAACATGCATCTTGTTCATAGTTATTTCATACAAACAAAAAACAGAAAGGAAAATGAAATTTAAAATTTTGATTTAAATCAATGATTTTTTAAATAAAAGTAACTTGATTTAAATCGGCATACCCTGTATGATAACACTAATTGGGTCGAAGCCCACCTAGCATTCTTGTAAAACTAAGGATGACTATCAAGGAAGACCTAAACACTACTCCGTAATTGGTATATGGTGAGCAATTTGGTGACTTCCAAACATCTACTTAACCTGTGCAATCTGGTGATTTAGTGGATCAATTGCGAGTAGCAATGGCGTCCTCAGCCTCCAACAAGTCATAGGAAAAAGTCTATCTTTTGCTATCAAGAGCTGGACAGATGTTCAAACGCCTTCGTCAATCGACAGAGTAAAATCACCATTAGAACAGTCATATGCAGGTCTTTTCTCAGCAAAGAACCAAACAGATTTACTTTTCACCCTCAACATGAACGGTAAAAACGAGGCAATATTAAAAGATCAGTTGGAACCAGCTTTCCAACTTTCTTTGAATTCCTCTCTGCTCCCTCTTAATGAAAGAAGTCCCTCTTCACGGACATCACTCGAGATAAGAGACTGTGTTTCTTTCTCGCAGGACTACGTTCTTCACTAAGTTCACGTATTCAATATGCGTTCTGCAAACTGGAGGGGAGGGATTCCTATCGCGCAATTCAAGAATGAAGATTGGTTTGGGGTTTTATGGTGCAAGGGACATATTTAGTCAAGCTGTTCCAAACACAAGACAGACAATGTCAAGTAATTGTGAAAAGAAAGGACGGAGAGAAGAAAGAGAGAAAGATTACTTGGGCATCTTGGAGTCGCGATCCCCATGTTTATCAGGGGTAGTAAACCCCATGGGAAAAGAATATATCACAAGAGTACCTCGGGTTTGTGAAGCCCGTTCACAACTGAAAAAGATGTGCCCCCGACAAGTCAAGAGTCAAGGAGACGCAACTTTACGTAAATTCGATTGATTGCAACCGAATATAAAACAGAATAAAATCGCCATTAGAACCGCCATACGAAGGTCGCTTCGCGTTAAAGAACCAAAAAGATAAGTTTTTCACCTCAACAAGAACGTCAAATACCAGGCCATATCCAAAGATCGGTTGAAACCAGCTTCAAAGCTGTCTTTGGATTCCTCACAGCTTCATCTTGACAAAAGAAGTTCATCTTCACGGACATCAATCGACACCAGAGACTGTGTGCCTCGTTCTAGAAGGACTATACGTTTCCAACTAAGTACATGTTTTCAATGTGTCCTGCAAACTGGAGGGGGAGGTCCTATTTGGAGTCGCGATCCCCATGTTTACCAGGGGTAGTAAACCCCATGGGAAAAGAATATATCACTAGAGTACCTCGGGTTTGTGAAGCCCGTTCACACCTGAAAAAGATGTGCCCCCGACAAGTCAAGAGTCAAGGAGACGCAACTTTACGTAAATTCGATTGATTGCAACCGAATATAAAACAGAATAAAATCGCCATTAGAACCGCCATACGAAGGTCCCTTCTCGTTAAAGAACCAAAAAGATAAGTTTTTCACCTCAACAAGAACGTCAAATACCAGGCCATATCCAAAGATCGGTTGAAACCAGCTTCAAAGATGTCTTTGGATTCCTCACAGCTTCATCTTGACAAAAGAAGTTCATCTTCACGGATATCAATCGAGACCAGAGACTGTGTGCCTCGTTCTAGAAGGACTATACGTTTCCCACTAAGTACATGTTTTCAATGTGTCCTGCAAACTGGAGGGGGAGGTCCTGTTTGGAGTCGCGACCCCCATGTTTACCAGGGGTAGTAAACCCCATGGGAAAAGAATATATCACTAGAGTACCTCGGGTTTGTGAAGCCCGTTCACACCTGAAAAAGATGTGCCCCCGACAAGTCAAGAGTCAAGGAGACGCAACTTTACGTAAATTCGATTGATTGCAACCGAATATAAAACAGAATAAAATCGCCATTAGAACCGCCATACGAAGGTCGCTTCTCGTTAAAGAACCAAAAAGATAAGTTTTTCACCTCAACAAGAACGTCAAATACCAGGCCATATCCAAAGATCGGTTGAAACCAGCTTCAAAGCTGTCTTTGGATTCCTCACAGCTTCATCTTGACAAAAGAAGTTCATCTTCACGGACATCAATCGAGACCAGAGACTGTGTGCCTCGTTCTAGAAGGACTATACGTTTCCCACTAAGTACATGATTTCAATGTGTCCTGCAAACTGGAGGGGGAGGTCCTGTTTGGAGTCGCGATCCCCATGTTTACCAGGGGTAGTAAACCCCATGGGAAAAGAATATATCACTAGAGTACTTCGGGTTTGTGAAGCCCGTTCACACCTGAAAAAGATGTGCCCCCGACAAGTCAAGAGTCACGGAGACGCAACTTTACGTAAATTCGATTGATTGCAACCGAATATAAAACAGAATAAAATCGCCATTAGAACCGCCATACGAAGGTCGCTTCTCGTTAAAGAACCAAAAAGATAAGTATTTCACCTCAACAAGAACATCAAATACCAGGCCATATCCAAAGATCGGTTGAAACCAGCTTCAAAGCTGTCTTTGGATTCCTCACAGCTTCATCTTGACAAAAGAAGTTCTTCTTCATGGACATCAATCGAGACCAGATACTGTGTGCCTCGTTCTAGAAGGACTATACGTTTCCCACTGAGTACATGTTTTCAATGTGTCCTGCAAACTGGAGGGGGAGGTCTTGTTTGGAGTCGCGATCCCCATGTTTACCAGGGGTAGTAAACCCCATGGGAAAAGAATATATCACTAGAGTACCTCGGGTTTGTGAAGCCCGTTCACACCTGAAAAAGATGTGCCCCCGACAAGTCAAGAGTCAAGGAGACGCAACTTTACGTAAATTCGATTGATTGCAACCGAATATAAAACAGAATAAAATCGCCATTAGAACCGCCATACGAAGGTCGCTTCTCGTTAAAGAACCAAAAAGATAAGTTTTTCACCTCAACAAGAACGTCAAATACCAGGCCATATCCAAAGATCGGTTGAAACCAGCTTCAAAGCTGTCTTTGGATTCCTCACAGCTTCATCCTGACAAAAGAAGTTCATCTTCACGGACATCAATCGAGACCAGAGACTGTGTGCCTCGTTCTAGAAGGACTATACGTTTCCCACTAAGTACATGTTTTCAATGTGTCCTGCAAACTGGAGGGGGAGGTCCTGTTTGGAGTCGCGACCCCCATGTTTACCAGGGGTAGTAAACCCCATGGGAAAAGAATATATCACTAGAGTACCTCGGGTTTGTGAAGCCCGTTCACACCTGAAAAAGATGTGCCCCCGACAAGTCAAGAGTCAAGGAGACGCAACTTTACGTAAATTCGATTGATTGCAACCGAATATAAAACAGAATAAAATCGCCATTAGAACCGCCATACGAAGGTCGCTTCTCGTTAAAGAACAAAAAAGATAAGTTTTTCACCTCAACAAGAACGTCAAATACCAGGCCATATCCAAAGATCGGTTGAAACCAGCTTCAAAGCTGTCTTTGGATTCCTCACAGCTTCATCTTGACAAAAGAAGTTCATCTTCACGGACATCAATCGAGACCAGAGACTGTGTGCCTCGTCCTAGAAGGACTATACGTTTCCCACTAAGTACATGTTTTCAATGTGTCCTGCAAACTGGAGGGGGAGGTCCTGTTTGGAGTCGCGATCCCCATGTTTACCAGGGGTAGTAAACCCCATGGGAAAAGAATATATCACTAGAGTACTTCGGGTTTGTGAAGCCCGTTCACACCTGAAAAAGATGTGCCCCCGACAAGTCAAGAGTCAAGGAGACGCAACTTTACGTAAATTCGATTGATTGCAACCGAATATAAAACAGAATAAAATCGCCATTAGAACCGCCATACGAAGGTCGCTTCGCGTTAAAGAACCAAAAAGATAAGTTTTTCACCTCAACAAGAACGTCAAATACCAGGCCATATCCAAAGATCGGTTGAAACCAGCTTCAAAGCTGTCTTCGGATTCCTCACAGCTTCATCTTGACAAAAGAAGTTCATCTTCACGGACATCAATCGAGACCAGAGACTGTGTGCCTCGTTCTAGAAGGACTATACGTTTCCCACCAAGTACATGTTTTCAATGTGTCCTGCAAACTGGAGGGGGAGGTCCTGTTTGGAGTCGCGATCCCCATGTTTACCAGGGGTAGTAAACCCCATGGGAAAAGAATATATCACTAGAGTACCTCGGGTTTGTGAAGCCCGTTCACACCTGAAAAAGATGTGCCCCCGACAAGTCAAGAGTCAAGGAGACGCAACTTTACGTAAATTCGATTGATTGCAACCGAATAAAAAACAGAATAAAATCGCCATTAGAACCGCCATACGAAGGTCGCTTCTCGTTAAAGAACCAAAAAGATAAGTTTTTCTCATCAACAAGAACATCAAATACCAGGCCATATCCAAAGATCGGTTGAAACCAGCTTCAAAGCTGTCTTTGGATTCCTCACAGCTTCATCTTGACAAAAGAAGTTCTTCTTCACGGACATCAATCGAGACCAGATACTGTGTGCCTCGTTCTAGAAGGACTATACGTTTCCCACTGAGTACATGTTTTCAATGTGTCCTGCAAACTGGAGGGGGAGGTCCTGTTTGGAGTCGCGATCCCCATGTTTACCAGGGGTAGTAAACCCCATGGGAAAAGAATATATCACTAGAGTACCTCGGGTTTGTGAAGCCGGTTCACACCTGAAAAAGATGTGCCCCCGACAAGTCAAGAGTCAAGGAGACGCAACTTTATGTAAATTCGATTGATTGCAACCGAATATAAAACAGAATAAAATCGCCATTAGAACCGCCACGCGAAGGTCGCTTCTCGTTAAAGAACCAAAAAGATAAGTTTTTCACCTCAACAAGAACGTCAAATACCAGGCCATATCCAAAGATCGGTTGAAACCAGCTTCAAAGCTGTCTTTGGATTCCTCACAGCTTCATCCTGACAAAAGAAGTTCATCTTCACGGACATCAATCGAGACCAGAGACTGTGTGCCTCGTTCAAAAAGGACTATACGTTTCCCACTAAGTACATGTTTTCAATGTGTCCTGCAAACTGGAGGGGGAGGTCCTGTTTGGAGTCGCGAACCCCATGTTTACCAGGGGTAGTAAACCCCATGGGAAAAGAATATATCACTAGAGTACCTCGGGTTTGTGAAGCCCGTTCACACCTGAAAAACATGTGCCCCCGACAAGTCAAGAGTCAAGGAGACGCAACTTTACGTAAATTCGATTGATTGCAACCGAATATAAAACAGAATAAAATCGCCATTAGAACCGCCATACGAAGCTCGCTTCTCGTTAAAGAACCAAAAAGATAAATTTTTCACCTCAACAAGAACGTCAAATACCAGGCCATATCCAAAGATCGGTTGAAACCAGCTTCAAAGCTGTCTTCGGATTCCTCACAGCTTCATCCTGACAAAAGAAGTTCATCTTCACGGACATCAATCGAGACCAGAGACTGTGTGCCTCGTTCTAGAAGGACTATACGTTTCCCACTAAGTACATGTTTTCAATGTGTCCTGCAAACTGGAGGGGGAGGTCCTGTTTGGAGTCGCGAACCCCATGTTTACCAGGGGTAGTAAACCCCATGGGAAAATAATATATCACTAGAGTACCTCGGATTTGTGAAGCCCGTTCACACCTGAAAAAGATATGCCTCCGACAAGTCAAGAGTCAAGGAGACGCAACTTTACGTAAATTCGATTGATTGCAACCGAATATAAAACAGAATAAAATCGCCATTAGAACCGCCATAGAAAGATCGCTTCTAGTTAAAGAACCAAAAAGATAACTTTTTCACCTCAACAAGAACGTCAAATACCAGGCCATATCCAAAGATCGGTTGAAACCAGCTTCAAAGCTGTCTTCGGATTCCTCACAGCTTCATCTTGACAAAAGAAGTTCATCTTCACGGACATCAATCGAGACCAGAGACTGTGTGCCTCGTTCTAGAAGGACTATACGTTTCCCACTAAGTACATGTTTTCAATGTGTCCTGCACTCTGGAGGGGGAGGTCCTGTTTGGAGTCGCGATTCCCATGTTTACCAGGGGTAGTAAACCCCATGGGAAAAGAATATATCACTAGAGTACCTCGGGTTTGTGAAGACCGTTCACACCTGAAAAAGATGTGCCCCCGACAAGTCAAGAGTCAAGGAGACGCAACTTTACGTAAATTCGATTGATTGCAACCGAATATAAAACAGAATAAAATCGCCATTAGAACCCCATACGAAGGTCGCTTCTCGTTAAAGAACCAAAAAGATAAGTTTTTCACCTCAACAAGAACGTCAAATACCAGGCCATATCCAAAGATCGGTTGAAACCAGCTTCAAAGCTGTCTTTGGATTCCTCACAGCTTCATCTTGACAAAAGAAGTTCATCTTCACGGACATCAATCGAGACCAGAGACTGTGTGCCTCGTTCTAGAAGGACTATACGTTTCCCACTAAGTACATGTTTTCAATGTGTCCTGCAAACTGGAGGGGGAGGTCCTGTTTGGAGTCGCGACCCCCATGTTTACCAGGGGTAGTAAACCCCATGGGAAAAGAATTTATCACTAGAGTACCTCGGGTTTGTGTAGCCCGTTCACACCTGAAAAAGATGTGCCCCCGACAAGTCAAGAGTCAAGGAGACGCAACTTTACGTAAATTCGATTGATTGCAACCGAATATAAAACAGAATAAAATCGCCATTAGAACCGACATACGAAGGTCGCTTCTCGTTAAAGAACCAAAAAGATAAGTTTTTCACCTCAACAAGAACGTCAAATACCAGGCCATATCCAAAGATCGGTTGAAACCAGCTTCAAAGCTGTCTTTGGATTCCTCACAGCTTCATCTTGACAAAAGAAGTTCATCTTCACGGACATCAATCGAGACCAGAGACTGTGTGCCTCGTTCTAGAAGGACTATACGTTTCCCACTAAGTACATGTTTTCAATGTGTCCTGCAAACTGGAGGGGGAGGTCCTGTTTCGAGTCGCGACCCCCATGTTTACCAGGGGTAGTAAACCCCATGGGAAAAGAATATATCACTAGAGTACCTCGGGTTTGTGAAGCCCGTTCACACCTGAAAAAGATGTGCCCCCGACAAGTCAAGAGTCAAGGAGACGCAACTTTACGTAAATTCGATTGATTGCAACCGAATATAAAACAGAATAAAATCGCCATTAGAACCGCCATACGAAGGTCGCTTCTCGTTAAAGAACCAAAAAGATAAGTTTTTCACCTCAACAAGAACGTCAAATACCAGGCCATATCCAAAGATCGATTGAAACCAGCTTCAAAGCTGTATTTGGATTCCTCACAGCTTCATCTTGACAAAAGAACTTCATCTTCAAGGACATCAATCGAGACCAGAGACTGTGTGCCTCGTTCTAGAAGGAGTATACGTTTCCCACTAAGTACATGTTTTCAATGTGTCCTGCAAACTGGAGGGGGAGGTCCTGTTTGGAGTCGCGACCCCCATGTTTACCAGGGGTAGTAAACCCCATGGGAAAAGAATATATCACTAGAGTACTTCGGGTTTGTGAAGCCCGTTCACACCTGAAAAAGATATGCCCCCGACAAGTCAAGAGTCAAGGAGACGCAACTTTACGTAAATTCGATTGATTGCAACCGAATATAAAACAGAATAAAATCGCCATTAGAACCGCCATACGAAGGTCGCTTCTCGTTAAAGAACCAAAAAGATAAGTTTTTCACCTCAACAAGAACGTCAAATACCAGGCCATATCCAAAGATCGGTTGAAACCAGCTTCAAAGCTGTCTTTGGATTCCTCACAGCTTCATCTTGACAAAAGAAGTTCATCTTCACGGACATCAATCGAGACCAGAGACTGTGTGCCTCGTTCTAGAAGGACTATACGTTTCCCACTAAGTACATGTTTTCAATGTGTCCTGCAAGCTGGAAGGGGAGGTCCTGTTTGGAGTCGCGATCCCCATGTTTACCAGGGGTAGTAAACCCCATGGGAAAAGAATATATCACTAGAGTACCTCGGGTTTGTGAAGCCCGTTCACACCTGAAAAAGATGTGCCCCCGACAAGTCAAGAGTCAAGGAGACGCAACTTTACGTAAATTCGATTGATTGCAACCGAATATAAAACAGAATAAAATCGCCATTAGAACCGCCATACGAAGGTCGCTTCTCGTTAAAGAACCAAAAAGATAAGTTTTTCACCTCAACAA
The DNA here is from genome assembly GCA_933210815.1 of Meta bourneti. Classification (NCBI taxonomy): domain Eukaryota; kingdom Metazoa; phylum Arthropoda; class Arachnida; order Araneae; family Tetragnathidae; genus Meta; species Meta bourneti. The sequence goes on along the minus strand of OW119926.1, from coordinate 73,172,755 downwards.
GAACGTCAAATACCAGGCCATATCCAAAGATCGGTTGAAACCAGCTTCAAAGCTGTCTTTGGATTCCTCACAGCTTCATCTTGACAAAAGAAGTTCATCTTCACGGACATCAATCGAGACCAGAGACTGTGTGCCTCGTTCTAGAAGGACTATACGTTTCCCACTAAGTACATGTTTTCAATGTGTCCTGCAAACTGGAGGGGGAGGTCCTGTTTCGAGTCGCGACCCCCATGTTTACCAGGGGTAGTAAACCCCATGGGAAAAGAATATATCACTAGAGTACCTCGGGTTTGTGAAGCCCGTTCACACCTGAAAAAGATGTGCCCCCGACAAGTCAAGAGTCAAGGAGACGCAACTTTACGTAAATTCGATTGATTGCAACCGAATATAAAACAGAATAAAATCGCCATTAGAACCGCCATACGAAGGTCGCTTCTCGTTAAAGAACCAAAAAGATAAGTTTTTCACCTCAACAAGAACGTCAAATACCAGGCCATATCCAAAGATCGATTGAAACCAGCTTCAAAGCTGTATTTGGATTCCTCACAGCTTCATCTTGACAAAAGAACTTCATCTTCAAGGACATCAATCGAGACCAGAGACTGTGTGCCTCGTTCTAGAAGGAGTATACGTTTCCCACTAAGTACATGTTTTCAATGTGTCCTGCAAACTGGAGGGGGAGGTCCTGTTTGGAGTCGCGACCCCCATGTTTACCAGGGGTAGTAAACCCCATGGGAAAAGAATATATCACTAGAGTACTTCGGGTTTGTGAAGCCCGTTCACACCTGAAAAAGATATGCCCCCGACAAGTCAAGAGTCAAGGAGACGCAACTTTACGTAAATTCGATTGATTGCAACCGAATATAAAACAGAATAAAATCGCCATTAGAACCGCCATACGAAGGTCGCTTCTCGTTAAAGAACCAAAAAGATAAGTTTTTCACCTCAACAAGAACGTCAAATACCAGGACATATCCAAAGATCGGTTGAAACCAGCTTCAAAGCTGTCTTTGGATTCCTCACAGCTTCATCTTGACAAAAGAAGTTCATCTTCACGGACATCAATCGAGACCAGAGACTGTGTGCCTCGTTCTAGAAGGACTATACGTTTCCCACTAAGTACATGTTTTCAATGTGTCCTGCAAACTGGAGGGGGAGGTCCTGTTTGGAGTCGCGATCCCCATGTTTGCCAGGGGTAGTAAACCCCATGGGAAAAGAATATATCACTAGAGTACCTCGGGTTTGTGAAGCCCGTTCACACCTGAAAAAGATGTGCCCCCGACAAGTCAAGAGTCAAGGAGACGCAACTTTACGTAAATTCGATTGATTGCAACCGAATATAAAACAGAATAAAATCGCCATTAGAACCGCCATACGAAGGTCGCTTCTCGTTAAAGAACCAAAAAGATAAGTTTTTCACCTCAACAAGAACATCAAATACCAGGCCATATCCAAAGATCGGTTGAAACCAGCTTCAAAGCTGTCTTTGGATTCCTCACAGCTTCATCTTGACAAAAGAAGTTCTTCTTCACGGACATCAATCGAGACCAGATACTGTGTGCCTCGTTCTAGAAGGACTATACGTTTCCCACTGAGTACATGTTTTCAATGTGTCCTGCAAACTGGAGGGGGAGGTCCTGTTTGGAGTCGCGATCCCCATGTTTACCAGGGGTAGTAAACCCCATGGGAAAAGAATATATCACTAGAGTACCTCGGGTTTGTGAAGCCCGTTCACACCTGAAAAAGATGTGCCCCCGACAAGTCAAGAGTCAAGGAGACGCAACTTTACGTAAATTCGATTGATTGCAACCGAATATAAAACAGAATAAAATCGCCATTAGAACCGCCATACGAAGGTCGCTTCTCGTTAAAGAACCGAAAAGATAAGTTTTTCACCTCAACAAGAACGTCAAATACCAGGCCATATCCAAAGATCGGTTGAAACCAGCTTCAAAGCTGTCTTTGGATTCCTCACAGCTTCATCTTGACAAAAGAAGTTCATCTTCACGGACATCAATCGAGACCAGAGACTGTGTGCCTCGTTCTAGAAGGACTATACGTTTCACACTAAGTACATGTTTTCAATGTGCCCTGCAAACTGGAGGGGGAGGTCCTGTTTGGAGTCGCGATCCCCATGTTTACCAGGGGTAGTAAACCCCATGGGAAAAGACTATATCACTAGAGTACCTCGGGTTTGTGAAGCCCGTTCACACCTGAAAAAGATATGCCCCCGACAAGTCAAGAGTCAAGGAGACGCAACTTTACGTAAATTCGATTGATTGCAACCGAATATAAAAAAGAATAAAATCGCCATTAGAACCGCCATACAAAGGTCGCTTCTCGTTAAAGAACCAAAAAGATAAGTTTTTCACCTCAACAAGAACATCAAATACCAGGCCATATCCAAAGATCGGTTGAAACCAGCTTCAAAGCTGTCTTTGGATTCCTCACAGCTTCATCTTGACAAAAGAAGTTCATCTTCACGGACATCAATCGAGACCAGAGACTGTGTGCCTCGTTCTAGAAGGACTATACTTTTCCCACTAAGTACATGTTTTCAATGTGTCCTGCAAACTGGAGGGGGAGGTCCTGTTTGGAGTCGCGATCCCCATGTTTACCAGGGGTAGTAAACCCCATGGGAAAAGAATATATCACTAGAGTACCTCGGGTTTGTGAAGCCCGTTCACACCTGAAAAAGATATGCCCCCGACAAGTCAAGAGTCAAGGAGACGCAACTTTACGTAAATTCGATTGATTGCAACCGAATATAAAACAGAATAAAATCGCCATTAGAACCGCCATACAAAGGTCGCTTCTCGTTAAAGAACCAAAAAGATAAGTTTTTCACCTCAACAAGAACGTCAAATACCAGGCCATATCGAAAGATCGGTTGAAACCAGCTTCAAAGCTGTCTTTGGATTCCTCACAGCTTCATCTTGACAAAAGAAGTTCATCTTCACGGACATCAATCGAGACCAGAGACTGTGTGCCTCGTTCTAGAAGGACTATACGTTTCCCACTAAGTACATGTTTTCAATGTGTCCTGCAAACTGGAGGGGGAGGTCCTGTTTGGAGTCGCGATCCCCATGTTTACCAGGGGTAGTAAACCCCATGGGAAAAGAATATATCACTAGAGTACTTCGGGTTTGTGAAGCCCGTTCACACCTGAAAAAGATGTGCCCCCGACAAGTCAAGAGTTAAGGAGAGGCAACTTTACGTAAATTCGATTGATTGCAACCGAATATAAAACAGAATAAAATCGCCATTAGAACCGCCATACGAAGGTCGCTTCTCGTTAAAGAACCAAAAAGATAAGTTTTTCACCTCAACAAGAACATCAAATACCAGGCCATATCCAAAGATCGGTTGAAACCAGATTCAAAGCAGTCTTTGGATTCCTCACAGCTTCATCTTGACAAAAGAAGTTCTTCTTCACGGACATCAATCGAGACCAGATACTGTGTGCCTCGTTCTAGAAGGACTATACGTTTCCCACTGAGTACATGTTTTCAATGTGTCCTGCAAACTGGAGAGGGAGGTCCTGTTTGGAGTCGCGATCCCCATGTTTACCAGGGGTAGTAAACCCCATGGGAAAAGAATATATCACTAGAGTACCTCGGGTTTGTGAAGCCGGTTCACACCTGAAAAAGATGTGCCCCCGACAAGTCAAGAGTCAAGGAGACGCAACTTTACGTAAATTCGATTGATTGCAACCGAATATAAAACAGAATAAAATCGCCATTAGAACCGCCATACGAAGGTCGCTTCTCGTTAAAGAACCAAAAAGATAAGTTTTTCACCTCAACAAGAACGTCAAATACCAGGCCATATCCAAAGATCGGTTGAAACCAGCTTCAAAGCTGTCTTTGGATTCCTCACAGCTTCATCTTGACAAAAGAAGTTCATCTTCACGGACATCAATCGAGACCAGAGACTGTGTGCCTCGTTCTAGAAGGACTATACGTTTCCCACTAAGTACATGTTTTCAATGTGTCCTGCAAACTGGAGGGGGAGGTCCTGTTTGGAGTCGCGACCCCCATGTTTACCAGGGGTAGTAAACCCCATGGGAAAAGAATATATCACTAGAGTACCTCGGGTTTGTGAAGCCCGTTCACACCTGAAAAAGATGTGCCCCCGACAAGTCAAGAGTCAAGGAGACGCAACTTTACGTAAATTCGATTGATTGCAACCGAATATAAAACAGAATAAAATCGCCATTAGAACCGCCATACGAAGGTCGCTTCTCGTTAAAGAACCAAAAAGATAAGTTTTTCACCTCAACAAGAACGTCAAATACCAGGCCATATCCAAAGATCGATTGAAACCAGCTTCAAAGCTGTCTTTGGATTCCTCACAGCTTCATCTTGACAAAAGAAGTTCATCTTCACGGACATCAATCGAGACCAGAGACTGTGTGCCTCGTTCTAGAAGGAGTATACGTTTCCCACTAAGTACATGTTTTCAATGTGTCCTGCAAACTGGAGGGGGAGGTCCTGTTTGGAGTCGCGACCCCCATGTTTACCAGGGGTAGTAAACCCCATGGGAAAAGAATATATCAATAGAGTACCTCGGGTTTGTGAAGCCCGTTCACACCTGAAAAAGATATGCCCCCGACAAGTCAAGAGTCAAGGAGACGCAACTTTACGTAAATTCGATTGATTGCAACCGAATATAAAACAGAATAAAATCGCCATTAGGACCGCCATACGAAGGTCGCTTCTCGTTAAAGAACCAAAAAGATAAGTTTTTCACCTCAACAAGAACGTCAAATACCAGGCCATATCCAAAGATCGGTTGAAACCAGCTTCAAAGCTGTCTTTGGATTCCTCACAGCTTCATCTTGACAAAAGAAGTTCATCTTCACGGACATCAATCGAGACCAGAGACTGTGTGCCTCGTTCTAGAAGGACTATACGTTTCCCACTAAGTGCATGTTTTCAATGTGTCCTGCAAGCTGGAGGGGGAGGTCCTGTTTGGAGTCGCGATCCCCATGTTTACCAGGGGTAGTAAACCCCATGGGAAAAGAATATATCACTAGAGTACCTCGGGTTTGTGAAGCCCGTTCACACCTGAAAAAGATGTGCCCCCGACAAGTCAAGAGTCAAGGAGACGCAACTTTACGTAAATTCGATTTATTGCAACCGAATATAAAACAGAATAAAATCGCCATTAGAACCGCCATACGAAGGTCGCTTCTCGTTAAAGAACCAAAAAGATAAGTTTTTCACCGCAACAAGAACGTCAAAAACCAGGCCATATCCAAAGATCGGTTGAAACCAGCTTCAAAGCTGTCTTCGGATTCCTCACAGCTTCATCTTGACAAAAGAAGTTCATCTTCACGGACATCAATCGAGACCAGAGACTGTGTGCCTCGTTCTAGAAGGACTATACGTTTCCCACTGAGTACATGTTTTCAATGTGTCCTGCAAACTGGAGGGGGAGGTCCTGTTTGGAGTCGCGATCCCCATGTTTACCAGGGGTAGTAAACCCCATGGGAAAAGAATATATCACTAGAGTACCTCGGGTTTGTGAAGCCCGTTCACACCTGAAAAAGATGTGCCCCCGACAAGTCAAGAGTCAAGGAGACGCAACTTTACGTAAATTCGATTGATTGCAACCGAATATAAAACAGAATAAAATCGCCATTAGAACCGCCATACGAAGGTCGCTTCTCGTTAAAGAACCAAAAAGATAAGTTTTTCACCTCAACAAGAACGTCAAATACCAGGCCATATCCAAAGATCGGTTGAAACCAGCTTCAAAGCTGTCTTTGGATTCCTCACAGCTTCATCTTGACAAAAGAAGTTCATCTTCACGGACATCAATCGAGACCAGAGACTGTGTGCCTCGTTCTAGAAGGACTATACGTTTCCCACTAAGTACATGTTTTCAATGTGTCCTGCAAGCTGGAGGGGGAGGTCCTGTTTGGAGTCGCGATCCCCATGTTTACCAGGGGTAGTAAACCCCATGGGAAAAGAATATATCACTAGAGTACCTCGGGTTTGTGAAGCCCGTTCACACCTGAAAAAGATGTGCCCCCGACAAGTCAAGAGTCAAGGAGACGCAACTTTACGTAAATTCGATTGATTGCAACCGAATATAAAACAGAATAAAATCGCCATTAGAACCGCCATACGAAGGTCGCTTCTCGTTAAAGAACCAAAAAGATAAGTTTTTCACCGCAACAAGAACGTCAAAAACCAGGCCATATCCAAAGATCGGTTGAAACCAGCTTCAAAGCTGTCTTCGGATTCCTCACAGCTTCATCTTGACAAAAGAAGTTCATCTTCACGGACATCAATCGAGACCAGAGACTGTGTGCCTCGTTCTAGAAGGACTATACGTTTCCCACTGAGTACATGTTTTCAATGTGTCCTGCAAACTGGAGGGGGAGGTCCTGTTTGGAGTCGCGATCCCCATGTTTACCAGGGGTAGTAAACCCCATGGGAAAAGAATATATCACTAGAGTACCTCGGGTTTGTGAAGCCCGTTCACACCTGAAAAAGATGTGCCCCCGACAAGTCAAGAGTCAAGGAGACGCAACTTTACGTAAATTCGATTGATTGCAACCGAATATAAAACAGAATAAAATCGCCATTAGAACCGCCATACGAAGGTCGCTTCTCGTTAAAGAACCAAAAAGATAAGTTTTTCACCTCAACAAGAACGTCAAATACCAGGCCATATCCAAAGATCGGTTGAAACCAGCTTCAAAGCTGTCTTTGGATTCCTCACAGCTTCATCTTGACAAAAGAAGTTCATCTTCACGGACATCAATCGAGACCAGAGACTGTGTGCCTCGTTCTAGAAGGACTATACGTTTCCCACTAAGTACATGTTTTCAATGTGTCCTGCAAACTGGAGGGGGAGGTCCTGTTTGGAGTCGCGATCCCCATGTTTACCAGGGGTAGTAAACCCCATGGGAAAAGAATATATCACTAGAGTACTTCGGGTTTGTGAAGGCCGTTCACACCTGAAAAAGATGTGCCCCCGACAAGTCAAGAGTCAAGGAGACGCAACTTTACGTAAATTCGATTGATTGCAACCGAATATAAAACAGAATAAAATCGCCATTAGAACCGCCATACGAAGGTCGCTTCTCGTTAAAGAACCAAAAAGATAAGTTTTTCACCTCAACAAGAACGTCAAATACCAGGCCATATCCAAAGATCGGTTGAAACCAGCTTCAAAGCTGTCTTCGGATTCCTCACAGCTTCATCTTGACAAAAGAAGTTCATCTTCACGGACATCAATCGAGACCAGAGACTGTGTGCCTCGTTCTAGAAGGACTATACGTTTCCCACTAAGTACATGTTTTCAATGTGTCCTGCAAACTGGAGGGGGAGGTCCTGTTTGGAGTCGCGATCCCCATGTTTACCAGGGGTAGTAAACCCCATGGGAAAAGAATATATCACTAGAGTACCTCGGGTTTGTGAAGCCCGTTCACACCTGAAAAAGATGTGCCCCCGACAAGTCAAGAGTCAAGGAGACGCAACTTTACGTAAATTCGATTGATTGCAACCGAATATAAAACAGAATAAAATCGCCATTAGAACCGCCATACGAAGGTCGCTTCTCGTTAAAGAACCAAAAAGATAAGTTTTTCACCTCAACAAGAACATCAAATACCAGGCCATATCCAAAGATCGGTTGAAACTAGCTTCAAAGCTGTCTTTGGATTCCTCACAGCTTCATCTTGACAAAAGAAGTTCTTCTTCACGGACATCAATCGAGACCAGATACTGTGTGCCTCGTTCTAGAAGGACTATACGTTTCCCACTGAGTACATGTTTTCAATGTGTCCTGCAATCTGGAGAGGGAGGTACTGTTTGGAGTCGCGATCCTCATGTTTACCAGGGGTAGTAAACCCCTTGGGAAAAGAATATATCACTAGAGTACCTCGGGTTTGTGAAGCCCGTTCACACCTGAAAAACATGTGCCCCCGACAAGTCAAGAGTCAAGGAGACGCAACTTTACGTAAATTCGATTGATTGCAACCGAATATAAAACAGAATAAAATCGCCATTAGAACCGCCATACGAAGGTCGCTTCTCGTTAAAGAACCAAAAAGATAAGTTTTTCACCTCAACAAGAACGTCAAATACCAGGCCATATCCAAAGATCGGTTGAAACCAGATTCAAAGCTGTCTTTGGATTCCTCACAGCTTCATCTTGACAAAAGAAGTTCATCTTCACGGACATCAATCGAGACCAGAGACTGTGTGCCTCGTTCTAGAAGGACTATACGTTTCCCACTAAGTACATGTTTTCAATGTGTCCTGCAAGCTGGAGGGGGAGGTCCTGTTTGGAGTCGCGATCCCCATGTTTACCAGGGGTAGTAAACCCCATGGGAAAAGAATATATCACTAGAGTACCTCGGGTTTGTGAAGCCCGTTCACACCTGAAAAAGATGTGCCCCCGACAAGTCAAGAGTCAAGGAGACGCAACTTTACGTAAATTCGATTTATTGCAACCGAATATAAAACAGAATAAAATCGCCATTAGAACCGCCATACGAAGGTCGCTTCTCGTTAAAGAACCAAAAAGATAAGTTTTTCACCGCAACAAGAACGTCAAAAACCAGGCCATATCCAAAGATCGGTTGAAACCAGCTTCAAAGCTGTCTTCGGATTCCTCACAGCTTCATCTTGACAAAAGAAGTTCATCTTCACGGACATCAATCGAGACCAGAGACTGTGTGCCTCGTTCTAGAAGGACTATACGTTTCCCAGTGAGTACATGTTTTCAATGTGTCCTGCAAACTGGAGGGGGAGGTCCTGTTTGGAGTCGCGATCCCCATGTTTACCAGGGGTAGTAAACCCCATGGGAAAAGAATATATCACTAGAGTACCTCGGGTTTGTGAAGCCCGTTCACACCTGAAAAAGATGTGCCCCCGACAAGTCAAGAGTCAAGGAGACGCAACTTTACGTAAATTCGATTGATTGCAACCGAATATAAAACAGAATAAAATCGCCATTAGAACCGCCATACGAAGGTCGCTTCTCGTTAAAGAACCAAAAAGATAAGTTTTTCACCTCAACAAGAACGTCAAATACCAGGCCATATCCAAAGATCGGTTGAAACCAGCTTCAAAGCTGTCTTTGGATTCCTCACAGCTTCATCTTGACAAAAGAAGTTCATCTTCACGGACATCAATCGAGACCAGAGACTGTGTGCCTCGTTCTAGAAGGACTATACGTTTCCCACTAAGTACATGTTTTCAATGTGTCCTGCAAGCTGGAGGGGGAGGTCCTGTTTGGAGTCGCGATCCCCATGTTTACCAGGGGTAGTAAACCCCATGGGAAAAGAATATATCACTAGAGTACCTCGGGTTTGTGAAGCCCGTTCACACCTGAAAAAGATGTGCCCCCGACAAGTCAAGAGTCAAGGAGACGCAACTTTACGTAAATTCGATTGATTGCAACCGAATATAAAACAGAATAAAATCGCCATTAGAACCGCCATACGAAGGTCGCTTCTCGTTAAAGAACCAAAAAGATAAGTTTTTCACCGCAACAAGAACGTCAAAAACCAGGCCATATCCAAAGATCGGTTGAAACCAGCTTCAAAGCTGTCTTCGGATTCCTCACAGCTTCATCTTGACAAAAGAAGTTCATCTTCACGGACATCAATCGAGACCAGAGACTGTGTGCCTCGTTCTAGAAGGACTATACGTTTCCCACTGAGTACATGTTTTCAATGTGTCCTGCAAACTGGAGGGGGAGGTCCTGTTTGGAGTCGCGATCCCCATGTTTACCAGGGGTAGTAAACCCCATGGGAAAAGAATATATCACTAGAGTACCTCGGGTTTGTGAAGCCCGTTCACACCTGAAAAAGATGTGCCCCCGACAAGTCAAGAGTCAAGGAGACGCAACTTTACGTAAATTCGATTGATTGCAACCGAATATAAAACAGAATAAAATCGCCATTAGAACCGCCATACGAAGGTCGCTTCTCGTTAAAGAACCAAAAAGATAAGTTTTTCACCTCAACAAGAACGTCAAATACCAGGCCATATCCAAAGATCGGTTGAAACCAGCTTCAAAGCTGTCTTTGGATTCCTCACAGCTTCATCTTGACAAAAGAAGTTCATCTTCACGGACATCAATCGAGACCAGAGACTGTGTGCCTCGTTCTAGAAGGACTATACGTTTCCCACTAAGTACATGTTTTCAATGTGTCCTGCAAACTGGAGGGGGAGGTCCTGTTTGGAGTCGCGATCCCCATGTTTACCAGGGGTAGTAAACCCCATGGGAAAAGAATATATCACTAGAGTACTTCGGGTTTGTGAAGGCCGTTCACACCTGAAAAAGATGTGCCCCCGACAAGTCAAGAGTCAAGGAGACGCAACTTTACGTAAATTCGATTGATTGCAACCGAATATAAAACAGAATAAAATCGCCATTAGAACCGCCATACGAAGGTCGCTTCTCGTTAAAGAACCAAAAAGATAAGTTTTTCACCTCAACAAGAACGTCAAATACCAGGCCATATCCAAAGATCGGTTGAAACCAGCTTCAAAGCTGTCTTCGGATTCCTCACAGCTTCATCTTGACAAAAGAAGTTCATCTTCACGGACATCAATCGAGACCAGAGACTGTGTGCCTCGTTCTAGAAGGACTATACGTTTCCCACTAAGTACATGTTTTCAATGTGTCCTGCAAACTGGAGGGGGAGGTCCTGTTTGGAGTCGCGATCCCCATGTTTACCAGGGGTAGTAAACCCCATGGGAAAAGAATATATCACTAGAGTACCTCGGGTTTGTGAAGCCCGTTCACACCTGAAAAAGATGTGCCCCCGACAAGTCAAGAGTCAAGGAGACGCAACTTTACGTAAATTCGATTGATTGCAACCGAATATAAAACAGAATAAAATCGCCATTAGAACCGCCATACGAAGGTCGCTTCTCGTTAAAGAACCAAAAAGATAAGTTTTTCACCTCAACAAGAACATCAAATACCAGGCCATATCCAAAGATCGGTTGAAACTAGCTTCAAAGCTGTCTTTGGATTCCTCACAGCTTCATCTTGACAAAAGAAGTTCTTCTTCACGGACATCAATCGAGACCAGATACTGTGTGCCTCGTTCTAGAAGGACTATACGTTTCCCACTGAGTAGATGTTTTCAATGTGTCCTGCAATCTGGAGAGGGAGGTACTGTTTGGAGTCGCGATCCCCATGTTTACCAGGGGTAGTAAACCCCTTGGGAAAAGAATATATCACTAGAGTACCTCGGGTTTGTGAAGCCCGTTCACACCTGAAAAACATGTGCCCCCGACAAGTCAAGAGTCAAGGAGACGCAACTTTACGTAAATTCGATTGATTGCAACCGAATATAAAACAGAATAAAATCGCCATTAGAACCGCCATACGAAGGTCGCTTCTCGTTAAGGAACCAAAAAGATAAGTTTTTCACCTCAACAAGAACGTCAAATACCAGGCCATATCCAAAGATCGGTTGAAACCAGATTAAAAGCTGTCTTCGGATTCCTCACAGCTTCATCCTGACAAAAGAAGTTCATCTTCACGGACATCAATCGAGACCAGAGACTGTGTGCCTCGTTCTAGAAGGACTATACGTTTCCCACTAAGTACATGTTTTCAATGTGTCCTGCAAACTGGAGGGGGAGGTCCTGTTTGGAGTCGCGAACCCCATGTTTACCAGGGGTAGTAAACCCCATGGGAAAAGAATATATCACTAGAGTACCTCGGGTTTGTGAAGCCCGTTCACACCTGAAAAAGATATGCCTCCGACAAGTCAAGAGTCAAGGAGACGCAACTTTACGTAAATTCGATTGATTGCAACCGAATATAAAACAGAATAAAATCGCCATTAGAACCGCCATACAAAGGTCGCTTCTAGTTAAAGAACCAAAAAGATAACTTTTTCACCTCAACAAGAACGTCAAATACCAGGCCATATCCAAAGATCGGTTGAAACCAGATTCAAAGCTGTCTTCGGATTCCTCACAGCTTCATCCTGACAAAAGAAGTTCATCTTCACGGACATCAATCGAGACCAGAGACTGTGTGCCTCGTTCTAGAAGGACTATACGTTTCCCACTAAGTACATGTTTTCAATGTGTCCTGCAAACTGGAGGGGGAGGTCCTGTTTGGAGTCGCGACCCCCATGTTTACCAGGGGTAGTAAACCCCATGGGAAAAGAATTTATCACTAGAGTACCTCGGGTTTGTGAAGCCCGTTCACACCTGAAAAAGATGTGCCCCCGACAAGTCAAGAGTCAAGGAGACGCAACTTTACGTAAATTCGATTGATTGCAACCGAATATAAAACAGAATAAAATCGCCATTAGAACCGCCATACGAAGGTCGCTTCTCGTTAAAGAACCAAAAAGATAAGTTTTTCACCTCAACAAGAACATCAAATACCAGGCCATATCCAAAGATCGGTTGAAACCAGCTTCAAAGCTGTCTTTGGATTCCTCACAGCTTCATCTTGACAAAAGAAGTTCTTCACGGACATCAATCGAGACCAGAGACTGTGTGCCTCGTTCTAGAAGGACTATACTTTTCCCACTAAGTACATGTTTTCAATGTGTCCTGCAAACTGGATGGGGAGGTCCTGTTTGGAGTCGCGATCCCCATGTTTACCAGGGGTAGTAAACCCCATGGGAAAAGAATATATCACTAGAGTACCTCGGGTTTGTGAAGCCCGTTCACACCTGAAAAAGATATGCCCCCGACAAGTCAAGAGTCAAGGAGACGCAACTTTACGTAAATTCGATTGATTGCAACCGAATATAAAACAGAATAAAATCACCATTAGAACCGCCATACGAAGGTCGCTTCTCGTTAAAGAACCAAAAAGATAAGTTTTTCACCTCAACAAGAACGTCAAAAACCAGGCCATATCCAAAGATCGGTTGAAACCAGCTTCAAAGCTGTCTTCGGATTCCTCACAGCTTCATCTTGACAAAAGAAGTTCATCTTCACGGACATCAATCGAGACCAGAGACTGTGTGCCTCGTTCTAGAAGGACTATACGTTTCCCACTAAGTACATGTTTTCAATGTGTCCTGCAAACTGGAGGGGGAGGTCCTGTTTGGAGTCGCGATCCCCATGTTTACCAGGGGTAGTAAACCCCATGGGAAAAGAATATATCACTAGAGTACCTCGGGTTTGTGAAGCCCGTTCACACCTGAAAAAGATGTGCCCCCGACAAGTCAAGAGTCAAGGAGACGCAACTTTACGTAAATTCGATTGATTGCAACCGAATATAAAACAGAATAAAATCGCCATTAGAACCGCCATACGAAGGTCGCTTCTCGTTAAAGAACCGAAAAGATAAGTTTTTCACCTCAACAAGAACGTCAAATACCAGGCCATATCCAAAGATCGGTTGAAACCAGCTTCAAAGCTGTCTTTGGATTCCTCACAGCTTCATCTTGACAAAAGAAGTTCATCTTCACGGACATCAATCGAGACCAGAGACTGTGTGCCTCGTTCTAGAAGGACTATACGTTTCACACTAAGTACATGTTTTCAATGTGCCCTGCAAACTGGAGGGGGAGGTCCTGTTTGGAGTCGCGATCCCCATGTTTACCAGGGGTAGTAAACCCCATGGGAAAAGACTATATCACTAGAGTACCTCGGGTTTGTGAAGCCCGTTCACACCTGAAAAAGATATGCCCCCGACAAGTCAAGAGTCAAGGAGACGCAACTTTACGTAAATTCGATTGATTGCAACCGAATATAAAAAAGAATAAAATCGCCATTAGAACCGCCATACAAAGGTCGCTTCTCGTTAAAGAACCAAAAAGATAAGTTTTTCACCTCAACAAGAACATCAAATACCAGGCCATATCCAAAGATCGGTTGAAACCAGCTTCAAAGCTGTCTTTGGATTCCTCACAGCTTCATCTTGACAAAAGAAGTACTTCTTCACGGACATCAATCGAGACCAGAGACTGTGTGCCTCGTTCTCGAAGGACTATACTTTTCCCACTAAGTACATGTTTTCAATGTGTCCTGCAAACTGGAGGGGGAGGTCCTGTTTGGAGTCGCGATCCCCATGTTTACCAGGGGTAGTAAACCCCATGGGAAAAGAATATATCACTAGAGTACCTCGGGTTTGTGAAGCCCGTTCACACCTGAAAAAGATATGCCCCCGACAAGTCAAGAGTCAAGGAGACGCAACTTTACGTAAATTCGATTGATTGCAACCGAATATAAAACAGAATAAAATCGCCATTAGAACCGCCATACAAAGGTCGCTTCTCGTTAAAGAACCAAAAAGATAAGTTTTTCACCTCAACAAGAACGTCAAATACCAGGCCATATCGAAAGATCGGTTGAAACCAGCTTCAAAGCTGTCTTTGGATTCCTCACAGCTTCATCTTGACAAAAGAAGTTCATCTTCACGGACATCAATCGAGACCAGAGACTGTGTGCCTCGTTCTAGAAGGACTATACGTTTCCCACTAAGTACATGTTTTCAATGTGTCCTGCAAACTGGAGGGGGAGGTCCTGTTTGGAGTCGCGATCCCCATGTTTACCAGGGGTAGTAAACCCCATGGGAAAAGAATATATCACTAGAGTACTTCGGGTTTGTGAAGCCCGTTCACACCTGAAAAAGATGTGCCCCCGACAAGTCAAGAGTTAAGGAGAGGCAACTTTACGTAAATTCGATTGATTGCAACCGAATATAAAACAGAATAAAATCGCCATTAGAACCGCCATACGAAGGTCGCTTCTCGTTAAAGAACCAAAAAGATAAGTTTTTCACCTCAACAAGAACATCAAATACCAGGCCATATCGAAAGATCGGTTGAAACCAGATTCAAAGCAGTCTTTGGATTCCTCACAGCTTCATCTTGACAAAAGAAGTTCTTCTTCACGGACATCAATCGAGACCAGATACTGTGTGCCTCGTTCTAGAAGGACTATACGTTTCCCACTGAGTACATGTTTTCAATGTGTCCTGCAAACTGGAGAGGGAGGTCCTGTTTGGAGTCGCGATCCCCATGTTTACCAGGGGTAGTAAACCCCATGGGAAAAGAATATATCACTAGAGTACCTCGGGTTTGTGAAGCCGGTTCACACCTGAAAAAGATGTGCCCCCGACAAGTCAAGAGTCAAGGAGACGCAACTTTACGTAAATTCGATTGATTGCAACCGAATATAAAACAGAATAAAATCGCCATTAGAACCGCCATACGAAGGTCGCTTCTCGTTAAAGAACCAAAAAGATAAGTTTTTCACCTCAACAAGAACGTCAAATACCAGGCCATATCCAAAGATCGGTTGAAACCAGCTTCAAAGCTGTCTTTGGATTCCTCACAGCTTCATCTTGACAAAAGAAGTTCATCTTCACGGACATCAATCGAGACCAGAGACTGTGTGCCTCGTTCTAGAAGGACTATACGTTTCCCACTAAGTACATGTTTTCAATGTGTCCTGCAAACTGGAGGGGGAGGTCTTGTTTGGAGTCGCGACCCCCATGTTTACCAGGGGTAGTAAACCCCATGGGAAAAGAATATATCACTAGAGTACCTCGGGTTTGTGAAGCCCGTTCACACCTGAAAAAGATGTGCCCCCGACAAGTCAAGAGTCAAGGAGACGCAACTTTACGTAAATTCGATTGATTGCAACCGAATATAAAACAGAATAAAATCGCCATTAGAACCGCCATACGAAGGTCGCTTCTCGTTAAAGAACCAAAAAGATAAGTTTTTCACCTCAACAAGAACGTCAAATACCAGGCCATATCCAAAGATCGATTGAAACCAGCTTCAAAGCTGTCTTTGGATTCCTCACAGCTTCATCTTGACAAAAGAAGTTCATCTTCACGGACATCAATCGAGACCAGAGACTGTGTGCCTCGTTCTAGAAGGAGTATACGTTTCCCACTAAGTACATGTTTTCAATGTGTCCTGCAAACTGGAGGGGGAGGTCCTGTTTGGAGTCGCGACCCCCATGTTTACCAGGGGTAGTAAACCCCATGGGAAAAGAATATATCAATAGAGTACCTCGGGTTTGTGAAGCCCGTTCACACCTGAAAAAGATATGCCCCCGACAAGTCAAGAGTCAAGGAGACGCAACTTTACGTAAATTCGATTGATTGCAACCGAATATAAAACAGAATAAAATCGCCATTAGAACCGCCATACGAAGGTCGCTTCTCGTTAAAGAACCAAAAAGATAAGTTTTTCACCTCAACAAGAACGTCAAATACCAGGCCATATCCAAAGATCGGTTGAAACCAGCTTCAAAGCTGTCTTTGGATTCCTCACAGCTTCATCTTGACAAAAGAAGTTCATCTTCACGGACATCAATCGAGACCAGAGACTGTGTGCCTCGTTCTAGAAGGACTATACGTTTCCCACTAAGTACATGTTTTCAATGTGTCCTGCAAGCTGGAGGGGGAGGTCCTGTTTGGAGTCGCGATCCCCATGTTTACCAGGGGTAGTAAACCCCATGGGAAAAGAATATATCACTAGAGTACCTCGGGTTTGTGAAGCCCGTTCACACCTGAAAAAGATGTGCCCCCGACAAGTCAAGAGTCAAGGAGACGCAACTTTACGTAAATTCGATTTATTGCAACCGAATATAAAACAGAATAAAATCGCCATTAGAACCGCCATACGAAGGTCGCTTCTCGTTAAAGAACCAAAAAGATAAGTTTTTCACCGCAACAAGAACGTCAAAAACCAGGCCATATCCAAAGATCGGTTGAAACCAGCTTCAAAGCTGTCTTCGGATTCCTCACAGCTTCATCTTGACAAAAGAAGTTCATCTTCACGGACATCAATCGAGACCAGAGACTGTGTGCCTCGTTCTAGAAGGACTATACGTTTCCCACTGAGTACATGTTTTCAATGTGTCCTGCAAACTGGAGGGGGAGGTCCTGTTTGGAGTCGCGATCCCCATGTTTACCAGGGGTAGTAAACCCCATGGGAAAAGAATATATCACTAGAGTACCTCGGGTTTGTGAAGCCCGTTCACACCTGAAAAAGATGTGCCCCCGACAAGTCAAGAGTCAAGGAGACGCAACTTTACGTAAATTCGATTGATTGCAACCGAATATAAAACAGAATAAAATCGCCATTAGAACCGCCATACGAAGGTCGCTTCTCGTTAAAGAACCAAAAAGATAAGTTTTTCACCTCAACAAGAACGTCAAATACCAGGCCATATCCAAAGATCGGTTGAAACCAGCTTCAAAGCTGTCTTTGGATTCCTCACAGCTTCATCTTGACAAAAGAAGTTCATCTTCACGGACATCAATCGAGACCAGAGACTGTGTGCCTCGTTCTAGAAGGACTATACGTTTCCCACTAAGTACATGTTTTCAATGTGTCCTGCAAGCTGGAGGGGGAGGTCCTGTTTGGAGTCGCGATCCCCATGTTTACCAGGGGTAGTAAACCCCATGGGAAAAGAATATATCACTAGAGTACCTCGGGTTTGTGAAGCCCGTTCACACCTGAAAAAGATGTGCCCCCGACAAGTCAAGAGTCAAGGAGACGCAACTTTACGTAAATTCGATTGATTGCAACCGAATATAAAACAGAATAAAATCGCCATTAGAACCGCCATACGAAGGTCGCTTCTCGTTAAAGAACCAAAAAGATAAGTTTTTCACCGCAACAAGAACGTCAAAAACCAGGCCATATCCAAAGATCGGTTGAAACCAGCTTCAAAGCTGTCTTCGGATTCCTCACAGCTTCATCTTGACAAAAGAAGTTCATCTTCACGGACATCAATCGAGACCAGAGACTGTGTGCCTCGTTCTAGAAGGACTATACGTTTCCCACTGAGTACATGTTTTCAATGTGTCCTGCAAACTGGAGGGGGAGGTCCTGTTTGGAGTCGCGATCCCCATGTTTACCAGGGGTAGTAAACCCCATGGGAAAAGAATATATCACTAGAGTACCTCGGGTTTGTGAAGCCCGTTCACACCTGAAAAAGATGTGCCCCCGACAAGTCAAGAGTCAAGGAGACGCAACTTTACGTAAATTCGATTGATTGCAACCGAATATAAAACAGAATAAAATCGCCATTAGAACCGCCATACGAAGGTCGCTTCTCGTTAAAGAACCAAAAAGATAAGTTTTTCACCTCAACAAGAACGTCAAATACCAGGCCATATCCAAAGATCGGTTGAAACCAGCTTCAAAGCTGTCTTTGGATTCCTCACAGCTTCATCTTGACAAAAGAAGTTCATCTTCACGGACATCAATCGAGACCAGAGACTGTGTGCCTCGTTCTAGAAGGACTATACGTTTCCCACTAAGTACATGTTTTCAATGTGTCCTGCAAACTGGAGGGGGAGGTCCTGTTTGGAGTCGCGATCCCCATGTTTACCAGGGGTAGTAAACCCCATGGGAAAAGAATATATCACTAGAGTACTTCGGGTTTGTGAAGGCCGTTCACACCTGAAAAAGATGTGCCCCCGACAAGTCAAGAGTCAAGGAGACGCAACTTTACGTAAATTCGATTGATTGCAACCGAATATAAAACAGAATAAAATCGCCATTAGAACCGCCATACGAAGGTCGCTTCTCGTTAAAGAACCAAAAAGATAAGTTTTTCACCTCAACAAGAACGTCAAATACCAGGCCATATCCAAAGATCGGTTGAAACCAGCTTCAAAGCTGTCTTCGGATTCCTCACAGCTTCATCTTGACAAAAGAAGTTCATCTTCACGGACATCAATCGAGACCAGAGACTGTGTGCCTCGTTCTAGAAGGACTATACGTTTCCCACTAAGTACATGTTTTCAATGTGTCCTGCAAACTGGAGGGGGAGGTCCTGTTTGGAGTCGCGATCCCCATGTTTACCAGGGGTAGTAAACCCCATGGGAAAAGAATATATCACTAGAGTACCTCGGGTTTGTGAAGCCCGTTCACACCTGAAAAAGATGTGCCCCCGACAAGTCAAGAGTCAAGGAGACGCAACTTTACGTAAATTCGATTGATTGCAACCGAATATAAAACAGAATAAAATCGCCATTAGAACCGCCATACGAAGGTCGCTTCTCGTTAAAGAACCAAAAAGATAAGTTTTTCACCTCAACAAGAACATCAAATACCAGGCCATATCCAAAGATCGGTTGAAACTAGCTTCAAAGCTGTCTTTGGATTCCTCACAGCTTCATCTTGACAAAAGAAGTTCTTCTTCACGGACATCAATCGAGACCAGATACTGTGTGCCTCGTTCTAGAAGGACTATACGTTTCCCACTGAGTACATGTTTTCAATGTGTCCTGCAATCTGGAGAGGGAGGTACTGTTTGGAGTCGCGATCCCCATGTTTACCAGGGGTAGTAAACCCCTTGGGAAAAGAATATATCACTAGAGTACCTCGGGTTTGTGAAGCCCGTTCACACCTGAAAAACATGTGCCCCCGACAAGTCAAGAGTCAAGGAGACGCAACTTTACGTAAATTCGATTGATTGCAACCGAATATAAAACAGAATAAAATCGCCATTAGAACCGCCATACGAAGGTCGCTTCTCGTTAAGGAACCAAAAAGATAAGTTTTTCACCTCAACAAGAACGTCAAATACCAGGCCATATCCAAAGATCGGTTGAAACCAGATTCAAAGCTGTCTTCGGATTCCTCACAGCTTCATCCTGACAAAAGAAGTTCATCTTCACGGACATCAATCGAGACCAGAGACTGTGTGCCTCGTTCTAGAAGGACTATACGTTTCCCACTAAGTACATGTTTTCAATGTGTCCTGCAAACTGGAGGGGGAGGTCCTGTTTGGAGTCGCGAACCCCATGTTTACCAGGGGTAGTAAACCCCATGGGAAAAGAATATATCACTAGAGTACCTCGGGTTTGTGAAGCCCGTTCACACCTGAAAAAGATATGCCTCCGACAAGTCAAGAGTCAAGGAGACGCAACTTTACGTAAATTCGATTGATTGCAACCGAATATAAAACAGAATAAAATCGCCATTAGAACCGCCATACAAAGGTCGCTTCTAGTTAAAGAACCAAAAAGATAACTTTTTCACCTCAACAAGAACGTCAAATACCAGGCCATATCCAAAGATCGGTTGAAACCAGATTCAAAGCTGTCTTCGGATTCCTCACAGCTTCATCCTGACAAAAGAAGTTCATCTTCACGGACATCAATCGAGACCAGAGACTGTGTGCCTCGTTCTAGAAGGACTATACGTTTCCCACTAAGTACATGTTTTCAATGTGTCCTGCAAACTGGAGGGGGAGGTCCTGTTTGGAGTCGCGACCCCCATGTTTACCAGGGGTAGTAAACCCCATGGGAAAAGAATTTATCACTAGAGTACCTCGGGTTTGTGAAGCCCGTTCACACCTGAAAAAGATGTGCCCCCGACAAGTCAAGAGTCAAGGAGACGCAACTTTACGTAAATTCGATTGATTGCAACCGAATATAAAACAGAATAAAATCGCCATTAGAACCGCCATACGAAGGTCGCTTCTCGTTAAAGAACCAAAAAGATAAGTTTTTCACCTCAACAAGAACATCAAATACCAGGCCATATCCAAAGATCGGTTGAAACCAGCTTCAAAGCTGTCTTTGGATTCCTCACAGCTTCATCTTGACAAAAGAAGTTCTTCTTCACGGACATCAATCGAGACCAGAGACTGTGTGCCTCGTTCTAGAAGGACTATAGTTTTCCCACTAAGTACATGTTTTCAATGTGTCCTGCAAACTGGATGGGGAGGTCCTGTTTGGAGTCGCGATCCCCATGTTTACCAGGGGTAGTAAACCCCATGGGAAAAGAATATATCACTAGAGTACCTCGGGTTTGTGAAGCCCGTTCACACCTGAAAAAGATATGCCCCCGACAAGTCAAGAGTCAAGGAGACGCAACTTTACGTAAATTCGATTGATTGCAACCGAATATAAAACAGAATAAAATCGCCATTAGAACCGCCATACGAAGGTCGCTTCTCGTTAAAGAACCAAAAAGATAAGTTTTTCACCTCAACAAGAACGTCAAAAACCAGGCTATATCCAAAGATCGGTTGAAACCAGCTTCAAAGCTGTCTTCGGATTCCTCACAGCTTCATCTTGACAAAAGAAGTTCATCTTCACGGACATCAATCGAGACCAGAGACTGTGTGCCTCGTTCTAGAAGGACTATACGTTTCCCACTAAGTACATGTTTTCAATGTGTCCTGCAAACTGGAGGGGGAGGTCCTGTTTGGAGTCGCGATCCCCATGTTTACCAGGGGTAGTAAACCCCATGGGAAAAGAATATATCACTAGAGTACCTCGGGTTTGTGAAGCCCGTTCACACCTGAAAAAGATATGCCCCCGACAAGTCAAGAGTCAAGGAGACGCAACTTTACGTAAATTCGATTGATTGCAACCGAATATAAAAAAGAATAAAATCGCCATTAGAACCGCC
Organism: Meta bourneti; assembly: GCA_933210815.1. Taxonomy (NCBI): domain Eukaryota; kingdom Metazoa; phylum Arthropoda; class Arachnida; order Araneae; family Tetragnathidae; genus Meta; species Meta bourneti. Next base: position 73,151,394 of record OW119926.1, on the reverse strand, counting down.
ATACAAAGGTCGCTTCTCGTTAAAGAACCAAAAAGATAAGTTTTTCACCTCAACAAGAACATCAAATACCAGGCCATATCCAAAGATCGGTTGAAACCAGCTTCAAAGCTGTCTTTGGATTCCTCACAGCTTCATCTTGACAAAAGAAGTACTTCTTCACGGACATCAATCGAGACCAGAGACTGTGTGCCTCGTTCTAGAAGGACTATACTTTTCCCACTAAGTACATGTTTTCAATGTGTCCTGCAAACTGGAGGGGGAGGTCCTGTTTGGAGTCGCGATCCCCATGTTTACCAGGGGTAGTAAACCCCATGGGAAAAGAATATATCACTAGAGTACCTCGGGTTTGTGAAGCCCGTTCACACCTGAAAAAGATATGCCCCCGACAAGTCAAGAGTCAAGGAGACGCAACTTTACGTAAATTCGATTGATTGCAACCGAATATAAAACAGAATAAAATCGCCATTAGAACCGCCATACAAAGGTCGCTTCTCGTTAAAGAACCAAAAAGATAAGTTTTTCACCTCAACAAGAACGTCAAATACCAGGCCATATCGAAAGATCGGTTGAAACCAGCTTCAAAGCTGTCTTCGGATTCCTCACAGCTTCATCTTGACAAAAGAAGTTCATCTTCACGGACATCAATCGAGACCAGAGACTGTGTGCCTCGTTCTAGAAGGACTATACGTTTCCCACTAAGTACATGTTTTCAATGTGTCCTGCAAACTGGAGGGGGAGGTCCTGTTTGGAGTCGCGATCCCCATGTTTACCAGGGGTAGTAAACCCCATGGGAAAAGAATATATCACTAGAGTACCTCGGGTTTGTCAAGCCCGTTCACACCTGAAAAAGATGTGCCCCCGACAAGTCAAGAGTCAAGGAGACGCAACTTTACGTAAATTCGATTGATTGCAACCGAATATAAAACAGAATAAAATCGCCATTAGAACCGCCATACGAAGGTCGCTTCTCGTTAAAGAACCAAAAAGATAAGTTTTTCACCTCAACAAGAACATCAAATACCAGGCCATATCCAAAGATCGGTTGAAACCAGCTTCAAAGCTGTCTTTGGATTCCTCACAGCTTCATCTTGACAAAAGAAGTTCTTCTTCACGGACATCAATCGAGACCAGATACTGTGTGCCTCGTTCTAGAAGGACTATACGTTTCCCACTGAGTACATGTTTTCAATGTGTCCTGCAATCTGGAGAGGGAGGTACTGTTTGGAGTCGCGATCCCCATGTTTACCAGGGGTAGTAAACCCCATGGGAAAAGAATATATCACTAGAGTACCTCGGGTTTGTGAAGCCCGTTCACACCTGAAAAACATGTGCCCCCGACAAGTCAAGAGTCAAGGAGACGCAACTTTACGTAAATTCGATTGATTGCAACCGAATATAAAACAGAATAAAATCGCCATTAGAACCGCCATACGAAGGTCGCTTCTCGTTAAGGAACCAAAAAGATAAGTTTTTCACCTCAACAAGAACGTCAAATACCAGGCCATATCCAAAGATCGGTTGAAACCAGATTAAAAGCTGTCTTCGGATTCCTCACAGCTTCATCCTGACAAAAGAAGTTCATCTTCACGGACATCAATCGAGACCAGAGACTGTGTGCCTCGTTCTAGAAGGACTATACGTTTCCCACTAAGTACATGTTTTCAATGTGTCCTGCAAACTGGAGGGGGAGGTCCTGTTTGGAGTCGCGAACCCCATGTTTACCAGGGGTAGTAAACCCCATGGGAAAAGAATATATCACTAGAGTACCTCGGGTTTGTGAAGCCCGTTCACACCTGAAAAAGATATGCCCCCGACAAGTCAAGAGTCAAGGAGACGCAACTTTACGTAAATTCGATTGATTGCAACCGAATATAAAACAGAATAAAATCGCCATTAGAACCGCCATACAAAGGTCGCTTCTCGTTAAAGAACCAAAAAGATAAGTTTTTCACCTCAACAAGAACGTCAAATACCAGGCCATATCGAAAGATCGGTTGAAACCAGCTTCAAAGCTGTCTTCGGATTCCTCACAGCTTCATCTTGACAAAAGAAGTTCATCTTCACGGACATCAATCGAGACCAGAGACTGTGTGCCTCGTTCTAGAAGGACTATACGTTTCCCACTAAGTACATGTTTTCAATGTGTCCTGCAAACTGGAGGGGGAGGTCCTGTTTGGAGTCGCGATCCCCATGTTTACCAGGGGTAGTAAACCCCATGGGAAAAGAATATATCACTAGAGTACCTCGGGTTTGTCAAGCCCGTTCACACCTGAAAAAGATGTGCCCCCGACAAGTCAAGAGTCAAGGAGACGCAACTTTACGTAAATTCGATTGATTGCAACCGAATATAAAACAGAATAAAATCGCCATTAGAACCGCCATACGAAGGTCGCTTCTCGTTAAAGAACCAAAAAGATAAGTTTTTCACCTCAACAAGAACATCAAATACCAGGCCATATCCAAAGATCGGTTGAAACCAGCTTCAAAGCTGTCTTTGGATTCCTCACAGCTTCATCTTGACAAAAGAAGTTCTTCTTCACGGACATCAATCGAGACCAGATACTGTGTGCCTCGTTCTAGAAGGACTATACGTTTCCCACTGAGTACATGTTTTCAATGTGTCCTGCAATCTGGAGAGGGAGGTACTGTTTGGAGTCGCGATCCCCATGTTTACCAGGGGTAGTAAACCCCATGGGAAAAGAATATATCACTAGAGTACCTCGGGTTTGTGAAGCCCGTTCACACCTGAAAAACATGTGCCCCCGACAAGTCAAGAGTCAAGGAGACGCAACTTTACGTAAATTCGATTGATTGCAACCGAATATAAAACAGAATAAAATCGCCATTAGAACCGCCATACGAAGGTCGCTTCTCGTTAAGGAACCAAAAAGATAAGTTTTTCACCTCAACAAGAACGTCAAATACCAGGCCATATCCAAAGATCGGTTGAAACCAGATTAAAAGCTGTCTTCGGATTCCTCACAGCTTCATCCTGACAAAAGAAGTTCATCTTCACGGACATCAATCGAGACCAGAGACTGTGTGCCTCGTTCTAGAAGGACTATACGTTTCCCACTAAGTACATGTTTTCAATGTGTCCTGCAAACTGGAGGGGGAGGTCCTGTTTGGAGTCGCGAACCCCATGTTTACCAGGGGTAGTAAACCCCATGGGAAAAGAATATATCACTAGAGTACCTCGGGTTTGTGAAGCCCGTTCACACCTGAAAAAGATGTGCCCCCGACAAGTCAAGAGTCAAGGAGACGCAACTTTACGTAAATTCGATTGATTGCAACCGAATATAAAACAGAATAAAATCGCCATTAGAACCGCCATACGAAGGTCGCTTCTCGTTAAAGAACCAAAAAGATAAGTTTTTCACCTCAACAAGAACGTCAAATACCAGGCCATATCCAAAGATCGGTTGAAACCAGCTTCAAAGCTGTCTTTGGATTCCTCACAGCTTCATCTTGACAAAAGAAGTTCATCTTCACGGACATCAATCGAGACCAGAGACTGTGTGCCTCGTTCTAGAAGGACTATACGTTTCCCACTAAGTACATGTTTTCAATGTGTCCTGCAAACTGGAGGGGGAGGTCCTGTTTGGAGTCGCGATCCCCATGTTTACCAGGGGTAGTAAACCCCTTGGGAAAAGAATATATCACTAGAGTACTTCGGGTTTGTGAAGGCCGTTCACACCTGAAAAAGATGTGCCCCCGACAAGTCAAGAGTCAAGGAGACGCAACTTTACGTAAATTCGATTGATTGCAACCGAATATAAAACAGAATAAAATCGCCATTAGAACCGCCATACGAAGGTCGCTTCTCGTTAAAGAACCAAAAAGATAAGTTTTTCACCTCAACAAGAACGTCAAATACCAGGCCATATCCAAAGATCGGTTGAAACCAGCTTCAAAGCTGTCTTCGGATTCCTCACAGCTTCATCTTGACAAAAGAAGTTCATCTTCACGGACATCAATCGAGACCAGAGACTGTGTGCCTCGTTCTAGAAGGACTATACGTTTCCCACTAAGTACATGTTTTCAATGTGTCCTGCAAACTGGAGGGGGAGGTCCTGTTTGGAGTCGCGATCCCCATGTTTACCAGGGGTAGTAAACCCCATGGGAAAAGAATATATCACTAGAGTACCTCGGGTTTGTGAAGCCCGTTCACACCTGAAAAAGATGTGCCCCCGACAAGTCAAGAGTCAAGGAGACGCAACTTTACGTAAATTCGATTGATTGCAACCGAATATAAAACAGAATAAAATCGCCATTAGAACCGCCATACGAAGGTCGCTTCTCGTTAAAGAACCAAAAAGATAAGTTTTTCACCTCAACAAGAACATCAAATACCAGGCCATATCCAAAGATCGGTTGAAACCAGCTTCAAAGCTGTCTTTGGATTCCTCACAGCTTCATCTTGACAAAAGAAGTTCTTCTTCACGGACATCAATCGAGACCAGATACTGTGTGCCTCGTTCTAGAAGGACTATACGTTTCCCACTGAGTACATGTTTTCAATGTGTCCTGCAATCTGGAGAGGGAGGTACTGTTTGGAGTCGCGATCCCCATGTTTACCAGGGGTAGTAAACCCCTTGGGAAAAGAATATATCACTAGAGTACCTCGGGTTTGTGAAGCCCGTTCACACCTGAAAAACATGTGCCCCCGACAAGTCAAGAGTCAAGGAGACGCAACTTTACGTAAATTCGATTGATTGCAACCGAATATAAAACAGAATAAAATCGCCATTAGAACCGCCATACGAAGGTCGCTTCTCGTTAAGGAACCAAAAAGATAAGTTTTTCACCTCAACAAGAACGTCAAATACCAGGCCATATCCAAAGATCGGTTGAAACCAGATTCAAAGCTGTCTTCGGATTCCTCACAGCTTCATCCTGACAAAAGAAGTTCATCTTCACGGACATCAATCGAGACCAGAGACTGTGTGCCTCGTTCTAGAAGGACTATACGTTTCCCACTAAGTACATGTTTTCAATGTGTCCTGCAAACTGGAGGGGGAGGTCCTGTTTGGAGTCGCGAACCCCATGTTTACCAGGGGTAGTAAACCCCATGGGAAAAGAATATATCACTAGAGTACCTCGGGTTTGTGAAGCCCGTTCACACCTGAAAAAGATATGCCTCCGACAAGTCAAGAGTCAAGGAGACGCAACTTTACGTAAATTCGATTGATTGCAACCGAATATAAAACAGAATAAAATCGCCATTAGAACCGCCATACAAAGGTCGCTTCTAGTTAAAGAACCAAAAAGATAACTTTTTCACCTCAACAAGAACGTCAAATACCAGGCCATATCCAAAGATCGGTTGAAACCAGATTCAAAGCTGTCTTCGGATTCCTCACAGCTTCATCCTGACAAAAGAAGTTCATCTTCACGGACATCAATCGAGACCAGAGACTGTGTGCCTCGTTCTAGAAGGACTATACGTTTCCCACTAAGTACATGTTTTCAATGTGTCCTGCAAACTGGAGGGGGAGGTCCTGTTTGGAGTCGCGACCCCCATGTTTACCAGGGGTAGTAAACCCCATGGGAAAAGAATTTATCACTAGAGTACCTCGGGTTTGTGAAGCCCGTTCACACCTGAAAAAGATGTGCCCCCGACAAGTCAAGAGTCAAGGAGACGCAACTTTACGTAAATTCGATTGATTGCAACCGAATATAAAACAGAATAAAATCGCCATTAGAACCGCCATACGAAGGTCGCTTCTCGTTAAAGAACCAAAAAGATAAGTTTTTCACCTCAACAAGAACATCAAATACCAGGCCATATCCAAAGATCGGTTGAAACCAGCTTCAAAGCTGTCTTTGGATTCCTCACAGCTTCATCTTGACAAAAGAAGTTCTTCTTCACGGACATCAATCGAGACCAGAGACTGTGTGCCTCGTTCTAGAAGGACTATACTTTTCCCACTAAGTACATGTTTTCAATGTGTCCTGCAAACTGGATGGGGAGGTCCTGTTTGGAGTCGCGATCCCCATGTTTACCAGGGGTAGTAAACCCCATGGGAAAAGAATATATCACTAGAGTACCTCGGGTTTGTGAAGCCCGTTCACACCTGAAAAAGATATGCCCCCGACAAGTCAAGAGTCAAGGAGACGCAACTTTACGTAAATTCGATTGATTGCAACCGAATATAAAACAGAATAAAATCGCCATTAGAACCGCCATACGAAGGTCGCTTCTCGTTAAAGAACCAAAAAGATAAGTTTTTCACCTCAACAAGAACGTCAAAAACCAGGCCATATCCAAAGATCGGTTGAAACCAGCTTCAAAGCTGTCTTCGGATTCCTCACAGCTTCATCTTGACAAAAGAAGTTCATCTTCACGGACATCAATCGAGACCAGAGACTGTGTGCCTCGTTCTAGAAGGACTATACGTTTCCCACTAAGTACATGTTTTCAATGTGTCCTGCAAACTGGAGGGGGAGGTCCTGTTTGGAGTCGCGATCCCCATGTTTACCAGGGGTAGTAAACCCCATGGGAAAAGAATATATCACTAGAGTACCACGGGTTTGTGAAGCCCGTTCACACCTGAAAAAGATATGCCCCCGACAAGTCAAGAGTCAAGGAGACGCAACTTTACGTAAATTCGATTGATTGCAACCGAATATAAAAAAGAATAAAATCGCCATTAGAACCGCCATACAAAGGTCGCTTCTCGTTAAAGAACCAAAAAGATAAGTTTTTCACCTCAACAAGAACATCAAATACCAGGCCATATCCAAAGATCGGTTGAAACCAGCTTCAAATCTGTCTTTGGATTCCTCACAGCTTCATCTTGACAAAAGAAGTACTTCTTCACGGACATCAATCGAGACCAGAGACTGTGTGCCTCGTTCTAGAAGGACTATACTTTTCCCACTAAGTACATGTTTTCAATGTGTCCTGCAAACTGGAGGGGGAGGTCCTGTTTGGAGTCGCGATCCCCATGTTTACCAGGGGTAGTAAACCCCATGGGAAAAGAATATATCACTAGAGTACCTCGGGTTTGTGAAGCCCGTTCACACCTGAAAAAGATATGCCCCCGACAAGTCAAGAGTCAAGGAGACGCAACTTTACGTAAATTCGATTGATTGCAACCGAATATAAAACAGAATAAAATCGCCATTAGAACCGCCATACAAAGGTCGCTTCTCGTTAAAGAACCAAAAAGATAAGTTTTTCACCTCAACAAGAACGTCAAATACCAGGCCATATCGAAAGATCGGTTGAAACCAGCTTCAAAGCTGTCTTCGGATTCCTCACAGCTTCATCTTGACAAAAGAAGTTCATCTTCACGGACATCAATCGAGACCAGAGACTGTGTGCCTCGTTCTAGAAGGACTATACGTTTCCCACTAAGTACATGTTTTCAATGTGTCCTGCAAACTGGAGGGGGAGGTCCTGTTTGGAGTCGCGATCCCCATGTTTACCAGGGGTAGTAAACCCCATGGGAAAAGAATATATCACTAGAGTACCTCGGGTTTGTCAAGCCCGTTCACACCTGAAAAAGATGTGCCCCCGACAAGTCAAGAGTCAAGGAGACGCAACTTTACGTAAATTCGATTGATTGCAACCGAATATAAAACAGAATAAAATCGCCATTAGAACCGCCATACGAAGGTCGCTTCTCGTTAAAGAACCAAAAAGATAAGTTTTTCACCTCAACAAGAACATCAAATACCAGGCCATATCCAAAGATCGGTTGAAACCAGCTTCAAAGCTGTCTTTGGATTCCTCACAGCTTCATCTTGACAAAAGAAGTTCTTCTTCACGGACATCAATCGAGACCAGATACTGTGTGCCTCGTTCTAGAAGGACTATACGTTTCCCACTGAGTACATGTTTTCAATGTGTCCTGCAATCTGGAGAGGGAGGTACTGTTTGGAGTCGCGATCCCCATGTTTACCAGGGGTAGTAAACCCCATGGGAAAAGAATATATCACTAGAGTACCTCGGGTTTGTGAAGCCCGTTCACACCTGAAAAAGATATGCCTCCGACAAGTCAAGAGTCAAGGAGACGCAACTTTACGTAAATTCGATTGATTGCAACCGAATATAAAACAGAATAAAATCGCCATTAGAACCGCCATACAAAGGTCGCTTCTAGTTAAAGAACCAAAAAGATAACTTTTTCACCTCAACAAGAACGTCAAATACCAGGCCATATCCAAAGATCGGTTGAAACCAGATTCAAAGCTGTCTTCGGATTCCTCACAGCTTCATCCTGACAAAAGAAGTTCATCTTCACGGACATCAATCGAGACCAGAGACTGTGTGCCTCGTTCTAGAAGGACTATACGTTTCCCACTAAGTACATGTTTTCAATGTGTCCTGCAAACTGGAGGGGGAGGTCCTGTTTGGAGTCGCGACCCCCATGTTTACCAGGGGTAGTAAACCCCATGGGAAAAGAATTTATCACTAGAGTACCTCGGGTTTGTGAAGCCCGTTCACACCTGAAAAAGATGTGCCCCCGACAAGTCAAGAGTCAAGGAGACGCAACTTTACGTAAATTCGATTGATTGCAACCGAATATAAAACAGAATAAAATCGCCATTAGAACCGCCATACAAAGGTCGCTTCTAGTTAAAGAACCAAAAAGATAACTTTTTCACCTCAACAAGAACGTCAAATACCAGGCCATATCCAAAGATCGGTTGAAACCAGATTCAAAGCTGTCTTCGGATTCCTCACAGCTTCATCCTGACAAAAGAAGTTCATCTTCACGGACATCAATCGAGACCAGAGACTGTGTGCCTCGTTCTAGAAGGACTATACGTTTCCCACTAAGTACATGTTTTCAATGTGTCCTGCAAACTGGAGGGGGAGGTCCTGTTTGGAGTCGCGACCCCCATGTTTACCAGGGGTAGTAAACCCCATGGGAAAAGAATTTATCACTAGAGTACCTCGGGTTTGTGAAGCCCGTTCACACCTGAAAAAGATGTGCCCCCGACAAGTCAAGAGTCAAGGAGACGCAACTTTACGTAAATTCGATTGATTGCAACCGAATATAAAACAGAATAAAATCGCCATTAGAACCGCCATACGAAGGTCGCTTCTCGTTAAAGAACCAAAAAGATAAGTTTTTCACCTCAACAAGAACATCAAATACCAGGCCATATCCAAAGATCGGTTGAAACCAGCTTCAAAGCTGTCTTTGGATTCCTCACAGCTTCATCTTGACAAAAGAAGTTCTTCTTCACGGACATCAATCGAGACCAGAGACTGTGTGCCTCGTTCTAGAAGGACTATACTTTTCCCACTAAGTACATGTTTTCAATGTGTCCTGCAAACTGGATGGGGAGGTCCTGTTTGGAGTCGCGATCCCCATGTTTACCAGGGGTAGTAAACCCCATGGGAAAAGAATATATCACTAGAGTACCTCGGGTTTGTGAAGCCCGTTCACACCTGAAAAAGATATGCCCCCGACATGTCAAGAGTCAAGGAGACGCAACTTTACGTAAATTCGATTGATTGCAACCGAATATAAAACAGAATAAAATCGCCATTAGAACCGCCATACGAAGGTCGCTTCTCGTTAAAGAACCAAAAAGATAAGTTTTTCACCTCAACAAGAACGTCAAAAACCAGGCCATATCCAAAGATCGGTTGAAACCAGCTTCAAAGCTGTCTTCGGATTCCTCACAGCTTCATCTTGACAAAAGAAGTTCATCTTCACGGACATCAATCGAGACCAGAGACTGTGTGCCTCGTTCTAGAAGGACTATACGTTTCCCACTAAGTACATGTTTTCAATGTGTCCTGCAAACTGGAGGGGGAGGTCCTGTTTGGAGTCGCGATCCCCATGTTTACCAGGGGTAGTAAACCCCATGGGAAAAGAATATATCACTAGAGTACCTCGGGTTTGTGAAGCCCGTTCACACCTGAAAAAGATATGCCCCCGACAAGTCAAGAGTCAAGGAGACGCAACTTTACGTAAATTCGATTGATTGCAACCGAATATAAAAAAGAATAAAATCGCCATTAGAACCGCCATACAAAGGTCGCTTCTCGTTAAAGAACCAAAAAGATAAGTTTTTCACCTCAACAAGAACATCAAATACCAGGCCATATCCAAAGATCGGTTGAAACCAGCTTCAAAGCTGTCTTTGGATTCCTCACAGCTTCATCTTGACAAAAGAAGTACTTCTTCACGGACATCAATCGAGACCAGAGACTGTGTGCCTCGTTCTAGAAGGACTATACTTTTCCCACTAAGTACATGTTTTCAATGTGTCCTGCAAACTGGAGGGGGAGGTCCTGTTTGGAGTCGCGATCCCCATGTTTACCAGGGGTAGTAAACCCCATGGGAAAAGAATATATCACTAGAGTACCTCGGGTTTGTGAAGCCCGTTCACACCTGAAAAAGATATGCCCCCGACAAGTCAAGAGTCAAGGAGACGCAACTTTACGTAAATTCGATTGATTGCAACCGAATATAAAACAGAATAAAATCGCCATTAGAACCGCCATACAAAGGTCGCTTCTCGTTAAAGAACCAAAAAGATAAGTTTTTCACCTCAACAAGAACGTCAAATACCAGGCCATATCGAAAGATCGGTTGAAACCAGCTTCAAAGCTGTCTTCGGATTCCTCACAGCTTCATCTTGACAAAAGAAGTTCATCTTCACGGACATCAATCGAGACCAGAGACTGTGTGCCTCGTTCTAGAAGGACTATACGTTTCCCACTAAGTACATGTTTTCAATGTGTCCTGCAAACTGGAGGGGGAGGTCCTGTTTGGAGTCGCGATCCCCATGTTTACCAGGGGTAGTAAACCCCATGGGAAAAGAATATATCACTAGAGTACCTCGGGTTTGTCAAGCCCGTTCACACCTGAAAAAGATGTGCCCCCGACAAGTCAAGAGTCAAGGAGACGCAACTTTACGTAAATTCGATTGATTGCAACCGAATATAAAACAGAATAAAATCGCCATTAGAACCGCCATACGAAGGTCGCTTCTCGTTAAAGAACCAAAAAGATAAGTTTTTCACCTCAACAAGAACATCAAATACCAGGCCATATCCAAAGATCGGTTGAAACCAGCTTCAAAGCTGTCTTTGGATTCCTCACAGCTTCATCTTGACAAAAGAAGTTCTTCTTCACGGACATCAATCGAGACCAGATACTGTGTGCCTCGTTCTAGAAGGACTATACGTTTCCCACTGAGTACATGTTTTCAATGTGTCCTGCAATCTGGAGAGGGAGGTACTGTTTGGAGTCGCGATCCCCATGTTTACCAGGGGTAGTAAACCCCATGGGAAAAGAATATATCACTAGAGTACCTCGGGTTTGTGAAGCCCGTTCACACCTGAAAAACATGTGCCCCCGACAAGTCAAGAGTCAAGGAGACGCAACTTTACGTAAATTCGATTGATTGCAACCGAATATAAAACAGAATAAAATCGCCATTAGAACCGCCATACGAAGGTCGCTTCTCGTTAAGGAACCAAAAAGATAAGTTTTTCACCTCAACAAGAACGTCAAATACCAGGCCATATCCAAAGATCGGTTGAAACCAGATTCAAAGCTGTCTTCGGATTCCTCACAGCTTCATCCTGACAAAAGAAGTTCATCTTCACGGACATCAATCGAGACCAGAGACTGTGTGCCTCGTTCTAGAAGGACTATACGTTTCCCACTAAGTACATGTTTTCAATGTGTCCTGCAAACTGGAGGGGGAGGTCCTGTTTGGAGTCGCGAACCCCATGTTTACCAGGGGTAGTAAACCCCATGGGAAAAGAATATATCACTAGAGTACCTCGGGTTTGTGAAGCCCGTTCACACCTGAAAAAGATGTGCCCCCGACAAGTCAAGAGTCAAGGAGACGCAACTTTACGTAAATTCGATTGATTGCAACCGAATATAAAACAGAATAAAATCGCCATTAGAACCGCCATACGAAGGTCGCTTCTCGTTAAAGAACCAAAAAGATAAGTTTTTCACCTCAACAAGAACGTCAAATACCAGGCCATATCCAAAGATCGGTTGAAACCAGCTTCAAAGCTGTCTTTGGATTCCTCACAGCTTCATCTTGACAAAAGAAGTTCATCTTCACGGACATCAATCGAGACCAGAGACTGTGTGCCTCGTTCTAGAAGGACTATACGTTTCCCACTAAGTACATGTTTTCAATGTGTCCTGCAAACTGGAGGGGGAGGTCCTGTTTGGAGTCGCGATCCCCATGTTTACCAGGGGTAGTAAACCCCATGGGAAAAGAATATATCACTAGAGTACTTCGGGTTTGTGAAGGCCGTTCACACCTGAAAAAGATGTGCCCCCGACAAGTCAAGAGTCAAGGAGACGCAACTTTACGTAAATTCGATTGATTGCAACCGAATATAAAACAGAATAAAATCGCCATTAGAACCGCCATACGAAGGTCGCTTCTCGTTAAAGAACCAAAAAGATAAGTTTTTCACCTCAACAAGAACGTCAAATACCAGGCCATATCCAAAGATCGGTTGAAACCAGCTTCAAAGCTGTCTTCGGATTCCTCACAGCTTCATCTTGACAAAAGAAGTTCATCTTCACGGACATCAATCGAGACCAGAGACTGTGTGCCTCGTTCTAGAAGGACTATACGTTTCCCACTAAGTACATGTTTTCAATGTGTCCTGCAAACTGGAGGGGGAGGTCCTGTTTGGAGTCGCGATCCCCATGTTTACCAGGGGTAGTAAACCCCATGGGAAAAGAATATATCACTAGAGTACCTCGGGTTTGTGAAGCCCGTTCACACCTGAAAAAGATGTGCCCCCGACAAGTCAAGAGTCAAGGAGACGCAACTTTACGTAAATTCGATTGATTGCAACCGAATATAAAACAGAATAAAATCGCCATTAGAACCGCCATACGAAGGTCGCTTCTCGTTAAAGAACCAAAAAGATAAGTTTTTCACCTCAACAAGAACATCAAATACCAGGCCATATCCAAAGATCGGTTGAAACCAGCTTCAAAGCTGTCTTTGGATTCCTCACAGCTTCATCTTGACAAAAGAAGTTCTTCTTCACGGACATCAATCGAGACCAGATACTGTGTGCCTCGTTCTAGAAGGACTATACGTTTCCCACTGAGTACATGTTTTCAATGTGTCCTGCAATCTGGAGAGGGAGGTACTGTTTGGAGTCGCGATCCCCATGTTTACCAGGGGTAGTAAACCCCTTGGGAAAAGAATATATCACTAGAGTACCTCGGGTTTGTGAAGCCCGTTCACACCTGAAAAACATGTGCCCCCGACAAGTCAAGAGTCAAGGAGACGCAACTTTACGTAAATTCGATTGATTGCAACCGAATATAAAACAGAATAAAATCGCCATTAGAACCGCCATACGAAGGTCGCTTCTCGTTAAGGAACCAAAAAGATAAGTTTTTCACCTCAACAAGAACGTCAAATACCAGGCCATATCCAAAGATCGGTTGAAACCAGATTCAAAGCTGTCTTCGGATTCCTCACAGCTTCATCCTGACAAAAGAAGTTCATCTTCACGGACATCAATCGAGACCAGAGACTGTGTGCCTCGTTCTAGAAGGACTATACGTTTCCCACTAAGTACATGTTTTCAATGTGTCCTGCAAACTGGAGGGGGAGGTCCTGTTTGGAGTCGCGAACCCCATGTTTACCAGGGGTAGTAAACCCCATGGGAAAAGAATATATCACTAGAGTACCTCGGGTTTGTGAAGCCCGTTCACACCTGAAAAAGATATGCCTCCGACAAGTCAAGAGTCAAGGAGACGCAACTTTACGTAAATTCGATTGATTGCAACCGAATATAAAACAGAATAAAATCGCCATTAGAACCGCCATACAAAGGTCGCTTCTAGTTAAAGAACCAAAAAGATAACTTTTTCACCTCAACAAGAACGTCAAATACCAGGCCATATCCAAAGATCGGTTGAAACCAGATTCAAAGCTGTCTTCGGATTCCTCACAGCTTCATCCTGACAAAAGAAGTTCATCTTCACGGACATCAATCGAGACCAGAGACTGTGTGCCTCGTTCTAGAAGGACTATACGTTTCCCACTAAGTACATGTTTTCAATGTGTCCTGCAAACTGGAGGGGGAGGTCCTGTTTGGAGTCGCGACCCCCATGTTTACCAGGGGTAGTAAACCCCATGGGAAAAGAATTTATCACTAGAGTACCTCGGGTTTGTGAAGCCCGTTCACACCTGAAAAAGATGTGCCCCCGACAAGTCAAGAGTCAAGGAGACGCAACTTTACGTAAATTCGATTGATTGCAACCGAATATAAAACAGAATAAAATCGCCATTAGAACCGCCATACGAAGGTCGCTTCTCGTTAAAGAACCAAAAAGATAAGTTTTTCACCTCAACAAGAACATCAAATACCAGGCCATATCCAAAGATCGGTTGAAACCAGCTTCAAAGCTGTCTTTGGATTCCTCACAGCTTCATCTTGACAAAAGAAGTTCTTCTTCACGGACATCAATCGAGACCAGAGACTGTGTGCCTCGTTCTAGAAGGACTATACTTTTCCCACTAAGTACATGTTTTCAATGTGTCCTGCAAACTGGATGGGGAGGTCCTGTTTGGAGTCGCGATCCCCATGTTTACCAGGGGTAGTAAACCCCATGGGAAAAGAATATATCACTAGAGTACCTCGGGTTTGTGAAGCCCGTTCACACCTGAAAAAGATATGCCTCCGACAAGTCAAGAGTCAAGGAGACGCAACTTTACGTAAATTCGATTGATTGCAACCGAATATAAAACAGAATAAAATCGCCATTAGAACCGCCATACAAAGGTCGCTTCTAGTTAAAGAACCAAAAAGATAACTTTTTCACCTCAACAAGAACGTCAAATACCAGGCCATATCCAAAGATCGGTTGAAACCAGATTCAAAGCTGTCTTCGGATTCCTCACAGCTTCATCCTGACAAAAGAAGTTCATCTTCACGGACATCAATCGAGACCAGAGACTGTGTGCCTCGTTCTAGAAGGACTATACGTTTCCCACTAAGTACATGTTTTCAATGTGTCCTGCAAACTGGAGGGGGAGGTCCTGTTTGGAGTCGCGACCCCCATGTTTACCAGGGGTAGTAAACCCCATGGGAAAAGAATTTATCACTAGAGTACCTCGGGTTTGTGAAGCCCGTTCACACCTGAAAAAGATGTGCCCCCGACAAGTCAAGAGTCAAGGAGACGCAACTTTACGTAAATTCGATTGATTGCAACCGAATATAAAACAGAATAAAATCGCCATTAGAACCGCCATACGAAGGTCGCTTCTCGTTAAAGAACCAAAAAGATAAGTTTTTAACCTCAACAAGAACATCAAATACCAGGCCATATCCAAAGATCGGTTGAAACCAGCTTCAAAGCTGTCTTTGGATTCCTCACAGCTTCATCTTGACAAAAGAAGTTCTTCTTCACGGACATCAATCGAGACCAGAGACTGTGTGCCTCGTTCTAGAAGGACTATACTTTTCCCACTAAGTACATGTTTTCAATGTGTCCTGCAAACTGGATGGGGAGGTCCTGTTTGGAGTCGCGATCCCCATGTTTACCAGGGGTAGTAAACCCCATGGGAAAAGAATATATCACTAGAGTACCTCGGGTTTGTGAAGCCCGTTCACACCTGAAAAAGATATGCCCCCGACAAGTCAAGAGTCAAGGAGACGCAACTTTACGTAAATTCGATTGATTGCAACCGAATATAAAACAGAATAAAATCGCCATTAGAACCGCCATACGAAGGTCGCTTCTCGTTAAAGAACCAAAAAGATAAGTTTTTCACCTCAACAAGAACGTCAAAAACCAGGCCATATCCAAAGATCGGTTGAAACCAGCTTCAAAGCTGTCTTCGGATTCCTCACAGCTTCATCTTGACAAAAGAAGTTCATCTTCACGGACATCAATCGAGACCAGAGACTGTGTGCCTCGTTCTAGAAGGACTATACGTTTCCCACTAAGTACATGTTTTCAATGTGTCCTGCAAACTGGAGGGGGAGGTCCTGTTTGGAGTCGCGATCCCCATGTTTACCAGGGGTAGTAAACCCCATGGGAAAAGAATATATCACTAGAGTACCTCGGGTTTGTGAAGCCCGTTCACACCTGAAAAAGATGTGCCCCCGACAAGTCAAGAGTCAAGGAGACGCAACTTTACGTAAATTCGATTGATTGCAACCGAATATAAAACAGAATAAAATCGCCATTAGAACCGCCATACGAAGGTCGCTTCTCGTTAAAGAACCAAAAAGATAAGTTTTTCACCTCAACAAGAACGTCAAATACCAGGCCATATCCAAAGATCGGTTGAAACCAGCTTCAAAGCTGTCTTCGGATTCCTCACAGCTTCATCTTGACAAAAGAAGTTCTTCTTCACGGACATCAATCGAGACCAGAGACTGTGTGCCTCGTTCTAGAAGGACTATACTTTTCCCACTAAGTACATGTTTTCAATGTGTCCTGCAAACTGGATGGGGAGGTCCTGTTTGGAGTCGCGATCCCCATGTTTACCAGGGGTAGTAAACCCCATGGGAAAAGAATATATCACTAGAGTACCTCGGGTTTGTGAAGCCCGTTCACACCTGAAAAAGATATGCCTCCGACAAGTCAAGAGTCAAGGAGACGCAACTTTACGTAAATTCGATTGATTGCAACCGAATATAAAACAGAATAAAATCGCCATTAGAACCGCCATACAAAGGTCGCTTCTAGTTAAAGAACCAAAAAGATAACTTTTTCACCTCAACAAGAACGTCAAATACCAGGCCATATCCAAAGATCGGTTGAAACCAGATTCAAAGCTGTCTTCGGATTCCTCACAGCTTCATCCTGACAAAAGAAGTTCATCTTCACGGACATCAATCGAGACCAGAGACTGTGTGCCTCGTTCTAGAAGGACTATACGTTTCCCACTAAGTACATGTTTTCAATGTGTCCTGCAAACTGGAGGGGGAGGTCCTGTTTGGAGTCGCGACCCCCATGTTTACCAGGGGTAGTAAACCCCATGGGAAAAGAATTTATCACTAGAGTACCTCGGGTTTGTGAAGCCCGTTCACACCTGAAAAAGATGTGCCCCCGACAAGTCAAGAGTCAAGGAGACGCAACTTTACGTAAATTCGATTGATTGCAACCGAATATAAAACAGAATAAAATCGCCATTAGAACCGCCATACGAAGGTCGCTTCTCGTTAAAGAACCAAAAAGATAAGTTTTTCACCTCAACAAGAACATCAAATACCAGGCCATATCCAAAGATCGGTTGAAACCAGCTTCAAAGCTGTCTTTGGATTCCTCACAGCTTCATCTTGACAAAAGAAGTTCTTCTTCACGGACATCAATCGAGACCAGAGACTGTGTGCCTCGTTCTAGAAGGACTATACTTTTCCCACTAAGTACATGTTTTCAATGTGTCCTGCAAACTGGATGGGGAGGTCCTGTTTGGAGTCGCGATCCCCATGTTTACCAGGGGTAGTAAACCCCATGGGAAAAGAATATATCACTAGAGTACCTCGGGTTTGTGAAGCCCGTTCACACCTGAAAAAGATATGCCCCCGACAAGTCAAGAGTCAAGGAGACGCAACTTTACGTAAATTCGATTGATTGCAACCGAATATAAAACAGAATAAAATCGCCATTAGAACCGCCATACGAAGGTCGCTTCTCGTTAAAGAACCAAAAAGATAAGTTTTTCACCTCAACAAGAACGTCAAAAACCAGGCCATATCCAAAGATCGGTTGAAACCAGCTTCAAAGCTGTCTTCGGATTCCTCACAGCTTCATCTTGACAAAAGAAGTTCATCTTCACGGACATCAATCGAGACCAGAGACTGTGTGCCTCGTTCTAGAAGGACTATACGTTTCCCACTAAGTACATGTTTTCAATGTGTCCTGCAAACTGGAGGGGGAGGTCCTGTTTGGAGTCGCGATCCCCATGTTTACCAGGGGTAGTAAACCCCATGGGAAAAGAATATATCACTAGAGTACTTCGGGTTTGTGAAGGCCGTTCACACCTGAAAAAGATGTGCCCCCGACAAGTCAAGAGTCAAGGAGACGCAACTTTACGTAAATTCGATTGATTGCAACCGAATATAAAACAGAATAAAATCGCCATTAGAACCGCCATACGAAGGTCGCTTCTCGTTAAAGAACCAAAAAGATAAGTTTTTCACCTCAACAAGAACGTCAAATACCAGGCCATATCCAAAGATCGGTTGAAACCAGCTTCAAAGCTGTCTTCGGATTCCTCACAGCTTCATCTTGACAAAAGAAGTTCATCTTCACGGACATCAATCGAGACCAGAGACTGTGTGCCTCGTTCTAGAAGGACTATACGTTTCCCACTAAGTACATGTTTTCAATGTGTCCTGCAAACTGGAGGGGGAGGTCCTGTTTGGAGTCGCGATCCCCATGTTTACCAGGGGTAGTAAACCCCATGGGAAAAGAATATATCACTAGAGTACCTCGGGTTTGTGAAGCCCGTTCACACCTGAAAAAGATGTGCCCCCGACAAGTCAAGAGTCAAGGAGACGCAACTTTACGTAAATTCGATTGATTGCAACCGAATATAAAACAGAATAAAATCGCCATTAGAACCGCCATACGAAGGTCGCTTCTCGTTAAAGAACCAAAAAGATAAGTTTTTCACCTCAACAAGAACATCAAATACCAGGCCATATCCAAAGATCGGTTGAAACCAGCTTCAAAGCTGTCTTTGGATTCCTCACAGCTTCATCTTGACAAAAGAAGTTCTTCTTCACGGACATCAATCGAGACCAGATACTGTGTGCCTCGTTCTAGAAGGACTATACGTTTCCCACTGAGTACATGTTTTCAATGTGTCCTGCAATCTGGAGAGGGAGGTACTGTTTGGAGTCGCGATCCCCATGTTTACCAGGGGTAGTAAACCCCTTGGGAAAAGAATATATCACTAGAGTACCTCGGGTTTGTGAAGCCCGTTCACACCTGAAAAACATGTGCCCCCGACAAGTCAAGAGTCAAGGAGACGCAACTTTACGTAAATTCGATTGATTGCAACCGAATATAAAACAGAATAAAATCGCCATTAGAACCGCCATACGAAGGTCGCTTCTCGTTAAGGAACCAAAAAGATAAGTTTTTCACCTCAACAAGAACGTCAAATACCAGGCCATATCCAAAGATCGGTTGAAACCAGATTCAAAGCTGTCTTCGGATTCCTCACAGCTTCATCCTGACAAAAGAAGTTCATCTTCACGGACATCAATCGAGACCAGAGACTGTGTGCCTCGTTCTAGAAGGACTATACGTTTCCCACTAAGTACATGTTTTCAATGTGTCCTGCAAACTGGAGGGGGAGGTCCTGTTTGGAGTCGCGAACCCCATGTTTACCAGGGGTAGTAAACCCCATGGGAAAAGAATATATCACTAGAGTACCTCGGGTTTGTGAAGCCCGTTCACACCTGAAAAAGATATGCCTCCGACAAGTCAAGAGTCAAGGAGACGCAACTTTACGTAAATTCGATTGATTGCAACCGAATATAAAACAGAATAAAATCGCCATTAGAACCGCCATACAAATGTCGCTTCTAGTTAAAGAACCAAAAAGATAACTTTTTCACCTCAACAAGAACGTCAAATACCAGGCCATATCCAAAGATCGGTTGAAACCAGATTCAAAGCTGTCTTCGGATTCCTCACAGCTTCATCCTGACAAAAGAAGTTCATCTTCACGGACATCAATCGAGACCAGAGACTGTGTGCCTCGTTCTAGAAGGACTATACGTTTCCCACTAAGTACATGTTTTCAATGTGTCCTGCAAACTGGAGGGGGAGGTCCTGTTTGGAGTCGCGACCCCCATGTTTACCAGGGGTAGTAAACCCCATGGGAAAAGAATTTATCACTAGAGTACCTCGGGTTTGTGAAGCCCGTTCACACCTGAAAAAGATGTGCCCCCGACAAGTCAAGAGTCAAGGAGACGCAACTTTACGTAAATTCGATTGATTGCAACCGAATATAAAACAGAATAAAATCGCCATTAGAACCGCCATACGAAGGTCGCTTCTCGTTAAAGAACCAAAAAGATAAGTTTTTCACCTCAACAAGAACATCAAATACCAGGCCATATCCAAAGATCGGTTGAAACCAGCTTCAAAGCTGTCTTTGGATTCCTCACAGCTTCATCTTGACAAAAGAAGTTCTTCTTCACGGACATCAATCGAGACCAGAGACTGTGTGCCTCGTTCTAGAAGGACTATACTTTTCCCACTAAGTACATGTTTTCAATGTGTCCTGCAAACTGGATGGGGAGGTCCTGTTTGGAGTCGCGATCCCCATGTTTACCAGGGGTAGTAAACCCCATGGGAAAAGAATATATCACTAGAGTACCTCGGGTTTGTGAAGCCCGTTCACACCTGAAAAAGATATGCCTCCGACAAGTCAAGAGTCAAGGAGACGCAACTTTACGTAAATTCGATTGATTGCAACCGAATATAAAACAGAATAAAATCGCCATTAGAACCGCCATACAAAGGTCGCTTCTAGTTAAAGAACCAAAAAGATAACTTTTTCACCTCAACAAGAACGTCAAATACCAGGCCATATCCAAAGATCGGTTGAAACCAGATTCAAAGCTGTCTTCGGATTCCTCACAGCTTCATCCTGACAAAAGAAGTTCATCTTCACGGACATCAATCGAGACCAGAGACTGTGTGCCTCGTTCTAGAAGGACTATACGTTTCCCACTAAGTACATGTTTTCAATGTGTCCTGCAAACTGGAGGGGGAGGTCCTGTTTGGAGTCGCGACCCCCATGTTTACCAGGGGTAGTAAACCCCATGGGAAAAGAATTTATCACTAGAGTACCTCGGGTTTGTGAAGCCCGTTCACACCTGAAAAAGATGTGCCCCCGACAAGTCAAGAGTCAAGGAGACGCAACTTTACGTAAATTCGATTGATTGCAACCGAATATAAAACAGAATAAAATCGCCATTAGAACCGCCATACGAAGGTCGCTTCTCGTTAAAGAACCAAAAAGATAAGTTTTTCACCTCAACAAGAACATCAAATACCAGGCCATATCCAAAGATCGGTTGAAACCAGCTTCAAAGCTGTCTTTGGATTCCTCACAGCTTCATCTTGACAAAAGAAGTTCTTCTTCACGGACATCAATCGAGACCAGAGACTGTGTGCCTCGTTCTAGAAGGACTATACTTTTCCCACTAAGTACATGTTTTCAATGTGTCCTGCAAACTGGATGGGGAGGTCCTGTTTGGAGTCGCGATCCCCATGTTTACCAGGGGTAGTAAACCCCATGGGAAAAGAATATATCACTAGAGTACCTCGGGTTTGTGAAGCCCGTTCACACCTGAAAAAGATATGCCCCCGACAAGTCAAGAGTCAAGGAGACGCAACTTTACGTAAATTCGATTGATTGCAACCGAATATAAAACAGAATAAAATCGCCATTAGAACCGCCATACGAAGGTCGCTTCTCGTTAAAGAACCAAAAAGATAAGTTTTTCACCTCAACAAGAACGTCAAAAACCAGGCCATATCCAAAGATCGGTTGAAACCAGCTTCAAAGCTGTCTTCGGATTCCTCACAGCTTCATCTTGACAAAAGAAGTTCATCTTCACGGACATCAATCGAGACCAGAGACTGTGTGCCTCGTTCTAGAAGGACTATACGTTTCCCACTAAGTACATGTTTTCAATGTGTCCTGCAAACTGGAGGGGGAGGTCCTGTTTGGAGTCGCGATCCCCATGTTTACCAGGGGTAGTAAACCCCATGGGAAAAGAATATATCACTAGAGTACCACGGGTTTGTGAAGCCCGTTCACACCTGAAAAAGATATGCCCCCGACAAGTCAAGAGTCAAGGAGACGCAACTTTACGTAAATTCGATTGATTGCAACCGAATATAAAAAAGAATAAAATCGCCATTAGAACCGCCATACAAAGGTCGCTTCTCGTTAAAGAACCAAAAAGATAAGTTTTTCACCTCAACAAGAACATCAAATACCAGGCCATATCCAAAGATCGGTTGAAACCAGCTTCAAATCTGTCTTTGGATTCCTCACAGCTTCATCTTGATAAAAGAAGTACTTCTTCACGGACATCAATCGAGACCAGAGACTGTGTGCCTCGTTCTAGAAGGACTATACTTTTCCCACTAAGTACATGTTTTCAATGTGTCCTGCAAACTGGAGGGGGAGGTCCTGTTTGGAGTCGCGATCCCCATGTTTACCAGGGGTAGTAAACCCCATGGGAAAAGAATATATCACTAGAGTACCTCGGGTTTGTGAAGCCCGTTCACACCTGAAAAAGATATGCCCCCGACAAGTCAAGAGTCAAGGAGACGCAACTTTACGTAAATTCGATTGATTGCAACCGAATATAAAACAGAATAAAATCGCCATTAGAACCGCCATACAAAGGTCGCTTCTCGTTAAAGAACCAAAAAGATAAGTTTTTCACCTCAACAAGAACGTCAAATACCAGGCCATATCGAAAGATCGTATGAAACCAGCTTCAAAGCTGTCTTCGGATTCCTCACAGCTTCATCTTGACAAAAGAAGTTCATCTTCACGGACATCAATCGAGACCAGAGACTGTGTGCCTCGTTCTAGAAGGACTATACGTTTCCCACTAAGTACATGTTTTCAATGTGTCCTGCAAACTGGAGGGGGAGGTCCTGTTTGGAGTCGCGATCCCCATGTTTACCAGGGGTAGTAAACCCCATGGGAAAAGAATATATCACTAGAGTACCTCGGGTTTGTCAAGCCCGTTCACACCTGAAAAAGATGTGCCCCCGACAAGTCAAGAGTCAAGGAGACGCAACTTTACGTAAATTCGATTGATTGCAACCGAATATAAAACAGAATAAAATCGCCATTAGAACCGCCATACGAAGGTCGCTTCTCGTTAAAGAACCAAAAAGATAAGTTTTTCACCTCAACAAGAACATCAAATACCAGGCCATATCCAAAGATCGGTTGAAACCAGCTTCAAAGCTGTCTTTGGATTCCTCACAGCTTCATCTTGACAAAAGAAGTTCTTCTTCACGGACATCAATCGAGACCAGATACTGTGTGCCTCGTTCTAGAAGGACTATACGTTTCCCACTGAGTACATGTTTTCAATGTGTCCTGCAATCTGGAGAGGGAGGTACTGTTTGGAGTCGCGATCCCCATGTTTACCAGGGGTAGTAAACCCCATGGGAAAAGAATATATCACTAGAGTACCTCGGGTTTGTGAAGCCCGTTCACACCTGAAAAACATGTGCCCCCGACAAGTCAAGAGTCAAGGAGACGCAACTTTACGTAAATTCGATTGATTGCAACCGAATATAAAACAGAATAAAATCGCCATTAGAACCGCCATACGAAGGTCGCTTCTCGTTAAGGAACCAAAAAGATAAGTTTTTCACCTCAACAAGAACGTCAAATACCAGGCCATATCCAAAGATCGGTTGAAACCAGATTCAAAGCTGTCTTCGGATTCCTCACAGCTTCATCCTGACAAAAGAAGTTCATCTTCACGGACATCAATCGAGACCAGAGACTGTGTGCCTCGTTCTAGAAGGACTATACGTTTCCCACTAAGTACATGTTTTCAATGTGTCCTGCAAACTGGAGGGGGAGGTCCTGTTTGGAGTCGCGACCCCCATGTTTACCAGGGGTAGTAAACCCCATGGGAAAAGAATTTATCACTAGAGTACCTCGGGTTTGTGAAGCCCGTTCACACCTGAAAAAGATGTGCCCCCGACAAGTCAAGAGTCAAGGAGACGCAACTTTACGTAAATTCGATTGATTGCAACCGAATATAAAACAGAATAAAATCGCCATTAGAACCGCCATACGAAGGTCGCTTCTCGTTAAAGAACCAAAAAGATAAGTTTTTCACCTCAACAAGAACATCAAATACCAGGCCATATCCAAAGATCGGTTGAAACCAGCTTCAAAGCTGTCTTTGGATTCCTCACAGCTTCATCTTGACAAAAGAAGTTCTTCTTCACGGACATCAATCGAGACCAGAGACTGTGTGCCTCGTTCTAGAAGGACTATACTTTTCCCACTAAGTACATGTTTTCAATGTGTCCTGCAAACTGGATGGGGAGGTCCTGTTTGGAGTCGCGATCCCCATGTTTACCAGGGGTAGTAAACCCCATGGGAAAAGAATATATCACTAGAGTACCTCGGGTTTGTGAAGCCCGTTCACACCTGAAAAAGATATGCCCCCGACAAGTCAAGAGTCAAGGAGACGCAACTTTACGTAAATTCGATTGATTGCAACCGAATATAAAACAGAATAAAATCGCCATTAGAACCGCCATACGAAGGTCGCTTCTCGTTAAAGAACCAAAAAGATAAGTTTTTCACCTCAACAAGAACGTCAAAAACCAGGCCATATCCAAAGATCGGTTGAAACCAGCTTCAAAGCTGTCTTCGGATTCCTCACAGCTTCATCTTGACAAAAGAAGTTCTTCTTCACGGACATCAATCGAGACCAGATACTGTGTGCCTCGTTCTAGAAGGACTATACGTTTCCCACTGAGTACATGTTTTCAATGTGTCCTGCAATCTGGAGAGGGAGGTACCGTTTGGAGTCGCGATCCCCATGTTTACCAGGGGTAGTAAACCCCATGGGAAAAGAATATATCACTAGAGTACCTCGGGTTTGTGAAGCCCGTTCACACCTGAAAAACATGTGCCCCCGACAAGTCAAGAGTCAAGGAGACGCAACTTTACGTAAATTCGATTGATTGCAACCGAATATAAAACAGAATAAAATCGCCATTAGAACCGCCATACGAAGGTCGCTTCTCGTTAAGGAACCAAAAAGATAAGTTTTTCACCTCAACAAGAACGTCAAATACAAGGCCATATCCAAAGATCGGTTGAAACCAGATTCAAAGCTGTCTTCGGATTCCTCACAGCTTCATCCTGACAAAAGAAGTTCATCTTCACGGACATCAATCGAGACCAGAGACTGTGTGCCTCGTTCTAGAAGGACTATACGTTTCCCACTAAGTACATGTTTTCAATGTGTCCTGCAAACTGGAGGGGGAGGTCCTGTTTGGAGTCGCGACCCCCATGTTTACCAGGGGTAGTAAACCCCATGGGAAAAGAATTTATCACTAGAGTACCTCGGGTTTGTGAAGCCCGTTCACACCTGAAAAAGATGTGCCCCCGACAAGTCAAGAGTCAAGGAGACGCAACTTTACGTAAATTCGATTGATTGCAACCGAATATAAAACAGAATAAAATCGCCATTAGAACCGCCATACGAAGGTCGCTTCTCGTTAAAGAACCAAAAAGATAAGTTTTTCACCTCAACAAGAACATCAAATACCAGGCCATATCCAAAGATCGGTTGAAACCAGCTTCAAAGCTGTCTTTGGATTCCTCACAGCTTCATCTTGACAAAAGAAGTTCTTCTTCACGGACATCAATCGAGACCAGAGACTGTGTGCCTCGTTCTAGAAGGACTATACTTTTCCCACTAAGTACATGTTTTCAATGTGTCCTGCAAACTGGATGGGGAGGTCCTGTTTGGAGTCGCGATCCCCATGTTTACCAGGGGTAGTAAACCCCATGGGAAAAGAATATATCACTAGAGTACCTCGGGTTTGTGAAGCCCGTTCACACCTGAAAAAGATATGCCCCCGACAAGTCAAGAGTCAAGGAGACGCAACTTTACGTAAATTCGATTGATTGCAACCGAATATAAAACAGAATAAAATCGCCATTAGAACCGCCATACGAAGGTCGCTTCTCGTTAAAGAACCAAAAAGATCAGTTTTTCACCTCAACAAGAACATCAAATACCAGGCCATATCCAAAGATCGGTTGAAACCAGCTTCAAAGCTGTCTTTGATTTCCTCACAGCTTCATCTTGACAAAAGAAGTTCTTCTTCAC
Organism: Meta bourneti; assembly: GCA_933210815.1. Classification (NCBI taxonomy): domain Eukaryota; kingdom Metazoa; phylum Arthropoda; class Arachnida; order Araneae; family Tetragnathidae; genus Meta; species Meta bourneti. The sequence goes on along the minus strand of OW119926.1, from coordinate 73,125,530 downwards.
GGACATCAATCGAGACCAGATACTGTGTGCCTCGTTCTAGAAGGACTATACGTTTCCCACAGAGTACATGTTTTCAATGTGTCCTGCAAACTGGAGGGGGAGGTCCTGTTTGGAGTCGCGATCCTCATGTTTACCAGGGGTAGTAAACCCCATGGGAAAAGAATATATCACTAGAGTACCTCGGGTTTGTGAAGCCCGTTCACACCTGAAAAAGATGTGCCCCCGACAAGTCAAGAGTCAAGGAGACGCAACTTTACGTAAATTCGATTGATTGCAACCGAATATAAAACAGAATAAAATCGCCATTAGAACCGCCATACGAAGGTCGCTTCTCGTTAAAGAACCAAAAAGATAAGTTTTTCACCTCAACAAGAACGTCAAATACCAGGCCATATCCAAAGATCGGTTGAAACCAGCTTCAAAGCTGTCTTTGGATTCCTCACAGCTTCATCTTGACAAAAGAAGTTCATCTTCACGGACATCAATCGAGACCAGAGACTGTGTGCCTCGTTCTAGAAGGACTATACTTTTCCCACTAAGTACATGTTTTCAATGTGTCCTGCAAACTGGAGGGGGAGGTCCTGTTTGGAGTCGCGATCCCCATGTTTACCAGGGGTAGTAAACCCCATGGGAAAAGAATATATCACTAGAGTACCTCGGGTTTGTGAAGCCCGTTCACACCTGAAAAAGATATGCCCCCGACAAGTCAAGAGTCAAGGAGACGCAACTTTACGTAAATTCGATTGATTGCAACCGAATATAAAACAGAATAAAATCGCCATTAGAAAAGCCATACAAAGGTCGCTTCTCGTTAAAGAACCAAAAAGATAAGATTTTCACCTCAACAAGAACGTCAAATACCAGGCCATATCGAAAGATCGGTTGAAACCAGCTTCAAAGCTGTCTTTGGATTCCTCACAGCTTAATCTTGACAAAAGAAGTTCATCTTCACGGACATCAATCGAGACCAGAGACTGTGTGCCTCGTTCTAGAAGGACTATACGTTTCCCACTAAGTACATGTTTTCAATGTGTCCTGCAAACTGGAGGGGGAGGTCCTGTTTGGAGTCGCGATTCCCATGTTTACCAGGGGTAGTAAACCCCATGGGAAAAGAATATATCACTAGAGTACCTCGGGTTTGTGAAGCCCGTTCACACCTGAAAAAGATGTGCCCCCAACAAGTCAAGAGTCAAGGAGACGCAACTTTACGTAAATTCGATTGATTGCAACCGAATATAAAACAGAATAAAATCGCCATTAGAACCGCCATACGAAGGTCGCTTCTCGTTAAAGAACCAAAAAGATAAGTTTTTCACCTCAACAAGAACGTCAAATACCAGGCCATATCGAAAGATCGGTTGAAACCAGCTTCAAAGCTGTCTTTGGATTCCTCACAGCTTCATCTTGACAAAAGAAGTTCATCTTCACGGACATCAATCGAGACCAGAGACTGTGTGCCTCGTTCTAGAAGGACTATACGTTTCCCACTAAGTACATGTTTTCAATGTGTCCTGCAAACTGGAGGGGGAGGTCCTGTTTGGAGTCGCGATCCCCATGTTTACCAGGGGTAGTAAACCCCATGGGAAAAGAATATATCACTAGAGTACCTCGGGTTTGTGAAGCCCGTTCACACCTGAAAAAGATGTGCCCCCGACAAGTCAAGAGTCAAGGAGACGCAACTTTACGTAAATTCGATTGATTGCAACCGAATATAAAACAGAATAAAATCGCCATTAGAACCGCCATACGAAGGTCGCTTCTCGTTAAAGAACCAAAAAGATAAGTTTTTCACCTCAACAAGAACGTCAAATACCAGGCCATATCGAAAGATCGGTTGAAACCAGCTTCAAAGCTGTCTTTGGATTCCTCACAGCTTCATCTTGACAAAAGAAGTTCATCTTCACGGACATCAATCGAGACCAGAGACTGTGTGTCTCGTTCTAGAAGGACTATACGTTTCCCACTAAGTACATGTTTTCAATGTGTCCTGCAAACTGGAGGGGGAGGTCCTGTTTGGAGTCGCGATCCCCATGTTTACCAGGGGTAGTAAACCCCATGGGAAAAGAATATATCACTAGAGTACCTCGGGTTTGTGAAGCCCGTTCACACCTGAAAAAGATGTGCCCCCGACAAGTCAAGAGTCAAGGAGACGCAACTTTACGTAAATTCGATTGATTGCAACCGAATATAAAACAGAATAAAATCGCCATTAGAACCGCCATACGAAGGTCGCTTCTCGTTAAAGAACCAAAAAGATAAGTTTTTCACCGCAACAAGAACGTCAAAAACCAGGCCATATCCAAAGATCGGTTGAAACCAGCTTCAAAGCTGTCTTCGGATTCCTCACAGCTTCATCTTGACAAAAGAAGTTCATCTTCACGGACATCAATCGAGACCAGAGACTGTGTGCCTCGTTCTAGAAGGACTATACGTTTCCCACTGAGTACATGTTTTCAATGTGTCCTGCAAACTGGAGGGGGAGGTCCTGTTTGGAGTCGCGATCCCCATGTTTACCAGGGGTAGTAAACCCCATGGGAAAAGAATATATCACTAGAGTACCTCGGGTTTGTGAAGCCCGTTCACACCTGAAAAAGATGTGCCCCCGACAAGTCAAGAGTCAAGGAGACGCAACTTTACGTAAATTCGATTGATTGCAACCGAATATAAAACAGAATAAAATCGCCATTAGAACCGCCATACGAAGGTCGCTTCTCGTTAAAGAACCAAAAAGATAAGTTTTTCACCTCAACAAGAACGTCAAATACCAGGCCATATCCAAAGATCGGTTGAAACCAGCTTCAAAGCTGTCTTTGGATTCCTCACAGCTTCATCTTGACAAAAGAAGTTCATCTTCACGGACATCAATCGAGACCAGAGACTGTGTGCCTCGTTCTAGAAGGACTATACGTTTCCCACTAAGTACATGTTTTCAATGTGTCCTGCAAACTGGAGGGGGAGGTCCTGTTTGGAGTCGCGATCCCCATGTTTACCAGGGGTAGTAAACCCCATGGGAAAAGAATATATCACTAGAGTACTTCGGGTTTGTGAAGGCCGTTCACACCTGAAAAAGATGTGCCCCCGACAAGTCAAGAGTCAAGGAGACGCAACTTTACGTAAATTCGATTGATTGCAACCGAATATAAAACAGAATAAAATCGCCATTAGAACCGCCATACGAAGGTCGCTTCTCGTTAAAGAACCAAAAAGATAAGTTTTTCACCTCAACAAGAACGTCAAATACCAGGCCATATCCAAAGATCGGTTGAAACCAGCTTCAAAGCTGTCTTCGGATTCCTCACAGCTTCATCTTGACAAAAGAAGTTCATCTTCACGGACATCAATCGAGACCAGAGACTGTGTGCCTCGTTCTAGAAGGACTATACGTTTCCCACTAAGTACATGTTTTCAATGTGTCCTGCAAACTGGAGGGGGAGGTCCTGTTTGGAGTCGCGATCCCCATGTTTACCAGGGGTAGTAAACCCCATGGGAAAAGAATATATCACTAGAGTACCTCGGGTTTGTGAAGCCCGTTCACACCTGAAAAAGATGTGCCCCCGACAAGTCAAGAGTCAAGGAGACGCAACTTTACGTAAATTCGATTGATTGCAACCGAATATAAAACAGAATAAAATCGCCATTAGAACCGCCATACGAAGGTCGCTTCTCGTTAAAGAACCAAAAAGATAAGTTTTTCACCTCAACAAGAACATCAAATACCAGGCCATATCCAAAGATCGGTTGAAACTAGCTTCAAAGCTGTCTTTGGATTCCTCACAGCTTCATCTTGACAAAAGAAGTTCTTCTTCACGGACATCAATCGAGACCAGATACTGTGTGCCTCGTTCTAGAAGGACTATACGTTTCCCACTGAGTACATGTTTTCAATGTGTCCTGCAATCTGGAGAGGGAGGTACTGTTTGGAGTCGCGATCCCCATGTTTACCAGGGGTGGTAAACCCCTTGGGAAAAGAATATATCACTAGAGTACCTCGGGTTTGTGAAGCCCGTTCACACCTGAAAAACATGTGCCCCCGACAAGTCAAGAGTCAAGGAGACGCAACTTTACGTAAATTCGATTGATTGCAACCGAATATAAAACAGAATAAAATCGCCATTAGAACCGCCATACGAAGGTCGCTTCTCGTTAAGGAACCAAAAAGATAAGTTTTTCACCTCAACAAGAACGTCAAATACCAGGCCATATCCAAAGATCGGTTGAAACCAGATTCAAAGCTGTCTTCGGATTCCTCACAGCTTCATCCTGACAAAAGAAGTTCATCTTCACGGACATCAATCGAGACCAGAGACTGTGTGCCTCGTTCTAGAAGGACTATACGTTTCCCACTAAGTACATGTTTTCAATGTGTCCTGCAAACTGGAGGGGGAGGTCCTGTTTGGAGTCGCGAACCCCATGTTTACCAGGGGTAGTAAACCCCATGGGAAAAGAATATATCACTAGAGTACCTCGGGTTTGTGAAGCCCGTTCACACCTGAAAAAGATATGCCTCCGACAAGTCAAGAGTCAAGGAGACGCAACTTTACGTAAATTCGATTGATTGCAACCGAATATAAAACAGAATAAAATCGCCATTAGAACCGCCATACAAAGGTCGCTTCTAGTTAAAGAACCAAAAAGATAACTTTTTCACCTCAACAAGAACGTCAAATACCAGGCCATATCCAAAGATCGGTTGAAACCAGATTCAAAGCTGTCTTCGGATTCCTCACAGCTTCATCCTGACAAAAGAAGTTCATCTTCACGGACATCAATCGAGACCAGAGACTGTGTGCCTCGTTCTAGAAGGACTATACGTTTCCCACTAAGTACATGTTTTCAATGTGTCCTGCAAACTGGAGGGGGAGGTCCTGTTTGGAGTCGCGACCCCCATGTTTACCAGGGGTAGTAAACCCCATGGGAAAAGAATTTATCACTAGAGTACCTCGGGTTTGTGAAGCCCGTTCACACCTGAAAAAGATGTGCCCCCGACAAGTCAAGAGTCAAGGAGACGCAACTTTACGTAAATTCGATTGATTGCAACCGAATATAAAACAGAATAAAATCGCCATTAGAACCGCCATACGAAGGTCGCTTCTCGTTAAAGAACCAAAAAGATAAGTTTTTCACCTCAACAAGAACATCAAATACCAGGCCATATCCAAAGATCGGTTGAAACCAGCTTCAAAGCTGTCTTTGGATTCCTCACAGCTTCATCTTGACAAAAGAAGTTCTTCTTCACGGACATCAATCGAGACCAGAGACTGTGTGCCTCGTTCTAGAAGGACTATACTTTTCCCACTAAGTACATGTTTTCAATGTGTCCTGCAAACTGGATGGGGAGGTCCTGTTTGGAGTCGCGATCCCCATGTTTACCAGGGGTAGTAAACCCCATGGGAAAAGAATATATCACTAGAGTACCTCGGGTTTGTGAAGCCCGTTCACACCTGAAAAAGATATGCCCCCGACAAGTCAAGAGTCAAGGAGACGCAACTTTACGTAAATTCGATTGATTGCAACCGAATATAAAACAGAATAAAATCGCCATTAGAACCGCCATACGAAGGTCGCTTCTCGTTAAAGAACCAAAAAGATAAGTTTTTCACCTCAACAAGAACGTCAAAAACCAGGCCATATCCAAAGATCGGTTGAAACCAGCTTCAAAGCTGTCTTCGGATTCCTCACAGCTTCATCTTGACAAAAGAAGTTCATCTTCACGGACATCAATCGAGACCAGAGACTGTGTGCCTCGTTCTAGAAGGACTATACGTTTCCCACTAAGTACATGTTTTCAATGTGTCCTGCAAACTGGAGGGGGAGGTCCTGTTTGGAGTCGCGATCCCCATGTTTACCAGGGGTAGTAAACCCCATGGGAAAAAAATATATCACTAGAGTACCTCGGGTTTGTGAAGCCCGTTCACACCTGAAAAAGATATGCCCCCGACAAGTCAAGAGTCAAGGAGACGCAACTTTACGTAAATTCGATTGATTGCAACCGAATATAAAAAAGAATAAAATCGCCATTAGAACCGCCATACAAAGGTCGCTTCTCGTTAAAGAACCAAAAAGATAAGTTTTTCACCTCAACAAGAACATCAAATACCAGGCCATATCCAAAGATCGGTTGAAACCAGCTTCAAAGCTGTCTTTGGATTCCTCACAGCTTCATCTTGACAAAAGAAGTACTTCTTCACGGACATCAATCGAGACCAGAGACTGTGTGCCTCGTTCTAGAAGGACTATACTTTTCCCACTAAGTACATGTTTTCAATGTGTCCTGCAAACTGGAGGGGGAGGTCCTGTTTGGAGTCGCGATCCCCATGTTTACCAGGGGTAGTAAACCCCATGGGAAAAGAATATATCACTAGAGTACCTCGGGTTTGTGAAGCCCGTTCACACCTGAAAAAGATATGCCCCCGACAAGTCAAGAGTCAAGGAGACGCAACTTTACGTAAATTCGATTGATTGCAACCGAATATAAAACAGAATAAAATCGCCATTAGAACCGCCATACAAAGGTCGCTTCTCGTTAAAGAACCAAAAAGATAAGTTTTTCACCTCAACAAGAACGTCAAATACCAGGCCATATCGAAAGATCGGTTGAAACCAGCTTCAAAGCTGTCTTCGGATTCCTCACAGCTTCATCTTGACAAAAGAAGTTCATCTTCACGGACATCAATCGAGACCAGAGACTGTGTGCCTCGTTCTAGAAGGACTATACGTTTCCCACTAAGTACATGTTTTTAATGTGTCCTGCAAACTGGAGGGGGAGGTCCTGTTTGGAGTCGCGATCCCCATGTTTACCAGGGGTAGTAAACCCCATGGGAAAAGAATATATCACTAGAGTACCTCGGGTTTGTCAAGCCCGTTCACACCTGAAAAAGATGTGCCCCCGACAAGTCAAGAGTCAAGGAGACGCAACTTTACGTAAATTCGATTGATTGCAACCGAATATAAAACAGAATAAAATCGCCATTAGAACCGCCATACGAAGGTCGCTTCTCGTTAAAGAACCAAAAAGATAAGTTTTTCACCTCAACAAGAACATCAAATACCAGGCCATATCCAAAGATCGGTTGAAACCAGCTTCAAAGCTGTCTTTGGATTCCTCACAGCTTCATCTTGACAAAAGAAGTTCTTCTTCACGGACATCAATCGAGACCAGATACTGTGTGCCTCGTTCTAGAAGGACTATACGTTTCCCACTGAGTACATGTTTTCAATGTGTCCTGCAATCTGGAGAGGGAGGTACTGTTTGGAGTCGCGATCCCCATGTTTACCAGGGGTAGTAAACCCCATGGGAAAAGAATATATCACTAGAGTACCTCGGGTTTGTGAAGCCCGTTCACACCTGAAAAACATGTGCCCCCGACAAGTCAAGAGTCAAGGAGACGCAACTTTACGTAAATTCGATTGATTGCAACCGAATATAAAACAGAATAAAATCGCCATTAGAACCGCCATACGAAGGTCGCTTCTCGTTAAGGAACCAAAAAGATAAGTTTTTCACCTCAACAAGAACGTCAAATACCAGGCCATATCCAAAGATCGGTTGAAACCAGATTCAAAGCTGTCTTCGGATTCCTCACAGCTTCATCCTGACAAAAGAAGTTCATCTTCACGGACATCAATCGAGACCAGAGACTGTGTGCCTCGTTCTAGAAGGACTATACGTTTCCCACTAAGTACATGTTTTCAATGTGTCCTGCAAACTGGAGGGGGAGGTCCTGTTTGGAGTCGCGAACCCCATGTTTACCAGGGGTAGTAAACCCCATGGGAAAAGAATATATCACTAGAGTACCTCGGGTTTGTGAAGCCCGTTCACACCTGAAAAAGATGTGCCCCCGACAAGTCAAGAGTCAAGGAGACGCAACTTTACGTAAATTCGATTGATTGCAACCGAATATAAAACAGAATAAAATCGCCATTAGAACCGCCATACGAAGGTCGCTTCTCGTTAAAGAACCAAAAAGATAAGTTTTTCACCTCAACAAGAACGTCAAATACCAGGCCATATCCAAAGATCGGTTGAAACCAGCTTCAAAGCTGTCTTTGGATTCCTCACAGCTTCATCTTGACAAAAGAAGTTCATCTTCACGGACATCAATCGAGACCAGAGACTGTGTGCCTCGTTCTAGAAGGACTATACGTTTCCCACTAAGTACATGTTTTCAATGTGTCCTGCAAACTGGAGGGGGAGGTCCTGTTTGGAGTCGCGATCCCCATGTTTACCAGGGGTAGTAAACCCCATGGGAAAAGAATATATCACTAGAGTACTTCGGGTTTGTGAAGGCCGTTCACACCTGAAAAAGATGTGCCCCCGACAAGTCAAGAGTCAAGGAGACGCAACTTTACGTAAATTCGATTGATTGCAACCGAATATAAAACAGAATAAAATCGCCATTAGAACCGCCATACGAAGGTCGCTTCTCGTTAAAGAACCAAAAAGATAAGTTTTTCACCTCAACAAGAACGTCAAATACCAGGCCATATCCAAAGATCGGTTGAAACCAGCTTCAAAGCTGTCTTCGGATTCCTCACAGCTTCATCTTGACAAAAGAAGTTCATCTTCACGGACATCAATCGAGACCAGAGACTGTGTGCCTCGTTCTAGAAGGACTATACGTTTCCCACTAAGTACATGTTTTCAATGTGTCCTGCAAACTGGAGGGGGAGGTCCTGTTTGGAGTCGCGATCCCCATGTTTACCAGGGGTAGTAAACCCCATGGGAAAAGAATATATCACTAGAGTACCTCGGGTTTGTGAAGCCCGTTCACACCTGAAAAAGATGTGCCCCCGACAAGTCAAGAGTCAAGGAGACGCAACTTTACGTAAATTCGATTGATTGCAACCGAATATAAAACAGAATAAAATCGCCATTAGAACCGCCATACGAAGGTCGCTTCTCGTTAAAGAACCAAAAAGATAAGTTTTTCACCTCAACAAGAACATCAAATACCAGGCCATATCCAAAGATCGGTTGAAACCAGCTTCAAAGCTGTCTTTGGATTCCTCACAGCTTCATCTTGACAAAAGAAGTTCTTCTTCACGGACATCAATCGAGACCAGATACTGTGTGCCTCGTTCTAGAAGGACTATACGTTTCCCACTGAGTACATGTTTTCAATGTGTCCTGCAATCTGGAGAGGGAGGTACTGTTTGGAGTCGCGATCCCCATGTTTACCAGGGGTAGTAAACCCCTTGGGAAAAGAATATATCACTAGAGTACCTCGGGTTTGTGAAGCCCGTTCACACCTGAAAAACATGTGCCCCCGACAAGTCAAGAGTCAAGGAGACGCAACTTTACGTAAATTCGATTGATTGCAACCGAATATAAAACAGAATAAAATCGCCATTAGAACCGCCATACGAAGGTCGCTTCTCGTTAAGGAACCAAAAAGATAAGTTTTTCACCTCAACAAGAACGTCAAATACCAGGCCATATCCAAAGATCGGTTGAAACCAGATTCAAAGCTGTCTTCGGATTCCTCACAGCTTCATCCTGACAAAAGAAGTTCATCTTCACGGACATCAATCGAGACCAGAGACTGTGTGCCTCGTTCTAGAAGGACTATACGTTTCCCACTAAGTACATGTTTTCAATGTGTCCTGCAAACTGGAGGGGGAGGTCCTGTTTGGAGTCGCGAACCCCATGTTTACCAGGGGTAGTAAACCCCATGGGAAAAGAATATATCACTAGAGTACCTCGGGTTTGTGAAGCCCGTTCACACCTGAAAAAGATATGCCTCCGACAAGTCAAGAGTCAAGGAGACGCAACTTTACGTAAATTCGATTGATTGCAACCGAATATAAAACAGAATAAAATCGCCATTAGAACCGCCATACAAAGGTCGCTTCTAGTTAAAGAACCAAAAAGATAACTTTTTCACCTCAACAAGAACGTCAAATACCAGGCCATATCCAAAGATCGGTTGAAACCAGATTCAAAGCTGTCTTCGGATTCCTCACAGCTTCATCCTGACAAAAGAAGTTCATCTTCACGGACATCAATCGAGACCAGAGACTGTGTGCCTCGTTCTAGAAGGACTATACGTTTCCCACTAAGTACATGTTTTCAATGTGTCCTGCAAACTGGAGGGGGAGGTCCTGTTTGGAGTCGCGACCCCCATGTTTACCAGGGGTAGTAAACCCCATGGGAAAAGAATTTATCACTAGAGTACCTCGGGTTTGTGAAGCCCGTTCACACCTGAAAAAGATGTGCCCCCGACAAGTCAAGAGTCAAGGAGACGCAACTTTACGTAAATTCGATTGATTGCAACCGAATATAAAACAGAATAAAATCGCCATTAGAACCGCCATACGAAGGTCGCTTCTCGTTAAAGAACCAAAAAGATAAGTTTTTCACCTCAACAAGAACATCAAATACCAGGCCATATCCAAAGATCGGTTGAAACCAGCTTCAAAGCTGTCTTTGGATTCCTCACAGCTTCATCTTGACAAAAGAAGTTCTTCTTCATGGACATCAATCGAGACCAGAGACTGTGTGCCTCGTTCTAGAAGGACTATACTTTTCCCACTAAGTACATGTTTTCAATGTGTCCTGCAAACTGGATGGGGAGGTCCTGTTTGGAGTCGCGATCCCCATGTTTACCAGGGGTAGTAAACCCCATGGGAAAAGAATATATCACTAGAGTACCTCGGGTTTGTGAAGCCCGTTCACACCTGAAAAAGATATGCCCCCGACAAGTCAAGAGTCAAGGAGACGCAACTTTACGTAAATTCGATTGATTGCAACCGAATATAAAACAGAATAAAATCGCCATTAGAACCGCCATACGAAGGTCGCTTCTCGTTAAAGAACCAAAAAGATAAGTTTTTCACCTCAACAAGAACGTCAAAAACCAGGCCATATCCAAAGATCGGTTGAAACCAGCTTCAAAGCTGTCTTCGGATTCCTCACAGCTTCATCTTGACAAAAGAAGTTCATCTTCACGGACATCAATCGAGACCAGAGACTGTGTGCCTCGTTCTAGAAGGACTATACGTTTCCCACTAAGTACATGTTTTCAATGTGTCCTGCAAACTGGAGGGGGAGGTCCTGTTTGGAGTCGCGATCCCCATGTTTACCAGGGGTAGTAAACCCCATGGGAAAAGAATATATCACTAGAGTACCACGGGTTTGTGAAGCCCGTTCACACCTGAAAAAGATATGCCCCCGACAAGTCAAGAGTCAAGGAGACGCAACTTTACGTAAATTCGATTGATTGCAACCGAATATAAAAAAGAATAAAATCGCCATTAGAACCGCCATACAAAGGTCGCTTCTCGTTAAAGAACCAAAAAGATAAGTTTTTCACCTCAACAAGAACATCAAATACCAGGCCATATCCAAAGATCGGTTGAAACCAGCTTCAAATCTGTCTTTGGATTCCTCACAGCTTCATCTTGACAAAAGAAGTACTTCTTCACGGACATCAATCGAGACCAGAGACTGTGTGCCTCGTTCTAGAAGGACTATACTTTTCCCACTAAGTACATGTTTTCAATGTGTCCTGCAAACTGGAGGGGGAGGTCCTGTTTGGAGTCGCGATCCCCATGTTTACCAGGGGTAGTAAACCCCATGGGAAAAGAATATATCACTAGAGTACCTCGGGTTTGTGAAGCCCGTTCACACCTGAAAAAGATATGCCCCCGACAAGTCAAGAGTCAAGGAGACGCAACTTTACGTAAATTCGATTGATTGCAACCGAATATAAAACAGAATAAAATCGCCATTAGAACCGCCATACAAAGGTCGCTTCTCGTTAAAGAACCAAAAAGATAAGTTTTTCACCTCAACAAGAACGTCAAATACCAGGCCATATCGAAAGATCGGTTGAAACCAGCTTCAAAGCTGTCTTCGGATTCCTCACAGCTTCATCTTGACAAAAGAAGTTCATCTTCACGGACATCAATCGAGACCAGAGACTGTGTGCCTCGTTCTAGAAGGACTATACGTTTCCCACTAAGTACATGTTTTCAATGTGTCCTGCAAACTGGAGGGGGAGGTCCTGTTTGGAGTCGCGATCCCCATGTTTACCAGGGGTAGTAAACCCCATGGGAAAAGAATATATCACTAGAGTACCTCGGGTTTGTCAAGCCCGTTCACACCTGAAAAAGATGTGCCCCCGACAAGTCAAGAGTCAAGGAGACGCAACTTTACGTAAATTCGATTGATTGCAACCGAATATAAAACAGAATAAAATCGCCATTAGAACCGCCATACGAAGGTCGCTTCTCGTTAAAGAACCAAAAAGATAAGTTTTTCACCTCAACAAGAACATCAAATACCAGGCCATATCCAAAGATCGGTTGAAACCAGCTTCAAAGCTGTCTTTGGATTCCTCACAGCTTCATCTTGACAAAAGAAGTTCTTCTTCACGGACATCAATCGAGACCAGATACTGTGTGCCTCGTTCTAGAAGGACTATACGTTTCCCACTGAGTACATGTTTTCAATGTGTCCTGCAATCTGGAGAGGGAGGTACTGTTTGGAGTCGCGATCCCCATGTTTACCAGGGGTAGTAAACCCCATGGGAAAAGAATATATCACTAGAGTACCTCGGGTTTGTGAAGCCCGTTCACACCTGAAAAAGATATGCCTCCGACAAGTCAAGAGTCAAGGAGACGCAACTTTACGTAAATTCGATTGATTGCAACCGAATATAAAACAGAATAAAATCGCCATTAGAACCGCCATACAAAGGTCGCTTCTAGTTAAAGAACCAAAAAGATAACTTTTTCACCTCAACAAGAACGTCAAATACCAGGCCATATCCAAAGATCGGTTGAAACCAGATTCAAAGCTGTCTTCGGATTCCTCACAGCTTCATCCTGACAAAAGAAGTTCATCTTCACGGACATCAATCGAGACCAGAGACTGTGTGCCTCGTTCTAGAAGGACTATACGTTTCCCACTAAGTACATGTTTTCAATGTGTCCTGCAAACTGGAGGGGGAGGTCCTGTTTGGAGTCGCGACCCCCATGTTTACCAGGGGTAGTAAACCCCATGGGAAAAGAATTTATCACTAGAGTACCTCGGGTTTGTGAAGCCCGTTCACACCTGAAAAAGATGTGCCCCCGACAAGTCAAGAGTCAAGGAGACGCAACTTTACGTAAATTCGATTGATTGCAACCGAATATAAAACAGAATAAAATCGCCATTAGAACCGCCATACAAAGGTCGCTTCTAGTTAAAGAACCAAAAAGATAACTTTTTCACCTCAACAAGAACGTCAAATACCAGGCCATATCCAAAGATCGGTTGAAACCAGATTCAAAGCTGTCTTCGGATTCCTCACAGCTTCATCCTGACAAAAGAAGTTCATCTTCACGGACATCAATCGAGACCAGAGACTGTGTGCCTCGTTCTAGAAGGACTATACGTTTCCCACTAAGTACATGTTTTCAATGTGTCCTGCAAACTGGAGGGGGAGGTCCTGTTTGGAGTCGCGACCCCCATGTTTACCAGGGGTAGTAAACCCCATGGGAAAAGAATTTATCACTAGAGTACCTCGGGTTTGTGAAGCCCGTTCACACCTGAAAAAGATGTGCCCCCGACAAGTCAAGAGTCAAGGAGACGCAACTTTACGTAAATTCGATTGATTGCAACCGAATATAAAACAGAATAAAATCGCCATTAGAACCGCCATACGAAGGTCGCTTCTCGTTAAAGAACCAAAAAGATAAGTTTTTCACCTCAACAAGAACATCAAATACCAGGCCATATCCAAAGATCGGTTGAAACCAGCTTCAAAGCTGTCTTTGGATTCCTCACAGCTTCATCTTGACAAAAGAAGTTCTTCTTCACGGACATCAATCGAGACCAGAGACTGTGTGCCTCGTTCTAGAAGGACTATACTTTTCCCACTAAGTACATGTTTTCAATGTGTCCTGCAAACTGGATGGGGAGGTCCTGTTTGGAGTCGCGATCCCCATGTTTACCAGGGGTAGTAAACCCCATGGGAAAAGAATATATCACTAGAGTACCTCGGGTTTGTGAAGCCCGTTCACACCTGAAAAAGATATGCCCCCGACAAGTCAAGAGTCAAGGAGACGCAACTTTACGTAAATTCGATTGATTGCAACCGAATATAAAACAGAATAAAATCGCCATTAGAACCGCCATACGAAGGTCGCTTCTCGTTAAAGAACCAAAAAGATAAGTTTTTCACCTCAACAAGAACGTCAAAAACCAGGCCATATCCAAAGATCGGTTGAAACCAGCTTCAAAGCTGTCTTCGGATTCCTCACAGCTTCATCTTGACAAAAGAAGTTCATCTTCACGGACATCAATCGAGACCAGAGACTGTGTGCCTCGTTCTAGAAGGACTATACGTTTCCCACTAAGTACATGTTTTCAATGTGTCCTGCAAACTGGAGGGGGAGGTCCTGTTTGGAGTCGCGATCCCCATGTTTACCAGGGGTAGTAAACCCCATGGGAAAAGAATATATCACTAGAGTACCTCGGGTTTGTGAAGCCCGTTCACACCTGAAAAAGATATGCCCCCGACAAGTCAAGTGTCAAGGAGACGCAACTTTACGTAAATTCGATTGATTGCAACCGAATATAAAAAAGAATAAAATCGCCATTAGAACCGCCATACAAAGGTCGCTTCTCGTTAAAGAACCAAAAAGATAAGTTTTTCACCTCAACAAGAACATCAAATACCAGGCCATATCCAAAGATCGGTTGAAACCAGCTTCAAAGCTGTCTTTGGATTCCTCACAGCTTCATCTTGACAAAAGAAGTACTTCTTCACGGACATCAATCGAGACCAGAGACTGTGTGCCTCGTTCTAGAAGGACTATACTTTTCCCACTAAGTACATGTTTTCAATGTGTCCTGCAAACTGGAGGGGGAGGTCCTGTTTGGAGTCGCGATCCCCATGTTTACCAGGGGTAGTAAACCCCATGGGAAAAGAATATATCACTAGAGTACCTCGGGTTTGTGAAGCCCGTTCACACCTGAAAAAGATATGCCCCCGACAAGTCAAGAGTCAAGGAGACGCAACTTTACGTAAATTCGATTGATTGCAACCGAATATAAAACAGAATAAAATCGCCATTAGAACCGCCATACAAAGGTCGCTTCTCGTTAAAGAACCAAAAAGATAAGTTTTTCACCTCAACAAGAACGTCAAATACCAGGCCATATCGAAAGATCGGTTGAAACCAGCTTCAAAGCTGTCTTCGGATTCCTCACAGCTTCATCTTGACAAAAGAAGTTCATCTTCACGGACATCAATCGAGACCAGAGACTGTGTGCCTCGTTCTAGAAGGACTATACGTTTCCCACTAAGTACATGTTTTCAATGTGTCCTGCAAACTGGAGGGGGAGGTGCTGTTTGGAGTCGCGATCCCCATGTTTACCAGGGGTAGTAAACCCCATGGGAAAAGAATATATCACTAGAGTACCTCGGGTTTGTCAAGCCCGTTCACACCTGAAAAAGATGTGCCCCCGACAAGTCAAGAGTCAAGGAGACGCAACTTTACGTAAATTCGATTGATTGCAACCGAATATAAAACAGAATAAAATCGCCATTAGAACCGCCATACGAAGGTCGCTTCTCGTTAAAGAACCAAAAAGATAAGTTTTTCACCTCAACAAGAACATCAAATACCAGGCCATATCCAAAGATCGGTTGAAACCAGCTTCAAAGCTGTCTTTGGATTCCTCACAGCTTCATCTTGACAAAAGAAGTTCTTCTTCACGGACATCAATCGAGACCAGATACTGTGTGCCTCGTTCTAGAAGGACTATACGTTTCCCACTGAGTACATGTTTTCAATGTGTCCTGCAATCTGGAGAGGGAGGTACTGTTTGGAGTCGCGATCCCCATGTTTACCAGGGGTAGTAAACCCCATGGGAAAAGAATATATCACTAGAGTACCTCGGGTTTGTGAAGCCCGTTCACACCTGAAAAACATGTGCCCCCGACAAGTCAAGAGTCAAGGAGACGCAACTTTACGTAAATTCGATTGATTGCAACCGAATATAAAACAGAATAAAATCGCCATTAGAACCGCCATACGAAGGTCGCTTCTCGTTAAGGAACCAAAAAGATAAGTTTTTCACCTCAACAAGAACGTCAAATACCAGGCCATATCCAAAGATCGGTTGAAACCAGATTCAAAGCTGTCTTCGGATTCCTCACAGCTTCATCCTGACAAAAGAAGTTCATCTTCACGGACATCAATCGAGACCAGAGACTGTGTGCCTCGTTCTAGAAGGACTATACGTTTCCCACTAAGTACATGTTTTCAATGTGTCCTGCAAACTGGAGGGGGAGGTCCTGTTTGGAGTCGCGAACCCCATGTTTACCAGGGGTAGTAAACCCCATGGGAAAAGAATATATCACTAGAGTACCTCGGGTTTGTGAAGCCCGTTCACACCTGAAAAAGATGTGCCCCCGACAAGTCAAGAGTCAAGGAGACGCAACTTTACGTAAATTCGATTGATTGCAACCGAATATAAAACAGAATAAAATCGCCATTAGAACCGCCATACGAAGGTCGCTTCTCGTTAAAGAACCAAAAAGATAAGTTTTTCACCTCAACAAGAACGTCAAATACCAGGCCATATCCAAAGATCGGTTGAAACCAGCTTCAAAGCTGTCTTTGGATTCCTCACAGCTTCATCTTGACAAAAGAAGTTCATCTTCACGGACATCAATCGAGACCAGAGACTGTGTGCCTCGTTCTAGAAGGACTATACGTTTCCCACTAAGTACATGTTTTCAATGTGTCCTGCAAACTGGAGGGGGAGGTCCTGTTTGGAGTCGCGATCCCCATGTTTACCAGGGGTAGTAAACCCCATGGGAAAAGAATATATCACTAGAGTACTTCGGGTTTGTGAAGGCCGTTCACACCTGAAAAAGATGTGCCCCCGACAAGTCAAGAGTCAAGGAGACGCAACTTTACGTAAATTCGATTGATTGCAACCGAATATAAAACAGAATAAAATCGCCATTAGAACCGCCATACGAAGGTCGCTTCTCGTTAAAGAACCAAAAAGATAAGTTTTTCACCTCAACAAGAACGTCAAATACCAGGCCATATCCAAAGATCGGTTGAAACCAGCTTCAAAGCTGTCTTCGGATTCCTCACAGCTTCATCTTGACAAAAGAAGTTCATCTTCACGGACATCAATCGAGACCAGAGACTGTGTGCCTCGTTCTAGAAGGACTATACGTTTCCCACTAAGTACATGTTTTCAATGTGTCCTGCAAACTGGAGAGGGAGGTCCTGTTTGGAGTCGCGATCCCCATGTTTACCAGGGGTAGTAAACCCCATGGGAAAAGAATATATCACTAGAGTACCTCGGGTTTGTGAAGCCCGTTCACACCTGAAAAAGATGTGCCCCCGACAAGTCAAGAGTCAAGGAGACGCAACTTTACGTAAATTCGATTGATTGCAACCGAATATAAAACAGAATAAAATCGCCATTAGAACCGCCATACGAAGGTCGCTTCTCGTTAAAGAACCAAAAAGATAAGTTTTTCACCTCAACAAGAACATCAAATACCAGGCCATATCCAAAGATCGGTTGAAACCAGCTTCAAAGCTGTCTTTGGATTCCTCACAGCTTCATCTTGACAAAAGAAGTTCTTCTTCACGGACATCAATCGAGACCAGATACTGTGTGCCTCGTTCTAGAAGGACTATACGTTTCCCACTGAGTACATGTTTTCAATGTGTCCTGCAATCTGGAGAGGGAGGTACTGTTTGGAGTCGCGATCCCCATGTTTACCAGGGGTAGTAAACCCATTGGGAAAAGAATATATCACTAGAGTACCTCGGGTTTGTGAAGCCCGTTCACACCTGAAAAACATGTGCCCCCGACAAGTCAAGAGTCAAGGAGACGCAACTTTACGTAAATTCGATTGATTGCAACCGAATATAAAACAGAATAAAATCGCCATTAGAACCGCCATACGAAGGTCGCTTCTCGTTAAGGAACCAAAAAGATAAGTTTTTCACCTCAACAAGAACGTCAAATACCAGGCCATATCCAAAGATCGGTTGAAACCAGATTCAAAGCTGTCTTCGGATTCCTCACAGCTTCATCCTGACAAAAGAAGTTCATCTTCACGGACATCAATCGAGACCAGAGACTGTGTGCCTCGTTCTAGAAGGACTATACGTTTCCCACTAAGTACATGTTTTCAATGTGTCCTGCAAACTGGAGGGGGAGGTCCTGTTTGGAGTCGCGAACCCCATGTTTACCAGGGGTAGTAAACCCCATGGGAAAAGAATATATCACTAGAGTACCTCGGGTTTGTGAAGCCCGTTCACACCTGAAAAAGATATGCCTCCGACAAGTCAAGAGTCAAGGAGACGCAACTTTACGTAAATTCGATTGATTGCAACCGAATATAAAACAGAATAAAATCGCCATTAGAACCGCCATACAAAGGTCGCTTCTAGTTAAAGAACCAAAAAGATAACTTTTTCATCTCAACAAGAACGTCAAATACCAGGCCATATCCAAAGATCGGTTGAAACCAGATTCAAAGCTGTCTTCGGATTCCTCACAGCTTCATCCTGACAAAAGAAGTTCATCTTCACGGACATCAATCGAGACCAGAGACTGTGTGCCTCGTTCTAGAAGGACTATACGTTTCCCACTAAGTACATGTTTTCAATGTGTCCTGCAAACTGGAGGGGGAGGTCCTGTTTGGAGTCGCGACCCCCATGTTTACCAGGGGTAGTAAACCCCATGGGAAAAGAATTTATCACTAGAGTACCTCGGGTTTGTGAAGCCCGTTCACACCTGAAAAAGATGTGCCCCCGACAAGTCAAGAGTCAAGGAGACGCAACTTTACGTAAATTCGATTGATTGCAACCGAATATAAAACAGAATAAAATCGCCATTAGAACCGCCATACGAAGGTCGCTTCTCGTTAAAGAAGCAAAAAGATAAGTTTTTCACCTCAACAAGAACATCAAATACCAGGCCATATCCAAAGATCGGTTGAAACCAGCTTCAAAGCTGTCTTTGGATTCCTCACAGCTTCATCTTGACAAAAGAAGTTCTTCTTCACGGACATCAATCGAGACCAGAGACTGTGTGCCTCGTTCTAGAAGGACTATACTTTTCCCACTAAGTACATGTTTTCAATGTGTCCTGCAAACTGGATGGGGAGGTCCTGTTTGGAGTCGCGATCCCCATGTTTACCAGGGGTAGTAAACCCCATGGGAAAAGAATATATCACTAGAGTACCTCGGGTTTGTGAAGCCCGTTCACACCTGAAAAAGATATGCCCCCGACAAGTCAAGAGTCAAGGAGACGCAACTTTACGTAAATTCGATTGATTGCAACCGAATATAAAACAGAATAAAATCGCCATTAGAACCGCCATACGAAGGTCGCTTCTCGTTAAAGAACCAAAAAGATAAGTTTTTCACCTCAACAAGAACGTCAAAAACCAGGCCATATCCAAAGATCGGTTGAAACCAGCTTCAAAGCTGTCTTCGGATTCCTCACAGCTTCATCTTGACAAAAGAAGTTCATCTTCACGGACATCAATCGAGACCAGAGACTGTGTGCCTCGTTCTAGAAGGACTATACGTTTCCCACTAAGTACATGTTTTCAATGTGTCCTGCAAACTGGAGGGGGAGGTCCTGTTTGGAGTCGCGATCCCCATGTTTACCAGGGGTAGTAAACCCCATGGGAAAAGAATATATCACTAGAGTACCACGGGTTTGTGAAGCCCGTTCACACCTGAAAAAGATATGCCCCCGACAAGTCAAGAGTCAAGGAGACGCAACTTTACGTAAATTCGATTGATTGCAACCGAATATAAAAAAGAATAAAATCGCCATTAGAACCGCCATACAAAGGTCGCTTCTCGTTAAAGAACCAAAAAGATAAGTTTTTCACCTCAACAAGAACATCAAATACCAGGCCATATCCAAAGATCGGTTGAAACCAGCTTCAAATCTGTCTTTGGATTCCTCACAGCTTCATCTTGACAAAAGAAGTACTTCTTCACGGACATCAATCGAGACCAGAGACTGTGTGCCTCGTTCTAGAAGGACTATACTTTTCCCACTAAGTACATGTTTTCAATGTGTCCTGCAAACTGGAGGGGGAGGTCCTGTTTGGAGTCGCGATCCCCATGTTTACCAGGGGTAGTAAACCCCATGGGAAAAGAATATATCACTAGAGTACCTCGGGTTTGTGAAGCCCGTTCACACCTGAAAAAGATATGCCCCCGACAAGTCAAGAGTCAAGGAGACGCAACTTTACGTAAATTCGATTGATTGCAACCGAATATAAAACAGAATAAAATCGCCATTAGAACCGCCATACAAAGGTCGCTTCTCGTTAAAGAACCAAAAAGATAAGTTTTTCACCTCAACAAGAACGTCAAATACCAGGCCATATCGAAAGATCGGTTGAAACCAGCTTCAAAGCTGTCTTCGGATTCCTCACAGCTTCATCTTGACAAAAGAAGTTCATCTTCACGGACATCAATCGAGACCAGAGACTGTGTGCCTCGTTCTAGAAGGACTATACGTTTCCCACTAAGTACATGTTTTCAATGTGTCCTGCAAACTGGAGGGGGAGGTCCTGTTTGGAGTCGCGATCCCCATGTTTAC
The DNA here is from genome assembly GCA_933210815.1 of Meta bourneti. Taxonomy (NCBI): domain Eukaryota; kingdom Metazoa; phylum Arthropoda; class Arachnida; order Araneae; family Tetragnathidae; genus Meta; species Meta bourneti. Next base: position 73,104,928 of record OW119926.1, on the reverse strand, counting down.
CAGGGGTAGTAAACCCCATGGGAAAAGAATATATCACTAGAGTACCTCGGGTTTGTCAAGCCCGTTCACACCTGAAAAAGATGTGCCCCCGACAAGTCAAGAGTCAAGGAGACGCAACTTTACGTAAATTCGATTGATTGCAACCGAATATAAAACAGAATAAAATCGCCATTAGAACCGCCATACGAAGGTCGCTTCTCGTTAAAGAACCAAAAAGATAAGTTTTTCACCTCAACAAGAACATCAAATACCAGGCCATATCCAAAGATCGGTTGAAACCAGCTTCAAAGCTGTCTTTGGATTCCTCACAGCTTCATCTTGACAAAAGAAGTTCTTCTTCACGGACATCAATCGAGACCAGATACTGTGTGCCTCATTCTAGAAGGACTATACGTTTCCCACTGAGTACATGTTTTCAATGTGTCCTGCAATCTGGAGAGGGAGGTACTGTTTGGAGTCGCGATCCCCATGTTTACCAGGGGTAGTAAACCCCATGGGAAAAGAATATATCACTAGAGTACCTCGGGTTTGTGAAGCCCGTTCACACCTGAAAAACATGTGCCCCCGACAAGTCAAGAGTCAAGGAGACGCAACTTTACGTAAATTCGATTGATTGCAACCGAATATAAAACAGAATAAAATCGCCATTAGAACCGCCATACGAAGGTCGCTTCTCGTTAAGGAACCAAAAAGATAAGTTTTTCACCTCAACAAGAACGTCAAATACCAGGCCATATCCAAAGATCGGTTGAAACCAGATTCAAAGCTGTCTTCGGATTCCTCACAGCTTCATCCTGACAAAAGAAGTTCATCTTCACGGACATCAATCGAGACCAGAGACTGTGTGCCTCGTTCTAGAAGGACTATACGTTTCCCACTAAGTACATGTTTTCAATGTGTCCTGCAAACTGGAGGGGGAGGTCCTGTTTGGAGTCGCGAACCCCATGTTTACCAGGGGTAGTAAATCCCATGGGAAAAGAATTTATCACTAGAGTACCTCGGGTTTGTGAAGCCCGTTCACACCTGAAAAAGATATGCCTCCGACAAGTCAAGAGTCAAGGAGACGCAACTTTACGTAAATTCGATTGATTGCAACCGAATATAAAACAGAATAAAATCGCCATTAGAACCGCCATACAAAGGTCGCTTCTAGTTAAAGAACCAAAAAGATAACTTTTTCACCTCAACAAGAACGTCAAATACCAGGCCATATCCAAAGATCGGTTGAAACCAGATTCAAAGCTGTCTTCGGATTCCTCACAGCTTCATCCTGACAAAAGAAGTTCATCTTCACGGACATCAATCGAGACCAGAGACTGTGTGCCTCGTTCTAGAAGGACTATACGTTTCCCACTAAGTACATGTTTTCAATGTGTCCTGCAAACTGGAGGGGGAGGTCCTGTTTGGAGTCGCGACCCCCATGTTTACCAGGGGTAGTAAACCCCATGGGAAAAGAATTTATCACTAGAGTACCTCGGGTTTGTGAAGCCCGTTCACACCTGAAAAAGATGTGCCCCCGACAAGTCAAGAGTCAAGGAGACGCAACTTTACGTAAATTCGATTGATTGCAACCGAATATAAAACAGAATAAAATCGCCATTAGAACCGCCATACGAAGGTCGCTTCTCGTTAAAGAACCAAAAAGATAAGTTTTTCACCTCAACAAGAACATCAAATACCAGGCCATATCCAAAGATCGGTTGAAACCAGCTTCAAAGCTGTCTTTGGATTCCTCACAGCTTCATCTTGACAAAAGAAGTTCTTCTTCACGGACATCAATCGAGACCAGAGACTGTGTGCCTCGTTCTAGAAGGACTATACTTTTCCCACTAAGTACATGTTTTCAATGTGTCCTGCAAACTGGATGGGGAGGTCCTGTTTGGAGTCGCGATCCCCATGTTTACCAGGGGTAGTAAACCCCATGGGAAAAGAATATATCACTAGAGTACCTCGGGTTTGTGAAGCCCGTTCACACCTGAAAAAGATATGCCCCCGACAAGTCAAGAGTCAAGGAGACGCAACTTTACGTAAATTCGATTGATTGCAACCGAATATAAAACAGAATAAAATCGCCATTAGAACCGCCATACGAAGGTCGCTTCTCGTTAAAGAACCAAAAAGATAAGTTTTTCACCTCAACAAGAACGTCAAAAACCAGGCCATATCCAAAGATCGGTTGAAACCAGCTTCAAAGCTGTCTTCGGATTCCTCACAGCTTCATCTTGACAAAAGAAGTTCTTCTTCACGGACATCAATCGAGACCAGATACTGTGTGCCTCGTTCTAGAAGGACTATACGTTTCCCACTGAGTACATGTTTTCAATGTGTCCTGCAATCTGGAGAGGGAGGTACTGTTTGGAGTCGCGATCCCCATGTTTACCAGGGGTAGTAAACCCCATGGGAAAAGAATATATCACTAGAGTACCTCGGGTTTGTGAAGCCCGTTCACACCTGAAAAACATGTGCCCCCGACAAGTCAAGAGTCAAGGAGACGCAACTTTACGTAAATTCGATTGATTGCAACCGAATATAAAACAGAATAAAATCGCCATTAGAACCGCCATACGAAGGTCGCTTCTCGTTAAGGAACCAAAAAGATAAGTTTTTCACCTCAACAAGAACGTCAAATACAAGGCCATATCCAAAGATCGGTTGAAACCAGATTCAAAGCTGTCTTCGGATTCCTCACAGCTTCATCCTGACAAAAGAAGTTCATCTTCACGGACATCAATCGAGACCAGAGACTGTGTGCCTCGTTCTAGAAGGACTATACGTTTCCCACTAAGTACATGTTTTCAATGTGTCCTGCAAACTGGAGGGGGAGGTCCTGTTTGGAGTCGCGAACCCCATGTTTACCAGGGGTAGTAAACCCCATGGGAAAAGAATATATCACTAGAGTACCTCGGGTTTGTGAAGCCCGTTCACACCTGAAAAAGATATGCCTCCGACAAGTCAAGAGTCAAGGAGACGCAACTTTACGTAAATTCGATTGATTGCAACCGAATATAAAACAGAATAAAATCGCCATTAGAACCGCCATACAAAGGTCGCTTCTAGTTAAAGAACCAAAAAGATAACTTTTCACCTCAACAAGAACGTCAAATACCAGGCCATATCCAAAGATCGGTTGAAACCAGATTCAAAGCTGTCTTCGGATTCCTCACAGCTTCATCCTGACAAAAGAAGTTCATCTTCACGGACATCAATCGAGACCAGAGACTGTGTGCCTCGTTCTAGAAGGACTATACGTTTCCCACTAAGTACATGTTTTCAATGTGTCCTGCAAACTGGAGGGGGAGGTCCTGTTTGGAGTCGCGACCCCCATGTTTACCAGGGGTAGTAAACCCCATGGGAAAAGAATTTATCACTAGAGTACCTCGGGTTTGTGAAGCCCGTTCACACCTGAAAAAGATGTGCCCCCGACAAGTCAAGAGTCAAGGAGACGCAACTTTACGTAAATTCGATTGATTGCAACCGAATATAAAACAGAATAAAATCGCCATTAGAACCGCCATACGAAGGTCGCTTCTCGTTAAAGAACCAAAAAGATAAGTTTTTCACCTCAACAAGAACATCAAATACCAGGCCATATCCAAAGATCGGTTGAAACCAGCTTCAAAGCTGTCTTTGGATTCCTCACAGCTTCATCTTGACAAAAGAAGTTCTTCTTCACGGACATCAATCGAGACCAGAGACTGTGTGCCTCGTTCTAGAAGGACTATACTTTTCCCACTAAGTACATGTTTTCAATGTGTCCTGCAAACTGGATGGGGAGGTCCTGTTTGGAGTCGCGATCCCCATGTTTACCAGGGGTAGTAAACCCCATGGGAAAAGAATATATCACTAGAGTACCTCGGGTTTGTGAAGCCCGTTCACACCTGAAAAAGATATGCCCCCGACAAGTCAAGAGTCAAGGAGACGCAACTTTACGTAAATTCGATTGATTGCAACCGAATATAAAACAGAATAAAATCGCCATTAGAACCGCCATACGAAGGTCGCTTCTCGTTAAAGAACCAAAAAGATAAGTTTTTCACCTCAACAAGAACGTCAAAAACCAGGCCATATCCAAAGATCGGTTGAAACCAGCTTCAAAGCTGTCTTCGGATTCCTCACAGCTTCATCTTGACAAAAGAAGTTCATCTTCACGGACATCAATCGAGACCAGAGACTGTGTGCCTCGTTCTAGAAGGACTATACGTTTCCCACTAAGTACATGTTTTCAATGTGTCCTGCAAACTGGAGGGGGAGGTCCTGTTTGGAATCGCGATCCCCATGTTTACCAGGGGTAGTAAACCCCATGGGAAAAGAATATATCACTAGAGTACCTCGGGTTTGTCAAGCCCGTTCACACCTGAAAAAGATGTGCCCCCGACAAGTCAAGAGTCAAGGAGACGCAACTTTACGTAAATTCGATTGATTGCAACCGAATATAAAACAGAATAAAATCGCCATTAGAACCGCCATACGAAGGTCGCTTCTCGTTAAAGAACCAAAAAGATCAGTTTTTCACCTCAACAAGAACATCAAATACCAGGCCATATCCAAAGATCGGTTGAAACCAGCTTCAAAGCTGTCTTTGATTTCCTCACAGCTTCATCTTGACAAAAGAAGTTCTTCTTCACGGACATCAATCGAGACCAGATACTGTGTGCCTCGTTCTAGAAGGACTATACGTTTCCCACAGAGTACATGTTTTCAATGTGTCCTGCAAACTGGAGGGGGAGGTCCTGTTTGGAGTCGCGATCCTCATGTTTACCAGGGGTAGTAAACCCCATGGGAAAAGAATATATCACTAGAGTACCTCGGGTTTGTGAAGCCCGTTCACACCTGAAAAAGATGTGCCCCCGACAAGTCAAGAGTCAAGGAGACGCAACTTTACGTAAATTCGATTGATTGCAACCGAATATAAAACAGAATAAAATCGCCATTAGAACCGCCATACGAAGGTCGCTTCTCGTTAAAGAACCAAAAAGATAAGTTTTTCACCTCAACAAGAACGTCAAATACCAGGCCATATCCAAAGATCGGTTGAAACCAGCTTCAAAGCTGTCTTTGGATTCCTCACAGCTTCATCTTGACAAAAGAAGTTCATCTTCACGGACATCAATCGAGACCAGAGACTGTGTGCCTCGTTCTAGAAGGACTATACTTTTCCCACTAAGTACATGTTTTCAATGTGTCCTGCAAACTGGAGGGGGAGGTCCTGTTTGGAGTCGCGATCCCCATGTTTACCAGGGGTAGTAAACCCCATGGGAAAAGAATATATCACTAGAGTACCTCGGGTTTGTGAAGCCCGTTCACACCTGAAAAAGATATGCCCCCGACAAGTCAAGAGTCAAGGAGACGCAACTTTACGTAAATTCGATTGATTGCAACCGAATATAAAACAGAATAAAATCGCCATTAGAAAAGCCATACAAAGGTCGCTTCTCGTTAAAGAACCAAAAAGATAAGATTTTCACCTCAACAAGAACGTCAAATACCAGGCCATATCGAAAGATCGGTTGAAACCAGCTTCAAAGCTGTCTTTGGATTCCTCACAGCTTCATCTTGACAAAAGAAGTTCATCTTCACGGACATCAATCGAGACCAGAGACTGTGTGTCTCGTTCTAGAAGGACTATACGTTTCCCACTAAGTACATGTTTTCAATGTGTCCTGCAAACTGGAGGGGGAGGTCCTGTTTGGAGTCGCGATCCCCATGTTTACCAGGGGTAGTAAACCCCATGGGAAAAGAATATATCACTAGAGTACCTCGGGTTTGTGAAGCCCGTTCACACCTGAAAAAGATGTGCCCCCGACAAGTCAAGAGTCAAGGAGACGCAACTTTACGTAAATTCGATTGATTGCAACCGAATATAAAACAGAATAAAATCGCCATTAGAACCGCCATACGAAGGTCGCTTCTCGTTAAAGAACCAAAAAGATAAGTTTTTCACCTCAACAAGAACGTCAAAAACCAGGCCATATCCAAAGATCGGTTGAAACCAGCTTCAAAGCTGTCTTCGGATTCCTCACAGCTTCATCTTGACAAAAGAAGTTCATCTTCACGGACATCAATCGAGACCAGAGACTGTGTGCCTCGTTCTAGAAGGACTATACGTTTCCCTCTAAGTACATGTTTTCAATGTGTCCTGCAAACTGGAGGGGGAGGTCCTGTTTGGAGTCGCGATCCCCATGTTTACCAGGGGTAGTAAACCCCATGGGAAAAGAATATATCACTAGAGTACCTCGGGTTTGTGAAGCCCGTTCACACCTGAAAAAGATGTGCCCCCGACAAGTCAAGAGTCAAGGAGACGCAACTTTACGTAAATTCGATTGATTGCAACCGAATATAAAACAGAATAAAATCGCCATTAGAACCGCCATACGAAGGTCGCTTCTCGTTAAAGAACCAAAAAGATGAGTTTTTCACCTCAACAAGAACATCAAATACCAGGCCATATCCAAAGATCGGTTGAAACCAGCTTCAAAGCTGTCTTTGATTTCCTCACAGCTTCATCTTGACAAAAGAAGTTCTTCTTCACGGACATCAATCGAGACCAGATACTGTGTGCCTCGTTCTAGAAGGACTATACGTTTCCCACTGAGTACATGTTTTCAATGTGTCCTGCAAACTGGAGGGGGAGGTCCTGTTTGGAGTCGCGATCCTCATGTTTACCAGGGGTAGTAAACCCCATGGGAAAAGAATATATCACTAGAGTACCTCGGGTTTGTGAAGCCCGTTCACACCTGAAAAAGATGTGCCCCCGACAAGTCAAGAGTCAAGGAGACGCAACTTTACGTAAATTCGATTGATTGCAACCGAATATAAAACAGAATAAAATCGCCATTAGAACCGCCATACGAAGGTCGCTTCTCGTTAAAGAACCAAAAAGATAAGTTTTTCACCTCAACAAGAACGTCAAATACCAGGCCATATCCAAAGATCGGTTGAAACCAGCTTCAAAGCTGTCTTTGGATTCCTCACAGCTTCATCTTGACAAAAGAAGTTCATCTTCACGGACATCAATCGAGACCAGAGACTGTGTGCCTCGTTCTAGAAGGACTATACTTTTCCCACTAAGTACATGTTTTCAATGTGTCCTGCAAACTGGAGGGGGAGGTCCTGTTTGGAGTCGCGATCCCCATGTTTACCAGGGGTAGTAAACCCCATGGGAAAAGAATATATCACTAGAGTACCTCGGGTTTGTGAAGCCCGTTCACACCTGAAAAAGATATGCCCCCGACAAGTCAAGAGTCAAGGAGACGCAACTTTACGTAAATTCGATTGATTGCAACCGAATATAAAACAGAATAAAATCGCCATTAGAACCGCCATACAAAGGTCGCTTCTCGTTAAAGAACCAAAAAGATAAGTTTTTCACCTCAACAAGAACGTCAAATACCAGGCCATATCGAAAGATCGGTTGAAACCAGCTTCAAAGCTGTCTTTGGATTCCTCACAGCTTAATCTTGACAAAAGAAGTTCATCTTCACGGACATCAATCGAGACCAGAGACTGTGTGCCTCGTTCTAGAAGGACTATACGTTTCCCACTAAGTACATGTTTTCAATGTGTCCTGCAAACTGGAGGGGGAGGTCCTGTTTGGAGTCGCGATTCCCATGTTTACCAGGGGTAGTAAACCCCATGGGAAAAGAATATATCACTAGAGTACCTCGGGTTTGTGAAGCCCGTTCACACCTGAAAAAGATGCGCCCCCAACAAGTCAAGAGTCAAGGAGACGCAACTTTACGTAAATTCGATTGATTGCAACCGAATATAAAACAGAATAAAATCGCCATTAGAACCCCATACGAAGGTCGCTTCTCGTTAAAGAACCAAAAAGATAAGTTTTTCACCTCAACAAGAACGTCAAATACCAGGCCATATCCAAAGATCGGTTGAAACCAGCTTCAAAGCTGTCTTTGGATTCCTCACAGCTTCATCTTGACAAAAGAAGTTCATCTTCACGGACATCAATCGAGACCAGAGACTGTGTGCCTCGTTCTAGAAGGACTATACGTTTCCCACTAAGTACATGTTTTCAATGTGTAGTGCAAACTGGAGGGGGAGGTCCTGTTTGGAGTCGCGACCCCCATGTTTACCAGGGGTAGTAAACCCCATGGGAAAAGAATATATCACTAGAGTACCTCGGGTTTGTGAAGCCCGTTCACACGTGAAAAAGATGTGGCCCCAACAAGTCAAGAGTCAAGGAGACGCAACTTTACGTAAATTCGATTGATTGCAACCGAATATAAAACAGAATAAAATCGCCATTAGAACCGCCATACGAAGGTCGCTTCTCGTTAAAGAACCAAAAAGATAAGTTTTTCACCTCAACAAGAACGTCAAATACCAGGCCATATCGAAAGATCGGTTGAAACCAGCTTCAAAGCTGTCTTTGGATTCCTCACAGCTTCATCTTGACAAAAGAAGTTCATCTTCACGGACATCAATCGAGACCAGAGACTGTGTGCCTCGTTCTAGAAGGACTATACGTTTCCCACTAAGTACATGTTTTCAATGTGTCCTGCAAACTGGAGGGGGAGGTCCTGTTTGGAGTCGCGATCCCCATGTTTACCAGGGGTAGTAAACCCCATGGGAAAAGAATATATCACTAGAGTACCTCGGGTTTGTGAAGCCCGTTCACACCTGAAAAAGATGTGCCCCCGACAAGTCAAGAGTCAAGGAGACGCAACTTTACGTAAATTCGATTGATTGCAACCGAATATAAAACAGAATAAAATCGCCATTAGAACCGCCATACGAAGGTCGCTTCTCGTTAAAGAACAAAAAAGATAAGTTTTTCACCTCAACAAGAACATCAAATACCAGGCCATATCCAAAGATCGGTTGAAACCAGCTTCAAAGCTGTCTTTGGATTCCTCACAGCTTCATCTTGACAAAAGAAGTTCTTCTTCACGGACATCAATCGAGACCAGATACTGTGTGCCTCGTTCTAGAAGGACTATACGTTTCCCACTGAGTACATGTTTTCAATGTGTCCTGCAAACTGGAGGGGGAGGTCCTGTTTGGAGTCGCGATCCCCATGTTTACCAGGGGTAGTAAACCCCATGGGAAAAGAATATATCACTAGAGTACCTCGGGTTTGTGAAGCCCGTTCACACCTGAAAAAGATGTGCCCCCGACAAGTCAAGAGTCAAGGAGACGCAACTTTACGTAAATTCGATTGATTGCAACCGAATATAAAACAGAATAAAATCGCCATTAGAACCGCCATACGAAGGTCGCTTCTCGTTAAAGAACCAAAAAGATAAGTTTTTCACCTCAACAAGAACGTCAAATACCAGGCCATATCCAAAGATCGGTTGAAACCAGCTTCAAAGCTGTCTTTGGATTCCTCACAGCTTCATCTTGACAAAAGAAGTTCATCTTCACGGACATCAATCGAGACCAGAGACTGTGTGCCTCGTTCTAGAAGGACTATACGTTTCCCACTAAGTACATGTTTTCAATGTGTCCTGCAAACTGGAGGGGGAGGTCCTGTTTGGAGTCGCGATCCCCATGTTTACCAGGTGTAGTAAACCCCATGGGAAAAGACTATATCACTAGAGTACCTCGGGTTTGTGAAGCCCGTTCACACCTGAAAAAGATATGCCCCCGACAAGTCAAGAGTCAAAGAGACGCAACTTTACGTAAATTCGATTGATTGCAACCGAATATAAAAAAGAATAAAATCGCCATTAGAACCGCCATACAAAGGTCGCTTCTCGTTAAAGAACCAAAAAGATAAGTTTTTCACCTCAACAAGAACATCAAATACCAGGCCATATCCAAAGATCGGTTGAAACCAGCTTCAAAGCTGTCTTTGGATTCCTCACAGCTTCATCTTGACAAAAGAAGTTCTTCTTCACGGACATCAATCGAGACCAGAGACTGTGTGCCTCGTTCTAGAAGGACTATACTTTTCCCACTAAGTACATGTTTTCAATGTGTCCTGCAAACTGGAGGGGGAGGTCCTGTTTGGAGTCGCGATCCCCATGTTTACCAGGGGTAGTAAACCCCATGGGAAAAGAATATATCACTAGAGTACCTCGGGTTTGTGAAGCCCGTTCACACCTGAAAAAGATATGCCTCCGACAAGTCAAGAGTCAAGGAGACGCAACTTTACGTAAATTCGATTGATTGCAACCGAATATAAAACAGAATAAAATCGCCATTAGAACCGCCATACAAAGGTCGCTTCTCGTTAAAGAACCAAAAAGATAAGTTTTTCACCTCAACAAGAACGTCAAATACCAGGCCATATCGAAAGATCGGTTGAAACCAGCTTCAAAGCTGTCTTTGGATTCCTCACAGCTTCATCTTGACAAAAGAAGTTCATCTTCACGGACATCAATCGAGACCAGAGACTGTGTGCCTCGTTCTAGAAGGACTATACGTTTCCCACTGAGTACATGTTTTGAATGTGTCCTGCAAACTGGAGGGGGAGGTACTGTTTGGAGTCGCGATCCCCATGTTTACCAGGGGTAGTAAACCCCATGGGAAAAGAATATATCACTAGAGTACCTCGGGTTTGTGAAGCCCGTTCACACCTGAAAAACATGTGCCCCCGACAAGTCAAGAGTCAAGGAGACGCAACTTTACGTAAATTCGATTGATTGCAACCGAATATAAAACAGAATAAAATCGCCATTAGAACCGCCATACGAAGGTCGCTTCTCGTTAAAGAACCAAAAAGATAAGTTTTTCACCTGAACAAGAACGTCAAATACCAGGCCATATCCAAAGATCGGTTGAAACCAGCTTCAAAGCTGTCTTTGGATTCCTCACAGCTTCATCTTGACAAAAGAAGTTCATCTTCACGGACATCAATCGAGACCAGAGACTGTGTGCCTCGTTCTAGAAGGACTATACGTTTCCCACTAAGTACATGTTTTCAATGTGTCCTGCAAACTGGAGGGGGAGGTCCTGTTTGGAGTCGCGATCCCCATGTTTACCAGGGGTAGTAAACCCCATGGGAAAAGAATATATCACTAGAGTACCTCGGGTTTGTGAAGCCCGTTCACACCTGAAAAAGATATGCCTCCGACAAGTCAAGAGTCAAGGAGACGCAACTTTACGTAAATTCGATTGATTGCAACCGAATATAAAACAGAATAAAATCGCCATTAGAACCGCCATACAAAGGTCGCTTCTAGTTAAAGAACCAAAAGATAACTTTTTCACCTCAACAAGAACGTCAAATACCAGGCCATATCCAAAGATCGGTTGAAACCAGCTTCAAAGCTGTCTTTGGATTCCTCACAGCTTCATCTTGACAAAAGAAGTTCTTCTTCACGGACATCAATCGAGACCAGAGACTGTGTGCCTCGTTCTAGAAGGACTATACGTTTCCCACTAAGTACATGTTTTCAATGTGTCCTGTACTCTGGAGGGGGAGGTCCTGTTTGGAGTCGCGATTCCCATGTTTACCAGGGGTAGTAAACCCCATGGGAAAAGAATATATCACTAGAGTACCTCGGGTTTGTGAAGCCCGTTCACACCTGAAAAAGGTGCGCCCCCAACAAGTCAAGAGTCAAGGTGACGCAACTTTACGTAAATTCGATTGATTGCAACCGAATATAAAACAGAATAAAATCGCCATTAGAACCCCATACGAAGGTCGCTTCTCGTTAAAGAACCAAAAAGATAAGTTTTTCACCTCAACAAGAACGTCAAATACCAGGCCATATCCAAAGATCGGTTGAAACCAGCTTCAAAGCTGTCTTTGGATTCCTCACAGCTTCATCTTGACAAAAGAAGTTCATCTTCACGGACATCAATCGAGACCAGAGACTGTGTGCCTCGTTCTAGAAGGACTATACGTTTCCCACTAAGTACATGTTTTCAATGTGTCCTGCAAACTGGAGGGGGAGGTCCTGTTTGGAGTCGCGACCCCCATGTTTACCAGGGGTAGTAAACCCCATGGGAAAAGAATATATCACTAGAGTACCTCGGGTTTGTGAAGCCCGTTCACACCTGAAAAAGATGTGCCCCCGACAAGTCAAGAGTCAAGGAGACGCAACTTTACGTAAATTCGATTGATTGCAACCGAATATAAAACAGAATAAAATCGCCATTAGAACCGCCATACGAAGGTCGCTTCTCGTTAAAGAACCAAAAAGATAAGTTTTTCACCTCAACAAGAACGTCAAATACCAGGCCATATCCAAAGATCGGTTGAAACCAGCTTCAAAGCTGTCTTTGGATTCCTCACAGCTTCATCTTGACAAAAGAAGTTCATCTTCACGGACATCAATCGAGACCAGAGACTGTGTGCCTCGTTCTAGAAGGACTATACGTTTCCCACTAAGTACATGTTTTCAATGTGTCCTGCAAACTGGAGTGGGAGGTCCTGTTTGGAGTCGCGATCCCCATGTTTACCAGGGGTAGTAAACCCCATGGGAAAAGAATATATCACTAGAGTACCTCGGGTTTGTGAAGCCCGTTCACACCTGAAAAAGATGTGCCCCCGACAAGTCAAGAGTCAAGGAGACGCAACTTTACGTAAATTCGATTGATTGCAACCGAATATAAAACAGAATAAAATCGCCATTAGAACCGCCATACGAAGGTCGCTTCTCGTTAAAGAACCAAAAAGATAAGTTTTTCACCTCAACAAGAACGTCAAATACCAGGCCATATCCAAAGATCGGTTGAAACCAGCTTCAAAGCTGTCTTTGGATTCCTCACAGCTTCATCTTGACAAAAGAAGTTCATCTTCACGGACATCAATCGAGACCAGAGACTGTGTGCCTCGTTCTAGAAGGACTATACGTTTCCCACTAAGTACATGTTTTCAATGTGTCCTGCAAACTGGAGGGGGAGGTCCTGTTTGGAGTCGCGACCCCCATGTTTACCAGGGGTAGTAAACCCCATGGGAAAAGAATTTATCACTAGAGTACCTCGGGTTTGTGAAGCCCGTTCACACCTGAAAAAGATGTGCCCCCGACAAGTCAAGAGTCAAGGAGACGCAACTTTACGTAAATTCGATTGATTGCAACCGAATATAAAACAGAATAAAATCGCCATTAGAACCGCCATACGAAGGTCGCTTCTGGTTAAAGAACCAAAAAGATAAGTTTTTCACCTCAACAAGAACATCAAATACCAGGCCATATCCAAAGATCGGTTGAAACCAGCTTCAAAGCTGTCTTTGGATTCCTCACAGCTTCATCTTGACAAAAGAAGTTCTTCTTCACGGACATCAATCGAGACCAGAGACTGTGTGCCTCGTTCTAGAAGGACTATACTTTTCCCACTAAGTACATGTTTTCAATGTGTCCTGCAAACTGGATGGGGAGGTCCTGTTTGGAGTCGCGATCCCCATGTTTACCAGGGGTAGTAAACCCCATGGGAAAAGAATATATCACTAGAGTACCTCGGGTTTGTGAAGCCCGTTCACACCTGAAAAAGATATGCCCCCGACAAGTCAAGAGTCAAGGAGACGCAACTTTACGTAAATTCGATTGATTGCAACCGAATATAAAACAGAATAAAATCGCCATTAGAACCGCCATACGAAGGTCGCTTCTCGTTAAAGAACCAAAAAGATAAGTTTTTCACCTCAACAAGAACGTCAAAAACCAGGCCATATCCAAAGATCGGTTGAAACCAGCTTCAAAGCTGTCTTCGGATTCCTCACAGCTTCATCTTGACAAAAGAAGTTCATCTTCACGGACATCAATCGAGACCAGAGACTGTGTGCCTCGTTCTAGAAGGACTATACGTTTCCCACTAAGTACATGTTTTCAATGTGTCCTGCAAACTGGAGGGGGAGGTCTTGTTTGGAGTCGCGATCCCCATGTTTACCAGGGGTAGTAAACCCCATGGGAAAAGAATATATCACTAGAGTACCTCGGGTTTGTGAAGCCCGTTCACACCTGAAAAAGATGTGCCCCCGACAAGTCAAGAGTCAAGGAGACGCAACTTTACGTAAATTCGATTGATTGCAACCGAATATAAAACAGAATAAAATCGCCATTAGAACCGCCATACGAAGGTCGCTTCTCGTTAAAGAACCAAAAAGATCAGTTTTTCACCTCAACAAGAACATCAAATACCAGGCCATATCCAAAGATCGGTTGAAACCAGCTTCAAAGCTGTCTTTGATTTCCTCACAGCTTCATCTTGACAAAAGAAGTTCTTCTTCACGGACATCAATCGAGACCAGATACTGTGTGCCTCGTTCTAGAAGGACTATACGTTTCCCACAGAGTACATGTTTTCAATGTGTCCTGCAAACTGGAGGGGGAGGTCCTGTTTGGAGTCGCGATCCTCATGTTTACCAGGGGTAGTAAACCCCATGGGAAAAGAATATATCACTAGAGTACCTCGGGTTTGTGAAGCCCGGTCACACCTGAAAAAGATGTGCCCCCGACAAGTCAAGAGTCAAGGAGACGCAACTTTACGTAAATTCGATTGATTGCAACCGAATATAAAACAGAATAAAATCGCCATTAGAACCGCCATACGAAGGTCGCTTCTCGTTAAAGAACCAAAAAGATAAGCTTTTCACCTCAACAAGAACGTCAAATACCAGGCCATATCCAAAGATCGGTTGAAACCAGCTTCAAAGCTGTCTTTGGATTCCTCACAGCTTCATCTTGACAAAAGAAGTTCATCTTCACGGACATCAATCGAGACCAGAGACTGTGTGCCTCGTTCTAGAAGGACTATACTTTTCCCACTAAGTACATGTTTTCAATGTGTCCTGCAAACTGGAGGGGGAGGTCCTGTTTGGAGTCGCGATCCCCATGTTTACCAGGGGTAGTAAACCCCATGGGAAAAGAATATATCACTAGAGTACCTCGGGTTTGTGAAGCCCGTTCACACCTGAAAAAGATATGCCCCCGACAAGTCAAGAGTCAAGGAGACGCAACTTTACGTAAATTCGATTGATTGCAACCGAATATAAAACAGAATAAAATCGCCATTAGAAAAGCCATACAAAGGTCGCTTCTCGTTAAAGAACCAAAAAGATAAGATTTTCACCTCAACAAGAACGTCAAATACCAGGCCATATCGAAAGATCGGTTGAAACCAGCTTCAAAGCTGTCTTTGGATTCCTCACAGCTTAATCTTGACAAAAGAAGTTCATCTTCACGGACATCAATCGAGACCAGAGACTGTGTGCCTCGTTCTAGAAGGACTATACGTTTCCCACTAAGTACATGTTTTCAATGTGTCCTGCAAACTGGAGGGGGAGGTCCTGTTTGGAGTCGCGATTCCCATGTTTACCAGGGGTAGTAAACCCCATGGGAAAAGAATATATCACTAGAGTACCTCGGGTTTGTGAAGCCCGTTCACACCTGAAAAAGATCTGCCCCCAACAAGTCAAGAGTCAAGGAGACGCAACTTTACGTAAATTCGATTGATTGCAACCGAATATAAAACAGAATAAAATCGCCATTAGAACCGCCATACGAAGGTCGCTTCTCGTTAAAGAACCAAAAAGATAAGTTTTTCACCTCAACAAGAACGTCAAATACCAGGCCATATCGAAAGATCGGTTGAAACCAGCTTCAAAGCTGTCTTTGGATTCCTCACAGCTTCATCTTGACAAAAGAAGTTCATCTTCACGGACATCAATCGAGACCAGAGACTGTGTGCCTCGTTCTAGAAGGACTATACGTTTCCCACTAAGTACATGTTTTCAATGTGTCCTGCAAACTGGAGGGGGAGGTCCTGTTTGGAGTCGCGATCCCCATGTTTACCAGGGGTAGTAAACCCCATGGGAAAAGAATATATCACTAGAGTACCTCGGGTTTGTGAAGCCCGTTCACACCTGAAAAAGATGTGCCCCCGACAAGTCAAGAGTCAAGGAGACGCAACTTTACGTAAATTCGATTGATTGCAACCGAATATAAAACAGAATAAAATCGCCATTAGAACCGCCATACGAAGGTCGCTTCTCGTTAAAGAACCAAAAAGATAAGTTTTTCACCTCAACAAGAACGTCAAATACCAGGCCATATCGAAAGATCGGTTGAAACCAGCTTCAAAGCTGTCTTTGGATTCCTCACAGCTTCATCTTGACAAAAGAAGTTCATCTTCACGGACATCAATCGAGACCAGAGACTGTGTGCCTCGTTCTAGAAGGACTATACTTTTCCCACTAAGTACATGTTTTCAATGTGTCCTGCAAACTGGATGGGGAGGTCCTGTTTGGAGTCGCGATCCCCATGTTTACCAGGGGTAGTAAACCCCATGGGAAAAGAATATATCACTAGAGTACCTCGGGTTTGTGAAGCCCGTTCACACCTGAAAAAGATATGCCCCCGACAAGTCAAGAGTCAAGGAGACGCAACTTTACGTAAATTCGATTGATTGCAACCGAATATAAAACAGAATAAAATCGCCATTAGAACCGCCATACGAAGGTCGCTTCTCGTTAAAGAACCAAAAAGATAAGTTTTTCACCTCAACAAGAACGTCAAAAACCAGGCCATATCCAAAGATCGGTTGAAACCAGCTTCAAAGCTGTCTTCGGATTCCTCACAGCTTCATCTTGACAAAAGAAGTTCATCTTCACGGACATCAATCGAGACCAGAGACTGTGTGCCTCGTTCTAGAAGGACTATACGTTTCCCACTAAGTACATGTTTTCAATGTGTCCTGCAAACTGGAGGGGGAGGTCCTGTTTGGAGTCGCGATCCCCATGTTTACCAGGGGTAGTAAACCCCATGGGAAAAGAATATATCACTAGAGTACCTCGGGTTTGTGAAGCCCGTTCACACCTGAAAAAGATGTGCCCCCGACAAGTCAAGAGTCAAGGAGACGCAACTTTACGTAAATTCGATTGATTGCAACCGAATATAAAACAGAATAAAATCGCCATTAGAACCGCCATACGAAGGTCGCTTCTCGTTAAAGAACCAAAAAGATCAGTTTTTCACCTCAACAAGAACATCAAATACCAGGCCATATCCAAAGATCGGTTGAAACCAGCTTCAAAGCTGTCTTTGATTTCCTCACAGCTTCATCTTGACAAAAGAAGTTCTTCTTCACGGACATCAATCGAGACCAGATACTGTGTGCCTCGTTCTAGAAGGACTATACGTTTCCCACAGAGTACATGTTTTCAATGTGTCCTGCAAACTGGAGGGGGAGGTCCTGTTTGGAGTCGCGATCCTCATGTTTACCAGGGGTAGTAAACCCCATGGGAAAAGAATATATCACTAGAGTACCTCGGGTTTGTGAAGCCCGTTCACACCTGAAAAAGATGTGCCCCCGACAAGTCAAGAGTCAAGGAGACGCAACTTTACGTAAATTCGATTGATTGCAACCGAATATAAAACAGAATAAAATCGCCATTAGAACCGCCATACGAAGGTCGCTTCTCGTTAAAGAACCAAAAAGATAAGTTTTTCACCTCAACAAGAACGTCAAATACCAGGCCATATCGAAAGATCGGTTGAAACCAGCTTCAAAGCTGTCTTTGGATTCCTCACAGCTTAATCTTGACAAAAGAAGTTCATCTTCACGGACATCAATCGAGACCAGAGACTGTGTGCCTCGTTCTAGAAGGACTATACGTTTCCCACTAAGTACATGTTTTCAATGTGTCCTGCAAACTGGAGGGGGAGGTCCTGTTTGGAGTCGCGATTCCCATGTTTACCAGGGGTAGTAAACCCCATGGGAAAAGAATATATCACTAGAGTACCTCGGGTTTGTGAAGCCCGTTCACACCTGAAAAAGATGTGCCCCCAACAAGTCAAGAGTCAAGGAGACGCAACTTTACGTAAATTCGATTGATTGCAACCGAATATAAAACAGAATAAAATCGCCATTAGAACCGCCATACGAAGGTCGCTTCTCGTTAAAGAACCAAAAAGATAAGTTTTTCACCTCAACAAGAACGTCAAATACCAGGCCATATCGAAAGATCGGTTGAAACCAGCTTCAAAGCTGTCTTTGGATTCCTCACAGCTTCATCTTGACAAAAGAAGTTCATCTTCACGGACATCAATCGAGACCAGAGACTGTGTGCCTCGTTCTAGAAGGACTATACGTTTCCCACTAAGTACATGTTTTCAATGTGTCCTGCAAACTGGAGGGGGAGGTCCTGTTTGGAGTCGCGATCCCCATGTTTACCAGGGGTAGTAAACCCCATGGGAAAAGAATATATCACTAGAGTACCTCGGGTTTGTGAAGCCCGTTCACACCTGAAAAAGATGTGCCCCCGACAAGTCAAGAGTCAAGGAGACGCAACTTTACGTAAATTCGATTGATTGCAACCGAATATAAAACAGAATAAAATCGCCATTAGAACCGCCATACGAAGGTCGCTTCTCGTTAAAGAACCAAAAAGATAAGTTTTTCACCTCAACAAGAACGTCAAATACCAGGCCATATCGAAAGATCGGTTGAAACCAGCTTCAAAGCTGTCTTTGGATTCCTCACAGCTTCATCTTGACAAAAGAAGTTCATCTTCACGGACATCAATCGAGACCAGAGACTGTGTGTCTCGTTCTAGAAGGACTATACGTTTCCCACTAAGTACATGTTTTCAATGTGTCCTGCAAACTGGAGGGGGAGGTCCTGTTTGGAGTCGCGATCCCCATGTTTACCAGGGGTAGTAAACCCCATGGGAAAAGAATATATCACTAGAGTACCTCGGGTTTGTGAAGCCCGTTCACACCTGAAAAAGATGTGCCCCCGACAAGTCAAGAGTCAAGGAGACGCAACTTTACGTAAATTCGATTGATTGCAACCGAATATAAAACAGAATAAAATCGCCATTAGAACCGCCATACGAAGGTCGCTTCTCGTTAAAGAACCAAAAAGATAAGTTTTTCACCTCAACAAGAACGTCAAAAACCAGGCCATATCCAAAGATCGGTTGAAACCAGCTTCAAAGCTGTCTTCGGATTCCTCACAGCTTCATCTTGACAAAAGAAGTTCATCTTCACGGACATCAATCGAGACCAGAGACTGTGTGCCTCGTTCTAGAAGGACTATACGTTTCCCTCTAAGTACATGTTTTCAATGTGTCCTGCAAACTGGAGGGGGAGGTCCTGTTTGGAGTCGCGATCCCCATGTTTACCAGGGGTAGTAAACCCCATGGGAAAAGAATATATCACTAGAGTACCTCGGGTTTGTGAAGCCCGTTCACACCTGAAAAAGATGTGCCCCCGACAAGTCAAGAGTCAAGGAGACGCAACTTTACGTAAATTCGATTGATTGCAACCGAATATAAAACAGAATAAAATCGCCATTAGAACCGCCATACGAAGGTCGCTTCTCGTTAAAGAACCAAAAAGATGAGTTTTTCACCTCAACAAGAACATCAAATACCAGGCCATATCCAAAGATCGGTTGAAACCAGCTTCAAAGCTGTCTTTGATTTCCTCACAGCTTCATCTTGACAAAAGAAGTTCTTCTTCACGGACATCAATCGAGACCAGATACTGTGTGCCTCGTTCTAGAAGGACTATACGTTTCCCACTGAGTACATGTTTTCAATGTGTCCTGCAAACTGGAGGGGGAGGTCCTGTTTGGAGTCGCGATCCTCATGTTTACCAGGGGTAGTACCATGGGAAAAGAATATATCACTAGAGTACCTCGGGTTTGTGAAGCCCGTTCACACCTGAAAAAGATGTGCCCCCGACAAGTCAAGAGTCAAGGAGACGCAACTTTACGTAAATTCGATTGATTGCAACCGAATATAAAACAGAATAAAATCGCCATTAGAACCGCCATACGAAGGTCGCTTCTCGTAAAAGAACCAAAAAGATAAGTTTTTCACCTCAACAAGAACGTCAAATACCAGGCCATATCCAAAGATCGGTTGAAACCAGCTTCAAAGCTGTCTTTGGATTCCTCACAGTTTCATCTTGACAAAAGAAGTTCATCTTCACGGACATCAATCGAGACCAGAGACTGTGTGCCTCGTTCTAGAAGGACTATACTTTTCCCACTAAGTACATGTTTTCAATGTGTCCTGCAAACTGGAGGGGGAGGTCCTGTTTGGAGTCGCGATCCCCATGTTTACCAGGGGTAGTAAACCCCATGGGAAAAGAATATATCACTAGAGTACCTCGGGTTTGTGAAGCCCGTTCACACCTGAAAAAGATATGCCCCCGACAAGTCAAGAGTCAAGGAGACGCAACTTTACGTAAATTCGATTGATTGCAACCGAATATAAAACAGAATAAAATCGCCATTAGAACCGCCATACAAAGGTCGCTTCTCGTTAAAGAACCAAAAAGATAAGTTTTTCACCTCAACAAGAACGTCAAATACCAGGCCATATCGAAAGATCGGTTGAAACCAGCTTCAAAGCTGTCTTTGGATTCCTCACAGCTTAATCTTGACAAAAGAAGTTCATCTTCACGGACATCAATCGAGACCAGAGACTGTGTGCCTCGTTCTAGAAGGACTATACGTTTCCCACTAAGTACATGTTTTCAATGTGTCCTGCAAACTGGAGGGGGAGGTCCTGTTTGGAGTCGCGATTCCCATGTTTACCAGGGGTAGTAAACCCCATGGGAAAAGAATATATCACTAGAGTACCTCGGGTTTGTGAAGCCCGTTCACACCTGAAAAAGTTGCGCCCCAACAAGTCAAGAGTCAAGGAGACGCAACTTTACGTAAATTCGATTGATTGCAACCGAATATAAAACAGAATAAAATCGCCATTAGAACCCCATACGAAGGTCGCTTCTCGTTAAAGAACCAAAAAGATAAGTTTTTCACCTCAACAAGAACGTCAAATACCAGGCCATATCCAAAGATCGGTTGAAACCAGCTTCAAAGCTGTCTTTGGATTCCTCACAGCTTCATCTTGACAAAAGAAGTTCATCTTCACGGACATCAATCGAGACCAGAGACTGTGTGCCTCGTTCTAGAAGGACTATACGTTTCCCACTAAGTACATGTTTTCAATGTGTCCTGCAAACTGGAGGGGGAGGTCCTGTTTGGAGTCGCGACCCCCATGTTTACCAGGGGTAGTAAACCCCATGGGAAAAGAATATATCACTAGAGTACCTCGGGTTTGTGAAGCCCGTTCACACGTGAAAAAGATGTGGCCCCAACAAGTCAAGAGTCAAGGAGACGCAACTTTACGTAAATTCGATTGATTGCAACCGAATATAAAACAGAATAAAATCGCCATTAGAACCGCCATACGAAGGTCGCTTCTCGTTAAAGAACCAAAAAGATAAGTTTTTCACCTCAACAAGAACGTCAAATACCAGGCCATATCGAAAGATCGGTTGAAACCAGCTTCAAAGCTGTCTTTGGATTCCTCACAGCTTCATCTTGACAAAAGAAGTTCATCTTCACGGACATCAATCGAGACCAGAGACTGTGTGCCTCGTTCTAGAAGGACTATACGTTTCCCACTAAGTACATGTTTTCAATGTGTCCTGCAAACTGGAGGGGGAGGTCCTGTTTGGAGTCGCGATCCCCATGTTTACCAGGGGTAGTAAACCCCATGGGAAAAGAATATATCACTAGAGTACCTCGGGTTTGTGAAGCCCGTTCACACCTGAAAAAGATGTGCCCCCGACAAGTCAAGAGTCAAGGAGACGCAACTTTACGTAAATTCGATTGATTGCAACCGAATATAAAACAGAATAAAATCGCCATTAGAACCGCTATACGAAGGTCGCTTCTCGTTAAAGAACAAAAAAGATAAGTTTTTCACCTCAACAAGAACATCAAATACCAGGCCATATCCAAAGATCGGTTGAAACCAGCTTCAAAGCTGTCTTTGGATTCCTCACAGCTTCATCTTGACAAAAGAAGTTCTTCTTCACGGACATCAATCGAGACCAGATACTGTGTGCCTCGTTCTAGAAGGACTATACGTTTCCCACTGAGTACATGTTTTCAATGTGTCCTGCAAACTGGAGGGGGAGGTCCTGTTTGGAGTCGCGATCCCCATGTTTACCAGGGGTAGTAAACCCCATGGGAAAAGAATATATCACTAGAGTACCTCGGGTTTGTGAAGCCCGTTCACACCTGAAAAAGATGTGCCCCCGACAAGTCAAGAGTCAAGGAGACGCAACTTTACGTAAATTCGATTGATTGCAACCGAATATAAAACAGAATAAAATCGCCATTAGAACCGCCATACGAAGGTCGCTTCTCGTTAAAGAACCAAAAAGATAAGTTTTTCACCTCAACAAGAACGTCAAATACCAGGCCATATCCAAAGATCGGTTGAAACCAGCTTCAAAGCTGTCTTTGGATTCCTCACAGCTTCATCTTGACAAAAGAAGTTCATCTTCACGGACATCAATCGAGACCAGAGACTGTGTGCCTCGTTCTAGAAGGACTATACGTTTCCCACTAAGTACATGTTTTCAATGTGTCCTGCAAACTGGAGGGGGAGGTCCTGTTTGGAGTCGCGATCCCCATGTTTACCAGGTGTAGTAAACCCCATGGGAAAAGACTATATCACTAGAGTACCTCGGGTTTGTGAAGCCCGTTCACACCTGAAAAAGATATGCCCCCGACAAGTCAAGAGTCAAAGAGACGCAACTTTACGTAAATTCGATTGATTGCAACCGAATATAAAAAAGAATAAAATCGCCATTAGAACCGCCATACAAAGGTCGCTTCTCGTTAAAGAACCAAAAAGATAAGTTTTTCACCTCAACAAGAACATCAAATACCAGGCCATATCCAAAGATCGGTTGAAACCAGCTTCAAAGCTGTCTTTGGATTCCTCACAGCTTCATCTTGACAAAAGAAGTTCTTCTTCACGGACATCAATCGAGACCAGAGACTGTGTGCCTCGTTCTAGAAGGACTATACTTTTCCCACTAAGTACATGTTTTCAATGTGTCCTGCAAACTGGAGGGGGAGGTCCTGTTTGGAGTCGCGATCCCCATGTTTACCAGGGGTAGTAAACCCCATGGGAAAAGAATATATCACTAGAGTACCTCGGGTTTGTGAAGCCCGTTCACACCTGAAAAAGATATGCCTCCGACAAGTCAAGAGTCAAGGAGACGCAACTTTACGTAAATTCGATTGATTGCAACCGAATATAAAACAGAATAAAATCGCCATTAGAACCGCCATACAAAGGTCGCTTCTCGTTAAAGAACCAAAAAGATAAGTTTTTCACCTCAACAAGAACGTCAAATACCAGGCCATATCGAAAGATCGGTTGAAACCAGCTTCAAAGCTGTCTTTGGATTCCTCACAGCTTCATCTTGACAAAAGAAGTTCATCTTCACGGACATCAATCGAGACCAGAGACTGTGTGCCTCGTTCTAGAAGGACTATACGTTTCTCACTGAGTACATGTTTTGAATGTGTCCTGCAAACTGGAGGGGGAGGTACTGTTTGGAGTCGCGATCCCCATGTTTACCAGGGGTAGTAAACCCCATGGGAAAAGAATATATCACTAGAGTACCTCGGGTTTGTGAAGCCCGTTCACACCTGAAAAACATGTGCCCCCGACAAGTCAAGAGTCAAGGAGACGCAACTTTACGTAAATTCGATTGATTGCAACCGAATATAAAACAGAATAAAATCGCCATTAGAACCGCCATACGAAGGTCGCTTCTCGTTAAAGAACCAAAAAGATAAGTTTTTCACCTCAACAAGAACGTCAAATACCAGGCCATATCCAAAGATCGGTTGAAACCAGCTTCAAAGCTGTCTTTGGATTCCTCACAGCTTCATCTTGACAAAAGAAGTTCTTCTTCACGGACATCAATCGAGACCAGAGACTGTGTGCCTCGTTCTAGAAGGACTATACGTTTCCCACTAAGTACATGTTTTCAATGTGTCCTGTACTCTGGAGGGGGAGGTCCTGTTTGGAGTCGCGATTCCCATGTTTACCAGGGGTAGTAAACCCCATGGGAAAAGAATATATCACTAGAGTACCTCGGGTTTGTGAAGCCCGTTCACACCTGAAAAAGGTGCGCCCCCAACAAGTCAAGAGTCAAGGTGACGCAACTTTACGTAAATTCGATTGATTGCAACCGAATATAAAACAGAATAAAATCGCCATTAGAACCCCATACGAAGGTCGCTTCTCGTTAAAGAACCAAAAAGATAAGTTTTTCACCTCAACAAGAACGTCAAATACCAGGCCATATCCAAAGATCGGTTGAAACCAGCTTCAAAGCTGTCTTTGGATTCCTCACAGCTTCATCTTGACAAAAGAAGTTCATCTTCACGGACATCAATCGAGACCAGAGACTGTGTGCCTCGTTCTAGAAGGACTATACGTTTCCCACTAAGTACATGTTTTCAATGTGTCCTGCAAACTGGAGGGGGAGGTCCTGTTTGGAGTCGCGACCCCCATGTTTACCAGGGGTAGTAAACCCCATGGGAAAAGAATATATCACTAGAGTACCTCGGGTTTGTGAAGCCCGTTCACACGTGAAAAAGATGTGCCCCCAACAAGTCAAGAGTCAAGGAGACGCAACTTTACGTAAATTCGATTGATTGCAACCGAATATAAAACAGAATAAAATCGCCATTAGAACCGCCATACGAAGGTCGCTTCTCGTTAAAGAACCAAAAAGATAAGTTTTTCACCTCAACAAGAACGTCAAATACCAGGCTATATCCAAAGATCGGTTGAAACCAGCTTCAAAGCTGTCTTTGGATTCCTCACAGCTTCATCTTGACAAAAGAAGTTCATCTTCACGGACATCAATCGAGACCAGAGACTGTGTGCCTCGTTCTAGAAGGACTATACGTTTCCCACTAAGTACATGTTTTCAATGTGTCCTGCAAACTGGAGGGGGAGGTCCTGTTTGGAGTCGCGACCCCCATGTTTACCAGGGGTAGTAAACCCCATGGGAAAAGAATATATCACTAGAGTACCTCGGGTTTGTGAAGCCCGTTCACACCTGAAAAAGATGTGCCCCCGACAAGTCAAGAGTCAAGGAGACGCAACTTTACGTAAATTCGATTGATTGCAACCGAATATAAAACAGAATAAAATCGCCATTAGAACCGCCATACGAAGGTCGCTTCTCGTTAAAGAACCAAAAAGATAAGTTTTTCACCTCAACAAGAACGTCAAATACCAGGCCATATCCAAAGATCGGTTGAAACCAGCTTCAAAGCTGTCTTTGGATTCCTCACAGCTTCATCTTGACAAAAGAAGTTCATCTTCACGGACATCAATCGAGACCAGAGACTGTGTGCCTCGTTCTAGAAGGACTATACGTTTCCCACTAAGTACATGTTTTCAATGTGTCCTGCAAACTGGAGTGGGAGGTCCTGTTTGGAGTCGCGATCCCCATGTTTACCAGGGGTAGTAAACCCCATGGGAAAAGAATATATCACTAGAGTACCTCGGGTTTGTGAAGCCCGTTCACACCTGAAAAAGATGTGCCCCCGACAAGTCAAGAGTCAAGGAGACGCAACTTTACGTAAATTCGATTGATTGCAACCGAATATAAAACAGAATAAAATCGCCATTAGAACCGCCATACGAAGGTCGCTTCTCGTTAAAGAACCAAAAAGTTAAGTTTTTCACCTCAACAAGAACGTCAAATACCAGGCCATATCCAAAGATCGGTTGAAACCAGCTTCAAAGCTGTCTTTGGATTCCTCACAGCTTCATCTTGACAAAAGAAGTTCATCTTCACGGACATCAATCGAGACCAGAGACTGTGTGCCTCGTTCTAGAAGGACTATACGTTTCCCACTAAGTACATGTTTTCAATTTGTCCTGCAAACTGGAGGGGGAGGTCCTGTTTGGAGTCGCGATCCCCATGTTTACCAGGGGTAGTAAACCCCATGGGAGAAGAATATATCACTAGAGTACCTCGGGTTTGTGATGCCCGTTCACACCTGAAAAAGATGTGAAAAAGATGAAAAAGATGAAAACGAATGTAAGAGTGAAAAAGATACAGCTATAAGTAAATTCGATTGACTACAACCTAGAATTAAAAAGAACCGTCTCACTTTGAAATTTCTCTTTTATTTTACAATTCTTGCTCTGGGAGAACATTCATTATTTGCTGTAATCAACCAATATCATTCTTGTCTGGCAATATTATTTAAATGTTGAATTTGTGAATTTTTATATGCTATTTATTAAAGAATTTTTTTGTCATCCCTCTGAGCTTCGCGATATTTCCTCGTAGGCTATTTCCTTTACCCCACAACACGTAATGACGAAATAACCAATTATATTGGTTGAGAGCCTAGGAGAGATTCTATTGGTCAAGTAGATCAAAACTGGTTAGAAGTTATGCAGAGAAGACTACAGATTGAAGGTGAAATTATGCGTGTCAAACTCTCAGAAACGTTAAGAAGCGTTTACTTTTAATTTCTCCAACCAGGTCACACCTTTAACTCCCGACAAGAACAACGAATTAATTACAATATGGAAGTCAAAACTTGTAAAAGCAACTTGGTAATTCAAATCCAATTACTGGCTTTATCAGGAGCCGTAAGGTGGAAGAATCAAACAGCAAAGCTAGTGAATTGTGCATAGTTTCACAAAGAACTGTTCAAGATTTTCTTGCCTAAGAGGGTTGAGAAGAGAGACAAAATGTTTCCCCGCTTATCTCTAGTTAATGTACTAGTGCTTCATGGGTAAAACATCACGGTTTCCTCTCATTAACCTTGCTTCCATCTCGATCATGCTGGAATCGAGGTTAATGAGATGGTGGACTTGACATTAAAAGAATCTTCTAGACAAACGAAGTTGTATCATTTTCCTCCGGTGGTCCTAAAGCCCTACGGAGGAAAAAGAAATTAAAGATAATGTTGGCAAAATGGCAAATGGAGGAGGACTTTCTATGAAGGGACTGCTTTCAATTCTTCTCTAAACTCCAACGAGCTTGAGATCCATCGTGTTCCTCCATCACACTTTAGTAGAAGCACATTAACAAAATCCAGATTGTAAACATAGCTTTGTCCAATCGAAGCATCATACGTGCGCTACTTGTACTATGGAATCTTCAATCCATTATGCAAATGAATACACATTGAAAGAAACAAGAATTCAGCAAGGTTTCTTCTGTAAAACTAAATGTAGATGGCTCTAGTACTTTTGTAGTAAAACGTATATCCTGTACTTATTCCGTAAGTGTAGTCACTTCACTATGTTTTAAGATAAATCCGTTATCTTCCGTACCGAGTATTGGATAATGGAAGTAAAATACTCGTTTGTTTGTTTACACTGAAAATTCCTCTCACACGGCTTCATGGTGAGTGAGTAACCATTACGGACTCTTAATGGTGAGCAAGTTTCAAACCACTTTAACTATGTTTTGAAAGTTTGGCTCTTTTTTGCTTCGATTGATTATTTTGCCTTCACATTATTATTACATTCCATTACAATTTAATCGGATTTTTTGTACCAGTACTTAATTTTTAATACAATAATAATTAATGTAATATATTATACATGAATTTTTGATACAATAACAACTAAAAGTAAAGTACCGTCTCTCTTGTGCTAGCAAGCATTAATTTTTATAATAGTTTTCTTTTCACATTAAATTATGCTCAAACCTATCTAAATTAAAATGTTAAACCTTAGTAGTGTTGAATTGATTTTGAATATGGCAACAAATGTGGAAAAGGTGACGATTTTTGCTATAAAATAAAAAGTTTCTGGAACTGAAACTCATTTATTGATATACATTTAGGATCATTTAGGGTACGAGATCGTGAGTTTCCCATTGGTTAACATACGGAAGCGATGAAACACTTTCAGAGCCACTAGCCTGCTGCACGGTTATGAAAATCTGTATAAAAGATAGGAGGTTTTTAAAAAGGGAAAGAAATAAAGAAAGGAGAGAGAGAAGTGAGCAAGAGAGAGAAAGTGAGAAAGAAAAATAGAGAATTCGAGAAACTGAAAAAAGGAAAAAAAGAAAGGGAAGGAGAGAATGATAAAGAGAAAAAGAGGACAGAATGTGAGAAATAAAAGAAAAGAGAGAGAAAGATTGGAGAGAATGAGGAAAGAAGATAGAGGAGAGAAAGTCAGAAAGAGGAAAGAGAGAGAGAGAGAAATAGAAAGAGAGAGAATGTGAAAAAGATAAATATCGGAAATCTCGTAATGCTCAGAGAGCTAAATTAGAGCCCCAGACTTTTATTCATGTCTCCTGAAATAATCATTTTATTGTATTACTTAAAAAGAACGTTAACGAAATCAACATAACATATTTTTAAAGTTTATTCTTATTAAGTAATATTAATTATGAAATTAATATTAAAAATTATGAGCAGCAATCTTAAATTATTTTAATGGAAATCAATTCATAGACTTGTATACAATAATAAAAAATTTCATCTCATTCTTTCTTCTTGACGTTAGTCCCTTCATTCTGCAAGAATTGGTTAACAAGTTATTAGCTTTATTATGGTTTAGAAACTATAGGGGCTAAAGAGCTAAAACTTTGCATTTACTAAAAAGTTTCGAATCAATTTCCATCAAAATAGGAAAGGGATTTTCAGTGCAAAGACAAATCAGTTGGAATGCAAGGATTTCACTTACGCTACTCAAATGATCTCGCAAGGATACATATCAGTGTTAACTGGGAATGTTTTTTACGACGTTTTGCGTTCAATTTAATTGGAGTTGACCAATCAACTATCATATATTAATTCGGTATCTATTCTTTGGAATTTATATTGCTGAAATCGTATTATATCACTAAACGAGGACAAACGATACCAAAACGGCCAAACAAGTCAATTTTTCTCAGAACAGTCACGTGACTACTAGTCGACAGTAGTAGTAGTCACGTGACCCACTTTTTGAAACTCCTCTCAATGGCAATGCGCAGTCTTGTTATATTTCACGTCTATGACCACCACCTGCATTTAGCTTATTCTTATTTAGATTAGTATATCATAGTAATCTTTAAATTTTAAAACGATTGAATTTAAACAAATGCATAAAAGCGGAGTTCCCAGATTCTAAGAGAACGAGAAGTATGGCTAAATCCACGACAGGTTTATTTACCATTATCTTCCCCACGTGAAGGTTACTGTACTTTTTCAGGATTTAGATACTGAGAATTTGGGGAGTAAATCACTGTCGAGTTTAATATCTGGCAAATTATTGTTTATTTTTCTGAATGGTTCTAATATTTTCCAAAATACCGTGCTGGAAGGCAGCCAAAAGACGAGAGGGGAACAGAAACGACTGACGATAATGCCTACCGCCTCCACTAACGAACGGGAGTCAATGTTTTGTGTTTTTAGGGAAGGTGAAGGCTGCCTCGTTCTGGTCCCGTCTTTCGATAAAAAAGAGGCGGCAGATCGTAATGGGAAAGTCAGACACTATCTTAATTTATTTGTTCCTGAGGCACTTCAGAAGGTATTGTTCGGTCCGGAATTAGTAGCTTCCTCCGCTTCGTTACCAACGAGAAGCGTTCGTTACAGAGTCATGTTTTCAAGATCACTGACGTACAGTGGAGAGACGTGAGGTGGTTATCTTTTAATGGATGGTTAAGGCGCTTCGATGGCATGTTGCAATTTCGCTATTTTTGATGGCTGCTATCGCGTCTACTCGTATGTTTCACAACTTAGTGCCACTTATGCGAACTGTGTATATTTATCCTTCGATTCTTTCCAACACGTCTGTGGGATTTATGAAGCAAAAAAAATATGTTTACTCCAGGCTCCCACCCATAGTTTTTCTTGGGTGAGGCTGAGAAAGTGGCTATCATCATGATACTCTTGCAATTACTTTGACGTGAAAACATCTTTAAAATCAGACCAGTAGTAGGTGGCCAGTACAGAAAGTTGAGCGTAACAATGGTTGACTGGGTTTTTAAGGCGCAAGGTCCATATTTGACCATTGAGCATTACGAAAAAATGGGCATCGAGTTCTATCTAATTTCTATATTATCAACGCGAACCAAACTAATCTAGTGCCATTCGATAACCGAGGGAAAAAGACTAGTTAGCGATGTTGAGTTTGCGCGTCGAGACAAACGGGGAGGTGAAGGGAGAGTTTTGAGGACTTTCCTCTGAGCCACGCAAATTTTCAGAGTAACTGGGAATTGTGAAGACCTACGACGCCGAAATTCGTCTCAAACGAAAGCTAACATCGAGATCTGTCTATTTAAAGCATTAGAAGTGAAATAGAATACAGTGTTGGTTGTTAAACTTTGGATCACATTTGAAATTTTTGAAACTTCACAATGTCGGTATATACTCATCGAGAAGTCAAGAAAAAATACATCGAACGTGTCTACGAGGAAGAGCAATCGTCACTGAATTAACACTGAATTTGTCTTTCATTTACTACAACCAAATAATACTATATGTAATCATCATCTGAAGTGGTATTAAGTTTAAATTAATTTCATGCCCTATTGGCCACCACCAATCAACTATCCTCTCTAGTATTTCGTTACAGAAAAGTGTGAACGTTTTCAAACCAAATCCTAGTCCCCTCAAGATAAAATAGGCTTTCTATCCCTTCACCTAAAATATTTGAGAGGGTAGGTAGGTAGTTGAATTTACGTCGCACTATAGGACGTGGTCTCATTTCATCTGCACGCCTATTAAAAAAACTGCCTGGATTTGATGGATAAGTAGTCTGTAGTCGCAATATCTTGACAGGTTAATTTAACAAAGTATAAACAAAATAAATTTTTTCGAAAATATAGGTAGGTAGGTAATTAATTAGCGTAGCACTGGAGTAACACAACTGGATATTGACGATGGTCTGGGATCAATCCCGAAGGGAAAGATACAAGGATAACACCACGTAATTTTGAACCACGGTCAGATGACGAGACAACACCTGAGCTGGCACCCCACTCTCCAAACTTCCACACCACGCCAACTCGAGGAAATTTGGCCACGACAGATTTAACGTGCACCAGTCCCTGTGTGCACGACGGTCTTTGGCTGGTTCGAGCTTCGAACTCGCAACCCTCCGGTTGCTAATCCGTTGCTAACTTTAAGACAGTTTGGTAGATATTCTGCTGAATTAGCATCGCACTGGACAACACAAAGGGGATATTGGTTACGGATCAATCCAGAAGGAAAAAATCCGAGGACAACACCTTTAAAATTTTGAACCACCAAATATATAAGAAAAAGACAGAAAAGAAATAGCAAGACATTGGAACTAATGTAAGGTAACTTAAGTTAATTTTGACCATGAAAGCGTTCGCACGCACACGCGCACGCACACATACAACCTATCATTAGGGATTTATGTAGATGTTTTAGCAAATAGTCAACACACCGATTGATAATGCTTTCAAATCGTAGAAAATTAAAGTTTTCTATTATGGGATGGCTGAAGTTCATCAGGCCCCGTGTGTGAGCCATGGTTAGCTCAACTTTCCTCTTTATGAACCTTAAAATTCCTGTATCTCTCGTCTTATGGTTTCGTATTCCAACATTGTATTGTATTGTCGCAAAGAATGATTTATATTACAGATAATCGACATGCTATGTAGTAGGTTGTTTTATTCGTAATAAGTTCGGTGAGAGATTTATTGAGGAAAAAACCCCAAGAAAGAACTACTGCTACATCTAGGAAACAATGTAGCAGTGCTTTATTATTTGACTTAGTCACGAAAAGTTTACTGACAATAAAGGCACGAAAATGTGTTGCATATATTAATTATAAGAGAAGAAAGAAAAACAAAAATTATAATCCGATCCTATAATCAAAAGTTCACAGAAGCATTTGCCAGCAAATCTTATCGAATTTAAGACTTCTACCCGTAGCCAGTACCTTGAATAGCCTTTTCCTGTTGTCGGAATATAGGTGATTTCTTTTACTTTATTGTGACTTTCAAAGCGTATCAAAACTTTTTTAAGAGCCTTTTTCTCAATCGCGATTTAAAACTTGTGAACGGCTCTTCACAAATTATTCTATTATAGAATTCTACACTAAAAATTGAGGACCCCTTTGCTCAATATTCTAATGTTCATAGGTACAAATCCCTAAGGGTTGGTACTAAAAATCGATGAGGCCTTTCCCAAGAAAAGGAAAAGGATCCATGATTGCAATGTGAAAAAATGCTTACTTTTCTGATGAAATGTTAGTGCTGATTTTCAAACTCGATATGCAGTATCAAAACACATAATACTAACACATAATCACTGTTTAAGACTAACGTAATGCTCTAGAATCGAGGATGAAGCCTCCCCACTATATACACAACAAATACACCAGTGTATAATATGTAGAAGTAGAGGAACTTACTTAAAATTTTGTAATCTGTTTTTACATGAACATAGGATGCATCATTAAGCGAAATTTTAGGTTTTAGACATAGGCAAGGTGATATTTGATGGACGAGTGAACAATTAAAAAAATCACTGTTATGTGGTATTTTGAAAACTTAGATGTCTCGTTAAAAACTGTAGACAGGTATTTCGGAAAACAGTGGAAAGGAACTGTTTTATTTCTAGCGCTACATTAGTGGCAGCCTATTTTTGAAGCAGAGTGTAAAATGTCACAAAGGAAAAGACGAGGACAAAAAATTCTCATTACGCTCGTTTCCTTTTTGTTATAACCTTCTTTATGGTGGATGAGGACTGAAAAATCCCGTTGTGTTCTCCTACGAGAGTGGGAAGAGACAGAAAAAACTGCGATGGAGTTTAGGGAACGGGGCGTTTTTCTGTGCTAGCGTCGATTTAGAAACAATTCTTCACAGTTTTCAGAATCACCGTGTTGCAAGGTTGAGCTAGCAATGACAAAGACACTGAAATATTTTGGGAGGAAGTTTTCATTGGCTTGGTCCTCCAGAGTGCTTTTATGTGAAAGCGAAAACAGTTCTCCCAAAACAAGATGCGCCAAAAAGGGAAATCAAACAAGTCTCGGTATTCTGCAGGGGAGTAAATTCCTAGGGGCTCTATCCCCTTAGGTCGCCCATCCAAAAAACAACATAAACATCACGCATATGCAGGTACAGTCCGGCTCCTATGAGTTGGCAGTCGAGTCGTGGTTTTGGACGAGTCTATTAGTTGAATTAGGGGACTGGAAGTAAAGCTAAAGAGTGCTACAACAACTAGAGTCTTTAACGTAGATTCTGGTTCTAGGTTTATCGTTAGCGATAACATTGACGAGTTGACAGAGGGAAAATCTCCATTCATGCTTTTGCGCATGGCAGTCTTCGAATGCACTTTCACACCTTTTCAAACATCGACTGACCCAAGATCAACTGTCTTCCCATCGGAGACGTACTGCAAAATGGGTAGCAGGGTAACCCGATTTTTCACGGGGTCATATGGTTGGAAACCTCTGTCATTACGCCGTATAGGAAATAGGGGGCCAACTCCAAGGGGCCGTTATGCCCTATGTCCGTATAACTGAGGCATACCTCCACAATATCAAGGATAACTATTTCAAATATGCAGGTATGAAACGTATAAACAAATAAATCAAAATTTGGTAATGAAACGTAAAAACAAATACAATTTGGTAATGAAAGTATAAACAAATCCCGTTGTGCTGCACGGGATTTGTGTATACTCATACACACATGCAAGATATAACTGGGTTCTTAGTTGGGCCTCTCTAATGTATTTACCCAAGTTGACTGCACTTGGTGAAATGGTGTTCCGCATTGTAGATTTTTCTTTGGAAAACTTGTCACCGAGTCTATTTTTATTTTATATATATTTAGTTCGCCAAACATAAATGATCTGTATTTATTTAATAAAGATCAATAAATTCCGGCAGCATATCAAACAGCGAGCTGTTCAAAATATTTGTGTATAGACCCCTTTTACATTTATAAGTTTTGGAAAAATAAAAACTGCTTTTTTTCTCAGTGCAATGCGTAATTCGGCATTCAATTGTATGGAATCATAATATATAAAAGACCAAAATAAAATTTCATTAGAAGGTCAATGCAATTTTGACCATGACGTACAGTGATCACTTTGTATACAAGCTCTATATCTCTCTCATTGGTTAAAGTTTTATTTAAATAATTTCACAAGAAATTGCTCGCTCATTATAAACAAATATTTATTCATGATAGAGATTTAAGGGAACGAATAATAGAAGCAATAATATTTATAAAACAGTAGAAAGCTCAAGAAATATTAGTGAAAACGCAAGCAGAAATTTAGTGAAAACATGAACGAGATAGCATAATTAAATTATTAATAAGTAGGCAATTCTCTATATTTGACAACATCGGAAATATGTTTAATTTTTTACTTCTATTTAGAATTATTGATAGAGATGTAGTTTTGAGCTGTGTTAAATCGAGTTAATTCTGTATTACTGAGTTTTTGTGAGATTATAACTGAAACTGAAAGATATTTTTGAATTGTGAGACTTATTAATTGACTTACTTTACTGAGTACTTTTAATTGTAAATAAATATTCATGAACAATGAAGCATATCATGGGTATGTATCAATATGCACTCATTATTTACTATTACTCCACAAAGGATACTAAGCATTTGAATAGCAATAAGTGATTTCTAGAACTTGTTGTATTAGTCTTCACAGCTAGTATTTAAGTGCGGAAAATGCTCAGTGGGACGATAATTTATATGTGAGGAATGATTTTCCTAAGTGGATAAACGTTTAAATATTTTAGAAAAAGAAACTTGTGTTTCCTCTTTTAAAGTTTCTTAATTATTTATTATTAATTGTATTAACTCTATTATAGGGGAATGTGGAGTGGTTCTAGGTGAGAAACATGCCCTTAGTCACCTTGTCGCCTTATTTGGTAGCTCTGCTCGATCCTCACCTGAGCTGGTCCTGAAACAAATACCGGAGTTTAACTTTTCGGCAGTGAATTCAATAAAATTATTTTTCCAATTGTGTTTTGTTAAATACCATGATATTCTCATTTCCACTAATGGAAAAACCATTAGTGAAAATGACAAGAATAAATCTCCGCCAAAAAGAAAAAACAATATCAGAAGACGAATACTTTTGACTTTCAAGTGTCTGCTTTCCTCATCAATACATTCCTTAAATTCCAAAAAATGTGTTTATTCATCTGAAGAATATCGAAAATATTCCAGAAAAAGCATTTATTTATTGACTTTCAGACTTTAGCCGGTCTTACAGTTTGTGGTTTTGCATGCAAGGAGTACTAACGCTGTGGAGTCCATTTACATATAACTGTCCAGTATATCTCTAGGCCAAATATACCATACTTATACTTTCCCTCTTCCAACGCCAGGTTGAGACAACACTCTCCAAACTTTCACACTACGCCAACGTGAGGACATTTGAGGTCACTACAGTTTTACCTACATCAGCCCCGACGTACAAGGTCTTTGATTGGATCGAGTTTCGAACTCGCAACCCTTCTATTGCTTATCCGAATCTACTCTACCAACTGGACTACCGCAGTCCTCAAAAATGTCAAAGTAGATATTATGTTTCGTTTGGACTTCAACTTCAACTTCCTTGGTATCGTGAATTTGCAGCTATGATGTCTCCCTCAAATGATTACGCAATGAAAACTTCAGGAAAAAGTGTTATAAGATGAGGAAATATGAAGCTTCTGTTCTCAAAAACTTTTTCATACATTTGTAGTAGCACGTGGAAAAACAGCAACTACAGTCTACCAAATAATCTACTTTATGGTTGCGATTCGTTGCACTGCTATACATGTGTGTACTTCCATATCGTATGTTAATCTTTGTTGGGGTATTGTTTTCCACAATACTCTCCCTTTAGAATTTAGCAGTGACTGAATTCGATAGATTTTACAACTAGTTGACTCTGTCAATTGTAACCGTAGAGTTGAATTAATAGCACGGGTATACTACCATATGTATGGTCATGTAATGGATGTTTTCGACAGTTTGATTTCTGCATTATCTTTAGCATTCAATGTGTGGCGTCGTGTTGAGTGTAAACCATAAGTGAAGCCGTCATAGGAGTAAAAACAGTGTCCACTATCACAGAGCTTCAGGCTGTTGGAAGTGATTTTGCGTAGCATTGGCAATTCCATTGTTCATCGTGGACCATCCACCGAAGAGCTTACCGATTGTTGCGAGAGTCATCTGGAAGTTGACAGGAGTGCCATCAGGCTTGTTTCAAAGTGATCATTTTTATAACTTCATCTACCAGCCACCAATGTAGCGGATATGTGCAAAGACAGTACAACTTCAGTTTACCAAAATCCATAGTAGAGATTCGTTGCACTTATATATATAGACTGCGGCATTGTAATTTTTTGTTGTGGTGGGTAAGTTCCACACAACCAACCATCAAACTTTTTATGAACAGAACACTAACTTCTACTCTATAAAACATGAACAAACACGTTTTCAGAAAAGAAATCAGGAGTGAGCCAGACCTGTTTTCCTTGAAATATTATACGAATTGCAATAATGCCAAATGATCACTGTTTATTAATATTTAGACATCTATATTTTTTTCTATATTGCTGTCGATATTACTGCCTATTTCAATTAAAGTCACTTCAGTATTTATTTTGATAGTATTTGCCAAACCCTAAAAGTTCCATACAGTCTCTAGAAACGGAATGCCCTTCATCAAACAGGATAAGGTCATCCTCACGCCATGACGGTAATAGATGACAATTTTAATTCTTTGACAGCAAGGCAACATAGGGAGATGACAACGAGAAAATGAGCTCAGAGGTTGCAACAGAAATAGGAAAGAAAATATTATGATCTTCTGTGTACATGTACAAGGACTTCACAAGAGAGGTCTTGAAATTTCAGGAAGTTAATGATCTGTGTTTCTATTACTCTATCATTGGTACTTTTAACTCAATGAGCGATATTTATTCTACGAGATTTCCGAGTACTGTAGTATTGCGTTTTCCTCTCAACACACACTATATATATAAATATATATATATAAATATATATATATAAATATATATATATAAATATATATATATAAATATATATATAAATATATATATATAAATATATATATATATATATATGAAACGATACCTAAAAATAACCCCCTAAGTACAATTTTCACTACAGATCACCCCTTAGCGGTTCCCTTTTATCCCAGTCTTTGTCTCCCTATCTAAGTGGTCAATATCTTGCCTTTCACTTTTGAACTCAAGCCGTCTCGTTAACTGGACCTCCCACGGACCTCGTGACTCCCTTTCACCTTTGAACTCAAGCCGCCTCGTTAGCTTAGACCTCCCAAGGACTCTCCTGCTTTCAAATCGCATATGTAAGATCACACTCCCCCTTCGTAAAACCACCGACTTCTACCAATGAACTTTCGTGTTAAATCCCATGGTCCAATAATATTTTTCTTAATCCTAATCCCTCTAGCGAGATCTTTGTAAACTATTTATTCTTTCACGAGCATCTTGGGCTAAGGAGCCCTCAGAGCCGTTCCAAACTCCAAACCCTCAACAACCTCATGATGTAATTACTTGTCTACTGAAATAATAAAGAATTGTTATGGAATCTGCATTACACTCAATATCAATGGATCATTCTCTCCGGTTGCCTTACACCACTCTTGCCACTCTCGTCACGACTGCAGGCTTATAAGATCTGTTATTATGACTGATTTTTAAGTCGACAGGATAGCAACTTGTGGTTTGGGAACCTCACCGTGAAGTCTCATTTTGGAAGTTTTAAGAAATTGAACGGACTCTCATCACTACACCAAAATGATGTCTAATAGAGATGATTCTACTGCCAGCTACCCAGTTTCTGAAGAGTTTTCGGAAAGAATACTTTCAAAAATAATAGCATTTGATCCCAAAGAAAATTTCGACGTTGAAGCGTGGATCAAGTATTTTGAGTTAAAAACAACCAACTATGCAACCTCAAGAATCGAACTAATCTCACAATGCTTAAAAGGCGAAGCGTTGAACTATTATTTAAATCATTGTATCGTCGAAACCGAATGGGCTAATTTACGTCAAGGACTTATCAACTATTTTTCAAGGACCTCTCTGATATCTTTTGATACCTTCATCTCTACAACGTGCGACAAACCTGGAGACATTGATGAGTACTTCAAAAAGAAATTTGACATTGGTCAACGATTACACCTTTCTGACCAAATACTACTCCAAGGACTAACAAATGGTTTGCCTCGGAATATTAAGGAGCTCATCATCGTAAAAGAACCATCAACCATTACGGAATGGTTAAGAGTTGCCCGCACGTTATGCAGTCAATTACCTGATGACAATCAACAAGGAAATAGCAGAATGGACCGAGTACCCGTTCCCGCAGCAATTCCCCGTCCAGAATTTCGACCCCGGCAAAGATTTCCGATGCGGCCGAGATTTTGGATGCCTCCCGTGCACAGAGAGCCCTTCAACTACCGTGACCGACGTTTACAGGACCAGAATCCCCCTTGGAGAACTTTCCCTCAGCGAAGTCTTCCTCCACTACCTCAGCTCGCGTATCAACCAGCTACTCAATATGGACAAACTCCTGATTTGGAATGACCATTCCTAAAAGTGACTATTTTTTGTGGTCACAAAACATTCATTGGATTGTTGGACACTGGCACGAGTGCAAATATCATTCCTGAACATTTACCCAGACATTTGAAATATGAGACAATAACAGTGAACCCTAAGATACAAATTCAACAAGCAGTTGGTGCTATTCGGGTAAGTGAAATTGTTTTGATCAGTATTACAATTGGTTGCATTACAAAACAACTTGAATTTTTGGCCATCAACTCTGCTTTAAATTATGCATTGCTAAATTTAGAAACTGTGAATCTATTTAATTTGAAGATCAATTGCAAAAGCAGACAAATATTTCAATTCAATCATAATGTAACTTCAAATGCTCCTATAAGTTGTGCACAAATTTCCCATCATTTTTACAATCAAGGTTATTCACAATATTCTAATAGTGTTCAACATAATAATCTTGGATCATGTGAGAATACTACTAGTAAGAATACTTATGATGAACAATGTTCAAAAATTGAAAATATGAAATGTGAAAATATGTACTCTTTTGATAAGAATGATAGTATTGGGAATTGTACTGATAGTAATAACATTAAGGACTGTACTATTTCTAGTGTTAATTCAAATAATGTGAATAATATCAATTATGGTATTAACTCTGGTGGCAAATTAACTGCTCTAATTAATAAATACAAAAAGGTTTTTGCCAACAATAAATATGATGTAGGCTCAATTAATTTAGAACCTCAACGAGTTATTCTAAACTCGGAACTGCCAATTGCTTGTCGCCCATATAGAGCCTCGCCTAAGGATAATGCAGAAATCAAAAAACAAATTGACGAACTTTTGAAGGCAGACATTATCAAACCTTCTTACAGCCCTTATGCTGCTCCTGTAACATTAGCTTACAAACGAGATGAAAACTCCAAAACTCGTTTATGCATCGATTATCGAAAACTAAATGAAATTACTAAAACAGATTCCGAACCCATTCCTCGTACCGATGCTGTATTGGATCAATTGTCCCATGCAAAAATATTTTCAACACTAGATTTAGCCTCTGGATACTGGCACATCAAAATTAAGGATCAAGACACAGAAAAACTTGCATTTACCTCAAATTTTGGTTTGTACGAATGGAAAAGATTACCTTTTGGATGGAAAAACGCCCCTGCAATATTTCAACGTGCTATAAGGCAAATTCTAAATAAGCATCAAATTAAATTTGCCCTAAATTATTTTGATGACATAATTGTATTTTCCCAAAATTATGAAGAACACCTGAAACATTTAAAAATCATCTTTGAGATATGTGAGAAAGAGAACGTGAAACTCAAACTTTCAAAATGCAACTTTGCAAAAACGAAAATAAATTTCTTGGGATATGAAATTGAGAACAGTACTTACAAACCAAGTAATATTAACGTTGAAACTATCAAAAAACTTCAACCACCCAGAAACACCAAAGAGTTGCAAAGATTTCTTGGTAGTGTTAATGTCTATAACAAATTCATTCCAGATTATGCGAAAATTCGAGCCCCTTTGAATAACCTTCTTAAAAAAGATGTAAAATATAAATGGTCAGAAGAATGTCAGGCCTCATTTAAGAAACTCAAAGATATCTTAATCTCTAAGCCTGTGTTAAGTTTATTTAACCCGAATTATCCCTGCCATTTATACACCGATGCCTCAGGAGAAGCAATTTCAGGAATTTTAAAACAGGAACATCCAGATGGTTCCTTACACCCAGTTTCCTTTTACTCTAGAAAATTACGACCTTACGAGAAAAATTACGCGATAACAGAATTTGAATGTTTGGCTATAATAGATTCCGTCGAAAAATTTTACTGCTATCTTCATGGAAATCACTTTACTATTTATACCGATCATGCTGCCCTGGTTTGGCTCAAAAATATTAAACACCCAACCGGTAGGCTTTTTAGATGGTCATTGAAATTGTCTATGTACAATTTTACAATTAAATACAAAAAGGGATCTACTAATGTAGAAGCTGACATGTTAACTAGAAACCCCATAAATCATCACGTGCTGCCAAGAGCACAATTATTAACTCATTCTGAGCTCAAAGAAAGTCAAGAAAATGATAATGTTTGTAATCGCAAATACAAAAAATTGGATAATCTTTGGACAATTAGAAAACAAAGTTTGAATAAAGTTGTTGTCCCATTTTCACTTCGTTCAAAATTGTTAGAGAAAGCACATATTGA
Organism: Meta bourneti; assembly: GCA_933210815.1. Lineage (NCBI taxonomy): Eukaryota > Metazoa > Arthropoda > Arachnida > Araneae > Tetragnathidae > Meta > Meta bourneti. Next base: position 73,064,422 of record OW119926.1, on the reverse strand, counting down.
GTATGGGCACCTAGGAGTGTCATCAATGTTAAATTTATTATCGCCACAATATTATTGGCCTGGTATAGTAAATGATGTTAGAAATTATGTCCGACACTGTGAAGTTTGTCAATTGAATAAAAGGAAAAAGCAAAAGAAATATGGCTTGTTAAAATCCCTTCCCACAAGTCATGAGCCTTTCGAATTAATTTCCGTGGATACAGTTGGCGGATTAAGCTATTATGGCTCTCCAAAAAAGTACCTACATATTTTAATAGATCATGCAACAAGATATATTTGGACATTCCCTTCAAAAAGTGTGACATCAGATGCTTATATTAACTGTCTTAAACAGGTATTCCAAATTCAAGTTCCAAAGAAAATTCTAAGTGACAGACATGCAGCCTTCACGTCACCCAAATTCAAGCATTTCTTGCAAAAATATAACGTCACTCAATTACTAACTTCTGCACACAGACCTCAAACTAATGGTAAAGTTGAGCGCGTCAACCAAACCCTCATAACTAGGTTGAAATGTAAAATTAATGCTCAAACAAATAGTACTCCTTGGACCCAATTACTTAAACAAGTCACGGAAGAATACAACAACACTCCTCATTCGATTACTACATTCCCACCTACTTATTTAATGTATGGAAAACTTCCTTATGAACCTATAGTTGAACCAAATTTGTATCCGCCCATTGAAGAGGCCCGAAAAATTGCCGAAGAAAAAACTAAGAAATTCCATGAGATTTCAAAAAAGAGATATGACACCCGTTTTACTAAAAGTGATTTTAACATTGGAGACTCTGTAATGTATGAAGAATTTGTTTATCCCAATAGTCGAAAATTAAATCCAACTTTCACAGGACCATACGTTATCCTGAAGAAACTTTCTGACGTAAATTATGAAATAAATAGGCCTAACCCTCTCCACAAAAAGGATTCTGAAGTAGTGCATTCGACTAGATTACGTCATTTTTACCCAGCATCTGATTATCAAATTTCTCCTCTTCCAGTTAGAAAAAGTAAAATTCCCATTCGAGTTGCTAATAACACCAAAGTGTCTGTTTCGAAAATACCAGTTCTTAAGGGAAATCAGAGTACCCTCGCTTCACATCTTCGCGTAAAACCAAGTAGCCCTAGTTCTCGTTCAAAGAGAATATAATGCGCATGGAATTTACGACTTTCGGACAAAGAGGGAGAATTTTCTCCCCCCAAAGCTTCGCTTTTCATTCTTTCTTCACCCCAACTGGTTGTGACCCCCGTCGAAAGCCTTCCTTATCTCTTCCCATCTCCAATTCAATACAAACCCGTCGTCCAATTATTTTTCCTGTTTGTGCATTGTCGCTACTGACAAGGCTCTGAAAAAGTTTTGCCTTTAATTATTTACTTTTGTTTCAAACGGTTTTAAAATTCAAACATTAGATGTGAAGTAATTACAAACATCATATAAATGAAACTTACATGATGCATGAAATGTATTCAATGAAGAATTAGCAATGTGTCGAATAATGTAAATAATTTGTTTTCATGTTGAATAATGTTTATTATGTACTGCGATTTATTTGAATAACCTTCATTGTTTATTGAATTATTTTATTGTGTTAGTATGGGATGAACCGACTATATATATATATATATATATATATATATAAAGTATCTCTCTATTTCTCTTTTGTACTTACTTGTAACATGTCCTAATCTTTCTACCTAATAATATGGAAAGTTTTTAGGGTAGTTCTTTAAATTTTTATCGTACGAGGACACTGATGAAAAATACTTTTCCTCAACATTCCAGTCTCTCATTACGTATTTTTATTTTTGTACTGTTTGATAATGAAATGATTGTACTGATAATGATTTTATACTGATGAATGAACGAAATTTCACACATATTGATCACAGAATACATTGATTTTGAAGTTAACAAATGATTAAACAAAAATTCATTATACAACACGGCACACACATATTCAACGTTTCAGGATGCTTGACGTGAATTAGTGGCTTACAATGAGCAGTTACTCATTTAGAATATACGGAGCTCATTTCTAGCCTACTTACAGTAACGCTCTCGTAGGTACAGACATCACTGACATGTCGGTACTGCTACAGAGAAGTCGTCTCCATTGCACATCTAAGTTCCTGAGTTATTTTTTTTATTTTCCTTTTCACAGATTTTGTTGCGTCAAATTAATGAATAAGATTGTTTAGTGATGTGATTATAATGTCGTATATGGTTCATCACCAAAACTTACAATATTGTATATTTTTTCAGTCACCATGCATAGGAAATTTTGATAAAATACATGAAAAATGTTTGAATATTTTGGGAATTGTCACTAAGTAGAGGACATATGGAAGCTTTTATGAAGGTGTAAGGATAAATTTTGAAGTCCTTATGCTAGATGTTTTTTACTTTCATTAATCATCTACTAGTTGATATTTGTAAATTAATATTGTATTATTTGTGTATCAAGTGTTTATGTATCATATTTGTTTTGAAATGTCATTTTGTATCTTTGTTATATTGTATGTTTTGTACTGTTGATAATTTAGAGAAAGCCTTTCTGGAACGGTAAGACTTTCCCTTCTAAATGGAGGGGATATGAAACGATACCTAAAAATAACCCCCTAAGTACAATTTTCACTACAGATCACCCCTTAGCGGTTCCCTTTTATCCCAGTCTTTGTCTCCCTATCTAAGTGGTCAATATCTTGCCTTTCACTTTTGAACTCAAGCCGTCTCGTTAACTGGACCTCCCACGGACCTCGTGACTCCCTTTCACCTTTGAACTCAAGCCGCCTCGTTAGCTTAGACCTCCCAAGGACTCTCCTGCTTTCAAATCGCATATGTAAGATCACACTCCCCCTTCGTAAAACCACCGACTTCTACCAATGAACTTTCGTGTTAAATCCCATGGTCCAATAATATTTTTCTTAATCCTAATCCCTCTAGCGAGATCTTTGTAAACTATTTATTCTTTCACGAGCATCTTGGGCTAAGGAGCCCTCAGAGCCGTTCCAAACTCCAAACCCTCAACAACCTCATGATGTAATTACTTGTCTACTGAAATAATAAAGAATTGTTATGGAATCTGCATTACACTCAATATCAATGGATCATTCTCTCCGGTTGCCTTACACCACTCTTGCCACTCTCGTCACGACTGCAGGCTTATAAGATCTGTTATTATGACATATATATATATATATATATATATATATATATATATATATATAATATATATATATATATATATATATATATATATATATATATATATATATATATATATATATATATATATATATATATATATATATATATAAACCCCTCGGAGGGTTAAGAACATAGCGATCATCGTCAAATCTGCATAACTTTTAAAGGGGATCAAGGACCATTCACTATAAAATTTCACTGTACTGTTTTGAGCAGAGCAAATATTTATTCTTCGATTCCCAAGAAATGGACTTAAATGCATCGTAATGAAATAATTTTTTCCATACTTGATTAAAAAAAAATAAGACACCACATTCGGGTTAGTGTAGCTTTGCACAGTATTTTAAAATTTTGAGCGGTATTTTAATTTTAATAAGTATTTCATGGTAAAGGCTCAGTAGAATACTAAGAGATCATACGTATACGCAGATACAATTTGATTAAAATTAAGGTTAATTGAAAAATTGCATTTTCTGGGCTGTGCTTCGAAAAACTTTTGTTAATTCTCTGAGTGTAACGAGTTTTCCGAATAGTATGCTATTGCTTTAACCATACAACACTAATAATGACTAAATGGACACATCTATTATTTAAAGGATCTAAGAAAAGATTATATTGGTCTATAAGTCTAAAATTGGTTAGAAATCATGCAGAGAAAACTACAGATTGCATAGTGGAATAATGCATGCATGACCCTCAAACTGATGTGGAGATACAATTAATAAATATACTGTAATAAATACAATGTAATAAAACACACAAAGACTATGACATTTATTTTAGCAGTTAGTATTATGCATAAATACATAAAAATTGCAAAAGAAAGAAAATTACCCACAAATATAAAGGAGACTAAAAGGGAAAAATAAGAAAGTGAAAATTCATTTGTCTTCATTTGCTCTAAAATCTCTAAATTATGGATTACTGTGAACCTATTATAGGAGGCTCTAAACTCCTTTTTGCCAATTATGTTTCTCTTAGTATGTAGTTTGGTTGATATACTTCAAGGATATTGCGATATTGCTTAATATTTCCACGAACATCTATGGCTCTTTTCTCTCCTCTTCCAAGTTGGACAACTTAGACCTTAGATTTTCCATCAACTTTGAGAAATCTAGCCAATCCATATTACTCTTGATGCCAGACAAAACAAACCAATCTCCAAACCCACCATCAGACAAGACATCGACGTACGATTGAGAATAAACAAATTTCCTCCCTACGACAGCTCTCAACTTCGGGAATAAGATTCGGTACTTTGGAACAGAGTAAACTAAGCACAAGTCCAGAAGACCGATTAAGCTTAGTCCAAGTAAAACAGCGAACCAAGCCCATATGAAGAGATAGATCTTAACGTTCAAAGCATTGATAGGCAAGACGCACAAAGCGTCTATGGTATCTGTGTAACCGGAAGCCCCGAACTTCCTGAAATAGCAGCTGGTTACCAAAGGGAACAGCGTGATTGGATCCTTAAGACGGTCAGCATTGTAATGGGAAAGGTAAAAATAGCCCAAACCTAAAAATTCTCCATGGAGGAAGATATCTAATAAGTAAGATTGAACTATCAGGTTGACCAGCGACAATATCTCGCATAGGATGTATTGTAGAGCGTTTCCGTTGTGCGTGCCCCATCTTTCTTCAATATAGGTCGCTGCTGATTCAAATGGTGCTTCATCTGAACTTCCCTCTTTACTGCTTTGTTCCCGGCAGGCATCGTAGAAGCCAGTCATGTACTCTTTGTCGATTCTCTTCCAGATGAGGTGAGGAAAGTAGAACAGGAGAGCTTGAAGGAATAATACCAAGTGGACGTATTGATAGTAGTTTCTGTAGACGTAGTGAGAGTTGTCTTCAGAGCCACCGATCCCTGGATGAGGTGCTTCTATTCCTTCCTAAATTAAAAAAAAATATATCTTAAGGCACTTGAGAAGATATTGGGCAGCGTTTTATTTAACTTAAAAAAGTTTCATTGAATAAATATTCCTGAATGAATGTGTATTCGATTTAAAATCTTCCAGAAGAAACATAGAAAAGGTATTTATAATGTTTCACAGCAATTCATTGCTTTTTATGACATAAATCCCTTCAACAATAATAAATTTTTAAAATTAATGAAATTCTTTTTTAAATGCAAAACTTGGATATGCAGTATTTTTTCTGAAGTATTGATTACCAGTACAATGATTTGAAGACTGAAGTATTCTATTAGAATGCAATCATAAATCAATTTTATTCATTAGTGTTCAAGGTTGTACAGTTATTAACAAAAACAAGAGAGAGAGAGTGAAATTCTGATATTATTAGGTTAAAATATAACCATTTAGTTCATCTCAACATTCATTTTTATAACTCAATAACTCATATATCCAATGGGAAGCAGCTTGTAGACTATTTCCAAATTTGTGTATTTTATCTTTTCAACCCAACTCAACTTTGTGTACAATTTTCTTTAATACGTTGGCGTGGTGCGGAAGTTTGGAGATTGATAGTGCCAGCTCAGGTACTGACCTCATCATTTGACAGTGGTTCAAAATTACAAGGTACTGTCCTCGTATCTTTCCCTTCAGGATTGATCCCGGACGGTCGTCAATAGCCCGTTATGTTGCTCCAGTGCGACGTAAATTCACCTTCCAACTATCTATCTACCTATTTTATCGTATAGGGAAGATTTATATTTTTGTTGCTGTTACATAAACCTCTTTTTTACAAAACGCTTTGCAGATATTAATTTTTTAGGTAAATCTTGTTCTCTTTTAGGGAATTTGTTTTCAGTTTTAAAGTCAAAAATGCATTTTTATTGGTCTTTTTCTATCAATTTTAAGTCATAAAATTTCTCTAGTTCTCCTTACTAATATCACTTATCTTCCTACATTTCATCTCAGTATATTTGGCTATTCATATTATTTGGATGTTTGTATTATTTATTCTTCATGTTTTTTGGGACCGGTCCCAAGTATAACCAGATAACCACCAGAAGTGTCTTGGAGCCTGTCCTTTTACGGGACTTATCAGTTTGATGGGCACTTATGAGTACTTTTTTAAAAAGCAAATAATAATAACGAAGTGGGGGATCCTTAACGAAATCACCATTACTGTGTTGCAAACGGGGATTGCTGATTGAAATGTGTTTTACATGATACAGTTTTCAACTAAACAATTTGGAGCCGCGGTAGCCCGGTTGGAAGAGTAACGGATTTGCAACCGAAGGGTTGCGAGTTCGAATCCAACCAAAGACCGTCGTGTACAAAGGTGCTGGCGCACGTTAAATCTGTCGTGCCCTCAAATATCCACGCTGGCGTGGTGTGAAAATTTGGAGAGTGGGGTGCCAACTTAGGTGTTGCCTCGTCATCTGACCGTGGTTCAAAATTACGTGGTGTTGTCATCGAATCTTTCCTTTCGGGATTGTCCCGGACCGTCGCCATTAGTGTTGTTCCAGTGCAACGTTAATTAAAATACCTACCATACCTACCTACCAACTAAATAATTTAAAAATGAAAGAAAAGTACATAATTTAACTTAACAATCCAAGTGGCTTTGAAGAAATAACTCGTCCATCAAGATCAGACCAATTTTGCTAATGACGAGATATCTCGTCATCAAGTTGTTGCCGATTTTTTTGTGATGACGAGATAAAGATCTGGTCAGTTTTCTTCTAATTACGTGATATCTCGTTCATCCAGTCCCATTCAGGTTTTGCTAATGACGAGATATCTCTTCGTGAACTATCAGGAGGATTAAATAGTTAAATAACTGCTGCCATTTCACGGTCCTGCTACAGCAGGAAATCGATGAGTCCGTAGAGTTGTTTCTTTGCCCCGGTGACCAAATACCATTTTTCTACAAGCACTGGCCCACTTTCGCGACAGCACACATGAAACTTGACCGTGAGGGGCAACCGCAATCCTGCAGATATGTTTCCCTTTGCCCGAAAAGGTACGGAAAACGGTAAAGGTATAAATTGAAAGCGGATGTGACTCTTAAAAAACATAAGTAGCCACTTGTCTTGGAGTTTTTATTTCTACATGCATCACAAAGGTATTGCATGTAAAAATAGGATAGATTGCTAACAGTGTCAAAAAGTTTCATAAAAAATAAAGTCATTCGAGAAAAAAGTTCTTGAATGTAGAGAAATAATCGTCATTAAGGAGCAGATTGAAGTGGCCAAGAGTCCCCAAGAGAAGCAAAACACACACAAATTCAGAGATATCTTTCATGATTATGTAGTAAACAATGAAAGATGTGTGTGATGCGATCGATGTCTTGAATAGTAGAGTTGTTACCATTACAGAATGGTGAATCGATGAGAGTAATGTTTGATTCTAGTTTGAAGACGTGTTTGTATGGATGGAAAGTTTTGTTTGTAATTGGACCTTTATCAGTTGTGAGCCAGAGTGGTCAAAATATTAATGAATTATTGTAGTTTTCCTTTTTTATTGGTGATTTTGGAAGGTTATCAAAACAGATGGGCACATCTGAATTTTGACAAATTCATCAACCAATTCGTTATTAGGTGCAGCGTGGTAAGGTACTATGGGAAGGAAGTAAGGGGTGGATTTGGCTCCCCTTAACAGTAGATCTTAATGAAACAAAATGAAAGTAACCTGTTTGAAATATGCCGAGCTGACCGAATAAGTGGAAGCTGCCCAGCAGTAGGTGTTGATGAGAGCTGCACTGATGTCAGTGGCAGGGCTAACGAAGCACTCAATCTTATCTCCAACGAACTGCTGGGTGGTGATGACTGCGCAGGCGAACATCAGCATCAGGAAGGTGATCCGGTAGTGCAGGTAGAAGATGAAGCTCTCGGTCCTTCGTCGACTGGACATCACGAGACTTTTCAGACTTGAGAGGTCGTTAAACATCTTTCGTCGTATCTATGGAAATGAGAGAAAAAGATGGGATTACTCTATTTTCTACAATCTTCAAATTCTCTCTGCATATTTCGACCGCCTTTGAAACGGAATATTTTTAAATTTTGTATCAATATAGTGTTTTTTTATGTAGGGCATCATTTTGTTTTGTAACAACTTCTAAATGAAACAGTCTTAATTATTTTTTTACATATTGCACATTACATCACAAAACTTATCTTCATCTTGGTCCCTTTAGTTTTCGTTTCTTGGTACCATGTCACTAGAGATTTCTCCTGTAAGAGGGCTGCGAATGCCCAATAAGTATTTGATTGCTATCGATTTACATTAAATAAACTTATAAATAGATTCTTTTTAAACTATATCACATTAGCTCACAATCACAGACCTAGCTGGAAAAAATATCAGCAGCCCTCTTGAACACTTCACCCCATTAGAATTCATTGTAGTTAAATGGTTCCGAAAACCTAAGAACCCATTAGAAGCAACTGAGGGCTTACTCGCCCTTCTCAGTAATTTGCTGAAATTGCTGCCCCTTGGATATGTGTTTACATCAAATCATATTACACTCTAGTTATGTAGCATCTCAAGATATAGCGCATTGAGTTATATCACTCTTCTATACTTGTACTCGATGAATTTTCGATTTGCAAACAGATGAAATCTCAATCTGTTTCGTTAGAATTGGGAGTTATAAAGGTTACTTGCTCCAATCAACTTTTCTTAGACCGAATTGGTAAAACAAATGTAGGTGTCTCGCTTGTGCAGATGAGAAAGATTTCCTGTTTTCAAAAAAATTCTACCGAATTAAGTATTGTTTTTAAAAGGTTTAACCCTAATTTTGAGCTTAAGAAGTTAAAAAACTCTCGCGCATTTTAATGTTTAATTTGTGTACCTTTATTTATATTATAAGTAAGTTTTTCGGGACTCCCTCTATTTCGTGATTTCTTGTAAAGAAGAGAGATTTCTAAAGGGGTCATTATATTTTAAATAGTTATTTTATAAAAGTTGTAATATTTCTATTAGGAATACATCAGAATGTGTAGCGCATAGTTGTATTTATACCCCTAAATGACAAAAAAGGTAAAAAGATGTCTTAAATAGCAAAAAAAAAACTGAAATAAAAGATAAAAAAATGAGCAATGAGTATATTTATGAATATGACATGAGCGACAACTTTTTCTGATCCAACTCATTCAACATTTTAATCAGCAGATAATCTCAAATGTAGATTAAAAAATGAGACGACGTTCTAAAATGCAGAGATGAATTTTCTCACAATATTGAAACATTTAGTTTGATTATAAAATTTAAAAGTATTACATTGAGGTACATTGGGTTGGTACGCGAACACGATCCCGAGGAAAATAAAAAAAACCAAAAAACAAATTCCAAATTCAAGCGAAAATAAGTAGCATGGTCAAATGTGTTTAAGAAACGAAAATATAATATCAATCCTACTAAGTTGAGAAAAATGTTGCCCAATGTATATGTATTGGCAATAAATATGCATAAACAGATTAAAGCAAAAAAAGTCAAATGCCCACAAATATTAATAGACTAGAGACCAAACTCTATAAAGAAATGAAAATGAACCCTAGTGCTTTGCATAAAAATAAAGTTGAATGACGCACAATTAGATAGATTTGAGTAGTGTAATTGGGGGTTGTATAAACTAATAACTACCTAACTTCACTCTCGTATAGTTAGGTAGCTATTAGTTTAAACGTATATAGGTAGTTATTAATTTAAAGTAGATAGTTATCACAGTTTGGAGTTAATAGGTAGTTATCTGGATTCCATACACGTCAGAAGGGTTTTAAAACCGAAACAATAAGACCATAACCATAACATGAAAATATTTAGAAAAGCAGTTTAAATAAGACGATTTTACAAAAGAAAGAATATTGTATGTTCAACTTGCAAGAAATTCTTTTAAAGTTCTTTAATACGTAAATGGCGTCAGTAGCCCGTTGTTTTGCTTCAGTGTTACGTAAATTTAACTACCATCCAACCACCTTTAATACAAAAATTAAATAAATATCCATCTATAATTGAAAATACAGAGATAGACACCAGAACACATTTCGGTGCATAATCGTTTAAGAAGGTTGATACTGATGAATTTTAAAGTTTTTCTGTGAGAAATGAATAATCCTTCAAATTAAATAGATAGCACTAGGTACTGTTAAAAAAACGCTTATTTTATATATTAAAAATAAATTAACATACCTTTCTTAGCACGTAAACTTAAAACTTATGTTTCTCAAACGAAGGAAATGAAGCTCACACGATACCAATCAAATAAGTGTTCACAAAAAGATCGTACAACGTATAGCTTAAATTAGCACAATGTTGGTTTTTTCGCGTTTGTGATTCATATACGGATGCGATTATTCTAATAAAAAGGTATCCATACTCTTTTGCTTTATTCTTATCGGAAGCATTTAAAACCAGACACAGACAAATTCTGCACGTTGTTTTAACTTGCAGACATATCCTATCGGCCATAAAATGCCTCGTTCTAATTTCTCTGTGTTCAAGGCTGGTTCTGGTATGCACTTATTACACAATATTGAGATCGTTGACTGTCTGATTCATACATTTTTAAGCGTTAAGCTCTAAATAAATTAATGACAGGTGTGTAAATTCAAAATCTTTTTGGAAATCGATATTTAATTAGGTTTTTCATCTTTAGGATACTAAAAAACTTATCATTTAAAAGTTTATTAGATTGAAAAGTAAGTGAGAATGTTCTTCAAAGAGTTTTTTATAGGGTGGATCAAATATTTTTCCTCTGAAATAACCGAGTTTGGAAAAATTGCCTTTTAGTGTCCTGCGACAGTGTGTAAATTTATGTCTACACATGTCATCATCTCGGGTTCATCGACCTTCTAATGAAATAGATGGAGCATGTGCGAGCAGTTTCATGTTATTTCTGCCGATCGCTCGGTTGGAAGATCTCCGGGTGTGCATCGGAAGAAAACACGAATTATAATGTAACACGAAATGACGAGCGTAATGAAACACATTAGTTAGTGCTACGATAGCCAATTCGCCCAAGTCGATTCCAAATTCCATGTGACCTATACTTCTGAGATCTTACGACAATGAATCTGCCCACATGCTCTGTCTATTTCATTAGAGAGGTTGATGATTTGGCTCTCACATATGTGACCTTGAAGAACCTATACGACCAACATAGAACATCTGAGAGTAGCATGGAGGAAATCCTATGACGTGACCTATACTGAAGTTCAGGCGCAAAAAATTCATGCCCAAACCATTAGAAAATGGAAAGAAATATAAAGATTGTTAATAAAAAGAATATGACTACTTTTCTACCGATGAATTTCAATACTTGAAAATCCCTTACAAATATTGCAAAACTATTTAACTGTATAACAAATACGTCATCAATTTTTAAGATTTGTTTCTTCCCATTCATTTTATGATACCAATAGGTTTTGAGAAAATCTCTGAGGGATTCACACTCACATCGGTTCTGCAACCTGTAGTCTACCATGACTGCCTTCTAACCAGTTATGACCAATAGAATCTTTCGTAGAGTTCTTTTAACCAATAGTAGTTCGTTAAGTCATTATGTGTGGTAGGGAAAAACAATACTACACTACTCGGAAATCTCTTGCTTCTCAGAGGGTTAACGTCAATTCCCATCAATTGCAAAATTACATGCACGATGTTTTCCTGTCACATTAAGTTCATAAAGAACAAAACCGAGTAAAATCAGATTTTTGGTCGCTCGTTACGAAAGAAAAATCTTATTTATACGGCACACACGTTTCTCTCTTTCACGTTTTCCGACTCTGGCACACACGTTTAAATTTTAAAATGAGAATTCAAATTCGAAATTAACATTAGGGTCATTCCATGTCAAATCGCAAAAAATGGTATTTTTCACTGGGGTGGTTCAAAATGGTATTTTTACGATCGATTTTTTTAAACTTAGAGATTTTTATTTCACCCACATAAATAAAATACGGAAAATATTCCTACTAGCAATAGTTTTTTAATTATGTTAATTTTAAAATTGGAGAAGGGAATTTTTTCGTGATTCTAGACTCCCTAAATCCGCCCGTATCTCTGGATCTAATTGCCCTATCGAACTAAATAAGGGCTCATTCTGTCGTTAAATGTATAACCGTTCTGAGAATTTGGTGTTGATAGCATAATTAGATGTGATATCTTGACACTATTGTGAATGAGATTTTTAATTTCAAGGTCAACCAATTTGACCTTGAAATTAATCTTGAATTACAAAAAGTGTTTAATAATTTCGTAAAAATATATGTTAAAGATATACATTATTTATCTTTGCTTTCTGAAAGTTTCAAGTTGAGAGTCATTGTTTCATATATAGTGTGTGTGAAACAATATACTTAATAAATAGAATCATGTAATCAGTACGTATAAATACCCATATCATTTGACCTAATATTCCGATATAGTGCTTGTTTTGTAGTAAAAGAAAAGTTTTATGATAATATTTACATGACACTGGCTTTTTTGGCTTTAAAATGACCCAATTTAACCTTTGACCTTGAATTATAAAAGAGGGTTTTTTTTCTCGAAAAGTACATGTTAACTGTACGCTATTTTACTTTCTGAAAGTTTCAAGATTGGGAACGCGTTGGTTTATAGTAAAGAAAAATATTCGAAATGGAATCACACTCAAACACCTGCATCTTTTGACCTGAGCTGTGTTGATATGATATGGAATGACTCCCATTAACCTTTAGATTTAAATCTAACTTTTAAGGTTGGTTGGTTTTTAGGTCACCAGGGCCATATTTGGGCAAGGTACTTTTAAGGATCAACTACGAAACAAAATTTCGTAAATTCAATTCTATGTGTTTGTGAACGCCACGTGAAGACAGCACATCTCGTTTTTTAAGGGCCTTGAGGTGTTCGGAAAATTATTTCGGGAAATGATTAAAGACTGGAAAACTGATTTAACACTTCAAAGCATTAAATAATCAGTCTAGAAACGACAGGATCGAATGATTTAAATCTGGTATGTAAGGAAACATCTTTATATAAATTCGAAGTTTAGAATGATTTAGGTTTGCTTTGATGAAAAATGATGCTCTTGAAAATTTTTCTAAATACATAGTTCCATAAATGTTTCATGATGTCTAGGTTTGCAGAGGTACTTCTTCGCCCTTGCTGTGCATCAAACACCATCATGTCATGCTTGGGAACATTGTCTACAAAATAGAAAGAGATGCATTCAATTCCAAATTTTCCGGCTCTCCTACAACTCCCATATTTTTCCGAAATCCATATTTACTTCTAAAAATGTCTAAGTTAATATGGATACCATACGCCAGAAGGTGATACAGATGCTTATACTATTTCAGACTTCCGCCATACTTAACCACAGATTTTAAGTTTTGGGAATCTAGCTCCCCTTGTTGAGCTTTCTTCATATTAATCTTCCCATCAGATCTAAGCAAACTATACTTCTCATCAGGAGAAATGACCAAATGACCATGTAAAGTAATCGCCTTAGATGACAATTTGTTTCGCCAATTCATTATCACTGCTATCTTTTTTGGCATCGAACGATACATTCGGAACCAGAATCCGAATGTAGCGTTAAAAGCGCCAATTGTGGAAATGTGTTGTATACGTTTTAGCCAGCCTTGTAATGGATATCGACTTTCAAATGAAATAAACGGACCATGTGGGCGGATTCGCTGTCGTAAGATCTCTGAAGGGTAAATCACGTGTAGTTACGAATCGCCTTCGCCGATTGGCAGTCGAATCACAGACTAATGTTTTTGATCACGGTGGATATTCACTTTAACCAATCAACAATTTGGGATTCTTGATTTTATCTACAACCACGTGATAGATCTTCAAACTGAGAAACTGGAAGGGAATAACGGTGAAACTGCGGGCCCATTTTCCGTCTATTTCATTTTAAGATCGGTGGTAATGGAATGAATAGGTTCGTTCCAAACCATGTGAATCTTATGTCAACTCGCCAGAGCCGATCTATGTGAGGAATTTTCATTGTAAACAAACCAGACGGAAAGTGAAGATTTTATTTACGCTACCAAATACTCTCGCATGATACACATCGGGGTCATCTTAAAATGCAATTTATCGCCACTTTGGTGACGTTTGGCGTTTAATGTAATTGGCGCTGATGAATAACTTGAATTTATAAATTCGGAATTCATTCTTTGGAATTTTATAGAATAAAAGATAGCAGTGATAACGTGTTGAAATCGTATTCGAGAAATGTAACGTTAAGAATACGTATTGTATCTCAATTCGGAATTAATTTGTTGGAACTTTTATTGATGAAGTGCTGAAATTGTATTCGAAAAACAAGACAAGTGACGTCAAATTGGAATACATACAGGAAACACGTTCCGCCACAGAAATACTACCTTTATTTACATTTAGCTTGAAAGAAAATTCATCTCCATAACAAGATCTTTACTTTAACTTCTTGAAATGCATTGAGTGAAGTAAAAAATAAATATCCTGTGTTTCCTCAAGAACATCTATTTGATACGAATCGGCTGAAACATAAATAAAAGTGGCTTAACACAACAGGAGTTCTCCAATCCTTTGTTGCAAATATTATTCTAATCAGTACCGGTTACTCAGCAATATTAAAATGCTGTGAATTATTTAACCTACTGACATCAGCATTTTGTGGAGGAAACACTAATTCGACAGCATTCATCATCACCTGTAAAAAAAGGTTGCTTTACTACTCTCTCTGGAGTGATTAACTGAAGCTGTAACACTAATCCAAAGATGGATTGTACAGAATAGTGAAGCTATGTGTTTTCAAGCACAGTTCAATAAAGATCACAGTGGAAAATTTGCTGTATCTGGTATTTATCTTACTTTATTTTAACTGTTAAGAAGTGTAAATAATCTAATATATGAATATACAAAGTGTGTGGTTAATTAACTTTTAGGTATGCAATAGATATCTTTAAATAATTAGACATGATTTTGAAAGGTGGATAGCATTGTATACACGGACTACACCGTGTATATGATTCAAAAATTTTCAGTAAGGAAATACTGAAAATACTCTTGTGTTGCAAAAAAGAAACTTCAGTGGTCTGAAACATTCTCGTTTTTTTTCAGTCTGAAATTACATGATTCATATGCCAGGATGAGTAGGCTTGTCTACTTACTTTTCTCACTTTGAATTGGGATCTTGTGAATTGCAGTGTGTCTAGTCTAGAAGTCTACCTTTGTTCGAACTTTTATTTTTAGAACAGTATCACAATTTCACGACTGGACAAAGCTAGAAACCCATATTTCTCTAATATATAAATAGTAAAAATGAAAATAATGTTTTATTAACCTTTATTTTAAAGAAAATTAACATCCCGTTGGATAAAACTTTGTAATTCAAATGTGACAGTTTTTTATGTGACTATACTTCTTTTTTTAGATCTAATTGATTTCCGACAGACAAGATTTAAATGTAAAATATGCTTTCGAGAACTTAAAAATATATCGTCGGATTGCAAATGAAACACACAGCTAAAAACATATTTCTGAGATAAAGAAGGGGAAAGAATTATAAATTTCAAGCAATGCGAAAATTGAGATTTTATGATTTTAACTGTTATTTATTACACTTTGTGCTTATTCAATTTATCAATAATTCAAAGAAGAGGACTTTCATTATGATTATGTATTGTATCGAAACTTATTAATAAAATTATTTTAAATAATCTACATTTATTAATTTGTTTATGTGGTTTCTAAGTATTATAAGAAATATAACGTTCATGCAAAGACAAAATGACTTAGTGAACTTGATCAGTCAAACTCACATTAAAATTTTTTTGACACAGTTTATTCCACTTGTAAGCCGACAATATAAGAAAAGTTTTAAAAAGAATGAATATATAGTTATTACATCATGATTCTATTCTTCTATATTATTATTATCTAATATATCCCTGGCCAGAAGAAAAATCAGTTATCAGAGAAGTCATGAAATCAATTGCAATACTAATATTATTTTCCTTGAAGTAAATTAGCGCAAAGACGAAGTACTTTGCTTCGATGTTTTAAAATACATGTTCATGATAGAATTGACGTTTCTAACAAATTTTAACTTGATGGCGATCTCGTTTCCAATAACGAATAATAGATTTTGTTAAAAATTATTATAGGTATTCTCGTTCAGATAATTTATATGATAGAATTTCTTGTAAAAGTCTGGTAAAGAAAACATCATTTGCTTGAAAACGATAATATAAATTCTAATGTTTTTCAGAATGTTAAAATAGCAGCCATAAGTCAAACATTCTTGTAGTTTACCGCCAATGAACTATTAATTTTGTTTGTTGCTGTTGTGTATTTAATTGTTTGTATTTTGCTCTTTAATAAAAGGTGATTTGTACAACGATAGTTTTATTGAATTTATAATTAGTCTACGAACTCGACATGACAGACGTGGTATTCAAAAAATTTCTTAAAACAGATAAACAATTTTAATCCACATTAGATTTGTGAATCTAAAGTGGTTCATGATACCCAAGTCTTAAACGAGACCTTGCAGGTGCAGTCAATTCTTATTTTAGCCTGTTCCTCTTCGAACGAAAGAGTTAATTTATCCCCATCCTCAACCCCCCAACCTTGACCCATCCCCATCGACAACAGGAGTAAGTTTGTTTTGGACCGAATAGCCCAGTGCTCTGCAAGATCTCCAAAGTGGCCCCGTGTTGCTTCAGCAGTTTACCACCTTCCTCTCCATCGAACCCACTCAGCGGTTCCAAAACGCAGCATCGAACACTTTGTCGAACAAAGCATCCATCCACCTTCGGCAAATCTTCGCCGCCCCGATTGCCTCTTAAATCTACACCTCTTGAAGGTACTCCTTCCCCCAGGAGCTGCCTGGTAGCGAGAGAATCTATCTCTAAAAATATATCCCGTCATCCTTTTCCTTCTTTTTCTTCTTCCACTTGCCCCCAAAAGAAGTTCCCAAAACGTGATCCCGTCAGACGATGGTGGGATGGCCGGGGAAGAAAATGAGGTGTGGTGTTCTTCGTAGTCTGCTGCACCTCACAGAGTAGAAGGTTTCATCCACGTCCCGATTTCCGGTATTGGCCCGTGTCGTCCTGGTGGTCGCTCACGACACGGCGTATGCAGGCTTGAGGTTAGTTGCAGATTTCTGTTTGTGCGTTGGTTTCGTTCTTTGAAGTTGACCAGGTATGATGACCTACGTCCTGTAGCATGTTGGGCAATTTCATTTTGAATTTGTTTGGTACCTCCACATTCTGTATCACTGCCCAGCGCCTCACTGCACAGATAGTATGTCTCACATCCTGAGTTGTATTTATTTTGTACCACACATACCTTTGTACATGATGTTTTCTCTCCCGATTCCGATTATTATCTCTCATTTGGCATCTACTTAATAAGTTCATTTAGTTTATCTCGTATTCTTTATCCTTGTTCCATATATATCTGCACAGATACCACTGCAATGTTCCCTCTCATCTGTATAGATCGTATTCTAATTTGTATATTATTGTACTACATATACATTGTAAACTATGTTTATTATCCCAGTTCTATAGATTATCCCTAATCAAGAATTACAGCATCTATTATGTAGTTTACCGCCTGTCCGAATCGCTATTTTGTCTCACATCATAAGCATCTCGCTCTGTCTTATAGATAATACACGCATATGTATCTAATTCATACTCTGTCTTGGGTCAGCTTGTAATTCATTTTCTAATATTTTCCTCCCCTATCCGATATTGTATATTTTTGTACCCCATATATCATTGTAAATCGTGTTTCTTATTCCGGTTCCGTAGATTATCCCTCATCAAGGATTACAGCATCTAGTATTTAGCTTAAACCTTGCTTTCTGAATTGTTATTTCGTCTCCCATTATGGACACCTCACTTAAAGTTCTGTTATAGATTATACATATATATCTAATTCATACTGTATCTTACGTCAGCCTGCAATTCATTTTCTAATATTTTCCTCCTCTATCCGATATTGTATATTTTTATACCACATATGTCATTGTAAATAATTTTTCCTATCCCGATAATATCTCACATTATAGAATCATTTCCTCAGGACTTAAGCATTACCGCATACCTAACATAGTGAATACTTATCCCAAAAGTCGCACAATAGATTATACACATCCGTCTAATGAATACTGTATTTCGTATCAACTTTTCTTACATCGCATTGTAGCTCATTTTCCTATATTTTCTTTCATTATCCCACTCTGTATGCTTAGAACCACATCTAGAACATGTTTGCTACCCCTTGTCCCTCATCTAGCATTATGAAATTATTTCCCCTGCATTTCGGATCATTACTTCGTTTCTCACATTATAGATACTTCTTGCAAAAGCAGCATTTCGCACCTTACATATCCTTCTAATGTATACTGTATTTTATATAAGATTCCAGCTATCACACTGTAGTTAATTTTCCAGCAGTATCCTACATTGCATACTTTTGTACCACACATACAATAGGAAATCATAATCTTTACCCAGATTCCGTGTATTATCCCTTGTTATAGAGTCATTTCCTACGCATTCTGAGCATGGTTGCCTCTCACATTAGGGATACTTCTACCCAAAATCGCAGTATGGAGCCATATGGATATACCTCTTCAGTTTTAGCCTCTCGCATATGGCATCGCAGGTCATTTCCAGTATCCCACGTTATGAATTAACAGCCCCCCGCGGTAATTTAAAAAAATACAGTCTCCAACATATAGTCCGAAGGTAACAAATACTAAGATTCGGTGAAAGAAACCGTAAGAAAGAACATGCTGAACTTTCCTATTGATTGCTATTACTATTATTTCGATTATTGCCTATGATTGTATTGTAAAAGTTACATAAAAATTTGAAAAATAAAAGAATAAAGTTTGAATTACAAAAATTTCCTAATTTCGGCTCTTTTCCGTTCTTCAACTGGTATGGTGTTCTTAACAATTAGTTTGTGTGTCGAAATGTTATTTTATAATAATGTGTGGGTAGAATTTGTAAATATTTATTAGAACGTATAATTAATAATATTCATTCGCAGCCTTTACTTATTTAACGAATTAGTGTGTTCTTCAGTTCAAGCGTTTTAGTTCTCTTCCATTGTCTAAATTCTTTACAAATACGTACCACTTTCATTTGCTTCCATCAAATTCGAACGAAAAACTCTATTTGATGTAATAAAAAGTCTTATAGCATAATATGTTCATTCATTATTAAAATTGTTCATATCAATGAGTAACTACTCTTTCTTGATTTAAATGTTTGGCTACTTTCATATGATGAAAGCAGCCAAAGCTGTGTTTCATTGATAGTTATAATGGTCAATTTTAATTTTCTCCTCCATAAAGTTTAGATATTTAACCCTCCAAGTAGTTTTGACGAGATATCTCGTCCATCAAGATATAACCAATTTTGCTAATAACGAGCTATCTCGTCAACGATTTTTTTGATGACGAGATCAAGATCTGGTCAGTTTTTATGTAATAACGAGGTACCTTGTCCACCAAGATCTGGTCGGTATTGTAAATGAGATATTCACCATCGAGACAACCACCAGGAGGGTTAACACTCGTCCAATTAATTTTAGTGTCAGTTTTCTTAAGAGGACTATTTATGTGATTAGAATTATTGTGGAATAGCCCATTTACTTGTTCATTTGAAGATAAAATAACAGAAAAAAGGGTGTCTAACCTTTCTGCTTGTCTGAACCACTTCGGGTGAAGAATTGTCTTGTACCGCATATAAAATATTGTATTTTAAATGTATATAAGTAACAAAAAATACCTTCACTCTTTATACTTTTTATTATAATATTAAAAAAGATGGAAACATTAACACAAAACTAGTGGGATATTTTTGAGTCTGTTTTTATGAAACTAATGTATAAATATTATGTATCACAAAATATGATTTTGTATAAATAAAGTACTTTCGTATACCTCGATTTTATTGGCAGAAAATGTGTTAAATTTATTACTTAATGGGTTATAAATAATTCTGATTCGATAGAGAAAAATAGATGTGACTGATATTGTTAAATTAAGCACATAAAATAAGTAAGCCAATTATTTTTTCCGCGTAATATTTAAATAATTGAATTGTAGCCTGAAATCTAGGTAACTAAATTTGTTTCGATATTTTTAAGGAAAAGGAAATTTTAGAGCTATTGTATTTATGTATCATAATTATATCCTTTTAAGTTAAAATAATTTAAATTAATACTGTTGTTGACAGATAATAATAAATGTCGCTATCTTTATGAATTCAGTTTATATGGAATAGAGGAACTAACATCTTGTTTCTGACTAATTTCAGCTGATTTCGGTTTGCTAACTTGTTTCAAGGTTGCAGAAATCTAAAATGGGACCAATAATGTAAATCTGATTAAAAATAAATATTTGAAATTTTGTTGAGAGTCCTAGATTATACACGAAACCCAATTAGATTCGAGAGATTGACGGTGCCTGATTATAATGTAAAATGCTATGATGCTTATTTTAAACTTTAAAAATAATTTTTAAATGCAGATAGTGATAATCTTATTACCTTTCGAAAGTGTTAAAATAACACTTAGGCTGTTTTGAAGTTGGCAAAAGAAAAAATAAGCCTCATGTTTATTGTTAATAAGGTAGAAAATTAACAAACCCAACTAATGATATGCTCCAATGCTAAACGTAATGTTTTACATTTTGTTAGGAATGAAGTATATTATTTAAGTCAACTATGACTCAATTTCATGATACCATTATTAAACTCTGGGGTTAAGTATCTACAGATAATACACGATGAAATATTTAAAATGCCTGCCTACGCTATTTTTTAAATTCTAAGTTATTTGTAAATAAATATTTTAGCCCAATTGGAAGCTAATAATCTAAGACCTTGTAGAATGAGATTGAAATTCCAAAATTCCCCGAAAATTTACCTTTCTGTAGAACTTGTCCCCCTAATGAAGTCGGATCTTTCCCTTCGGGTTTGATCCCAGACCGTTGCCAATAGCCCGTTGTGTAGCTCCAGTGCGACGTTAATTAAATACCTACCCCTAATGAAGCTTTGCCTTCCTATAAAATGTATGAGAACTGTTTTCATTATGAAGCCATGCCTTTCTGTTATGATTATTGAATCGTTCTCTTATTTAAAACATAGAAGCATTACTACTAACATTACAACACACTACTTAAGGACTTATAATATGAACTTTTGGTTTCACAAAAATTTGCGCTTCACTGTTACATAATTTACTGGAATCGTTCTCACTAAAATGTTTCTTTCATCAACTTCAAGATCAATAAATCATTTGATTAGCGTCAGATAGAGCAAGTATTGTTTTAATTTTACAAAAATTTGAGCTCTTTCCTACTAAATAATTTACTGGAATTGTCTTGCTGAAAGGATCTTTTCCCTAGATTGGACAACCTTCCTTGGTATCAGATGGTACTAGAGTTATTTCAGTTTTGCAAAAATTATAATTCTGTATCATTGTTACTAAAACGATTCTTTACCTCAATTATATGTATATGACAAATAAGTCATTTGTTTGGTGTCAGCCCTGTGTAAGAGTTGGGTCAGAAATTTGTTCCCTTACGTATTAGATAATTTACTGCAATCTTTCTTATTAAAACAATTCTTTCCCTTATTACATGACCAGCTGATAATTTCTTTGCTGTCAGCCATTGGAAGAGTGGTTTCAATTTCACAAAAATTTGCTCTTCCCTATTACATAATTTACGGGAACCGTTCTAACTAAAGTGTTC
The DNA here is from genome assembly GCA_933210815.1 of Meta bourneti. Lineage (NCBI taxonomy): Eukaryota > Metazoa > Arthropoda > Arachnida > Araneae > Tetragnathidae > Meta > Meta bourneti. Next base: position 73,042,545 of record OW119926.1, on the reverse strand, counting down.
CATTTTCTTCAATTGCATGACCAATGAATCCTATCTATTTGCTTGGTGTCCGTTGGTACAAGTGTTGTTTCGGTTTTATGGAAAGTCGTCATTCCCTATTATATAATTTGATGAAATCATTCTTTCTTAAAAGGATTCTTCCCTCAATCACATGGCCAATGATTCATTTGCTTGGCGTCGGCCGGTGCAAGCGTCAAAATAAATAACCAGCCACACAGAAGTCTAGTCGTGGATGGGAGGCTACGTTTTTTTATGTTCAACTTCTGTTTCGCTAGACGTTGTCACCACAAACGGATTTCGATCCACTCTTTTCCGCAATCCTCCCGACTTGTAAGGACGCCGCATTACCTCACGATATAAATCTGCCAGCTAAAAGGTTATAAGTTGCCAAAACAGCGGCACCTTTTGAAAAAATGTCGGAAACGAGCTCCCATATTATGCATAGTTTATTTCTTGATGTGACATTGGTTGAAGAGATTACCGAAATTGTTAGACAGGCTTGTCTCCCGTATGTGATAGATTTTTAATAGTGTGTGAAGGTGGAAGTTAATCTTAATTTACAAATATATGTTTTTAATTACAAGAGAGCTTAATGTTTAAGTCTTTTTTGGAAACATTGACCACTTTTTCAAAGGAAAATGTTCAACAACCCAGTTTAAATTTGTATATTTAAATCTGTACCTTGGTAAAAAAAGGTCAATGTCCGAATTAACTGATTTTGAGTTATGTCCACACATCATTTCGAGGTAATGAAAATTGTTATAGAAAAAGTACCAATGTCCTGTTAATACATTATGAAAGTATCAAAATATTTTTAAAGCATTTTTGTATGCTGTACTACATATAAAAGCAGTTAAAATTACTAAGCGAGCTATTGCCTAAAAATAAAATTTAGGCACATAATTGTTCTCAGACAGGCAGGATTATTTTTAAACATTTTCTTCAAGACACACTACCTGATATACCTATTAATTTTTCTTTTGTTTGCTCTAATTTGGCTACTATAATTGCATTTGTACACATCTGTCTTATTGCTGATTTTTATTGTCTGTAATTCATAGCTTTATAAAAGGGACTATTGAATTTGTCAAATCAAGCATAACAAATTTTGAGAATCATTCTCTTTTATACAATTACTCTTATTTATAATTTGAATTCCACTGTGTATTAGACTAATAAATAAATAATGTTTTTTATTCGATTTTTTAATATTATTCTAAATATTAAATGTAAACTAAATAGTTTTTTAAACGGATGTTCAATGTCCTAAGAAGTTTCTACTGATATGTAAATATACCAGTTGAAAAAATTATAAAGCATTTTAATATTTATATATATTAAGTCAAGAATTGTGTGAATGGAAATATACATTATTATTTACGAACAAAACGTAAATCTTATTTTTTCCTTTTCCAGAAATCTTTTCCAGAATAAAATATTCATTTGTGTCAGAGAGCTTCTAAGAGTAGTCACATTTCCGGCTCCTATGTATTTTTTTCTTCAAATAAGCAAGCGTTTTGTAAAGTGTAATCAAAACTGTCATATATTCCAAATTTAATCTTTTTCACTAATTACGAAGATTCCACAACATGGTTAAGATTTGAAGGTTCATTATTAAAAATTTTAGAATGAAACGTTAATTTCTTTTGACATTAACTACTGTATCTATCCTCTTTCAGATCTCTTCCAATGACTTTGTTCAATGTTGCAACTTGCGATTCTCAATTCATCATTAAAATGTCGGAAGAAAACTTCAAGAGCCATAGACAATGGAAACAAGAAACCATTCAATCAGCCTACAAGTAATTTTGAAATCAGGAACGCATAAAGATGTCCACAGTTTTCTAGACGTCAAGACTAGTTCTCTATCCCAATTGTGCCTAGTGATACAAGATAAAACCTGTCAATATAAACCGAGCTTCGCATGCATTGCAAGTAAGCCTCTACATGATTCTCAACCTCAAGACTTTGATCACTGTACTCAGGCGCAGGCACTAGGCAATACAAGATGATTGAAATCGCCAGGTGAGTAAGGCCGAACACAGAGCTTGACTGGCCGCCATGTTGGACATCCTTCGCAGTCTTAAGAGCTTAGTGAAAGTCGCTCGAACTCGAATCGACAACGAAGTGTTCCGCCTCCACTACACATTCACCGTGCTCGTCCTGCTCACCTTCTGCATCGTCGTCACCACCAAGCAGTATGTGGGCGACCCCATCGACTGCATTCACAACAGAGACATTTCCTCCAACATCATCAACACGTACTGCTGGATACACACGACGTACACCATCCCCTCTGCCTTCAGCAAGAAAGTAAGTGGACGCTTTTATATTGGCTATGCTTGTGTTGTTGTGACCGTCCCTATGCGACTTCGTTGAGAACGGTAACTGGAGAAAGTTACAAATAGACGTAGCTACAGTATCAGTCTGTCTCTTGAGTATTCTTACTATTGTGGATTATATTAAAAGTTTTCAATGTCTCAGCAGATGGCTGTTAATTGTTTTAAAATGTACTATAGTCAGTTGATTTAGTAAGAATGGCTAGCCCACAAATATTTACTCAAATGTGTAAAATAACTTCAACTTGACTTCGATGAGAACGGTAACTGGAGAAAGTTACAAATAGACGTAGCTACAGTATCAGTCTGTCTCTTGAGTATTCTTACTATTGTGGATTATATTAAAAGTTTTCAATGTCTCAGCAGATGGCTGTTAATTGTTTTAAAATGTACTATAGTCAGTTGATTTAGTAAGAATGGCTAGCCCACAAATATTTACTCAAATGTGTAAAATAACTTCAACTTGACTTCGATGAGAACGGTAACTGGAGAAAGTTACAAATAGACGTAGCTACAGTATCAGTCTGTCTCTTGAGTATTCTTACTGTTGTGGATTATATTAAAAGTTTTCAATGTCTCAGCAGATGGCTGTTAATTGTTTTAAAATGTACTATAGTCAGTTGATTTAGTAAGAATGGCTAGCACACAAATATTTACTCAAATGTGTAAAATAACTTCAACTTGACTTCGATGAGAACGGTAGCTGAAGAGAGTTAAAAATAGAAGTATCTATAATGTCAGTCTTGGCCTTCTTCAGCATTCTTTCTGTTGTAGGTTATGTTAAAAGTTTACAATGTCCCAGCAGATGACTGTTAATTGTGATAAATTAGTCAGTTGATTTAGTAGGAATTGCTAACACATAAATATTTAGTCAAATACGTAAAATAACACAGCTAAGAATTGGCAGTTTTTTTTTTTTTTAGTTTTTTTTTTGACAATGCCCGAGTATGACTTCTTAGACCTTCGGCACTACAATGATGGAATTGGCTGCTATTTACGAGGGAGTCCCCAATGGGTAAATCTACGTTGCCCTTACCAGGGATGTCATCATTTTCCATGTACTTACAAATAGAGATTCAACCCTGAGATTACTGAGTGGCAGACAAAAGCTATGATTACTATATCATGTTGCCTTCAGCAAGTAAATAAGTTGACGCTTTTATGTTGCAACAGTCTTCTTTATTCTACCATGGAGGGATAGCCGAAGAAAGTTACAAATAGACGTCGTTACAATGTCATTCCTTGTCTTCAGTATATTTCTGTTGTGGATCATCTTAAAGTTTCTATTGTCTCAACAGAAAACGGTAAATGCTATTGGTCAGTTGATTGAGTAGTAATGACCAACACATAAATATTTAGTCAAATACATAAAAAAACACATCTAGTGATTGATAGTAAGGGCACTTTCAGCACTTACTATCTAACAACTAACTGACTATCGAAGACTGGAGTGCATTGCTCCTGATTCAGGCAGTGTGAATGGTTTTAGGACAAACAACCTACTTCTTATGGAAGCAGCTTTCCCGAATCTTCGTTAGTCAGCTTCTACGGATTCAGATATATTCGGATTAACTCGTATTCTCTTGGTGTAAGGCTGTCCCCAGAGACCAAAACGGGATCCATGCCCAGCAGAAGAATGTTAATTGCAATAGCCGGAAACGCACAGCACCGTTTCTGAGGTTTTAGCTTCCCAGGTGTAAGCCTAAATTAACTGCCCTTTTCAAAAGTTTTTTATTTTCCATCCAAAAGGTTTTGATAATTTCAATTAAACGAGATAAAAACGCTCATTTATTTATCACACCACACGAATCAAACCTAAAAATACAGACTTACTTAACTGATTGATCTTCTGTCTATTAATTAGCAATGATGCAGAAATATCTTAGTTTGAAAATCGATAGCTTCATCATGACGTTGCCTTTAATTTTATTTACTTAACAACTTTTTTGTTGGACGCCCCTGTTTTTCCTGACTACGTGCAAGTGCGCACCCAACACACCACTCAGGAACAGCCCTGTAGGACTTGCTAATGCAATAAATATTTAATCAAATACATAAAATAGTATCACAGCTAGTAATTGTATATAAAGGATAGACTATTGATAGACTATTGCTGTTATCTTAGATACTTTGTTTATTTTTTCGCTACGAAATTTTTTTCCTTTGATCTAAGTGTTTGTTTACATGGCAGATAGTTGGATCAAGTTATTTCAGCTGTCCCACAATTTTCCTTTTCCACTCTACGATTTAATAGCCCGCTGTGTTGTTTCAGTGTGACGTTAAACTACCTACCGTATTGCGACTCATCAAAAAATCGTGTCAGCTTAACAACAATTGTGCTAAATCCTTTATCGACATGTTTATTTATTTTTAGATACTTTGAGGGCACTATGCTAAGAAAAGTGTTTTTTAAAAGGATTTATGGATGTGTGTGTGTGAAGACCTATCATTTAATAGTAATATATTTTACAGATAACAACAATTTAATTTCTGTAAGGCGTGGTGGGACGACTTATGTCTCAACTCACATCTAGAGCACTCCCAGGCATCATAATATTAAAATATTAAATAAGAAAATATTTATCTTCCCAAGGCAGCCTTAATACAATACCTATGTGGAAGTTAAGGAAGCGCCCCTGAGAGGGTTAGGGCCGCTTCGTATCTAAAGAATCCTGGTCAATCTGAATGAATCTAGTTGTAACTGTCTTGTGTCGGGTGCATTGAGTGGGAACGCTCAGGATTCACAGTGTGAAAGGTTTCAAGACGATCAAACTGCTTCTTATGGAAGTGGTTTTCACGAATCTTCGTTAGTCAGTTGCTACTAGATTCACATTGGCCTGGATTCTGCTAGTGTGAAGCGGCTCTTAATGCCTTTTGGAAATAAGCTCCTTCATTTAGATAAAATCCAGATAAGTTTCAATGCGTTTACTTCTGCTTCAATAAATTTGTAGGTGTCGATTCAGTGTTTCATTTTCATCTGGTCATCACTAATTCACTTTATAGTGAACTCTTTACTTTTTAATCCATAAAGAACTTCCTTAGACCATTGAAAGGATTGAAATGGATTAACGATGCTTCTGAAATACTTTGCATTCTCTAGTAGCGGAATTACGTGTCGTAGAATATTTTTGTATTCATAATTAGCCACCTATTGACTGCGCGTGTTTGAACTATGTAGAAGCTTGTAGCTGCTGCTTACTTTGTTTTTATACCGAGGTCCGCATAAACAGTGTTTCTTCACGTGTCTTAATAATGTGCTAGAGAAGTTGGCTTAACCATTAAAAGGCTTGAGATAGATTAAATCACTGAGATGATTGAAATTGATTAAACCATTGAAAGGATTGAAATAGATCAAAGGATGTTTCTGAAAGGCTTTCGAATTTCCTTTTATGCCAGACTAGCGCGTCGTAGAATTCGCATTCAAATTTACCAACGGATTGAATGAGCGTGTTTGAACAATGTAGAAGCTTGTAGTTGCTACTCACATGTGTTTATACCGAGCTCTGCATAAACAATGTTTCTTCACTTGTATAAGAGAGGTTGAATTAACTATTCAAAGGCTTGAGACAGATTAAATCACTGAGAGGATTGAAATAGATTAAACCATTGAAAGGATTGAAATAGATTAAAGGATGTTTCTGAAATACTTCAAATTCCCTTTGATGAAAAAATAGCGAGTCGGAGAATTCGCATTCAAAAATAGTCACACTTGAATGCGCTTGTTTGAACAATATAAACATTCGCATGGTGTTCACTAGTGTATACCGAGTTCCACATATACAATGTCTCTACACTTGTCATAATAATGTACAAAAGAAGTTGGAAAACCATTAAAAGGATTGAAGTAGATTAAACCCCAGAGGATTGAACTAGAATAAACCATTGAAAGGATTAAAATAGATTAAACCACTGAGAGGATTGAAATAGATGAAGACATTGAAGGGATTGGAATAGATTAAGGATGTTTCTGAAACACTTCGAATTCCCTTCAATGCCAAAACTAGCGTTCGCGGAATTTGTATTCAAAATTAGCCACGGATTGAATGAGCGTGTTTGAACAATGTAGAAGTTCGTAGCTGCTGCTCACGTGTGTTTATACCGAGTTCCGCATAAACAATGTTTCTTCACTTGTCATAATAATGTATAAGAGAAGTTGGAGGGACCGAGGCTGCATTATTTTAAAACGTAAACCATCGCCTGAAGCACGCGTTGGGCTATTTTTGAAAGAGCCGGAGCCATGCTGCCTTTAGGAAGAGGGTTTAGCCACTGTTGGAGCGCGGAGAGTTTCCTGGAATGGGAAAAAACCCGGAAAAAATGAATTGACTTTGTTGACGTTTGGATGGGATCCATATTGTTTATCAGGATCTTGTTTGCTTTGTAAAATATACTGAGTAACGGTTTTTGTTTTCTTTCAAAATTGCTAAAACAACTGCCGGGTTTCCTTATGTAAATAGTTTCTACGCTTATCTGTTTCTTTAGTGATTCGGGTAATAGTTATTTTTTAAACTGATAATTTTTTCATCTAGAAGTATGAGAGGGATTTTCAGTGTGAAAAACAAACCAAACGAAAAGATTTTACTTCTGTTGTCCAAATGCTCTCTTATCATACACTTCGGGGTTATCTTAAAATGTAGTTGATCGCCGTTTTGGGCGACGTTTGGCGTTTAATATAACTGGTGTTGATCAATCTACTATCATATATCGATTCGGAATTCGTTCTTTGGAATTTTTATAGGTGAATTATTGAAATCGTATTCGAGAAACAAGCCAAGTGACATCATGTTCAGACGTTTTCAGTAGTTCATTTTTGTTTGGCGATGAAAACCCCTCTCATACCTTGCTCGATGATGATGTTTACCATCGAGAAAGGTAGGTAAAATGGTAGCGTAAAAATTTATCAATTGTATTTTCTTGATTTCTCTTTCCATTTCTAGGATGAATGTGATTATATCTCAATGTACAGTAGCCCCTTGCTATATCGCTTCAATGAATTTTTTATTTGGATCAGCAGACGAAACCTCAATCTGTTTCTTTATAATTTGAAACTCGAAGTCACTTGTCTCAAGCAATTGTCCAAAACCGAATTAGTGAAAAAGATTTGGCTGTCCTTAAAGCATAAATCAGGAGGAATTTTTGTTTTCAACCACATTGACCGTATTATATTAAAACATTGTGCCATCGAATTTGTGTGTTCAACTTGTTTTACATAATTTTAAATAAAATACTCGCATATTTTAATGTATAATTCGTATGTAATAATTATTTTCCTAATGCCCACTTGTTAGGGGAAGTGCTTTAGTTATCATGGCACTACAAAGGGGGAATTATGAACCACTTAAGACCTTGGTGAATCACTGGAAGTGGGTTAATGTTATACCTCATATACATACCATGCAGCCAAGGCACAACCCGCCTTATAGAGTGACCACACATTCACTTCAGACGTACAAACATCCATGCCTTATCCCTGATTCGTACCAGGAACCTTTCAATCCAGAAGCCAGCACCCTGATCACCAACCCGATTGGTCGGTCGATAGTATTAAAATAGTGTATAATATACGATAGTTATAATTAAGTATATATACGATAGTAATAAATCATGAATGAATAAATATAAAAAAATTTATAGCTTCAGTAAGCATTTAATAATTAAAGTTCAACGAACTATTTGTAAACAGCTATCTCCTTGATATTGAACTTTTTATACTGTGAGAGCTTTGTTAACTAATTTCTTGACTTGTTTCAAAATAGATCCTTTCTTCTATTCAGGTAATACCCCTTCACAAAACAGAAACTTCAAGGGTACACAATTACTATTATGGGAAATTTTTGGACTTAACTTAGAAATTAATTTAGAAATACGAGGAAAATTAGATTGAGTAGTGTCTTATAATAATACGGTAAAAATTGATTCTAGAACATGTATTTAATGACAAATTTACCTCTGAATTTCATATTGGTTGCTGCATAAACTTCATCCTTTTATGTATATAGTTTTTTTATGTGTACTGTAATTTTCAGCATTAAAGTTGATGTTTACTTGCCATTATGATCCACTCATAATTTTCTATCAATATGGAGAATTAATTTTATTTGGATAAGTATAATTTTCTCGGCTTCTGGAAAGTAACTCTTTTTCTAATTCCAATGTTCACCATCTGGCACTTAAGTATAACTGGTTTTGTGCTTTGAGTCATAGATTTTTATTATTGCATTTCCTGATACCTTTAGAAACGATTCAGCCACCTGCTTCACATTATCAAATGCCAGTTTAAACTTGTTGGTATTGTGCAATTTTCGAGCATTTTGAGAAAATGTGTGAGATTCATGCACGCATTTTTCTACCATGAAAATTGCAGTTTTCCCAGCCTGGCTTCTAACCATTTTATACTTCTTAACAATAGACTATTTCCTAGGGTAATTGAATTTTTGCCGCACTGGAGTAACACAACGTGATATAGGTGACGGTTCGGGATCAATCCCGAAGGGAGAGATACAAGCCAATCCCTTGTGATTTTTAATCACGGTCAGATGACGAGGTCAACATCGGAGCTGCCACCCGCTCTCCAAACTTAAACAACAAGATAACATTAGAACATTCGAGGCCACGACAGATATAACGTACACCAGTCCCCTCGTGTACGAAGGTCTTTGATTGGATCGAGTTTCGAACTCAGAGCCCTCCGGTTGCATATCCATTGCATATCCAACTGGGCTTGGATTCTTTCCATCAATTGATATGACTATTTAATTATTAAGTGTATTATAGGATAAAAGCAGTTTTATACTTCTCGGAAATCTCGTGTCACTCAGAGGATTAACAAATGAATTATAATTTTTTTCATATTTAATGTTATATTTGATTTATATTTAGCCAAAAAATCTAATATTTAATCAACGAAGCTGTAAATGAAAAAGTGTATGACTACAAACGAGTACAATTCTCAACTAAGCAGTTTCATTTGGGGTAATGTTTATCGTTAAGTTAAAAATAAAGTTCTATTTCGAAACTAGAGATTATTGCAACATATTTTGTGGTGTAAAAATTGGAGTCAGTCTCTTCCCTTGACCAGCTTATCCAGCTAAATCAGTTTATCCAAACCGCGTCATCCTTTCGATAATTATCCTTTACATTACGGCGCTTTTATCCCGCTACCCGAATACGGTACGACTATTGTACTGCCTGTAGTCTAAAAGTTATTTTTGATGGAAAACAAAAATGGTGTCTGTGTTTTGCACAAGTGATAACAAATTTGAAACATTTGCTTTGAGAATATTAAAAAAATTAAACAATAATTGAAAATAATATGTTTTCAAGTTCGCTTCCTCACACCCGAAGATTCCCGAATGGTTCCTTATACACATCACTCGGAAATCCCGACATCAGAAAACACGTGGTTCGCACTCTCAGTTCTTGGATCTCAGCTGCTGACCTGACGTCACGAATCGTAGCGAAAATAACCGAATCACCCAATCGGCTGGCTATCCTGGCGTTGTAACGCGTCTCAACTTGGAGCGCAACCAAATAGCAGTCCAACTCCACCTCTGGTGACGTCTCCCCAAGACCATGATGCAAGTGGAAAAGGCAAAGTAGCTCCTTGATGAATGACGGACGGAGGAAACACAGCCAGAATGGAAGAGACTCAATCGCTAGAGTTTTTGTCTGGGGAATACTTGCGTCACACAGTTACCATGTTTTCGAGTTCTTGTAGTTTCCACGGAATCGGTTACAAGAAAAGTTACACTAAAAATATAATGATTTGTTGCACGCCTAAAGAGAAAGCTCATTATTCACGCTCATACCCATAGCAGTCGCTGAGGCACTGTATTTACATAATTATTAGAACGTAAATTTCCAGAGAAGTCGAGCTTTTCGCTGGGTGCGTAGACTTCCAAGAATAACGGGAGGGGAGATTTATGAAAGCTCGCCGTTAGTTTAATGAGGGGAACAACTTCCTGCTTTTCCCCTTTCTACAACTCTCGGAGAGAAACAAGTTGGCGTAATGAAGTCAAAGATATGCAGGAATAACACCCATCTTGTGATGTGTTTTCATACCAGATTAGCTTGTGATTTCGTACGTAATGGTCCAGATGAGAGACTAGTGAGTGGAATTCCATGTATAAAACAGGAAGATAGAAAGGACTGTCAGTGGAATTTCGATGTTTCAGCAAAAATGTGTTCTTTTTACAAAAATAGTCCTTTGATTAGATTGGTTTTGGGTTTTAAGGCGCAGGAGATATACTTGGCCAAACTGATCCAAGTAGAACACAGATCAGCGTCAAGTAAAAATGTCGCGGGAGAGAAAAAAGAGGGATTGGGGTGTAGAGTAGTGGGATGAAAAAGATCGCCTGGGTATCACAAGAGCGCAATCCCGTGTTTACCAAAGACATTAAACCCATGTGAAAAGAAAAGATCATTAGAGTACCTCGGGTCTGTGAAGCCCGCTCACCACAAGGAGCTGCTTTGATTAAGTGATAAGAGTCCCGATGTTTAGATCTAAAATTAATTTTCTATACGGTCTCCTAATTAAAATATATCAATAAGTAAAATTTGCGTGATTTAACTTCGCGTGATTAGGATGAAAGAAAGTTACTCGTTAGATTTTTTGATGGAAAATTCATAGAGATATTTTAATATTAATTCCAATCGAAACTTCAGGGATATAGACTGAAGTGCCAGAAATTTGTACAGCAGTCTAATACTTGATAGGCTTCCCACTGGAGCGAAGAACTGCAGAAATACGACGGGGCATGGACTCCACAAGCTTCTGTAGACACTGAACCCCAAAGTTCTTGAAGAGCTGTTCACAATTCTGTTCTATTTAGAGGTGTAGGATTTCTGTGTCCCAAGCACGTTGCATAGCATCCAAATGTGCTCGATACCATTGATATCTGGTGACTTGGGAATGGCAAGACCCCAAACTCAGATGAGTGTTCCTATAATCATAAGTTGGCGTGTCTATACTTGTGTGGACCCGACATTATTCGGTTGGAAGAGGCCAAAGAAATCCATCAGAATGAACGCAGGGTATGAATGGGTTAACTCGTCAGAATGGATACATACATACCGTTCACGTGTCAGAGATGTTTATAAAAGTATCAGGGTCCATTGAATTCCAACTAAACAGACCCCATACAATTACGGAGCAGCCACCAGCCTGTGTAATCCCCTGTTGATATGCGCGATCCATGGCTTCATGGTGTTTTTGCCACACACAGATATGCATATCCATAAAACAGTTGGAAATGCGACTCGTCAGACCAGACTACCAGTCACCAAGTATCCAGTGGCGGTTCCCGAGTCCAGGGATTCTCATAGTTGTATGTCGAGTACTCCTCAAGGGTACTTCAGTTGGGAGTCGGCTCCCTAATTCCCATATATTTAAGGGAAGGTTGTGCAGAACTCAGTTTGTTGAGGATTCAGCATCGAATTAAGTTATTATTTGAGGTAGTGTCACATGTCTATTGCTTGAAACGATTCTTGCCAGCCAACGCTGGTCACGTCTTTTTACGGCCATACTGTTGTCAAGACACACTAATGATATCAAGATCTGGTCAGTTTTTTCAAATGAAGAAATATCTCGTCCATCAAGATCAGATCAGTTTTGTTAATAACACTTCTTCGAGACAACCACCAGGAGAGTTAATAATTAACCCTCAGAATATCTCGAGTTTTGTTTGTCCTCATTATTGGTTATAGCTGTCTAGTGTCTATATTGTTAAAATACATTTGAACTCTACTACATAATTTAAGTCAGTGATGCTTGTGATGTTGCAAGCATCGATAATTATTTTGGTTATGAGGTAGTGTAGTAAAAGAGAGTAAAAGAAGCAAAAACTTTATACAAACCGGCTAAAAGTTATCAGCTATGTATGATGTAGAAGCATGACATAACATTTATACAATAAGCATTATGAAGGGCAAGGTTAACTGGAACCTTGTAGAATTCCTAGCAGACCGGCTATCTGCGTCCGTTAATTCCTTGTTACTATCAAGGAGTTTAGTTTCTACAAGTGCTTACTTCACCACTGCCACCTAGAGAAGTCAAAATGAAATTAAAAAACATTACTATCATATATATACATTGTAGAACTTATTGCAATCTACATATTTTTAAAACCTCGAATTGCTAAAATTTAACAAAAAATATGAATTTTTTATACAGAATTTTGTTTAGTGAATCTTTTCGAAAAGCACAGAATGTTAGAAGTTGGTGAGTCAACGTATTTAATTACAGATTTTGCTGACAAGAGAATGTTTTTGTTTGAAGAAAATACGTAAAACGGTTCGTTCGAGGACTGTTCATGTTGACACAATAATTGTATAAATATTTCTTATATAATATAATTTGATATTGTGTAGTAATTGCGTAAGATTATTCGAGTTTCATTAAGAGTGGAGACAAAGGAATTCAGGTAGATATCTTGAAGAACTATCCAGTAAGGGTTAGAGTTCTGTGGGGTTCAGTAGGATTTACGAGACAAGGCAAAGTTCGTGAAGACGGACACTGTAATATTTGACTTGAGGATAAATTCAAGGTAAAATTTTCTTAATAACTTCTTATTTCTTGGTGTTATGTGATGCGAAATTAAATTAGACTCATCTAGGGAAATATTATCTCATAAGGGATTAAACTTCTAGTAGATCACTAATATTATGTAAAACCATATTATATTAATCATCGCATTAGAATATTTTACCTTTAAGAGAGCATATTGCTTTGTAATATTTGTTTCTCGTATCTTTGTTTTTCAGAACTTGACATAGTTTCAAAATAGCTTTATGCTTTTGTTATGTGTATCTTTTATGAAAGTATAGAACATTTATAATGTTTGCCTTCTGGAAAAGTGATTTTTATACGATTTTTAGTGGCAAACGTTTAGTAGCAAATAACGTCTGGTACTTATAAAAATATACTAGCAGCTAAATATACTTTAGCTATACTAAATATACTCGGCGATGTCGGGTTGAATTGGTTAAATGTTGATTCTATTTCATAGAAAAATGCAAGCATCATTTCAGTGTACAGAAAACATTTCTTAACATCGTTTTAACTTTTTCATAGCTTCTACAATTTACTTCGAACGCAAATATGTATACATAATGTATCCATCCGTATAATCCATTTCATATTCATCACACTCCTGCTGTAAGACAAACTACAAAAGCTTTTTCTGAGATGACTTCTTCAGAAGTCGATTTTGAATTGTAGAGTGATTACGAATGCCAATTAAGTTCATTTTCAGTAAAAATGAGGAACTTTCAGCGTATAGTCTTGCACTCAGTTTTACAATCAATATTTATTATTTGTGGTACCCTTGCACCAGGGATTCGATGTTTTCGAATTACATTATCATTGTGAGAGGATGGCAAATTAAACTGTTACGGCATTCGTGGTTAATTTATTTTGAAGCACACATTCTATTCAGCCGAACGTGGAATAACCGAGCTTGTTTTTAAAACAAATGTCATCAATGTCAAAGCAAACTAAATCGATTACCCTTTTTACAAAATCACTGCTTTTAAAGGAATATTTCACAGGTACCTAAGTTGTATACGAACAGTTTCAACTTCAAGTAAGCAACCTCGACCTTCTGCCACTTAAGACAAATAATTTCTATTTCTCAACAGTCCTAGTTTACATACTTCCTTACTATGATATTATTCCAAGATTACAAAGTCTTGTTTAAAATTATCTTTCCTCCAACAAAAAAATTTAGTTTTATATCGAATCCTTAAGGTACTTTTTCAATTGATTGACTCAGTTTCTATATGGAAGCCACGTACCTATTTAGAATGATAGATGTAGTTACTTGACTATGGATTAGAGCTTTCAATTATACCCATGAAGCATGAAAAAGTCCTATGGCAATTTCGAATTGATTTAGCCCCCACCTAGGTTAAAGAGAACGGGGTCAATATGTAACTTGGGTTAATCTCAGGGTTCCAAAGTATATGTACCAAATTTGGTGTGGATTGGTCAAACGGTGTAGATTTGTATAGAGAATATGCAAATACACATCCATATATATATATATATATATATATATATATATATATCCATTTATATATATATATATATCTATTTATATATATATATATCCATTTATATATATATATACATATATATATATAAATGGATGTGTATTTGTATATTCTCTATACAAATACACATCCATTTATAGATTGTAATTGAAATATTGTTAGCGTTATCTTATAATGCTTGTTCCTAACACAGATGCTGTCTCTTTTGTTGATCTACTAATTTCTTACAAATGGAATTCTAACCAAATTTTGGGAAATTTTCTGTACACCTTTTATTATGTTAAAATGTAGAACCACGTCTAACTTCGCGGATAGTATGGGGTGACTTATAGTCGAGTTCCTGTGACAAAAATAGATCCCATTTGAAATCGTTATACCGCTGAAAATACGTGCCGAACTGTAATCATGTTAGCATATTTGTAATCAGCATGATTCCAATTCGCATATCGCACAACACATCGCAATCGCGATGTTGATCTCCCTTCCTATGGGCTGCGAATTGATACAATATTTCTGAAAATGCCACCTCGTTTAACTCAAGCTTATCTCGACAACCTTGAGCGCAACATTACTAGGCAGGGCTCTCAATGAGATCTATTCATATACAAAGAACATTTTTCTGTAGTTTGAACTGATCATTTTGAAAATTGTTTTCTTACGAACAGATGAATACGTTTATAGCAAATTAAATAAACACTTTTAAACAATTCTCGAAAAGCTCATTTCAACTCTCCAATCTGTAAGTCGTAGTCCTTCGAACTGACCGCTCAATCAGTTGCTTTGTTGCGTTAGGTTTCATGGCGCAAGGGCCAAGGTCCAAGCAACGGCTCTATCATAACTGACCTATTCGTTTTCCTTTTAACATCATTCCATTTATAGAAATTTATGAAACTTGTTATTTCCATGTGTATAAGTCGCGCGAGCTTGGTGCCTTATTTATTTGATATGCAGGGTGTTTCGAAAATATCTGGCTAAACTGTAGAGGATAGTAGAGGGGCCAAAATAAGCATTTTTTAATGAATTTAAAAATACATTTTCTTAATTTTAAAAACATTTAAGAAATAAGCAGTCGCATCTATTTCCGTTCGCCTCCATACATCAGATGCATATCCTCAAGCTCCGAATTCGTGTAGCAATTAATAACATTGAAAATCCGAGTGGGGAATGAAGCCTTACGCCACAGCAAGGATGTTATCAATTGACCTAATCAGCGCCCTCTAGCACCTAAAACCGACATTTCAGGACACACTAAAACAAAACCTGTTTATTTTAGGCCGCTCTACCACCCTTTACAATTTGGCCAGATATTTTCGGAACACCCTGTATTGCAAAAAATACAAGCATCTAATACTTTGAGTAGTTAAGACATGTGTAAAACGCTTGAAAGAAATGAGTTGAAATCTTAAGACCCCTAAAATATGGCAGATGAAAAATCTGAGATGGTCAAATGGCAGTCAACACATGCCTTTTAACACCATTTAAGTAAATGACTTAAATACTACATTTAAGCAAATAACTTAACGTAAGAAAATCCAAGCTCTGGGATCGGTTCTTTATTGTATTCATAAAGCGAATACAACATGCACTAACACACTTGCTGAATATAGAATTTAATAACATATATCATTTTGAAGTAATTGGTTTGAAGGCAGTAAAAGAATAAAGTAGAATATAAAATTTAGGAGTAGAAAAGTAATTTATTTTGATTTTTATTTATTTTTATAGAATTAAAAAAATTTAAGTTCATGTCATTCTCTATTCTAAATCTAACCTCATCAATTCAGTACAACTTTACGATTACGATTATCAAATAAATTAGTTTGCTCTAGTTCTCAACTTTTTAAAAATCTCTTAATCTCTTTGGTAAATGGGAACGGAATGACTAAGTTGTCTGATGAATCAATTTAAGACTTAGTGTGCTTAGATGGAATGGATGGTACAATGGATGGATTTGATGGATAAGTAGTCTGTAGTCGCAATATCTTGACAGGTTAGTTTGACAAAGTATAAACAAAATAAATTTTTTCGAAAATATAAGTAGGTAGGTAGGTAGGTAGGTAGTTAATTAACGTCGCACTAGAGCAACACAACGGGCTATTATCGACGGCCCGGGACCAATCCCTAAGGGAAAGATACATGATTTTGGACCATGGTCAGATGACGAGAATAACACCTGAGCTGGCACCCCACGCTCCAAACCACGCCAACGTAAACCGAAAACATAAGTCTAGCATAGAAGCAACTGAGGTCTTATTTTTTATGACTCAAGTCATCCAGCCTACCAACAAAGGATCTAAGTCCCGACAAGGGGTGACATGATACATAAAAGACGATACATGCACCCTACAAAAGACATGAAAGAAAAGAGGGAATACACTCTTTTTTCACGCTTGATATAATATAGATCAGGCAAAAAAAATGTTGCATAAAACATTTTACACTAGACATGAATCATACAAGAAAGTGGAAACTCGTAAAAGTTTTTTTTACAAAAACAGAAGACACCTCATAGAAGTACAAAACCTGTCTTTTATTTCCCTGTCATGTAAAATGAAGATCAATACAGAATGGCGATCGCTTTGGAGCATCTCGACATTGGCAAGAGAGTCCGTGTCACAAATTAATCTTTATTTGTCCGTCCGGCCGTGGCAGAAGATATACGAACACACTGACGTATTCAAAGCAGTGAAATTTTGTTATTCGTAATATTGAGAAGCCATTGAATTTTGTTATCTTCTGTTGGTTCGTTGAGATGAAAATCTTTAGAATAACTACAAATGAACACATAATGGTTATCATCGCTCACTACAGGGATAGAACTTTTCCCCCGCTCACTGCAGGGATAGAACTTCTACAGTGCTCACTAGTGGGAGAAGTTTTAATTTTGAATCTGTGGTTGGTCGGTATTGGGGTTTTATGATGCAAGGGGCCATATTTAGCCATGCTGCGCCAGTTTGAATCGGTGCAGATAAGCAAAAACAAGGGCTGTGGCCATTTAAAAAGAAAAAATCTATTGTTAATAAAAGGTTTGGAATTCGGGGAGGGCTGTGGTAACACGGTTGAAAGAGTATCGGTTTAGCAACCGGAGGGTTGCGAGTTTCAAACTCGGTCCAATCAAAGACTGTAGTGTACGTGGGGGCTGGTGCTCGTTAAATATGTTGTGGTCTCAAATGCCCTGGAGTTTGAGGCAAATAGAGTTGGAGAGTAAAGTTCGTAGAGTGGGGTGCCAGCTCAGGTGTTGACTCGTCATCTGACCGTGGTTCAAAATTACGAGGCATTGTCCTCGGATATTTCTGTTCCGGGTTAGTCCTAGGCAGTCGCCAATAGGATGTTTCGTTGCTCCAGTGCAACGCGTCAACTACCTTCACCTACCAACTACCTAATTCAACTACTACCTTTGAATTTAGGTTTTAATGTAAAAGAAAGTGCTGCGGCCAGGTATCTAGATGCTCCAAAGCGATTGCCATTCTGTATTGATCTGCATTTTGCATAACAGGGAAATAAAAGACAAGAAGAAGGACCCTTGTATCTCCACACCAGAAATATTGACCGACTTGTCCTGGTCAGCCCACTCGTGCAGTAGATATCAGTTCTAACCCAGTTGAGACCAAAAATGTTAGAATAGGGTAAAACATGTTTCTTATTCTATTGGTATAAGTAAATTTATTATTGAATTTTTTTAATGCTTGATGGAACTAAGATTATCGGTGTAAATATTTTCAATAGCATTGTGTTCTTTTAACCAAGTAACTGCTTGGCAGATAGAGCCTCAATTTGTATTAAATTTATTTAACAGACTGAAAAACTGCATTAAATTTATTTAATTTATGACTATGTCTTGCATGAACTGTATAATAGTTACGCAAAATACAAAACGAACAACCTACTTGATTATTAATTTTGGAATCATCTATATAAATACTATATTTAGGATTATTGATTATTAATAATGTATTGATTATTGATACGTACAATTTCAAACTTTTAATTGTATTTGTCTTTTTTCGCAAAGGTTTCACTGAATTAATGCCGGAGTATTAATCAAAATTTGAAGGTTGGTTAAAAACTTGGAGGCTAAGTCAGCTGGGGCAGAGCTCCTATCCAGTTCTTTACTAAAGCCAAATTTAAGTTATTGATTACCAATAGGGATATAAATGGGGGCTGTACCCATAAGAGTATTTATTGGAAACGCAGGGGAGATCTATAGGCATGTGTTATTTTTAGTAAAATTATTCATGGGATAAAGTTTAGTTTCTTAGCTTTTTCTTTGATAACGTTACCACCCCAAGCGCCGGCACCACACGATATACCGGCACACAACATTATTTCTAAAATTGAATGGGTGCTCCAGAGATCACAAACAATAAGATCGAATAAAATACTCGATACTATTTAGTATCAAGGTTACATTGAAGTAAATTAGCCGAAGTATGCGGACAAGAAGAGATCCCTGAGGACAATTCCTGTTTCCCCCTTTCAATTATAAGAATGTCATCAATAAAAGTAACAGTTCTTCCATGTTAATAGTGACAATAAATTGAGTAATTATTCAATTTTATAATAAGTAACCTTTTTCTCAATATAACTTCCTTCAAAAAAATTTCGACGGTTTCTTGCCCCCAAGAAGCGCGATATGTCGATGCGTTGCTGTGCTTTTAACCCTCCAAGTGGTTTCGACGAGATATCTCGTCCACCAAAATCTGACCAATTTTGCTAATGACGAGAAATCTCTCCATCCAGATATTTGCTGATTTTTTTATGCGGGCGAGATCAAGATCTGGTCAGTTTTCTAATGACGAGTATCTCGTCCATGGAGATCTGGTCAGTTTTCTAATGACGAGTATCTCGTCCATGAAGATCTGGTCAGTTTTCTAACGACGAGTATCTTGTCCATGAAGATCTGGTCAGGTTTGCTACTGACGAGATACCTCCAGGAAGGTTAAACACCCCGATTCCATTGAATTGATAAATTGTATTCCATCAATTCAAACAAATGATCTCGTATGGCATCGCAATTTCAAGAACTTGTCAACAGTTCAGAAAGAAGGGATCCTCCAACTTTATAAGTGTTTCTTTTGAAAGGAAAATTGACAGAAGGTTAAAATGTAAAGGCCAAGTTCCCGAGATGAAGCCCAAAATATACTACTTCCTTTCAAACTTAATTGCGACCAACAGAAAAGTCTAATTTTGATTTTACCACCTCATTCCTGTCACCAGCACCAGCATGCACTTTATGTCTTCCCCTTTCCCGTAATATTTCCTCTCCTTGGACAGTTCCAATTATGAACGAGTTTCTCTCACTGAGATAACATTTTTGGCAGGAATCGCCGTTGCCAGAGGTTTACTGTCGAATGCTTGACGAAAAGCAGACTATCTTTTCTGGAATTTATGAGGGAGATCGCGAACTTATACGTTTATGTGAGGGAAAAATAACAAGGAAAAAGTGAGATTTTTAAATCTTCGTGCAGTCAATGAAATATTTAATATTCGCAAAAAGGGAAATGTAATTAAATGGGTTTATTTTTGAAGTTTTTAATGGAAAGAAATTTATGAAATTTGCGATTATTTCTTAGAAATTATAATAATTTGATGAAAATAATTTAATCTTTCGCATTATTTATATCGTACGAGAATTTGTTCTGCGTAAAAATATAAAAACAAAAATGTTGGGCCTAAGAGCATTTATTCGCGTGTTGTGTGTTAACTCCTTACAACAACTTTTTATTATTAATGTGTCAAAGTAAACAATTTTGTAAGCTTTTTCCTATGTATATGTAATATGCAAAGTTATGAAAAACACTTCCCCTTTTATCTCTTGCGCATCTTAAAATTTTTCAATCGGTAAATACCTTTTATCAATAAGGGAAAAAAAGAAAAGCCTGGAGTCAATTTTCAACCATTGTTGCGTTTGTGTTGAGGGTGATGGTTTGAAGAGTTCTTTTCTAATTGGGTGAGACGGTGCGCATGATCTGGACTGCCCATTTTCGGGCATGCTTAACCTTGTTTCAGCGCCATTCGTTGCTAGGACGAGGGCATGTGTTGGTGTTAGTTGTGGGTTTTTCTTGAGATTAATTGTTATTTTATTCAAAACTACAAATTGAATTTCGCATTTTATCCAAATTTGAGAAGTAAGTTACAATTGTTGAGTTCATTTATA
Organism: Meta bourneti; assembly: GCA_933210815.1. Classification (NCBI taxonomy): domain Eukaryota; kingdom Metazoa; phylum Arthropoda; class Arachnida; order Araneae; family Tetragnathidae; genus Meta; species Meta bourneti. The sequence continues at coordinate 73,022,001 of OW119926.1, read as the reverse complement.
AACTGGTAATAAAAAGTCCAGTAGGAAGTCAACATGAATTAAAAATCTTTCACCACGTAAAAGTTACATTTTCGTCAAACCTGCTCGTAAAATTACGTGTTTTATATTAGACCTTGTTAAAAGCGTAAAATGCTGGTCTCCTTTCCAATGCTAAAAAAGAATCCTAAATGCTTTACAGTAGATTTACAAGCAGGCTTAAATTTTTTTAGGATTAACTTAGTCTATGTTTGTCTAAATTGAAAATATGCACTAGATCAATCATGTAAACTGGAAGGACATTTAACCCATAGGACACTACGCTAGAAAATTGTCTTTGGAAAAACTTTATGGGGGTGAAGATCTTCAGCTTCTTTGAATGAATTTTTCAAACAACAAAAATTTACTTTTTGTACGTTTGAAAGGATTGGTATGATCCCTAACGTCTGACAGAAGACGTCTCACCACGTCTGAAAGGATTAATAAGAAATAAAAATTAGTATCCATTCCTTTTTCCTGAACTTGTATAATTAGTAAACGGAAGCAACAGTTGGTGACTTCGTACTTCATTCACTATTCATAAAATCCATGAAGCCACTCTGTTGATAAATCAGTGCTAAATTAAAACAAGATCTTACCATGTCAGGAGATTATGTTTACTTGGAAAATAAGTAATTTTCCGTATAAAATATAGTGAAAAACAACAAAGCTAGTGAGAAAGATTTTAAAATGTCAAATATATTACGAACTTTAAGGATAAACAATGTGTGTTGTGTGAATGAGTGTCGATAACATTTATGCAAATGTATAACCTATAAAATGACTTGTCAATTCATGTACAGGTGAAGCAGAAATTTTTGGGGGATATTTTATGCTGATACTAGAGAAATATAAGCTGTAGTCGGAGCTGCAAGATCGTTGAATCTAATTGAAGGGCTGTCAGCAATAGGAGGCAGCTCCAGATTTAGTAACTTTCAGAAAACTAAAAGAAAATTGTTTAAACATTCGTTTTGAATCTACCTTCAAATAATTTAACCCGTATATTGTGCTTGCATTAACAAATGATTCAAGCCTATTAGCATATAAAAATATGTTTTATATTAAGCAGGGCGAATTTTCAAATGTTTGATGCCTTCTTTTTGCCCCAACGTGTGAAAAATCCACCCTTTACAGGTTAAATAATCACCAAAAAAAATCAAATTCATGAGAAAATAGTTTATTAAATGATTATACAACATAATTTGTTATTTTTAAGACAAAATTTGATCGAAATTTTTGAGAGCTAACTCATTACATCAATCTGATAACGCCTGCAGCTCCATCTTGAGCATGGCCAAATATGGCCCTTGAGCCATATAACCCAACCCAACCAACCTCACTTTTGCATCAATTGATTCATCTCTTCAATTTTCTCCTTGATCCAAAGGCTTAGGAATCGCTTCCAAACCAGATAGCAGCCAATGAATCAACAATTGTTGAGTGATCATACTGATGTATGAGTGCTGTTATTAGATACTTATATATGCCGCATATAACAGTCACCAACTCCTAAAGAGCAACTCCTAAAGGGATACTGGTTTTTGACTAGAGAATGGGAATGGCAGTACAATCCTATACTTTTTAAAATTTAAGTGAAATAAATAATTTTTCTTCTAATAAAATTGACCCATTATCAGTGTGAAACATAACCAAGTAAACTCATAGTTCATTATTTACAAAGTATATATACCTTTCGCTTCATACACATATTCGTTGTAGGGTTCTGGTTTGTATCGGACTGTAGCTCTACGATACTACAAAGGTGTGTTGCTCTACGACAAAGGAATGGTCTAATTGTTGGAACAATTTAAGATAGTCTGTAAAATCAGATTAAGCTTCACGGAAGAACTCTTGTGAAAAAAATGACTGCAAGGCGTGATTTGGAAGCATACAATGGTTTTCAACGTCTGGATAGTTAGTATTTTAACTCTTTGAAGTAGAAAATATTCTCGTACACAAAGCAAGAAATGATACTCCATTTGATTTCGAAATCGTAGATTATTGATTTTGCAGGTAATCCAGGAAAATGGTGTTTGTTTTTTCAAGCTCGTTAAAGGTGTCTGGATTGTGAGAGACATGCGCCAATGAGAGACATGCGTCTTTGAAGTAGAAACTAGAGTCTTGCACACAAAGCAAGAAATGATATTCCATTTGATTTCGAAATCGCAGGTTTTTGGTCTTGCAGGTAATGGCGATACAAGGGAACGGTGTTTGTTTTTTCACGCTAGTTAAAGGGGGCTTGATTGTAAGAGACATGCGCCAATGCCCTTCCCCTCGACGAAGTGCCAAGAAAACGACGCGTAAAAAATGTTTTGAGTAACTTTTTCCGCTATCAACTTGTGTCAGTGTGTCTTTATGCCAAGAATCAGTTCGTTGACTCTGCAGGAAACAACAAGCAGTTGAAGGAAATACATTTCTGTGAAGAACACTTTCTAGGAGAGTAGCAGAGAAAGCGTATGTTACTCGCAAAGTTTTTAAGAAGCATCCCATTGACGAACTTCTCTGGAAGACGTTGCGATAGAGAAGGGGGCTCGTTGTTCCAGCCACGTGTTTTGATTATCTGCTGCGGCGTGTGGGTCTCGACTCGACACTGAATCACAAGGAGGTTTTCTGCAGATTCATCTTGATCATTTATTTTACTGACGGATGAATCCTCAGAATTGGTTAATGCGCCAGAGATTGTAGACAAAACTGAATTAATGAGAGCGTTTTCTTCGATAGCCGTGTACAGCATTGTGAGCCTTGAGATTCAACAATGAATCACAGGGAAGTTTAGTTGTCGTAATAATTTATTTTACAGGCTGATCCTCAGAAACTACTTACTTTCCTGCGGAGAATATGATTTATGGAGTTTATAGTAAATGTTAAGTAAATTTATGTCACTTATGGAAGTCACAGAAAATAAGAGATCTCAGAAACCTCAATCACATTTAGCAATACCTCCACAATGTTTCACTCCAGGTTTTACTTGAAAATATACGTTCGTATTTTTCGTAGATTAAAAAATATACGATCGTATTTTTTACGGACATCTAATCGACTTGATAGTCAAAACTGTCAAAACTGTGACTATAAGACAAATGATGAATTTCAGGTCAAGAGCATTCCAATAACAAATAGTCTCTAAACTGCTGCCATATAAATAAATATAATCTGTAACTCAATTATCTCCTTATAATATAAGCCATAATTACAGAAACAAACACCTTTTAAGAGAACAAAGCTGTTTTATTTCATAATCTATAAAACAAATCTATAAAAGTCTCAATAAAAAGCAACAAAAAAGAGAGAACCTTTTTATTGGAATATAAAATTCCTTGAACATTTAGACAGCATGGAGTTCAAACGTTTTACTCAGTGTTTCTTTCTAAGCTAAGTGCGCATTTCTATAATCAGTGATCTAATGCCACTTTAGAAAGAAATCTGAGCTAATAGGAAATGCAATTTCTTGTTTATTCAGTTTTATTGAATTTTGTTCATAATTTTCATTAAGAATGCTCAATGAACTTTCACAAAGAGGCTAAAGAGCGTTCACATGTGATCTATGGACGTTAACACATGTGAATTCGTCATTACAATGAAAGTTAACTCTTAGTTGGGTATCAAGAGGTTAAAGAACATTACCATATGTGAATCCATAGCTACAATAAAGAATTTCGCCTTCATAGATGGGTTTTAAGAGACCAAAGCGTATTCATCCCTGTGAATCTGTCGAAATAATGAAGAATTTCGCTGTAGTTGGGTTTCAAGAGGCCAAAGTGCATTCACATCAGTGAACCCGTGGCCTCAATAAAGAATTTTATTTGGGTTTCAAGAGGCAAAAGAACATTTCTATTTGTGAATCCGTGACTGCAATAAAGAATTTCGTCCCCTCAGTTGGGTTTCGAGAGACCAAAGAACATTCATTTATGGAAATTCATACCTTCAATAATGAACTTTGCTCTTAGTTTTGTTTCAAGAGGAACTAAAGTCCCACATAGGTGGACCAACGGAACGAAGCAGTTAAAAAAATGTTTAAAAGTATTTTTTGGATGCAACCCTCCCCAAAACTTTGCTACTCTAGACTGCAGTCTACTTAGCCTACTTGGTAATACGACTAGGGCTAAATTTTAGCTTTTCACAAACCTCAGTTAACTTAGTACTTTCTGTCTTTCAGGTCGGCAAAGACATACCCCATCCGGGCATCGACTCGACGCAAGACGAGAGTACATTCCGCTACCACAAGTACTACCAGTGGGTGTGCTTCATGCTGTTCTTCCAGGCCACCCTCTTCTACACTCCGCGGTGGATGTGGCGCATGTGGGAGGGTGGCAAGATCCAGGCCCTCATGATGGACCTGGACGTGGGCATGCTGGGCGAGGCCGAGAAGAAGCAGAAGAAGAAACTCCTCGTCGACTACCTCATGTCCAGCTGGAAGACCCACGACTGGTACGCGGGCAGGTACCTCATCTGCGAGATCCTCGCCTTCGTGAACGTCGTCGGACAGATGTTCCTGCTCAACAAGTTCTTCGACGGCGAGTTCATGAACTATGGGTTGGAGGTGGTCGACTTCGTCAACCAGGACCCGGAGGACAGGGTGGACCCCATGATAAGGATCTTCCCGCGCGTCACCAAATGCAGGTTCCACAAGTACGGCCCCTCGGCCAACGTCGAGACTTTCGACGCCCTCTGCGTCATGCCCTTGAACATCATCAACGAGAAGATCTACATCTTCCTCTGGTTCTGGTTCGTCGTGCTGTCCATCCTGTCCGGGTTCGTGCTCATATTCCACGCCGTGCTGTTCGCCTGTCCCCCCGTTCGCGTCTACGTCCTCAGCATGCGGTACCGGTTCGCGCACATGGAGAACCTGCACACGCTGGTTCGCAAAGGGTCCTTCGGGGACTGGTTCCTCATTTACATGCTCGGCCAGAACGTGGACGCCATCATCTTCAAGGAGCTGGTCGTGGAACTGGCCAAGAAGGTGACCAGTGAACCCAAAGAGGGGTTATGACCGTGGAGCTTTAAACTAGACAAAGTCGGCCAGAGGACCATTTTCGAAAAGGGTGGCAATAGAATTCTATGCAGCATTATTCTAGTGAGTGAAATTGTATTCGAAATCTGTTCACTGCCAAGTCATACTTAGTCGTGTTTTCTTTTTTTTTAATTTAATAAAGTAGTTGAGCCGTTTTTATAGCTAAATTGTTCATTATTCCATCACTCAATATTTTTCTAATGTCATCATGTGTTTTGCTGTTCTGTCAAGATCTCGCTTATACATTGTCTAATATATCGTGCCCTGACTGCAATATCATGTAAATAAAAAATTAATATTTAATTTTATGAGTAGAAAGACCGTTAATACATGCTTCTCCATGATACAAAACATCCAAAACTACCCTCTACTGTAGCCTAAACTTTACTCTACTGGAATCTACAGTTGTAATAGTTTTGTAGTCTTCAGAAGCATATATTTAGTCTTTCTACTAGAAATTCATTTTTTAAAAGTTATGATGGTGTCGCAGTTAAGGTGCTGCATATTGAATCACATCCCTCTAATCCCGGCACTTGATCCTAATTGGGATTAACCCACTTGAATAGAAATGATCCAAACTAACACTCTACCCAGAACCAGTGCACTAGCTTCCTAAATTTACATTGGAAAGCTTTTCATCTATTAAATCTATTATACACATCTATTAAAATTTACATAACTAAATTAAAAATTTTCTTTGATTTTTTTACATGATGAAAGTGGGTATTTCAATTAACGTCACACTGAAGCAACACAACGGGCTATTGGTGAATGAAAGTGGAAAGTGGAGTGATGTATTTTAAACATATTGTAACAAAAAATTAATTAAATATTTTTTATTTAATTACATTGAAACTATCGAAGTTCGGGTAAAAATAAAAGAAAGGCCGAATAGGATAAATAGATGGACCGGATCTGCCGTTTTCTAGTGATTGGGAACACCGGATAGAGCCAATATAAAGGCCAGATCAGAATGATGGATGGACCAGAACAGTCTGTTTTCCCGATCTGTTTTTATTGATTGAAAAAACTACAATGCGATATAATTTTCTCAAGTATGCCTGCCCGTATGGAACTTATTACATTATCAGTCCGCCCTTGCCTTCACTACATATTACTATTCCCAATGGTGCATCAACCTGATCCAACCAAAGACCGTCGTGTACGTGGGAGATGATACACGATAAATTTGTCATGGCCTCAAATGTCCTCACTTTGGCGTGGTGTGGAAGTTTCGAGAATGGGTAGCCAGCTCAGGTGTTGAACCTCGTCATCTAACCGTGGTTCAAAATCAATAGGTGTTGTTTTCGGATCTTTCCCTCGGTATTGATCCTTGACCGTCTCCAATAGCCCATTGTGTTGCTTCAGTGCGACGTTAATTCAGCTACCTACCCAACTGTGCATCACTCGAAAAGAGGTCATGGGGAAGCTGGCCCTTTTTAAGTGCCGACTTGCAGAATCCAGAACTCTTCAAACAGACAACAGAAAAAGAGATGGTCTAAGAATCTCTGGATTTTACCGTGACATATCAATGGGGCCAACACCATAACCGGGTATCATTTCATTGCATTAGAAAATCTATCTGTCGAAGTTTCAAAATTCTCTACTCTGAGCAATTCAGGATAGGGCTATTCCAAAATAATCAAGCGAGACACTAAGCACGAATATTTATTAATTTATAACTCTTCTTTTTTAATGTTTTAGCTGTGGAGACAATATAAAAATTTGGATATTATATTTTCAACTGTACCACCTAAAGGGTCATAAGATATTGTCACTGCTGCTACTTGAGGATTTTTATAATTGGAAATACGAATTAATTACTAATATCGACAAATTAAATTCATGAATGTGAATTCTGAAATATGCTGTATATGACGTGAACCTGCTCACAATAAAATTAAGTTTATGTTTCACCTTATATAAATATTTGGTACTATTTTACAGTAAAGACCAATGCGAAAATAATTTTCAATTCCACATCTTTTAAACTTATAGTTTCCAAATAGAATATTTTGAAATTACATATTTATGTGATACGTCATTCAAACTTATACTTCACATAAGTAGTAGAGTATGTTAAGAACATAAGGCATGCTGACTTTCATATTCCATAAAAAGAAGCGACTAATAATACTTAAAAGCTAATAACACTCCATACAATGATAGATAGGTAGTTGAATTAACGTCACACTGGAGCAACACAAGGGGCTATTGGTGACGATCCGAGGACCTCCGTGGTTCAAAATTACATCTCGTAATTTTGAACCACGGTCAGATGACGAAGTCAACACCTGAGCTGTCATCCCACTCTCCAAACTTCAGCACTTCGCTAACGTGACTTTTGAGGCCACGACAGATGTAACCTGCTCTAGCCCCCAATTACACAACGATCTTTGGTTGGATCGAGTTTAGAAATCGCAACCCTGCGATTGCTAATCCGCTATTCTTCCAACCGGGCTACCGCGACCCCGTACAATGATAGAAAAAAAAATCACAAGAAAAAAATTTATTTAACAGAAATCGAAATAGTTTAAGCAAAAATTGTAAATCAATTGGAATTAAAAAAAATATTAACTTTTGATTTCATTGTAAATTATGCTTTGTGTACTCAATGCTGTGTTCCCATTTGAAGAAAAAACTAAATTGTACGAACTGGCATATACCTGTATAAACATCAGACTGTTTATCAAATCTCTTCAGAAATATTAAAAGCAAAAACGACTGTTCTAAATATTGTATTTCAGCAATACCTGGAACACATTGGTTACTCTACATTACCTGGTTGACACTTTTATAAGGAAAACTCTGGGCACTGATCCAAAGGAGTGAATCTCCAGAAATCTGTTAATTAATGTCTTATTCTTGTTAATGTTTCTTCGAATTGTTTCTTTACGACCTGGTTCTTAATACCGGAAGACCTCGTTACATAGCTATTTCGGTTGTATCGTTCTCTTTTACTAATAATGCGATGAATTTTAAGCTTGAACCTCAATCCGTTTCTCTAGAATTGACAATATAAAGGTCAACTCTGGGACGAAAATGTGAAGTTTCCTCGTGGGTCGACATCAAATTTGACGGATTGTCGTTAGGGGTTGAGGTCCTTCATCGGTCAGACCTCGAAAGGAAGGAAGAAAAATTGGCAAGGTCTACAAAACGTGAGAGGTTTTTATGTCTAGCTAAATGCAGGTTACCGCGTTGTGTGTTTGCGACGGAACGTGCTTCCTGTACATTTTCCGGAAGTGGCTTGTTTTTCGAGTACGATTTCTGCACGTCGCCAATAAAAATTCTAAAACATTAATTCCGAATTAATATTTGATAGTTTGTCGGACAACACCAATTAGATTAAACGACAAACGTTACCAAAACGGCGATAAATACATCTTAAGGTAACCCCGACATTTGGAGAGAGCATTTAAGTAACAGGAAGTAAAATAATTTTCCTTTTGGTTTGTTTGTTTACACTGAAAATACCAATCATATAAAAATACTCTATCATGCGATAGGTTTAATTCCTTTTTAATAATGCATTATATAATGTATAATTTGTACTTTTTCTCTAGCAAGTACATTTTCTCAGCTCTCGATACATCTCTCTTTTTCCTGTCTCCCTAGAAGCGCGATATATCTAGGGGTTACTGAACTATTATTATCATTCCATATAGCGGCGCCTTGGCTCGTTAGAAGTGATATTCTGTTATTAGTGTCCACCTGGATATAATGTATAGTCGACTTCAACTCACATTGAAAAACAACTTTACTGACTTCTAACAAATTCTAAATATGAGATAATCCAGACAAAAGAAACGCAGTCACAACAGATAGAAATGCTAGCAGACAGAAGTACATGTTTGAAAAATTATAAAATAAAAAAGTAAATTTTGAAATTGCAGAATGAGTTTATTTTGCTGTGCATTATTTCCGTAAAAAAATTATACTTAAATTCTTAATTATGTTGTGGCTCCGACGAGTTGTCGTCTGAGCCGCATCATTTTGAAAGTGTCTATTTCTTAGTTTAGGGGACAGGTTAAACAGTGCGTTCCCACACAATTGGCGTCTTTAATGTAGTTTCTGCCTCCGAAAATATTGTTCGGTGTAGGAAGCGACAGCAGGGAGTGATTACTAGTTTGTCGAAACAAATTTTACCTATGGCGATCACCTTACATGATTTTGGCGTATGGCAGACCTTTGCCTGACGAGCTTACAAACTCTCTAGAAATGGACTAGTCTAAGGTCACATGGCTTTTTGCAACTGATTAAGAGCTGGAGAAACAATCACCAATGGAGATCACTAGATAACAGTAATTACGAGTTGGCAAAGCAAATAATCATCTATAGCTGTGGCCATGCCTAATTATACGTATGACAATCCAATCCCCTTGCAAGCTGGCCCACCTTCATACAAACGCACTCCCCAAGGTCATCTACTTTCTCATTCCAGCCGCACTATAGTAGGATCGTCAACTTAATTCAGTTGTGTAAGTTACCTTCAGTAGTGTAGCCAGGGTTTCATTTCAGAGGGAACTTAAAAGTAAAAATGAAAAATTTTAAGCAAAAGTAAGATCTTTTCACATTTTAAGTTATTTTTGGTTGCCAATGTATGAATGATGATTGGAATGCAATATTTCAATGATTACTGGTGGCATCGCTTTTCTTGGGGACAAGAAAAGAAAACGCTATGTACCGACCGGAGATATGTTGTGAGGGCAGGGTTAAAGTCTTATAAAGTTGAAGTTTAAGCCAAAACAGTTGATGGTAAAACGTTTAAATAATACTTGATACTATAGAATATTTTTGAAAACAGAAATTTCTTCTCGCGCCCACACTTCGTAATCTTATTTACCAATTCAGTTTAGGATAACCACTTGAATAAAATGCCTTTGAGCAAAATCTCAGTTCTGAAGAACAGTTTCAACAGGCTCTGGGATTGAATATTGGTGATAGATGGAAGTTTTTAGTGTTTCGGAATCCACTTTAAGCCATTGGTCCCGGTTTAATTAACCCTCGTGTAGCAAAAGATGGTCATACATAGAGTTGAGAAAAATAAACTCTAAACAGAGATTAGATTTCTTCTGCAAATCAAATATTCGTCGGGGACAAGTGAAACAAGAATATATATATAAATCTACTTGCACAAATTTCGGCGTAGCTATTTGCAAAACAACGCTAGACTCCGATTTGCTACTTTTTAAATATTTATTTTTTATGAGTGAGTATCTTTTGCGTGTGTGGAATATCTGGTATCCACATAACTGGAATGCATGCTGAGTAAATCTATTCTGAGGATCGCATTTGGTTGCCAGAGGGTCAAGAAAACCTATTTGGTTGTCACATATGGTTGTCGGATAAATCTCTCCGAAGGGCGAATCTCGTCTGAGGACCAGGTAAATCTGTCTGGAGGTCCGTATCTGAAGAACGATCACATCCGGTCTGTGAGTCCAGTAAACCTATTGAGAGGACCGTATCTGGAATGCAGGTCTGATATCAATCTACTCACTACAACTGATTTATCTTACGAGTATTGGTTATCGTGCTGTTAAATCCGATCCCGACGAGAACATCTATTTCCTAAATAGAAAATAAAGCACATTAGCCAAATGTGCAATACAACAAGGGACAGCTGTATTATTTATTGTAAAAATATAAAATGTATTTCATGCATTTATAGCATTTTATTTGAGGATGCATATGAAAATCAGAAAACAACACACATTCAGGAAGGGAATCAGACTACTAAGTCACTGGTTCCATCAACTACTTTACCAAATTCGTGCAAAAGTTGTGACAAAGTAATTTCTCAGCCGGAGAGAGATGAAAAAAATTTCCTCTGCTAGTCGTAGGACAGAAGGATTAGTTTTCAGCGGCAAGAGGAAAAGGAGCGGTCTAAGAATAACCTCGTTCATCGCTGTCGTCTGGGATGACTTACATGAAATATTTGAAACTGGGAGGCCTCAATTCTTATCTCCATCTTGTATTTATATAATGGATACATGCATAATGATGGGAGAGAATAAAACACCCCAGTTTTCTTTGGGAGGAATAAGAGCTACAAGTATAAATTGGAGCAATTTCTTTTGTACAACCGATATATTTGTTTGTTCCCTATATTATGACCTTTTTATACCCTTTTTTAGTCCATATCTGGCTTCTCGGCATCATCAGTCGAATAGCAGCCCAATGAAGAGCTGAAATGATAAAATACATTTAAAAACACTATCTACGGCATTTGTTCTGGGTTTCCAACTGTATTGTCAAGAATTTTAGGGTCCTTGAGGTGTTTTCCAGTCATTTCGTCCAGTTTTCAAAGGGGACAGATGGCTGATCTTGCTACTCCAATATGGTGTAAGTGCCTTTGTAGGTAGTCATGGCCGGTAACTGGAGGCCTCTATTCTTATCACCATTTGTATTTATATAATGGTAGGTAGGTATTTTAATTAACGTCGCACTGGAACAACACAACGGGCTATTGGCGAAGGTCCGGGATCAAACCCGAAGGGAAAGATCCGAGGACAAAACACCAAGTAATTTTGAACCACTGTCAGATGACTAGATAACACCTGAGCTGGCATTCCACTCTCCAAACTTCTACACCACGCCAACGTGAGGATATTCGAGGTTTATATAATGGATACATGTATAATGATGGTCTAGAATAAAACACTCCAGTTTTCTTTGGGACGAATAAAAGCTAGAAGCATAAATGTGAGCAATTTCTTTTATATAACAGATATATTTGATTGTACCCTTTTTTTGTTTCCTACGCCATTCTCCGGCCTCTCGGCGATCAGTCAAATAGAACCGAATAGAGACATGAAATAATAAAATATATTTAAAAAACACTATCTACAGTATTTATACTGCGTTTGCAACTGTATTGTCAAGAATTTTAGCGTCCTTGAGGTAGTCTCCAGTCTTTTCGTCCAGTTCCCAAGTGGACAGATAATTGATCTCGTTACTCCAATACGATGTAAGTGACTTTGTAGGTAGTCATGTCCGGTAAGATGTCAGAAACAGTAGACTCCAACAGCTCTGGAAAAGAATCCTGTGATACGAGCTTCATTTCTCAATAAAAATTCCAGTTTTTTTCTGCAGGCATCTCTTTGCATTTAAAAAATTTTATTAATCCTTATAGAGGAGCATATATACCTCTTGATGTTACGTAGAGGCAAAAGGGATTTAGGTTGAGACAACTGTGTTCCAGCCTTAGTCAATTAGTCAGCTTGTTCATTGCTATACCTCAGTGACTTAAGATCCACTGTAAGAAAATTTTTTCTTGACCTTCAGGTGGTTCACGTCGATGTGCAAAATCATACTAATCTGATTAGGGGCACTAAGAGCTATTCTTGTTGCCTGAGAATCAATGACAAATACAACATTAGGTCAGGACAAATGACCACGTCAAGTGCACTATAAAGCAGACGTGGATAGCACAGACCCATGAATGTCTTGCATCTACTAACACTGGGCTAGACTAGGGAAAGTTATTTTAATTTTAAACGGTTCTTAAAAATTAGGACGCTAAATTTTCTTAAAGGCAGATATAAGTATGTTGGTGAAATTAGAGAAGGAAAGTGTAAGGTGAGTTCTAAGAAAGTGAGTTCGAAAATTTCCATTTGGAATACCCTTTTATTAATTTGAAGCAAAGAAATCATGTGAATTTTAAAGAATTTTTCTTTTCTTTTACAATACCAGTCATGAAATGCAGTTAAAATTTAAAACCATGGCTCGATGAATTCTTTTTTTTTTCAAGACGAAGGCCTGAACGCTATAAATTTGATGAAATACAATTTCAAGTTTTTAAACTTCATACACGAAACTAACATAAGTATTAATTATGGCATAATCAAAATAAAGAGTGTTAGTACATTTGTTTGATGTGACATGTTGCAAGTATTAAATTACATTTAAATTAGTTATCAACACTGACTATTGAAATCTTGGAGCATATTCTAGTTTCCTCTGGCCAATATCATTGAATTAATGTGAGTTGTTTTTTTATTGTCATACCTCATTTTGATTCCCAAAAATTTATATTTATTGCCTCGCAAACACTTTCAATACGAGATTTTTCGAAACCCAATTTAAACAGTCCATTGTCTCTTATTCTTATTAAAATTTAAATTTTTTGCAAGCCAATTACTTTTAAAAACTACTTCCCCAGATTTCGAAATAAGCACTTGCATACTGCAATGCTAACTTTCGAAAAAACAGTGTTCAGTATTATTCGATTTGAGAATCGGATGCAGACTGCGTGGATCTTCAATTTCAGTGGAAAGATTTTCTTTATTTTTCTTGCCTGATTGGTCTTTTATATTTGCTACTCTTATGTTATTTAGGCGTTTGGGATCACAGCTTTTCGACACATTGAAATATTATTTTCCTCAAAATATTTCAACAAAAAAATATGTATTCATAAAAGTACTTTAAAAACACAAATGACAAATTCCAGAACCTATCACGATCCGGTATAATTGATGTCTGAACGCTGTAAAGAAATACTGGTTTACCACAGTAATATGCAAGCTTGAAGAGTGTAAGTCACACAGTTTAAATCTTTTTCTTTGTGTTATGGTTTATGCAAGTTACAGTTTAAATGTGTCTAGAAATTATAAATCTGTGTTAACATCTACACAATAAATAAATAGAATAAGATAGTTAAATAGCTAAAATTTTTGTGAATTCAAACACTATTTTAGTAGCTTGTGGGGGACGGAGAACAAGTTGGAAGCTCTACAACGAATTCCTCAAATACATATTTTTCTATTATAATTAGGGCTGATTTTTATGACATACGATGTGCAGGAATATGCCCTATATATATGTTTTTGTGACCCTAAAAACAGAAGAAAATTATCTGTAAAAGAAAAGATTGGACTCAATTATTCACATATAGTTTTAAAATAAATTTCCTTTCAAAAACTAATTTAAGAGGAACATTTAATGAAGCAATAAAAATTATCTTAAAATTCATTGTTTGACTTGCTTTATCAACTGAAATTTTTTATTTTGATATTTATAAAATAACAGAGCCTGTACATAACCCATAAAACTATCGATCTTCTAATGAAATAGACGAAGTATGTGAACGGAGTCGTCGTAAGGTCTCAAAAGTGTGGGTCACATGGGCTTGGAAATCGACTTGAGTCGATAGGCTATCGGAAAGCTGAATAGTATTTTTCATCACGATCATCAATTAGTCCTATATTAGAATTCATGCTTTATTCCAATACCACGTGACCCTCACCCCGTGAACTCCAAACCGAGCAATCGGGAGAAATAACACGAAGCTGCGCGCATCTGCAGCCATTAGAAAGTCGATGCATAAAACCAATGAAAAAAACATAAAATAAAACTTCATATTTTATACTTTATTTTCTTTTCTAGAAATTGTTCGCCTAAAGACATGCCATATAAGAAAAAAACACTTTTTGAAATATGTGACACATGTAAGGATCGAACTCACAGCTTTTAGTCTCAAATCGAGTTCACTAACCAGTCGACAAAGTGCCCATGAAACTAAATAAACAAAGTGCGGTTAAGACTAAGGAAAACAAGATATTACATTTTATATCCGAAAACGTCTAGTTTCTTTTCCTAGAACCAGTGTTTATCGGACCATATATGCTCCGATCTCCGACTGGAGATAATTGATCTCCAATGTTCAATGACATGTAAGTCAAAACTAAAAAAATGCTCAATTTATTAGTGCCAAATCTTAGGAAAGGGAATTTTAAAATTTGATGGTGACTGCCCAGAAAATGTTAAGCATATTTGAAAGAACGTTTCTGTGTGAGCAAACTTTTTGAATTGTGAAAAAAATAAGTGTAAATTACGGGCTAATTTAATAAACGAGAGCTTGGAGGATAGCTTAAAAATTTCTGCAACAGATTAATTCTGGACTACAAGTCCAGTTAATGAAAAACATTAACGAGCGTCTCACATTAAAAAAATCCCCCTAAAAATGGATTATTGTTGTCAGTTCCTTCCTTACTAACACCCACACCCTCCTCCAAACTTATACTGTTCTATTCTCCAATCCTTTTTCCCCCTTCATGACATGTTTCACTTGACTTTGTCTGGTATTTGGCCTAGCTTTGCCAAATATGGCCTTTGCGCCATAAAACCTAAAACCGACCAATCTCCAAACTAATATGCTAATGACCCGTACAATCTTTCACAAGCCGACGCTCAGCATTTATGAAGTTATGTACCATTATTTTAAACGTTCCATTGAGAAACCTAATTTCTCAGTTTTATATGGTACCTACCACAGCCGTCCAGCCCTATCCCTTACCTCTGTGCTTGCAGGTTGGTAGAGCGAAAGATAAACAAATCCGTCTGCGACCATCAAAAGCTTAAAGCTACGGACAAAACATGGAGCAAGCTTTCGTCTGACCCTGTTCCACCTAATTTGCTACGACATATTGCTACGGCAAATTGTCGAATTTTAACTGGACACGACTTTTTAAGAGGGCATTTACACAGCATTGGTGTGCATGCTTCTCCTGACTGCCCTTTTTGTTCGAAGGGGAGCTTTATGTATTTAGCCATCTTTTATCTTGCACTTTTTATCTGACGATCTTTTTAGCCGGGCTACTGTATGTAATGGGCTGTCCGTAGGAAATTATGGTCCCTGTACTTTTCCCGACGTAGGGAAAGAAGTTTTATATGGTGTGGCGAATTAAATTTATTCGCTCCAGGAATGGTTGCATTGAAAAGTAGACTGATTTAGTCTGTTGAAGTAGCACTGAAGTTGCCAGTGAGCTCACTTACTTTCCATCCACACTTGAAGCACTGAGGTGTTAGGAGTCGACGCGAACTGTTGCTTTGTGTTTTCCTCTGACAAACCACGTGATCGTCTGAAATGCGTCAAACAGAACGGTGTTCTTTTCGAAAGATTGTATTTCACGTCGAATGACTCAGAAGGGGACATTGACTGTGAATGGCACAGCGCCAGATCCCCAGGTAATGCAAAAAGAAAACGGAACGAAAAAATAACAACGAATTGTTTTGTGTTTCTATTCTGTTTCGAGTTTTTTTCTTCTCTTGAATGTCGTCGTTTCCTTGTGTGTCGTAGAAGTGCGGCATGTTTCGGTTAATATCTGAATTTTCTGAGTATCGTGATAAGAATCTGCTTTTGTTTGAAATCTTATGCTGCAAGCTCGAAGGTAACGCGTCCTGAATCATTTCAGTGCATGACTATATAAGAGACTGGTCTGTTTGGAATAACATTCTTAATCTTGCCATAATAAAAATTGAACGTTGGTTTGGTTGTCCACCTTGTTGGAAACCATGGTAATGAGATCGCAATAGGAAGGCCAAATCGGCGAATAAAGGTGTTACTTAATATACAACATATACATATTCTCTAGCAACCTGCGAATTTTAGGTTTGATTCCTCTGCAGGTGTATTTCTCTCTTCTGTGTCTGTAGAACTTTCCTTGTATGTGTATGTCCATTACTCGACGTATTCTGTCTTGTGTGTGGCTCAGTTTGGCCAAATATGGCCCTTTGCTTAATGAAACCTAAAACCAAACGACCGATCAACCATATATATATTCCTTAGCGCAGTAATTTTTTAACCGATGTGCCACACGGTACACTGCTGTGTTGAAAGAATGGCACTTTTATTATGTACAGATGATGAAGAGGTTTGAATTGTGTAAGATTAATTTTATTTCAATGCATGGTTTTGAAGTTTCGACAAGTGTTCACAAATAATTTCAATTGACAAGCGAATTTTGAACACCCTTATAGATAATTTGAGTATTACTTTTTATTACAAAGTAAAAATAAATTGTTTCAGAAAGATGTTTTAGAAAGCCACTTCGAAGCAAAAGTAAGGGTAGATAATTACTATTTTTTGAACAAATTAATCAAATTTATACATATATTTTTATCAATGTCGACAAAAAATATAATATACTTTTTGGTATACCTCAGAATTTTAGTAATTAGTTTATGTGCGCCATGGATGAAAAAGGTTGAAAATCATTGCCTTACAGTTTCCAAATCTTAAAAAAATAAAAGGCCGCCGTGGTTCAGTGGATATGTCCACTGCGCTAACAACCTGTGAGTTGTAGGTGGAGCAGGTTCCATTCCTTCCTGGGTGTATTTTTCTCTTCTGTGTCAGTAAAACTTGTGTGCGCATGTCTATCATTTGACTTTGCATTGTGTTTGGTGCAGCATGGCTAAATACGTATTGGCATAAACCTCAACCACAAACAACCTTATAAAAATAATACCACCGATTGGGTAGGATAACGGAGAACCTCAGACTTTGGCCTCTGAGTAAAGGAATACATCGATATTGCAGATAATTAAACATTTGTTATTTTACTTTGACTAACCACCTACGCGTAAAGTGAGGTGACTTACGGCCAACTGCTGTGATAGAAATAGGCCCCATTTAAAATCGTTGTGGTTAAAAATACGGGCCGAACAGTAATCGTGTTAGCATATTCGTAAACATCGTGAAATACAATTCGCATACTGGGTAATAAATAGTGCGCGCGACTATCCCTTCCTTCCTCGTGGACGGGGAATGATGCAATATTTCTGAGTGTACCACCACGTTTGACTCAATCTATCTTGGCAACCGTGAATGCAACACGACTGTACGTGGTGGTGTTTCAAACCTATAGACGAGATCTTAAAAAACATTTTGCAGTGGCTAGAACTGAACATGTAAACGCTTTGAAACAGTATTCAACTCTCTGTAAGTCGTAGAACTACGCTCCAAACTGACTGTTGAATCAGAACTGAGCCTATTTTTTACTCCAGGCAATGGCCTAGTTATAACATGTTTAAACAGGTTAAAATTTAATACTTCTCTTTGGCGGTGTGGGGGTGTAGGAAGTGCCGAGCACTACATCGGATTTCATTGATAGATATCAATATCACTTGCAAAGCCTATAAAAGACTGAAGAACCTATATAAAAGGACAACTATAAAAAGATCTGGATCAGTGGGGTGATAAAAACCGTAACACTCTCCTTGAAACGAATCGAAAATGTTTTCAGTTTGCTTCCCATACAGCATACAGAACATAATTTGTTGAATTATTTTCAGTGTTTTATCTACACCATTAGAAAATTTCTGCTTCTTTCTAGCGAAAGATTTAGCTGCCGATATAGTTTATAGTAAAAAGCGATATTCAATGCGAAAAGAATATCGTAAAAGGGATTAGAGTTGTCTAATTGTATTCTTACGTTTCGTGTACGTGGGAACCGGTGCACTTTAAATCTATCGTGGCCTCAAATATCCTCACTTTGGCGTGGTGTAGAAGTTTGGAGAGTGGTGTGCAGTTCAGGTGTGACCTCGTCATCTGACCTTGGTTCAATATTACGTAGTGTTGTCCTCGGATCTTTTCCTTCGGGTGTTGATACCGGACCATCGCCAATAGCTCCAGTACGACGTTAATTAAAATACCTACCTACCTAGCTGTGTAAATATGTACTGCCTGTCTCCACCAGCGGCGGCTGGTGGTTGGAAAAATAGGGGAAGGGCCTTTCCGGAATCACCCACCCCCGAAATTAAATCCTGGCTATGCCAGTGATATGAAAAGATAGCAGTTCCGAAAATTAGTTATTGAGGATTTACTTATTTTCTGTAAATTAAACCAATTATGTCCTTAATGCTGCAAATCTGTCTGATGTCATCGTAAAATGGCTGTTTCTTCATAAGCGTCACTAATACGTCTTTTTGAATAGAAATATTTGCTAAAGAAGAAAGTCTCTCTTGTGAAATAGTATTTCCTGAGTAAGTTTTTATTCTTTTAAGGCAAGAAAAACTCCTTTCCACTGATACACTTGTAGATGTAATTGCTAAGACGAGAGAAAACAAAATAATAAGCTTCTATGAAAATTTCTTTATCATCATAACGCATTCGAAGAAGTTCTTGCGTCGATATATTCCTGAATTTTCCATCGGCATATGTAAGACAGTTCATTTTTAAGGCGCTGGGATTTTTAAACACATCGCCGAAAAACTTGAAGATTTTCAAGTGCCTGAGATGGAAAATGTAGATTAAATTGTTCTAATTTCGTTGTACCAGCAAGACAAATAAATTGAAGTTTTTCACAATCTCGAAACCTTGTGTTTATTTCCATAAGAATGTGGTCTAAAATTTCAAAATATAGCTATTTATAATTTTGAGAAATTGTTTCCAGTGAAAGAGCGGTATCTTCCCTTTTAGATTGGACTATTTCTGTGATTTTACGCGTTTTCAAACAGTGTTTTAAAACCCTCATTGTGCCTTTTACGGCTCAATAACTCACTAGTGTATTTTATTTGAGATACACAATAGTTTAAATCTAGTGATTTTTCTGGAGAATGTCGAATAATATATCAGTAAGGCCAAAACTTTCGCTGAATACTACTGCCAAAAATGTAAAATTAAAAATCGTTCATATCATTTAAAAATCCCTTTGCAAGTTGTATTGATGTTTTGTTCGAATATTCTCTGTTTGTCATAAATTCGAATATTTCTTTTAATTTATCTCAATCGTCAACAATCACATTCACTAAATTCGAATTGGAGGACCATCGAGTGTGTGTTATGGTTGGTATGCGTTTTTCAGAATTTGATGTAAGAGCATAAGATAGCTTCGCTGAGTGACGAAAAAACAAAGGAATGCCGCTGAGGCTTGCAAAAAAAAAAAATTCGACACTTAGAAATTTTAGAAAAACTTTGCTGCAATACAAGATTGAAATGATGTGCTACATAATGGACAAAAACGGCTTGAGGAGCTTTATCCTTGACTTTTTTCTGGAGTCCATTCAAGTGTCCAGACATGAATGGACTCCACTGGCCCCATCGTAACATCGTCCTATTAATTTGTGCTGATAATCAAACGGATCCAAAATTTTGTCCAACATTTTGTATAACATTTCTGACGTTCTGTCTTCACTCACATCATGGAAACCCAAAATCGCTCAACTAATACGCCTTCACAAATCTTAATATTAAGGAGCACTGGGAAGTTTGATTTATGTCAGTGGTGTATGAAGTTTGATCTATGTCCACTTGAATAGAAAAGAATTTAGCCCCGTTTATTTCATCTTTGACGTGATCGTTTATATAATCAGAAATACATTCAATCATTTCATTTTGAATAGTTTTGGAGTCACTAGTGAAGACATTTTTAATCTTTTTGTAATGATTTTGAATTTCTAAAGGACTTTTTGATAGCAACAATCTTAGTAATTCTTTGAAATTTCCGCGATTTATGGAGTCACTGCTTTCATCATGGCCCCGGAATGCCATTTCTTGTTGGCTCAAATATATTACTTCATCAATCACTGTTTGTAGAAACAGTCTAGTCAAACGAACATTTTCATTGAAATGCACTTTAAAAAGCCTAGCATTCTCCCTCAGAGCAGCGGCAATCGTGTTCTGATTAAAAAAATATCTAAGCATTAATTCACACTTCAGATGTTCCGAAGAATCATCGTGCCTATCGAGTGCTCGCGTTAGGTTTAATTAGTCTGCGAATCCGTCTTTATTCCAAAATAATCTTTTTAAGGTTATACTATTGCATAGCCATTCATACTGAGTAAACCAACACTCTTGAAAACTAATATTGTACGACTTACCGCTCTTTTTAATTTCTTTCTTAGCCATAGTCGTCAATAAATCCGTTGGACCTGCTTGACGTAATACGTCTCTTTTGTCTTCGTCTTTCCACCGGCTAAACTAGAGTTTCCAGTAAATTACACATAATATCATTATTTGGATTCATTCCGCTGAAAAATCTAAAATAAAGTGGTCAAGAAAATCATTGCTCTATTTCATTCGGCAGTTTCGGCGCGATTGCTTAGATTTTTTGAAGCTAAAGCTCCATCTATTAGTTTTCTGTGTGCGCGGATCGCAACTGGAAACGAGGTACATCTATTTTTAGATTTCAACCGGGAATCCTATAGAACAGTTTCTCAAACTGTGCTCCGCAAAACAATTCCCAGTGCTCCGCGAAAAGGTAGGACATGTTTAAAATTAAAAATATTTTAATTAAACATATTTTAAAATTAAAAATATCTTTTACGGAAAAAATGGGACAAAAATATTTGAATATTATGACCTTTTGTGCTCTCCGTGTGTAAGAAAAAAAATCGAGTATAAATCATTTATCACTGATCAGGTGAAACGTTGACGTATATAAAAAGGTAGTCGGCATTCAATGTGTCAGTTTGTGGTCCGCCAGTCGACAAAACAAATTTACGTTTAAAGGCAACACCAGACAACACAGAACCAGACAACACGGATACAGACAGAGGCTGGACTCACTGTCTCCGCGTTTGCTGAAACAATTAGAAGATTCGACACCATTCCAGAATTATAGGAAAATTTTTTATTGCATTTAAAACTGGTGGTTTACTCACTTCTCAAATCAGTTGCATTTTAGTCAACATTCAGTCGAGAACCGACAAATTATAAAGTTCATTATATGTAATTTATTATTTTTAAAAATCAATTTTCTGTAGCTTCTCAGATTTTTCGTTTTGATCGCAAAATATCTGTCTTGTGGAGGTTTCTTCAAATACTAAATTAGTGATACGGGGAATAACGTCGATTTTCTTTCAATGGATAGCTACCTACTTACTGTTACAGATCATAAAACTAAATACAAATTAAATGGCGAGAAAGGTGCTAACAGAAATTTCCAATCTTGTCCTCTGATTTAAAAAACAGAAAAGCAGTAAGCTATACAAGTGGTCGACCGATACAGCGCGATTATAGGGGACAAGAAAAAAGGACAGGGGAAGCAATAGAGTGAGAGCCGATAAAGATTCTAGAGTAGACTAAAAGACAAACCGCAAATATGCATTCTATAACTCGTGTTTTTATTTAAATTTATGTGAGAGATTCTCTGACACAGAAAATGCTGTCCAGAAGGAACCAATGGAGTGTCTCATTTTAACAGAAGTGGAGGATGTTCGAAAGATTATCATCCATCATTATATCCCCACAAATATTTCTCACAAAAACTGAAAAAAAAGCTTAGAAACTAAATAAAAATAAAAATGTCCATCGCTTAATTTTTAGAAAGGGTAGATATAGAATTTTGAACATAATTTGTCTACGAAATAAAATTACTTCTTACATAAAGGTACTTAAGATAAGAATAGGGTTGGAAAAGACAAAACAACTTGCCATCGGATAGATAATATGACTTACTTTTATCGTTTCAAATCACACACACACACACACATCATAAAAGAAATACACGTTTCCGTACACACAAACAACTTTTATTAAACATCACATAAAAACAGTTATAGCATTTCAACATCGGAATTAAATAAACTTCCTCTCTTCACCACACGACTATACACGAGGCAAATAACAACTCCCACAATAGTCTTTGGCATTTTTTAAGTTTTACACTTATACATCACTTCGCAATATCTACAAACTAAACATGTGTGTGTGTGCCGGTGACCACATATAGAGTAGTTATAACTAAATAGGAGTTTGCAGTTTTGTGTAGAAAGAACAATTGGACCAAATTCAACCAAATTTGGCGTGGATTCTTTTTGGACCATGTGATTAGGACTTCCCAAATTTTCCTTAGATTAGATCAGTTCAGTGGTACACCAGGGAGCTTATGTGCTTCAGTCAACCCCAAAGCAATAGCAAAATTAAATGTGCTTATCGGCATAACATCCATCAATTGAAGTTTAGTAGATCTGATAAAATTTTTTGCGGCAATCTCTAATAATAGGTTGGATTCATGGATAAAGTTGGGATACAACACAATATTTTCAGTGTAGCAGTTTTTGCCACTCAAGTGCTTGATCTCGGGACCACCTTATTACAACACTCAGGTCCTAAGACTTCATTCCACTCTTTAAAACTATCTTGGAGACATCTAGTGACTTCTAACTATCAACGACAACACAGTAAGGTAGAATATCTACTAAACACTAGACTATAGTGATTGTCTTGAAAAGGTACCTGATAAACCACGGCGTGATGCGATAGGAACCTTTGTCCCTATGATACAACTGGGCAAAATCATCTTGTCACTCATCTACATAGAATTGGAATTGCTGCCTAGTCTTTCTGCTCACTTTGTAAACAGCTTCATCCTATGAACAGATTTCACCTGCTTCACTGCAAAACAATTCATGGAGACATATTTCCAGATATTGAAGAGCGAGAAAGCTTTTAGGACGTTAACGGGTTACATTCCCTTTTATGTTGTGGGGCAGAATTCGTCTGTGCTGTATGTAGTAGTTTGTGTTGTATTTCTTCTGCCTGTGCCTTGCTCTGGCCATTGGAAACTAAAAAAAAATGTTTGCTCTCGGGTAAAGAAAACATAAATCTTATGTTGAGGAGACAATTACTCCATAGATCTCACATTGTATGATTACCTCTAGTTCTGATGGGTTGAAATTCCATCTTTTTCCGTAACTTAACACCAAAAGTGGCAGCGGCACCAAAGAGGGGCAGATTGGCGGTATGCTGCCGAAAGAACGTAATGGGATTCATATGTATTCCTTTATGAAACTAGTGCTTGTGTCTCACTATATGGAACTCTTAACGTTCTCAGTCTTAAACAGATAAGGATAGCGGATATTAAATAACACTCATATTGAAGTGACAATATGGCCCTGGAAAATTTTAAGTAACTTTTGTATTTGGGAAATCGAAATTCCATGTTGAAGAACATATGCACACCAATGAATGGTTGAATTTGGATCCAATAGCTTTTTTGACACAGAGCTCTTAACACCTCCTTTTTTGGTTGTAACCTGTACATTGCCGATCCTTGAGTACAAGCTGCTATTTCAGCACATTAAAACACATAAGCAGGAAAAGAAAATATGCAGTTGTACTTTGGAAGTATTGAATGAATGCAATTATGTCAGCTAATTGAGATTCTGAAAGTTAGTTTCTGGTGTCCATCCAAAGCGATAAATTGGATGACAATTTACTGCCTTAAAAGTAACTCAGAGTCTACTTCTTGTAGTTTTGAAGAGGAATCTCTTGTTATATTACTGGGCGTGAACTTGACGAAGCCATTGTGTTTTCCGTTAGTTTCATAAACATGAATGTTGTTTTGTTCACAAATCGAGCCCTTTATGAAACCATTTTCAACATCTGAAAGAGAAAATGGAACAATTACTTATTCAATCTAAACATGAAAGAAAATTTTATATCTCATCTCAAATCATCTAGAATTGGCAGTTTCATATTGTAACGAGACATCAGTTTCCTGACTGTAGCTATCTGTGGTTCGACAGTTTCATGGGTATATAAAGACTTTACTATACTCCCTGTATATATGCCATGTCTAAAACCTTTCCCTTTTACTTCAGCGTAATTCACTTTTAATATTACATAAATCTTGCCCTTTCGTTTCTTCTTTCTAACACTTCCTTTGAACTCTCATTTGAATATTGATGTCTCAGGGCTAACCGTAAATACTTTTTCAGGCATTCTTGATTTATATTATCAGCCCCGTGGACATATCATCACAATTTGTTTTTTTTCTGGCCGTGACCATCATCATGTAAGGAGCTAAAAGTCGAGCTGCCTCATGCAACGAGGCGTGGACCAACAATTAGACTCACACGTGGGAAAATTAATTTATTTTAATAAAATGATCTAGTTTAAATTTAGTCATGTCTTTAACCCCATAAGAGGTTTCGGTGAGATATTGAGTTCATAAAGACCTTAACAATTTTGCTAATGACGTGATATCTCGTCATCAAGAATGCCGAGTGAATTCCGAATGATGAAAATATTGTCTTTTTTTGATGATGGCGAAATAGTCAGTTTTCTTCTAGTGACGAAATGTCTCGTTCATCAAGATCTGGTAAGTTTTCGCAAACGACGAGATACCTCGTCGAGACAACTACCTGGAGAATTAAACAAGATATATTTACAAACATACGGCATTATTTTTAGTTCAATGCCAATTCAAGTGTTTTTGTAGAAATTTTATTTAAGAATTTTAAGCTTATAGGGAGTTCTACCAAGTAAAGGCATTAACGAGTTACTGAATGAATTTAATAATATTAATTTTACTACTAATGATTGTTTAAATATGGATGATTTTAGTGCCGTTCTACCATATGGGGTTACAACTTCGAGAACACGAGGGGCAGAAGAATACACCCCTAGTTTCTAAGTCATAGCTTTACTCTTGCAAATTTATCGATTGCTAATTCACTTTTGTGTTGCATTCTAGCACGTAGACTTAACTTCTGCCATTCTGATTTGCCAATTCACTCAATAAAATGGACAGCTCTTGACACTGAACATTGCAGCGATCATATGTTTGCTAGAGCTGTGAGATACGTTAAAGTCTACTTAATTTTATATTAAAACTAAATAAATTCTTATCGCATTTTAACAAGTCCACTAAATTCTTGTCGAATCTTGACACCAACACTGAAAATAAAAATACCATTGAAGCATATTTTAAAACCAATAAACACAGTCCAAACATCTGCTTTTTCTAAACTTAAACAGTAAATAAAGCCAATAAAAGTTCTGCTGGCTTGCCTCCTCAAGTAAATCTCGTAACCGGTTTGCATAAAAAAATAAAATCCTTATAAAATCACAACGCCCCCGAGGAGGATGTCCAGGCTGCGGACCTTACCTACAAAAAAAGAAAGCAGACTATAAAGTCAAACTAAATAAGGCCAAAACAAACTACCTAGAATAACTTGTACTCATTATGAAAATATGGGGATTGGCATTTAAACTCGCGCTTAATTAATTTGTTAAAATGAGAATCCTATGATACGACACCACGTCCGCAATATGTACAGGAAGCATATTCCTCCACGAAAGCACCGCCGCCACCTACATGTAACTTAAAAGGTAGGTAGGTAATTAACCTCGCACTGAAGCATCACAAAGGGGTTTTGGCGACGGTCCGGGATCAATCCCGAAGTGAAAGATCAAAGACAACGTCTCGTAATTTTGAACAACGGTCAAATGACGAGACAATACCTGAGAGCTGGAACCCTACTCTCCAAACTGCCACATTACACCAACGTGATTAGCATGAAAGATAAGCCTCATACCTAGATGAATACGTAACAAAAGATTATTTATTTTATTTACCAATTTGAAGACTGGCAAGTCTCGACCTGGATACCATCGAATATAAAATATGGACTGAAATATTTAAATTATTCCCTGCTTCTACTTCTGTTTAGAAAATGTCTAATACACTTTTCCAGAATGTCTCAGAAATGCTAAGGTCTTCTTGCTTGGGAGGGGGAGGTATTACATCCTGCGCATCATAGATGCTACTCCCAACTGAGGAAAGTTATTACATAGCAATCCACGATCTAATACATCCTTTTCAGTATGGTTTCCGAGAGCTGTGAGGTTGTGAGGAGGCTATTCTAAATTAACATAATAGATAAAATCAACATCTTCAGCGGAAACAAACACAGAATCTTCGTTACCATCCGACATTGTGGCAGCCTTTGACAGAGTAGACTGGCTTATTTTAATTGAAATACTTAAAACTTATAACATACCCCAAACACTGTAAGTTATTTATTTAACAAAACAGCTACATTTAATGATGGTCTAACTATAAAAACGAAGAAAATTGCAGTGTTCCCAAAGGGCTTGGTCTTAACTCCGATACTGTGACTTCTCTATTTCAATGATATTAAAAGATAACCTCATTTACCGAGCTTTTGCTGACGACTTTACGATTGTGACGTCTTGTAACACTCACAGAGAACAAATACTATCTCGGCTATTAATTATACAATCATCAATCAATTAAAACTAACGATATCCATAAATAAATGACACTATTCGGACAGATCCGGAAACTCAAAAGGAAACCCCATTAAAAATTAAAATAAAATAAGCAACAAATCAATTAAGCTACGATTCTTCAATACTAAGGATTTTGATATCAGAAAACGGACTCACATAGAGACCACATAGTAGTTATTCAACAGATAAATGTATTTTTTATCGGCAACAGTTTTAATAAAATTACTGGAAAAAAAGGGATATATATACGGATGAAAGCTATTAAAATCTAGCTCTTCGTTTGACATAACCTAACAACAGTTTAAAACATGCATGACAAAATATTGTTAATAATTTAATTCCTATTTGTAGACTGATGTATGTATGTGTATCTATATACATTTCAGTATTACATTCACGCTTTTCATTGCTTAATTTCTATGCTCATCTCGATAATTTTGTAATCACCAATTGCCAATCAGTTAAGTTACTCTACAAGACGTTGAGTATTCCTGTTTAGTTTAATGTTTATTCATTTCGATTATTTATTGTATTGTTCATTCATTTAATTTCATTTGGTCCACAGGAGGTCTTTGTGATTTGACTGCTCTTTGCATCTTGTTCATCTTTTGTGCCTTGATTACATAAATTAATTGGAATTTTAGTCTGGATAGGTTAAGGGCCCTGCCGTCCTTTTGGGGGCTGACAAAGGCCTTCCTGATAGAGCAGCTTAACACCCTCTGGGTTGGTTAGGTGGTCTAAGTTTTAATTCTCCTGATGGTTGTCTTGATGAGACATCTCGTCATTAGCAAAACCATTAGCAGATCTTGGTGGACGAGATATCTCGTCATTAGAAGCAAACTGATCGCATCTTGATCTAGTCACCATCAAAAATCTAATATCTTCATGACAATATATCTCGTCGTTAGCAAAATTGATCACACCTTGATAACGATATATCTTTTCATTAGCAAAATTGATCAGACTTTGATGGATGAGATATCTCGTCGAAACCACTTGAAGCATTAAAAAGAGTTAATTGATTCCGACGTTATCAAAAAAGCGATACACATAAAAACTATTCGTTCAAGACGTAAACTTACCACCAGTCTTCGACGGTATTTGAGGAGTTTCTTCATACTTGATGCCTTCTCGTGAATATTTCTTGTAGAAGCTGTAAGCAATGCAGAAAACCGTAGCACCTCCAACCATAGTGAACGCGTACAGAAAAGGTATCACCAGTATCTCCTCTTCTATCTGAAGATAAGAAAGCATTCATAAGCACAGTTCGAAAAGCAGCAGAAATCTACCACTACAAAAGTTTACGCAAAAATACAGTGCTGCTTTAAACATCAATAGTACCCATTAATAAATTATTTTTTACAGACTGAAATTTTCTGTTATGTCAATTAGACTTCTTAAATCAATAAATAACCACAGAGTGTGACGAAAAACATCCATTACTGAACTGGAAATCAAAGGAATTTATTTGAACCTTCCGTCTAGCAATGCTAGATGAACTGACAATTGTACCGGATAGCACTCTTCACAATAAGTATGCAATTTTTAGTGCCAAACATCGTCACTATGCAAAGCTTCTATCAAAATTGCAATTTTTTCTGGCAAAAACTCGGATTTAATCATATGAAATTGGAAATTTTTACTTGAGTGAGTTCTAATGACAAAGCAGATACAAATTTGCTTTGTTGGTGAACCAATTAGGGTAATCGAATAAAGAAAATTAAACATGACTAAAACTTCTTTAAAATATCAGGGCCATATCTTTAGATGGCAGTGAATTTGTTTTCAGGCGACCGAGGTTTGGCAAATACCAGTATCGACGATTTTAATAGAGTAATAATTTGAGTTCAATACCTGGAATAGATAGTAGACAGATTCCCTAGAGCAAACTGTTAAATAAAACATTGAGTTTGGAATCCACTGAATTGGTGAAAAGTTAATAGTGTGCCTTTTTACAATGTTTAAGTTAAACGTTATGGTAGCAAAATTTAATTTTACGCAATTGCATGCAATCATATCCAAAGATGCATGTTTTTTAATTAACGTCATACTGGAGCAACATAACGGGCAAATTTCCAGGGGTAAAGCTAAGCTGCAATCTTAAAAAAAAAACTATCTTTAGTCCTGAAGAAAACGTACAACAGGAGCACATGATGTTAAGGGACAAATTTTATTTGAGAAATTTCATTACCTCTCCATTTTAACGGGAATGTTCTCCACTTTCCCATGAAAATACTTTAGAGCTTTTTAAGCCATATTAAATCACTTCAGATCTCTATTGGGCTGCTCGTTAACTGATGGCTGAAATAAAAATAAACTTTTCCACGAAAAATGCGATTCACTTGCTCCATTATTTTATAAATCCCGAATTCTTGTCTGGTGTAATTAGCAAAAAATGACATAAAAGCAACAAACCAAGCTTCTTACCAGTACAGTCTCTAACTTACTAGACACAACTATGCTCACAGGCACAAAATAATCCATCATCGCTCCCATAAGATCTACCATCGGTTATCAAAGGTTAAGGACAATGAAAAATATCCAATTTACATTTAGCCTATTTCTCCGTAAATTCAGGTGACGTAGTCGCACGACAGTTCTGCCTCTTATCACGTGATGTAATGAAAATTTAAAATAACATCTTTACCATCCACAATGCGGGCCGAGAAAAAGGTTGAAAGAGTTGCCGATTAGCAACCGGTGGGTTATGAATTCGAAACTCAATCCAACCAAAGACCGTCGTGTAAGTGAGAACTGGTGCACTTTAAATCTATCGTGGCCTCAAATGTCCTCACGTTGGCATGGTGTGGAAGTTTGGAGAGTGGGGTGCCATGACAGGTGTGACCTCGTCATGTGATCGTGGTTCAAAATTACGAGATGGTTTCCTCTTACTTTTCCCTTCGGAACTGATCCCGGGATATCGCCAATTGGGTTGCTCCAGTGTGTCGTTAATTCTACTACATACCTACATAAATTCCCCAACGCATTCATTGTGTAAAATATTCATAAACTTTTCGAATTAGGAAAGAGCAGGACATTTGATTAAATTTATGCAAAAATACTCCTCCATAAAAAAAATCGAACTCAAAATACATTTGAAGTTGAAGTATCGCAGAAAAGGTTTTTGTAGGTTTCAAAACTTTTTTTATGTGCTAAAGGTTTTTATAGTTTGTAAACCCGAAATTAGGTATTTTTATGTGCTATACATATTTTTCTCAGGACATCCCAAATCGTAAAAATATGCTAACAGATTTAAAATTTAGTGCATAGAACGAAATAAGTAAAAACCCAAGAACCTGGGGCATAGCTATGAATGTAAACTGAATTGTGCTCACTTTGGGAGGGAAAGACAGAGATATGATAGTAACAGCCAAAGGAAGATTTTGCACTCCAGTCTCAATCGCAATGGTTTTACAGACCGCTGGCGTCTGTTTGGTCAAAGTGGACAGGCCGTAACCCAAACAGAATCCTGTGATAGGCAACAGCAAAATGATAGCATGCAACTTGGGAGAAATGCCGGCGAACTTGCCGTACAGAATCACAACTTGGGACGTGGTGTAGATCAATATCAGCACAAGTCCAAGAATAACTCCGATCTAGAAAGGGAGGAAATACATATAATGGGACACATGATTTGACAAAGGACCATACGTAAATGTAATGAATCTTTTATTTCAACAGATCCTAATTGAAACATTTTTTAATCATTTCCTGACCAATTTGAACTTGCTAAATGTGCTTTAGTAATCATGGCACTATAAGTATGGAATTGTGAACCACTTGGCGTTACCCTGGTGCACCATGGGGGTTGGGTTCATGTTGCACCTGACATTCTTACCATACATTCAAGGCACCCACCCCGTTTCTAGTGAACACACATTCACTCCAGACGACAAATATCCATGCCTTACCGCGTATTCGAACCCGGAACCTTTCGATCTACAAGCCCTGAACAGCCCGATTGGTCAGCCAGTTTGAAACTTGCAAGGGTGAATATTATTGTAAAAAGTCAATTTCTACCTGGTAGACTGATGAACTGCATAAAAAGTTCCAAAGATTTAATCTACAGCACTAGTTCTCAAAGAGTAGTCCGTGAACCCTCAGGGGTCCGCGACAAGATTTCAGGTGATCCTCGAAAAATACGCAATATTTCACTGGCCCAAACATACGAACTTCCAAGAAAAAAATAAAGTATTATTTTATGTTCTAAAATCTAAATTTTGAAATTTAAAACATTTAACTAGATATTGGACTATTAATTTATTTGAAATATAGAGTCGAGAGACTTAATATTGAAATAACAAGACATTGTTGAGCTGATTGCTAAAAAGCAGTTCTTGTTCTTCAAGGTAAGATTAAAGTACATATTTTGAAGTCATTAGTATATTATAATATAATTTTGCAAGTTAAGAGATTTTTGGATAAGATTTTGTATATTTACTCTTTATTCTCAGAACTTTAGTTTTACTGTTTCAGGACTAAATTGTTATCACTAATCCTTAATGTGAAGTTAAGGTTAATAATCTGTTTAACATAGATCTAAATATTTTTCACCCAATATGTAGGTGAAAAATAAGGATCACTATGGTCTTAAGCAGGTAGCACGTGTGCCATTGAGATTATAAAATTAAATTTTCTTATAAATTTAATTTAATAATTTCAAGGGATCCAGGAAACTTTTTAATTTTCAAGGGGGTCCTTAGACTGACAGATTTAGGAACCAGTGACCAACAATATTGTTTAGTTCGGCTATGGCTTATATGAGAGGGCTTTAGTAGAGGATTTAAATGAAGTGTTTCTTGTTCTAGGCATCTCCATGTACAAGTCTTGGTGTTGGCCATCAATGCTGCTTTAATGCATTCTAAATGATAGTCCTATTTGTATTCTGACAGACTCCATGACTGCCCTTCACTGTCTTTGCCAGCATAGAACAGGAAACTACATTCCTAGAATTGAAGAAATCACAGATTCTTGTCAAATTAAAAGACGAAAACATCAAATTGCAGTGGGTTCCTGCGCATTGCCAAGTGTATGGTAATGAAATGGCTGATAGGCTAGCTAAATTGGCAATCATGATAGGCCCAGTTCTTTTGTCAGAAACAACCTTCTCTAGTTGTCTGGGTAGGGTCAGGAGAGAGGCTCAATAGGAGAGAGGCTCTATCACTTTGGTGCACTTTATGGAAGAACACTGGAATGAATCGCCATTTTTTTCAATTCCAGAGTGAGCCTATGACCTCCATTACTTCAGAAAATTTCCTAGAGCAGTTGCCACTTTTTCTGCTAAAGCCAGGCTAACTTTTCAGGTGGTCAGATGAAATGTCGTCGCCAAACCTCCAACCCCTTAGAGGTGTCAATTTAGCTTTTACGACTATGAGAGCTATTTTTGACGCTACGAAAAACATTTAAACAATTTTAGTTTAAATATTGGATTAAAAATATATTGTAAAACGAAATTGCAACAAACCATTGCTTTTTGATTTTGAACATAACGTGAATCAATATTTTTTGTCAATTTCACGGCAAAAATTATCTTAGATATTTATGAACTGGGTCAATAAATTACAGCATTTGCCTTATTTACTGACACATAAATTGAACTCTGTTCTTTGTATATGTATCAAAGTATCATAAAGTGTTTTAGACCTATAAAACTCTTGTTACACAGATACTTTTTTACTTTTTTAATTAGAATTTAACCCCAGACATTTTGAGTGCCTCATCGAAAATTATTCAATCTGCAATGAGAACAGACGGTAATTTCATAAAAAACCACAAATACATCTGAATCAACTTTATACTTACTCTTGCCATACGAGATGCTATGTTCGGAAGTTTCCACTTTATTGCCATCCCTATAAGTGCCGGAGAAGTCACTATGATCATGGAAAACGCCATCTTCATGTAAGGAATCACGAGCTCATTGGATTCAAATTGCCTACCGTAAAGCCATGTATTGACTGGCAGCATACCCATAGCTACTATTGTGGATGCAGTAGTCATGGCGATACTGAAACATGAAAAACATCATGTAACAAGGGAGTTCAAGCATGTTCCCAGTCAATTATGAGCACGTGGAAGTTATTTTCGAATTCTTCCTTATAAATATAATTTTATTTAACAATTCAAAAGAAAATGCTATTAAATTATAGGATTAAAATTTATTTTGAAGCAGTCAAAAATAATTAAAAAGTAATCGTTAAGAAATACATATCGAGTAGCTGTTAAATCTATAGCAAAACATCTGCTGTAACTTTAAAAAGATATTGCGTTCTTTAGTGGTGAAAGAGAAAGGGAAATAAGTTACGGAACATTGCAAAATAGGACATGGTAAAGAACTATTTAGCACCTAGAGCTTTAAATTATTTGTTTAATAGCACTTTTAAGCTCAGTTTCAAAACAATTATTTGTTAATCAAATCCAGGGTACAGAGCAAATGGACTAATGTGCTAGTTTGTATAATGTAGCTTATTTAATTCAGTTTATTATTAGTTCTATTTGTATTTTAAAAACTTTTAATAGAGGGGAAGTTGTTGAATTAGCGTCGTATTGGAACGCATTGGAATGGGCTATTGGCGGCAGTCCGGGATCAATCCCGAAGGAAAAGATTCAAGGACAACGTCTCGTAATTTTGAACCACGGTCAGATGACGAGATCAACACCTGAGCTGTGGCACCCCACTTCCACACCACGCCAACGTGAGGGCATTCGAGGCCCTCACCTTGACTTTTTTGGTTCGAGTTTAAAACTAGCAACCCACCGGTTGCTAATCCGCTACTCTTTTCATAAAAGGTGAAACAAAGTTTAAAAGAACATAAAATAGACACAAATAGACTTATCTAAAAATATTTTTTATAATTTTGGACTCCAACTCTCCTTAATCATAACACCAATCTTTAACAAGAATTATGAGATACAAGAAACACTTGTAAGAATCCGTACCTTAATGATAAATCCCCCTCACAGAGGTATGTAAATGAATTAGATAGAACTCCACCAGGACAACACGACACTATAAGTACACCAGCTGCATGCACATTCTTTATTGCACACACGACGAGGACGACAAAAGTGAACAGCGGCAGGACAACAAACTGAGTCGCCATGCCAATGCACAGGGAAATGGGTCTCTTCACGTGAGACACAATCTGAAAGAAAACAGAGATGTGAGTAAAAATTACCCGAAATATATTTTACCAAACTATATTTATTGATTGAAAAGTAAAAATTCTGATACATATTTCATCAGATGATATTTATTGAAAAGTAAAAATTCTGATTTAGATTTTATCAGACGATAATTATTCATCCAAAAGTATAAATTCGATATATGTTTTGCAAACGATTTTTATTAATCTTTTAATTAATGTACAGAGGCTGTTCGGAGATTTTTTGAACGATTTTAATGAACTGAAGCTCAATTTTTTTACATGAAATTTTTGTGTTTTATATGTTCCATTTGATAGCCCTTATTGTTAACTATCTTTCTACACCTTAATTTCCATGATAACGATTTTTGTAGTATCGACAGTGGTATTTTGTCCCATTCTTGTTCCACAGTTTTCCAGTCCTTGAATGGTTTTCGGTCGACGTTTCGATAATGCCCTTTTTAAAAGTCCAAAAGCACAAAAGTCCATGGGTGAAACATCTGGAGATTTAGCAGGAATATCGGTAAAGGGTATTGACTTGATACCAGTTTCATGTTCCATTTTTCCAATAATTTAATAGATGTATGTCTGTTTGCTTTACCTTGATGCAGTTCTACTGATTGTTGGCACTGTGGGTAAAGATTAGGTATTTCTTTTTTGAATATTGGGGATAAAATATGGTCTCGATAATATGTGGGAGTTGATTTTTACATTTTACCCTCTTTTTACTTTTAATTTACCATTATATGCAAAACCGGCAACAATCATAAAACTCTTAGAGAAAGTTCTCACGTTCACTTTGCTATAGTCCTTTGACTTGGCGGATTCTCTTTTAAAATTAAAGATCTTACCTTACAAATATTCTCAGAAATTTTTTCTTTTTTGGATACTTTTTTTGGAAGTATTTTCCACTTTTACGTTTTTTCCTTTCTCATTAATAATATTACTTATCGTACCTTTAGATATCGAAAAACCATGACTTTTACAGCGTTTTTGAATAATTGAATAAGCATAATTCTCTTCGAAAAGAGAGGAAACAGCCTTCCATCCATTGCTTATTTAAAAGCGCCATTTTGAAAGTAAACAAAACTCTGAGTTAGCAGAAGATAAGTTATACTTTAACTATTTAACTGCTGTGAAAATAAAATTCTTTCGTAGCATACAATTTTTTAGACAGCTCATCAAAATCTTTCAAAAAATGACCGAACAGCATTTGTATTTATTTGTTTTGATATTTTTTGCTATGTGGCATGGAAAGGAGATAAAAGACAATGAATAGATGTTCAAAAAATATGTAGTATGAAAATATTATTCGAACTTGTTAACAGAATATTAATAATATCTGAATTAAAATTACTAACTTTTAACGCACTTTCCTATTCTACTGCCAAAGAAATACAAGCACGCCAGAACCTACAGAAATTTAGTGAGTGAATATTTTGTTATTTAAATCCTGAATGGAATCGATGGATGAATGGTAGAGATCTTGTAACATAAGGGCTATGTTTGGCGAAACTGCGCCAAACATCATGTATGGAAGTTTTTCAGTGTAAACAAACCAGCGGAAGACAATGAAAATACATCCGTTTAAGAATCAATTTCATTTACCTCAGTTTTGACAATATTTGACAACTCATAATAAGAGATAATTTTTTTGACATCTGTTTAAAATTCAAAATTATCTAGTATTTTTACTTCTAAACTTTTTTCACTAATTTTATACGGTAGGTAATGAAAGTTTTTCAGTGTGAACATAAACCACAGGAGGAATAAAAGATACTTTTGTCAGCTATTACTTTAAAATTTGATTTCTCGCCGTTTTGGCAACGTTTGGCGTTAATTTCCCTGACACTAAATTATTAGTATGGAACAATTAGAGCCAGACTTCATAAAACAACCATTTGCAGCAAATCTATTAAGCATATTTACAGTGAAACAAAAGAGTAACATCATCAAATTTATGATTAAATCAAAATGCTATGTTACGCAATTGCATTCGAGTTAGGTCACTTCCGGAATGAAACAGGAGATAAGTACTACCTCAGAACACTAACGCCCTCTTTATCTAGCCTAGCAATCAACAAACAAGTCTCAGTTAAAATTTTGAAGCAACGGAATCCAAAAATAACATGCAATAAGATGTGATCCTGAAGAGGTTTGGTTTGTCGCTCTATTGTCATTTTTTGCTACATGAGGGCTGATTTGACTTGAACGTACACGATCCTGAAGAATCAAGTCAAAGTATAGATCAAAAATATAGTTAATGACCCAGTGTCTACAATAAATAAAAATATATTTGTATGATAGGAATCTCCCAAAAGGTCTTTTAATAAATAGGTAGATAGATATTTTAATTAACGTCGAACTGGGGGACCAAAACAACGGGCTATTTTTAATAAAGAGGAAAAATTTAAAAAAGTTCTACAGATAATGTTAAAACTCCCTATATACCAAGCAATTGAGTTTCGGCAGTGTTTGCAAACCAGGATTAAAGTGGGTATTCTATGTGTGGACCTTGACTCATAAATATTTCATTCCTTTGTTTTTTACTTTAAGAAATGAAACAGCTGCTTATATATATATTTAGAGGCTATCCGGCTGAAAGTGAAAAACTGTATTTTGAATGAATGACTCTATTCGGTTATTTGTCTAGTCCTCAGGTAATCAGATCATGTTTGTTGAAATGGCAGCTTTGCAGCTGAAAAATAATCAATTCTTTTTTGTCTACATAAGAATATCTATAGGTTATACAATGATATGGTTAATGATCGAATCATTGGAGCCACAGTGGACAAAAGTTATTTTCCAAGATTTGGGTCAAAATGGATGGCGGATTTATAACAGGTTGTGAAATCAACAGTGCTGTCAACTATTTATTTAAAATTTGTTATCAAAAATAGGTCACAAAAAATAAAGAGAATTCATTGCAACCAGATGTTATTTTTAATACTAAGATGTTGACATGTAAAATTAGTAATTTATGAAGGTGACTAATAATATGATCACCCATTGTACAAATGAGAATTCCTGTTACAATAAGATCAATCTAAAAGGCATTTTAAGCTTTGGTTACTGATATCGTAACAGCAATACGCATTTAGCTTTTATATGAAGATTCAAAAAGAGCTGAAGACATATTCCTGAGAAGTTTTGTTTTTCAATCCATTAGAAATGCGCAAAACTGTTGTTTTACTGGTTATGTTTTACTGTTGTCTTAATGGTTATCACTTATTTCTGATAACAGTTATTAATAGCTGCATTACTAAAACTAAACAGTAAATAAATTTAACAATTATTATTAACTTAGAAATTGGCGTTAGAGATAAATAAAAAAGTCAGTAATTGTTTAATTTTATTAGTACTTGCACTTCTTAGTTGTTACCAAATTTTACACTACAAATATTTTAAAATTTAATTCATTATATTTTGCAAAAAGTTTACTTATGATTTATTGGGAATTTTTTTTCTTAATACTATAATTATAAAATTAATATCCGAAAGGATGAATAATTTTGCTCTTTTTCGGGGTTGCAGAGTATTTGTTAATAAAACTTTTCTTTTTGAGCAATTAATGCTTTCGGTCTAAGGAGATTTGGAACACTGAAATGCTGGTACTAATCCAAATACTTTTACAAATAACGATTTGAAAATTATTTCATACATACTCAATAGGCACACATACTTCCAATCTGAAACTTATTTTATGCGACCTAGCATTTAAAAAATATTTCTATAAAATAACAAAAAAGTACAAAATATTTGTTTTGCGATTACTCTACCTATAACAAAATGGTCACTACAATATAATCTGTAGTGTTTTTGTCGAACATGTTGGAAGAGTTCATTAGTTTTTTGGAAGAGCCACTTCATAGATACAAAAAGTTCATTTAGAAAAAAAACGACATTAAAGTTCAAGATTTGATATGAAGTAATTGAGTTCATTATAAATTTCCATATTTATTTTTAAAATTTCCAATAAGAGTTCAAATAAAAGTGAAGTGTATCTGAAAGTGCATAATAATAAAGTCCAAATCTTTAAAAATCTCAATATAGATGTTTTTGAAAGTTTTGGGGGTTCTCACTTCCCCTGTAAGAAATTTATTCCATAAATGTTTAATCAAATGGAACGAAATATTTCTTCGCCCATCTCAAAATGAAACTTGGAGGAAAGAAGTTAAACTCCTTGAAATACTGTTCTATTCTGAATAAACACAACTTACACTGCAAGTAAATTCTATAACTCCAAATCACTACTATATTTAAGCTCTATATACACATACGTATATAGTCACCCCTTAACAATAAAAACTAATTTAACTCTCATTAAAGAAATAAATAGTATGAACGAACAGAGAGTATTAACATTTTGATAGCCAAAATTGAAAACGTACATTTACAAATTAAATAAGATGCTTGTTTTAAAATTTTCAGTTTGGTTTTTGTACTTACCGTTCATAAATGTTATACTAATAGGTTATAGAGAGGTTAAATTTATTGTAAACAACTGGTGATTCAGAATTAATATTTTCTCATGTTACTTAAGTTTTATTGATAAATGAACATGGACATCAAATTAAATGACCTCAACAATAATTTGCATTAAAATAATTATAAACAAAAACTTTTATCAATCTTTTCTTTATTTTCCTCTATTTAATATTTATTATTGGTATTAATTATCCATCCTGATTCATTATTAGTGGATGATTAAAAAACAAGTGAAATTCCTTAGAGAAAATACAGCCGAACACATTGTGATCAGGGTTGTCCCCGCCGGCATGGGCAAAGGGTAGTTCATTTTTTAACATTATAAATCCGTGTAAATATGATAAAAATAATTTAATCGTTTATTTGTAAAAGTTTCGTGTTGGGAAATTTTATCTTGGGAAATCTTATAAACG
This sequence comes from Meta bourneti, assembly GCA_933210815.1. Classification (NCBI taxonomy): domain Eukaryota; kingdom Metazoa; phylum Arthropoda; class Arachnida; order Araneae; family Tetragnathidae; genus Meta; species Meta bourneti. Next base: position 72,983,169 of record OW119926.1, on the reverse strand, counting down.
TTTTTGCTCTGAGACCAATTCTGGAAGAATTGCAGTAGATTTGCTTTTCAGAAACTAATTGTATTTTGTGTGTGATATCAGAGATAATGGGAGCATAGAAGTGAAATATAAGTAGACTGAGTATTGCTATTGAGAGGAGTTTTAAAAAGTTGGACCAACATGTCGACTAGTAGTCACGTGACGGCTCTGTGAAAAATTCACTTGATTGGCCGATTTGGCCTCTTATCGCCTTATTATTTGGCGATACATCTTATGACAGGGGAGATGTGTGAATGCGCATTTCTATAGAGTGGCGACAAAAATGATGAAATCGCCAGAGTCTACTGCTTTGTCACGTTGACCAATCAGATGATGAATCAATAGATGGCCGTCTACTTTCGTCCATTGAACCAATCAAATGATGAATGTTAGTTTCCACTAGGTTGACGAAAGGAGTCTAAAGGTCACGTTACTACTAGTTCTGATCACATGATTCTGGGCACATAAAAAGATTACCATGGCTCACTCTACTTTTATATTTCCTCCATGGAATGGTAGGAGAACACTTGTTTACTTAGGCACTGACGCAGACGAGGCCAAATATATTTAAATCTGTTGAAATATTTTGTCTATTTTGAATGATATACGTTTTTGTGTTATGATTTTTAAGTGCCTTGGGCTAAAACTGTTGCAAGTAATGGCAATGATTGCAGCTTGATAAATGATTGCAGCTTGATAAATGGATCTTTAGGTTGAGTTGTTATTCGAAGATTTTATGGACACTTAAAAGTAAGCATTTAAGGTAGGTAGGTAGGTAGGCAGTTGAATCTACGTCACACAGAAGCAACACAATGGGCTATTAGGCTCTTAAGAGTACAATTGTCAAGGTTACGAATTACCGTTATTATTTTGCTCTTAAGTGCTCTACTTAGTGCATGTGCACTTACGATGGTCTCGATCAGGTCCGGTCAAACCGAATCGATCTATAGGTCACTGACGTACATTTTTCCAGGGATTGCATAAATGAAAAATTTTAAAAATAAAACAGAACATTTTTTAAAATTTAATTCATTCACTCAGCTCTCTTATATAAATTTATCGGTGATATGTTTGCTTTTTTCTTGGTGACTTCTAATTTTCATAAATTTACTTCAATAACTAGTCATTTATTTTCTTTATAAACTTCCTTCTCAATCCACTTTAAAAGGTAAAAATTACAATTCCCTTCAAATTCAGAACACAATTTGATAGCGGAAAAAGATATACCTCATAACCGCTGTAAATTTCTTCGTTTCCAAACAGCATTTTTATAAAAACTTGTGAAATTATACTGTTATTAAGCAACCTCTGATTAAAAAATGTAACTATTTACTCCCTAATAAACAAATTATATTCCTTCCATGCTTGTGCCTAGGTGTACACGTTTAAAAATTAAAATTGCTTAACTTTGATTCACATATTTCGGGTTCGTATGGCGTGTGATGGTATATATATTAGGTGATTTAGAACACCATCTCCTTTCTACTTTATTCTAATTTACTTTATTAAAGGACGTATGTGCAGTCTGCGGGTATCAAGTTGGCTAGTTCTGGTTTCGACTAGGCCAGCTAAGTTTCTGAAATAAAGTTAAGTATCGATCAGTTGTAAGTTTTGTAAATCTAAAAGTCACGAAATAGATATTCTGATAAAATAGTCACTCAAAATAAATCCGATCCCTTAAATATAACAATAAGAACACCAAGCAAAGGTTAAAAGCAACTAATAAGTTCCATATTGGAGGTCCGAAACAGACTTACACAGGTATGGATTTAGTCCTCCAAGTGGTTTCGACGAGATACCTCGTCCATTAAATCTGACCAATTTTGCTAATGATAAGATAATTCTTATTGCGTCGTCACGATCTGGTCAGTTTTGCTAATGACGAGATAATTCTTCGAGAATATCAGGAGAGTTTAATGCCGAGTGTGTTTACTAGTTGAGTCGTATTGACTCTTGTAAACTTAGAATCTTCTAACTTTTTGGGCGCTAGTAAATCCACGCATGCTCGGTTCGAACCTGGCCACCTTTTAGCGTGTATACGCGTATAGCGTTTATACGTGAGTTTTAGTTTTACTGGCGAGACAGTAAGTGTTGCACATCTTTGCGTATATAAACGATTGATTAAACAATTGGTGGCGTGAAAGTATAGATTGGTGTCAGTAAATCTACGTATGTGTAGACCTAGTTTTATAGACGTTATTAATGTATTTGAGAGAAGAGATACATTATGTCCAGTATTTACTGTATGCTAGCTGTGTCAACAAATGTTGTATGAAAATAATTCCTTACGTGTTCCCAATGCACTTCACATCCCATGGACAGCATCATGATTATAACAAGAGCCAGTAGAATTATTTCCAGATGGGGCTTAATATCCTCTGCCCAGGGTGGACTGGATGATAGGGTCAAGTTGATGTCTCGTGACATTGAAATATAGCTGCCATTGTTCAGTTCATGGAATGTATAGTTGCTAGAATCCATCTCCGTGGCATTTGGAACAAAATCCATCAAGGTCCAGCTTCCGATTGTGTGACCCTCCATCTAGATGTAGTAGAAATTTCCGTTATTGAAAATTCACCGGGGCTTTGTTGAAAATTCACGGTATCCAGTGGAATCAGTTGAAACTTCAGTTCAATCTAGGTGAGCATCAGTTGAATTCCATTCCAAGTAGCTGTAAAACAGAAACAGAAAATGGAATGGATTTTAGAATTGTATCAGGAGAGACTGGACGCAGTGGACATTGCTACGACTCTTACAGAACTGTACCAGTTCAAGAATGATTAATTTGCTTCAAGCTCTAATAAAAAGTTTACTGCTTTATTACTGCTCACCGATGTTTTTGTATGATGTAATAGGACATGTGTACTAACAACATATGTATTAGAGTCCGGTCCTATTGAGTGTAGGTGTTCTCAAACACTGTTCTTACATTCCACTGAGTTGAAAGTTTTGTATCTAGGTGTGTCAAGAGTTATTGTATCATAAAATGCTCGTGATAAATACCAATTTTATATATTATGAGCATTTTGTGATCCACGTGTCCCATAATTCAAATAAAATTGATCACTTTTTAGTCCCATTTATATAAAATGTATCTAAAGTTTCGTCGTTTAGGAATTATTAGTTATATTATCGGTAATAAATTTAATTGTCCATTTAAATTAAAATTTTTGGATGGAATTCAATTAACGACGGTGATTGTTTAATGAGATTTGATTCTTTTCAAGAAAAAGGGAAAATTAGTATTACTCTTGAATTTTAAGAACCAAATATCGATTCAAGGCTTTCATTAATCATCAAACTGAAATATAATTTTAACATCATCTTTTGAATGGTTCTTTAAACTAAGATTCTTAGTATTATTGTTTTCGAAAGACATATAAGAGCGTAGTATATTATTTCACTTCATTACTTTTAAGTAGGCTCTCACTCTTTCTGTAACCATGATAGTGTTTGCACAATAGATGCGTAGAATTTATTTACTCCACTTCAGTTAAGCTAGTAATTCGTTTGTTGAGGAAAAAGTAGAATCCAAACAAATCGGAAGTAAAGTAGGAAAAGTGAGCTAAGCTCTTGGTTGGCGGGTACTACCATAATAACCAGAAGGATGTTTCTTTGAGGTGTCTATTTTAAAGTAATGGAACAAAACAACGTTTTTTCAATACTATTGTTTGTAATGTTTAACAACAAGCTAAAAGAGGTGTGAAGCAAGAAATAATTCCAGCATTCAAAATAATTCAGAAAAATGGAACGTTAAATGATAGAAATCACAAATGCAATTTCTTCAGTGATATATGAAAATAATACAAAAGAATGCTCAAAGTTGTTAAGGCTTCTAAATAACAATATAGTAAAAGCTGTTATATATCCAATACAACTATTTTATCTAGATAGGAAGTACTAATGAACTTTTTCATGTTTCTGTTAAAGATGACCGAACTAAACAAAATCCAAAGCAATTATCTATCATCAAAACTAAGTTGTGATATATGCAGTATTTTTGACGTGAATATGTCTTTAAAAACTCGGAACAATACTTGGAACATGCTTGAAAAGTTGAGTGTTACAACTGTTTTGTCTTGTGATTTCAGAACTAGAAGAAACATCCAGAAGATAAATATAGCGTCGTGTAGACAAAGGATGTATGTACCTGACATGACCTTCGGACCGAATGCGCATGCGCACAAAGCGCGGGGTCCGTAATAATGTCAAAATTCTACGGTGTTGAGCGAGCTTTAGGTCAGTGTAATTTTGCATTGTGTGGAGTGAGGACTGAGTAAGTGGTGACATTCGAAAGGTACCGAACTACTCTACAATCACAGGCCTTTCCTATAATCAATAAAATTATCCTTCAATATTAATATCAAATTGAACTTCAAACTGTAAATCCATTATTGAATATCCGCAATAAAAATAGTTCAAGCTTCCTATGCCTGCTTTATACATTCCACAATCCAATATCAGGTCCGAGTATTCATGTCAAAACTACGGTTTGTGTTCTTGACACAGTCTACCAATTTTTTTCTTGCTTTAAACATTCCAGCGCCGTAAAAGGGTTTGAAATTTTCATTCATTCAAGGAATAGGAATAAGAATTCTTTACTTGAGTCCAAAAGCCATAAGATGAAATATTATCTCTAATTATGAATTTTGTCAGATTTTTAAAGATGTAAATGTTTTTGTTTTTGTAGGTGATCACATGTGTCTGACGACTGTTTGCTTTGTCGCTCAACATTCACTTTTTGCTACTTGAACAATTATACCAATTCTGTCAATCGATATATGAAAACACATTCACGTAACTAATCCATACTTTATACAAAATCGTATCAAATGATAAAAATATAAAATTATATGAAAACACAATATTTACTTTCAATTCAATAAAAAATTCTGCAGTTTGGACAGCGAAAAAATGAGCGAGTTTAGAATTTATAAACTAAGAACATTTAATTGCATCAGTTCACCATTGGTTGAAATTAAGGTGCCCTTCAAAACCGTCTCTAAATAATGAAAATGAAACAACCCTCCTATTTCATTGCAACATAAAAATATTGTTTAACCAGCATAACAATTCGTGTGCAAAATATTTTCTATCACAGAATATTTTCGTATTACGAAGAATGTTGCTTACTTTAAATTTTGTTTTGCGGACTACGTAAAGGGAATGAAAATTTTTATATTGAATTTATCACTCATACTAATCTAGGCTACTGCTCTTCCTCTTTTACTACTAGTCAAAAAGCCCTACAAATTGTAAGTAGAGTCGTTGGTAGCCGCCAGTTGGTAGAGTCACGGATTAGCAACCGGGGACAGTCTTTGGTTGCGAGTTCAAACCAACCGTTTCGATCCAACCAAAGACCGTTGAGTACCGGGGGTGGTGCATGTTAAATCTGGCGAGGCCTCAAATCTCCTCCTGTTGGCGTGGTGCGGAAGTTTGGAGAGTGGTGTAACAGTTCTGGTGTTGACCTCTTCATCTGACTGCGTTTCAAAATTACGAGGTGTCTTTCCCCTCGGGATTGATCTCGGACTGTCACTAACAGCCCGTTGTGTTGTTCCAGTGCGACGTAAATTCAACTATTAACTTAGTGTAAAGGCGTGCGAAACCATCACTTGCGACAGCCAATGCCCTATAGTTGGGGTGCGAGGTAGTTTGAGAGCACAACGATACGTCCACCACATGCTACAACCTTTTGTTTTGTCTTTCATGTCACGTGTTTCTTAAGGGGCACCAGCACGAGAACACACGGCTCACCTCCCCAGGAGTACTTCCGTGATGTTAAAACCCTTCCTTCGCCACATAGATGCCTAGATCTGTCTCCAACTGAGCAGGCCTTGGATATGCTAGGCCATCAACTGCACCCCCCCCCCGATTATAAGGGACCTGTAGTAGCAGCAGCTGTAGAATGCTAGGCATAATTTTGCACAAGATAGCATAAGAGTTATGTTTCACTTCATGCCAAGACGTATATCAGAATATAATTTATGACCTTTATTGAGCAATTAAAAAAGTCCTCTAGATTGAATATTGTGATAATTTCTTTATTTCTTTATCTCTCCATGTACATCACACATGCTGAATTTCATTTCTATCAAACACTAGCTTTGGAGCGTTTCGATTTTTTTGTCAGAGTATAGATTTTACTTAAATTCCTATTTTTGTCAAAATATTCGCCCTACCCCAAGTAACACAGCTACGTATTTAAGATGTGTTGACGATAATCAATACGTATCACATAGGTATGCCAACAAGACGCTCAGATGTCAATGGCATACTACCTTTATCGTATTTGCGCTGATTGCATCACTAATGAGACGAACAGTTCAATTAGTAAACGATGGAGCTCAATTAGTGAACAGTGGAAAAGTTGTGGTAAACGCTGCTATCTTAGTAGTTTGACCTTAAGATAGAAACATGAACGCTATATTTGAGATATCTTGAATGGTATAATTTTGCAACGATGCGATGAGTTTGCAGCACGGGACATACGAGATTGAAAAAGGCATAATTATTGGTATATTTGCGTAACCACGAAGTGTATGAGGCAACTGCTACCTTTGTGCCAATTCTTTTGCTAGTTGGGACAATTCATTATCTACTTACAAAACTGCCCGTGCCTTCTTGACTCCATATCATCTATGGTCATGCTACCACTGAGCTAAAAATAATGCATTTTGTCTCTCAACACAGTAAAAATGCTCATATAATGTTTGGAACAGTAATATCGTAACATAGAAAATCAAATTTGCCCTTAGAGTGATGGGAAGATAATTTACTATATACTCGATAATAAAACAAAATAAAACTAAACTATGCATAAAGGTCTGCTACATAACAAAAAATATTCTATTTCCCAAATTCGCTTTGTTAACGTCTGTCGATAGAGCAAATCAATTTTATTGACGGTGAAAAGGAGTGTCTTGCTTGCTCTCAGATATTTTATTTTGTTAAAGTGGTATCATTTTCACTCAAACACATCTACCTTTATCATTATCTTGAAAATTAGTGGTAAAAATGCTATTAGGACGAGTATATGGTAGAGCTTTCGTCATGGAAACAATCTTTTTCAGAGAATGCCTCTGAATTTAATAATACAAATTTTCTTCGAATTTAGCAATTTGGTTGGATGATTTGGGTTGTATAGCGTAAGAGCTATATCTGGCCAAGCTGCGCCAAACACAAGATAATGTTAAGTAGTTGTGAAAAGAAAGGATGGAGAGCAGAAAGAGAAAGATCGCTTGGGTATCCTGGGATCGAAGAATAGATCACTAGTGTACCTCTGGTTCGAAAAGCCCCTACACACCTAAAGATGTGCTTTTAAGGGGTACTCGCTTTAAAAAGTAAACCCCTACTCAAGTCCATCTTTCTCCCCTACAATGTCCAATTACGTTTTTACCCTTTACGAAGTTGTGCCGAAGAAAACACAGAGCTACAATTTTAGTGAATTTTTGCTCATATTTCTTAATATTTTGCATCACTATCTTTTTAATTATCTCAATCTTTAAAATTAGATAAAAAAATTTCTGTAAATATTGTAGTTATATAAAATGCGTACGAGCGTCTGTGACCTTCAATCGAAACCTGACATAGTAGATATTTGAAAAATATATTTTTAATACTCTTTTGGTAAGGCATGCTTTGTTTCATTAACACTTTTAAGGTTTTAAATCTTATAAAACAATATCAACTTTTTGAGAATGAAAATTTCCCGTAGTATTAAAATTAGAAGCACTTTAGACATGTTAAAATTACTACTGATCGACGCTCAATTTTATTTTAAAATCACAAAACACGTCCCTAACAAGCTTCTAAGATTTCATTTTGCTGTTCTGTTATTTGTTGGCATTGAAACATAAGTGAGTGTAAGACAAGTGGGCTTACGAATCGACTTGTATCAATTGACTATCGAAACGCAGACTAGTGTTTTTAATCCCGTTGGATAATCATTTTAACCAATCAACAATTCGTCCCACAGTAGAATTTCTGTCCAGAATATTTAAATGAATTAGAATTTCGGGAAAGTGTCTGGTATGATTTAATTAACGTCGCACTTGAGCAACGCAATTGTGGACTCCGACACGGGAATCCAACACAATTGTGTCCTCAGAATTGAGAACACAATTGTGAGGCTATTGGCGACTGTCTGGGATCAAACCCGACGGAGAAGTCTGGGAAAGCGAACGTTACTCTTTCTAGTCTTACGTAAAAAACAATAACAAGTTGTAATGTTTTGTTTTTGCAATGTTTAGTAGCAGCCATACTATGTTCATTCTTGTAGGTTAACGCCATAAGGTGTTTTGTTGCTGTTGTATATTTAATTGTTAGCATGTCACTATTTTAATAAATGTTGATTCATACTATAATTTTAATTTTAGAATTAATGAACCACAAACCCGACGTGACAATATAGTAAAGTTTAAATAATCAGACAAAAAATAAGAAATTAAAATAAAGGACAAAAAGATCAAATGGTTAAATTAAACTAACTCAATTCAATTGCTGAAATTTTTAAAAGTTTGAAAATTGAGGAATTTTAAGGGTCGCAACTAAACGACATTAATGGCACAGAACTCGACGTCATTTGCTTACTATCCAATGGCAACAGCGGATGTAAACAATATAGAATCAATTGTTACGTGATTCATTCGGACATTTTGTAGCTTAGTTAAAATATGCTTGCTTCGAGCTATGGAATTGCATAATATTGCTAAAACTACACAAAGTAACTCGCCACTGCAATCAGATTCTTCTGCAGTCTGAATAGAGAAAGCAATTGATAATCTGGGAGATAGAAATCAGCGCAGAAAAGAAAATATGAGCGAAAATAGGCTTAGCGTCAAAAAATGCAGATTAGCTTTTGAACAAGGGAATGGGACGAAAATGAAGTGAATGTTCAGAATCTAAGTCTAGTAACATGACTGATGTGTGCTTTTTGCCATGCATTTTATTGGGAATACACAGTGCGTCAAATAAGTTTTAAGACTGGGTCTGTAAAAAGAAATGGAAACAAGAAATTAATACCTGTTTGGGTTTTTTATTCAAAATAGGACCCTCCGGCTTCAATGCACTTTTTACAGCGATTTATTAATGAATCGAACGCCTGTTGTAAATCACTTTGTGGAATGGCCTGCAAAGCACGCGTCGAAGCTTCTTGTATGATCGAAATATCCTCAAAATAACACCCTTTTAACTTCATTTTAAGTTTTGGGAATAAGGAGTAGTCACAGGGTGCTAAATCAGGTGAATACGGTGGATGGTTCAACAAATAGACATTATTTTTTGCCAAAAATCGACGTACAATAAGGGAGGTGTGACTGGGTGCATTGTCGTGTAACAAACACCAACTGCTTTCAGTCCTATAGTCTGGACGAATTCTGGCCATCAAACGCTTTAAAACAGCTAAGTAGTATTGACCTGTAATTGTTTGTTCAGTTGGAACAAATTCTTTGTGGATAATACCTTTACTATCGAAGAATGTAATGAGCATTGTTTTGATTTTGGATGGAACTTTTCTTGTTTTTTTTGGCTTGCGGTGAATTTGGTGACTTCTATTCCGCACTTTGCCGCTTTGTTTCAGGATCATATTGGAAACACCAGGTTTCATCATCTGTAACAATGGACTTCAAGAAGTTTGGATCGTTTTCAGCGGCTGAAATGATGTCTCTGCAATGTGCACTTCTCATTGCTTTTTGTTCAGGGGTTAAAGTGTGTGGAACAAATTTAGCACACACTTTTGTTTTGCCCAAATCTTCATTCAGGATGGTTCGAATTGTTTCTTTGTTGATGTTTAAAGAGTCTTCCATCATTCTTAGTGACGCACAGCGATCGTTTGTTACGAAATTTCGTACTTTTTCAATAACTTCAGGTGTCCTAGATGAAATTGGTCTTCCACTACGTTGATCATCTTCTACCGTATCTCTTCCGTCCAAAAAACGTTTGTGCCACACAAAAACATTTGATCTACTTAAGCAACAGTCACCGTAAACTTGTTTCATGAGTTGGTATGTTTCCGAAGCACTTTTACCAAGTTTTGCGTTAAATTTAATTACAGCTCTTTGCTCCATCTTAAAAAATCAACATGAAAAAAATTCACTTCTGCAATGAACGCTCGCCTTCTCTAAGCTACTTAACGAAATGCGCACAACTTGTTGGCAATGTGCCAGCAGACGATGGACGTTATGACGCATGCGCATTTACACTCATAGCGCCATTACAACCAGCGCTCTGGGACGAGTCTTAAAACTTATTTGACGCACTGTGTAAAGTTAACACCAGTAAAAGTAAACGAAATGCTGTATTTTGAATAATTTATATCATTTAGGGATATGAAATACATTTATAAATATGGATGCTAGGTTCATTATAAATGGATTGAAATAATGTATGAAATGTGAATAACAGCACTTCGCCATCAATAGATGTAGGCAATTAAGAAGAACGGGATAGGTGACAGAAGGCAATGAGATATCTAGAAGACATAAATTAGTGCAGAAAAGGAAATCTGAGCGATTCCGAAAGTAGGTTAAGAGGCAAAAACATCGAATCACCTTTAAAAAAGTGAATGAGATGCAATTGAAGTAGATGTTCAGAAACTAACTGTGTTAACAAGATTGAGGTGCGAACTTTTTACCATGTACTTTATTGGAAATAAGAATTAATACCAGTAAGTACATTTGAAAAATGTAAACACACACACAGAATGCCGTTTGATATATTCGACTGATTTTATTTCATGTACAAAATGTGCATATAGATTATTATATGCATTATAAATAGACTTAAATAAGGTATCAAATGCGTGTAACGAAACTTCATTCAAATAGAGTAAGAAAGTTTAGTGAAGATCCTGTGCAGGGTCTGTGCTAGTAGTATAATACAGTGCTGGATGTTTAATGGTTGTTCAGTTTAAAATATCATGTAAATACTTCACGGAAAAAATACATAAAAGTAAACTTAAAAATCACAACACATTGTTTAATTTATTTGCATACGTTCTGCGTTCATTTAAATGTAGAAAAATTAAATCATGCATTTTTTGGAAAATCGACAATATGAAATCTATCACTTTTTCTAGATAAGATAACCAAAATATTTATAAGTGTAAAAATATTTGTGTAATGCATAATCAAAAGCAGAAATACCTTTAAGAACTTTAATCCATCAACGAAACATTTCATACTAATTTCCTCAAGGCATTACATATTTGTCTTCGAATTGTGAAAATGTCCAGTTTGGACACGGCGGCCAATAATTGACTTCGATTCAACTCTCCCAAGTGGGGTATGACATATCCCGACATTTTCTAAAATTGGCCTTGGGATTTAATAGTCTTCGTGGAGATCGGTTGCAGAGCAGGAAACTGACGTCTTTCCAAATGGAAAGGTGGAAATGACACGTCTAGTGGATTCAAGTTGGTCCTTTCCCGTAATTCCTTGACAATTCTTCGTTAATTTTGGCGATATCAGACAATAGTGAAAGAGGAAGTTATAACTATGTACAAGCACATCCCAAAAATTATCATGAAAATATAGTTATAGAGACTTCTACATCAACCACTCACACTACATGGAACTTGGATTTTATCAAGCTAGATTTCGCAACAAAATATATCCTATTCGACGCGAAGAAAAGTTACAAAACCAAATAGAAACACCGATCTTAAAACTGATCAAGAATAAAAATAACAGTATACTTATATACGGTCAGATGTCGAGATCAACATCACCTGAGCTGGCTCCACTCTCCAAAGTTCACTCCATACAATGAGAAAGGACATTTGAGTCCACGACAGATTTAACGTGCACCCCCCCCACGTACACGAAAGTATTTGGTTGGACCTGGTCAACAGCTCTCAACCCTCCGACTGTTAAACCTTTACTCTAGCAACTAGGGTTCCGAGGCTCCACAAAAGAAAAGAGAGAAAATTGATAGTTATACTTGATGGTTAAAGTACTTGGAATATTTAATTGTATTTTAGAAGAGGCTTGATTTATAAGATATTACTGGTGCCTATGTTCTCACCTAGTACTGGCGCATCATCTCACCTAGTACTGGGCAAGTCATCTCTCCTAGTTCTGGTTTTCGGAGTGGGGACTTGTTTATACTGGTCGAAACCACCTTCGAATGATTGTCGCCTTATTAGTATGGTTAAAATATTAGCCGTGGATTGGCACCAATTTCTCTACGTTTAAAATGGAATAAAAAAAATAACTGAAAATATTTTATTTATAAAAGCATTTGACGATAAAATGAAAATATGAATGATTTGCATTACTTGACATCATCTCAAGTGAATAATGGAAACGGCTAATGATAGCGACATAAGCAACTAACTCTAATAAAACTGCTCTGAAGTCAAAAGAGAAGATGTAAAACATTTTTGCATGAAAAACAAAAGACTAATAATTTTGAAGTGCCACCCCTTTACACACGAGTGCTAATTATTAGTCCACGTTAACAAAATATGAAAATTTAAAAATTTATTAATCAACGTACCTTATTTTTGTCTCATTTCCAAGAAATTTAGTATAATCTTCAGTCCCATCTGATTAACAGCAGCACAACCCAGTTATCCAAATTATGTATTTTAATAATCCACTTTTATTTTTGAACTTCATAATGAAAAACTAGGGTTGCTTGTTAAATTCTACTGTACACTCTAAAATGAGTAAAAGACGGATCAGGGAAACACACAAACTAGAAAAGTTGATCATTATAATGATGGCGTAGAAAAATCCTATTGCTCCGGTTAGAATGCAACATCCTAGAACAATAGGGGGTCTTGTTTGTGTACTTGAAGTTGCGGCTGATAATATGATATCGGATATGCACACCTGACAAGCCTGAATGAGGACGGAAAAAGAAGTTTGATTGTAATTCCACTAATAAATCCGAAACATCGGGAAAATGCCTGCCAGCTGTCCGAAAACAGACCGAATGTTCTGGCTGTGTTTGCAAATCACCCGAAAGTGTGATGTCATTACTCTATTGCATTCAATTTCTCTTGTTTCATTGAAATGATTGTTTCATCTCTTGCTGAGTTAACAAGTGCTCTCTTATTTCATTGTTTTAGCTCTGCTTATCTTTAAGCAAACAATTATGTGATAGGTTAACACTTGGGAATGGGCTCGTTATGATTTTTTAATTCACCCATAGGCTTATTTTCCGGGCTTTTAATTTTTCAGTTTTGAAATATTAATACTTTGAAGGCCTCTGTAGATGACACTCTCCTTAACAAGATCCCTATATCTGCATTTTGGACTCCAGTACCGGTACCAGTGACGAGCTCCTCACGAAATACCAACAAGTATCCCAAGTACTCATTGTTTAACTTACACTCATTAAATTTTTTTTTCGATATTTCTTTGTATCTTTAACCCTACAAGTGGTTTCGACAAGGTATCTGGTATATCAAGATCTGATCAATTTTGCTATGATGAGAAATCTCGTCAATATATTGCTGTTTTTTTTATAATGACGAGATCACGATCTGCTCAGTTTTCTTCTAATGACGAGATCACGATCTGCTCAGTTTTCTTCTAATGACGAGATCACGATCTGCTCAGTTTTCTTCTAATGACGAGATATCTCGTAAATCAAGATCTGGTCAGTTTTTCTAATGAAGAACCCTCTTGTTGGTTGTCGCGAAGAAATACCTTGTCGAGACAACTATCAGGAGGGTTAATACAATTTTATTATGCATGCAATAAAGACGTAACTTTATAAATTTTATGGTTGGCTGTTTGGTTTCGGATTTCATGCCGCAAGGGACACATTTGGCCAAGCTTCTCCAAACACAAGGCAGACAACGTCAGGTAATGGGCATGCTCACACAAGGAAAGGTTACTGACTGAAGTGAGAAATACATCGAAGAAGGAATCGAACATGACAGGAATCGTAGGAGGTTGGGCAGCAGGTTGAATATCTGCTACTGCAACAGTCGAACCAACTGGTCCACAACGACCTCTTATAAGCTTCATGTAAGGCAATAGTACATAATTCCGTTTAAAGTTTATACCTCAAAGCATTTTGATCTTCAAACAGTATTACAAGGAAAATCGGAAATACAAGGAAAATCGAGAACTTCAACTATTTCAATGATAAGAACATTAGTGTACCAAGCCAAGTTTTAATGTCAAACCAAGTAAGTAAAGCCAAGTACACTTCGGCTCTTATCGAAGGTTTGTAGGTCTTTATGCTGCAAGGGCAAGATTTGGCTAAACTGCGTCATCCTGTTGAAAAGTGGTTCTTAATGATCAATCTTATTTGGTCTAAATAGAAAAAATGTGTGGCCGAAATTTTCAGAGAGAGGTTTCCTGTATTTCAAAAGGTTTATAATTAACTAGTTTGAGTTCCATGAAAAAATAAATAGCAATCTATTCTTAAAAAGGTTGGCTCTGGAGAGAAGTAAAATGGTTTCAACTGTACCGCTTACCTATTGTGGCCATAGCTTTTGTCTGCCACCCAATAGGTCCCAGATTCGAACCTCGAGATTCTCAGGCGCAGGAATATTAATGATTGCCCCTGTTAATAACAAGAACTTACCCGGGGTCCCGGCCTGTTGGTTGTTTTGTCTCGGTCGAAAGAAAAATACAAATTTCCCCTTTGTCCATCCAAACTGCTGAAGACCTTTATAGTCCCTATGCATAGGGCTGGTGGTGGTTTGAATGAACCTAAAATGATATTACTTGGCCTGAAATTGAAATAGCATCCACAGAAAAATCAGCGAAGCCGAGAGTAACTTGGTTTGGTGGTGACACAAAGCATTTTGGTTCTTATACAGTATTACATGGAAAACCGAGAGCTTCAATCATTTCAGGGATCATAACATTTGAACAAGTCAAGTGATAAGGTATGGTTTCTTCCGACCCGTTCTTCGGCTCCTGTGAAAAGATGGTTCTCAACGATAACCAATGTTTGATGGAACATGGAAAACCGAGTTCCAATCATTTCAGGGATCAGTACACGTACCAAGCCATGTGATAAGGTGCGGTTTCTCCCGACCAAGCTCCTACCGTATCAGTATAAATACAGGTTTAATTAGCTGCAAATAACTTTACTATGAATTTTTACTAGTTTGAATTTCAATTAAAATTCAAGTGAAACTAGTATTTGACTCTAGTGAAAAGTAAAATGGTTTAAACTACATCACAAGCGCCTTACACTAATTTGTATAGCAAATTCAACTAATAAGCTTCATGCTTCTGTTATGTATTAAACATGATTTAATAGTAAACTTGACTTCAGTTTTTAACACAGAAACTTTTAAATAAGGGGTTGAAAGAATATCTCTAGGAAAGTGGCATTCCTAGGCTCCAACTCCCCAATATTGAATAAATTCATTCAGGCTATAATCACCCGGTTACGGTTTGAACAGGGGTCGCTGTTGGCTCAGTGGATGTGCCCACTGAGTCTCCATTATGTAGTTTAGCGCATCTTTGAAA
This sequence comes from Meta bourneti, assembly GCA_933210815.1. Lineage (NCBI taxonomy): Eukaryota > Metazoa > Arthropoda > Arachnida > Araneae > Tetragnathidae > Meta > Meta bourneti. The sequence goes on along the minus strand of OW119926.1, from coordinate 72,967,708 downwards.
TATGACCCTTGTGTCAAAACTCAACCAATCAACCCGATTTAAACAAAAATTTCATGAAATGTCCCTGTTTAAACTAAACTTAACCTCACCTTTTAACCTAAGTAGGGTTATCCATGTCCTTATCAGTGGCCGAGTGTATTCAACAATAGGATAGTAGATGGTAATATTAAGGATACTTTAATAGTCTCAGCGCATATGCCAATTGAATAAAATGAATTAAGTTGATTGAGATAGAACTACAAGTTTACTTGAAAGTTGTCGATGACATCATTTTACACTTAAAATTAAAACGATAATCCGCGAGAAGATTGATAAGACATGAAAAATACTAGGGCTACATTGTCGTGCTAGTCAAGAAGGTAAGTACTTCCTAGCTTGATCTCTTCGTGTGTTGTTATGCTACGTATATAAGTATGTAATACCTAAAAAACTCTAGATAAGAAAACAAACAGATTGAGCGAGCTCTTATCGCTTTCAAGCGTTGTAAGATATTAGATAGTTTATAGCAATATTTTAATAATCCATAGCCCTTACTGGTTAAATTATTCCCTGGGTTTATTTCAATCTTCTGTGTCAGTAAAAACTTTCATTGTGTGCGCGTTCATCCGTTACTTGACTTGTATTTGGCGAGCTTTGGCCAAATATGGCCAAATATGGGCTTGCATTACTATTGAACGGTGAACTCACCGCCTTAATTAAACTCTTCATAAGTATGACAGAAGGAAATGAGGAATCTAGACGACAGAAATGTAAGGCGAATGCGAAGATACATCGATATGTCAAACAAACACTGAATCGTCTTGGCATAAAATAAATGTGATGCAACTGAAGTGAAAGTTAGAAGGTAAGTGTGGTAATATTACTGAAGTATGCTCTTTACTGGACTTAACTTACATCTGTAAATGGTACAAGAAAGGCTGTTTTCTAGTTTTTTATCAATTTTAGTTCATTTGGAGATATGAAATGTGCATACCAATGCTCATATTGATTGGAAATGGATTTAAATATGATACGAGATGTGCTTGACGACACGGCCATTAATGGATATTAGCAACTAAGAAACTTCAGTGCATATGCTATTCGCAGATCTGCTAGTAAAGCCAAATTCACTATGAAATGTCAGCTCTGTACAGTTATCTCTAAAGAAAAAGTCAAACCAACTTAACATTTAGCGCAATCTTACCTAAAGTATGGAAAAAAATTCGCTCTTTCAACATTGTTCATAAACTAGAGAAGGTATAAGCTATGAACTTACCTAAAAACATTGAAGAAGTGCTTAAGAGAAGGTTACTAGCCGAAGTGTATCCTTAAATACTTCCACCATGAAAGTGTTGTAGGTGCCGTGTTTCCCACAGATCATGAAAAAGAAGTCACAGGTAACGGGAAAATTAACTTCCTTTCACAAAATTCCCCATCTGCGTTCACGATGACGTCTTGAATTTCTTTTATCCTGTCAATGTAATACAAAGACGATTAGCTATCATCATCATGCATTTTTAAAGATGAAAGATACAGGTTGAAATGGAATAATTACATCTTGTCCGGATATCACAGTTTCAACTTGAGACGTAAAAAGTGATTTATTTCTGTAACACCTTTTTTAATCAAGGTGACGATGAAAAATAAAATACCTCGTCATTATTTACACGATATGATATTTCTAATTTGTTATAACTTTAAAAGTCCCATATATCTCCTTTTAATGATGTTCATAAATTAGATACTTGTGGTGAAAGCTTTTTTTGATTGGGTGACTTTAAATGTGTATTATGTTTCTTCCATGCTTCAAGGTTATATTTAAACATACGAGACCTGTCCGGGTAGTATCCATCCATGCAAAAGTAAATAAAATACATTATACCTAGGACTTTTTGTGCTTAATCTACTTCCAAGTAAGCACCTGGACCTCACACACTTCTTCCAGTGTCTCTTCCACTTTTCAAAACCTTCTGCGGAGTTCATTGTAGGAATCGCCACCAGCTGTCTAGTAGTGGTATCCTGAATTGCATCCACGGTCTGAAATATCTTCCCTTTCAGATGTGATTTTAACATTGAGGAAAGCCAAAAGTCGCATGGGGCTAAATCTGGGCTGTAGGGGGCAGAGCCACTTGGATGATTCATGTTTTGTCAAAAACCACGTTCATAACGTGATTAATAGGTGGGCGAGCTGTGGTGATGAATCTGCGAATTACCAATTCATTGAGGCCGTTTTCTTCGTTCTGCGTCTCTCAACTGGAGAGCATATCGAGGTAGTATTCCTCAATAATTATTTGTCCTGGATGAGCGTACTCACGATGGTCACCTTCACAATCACAATACAGTCGCCATGATCTTGACATTGCTGAGACTTTGTCGCGGCCTCCTTCGGGGGATAAGAACTAGGCATCTACAATTTGGTATTCTTAATCATCTGGATAGTTTTTGTATACGTTTTACGTTTAATTCAAAATTTAAATCAAATTTACTGCTCTACTCGTTCGGCCATTGCGAATGCAATGGCCCCACAGAATATACGCTCACTCATACACTCACTTCAGGCTTCTAGTCCAAAGGATTAGTCCAATGGTTTTGTGACTTTCTACGCCATGTGCATCAATGTCATCTCTCAATGCCACACAAACCGTTCTCGTCGTATTAGAAAAGGATGGATACTTTCCGGACAGACTTCGAACGTACTCATTTTTATTGAGATATACACTCATGTCCATACGTTAAGAGATTTGCTATCTGGGATGGCTTTGCTTTTCCAGATTTGGGAAACATAGGTCAAGAGAGTGAATATTACATGCAAAGAGAAAATAAAGCAAAAACAGAAGTTTGGGATCACTTGCCCCTTGGTAAAACAGAAAAAGAGAGACACGGAGAGTTCAGCCTGGCACCGTTTGTGTCATAATGCCTCCCCGATGGCCATGGAAAGATTTAACCCTCCGTTTCCCAGTTATATAGTTTTGCTTTCCCCTCACAATACACATGGTTGCTAAGTAACCACATTTATTGGTTAACCCTCTGAGAGGTTCACACGTATAATTCCACCTTGTAGCCCGCATGACTTCTAACCAATTTCGATCTTCACCAATAGAATCTTTTCAAACGATTCTGTTCTAAGGAAGGGAGAAATAGAATCTTTCCAAAGGATCGTTGTCTAAAGAATGGGGGAACAATAGAATCCCTCTTAATTATTCCATACTGATTAAAATACCAATAGAATCCTTCCAAATGATTTTATTACGAGCAATAGACCAATAGAATCTTTCTAAAAGTTGGAAGGATCCATGATTCGTTCAACCAATAGATGTGGTTATTTAGTCATGTGTGTTGTGGGATAAAAACAACACTACCCTACTCGGAAATCTCGTGATAATCAGAGCACGATAAATGAATACAATAGCTAACTGACGAAATTTCAATACTGAGTTTAAAATATTAAACACTTGATGAAAGTTAACTACAAATGACAAAAACAGTATTTTACCCGAATCCGTTTACACATCTTGCACATCAAAAGAATCTAGCTGATCAGGTGTTTACATGCCTATGATCTAGAGATCTTCCCATTTCTTAAAGCGTCCTTGAGAATTTTCATGCATAAAAATATTTTCGTCTGAAACATTCTGCCTTTCCGGATCACGATTTCAGACATTTAAATCAGGTTCAAGCCCTGACCTCAGCATATTGCTTTCGAACTGAAATTTAAAAACAATTCGATGTTGCAACATCAAACAAAAAGTATTTTTTGAAACGTTCTGAAAGGAGATGTATGATACGGTAAAATCCAAATCATTCGCGACCTTGGAATAGCAAACATTTGCACACTTAAAATGTCATCTCAGTTTCAAACCATATTGTACGAGATTCTGGTCCTTTACCAAACCTCTCCTTGACGTGAGAAAACAAAGGTGCAGATGTCACGTAGTCATGAGAGATATGATCACGTGACAACGAGGGGTCATACTGGTGGATTACCCATCAAGGAGGGATTGGGTAGGGGAGCAGAATATTACATCACAGACGACCTTAAGACTTGGTAAACTTATTCAATTTTCGATTTGATCTATGATGTTGCAAACGCCTGGGAATCAAGCCCAACACTATCCAAATCACGTCACGTTGTAGAGCTTCTCTCTTATAAAAACTGTTGTTGAAGGTATAGTAAACAATGCATCATCGACAGAATTAGTCACATTGGTGAAATAGGTTCTCGAAGGAGAAAATGTTGATGGAAATGACATCGCGAATGGCGACATACAGCGACTCTCCTGACCATAAACATTTGACTGACATATATAAACATTTGACTGACTAAAATATATTAAGCTGGACACCAAGGTAAGCTGGTTTTGTGCCTACTGCTGTCCTAAATAGGAAAAAAGTTTTGCCATTGAGACAGAAACAGATAACTGATTACGCTGGTCAGTCAACGAAGATTGCGTCACAGGTAAGCAGGGTTTGTTTTCCAAGTCCTCTTGCATGTTGCTTTCAAATACGCACTCAGATTTTTGCTATCACCCACAAATTTCGAGATGATGATTTGTAAATGCTTCTTAAGAATGTGTGATTACATCGAAGTTTAAATTGCTAGAGATATTTTTACTTGTAAGCACATTTTACGTGATTAAAGATTAATTTTATGTCAAAAATAGAGATCAGCATTTGGAACTTTCCGCACAAATAAAATGAATTGTACTTCGAGATTCGCACAGTGAATTTTAATATTGGGTTACTATAACACTAAGGAATAGAGGATTATTGATTCGGAACAGTTTGATATAATTTTTTTCTGTGGCAACGCTTTTGGCATGCTTTTTGTAGCGAATTGTGGCAGGCAAAAGCAACCCCGCTTTATTAGGATTGCGGTAACCTCGCGCTTATTTGAATATCTTTTACTAATTTTTGTTTGTTGGTTGGTTTTGGGGTTTTATGGCGCAAGAGCCATATTTGGCCATGTTACGCCAGACACAAGACATACAACACCAAATAATCGACACACGCACAACAATGAAAGTTTTACTGACACAGAAGAGAGAAATACACCCAGGGTGGAATGCACCCGACAGAAATCGAACCTGTACCGACTACAACTGGAACCTTGCTAGAGCAGTGGCACCCACGGAGCCACAACGGTCCCATTAATTTTTGTATATCATATTTTTTATTTTACCATGCCTCGATAACTCAAGTTTGCTAGAATGAATATGATCTTTAATATCATTCATATATAGCCTGGTTTCCATAGACGTATAACTAATAAATTATTTAACTTGGACAAAAGTCTATAACAATATTTCAGAAAAAGTAGAAACGCATTTTCATTGAGGATTTTTTCTGTTTTTAAAATTCTTTTCGTTAATTTTTTAATTATTTTCCGCTTAGCCTAAAATGGTGTTTTTTCTTAGAAGTTCTTCCTTGGCGACATAAAAAGCATGCCAAAAGACGCGCCAAATGTGTTGATACGAAAAAGTCTAAATCAAAGTTGTATCATTGATTCCTTCGAAGTAAGCTCAGTTGTAATAGCTGAAGTAAATTCCCTTTAGTATCATTAAACTCTCGCAGTCAATATAAAAGAAATCCATAAAAGTTTCATAACCAAATTCAGCATAAAAATATAAGTAGAATCATTATTTGTGTAAAGTCACATTAATGCTTTCCCTTTTCCACTTAAACGGTTTAATTAATCATAATAAAAGGACACCAATAGAAAAGTCTTTTGTACAAATTTTGCTAACGCAATTGAAATATTTAAAAATCCAATTAATTCATCTATACAATCAATTAAATAATTATTTACTATTATTGCCATATTCTTGAAAATACTAAAATTCTGCAAATTCAAGGAAATACTAGAAATGTCTAGAATATCCAGAATATTCCAGAAAATACTAGACATTTCTAGAATATACGAATATACTAGAAGATACTAGAAATTTTTAGAATATTCAGGATGTTCCAGAAATACTAGAGGCCTTGGTAGCCCGGTTGGAAGAGTAACGGATTAGCAACCGGAGGGTTGCGAGTTCGAATCCAACCAAAGACCGTCGGGTAAAAAGGAGCTACGTTAAATATGTCGTTACCTCATATGTATTTACGTTGGCATGGTATGGAAGTTTGAAGAGTGGAATGCCGGCTCAGGTGTGACCTCGTCAAAACCGTGGTTCGTGACCGTGGTTCAAAATTACGTGATGCGTCCTCGGATCTTTTTCTTCGGGTTTGATCCCGGACCGTCGCTAAAAGCTCCAGTATGACGTTAATTAAAATACTTACCTACCTAGACCTTCTTCCTAATCGGGGGCGCAGAAAATACTAGAGAATTCTGGGAAAATGTTCGAGTAAATTCCAAACGATTTAACCGCATACAATAAAATTCTGTAACATTCTGGTAATTTTATAAAACAGCTGTAGAATATTCTGGGATATTTTAAAATTTTCAAAAGGGCGTAATAATTATCTAATATGGCAAGAAAAAGTGAATTTTTTGCCAACTCCAGCATTTAGGCATGGTCAATTGATTGTACAGTCGCGGAAAAAAAACGAACTATCCCCTCCTCATTCGAACAATTTTAACAGTAGAGAAAATCAAAGATGGCATTCTACAAGAACTAACGTCTATAAATTCAAAGGCATAAAATTTGCATAAGGGATCATCTTCATATTAAATCGATCACCAACTTCATAAATTCCAATGGAAACCTCCTATTTCGACACACAATTTTGAATCTATATCAAAATTTAACTTCAGATACCAAATTTCATGTCATTAGGTCTTACCGTTTCGAAGTTGAGTACAGAAAGATTGTAGCTCCTAATGTTCAATCAGCTCCTTAAACTTTTATAGATATCTTCCTAAATAATATTTTGATAGCGTTGATATTTTGTACTATGTTACTGTTAAGCAACCCAAACAAAATCCACCTGATATTGGATATCCACTTGATATTTTATTTCAATAATAATTTTAGTATGCAATAATAATTATTAAATTAATACACTGCTGGCCACCGTAAATGCAACACCCTGAAGGAAGCATGCAAATAATATGAAATTTACAACATGCATTAGCGGAGGTGAGATATGCAAATGATTAGAATTTCAGCGCAGACGCACATCACGCGCGCCTGTGGCGCCACTTCAAAGCGCTATTTAAGGCTTGGAGATTTCGACGATTTCAAGTACGGCAATTGTGTTTTTCTTGTGGTTTTTTCAAAAAAACGATCAATTATGCCTCGTAGAAAACAGCGATCATCTTTTGATCAAGTATCGAGTTCGACAGAGGAAGGATAGTGGCCTACCGAGATTGTGGATTATCTTTCAGGGAAATCGGTAGTCGTGTTGGACGAAACCAAACAACTGTAATGCGGATATGTGATCGTTGGATGCAGGAGGGTACGACGGACCGACGTGTTCGATCGCATCCACCTCAACGCATCACTTCACGTGATGACAGGCATATTGTGCGTATGACAGTGATGGATCGCTCAGCCACATCACGAACCATAGCACAGCACATTCAGTCTGTACCGCATCATCCAGTGTCTGCGCGTACCATTCGACGCCGTTTACAGCAGAGTGGTCTGTCCGCAAGACGTCCATTGCTTCGTCTACCCTCGACGCAGAACCACAGACGTTTCCGCCGCCAATGGTGCGATGAAAGAAGGATGTGGACGGCAGAATGGAATGAAATTGTCTTTACTGACGAGTCACGCTTCTGTCTGCAACACCACGATGGTCGGATTCGAGTCTGGAGACACCGTGGAGAGAGGATGCTGAACAGCTGCGTTATGCACCGCCACACTGGTCCTGCACCGGGTATTATGGTATGGGGCGGTATTGGATATCACTCTCGCACTCCTCTAGTACGCATTGCCGGTACTTTAAACAGCCAGCGCTACATCTCCGAGGTGTTGGAGCCAGTTGTCCTTCCTTACCTTCAGGGCTTGCCCACAGCCATATTTCAACAGGATAATGCGCGACCACACGTGGCACGCATTGTCCAAGGGTTCTTCGTCAATCGCCAGATTGAATTGCTTCCCTGGCCAGCTCGCTCTCCGGATCTTTCGCCGATAGAAAACATGTGGCCCATGGTTGCTCAACGATTGACCCAGAATACATCCCCAGCTGCCACACCAGATCAACTTTGGCAACGTGTGGAAGCTGCTTGGTCTGCTGTACCCCAAGAACACATCCAAAGTCTCTTTGAATCAATGCCGAGGCGTGTGGCAGCGGTGATCTCCAACAATGGCGGCTACTCTGGCTACTGATTTTGGCAGGAACCACACTTCACAGAAGTCTATAAATTTAATCATTTGATACTTGGTCAACATGTTATCTACAAAATAAATTTTGTTGTGATATCTCTTGTCTTTCTTGGTGTTGCAATTTTTGGGTGGCCAGCAGTGTATTTGAAAAAATTAGGAGTTGAAACCTTACTATATTTTGATGGGAATTGAATCAGGACTTCTAATATGACCATACAAAATTTGAGCTCATTTCAATCGTTACTTTTTTGAGTTACATTAAATTTCCACCATTACTGCGATTTTAGGGGGCCACAAAAAGTTTAAAAAACGTCTGAAAAACCTCGGATAATAATTCTCGCATCATTTGCACATGTAATTCTCCAATCGTTTTCACTTACATAATAAATATAATAATTCTCGGATCTTTTGCATGCTCTGACAAATACGATTGAAATAGTGTTCCAATTTGAAATTCCGGTAACTACAACTACAATTAATCTCGATCTACGAATAGCGATTTTCAATGTAGAGTTGATCCCTGAAACTGACTGCAAAATTTAATACTGAACATCTCCAGATATAATTATAATAGAGTCATGAAATTTCATATTTAGACTAATTTAACGATGCCGAATCTGATTAAGGCATCAAAACATGGTGTTTCTATTGGAAATTTTCTGTTTGTGCAAAATTTGATATGAAGACGGCCCTTAATGCAAGTTTTTTTTGCATTTGAATTTGTAGAGGACGTTATTCCCTATTGAATGATATCTTTGAATTTGCTCTATTATGAATAGTGCTCGAAATAAAGGGTGTGTGGTCGCTTATTTTCCGCGACTGAACATCCGGTCAAAAAGCATCCGAACACATCTTGTTATTCCCGTCCCTGAAATCGCAGTCAAACAAAGATTGTCATTACACTTGAAATAATACATACTAAGTGGTACATACTACGTAAAAAATGTGCAATTCATTTGTATAAGGGATCGTTTTTATATTTATTTAGAAATTATTTCCAAAACTTCAAATACTAACACCCGCCTTTAATGTCATTAAAATATTTTTATTGATATAGGACGTTAATATAAATTAATATAAAAATATAATAACGTTAATATAAAAACGTTAAATATAAATAGATTTTTCTGTAAATCGGATCATACAATTACAGGACATATAAGAGAAAACCATTTGGGGTTCCGTTTCACTATTTATAATTTTAAAATGCAGGTCACTGTGTTTTAGTATATTTTTCAATCTGCAATCGACGATTCTTCAGTTTCTTGAACTTTTAAGGTTTCGTTTTCATTCAATCAAAGACGTATTGCAATGAAACATTAAGAATCATTAAAATATATTCAGATTGAAATTATTTTAAACTAGCAAAATTGCCTGATCTCACTCGGATTGAATTGGTTAACTATATATTGAAAGTGACCAGAAAATAATCACTTTCCTCTTTCGTAGAAAAATGCCAAATCATTTAAGTGTGAGTAAATAATTTTTTAACATCTTTTCGACATTTTTATAATTTCTACAACCTGCTTTGGACACAAATTTTATACATGCAATTCCATCCATGTAATACATTTCACATATATCGCACCCCTGCTAAAGGTACAAATTGACGAAAGGTGAGACACTAAAGGTAACTGCTACAAAAAACGATTTTGAGGGAGGATTAGGAATTCCCTTTCTTAAGTTCTATTCCAGTAAAATTGCTCAACTCAATTCGATAGAATGACGAATCTACTGCTGATACTCTCTCACATAATTTACCAACCAATATTTTTTTATTTGTGGAACTCTTCGAATTTCGCTACCATTAAGCGAAATATGACAAATTAATTTGTTTAGATATTTATCACTAAGTTTGTTTTAAAAGCGCATACGTTTTATCTTGAAAAAATACGTTATTTTCACAAAATTGCACATGATAAACTATACGAGTCGTTATTTCCCCTTCCTTCTCACTACACATATGCGTGTTATAGGCCATAGGCTCGTATTACGCTATTTTTTGTCAATTATATCGTAAGAGGTGGTATCAACAACACTGTTTAAGCGTGGTGTCACCATACGTCCCGGGACCAGCCTGTAAGTAGTTTTGTCCTGGCGAGAAGAAAAATTGAATCCGAGGTTTATTAGATGGTTGGGTTTCTATGGCGCAAGGCAGTATTTGGCCATGATGCGCCAGACACAAGACATACAATATCAAATAATGGACATATACACTCAAAGAAAATTTTACTGACGCAGAAGAGAGGAATTACACCCAGATAGGAATCGAACTTACGCCGCTTACAACTGGCAGGTGGCTAACGCAGTGACCATACCCACTTAGCCACGGCGGCCCTGAGAGTTCTTTTCGATTTTTTTTGTTTGGTTTGAGGGTTTTATGGCGCAAGGGCCATATTTGGCCATGCTGCGCCAGAAACCAGACTTACACCATCAAGTAATAGACACACACACAATGACAGTTCTACTGACACAGAAGAGAGAAATACACCCAACACCTGAGTTCTTTTAGAATGACTCGTCATTGTTTCACATAATACGACGAAATTTGCCCGTTTTAAATGCTGTTTGAGTGTAACACTGGTACTGATTCTTTGGCAGGCAGGTAGTTGAGTTAACGTCACCCTGGAGCAACACAATGGGATATTGGCGACGATCCGGGATCAATCCCGAAAGGAAAGATCAAGGACAACGCCTTGTAATTTTGAACCATGGTCAGACGACGAGAACAACACCAGACCTGGCACCCCACTCTCCAAACTTCCACACACTACGCCAACGTGAGGACATTTGACGCCACGACAAATTTAACATGCACCCATATACAAGGCGGTCTTTGATTGGATCCCGTTTGGAGCTCGCAACCTAATAATATGAATTCAACTACTGGTGGAGGGAAAGAAATAACAGAAGTTCTATAAGTAGAACTAAATTCGATATTCAGGGAATTTATTTAACTTGGGATTTAAAATTAAAATGGAGATTTATTTAACGTCTAATGAAAACGGGTGAATAGCGTTTGAAATAAAACACGTACATGACAGTTGGTTGGACCAAGTTTCGAACTCATACCTCTCCGATTGCTAATCTGTTACTCTTCCAACTGGGAGTACCCCAGACGGAAAGGATCGCAGGTTTTATAGATGATCCTCAGTAGTTATTACTGGAAGCCCTCAGGGGCACATATTCTTTAGGTGTGTACGGGATTCACAATTCCGAGCTACCCGGGTGATCTGTCCTCTCTTCCATTTTACCCTCGCCTACGTTTCTGCTTCTTGCTTTTTCCTTCCTCTTTATTGTCTTGTGTTTGACGTAGTTTGGCCAAATATGACCCTTATACTATAAAACCCAAAACCAGTCAACCTCGGTAATTATTGAAGCGATGCATTAAAATGTCTCAAAATGTCTATAACGTGATTAAATATAAACACGCAACCACCATGGATAAGAAGAATTTTCGGTGTTAAACAAACCAGACGGTACTTACGCTACCCAAATGCTCTCACGTAGTACATATCATGGGTAACTAAAAATGTAATTTATCGCCGTTTTGGCGACGTTTAGTATAATAGACGTTGAACAACCATCTATCTTAGATCAATTCGGAATTCATTCTTTGCAAATTTTTATTGGCGAAGAGCTGAAATTGTATTCTAAAGAACAAACTAAGGGACGCCACGTTCGGAATTCGTACAGGAAAACACGTTCCTCCCCCAAAACACTACCGCCACCTACATTTAACTTGACAGAAAAATCTATCATAAGATAAAGCTCCCTTTAAACTATGCTTGTCAAGTTTCGCAACAATGTCCATTGTCTGTTGAAGACCGATTAAAAAGAGTGAATAAGCAAAATGATGTTCGTGAATAGACAGACTCATGTAATATATAAAGACATGAATCGATAAAAGCCAAATTAATGATTCTTTAATGATATGAATCACAATAAAATATTAATGATTCTTTCGCGTATGGAATGTGTTGAGGTAGCTGACATTGCAAATTTCCAGGATATAGCCAAGGGGATGAATGACTTCAAAACAAACTGGTAAAGAAAATGATTTTAGACGATCTCGTAAATGATCGTTGGAAATGTTGATTTGTAGAACAATGTGATTTTTGGTCTACGTTAGAAAAACTTTGAGCAGAGGTAAGTAGTTGAGTTAACGTCACACTGGAGCAACACAACGGGATATTGGCGACGGTCCATGATCAATCCCGAAGGGAAAGACCGAGGACAACACATACTAAATTTTGATCATTCATAAGCAGAAAATACTCTATGCCAAAAATAAGGGAACAACCCAAAGCCAGTGTTCTGTAGGAATGAAACTTAGCATGTGAAATGTGAATGAAGAGGTAAAGAATGTATCACGATATCAATTCTAGAGGATTCTTTATTATCGTAGAATTACATCATGGAGTTAAATGGAGTCCTTGTACTATGTTGTGGTAAATCATGTTGAGTATACCGCAGCTGTTTCTCTAGATCCCTTATAATACGGGGGTGGTGGCGCAATTGACGACCTTGAATATCCTATACATGCTCAATTGGAGACAGATGTGGAGATTTTACTGGTTAAGAAAGAGTTTCAACATCACGGAGTCCCTCCTAAGAGGCAAGCAGTCAGTGGCTAGGGGTTGTCGAACTCGTAAATAGCCCCTTAATGGATGGGCTTCTTCTCCCGTCCGATAGACCAATCAGACGACGAATGTTGGGTTTCACCAAGCAGAAAAAGTAGTCTCTAGGTCACGTTACTACTAGAGTTTTAGTCACATGATCCTGGGCACACAAAAAACTTACCATAGCTCAATCTACTTTTATATCCCTTCTATGGGCGTGCCAGCAGTGTAGGACTCCATTTGATTCATATCATCAAGTATCACAACCGTAGGAGGCTTTACAACTTACTAATTTATGACCTTTCTGATATTATCCTATAATTATAAAGAATCCTATAGGTTTGATATTTCGATCATTCTTCATCTCTTCAGCGCCAAGGGGCCGCTGTAGTCCAGTTGCTAGAATCGCGCATTAGCAACCGGAAGGTTGCGAGTTCGAAACTCGATCCAACCCTACTCTCGTGTACTTGGGGATTGGTGTACGTTAAATCTGTAGTGTCCTCAAATGTCCTTACACTGGTGTGGTGAGGAAGTTTGGAGAGCGGGCTTCCAGTTCAGGTGCTGACCTCGTCATCTGACCATATGGTTCAAAATTACGATGCGTTGTTCCCCTTCGGGATTGATCCCAGACCGTCACCAATTTCCCGTTATTGCCGCCAGTGTGACGTAAATTCAACTACCTACCAAACTGAAAGTCTTTATTTTGTTGTTGAAAAACAGGTTCGGCTCAGGTGGGTTTGCCCATGCGTTAGCAGCCTGTGATATGAAACTGATTAATTGATTGAATGTTTATGGTAGAAGGGCCAGGTTTGGCCAGGTACCAAAAACTGTGGGTGGTGCAGGTTCGATTCGTGTAACTAACCTATTAAGTACACTCTCTTCTGTCACTAAGAACTATCCTTGTGTGTGTATGTTCATTTACTTGATAGAAAAACATTGCTAAGCCAGATCTGGGCTTTGGGCTTTTAGAAGAAATCAAGCAAAAGCAGGCTTATAAAAGGAGACAACAAAAATGTCACTTAAATTTTCTAGTCAACTAGTGTGTAAAGTTAGAAGTTTGTATTTTACTAACAGAAACTTTATTCAGTTTCTTTTTAGCTCCAGACCCTCTCCTCTTCAACTCGCCAAACGCTGTAGAGCAGTTTGCGAAGAGGCGGGGAGGGATTTCCAACACCAAAGGGTCCCAAGGGACCCAAATCGCCACACAGGGAAAGCATCGCTGCACCCCGTGTGGGCCCGTGCAGCATTTATTGAAAATCAAAACAATATAATAATACAATACAAGTAATTACCTAATATGAACATCAAATGTCTAACCGACAGAAGTACAGAAAGACCAGAATCTTGAGAGCAAAAAGAAGGAAATTACAGAATCTTGATATATACATCAATTAACACACGTATATGACAATTTCAGAAAAAGGAAAATAATTAATCAAACATATTATTACAAATATGGTTAAATACAAACATAGAAATATTTAACTTAGGAGTATAACAAAGATATAAAAAATAGTACAGTCCAATATGATGCGGAAGGATATGGAGTAGTTACGAAAGATGCACAAACATAATATATTAGATTGAAGAGAAGGTTATAAGGGGAGGAAACAGTCCCCCAATATTTTGCACTTCTATGTGGATGGCAGGAATCAGCTGGCCGAGTTGGCCATATTTGTATTTCATCGGTTTAGAATTACAAAGCAGAAAAACCATGAGCAGATATTCAAAAGAAAACTATCTACGATGATCGCCAACAGTTTTAAATGTTAAGAAGCCCTACTAAAAACCATATGTGCACATTAAATAAACCTCATACCTTCGTTCAGTATTAAATTTCTATTGGTGAAGGGATCTTTCCCGAAAAAAAAAGATGTGAGCACAATATTGTAGTTTTTAACCACTGTCAAAAGTCAACATCTGACACATACAAGGAAAGTGTTTCTGACAGACAGGAGAGAAATAAATCCAGGGTGGAATCGCACCTGTGCCGAATATAACCTGTAGGTTGCTAGCGCAGTGGGCAAACCCAATGCCATTTTTCGAGAAATACTAATATGTGTAAAATAATGGCTGAAAAATTGCTATAAAATAACAGGAAAAATACATTTCCCCGTAAAAATAATTGGAAATGCCATAACAAAGGCTCTTAAATCAGAAAAGATTTTTTATGAATCACATTTCTATTCACATGAATAACATTCCAATTTCCGCCATGAAAAATCAACAAAATCCCTTTTTATTCATATCGTATGTCGATCTTTGGAGCTACAGAAAATGTGTTGTTTCGAGAGGAAGGAAACAAAGTATATGGGATATTTAGCCGTCCGAGTGTTCTGCTCAACTTCAAGCGGAAGACAAGGCCAAACTTCCTCCAAGGGTTCCAGACGGAAAAAGCGATCGGGTTTGTTGATATTTTCGCTGAGTGCTCAACTCAGTGGCCAGACAATCACTCGGAGAGTAGTTCTCACCATCGGTTCTCTATTTTTACGAAACACATATCCGCCTCTATTTTCTTTTGTTAAACAGTCAGGGCTTGCAAAGCAAGGCGACGATGTACGCTCAAGGCAGCATAGATCAAATAAAAAGTCAAAAGACGTGTATACTCTGAAAATATTCATCCTATTTTGTAGCAGTATATGGGGAATATGAAAGGTCAGTTCAATCTGGAAGACTTTAGTGCCATCTCTTTGTAGGGGGCTGTGTTGCTCCAGTGCGACGTTAATGAACTACCTACCTGTTTACAGGGGCACATGTAGAAGAATTTTTTTTTAAGTTGACATTTTTTGGGTTGTATAAGTATCCCATTCTCCAACTATTTCGCTCTTTACTAATTTATACAAACTAAATATCAACTTTTAAAATTATATCTAAAACGAAATTTTTTTTGGCGATTTTCGATTTTTCCATCAGTTTTTTAAATTATGATTGAATGCCGATTTTTCTGAAATTCGAAATTTATGTAAAATTGTAAAATAAAAGACCCAACTGAGAACCTTGTAGTATTTTACTTGTCTAACATTATCTTAATTTTTTATGATTATTAAATAATATTCAGTCTAAATTTTTGCACGTCTATTACATTCATAGCTTCGAACTCGCAAACCTCTGATTGCTAATCCGCGACTCTACCAACTGAGGGTAAAAGTTTTTAAAATTTCTTTTTGAAGCATTTGCAACATTTTGATTTGAATGTTTTACGTTGAAATACAATTACAAATTTAATGATAAGTGAAACTCCCAAACTATCGACTAGATGGAGCTAGTAGTCACTTCGGTAGGAATGTGTAAACAGTTTAGTCTCTCTTAACTCTTAAAAGGTCTTTTTCAAAACAAATAAATGTTGAAGGGAAACCTGGAATATTTCCATCTGGTCTGAAAGATAGCTTCAACGGTGAAAGAGGAAAGAAAGTGGACACAGATCAAATCTTTAACGGTTACCTCTTTCTTCTAATGAACATGATGACGTACACAACTTCCAATGTCCGTTTTTTCGTGACTGTGGGCCGCTGTAGCCCAGTTGGAAGAGCAACACATTAGCAATCGGGGGGGGGGGGTTGCGAGTTCGAAACAAGGTCCAGCCAAAGACCGTCGTGTACACGGGGGCTGGTTCACGTTCGGAGAGTGGAATGCCAGAGCAGATGTTCTCATCATCTGACCGTGGTTCAAAATTACGAGGCTTTGTCCTTGGTAATGAATGCTAATGCTAATTTAATTAAGTCGCACTGGAGTAACACAGTTGGCTATTGGCGACGGTAGGGGATCAAATCAGAAGGGAAAGACCCGAGGACAACACCACATAATTTTGAATCGCAGTCAGATGACGAAGTCACACTTGAGCTGGCACTCCACTCTCCGAACTTACACGCCAACGTGAGAACATTTAAGGCCACGGCAGATTTAACGTGCACTAGCCCCCTTTGCACACGAGGGTCCTTGGTTGGTTTCGAACTCTCCGGTTGCTAATCCATTTCTCTTCTAACCGGGCTACCGCGGACCGCGTTATCCCTGGATCTTTTCCTTCGGAATTGATCCCTGACCTTCGTTTTCTTAGTTGGGGGCGCAGCCCCTCCTCCCCCGATCAGGTGAGGTCATTATGTATTATAGAAGTCCCCAGAGGGTTCGGCAGGTGGTCTGGACAGTAAGGAATAAGTACCAAGAAGAGTAAGTACCATGTAATAAATCATGTATATATGGTCGTGGAATGTATTGGTGACATATAAGACCACTCGAATTTTGGTAGCAATGTCAACAATGGAGAATATTATTGCTAGCCTTTAATTTAACGACTTGATTCAGAAGTTTATTCGAGCTAAAACACACCGAATACAAATTTGATGAGATTGATAGATTTTTGACTGCTGAACTAAACAAACAAAAGAAATAGAGGTGACCTGTCTTCAGAAAAACTCGACCAGAGTTATTGCTGCACATTCGATATCTCTAAATCAGTAAACTTATTTTTAGATTTCGCACTTGAATCATAAAAATTCGCTACTGTTCGATTCTAAAATGTGTTACACTCGATCCTAGTTATTGGTAGTTCGTCAAATTGGCTCCTTATCAGCAATTAATTTAGAATTGGTGGCAACAAAAAATTGAAATCCCACCAAGTTCGCACCGTTAGCTACCATTTTACCATGTGTATGTAACAAACTGTTCCTGACTGTATTTGAGTTGGTTGGGTTTTATGGAGCAAGGGACCTATTTGTCCACACTGCCAAACTCTTGCCAGACACAAGACAGACAAAATCAAGTAATGGACATTTTTATAACACAGAAGAGAGAGTTTAATAACACAGAAGAGAGAGAAATGCACCCAAGGAGGAATCGAACCTACGACTCCTACAGCACTTAGGTTGATAGCGCAGTGTGGGCAAACCCACTCAACTCCAACAATATTTCGAAGTTCACACTTAAGTGTGATAGTTTAGTTATTCTATAACGTTTTAGAATTTCGTTAAGGAATGAAGGCTTTGGTCAATCAAGGAAGGAAAGTCACGTGGTTTTGAACGAGTCTATTAGTTGAGTTAGGGGACTGGTAGAAACGTAAGCAAATCCTATCCTCAATTCCCTGTCAAGAGGTATGCAAACGAAGAGAGATTGGGAACCACTAACTGATCTTGGAAGATACAGTCACTCCTCGATACATCACTTTGGTAGAGGGACAAGGAAAAAGCGCGGCATAGCGAGAACTGAGAAAAATGTAGTTATTATATAGAACAAGAGGCCCAAATTATGCACTACAATACGCGCTTTATTGAAAACTATGCAAAATTACATTACGGTAAAATATTTTTATAAAGACATTTACTATTTTTCAATTTTCGTTTCGGGGTAAACCACGGTATCCCACTTGGTAGAGACGCGGATTAGCAACCGGAGGGTTACGAGTTGGAAACTCGATCCAACCAAAACCGTCGTATATATGGGGCTGGTACGCGTTAAATCTGCCGTGGCCTCAAATGTCCTCGCGTTGACATGGTGACGAATTTTGAAAGTGCCAGTTCAGGCGTTGACCTCGTTGTCTGACCTTGGTTCAAAATTACGAGACGTAGTCATCGGATCTTTCTTTCCATTCGGGGTTGAATCCGGACGATCGCCAACAATCTGTTGTGTCTGACCGATCCCGTGTCCGAGTCTGACCGATAATGAATCTGAACCCCTATAACTCGTAAATGTTGTAGACAAAGTGAAGTTAACTCTGCAAAACCACTTTGTTGCAGGAGGGTATACGGAAGAGATTAAGACAACTGGTTGAAACAGGTGACCTTTAAACTCTGCTGTTTACATACTTAAACTTCATCGGGGGACAGCCCTCAGGGAGATATCTTCTTTAGGTGTGTACGGGCACGACAACCCCGAGGTACCCGAACTATCTGTCCCCCCTTCTGTTTTACTCTGACCTACCCTTCTACTTTTTGCTTTCTTTTCTACCTCGTTGTTGCGTTGTGTTTGGCGCAACTTGGCGAAATACGACCCTTGCGCCGTAAAACCCCAAATCAACCAAACACCCTGTCATCGGCGGTCAGGTAAAAATTGAGCGATGGACCCTGAAGAGGGTTTACGGTACCACCCTCCTTGCGTAACAGTTCTTTCTAACTGAAGTCTGGTTGAAATGCAACGGGAAGGCGTGGGCTTTATGCCTTCTTCATGAGAAGTTGAACGGGATTTTTGCAAAACCCACATGCGATGACTCGATATTAATCACGTCACCTACGCCTTCCTTTGAGGTTGCTTCAGGTGTTACAATTCCGAATAGCGGAATATATCTGTTACAAATATATCTGACACAAAAGTAAGTATAACAGATCAATTCATTATTGAGTTATCACTGTTCGAAAGAAGCATCCTATTCTAAAAATATAGCTCTTCAGAAATCGAGTTTAAAGTTTAGGAAACCTGTTTATCTATGGTGACAGTACCTATCCCAAACCCTTATAACCTGAAAACTATTTAGAATATTTGCAAGATCTTGGTATCATTTGAAAGCTAAGGGGTTGGACAATATTTTGAATTATTAAAAAATCGATCGATATTTTGGTCAATTTTCGTGATTTCTAGTGTATACATGCATACACCTTAAAATAATCTATACTAACAGATCCGTTCATGGCCTCTGAGATAATCGTTCTTAATTGCTTGTATCAATTGATGACAAACTGTCGTTATTCACATTTCGCATCTTATTTCAATCCGCTTACGAGTATTCATATTCACATAAATGGATTTCATATTCCTAAATTAAAAAAAATCCAAAAATATATAACGTCAGTTCGTTTACTTTTACTGATGTTTATTCTTATTACCAATAAAATACATGAAAAAAAACACACGTCAGTTATGTTACCGCAATTATATATATACTTCTAACGACTACTTCAATTTCATCCCATTCCCTTGCTCAAAGAAGATGTGTGATTCAGGTTTTGCACTCCCCGAATAGCGGAATATTTCCATTACTTTTAATAATCTGTATAATCTCTTAAAATAATCTATACTAACAGATTCTTTAACGGCACCTGCGCTAATGTTTTTAAGTGCTTATATACAAGGTGAGTCTAAATTGTTTTTACAAAATAAGAGGGGTGATAAGTACCCATCCAGACGAGCAATAATTACCATGGAACACAGGGTCGCATTCCACTCTGAGAGGCAGAAAAGAGTAAAGTCGAAACGCATCGAGCATGAACAAGTCATCGCCTCTGACGTCGTTTTGTACCTGCCTACGTAGCATATCTCCTAAGCAAGATGGCCTGGTCGGAACAAGTGCTCCCCAGTTTGTTGCAGGCTGTTCCGCTCTCCATCCAGAGAGACATGTGGTTTCACAATGGAGCTCCAGCACACTTTTCCAGCACGGTCCGGCACTTCTTGAATGCCACTTATCCCGCACGATGGATCGGACGTGGCGGACCTGTGGCTTGGTCTCCTCGCTCACCGGACCTCAACCCACTGGACTTTTTCTTCTGGGGGCACATGAAATCTTAAGTGTACCAGACGCCTGTGGACTCGGCTGAAGATCTCGTAGCGAGAATCGGTGTTGTCGCAGACAAAATTAACACAACACCAGGAATCTTCGAGAGGGTGCGCCAGTCATTCCTTCGCCGGTGTGAACTGTGCAACGACGCGCGTGGCCGCCACTTTGAGCACTTGCTGTGAGTTTTTCTCTGATCAATAAATCAGATTGTGCAACTTTTGGTATCGTTCATTCGCTTTCCCAACACTGTTGTAAGTTCATGTTGAAATTCTAATTTTACTCTTTTCTGCCTCTCAGAGTGGAATGCGACCCTATGTTCCATGGTAATTATCGCTCGTCTGGATGGGTACTATCACCCCTCCTATTTTGTAAAAACAATTTAGACTCACCCTGTATATATTGATTACAAACTGTCGTTACTCCCATTTTACATCTTGTTTCAATCCATTTACAAGCATCTGTATTCACAAAAGTGGAATTCATATTCCTAAATAAAGGGATTAACAGCCGGAGGGGTGCGAGTTTGAAACTTGATCCAACCAAAGGGCAGTCATGCATGTGGGTGCTGGTGCATATTAAATCTGTCATGGCCTCAAATGTAATCACGTTGGTGTGATGCGGAAATTTGGAGAGTGGGGTTGTCCTCGGATCTTTCCCTTCAAGACTGATACCGAACTGTAGCCCATAACCCGCTGTGTTGCTCCAGTGCGACGTTAGTTCAACTACATCCCATATTCCTAAATGCAAAAATGTTATCCAAAAGGAAAACATAATTTCGTTTACTTTCGGTGTTCATTCTTATGCCCAATAAAAAACACACGTCAGTCATGTTACTGCAATTATATTTCTAAAGACTACTTCAATTTCATCCCATTCCTTTTGATCAAAGACAATTCGCCATTTTTTGTCGCTAAACCTACTTTTGCAAAATCTCATATTTTCTTGTATGCCCTGATATCTATCTTCTCGATTTCTTATTGCTTTCCACAATCAGACTGTTGAAGAATTTCATTTGAGCGACGAGCTCTTCCGTGTAATTTAAGCAATATTATGCAACTCAATAGCTCAAATCAAGCATATTTAGACAAAGCTGAAAAAATGGCGAATGGACTTAAAAGTTCTTTAGTCCAGACGTTTTTGCATTTATGAACCCGTCGTGGCACCATTCTAAATATGAAAATAAGTCATGTAGCTTTAAGGCAGGTAGGTAGTTAATTGATATCGCGCTGGAGTAATATAACGAGCTATTAGCGAATGTCCGGGATCACTCCCGAAAGGAAATATCTTAGGACAATGCCTCGTAATTTTGAACCACATAGATCAAGGAAAATTGAGATATTAGAATTCTAATTACCTAATATATTCTATGAAATATATTATAATTCTAATACATAAAACTAAAGTTTTAATATTCTAATATATACAATATATATTGTAATATTCTAATATATGAATCTAAAGTTTCCAATATCAAATAATCTATTTTAATATATAAAATATATTCTAATGTATAAAACATATTCCAATATATAAAATATATTCTGTATAAAACATATTCCAATATATAAAATATATTCTAATTCTTCTAATATGTAAAATATGTTCTAATTCTAGTATATAAATCTAAAGTTTGGGGCTCCTAACGTTTAACTCTTTCCAGATTTTAATTCTTACCTTATAAAAAAATATATATATATAATTATTACCTTTAAAAAAAATATATATAATTACCTTACCGAACGACGCTGATATTTTATGTTACAATTAAATAACCTAATCAAAATGTTTAATATTTCTTTTCAAATAATTTTAGTATGCAATATGATTATGAAATATTAAATTATTAAAAAATTATATGAATATTAAAAAGGCACATCTTGATATATTTTTAATGGCATTCTATTTAGAACCTTTTATAATTTTGAAATATTTCCTCAAATGGAAGCTTATCGTTTCTTTTTGAAAAGCATGAATAAAAATAGTGTTTATTAAATTTACTTTCGCCGGAAATCTCACAAGGAAGAGTTTTAATATTGTTCTCATACGAAATGTTCTGAATCAATTTTCGTCAAAATATATCAAGGATGATTTTTTTCGAATAGTCATTTCGGAATTTATTAATGAATACAAAAAATTATTCAAGAAGCATTGTATAGATTTTGTTTGGGTTTTAAATAATAAATAAAATTAATAAAATGTGATTAATAATACAATTAAAAATATATCAGTGTGACAAAAAGACATGTTCGGAAAATATGAATATTTTAGTCTGGGTTTCCTATTCTGAGTTCCAATTTTGCGCATTCAAAAATCTAGAAATGACTTGCCTTTCCAAAGGACATGAAAGTTGGTATGCGAGATTAAATTTGATGGCGAAATGGAGTGTTGTCATTGGAAATTATGAAGCTTGTGCGCAATTTGATTTGAAGACGATCACTTTATGCAAATTTTATGCATATGAATTTTCAGATGTTATTCCATATCCAACAACATCTTTGAATTTGTGTACTTTAAACGATGCATGAGCAGTAATCAGTTTATTTTCCCGTATCTGTGTATACCTGGGATGATTCTCCTATTAAAGAAATTCAAATTTATTCAGCTTATTTTGAGTTTCATGGAATTATATCTACCCACATAAGTTCCCAAACTCTTTTAAATAAATCAGATCCTATATTCTCTCATTGTTTGAAAGAATAAGAACTCTGTGGTTCGCAGGTTTTAAAAAATATCACACTTGTAATTTGGATTATGAAAACTTTCATCTTGACAACTGGCAACTGAATATTTACCCTTGAAAACTTATGAAAAATGGAATGAGGACCCTTGAATAACAACAAAGAAGCGTATTTTTTCGAGTTCTGTGCACTTCCCCCGAAGTTGACCCGTCAAATTTAATTATTTTTCTCATAGACAATTCTTCCCACGCATAAGTAACCACACCGTTTTCTGCATGACGTCACTGTCCTGATGTGGGTCACGGAGAGTAGACGCCATGGCCAACCAGTCGGTGCACAGGAGCTGAAATTTCCATTGTTTAAGAAACTACTCGGTTCAGAACTAGTTTCAAATCCACAAGATGAAGATTATAGCAGTTCTCGGCACTCTTTGCCTCATTTGGACCGTAAGTACTAATCTTTTAACGCTGTTTCATTCGCTTTGGAATAACTGTTTCTTCTACTGGTGGTAGTATTATCGTCTGCTCCATTGTTCGATTCGCTTTGGAATAACTGTTTCTTCTACTAGTGGGAATTATCATCGTCTGCTTCATTGTTTCATTCATGTAACATTTTTCGGGGAATATTGTATCTCTCACTTTCTTTGTCCTCTATTTGCCAGTCGGAAACTTTCCTTCATTTGAAGTTGTTCTGAAAGAATGACTTCTCGATTGACTTTTTCAAGTGGTTCTAAATTGAAATAATTCGAAGTTGGGCTTTGGAAAACAGAATGTTTTTAAAATCTACGCTTGTTGAAAAATCTGTCGCACTTTCGAATGAATTTGTTTTTAAATTGGAGTTAAATAAAAACTTTAACTTCGGAATATTTGTTTCCTCCACTGGTGGTGGTATTGTCATCTGAAAGAATGAATTCAAATATTTCAAAATTTACTGTATTAATCATTGTTACTGTATTCATTGTTCAAAATATTTCAAAAATATAGTAGGACTCAAGATGCACAGGAAGTTTTTAAAAGAAAAATATAATACAATTAATAATTAAAATAATCTTGTAGTTAGCAAAAAATTGACGAGTTACTTGTCGAATGTCTAATGTCGAAATGTCATTTTTGAAAGTATGAATTTTTGTCAGTGTTCTGATCACACTTTTTGGAAGGTTGATGATGGACAATATGGTTCTTATTATTGACTATTGGTTTGTTTACAAAAAGCAACCTCTCCCATTTTGGCCTTGACAATGCTCGAAATGGCAACATGCAAATGTGTTCATCCATTCATCGTGTTCATCCGTGCAACATTATGAGGAATACTGTATCTCATTTTTCTCTATTTACCAGTCGAAAACTATCTTTTGAAGTTGTGTTTTGAAATAATACTCTTACAAAGAAGTAAACTCTTTTTGAAGCTGTTCTGAATCAAAAATTTGAAGTTGGGTTTGAAGGAAAAGATTGATTTTAAAATCCAAACTTTAAGAAAAATCTGTCATACTTTCTAAATTGGAATTAAATATAAACTCAAACTTAGGAACTTGGTACTGTAATTTGCGTGTTTCTCTCTTTAACTTGTATAACACATATGGGGAATATTATACCTCAATTTCTTTGTCTTTTACATACCAACTGGAATAGAAGTCACTTTTTGAAGTTGAGTTGCTATAAAATAAACGAAATCGAAGTTAAGTTTGGAAAGAAAAGATTGTTTTTAAAACCGAGGCTTGAAAAATCTGTCGTACTAAGAATTTCGATTTTGGCTCTAGAATTGGCATTGAATATAAAACCATTTTGAAAGCAGAGCGTTCTTTACGAACTCATTCAATAATTCAGAATGCTGAGTCTAAATACTCAATTCTAGTTTTATGATCCATGATTTTATTGCAGCTATAGTTTACTACCATTCGTTCTTCCTTCAGAATCAGTTTTTATTCATGCTTTTCGAAATTAAATTAAATTCATAATTGTTATATCCTTGTGGTTTCAAACAGTTTGCCTGTTTTATACCATCAGTCAATACTTGTCACTATCAAATCACAGCATAACGAAACAAATTTGTTACATTCCAAATAAATATTTTTATAAATAGTTTAAAACTAAAAATTGAATAAATCTTAAATTGTCGAAAAATATTTAGTCTTTGACTGCTATACTTATAGTACATCAAGAGTCAAATTATAACTCCCCTCTGTTACAAAATAAGTGTCACATTTTTGTTCTATATATTTGTCATATTTGTGAAAAAGATGGAAAAGAAAAATGTACTTTTAGAAAAGTTCCTTTTCCGATTTTTTACCAGAGATTAATGACCGTTTTTCGATTAATTTTACAATGAAATAAGGTGATCGAGTGGCATTCTTAGTTGGGACAGTTCACCTCAAAATAGATTTTCTGAATAGCAAATTTTCTGCAGGTATTAAACACCGCTTTGTGACTTGCATTTGTTCACCAGTAAATATAACAGATATTAGAGTCAAAGTTTTTTCGTTCTATTTGTTTATGCTCTAAAATTGAAACATCTTCACAGCAATTGTTTGAGTAAAACTTCGTATTCGAAATGTTGTCTTTATTGTATGACATGAAAATTCATACATTTTTTTTTATTATTTTAAAATAAGAGTTAATGAAGTAATTAAGACACCATCCTTTTTAGCGAGATGCAGAATATTTATTAGAATATTTACTAGTTATTCCGAGCCCTTAATATAATTTTGAAGTTTAAATAGTTACTAATTTTGTTCCTTAAAGCTTTTTATTTTAAATAATTATGAAGCAATAAATATTAGCACTTTCACGGCATGGAGCATAAACGCCAACCAGTTTTCAAAAATTTGAAATTGTAAGCTGGTTGAAAATTCAAAAATAAAATTAATATTTATAAAAGGGATCGAACCGTCAATAAATAAAAGCATTTTCTCCAATTTGAACTGAAAGCAATGCAAAATGTCGGGTTGTTTTAAATGAAATGTTTAAATCTGAACAACTGTGTCAAATGTCAAGTTGATTGGAGAAACGAGATTCTAATTTATAATCTAGTTAGATTTGAAAGCTATTACTGGAAAAACGAGTTTTAAAGTTTCAAACTGACCGCAGCACTGCAAAGCTTCCTATATTTTAGCTAATCTGATTGCACTGGTACTCTGTTCCACTTTAAAGTCTTTTGTGTAATATGCCGTTCTTGAAAGATGTCTTAGAAGCGTGTTTTAAATAAGTCAACGCTCGTTTATATGACCTCGCGGAGCAGCAAAAATTTCGTAAAAACAAAGTTCGTGAAATGAAATATTTCAAAAATATAATAATGGCTCCATATGTACCACAAAGAAAGTATTTCGTAAGGAAATAATGCATACAATTACTAATTGAGGGCCGTGGGAGTTTACCAACTGGGCTACCATGGCCCTCAATTAGTAATTGTATGGTATAATTCGCAGATTAGAAAACGGTGGGTTGCAAGTTCGAAATATGATCTAACCAAAAGACAGTCGCATCCGTGGGGACTGGTGTAGATTAAATCTCTCAATACCTTCACGTTGGCTTGGTGTGGAAGTTTGGAGAGTGGAGTGCCGCGCGGCTCAGATGTTGACGTCGACATCTGACCGTGGCTCAGAATCACGAGATGTTGCCCTCTGATCTTTCTCTTCGGAATTGATCCCGGATCGTATTCATTTCAATGGCTCGTTGCGTTGTTCCAGTGCGATGTAGATTCAACTACCTACACGCAACTACTAATTAACGAAAATTCTCTGGTCATCCGCAAAACTGACGAAGATGCTTGTCGATTTGAAATGTTTTCTGAAAGACCGAATTTGGCCAGTTCCGATAAAAATTTCTAAATGGATTGGTCGGTTTTAATGGCGTAAGGGCCATATTTAGCCAAGCTTCACGAAACCCGAGACAGACAACGTCAAGTAATGGAAAAACATACACAAAGGAATTATTACTGATGCAGAAGATAGAAATACACGGCAGTAACAGGAATCAAGCCTGCGCCGCCAACAACTGGCATCAAAATTTCTAGAATGCGGCACTGAACCGATATGCTTATCACTCATTAACTAATGGTTTTTCTCTCTCAGCAACACCCCACACACAATTAGACCTTCACAATGTCCGAAATAGATTACAACGTGTTTTGAGTGACAGAATACTACTACTCTTTCTGAAGTACTAATAGCCCGCTGTGTCGTTCCAGTGCCACATAAATTCAAGTAAATATCTACTTTTCTGAGGTACTTATTTTCAAAGGAAATTTTTCTCCCTTTTTATTGGTTCACAATACAAATTTTAACGCATGTTTGCTTAAGAAATGGAATCAGAATTATTTTAATTCCATTTTTAACATTCGTTATAACAGCCTTTAGAAAACGTTTTTGGTCAAGGGTCCTTGAAGGAAAATCCTTGGGCTCCTCATAAAGTATTACATTTGAATTAAATTCATATCTTTAAATAACTGCATTTTAATTAAATTTATATATTCAAATGATTGAATTTTAATTTTAAAAAGTGCATTTTAATGATCCTTAAAGGAAGTTTTATGCCATTTCTTCAGTTATTGAGAAGCTTGCTTTGTTAATTACTCAAAAAGGCAAACACGTTTATAAGCTACGATTCGCATCTATATATTTCGAAGAGTGCCACTGTGACCCAGTGGGTTCACCCGCTTCGCTAGCAACCTGCGAATTGTATCCGGCGCAGGTTCGATTCCTCCCAGGGTGTATATCTTTCTTATGTGTCAGTAAAACTTTCTTATGCGTGTGTGTGTCCATTACTTGTGTTTGGCGCAACTTGCCAGATTTGACTTTGCGCCATAAAAACCCAAAACCTTTTTTAACGCTTAATCGTTGTCTGCATGCTTTGATGACTGATTTTAGAGACGCTACATGTCATCTCCATGACACTTGAAAGTTAGGACATTCCTTTTCACGGACCATACGAAACGAGAAGAGAAATTTATCTTCTGAAACAAATGCTTGAGGGGAAAGTGGAAGTTAAGATAAAGTAATTTCCCTTTGTTTGGTATGTTTCTGTACTTAAAACTGATTTCTTGTGCGAATTTCTCCCAATCATGACTGATGCATGGGGAAAATTCCGAGTCTATCCATATTTTGCTAAAGGGAAAGAGGCACGCGAGTGGCACTATCTAAATTGCGAAGTTGGCCCTTAGAAGCACAAAGTTAATGAATTGCCAAAAATCTTATCCAGTTTGCCGTAAGTACAAGTACATGCCTCTAGTAATCACATTCTTTCATGTATCGAAATGAGCGCTTCAGTCTTATTCCAGAATCCTGGGGACATAACAATTTTTTTGAGAGAGAAGTACAAGTGCAAAGGAACAGGACGTAATGCTCAGCCTTTTTCAAGAAATTTCGATTTTAAAAATACACTTGCCTACACACTTATACGAGTTTTGAGTAGCCAGCATAGTTTGATCGATACGCGTCCGACTGTAATGCTGCCATCCTGGGTCCGATTCTCACTTTCTTTCAATTTTTTGATGAATTTTTATGTGTGCAGCTTCACTCGAAGTGTCAATTCGAGGAAGCAATAGTTCATTTACGCAACATTTCCACTTTTTTCTTCTAAAATATCATTTTTGGAGGCATCATTGTTTACTCTCGAAAGTGGATGAAGTTTGGTTGAATCTACTACCTTTAATTAATTTTATCATGGGAAAACCAACGCACATTTCCATTAAAAATCAACTTTTGTGAGAAAAAATGTAATGGGGCGTAAATGAACAAATGATTTCTCGAATAAACAGTGAATCTGCACTCAAAAAACTGAATGAGAGTAGAAATAGAATCAAGCATGGCATAGGGGGTGTCGGACAATTGAGGAAATGTAAAAGTGGGGTGGAGTGAGCAATGGTAACCTTTTTATGTGCCCAGGATCATGTGACCAAAACTAGTTGTACCTTGACCCTTAGACTACTTTCGTCTGCTGAACATTCATCATTTGATAGGTCCATGGGACAGTAGAAGACTCATCCAGTGATTCATCATCTGATTGATTCTATAGAAATGCGCAATCCCACACCTACCCTGTCATAACATGCTATATCGTCAAACGAGGCAATAAGATGCCAAATCGGCCAGCCAAGTAGTAGAGTGACAAATGGCAACCTCTTTATGTGTACAGCATTCATGTGACCAAAACTAGTAGTAACGTGACCCTTAGACTACTTTCGTCTGTCCGGAGGCAATGAACATTCATCATCTGATTAGCCTACGGGAGGGGAGATAACGCCCATTCATTGATTCATCATCTGATTGGTCGGCGTAAATTCGTAGTATACTGGCAATTTCACCATTTTTGTCGTCACTCTATAGAAATGCACATTCTATAGAATGTCATTCTATAGAGTGAAAGTAGTGAAGGTTAGTGTAGTGAAACATCTAACCTGTCATAAGCTGTTATAAGATTCGGCATTTTATTGCCAAACGGAAGCGATAAAATGCTAAATGAGCCAGCCAAGTCAATTTTGCACACTGCAGTCACATGACAACTAGTCGATATGTTAGTCTCTAGAGCTCTTCTCAATAGCAGTGCTTAGTATACTTATATTTTGGGTCTATGAGTCGAACGTATATCTACCAAGCTAAACTGACTACTCAGAACTCGTATAACAGTGTGCAAGCAAGCGTATTTTAAAATCGATATTTCTAGAAAACGGCTGAGCGTTGCGTTCTGTCTCTTTGTGTTTGCTTTCCTCTTGTATAGTCCTGTCCTACATAAAAAATGTTTCAAAGGGCGACCCCAAATTCACACCCTCCTCTTGTTAATACTGAATTGGTTGGTTTTGGGGGGGGGTTATGGCGCCATATTTGACCATGCTGCGCCAGACATAATACAATATCAAGCAATTGATACACACAGTGAAAGCTTTACTGACACAGAAGAGAGAAATACATCCAGGGAGGAATGCACCTGGCAGGAATCGAACCTGCACCGCCTACAACTCGAAGCTTGCTAGTGCAGTGGGCATGCCCACTGAGCCACGACGGCCCCTGTTAATACTGGAACCCTGAGGGCACATGAGCAGAAATATTTTTAAAACTCAGTTCCAATGAATCGGCTAACAAAATCGGGAGATTTTTACGGTGTCAAAAACTGCTTATTTGCTTTATTACCATGTTGGCTCAAACGATATATTCCGTGCAGAAATGTTGACTATCGGAGTAATGGACTAAGAGCATTTCGAGGGATTGTGGTTTTGTGGTTGGTTTGAAAGTTCAGCTGCCGTTGAGTGATTGATTCAGTCCTGAAAGTCAAAGAGAAACAAAGTCGTTAGGGCGAAGTTGTATCCGCCATTGAATTGCGCTAAAAATGGTTCGACAAAGAAGTTGCACAGATGAATGTTTGAAAAACCCGCCTTTCATCGCAAAGCTTCTCTCTAAAGATTTATGACACTTTTTGAAGTTTTAGTTGCAAAACGAATGAATATTTATTTGACTTCAAATAAATCAGTATCGCGTTGTCCTTCGGGTATATTGGTTCAGTTTCTATGAATAGGCACTTACCAAGGGGCTATGGGAGAGGGTTAAGCCGCTATCAAACTTAAAAATGTAAATATCTTTATTTAATAACTTTATTTGATTTTTAAAAGTCATGTCTTCAGGCGATTTTTGACGTTTTTAAAAGATTCAATCCAAATTATTTTGTACTAGCTTCAATCAATTTATGCATAATTTGTTTTTCACTTTACAAAACTTCTCCATATCTTCTTTTCAGGGGTTAGACGATACAAAATAAGCATTTTAAAATTTTTATATATTTTTTAAAGAGAGCTAGGCCCCACTTTTGCATTCTACCCAGCTTCTATCTGCTTCTGTTTATTTACAACTTTTCTCCGTTTTTGAATAAAGTTGCTCTAACATTTTAGTAGCAATCACTTCAAAGAAATAGATTTAAAAATCATGACTTACATTTATGCTCAGGCAAGATTTAGAAACAGGCCCACATGACTTTTGTTAGAGAAGTTGAGTGCTATCCAACTTGTCTGCTCCATAACACCAATTTCTTTCCATATTTTATATTTTTTATAAAAAGAGATTTAGATCAAGTTTACAATATATACAGCTTTTATCCGTGTGATCTGTTTATTTACAACTTCTTCTAGTCTTAAAAAGTTACTCCAAAACGTTTTTAATAGCACGCTCTAAAACTATTACACTTTTCAAAGAAATGGATTTAAAAATCATTACATCTTACATCTATGCTCTGGCAAGACTTAGAAGTGAGCCCTCAAGATACATGAATTTTGTGAGAGAAGTTAAGAACTATCCAACTTGTCCATGCTCGGCAACATCAAGTCCTTCCCATATTTGTGAACGTATTGGTGTCGGTGGGACAGCTTGGATTATCAGGAGTTGGTCTCTTGTTTATCAGGAGTTGGTGTGACCACTTGTACAACATGGTCTTTTGGATTTGGGGTCTAGGTTATACCTTCACCATGGATTTGGTCTAGGTTATACCTTCACCATGGATTTGGTCTAGGTTATACCATGGGGATTAGTGATAATACCAAGGTTTGAATAATTCGATGTTTTAATCTCTTTTAATCTAGAAGCAGCGAGATTACAGACTTTCCAAAAGTCGAGTGTATACCCAGAAAAAATTAACCAGTACCAATGCCGATACTAACCCATAACTCCTCTAGAATGATATCCTGAGTACGCCTGCGGAGTGTTGTATTATAAAATTTTTACTTTGACATTCTTTCTACCGAACACCATGCATATTTATTCCCTATTCTTACCTTTAGAAATTTATGTTCAATGTGAACGAAAGTTTTCTGAATATTCAATATGTGAATATATGGTTTTTTTCAAAATGCTAAACTTGGTATGATCTTTTGTGTTACAAAAAACTAGTATTTGACCTCTGAATATTAATGCGGCTTATTTTCTTTGAAATTTGATTTAGTCGTATTGCAACAATAGTATTTATTAGTGTTGTATATTATTTATTACTTGAATGTCGTTCTCAAAAAATGTAATTTTGCTGCAAATTCTGTTCTAAATTCCGTGTTGAACCATACCAAAATAACTGAGGATTTTACTGCAACAGTGGGCTAAATCACATTTTTTGAAAACAAGAAATAAACAGTCGCAGCCAAGGGATACTGTTCAGGCCAAAACCAGATGGCACAGCCATTGCATTGGGTTAGCCCAATCATCGGGCTAACGAGTGGCCGTTATCGCCAATATAATTGTTTCGGCTACATTGAAGTTAGCCAGGTCGTAAGGTAGGTAAGTATTTTAATTAACGTCGCACTGGAGCAACACAACGAACTGTTGGCGACGGTCCGGAATCAAACCCTCAGGGAAAGATCCTAAGTCTGGTAATAAGATCTCCAATTGATTTTGAAAATTCCCTATTTTGATTAGACATCTCTTTCTCTGACACTTCGTGAGGAAGTTTGTTTATGATTTGTTAACGCTCCAAGTGGTTTCGACGAGATATCTCGTCTATCAAGGTCAATTTTGGTAATGACGAGATATCTCGTCATCAAGATATTGCCGATTTTTTTTTGTGATGACGATATCAAGAACTGGTCAGTCTTCTAATGGCGGAGATTTCTTGTCCATCAAGATTTAGCCAGTTTTGCTAATGATGAGACACCTAGTCGAGACAACCACCCATGAGGGTTAAAAATCACTGCTCTGATTCTCGTTTCTACTAGTTTGTGATCTTTAAAAAAAAAACGACGAATGTTTCAATGAATAAGTTTTGCTGAAATCAAGCTGAACGCCAAAAAAAGTAAGTTGGTTCTTCAAACCGAACACTTAGGTCGTTGGAGTTTTGTTTTGCTGAGCTGGGGAAAACGTGGACTTTTTAAGATGAATAATTAACACATGCGTAGGATTTGTTCACCTCATTCACGATTTACAAATTCCGGGACGGATAAGAAATTCAAGGTCAGGCTTTGGGCGGGAATTGAGGATTCGGGTACAAGTATGTCGATGTCAATTCCCCTCTCACGACACCCACTCTAATTGGAGACTGTCACGGTTGTCCATTTGCGACTGGTGTTGCAAATATAAATTAAAGTGCGTTTAGAACTCAAGTTTAATCAAAGGTTGTCTTGATGCGTTCCGTGCATGTATTGCACCTTGAGAAAGATTTTATTTCTTTAATTAAAAAACGCTACCATTGGCGCCATCTTGTGGAAATTTTTGGAAGGAGATCAATATTAAACCCATCGACCTTCTAATGAAATAGACGGATCATGTGGGCGGAGTCTCTGTCGTAAGATCTCTGAAGGGTAAATCACAAATCGACTTAGCCGATTGGCTTTGGAATCCCTAATGTTTTTGATCATGGTGGATAATCACTTTAACCAATCAATAATTTAGTATTCATGCTTTTACCCACAACCACGTGACAGATCTTCAAACCGAACAACTGGAAGAAGTAACATGAAGCTGTGGGCACGTGCTCCGTCTATTTCATTTTAAGGTTAATGATTACGCCACAGTTACTTCATGATTATAACATGAGAGGCTTTATCAGTCGAGATAAATGTAAATGTGGGTGTTCTTGTTCTGGAACGTTCTTCCTGTACGTATTCCAGACGTGCCATGTTCTTCGAATACGATTTCAGGAAATTCCAAAGAAAGAATTCCTAATTGATGATGACAGTTGATTGGTCAAAACAATTAGAGTACGCCCATTTTGTATCATGCAAGGGGGATAGCTGAACTATGTAACACTGGAGGGAACACAACGGGCTATTGACAACGGTCTGGGATCCATCCCTACCGAACACCATGCATCTTTCCTAGCTGTAATCCTAGGAAAGATCCGAGGACTACACCTCGTAATTTTGAATTACGGTCAGAAGACGAAATCAACACCTGAACTGGCATCCAAACTTCAGCACTACGCCAACGTTAGGACATTTGAGGCTCTGATAGATTTAACGTGCACAGCCCCCACGATCGGAATTTTGGTTGGATCGAGATTCGAACTGGCTACCCTTAGGTTGTAAATCAGCTACTCTTCCAGCCGGGCTACCGCGGCCCCATTGTATCATGCGAAAGCATTTCCAGGAAGTAAAACCACCATCTTCCTTCTGGTTTGTTTACATTGAAAATTCCTTTCATACAGATCAATAGTATCAACAGTATAAGAGGGATTTTCAGTATAAACAAGCAAACCCGACGGTCTGAGATTCTACTCTGTCCACACACACACAAATGTTCTCGCATGATATTTTTTGGAATTACCTTAAAATGTAGTTTATGTATTTTTGACAACGTTTGGCGTTCAATCTAATTGGCTTTGACCAATCAACTATCATGTATTAATTCGGAATTCATTCTCTGGAATTTCTACTTGCGACATGCTGAAATTGTATTCGAAAAACAAGCCAAGTGACGTCACTTGGAATACTTACAGAAAACTCGTTCAGCAACAAAAACAATCTTACCACCTACATTTAACTTGACAGTAAAGTCTTACACAGCCAAGTGGACCGCAGTGAAAAACTTTACCACACACGCAGCATATATAAATGTTTCTAAAAACAAAATAGCTTATACTTGAATATACTTTCAATCAATTTATATCGTAACAAAAAATGCAAAGCTCAACTCAAATCTAAAATAATGATAAATTAAATGCTATGATTTGCAGTTTTCAAAACTTTTGTCACTGTTTTTAACCATTTTACACATATTTAAATCCTATGAACACTAGAATTTTTGTGTAATACTCTACTGCGTCTGTCCACAAACACGCATGACAAAAACCACATCTACAGGTTGAAAAAATTGTACAAAGGATTCTATTAATCAATAATTTAAAAATGATTGGAAGTCTGGCAGGGAAAACTGCAGATCAGATAACATGGTGGAATAATGCGTGTATGATAGATACTAAGAGGTGAGAAGCCGCGGTAGCCCGGTTGGTAGAGTAACGGATTAGCAACCGGAGGGTTGAGAGTTCGAATCCTACCAAAGACCGTCGTCTACAAAGGGGGCTGGCGTTAAATCCGTCGTGGTCTCAAATGTCATCACGTTGGCGTGGTGTGGAAGTTTGGAGAGTGGGGTGCCAGCTCAGGTGTTGCCTCGTCATCTGACCGTGGTTCAAAATTACGTGGTGTTGTTCTCGGATCCTTTCCTTTGGGATTGATCCCAGATCGTCACCAATAGTCCGTTGTGTTGCTCCAGTGTGACGTTAATTAAAATACTTATCTACGTCAGAGGTAGATAGTTTGAATTTACGTCGTACTGGAGCAATGCAACGGTCTATAGGCAACTATTCGGGATCAATTCCGAATACAAAGATCCGAGGACAACACCTCGTAACTTTTAACCACGGTCTGCTGACGAGGTCAACAACACATGGTGAGGTATCCCAACCTCCAGACTTCCATACCACGCCGACGTGAAGACATTTGAAGCCACGACAGATTTAACGTGCCTACCCCCACGTACACGAGTCTTTTGTTTGGATCGAGTCTACTAACTGGGCTACCAAAGTCACTGACCCTACAGAGTCAAGAATTAAAATTATGTTTAAACAAATGTCAAAATTTCCTGTTTCGTTACACAAATCTAAAAAATTAATTTTTTTCTTTCAGATCGCTTCTGCTCAGCGTTTCGTGGAGAGGTATGATAGGTTCAGGAGACCTAAGCCTGTTACTGACAGCGAGTTTCAATCAGCTAAAAGTAAAGGTAATAAATGTTTGTGGGATTCCATAAAATTTCATTTAAAATACGGAATTACCAATCCTTCCACATGTAGATACATCTGTGAAGTGTTTCGTGAGTTACAAAATTTTATTTGTACTGCAGTGAAATGATGAAAAAATAACTCTAAATTGTGATTTTTGAGTATGGAAGTTTTTAAAGTAAAAGATCCCTGTGTTACTTTTCGTACTCACTCCAAACATTCTGATGGATGCTGCAATTGTATAACGGTTTTGTAAAATCTATCTATACAAGGTCTTCGCAAATATCTGTCCAAATTGTGAAATTGGTAGAAGAGCCCAGAATAAATATTTTTTGTCAAAGAATGTGTATCCGGAAATGCCGCGTTTAGGTGATAGAGGGCGCTGTTTAGGCTTGGCAATAACATAGTTTCAGTGGCGTAAGGCGTCATTCCCCGTTCGGATTTTCAATGGCATGCATCGCTACACGAATTCGGAGCTCTTAGATATGCATCTGATGTATGGGGCTGCAACGGAAACGGACGATTGTTTATTTATAAAATGTTTTTAAAATACAATTTTTTTATTTTAAATGAATTAAAATTTTTATTTTGGACCCCTCTATCACCCTTTATAATTTGACCAGGTATTTACAAAACACCCTGTACACATTTCTTAATAATGTACGAGTCACAGAAATAGACATTTGTAGGTTATTGTCGAACGGCAACAACAGCAATATTAAGAATATAAAATCGACCGTTGAGGGAATCATTCGCCAATTTTACAGCTTTGTTTAAAAAATGTTTGGTTTGAGCTGAATCAACTACACAGAAGAGCTCGCCACTCTAATGAAATTTTTCAGCAGTCGAATTACAGAAAGAAATAACGTATCCCCATAAATACACTGCTGGCCACCCAAATTGCAACACCAAGAAAGACAAGAGATATCACAACAAAATTTATTTTGTAGATAACATGTTGACCAAGTATCAAATGATTAAATTTATAGACTTCTGTGAAGTGTGGTTCCTGCCAAAATCAGTAGCCAGAGTAGCCGCCATTGTTGGAGATCACCGCTGCCACACGCCTCGGCATTGATTCAAAGAGACTTTGGATGTGTTCTTGGGGTACAGCAGACCAAGCAGCTTCCACACGTTGCCAAAGTTGATCTGGTGTGGCAGCTGGGGATGTATTCTGGGTCAATCGTTGAGCAACCATGGACCACATGTTTTCTATCGGCGAAAGATCCGGAGAGCGAGCTGGCAAGGAAAGAAATTCAATCATGCGATTGACGAAGAACCCTTGGACAATGCGTGCCACGTGTGGTCGCGCATTATCCTGTTGAAATATGGCTGTGGGCAAGCCCTGAAGGTAGGGAAGGACAACTGGCTCCAACACCTCGGAGATGTAGCGCTGGCTGTTTAAAGTACCGGCAATGCGTACTAGAGGAGTGCGAGAGTGATATCCAATACCGCCCCATACCATAATACCCGGTGCAGGACCAGAGTGGCGGTGCATAACGCAGTTGTTCAGCATCCTCTCTCCACGGTGTCTCCAGACTCGAATCCGACCATCGTGGTGTTGCAGACAGAAGCGTGACTCGTCAGTAAAGACAATTTCATTCCATTCTGCCGTCCACATCCTTCTTTCATCGCACCATTGGCGACGGAAACGTCTGTGGTTCTGCGTCGAGGGTAGACGAAGCAATGGACGTCTTGCGGACAGACCACTCTGCTGTAAACGGCGTCGAATGGTACGCGCAGACACTGGATGATGCGGTACAGACTGAATGTGCTGTGCTATGGTTCGTGATGTGGCTGAGCGATCCGTCACTGCCATACGCACAATATGCCTGTCATCACGTGAAGTGGTGCACTGAGGTGGATGCGATCGAACACGTCGGTCCGTCGTACCCTCGTGCATCCAACGATCACATATCCGCATTACAGTTGTTTGGTTTCGTCCAACACGACTACCGATTTCCCTGAAAGATAATCCACAATCTCGGTAGGCCACTATCCTTCCTCTGTCGAACTCGGATACTTGATCAAAAGATGATCGCTGTTTTCTACGAGGCATAATTGATCGTTTTTTTGAAAAAACCACAAGAAAAACACAATTGTCGTACTTGAAATCGTCGAAATCTCCAAGCCTTAAATAGCGCTTTGAAGTGGCGCCACAGGCGCGCGTGATGTGCGTCTGCGCTGAAATTCTAATCATTTGCATATCTCACCTCCGCTAATGCATGTTGTAAATTTCATATTATTTGCATGCTTCCTTCAGGGTGTTGCATTTACGGTGGCCAGCAGTGTACAAACTAACACAAATCCGATTTTCGATTATTGTCAATACTTGAATTATGAATCTTTCATTAGCAGCAGTAGTAATATATAGTACAGTACATTTTTTGTATTTCGCATAGGCTGTTTCGTGTTACTACGTTCGTATTATCCGCGTTTTGGTTATCCTTTGCACATTTAGGTAGTGGAATGAACTGGAGCTACACAGAGGGCTCTATTGGCAACGATCCGCGGGGTCAATACCGAAGGGAAAGATATGAGGACAATACCTCGTACTACGGTCAGATGGCAAGGTCAACACTTGAGCTGGCACTTTCACATCTTGCATCTGAGAATCAATATGCTAGTTGTCCAATTTGTCTATAGAGGCGAGAAAGTACTAAGAAACAAATGACCGTTAAAAACTTTTTCAAGAGTCAAAATCGCGTCCAGATTTGTTATAAAATTATCCCAATAAATACGTACGTTGACATGAACAGGTAGATTAATAGATTGCAAATATATATTATTTCCAATCCTTGCTTTATCAATCTTTCAGTAGCAGAATAGTAACGTATAGTACAGTACATTTTTCTGTATTTTGCTTCGGCTGTTTTGTGTTACTATTTTCATATTATCCAATTTTTTGGTTATCCAAGGCGGCATCGGTTCACATTACCTCGAATAATCAAGGTTTTACTTACTTAATTTGCACGTAGAGTGAATAAAGAGTTTTTGGAAAGAAATATTAACAGAAAAATCTTACCTTTATCCCACAGCTTTAGAATCTATCATTCAAAGATAACTTATCGAAATTAGTTATACAATGCGAAATAGACAAGTACACCAGAACGATGTCATGGGACAAATCACGTGACATCATCCAATCACATCTGGAATTTACGACACCCGATCACCCAAAAGGTTGCACTTTTTCCGGTTGAAGATAAATCTAATCACCGGAAAACTGACCACTACCTTGCAGTATGTATTCGTTAGTTTGGTTTCAAACGTTATTACAATTGCTATTCATTTGAAATCGATTCCTCGAAATGGATCATTCCATGAGCAGCAAATTCACGTCTATAAATATTGATATCGGCCGCTGTAGCCCAGTTAGAAGAGCAATGGATTAGCAACCGGAGGGTTGCGAGTTCGAAACTAGGTCCTCCCCAAAACGGGGGCTGGTGCACGATAAATACACCGTGGCCTCAAATGTCCTCACGTTGGCGTGGTGTGGAAGTTTGGAGAGTGGGGTGCCAGCTCAGGTGTTGACCTCGTCATCTGACCATGGTTCAAAATTACGAGATATTATCCTCGATCTTTCCCTTCGGGATTGATCCGGGACCGTCACAAATAGCCCGTTGTATTGCTCCAGCAACGTTGATTGGATACCTACCTACCAATATTGAAATCATTATGCAGGGACCCTATTTACTAGTAGTCAAGCCTTTTACCCAAGACTAGTAGGCACGCATAAGGACAGCTTTACTAAGCTGTCCTTATGCGTGTTTGTCCATTTACTTGACATTGTTTGGCGCAGCTTGGGCCTTGTGCCGTCAACCCATCCAATTGCGTCTCCTTTGAAAAAAAATCACTTATTAATTAAATCTTAAACATAATTGAATGTTGAATAATTGTATCGATTTTATTGTTCTACATTGATAGTATTTCGAATTCTTCACAGGTAGAGAAAAGACAAATGAAATAGCCATTTTCAACGAAATATACCCAAATAAGGTACAAAAGGTAATTTTTTTGAATAAAATGGGAAGCAAAGAAAAAATGGTCAATCACGATGTCCCCCCTCAGAAAATAGTCCACTGTGTTGCTCCAGAGTAACGTGAATTCATTTACCTACTTATCTACCTTCCCTCATAAACGTATACAAATAAAGCGACAGTTTTACGACGAGAAACCTACTTCACAGACACGTTTCTTTAAATTATGGGACAGGTTAAGTTTAACAATGCATTCACACAATTAACGTTTTTAACGTAGTATAGTTCGGCTCCGGTGAATTGGCATTCAAGTCACGTGATTTTGAACGAGTTTATTTGCTAAAGTAAGGGGCAGGTTAGACGTAAACGGAACGTTTCCACAAGTGATATCTTTAGCGTGGCTTCTATTTTCGAGTTTATCGTTCTGTCCGAAGCCATAGCAGTGATTTCGAGATGGCGACTCAAGTAATCATCTATGACGATCGCCACACGTGATTTTGAGTATGGCAACTCTTTCCACTGCGAGTGCAACACCTTTGGTACAAATGGACTTTCCCATGGTCATGTGCCTTCTCATCAGAACCACACTATATCTAGAATAAAGTATATTCTTTTATTTAACTACGGCTTTTCTAAATACCTTTCAGTGAGCCTGTCGTGCGATACGGGTAAGATGATGCTCAAGATGAACTTCGTGGAGCCCTTCGGTGGTGTCGTGCAGATCGGACCAAAGAACACCAAAGAATGCACCCTGCGAGGCAACAGGACGCGAAAATCATACGTCTTCACGGTATCGCCAGACGCTTGCGGTGCATGCAAGGGACACTCGGTAAGACATATTACTCAGTATTCTCTCGTAACTTTATGTATTCAGTGTGATCATTCGTCATACCTTAATAACGCGTTATCGATGGAATTGGTACCAACTTTCTTGTAGCAACACTATCCAATTGATGTATCAAGTATTTTACAATGGATAGCAGTAAGCAGTCAAGGGATAAACCAATGGCACTGATACCAATTCCCTTGTAGTAACACTCTCCAATTGACATGTCATATATTTTACTATTGAAGTTTGTGTGTTTGAAAGTGTGTCTCTCATTCGCGAATCTTTCAAACATCTTAATGGAATACATTATGTTTAAAAAGTTCCGTTTTTCAAAAGAATGTTTCTCAAAATGTCACTTTTAACCCTCCTGATGGTTTATCTTCGCATTGAAAACTGCCTCGTAGTGATCAGCCCTTATGCAAGAACTTGTTCAAAATTGTGGCTAGTTCTGGGCAAGGGAAAATTTGTTTCTAACAGATCTTTATTTCCTTGGGTAATAAGGCAGTTTTATCTAGATGAGATATCTTATCATTAACAAAATCTTGATGGACAAGATATATCGTCGAAACCACTTAGAGGTTGATGAAACATCAATTTGGTGTCGCCCCACCCTTGGCCGAAATAACACTCTACATTCCTTTGGGCATAACGTGGATCAGTTTTTGTTGACGAGTTGCTGGTATTTTGCACTATTCGTCCTTTGAACCTCTGACTTGTTCACATACTTACATCCATTCTGTATTCTTTCCTGTTTGGCTTCTAGACAGATTTGACCTTCTTGACTAATAGAATGCTTTGTAAGACTCCTTCAAACCGATCGATGTATCTATTTAGTCATTAAATGTGCTGCAGCTGAAAGCAACACTATACAATTCGGAAATCTCATGATGATCAGAGGATTAACATGGTAGTTAGTTCTTACAGGGAAATGGGAGTATTTATGAGGCTCGTTCGAGTTCATCTCAAAGGGCCTGTATTTGCTTCAGGTGTGCCCTGAGAAGTTCAGGGCATGTTCTCCATACATGAGTGATGAAACCACAGCTGAATGAACTTAACAGTAAGACATGGTGTATTATCATGTTTATAGACATAACCCCTCTCCTTAGTACTAGAGTAATATTAGTACTACAGAAATTGTAGAATGTCCAAGTTTGTCTTGGCATTCATGATACCAGATATAGGAACCAACGGTTCAAATCCAGGTTTGATGTAGAGGTCCAAATCCTCACTCTACCATCACTGAACTGTACGGATTGGACATAACAACAAATAACGTTCACTAGGCAATCGCCACATCCAGCATCAACCATAGGATTGAAAACAGCCATAGTGAGTCTATAAAATTTGTTACCATTGATCCTTTGACCATTCCCAATGAGCTTTGCATCTGTTAGACCTTGTGTATTTTAAGTTATCAGTCTTTGCATGCAGCCTTTCTGCCATGAAAATTCAGCTAGTAAAATTGCGTACGAAACGTCAAATACTAACGCCTTTGGGCTCTTGAAACAAACGTTTTGGTAAAGGAACACATGAATAAAATGAGATCTTTCTACACTTTCAAAGCTCTTCAATCTCTTTCCGTCAGTTTTTGTATTCTGCCCGACCGTTTCTTGACTGTTGTGACATCTTCATGCTCCCATTTAGATATTACATCCCGAACAGTTCACTTAGGATGCTGCAATTTGACCGCAATCGTACACAGAGGTAAGTCACTCAAATGGTATCCTCTGAAAGTCCGTTGACTTAGCACGTTCCTAAATTTTCGTATCGCCTTCCTCGACATCTGCTCTCTGTATAAGCTCTTATATCCCACTAGTACATATTACGTGAATGAAAAATTATGTTTTTTTCATTGTCAATCAGGTGTCTGATAACTTTCTTCAACATAGGGTACATTGATCACTATCTTTGGAAATGCAGATAGATGAAATGCTCATTATCTGGATTCTCTGAGGTGAAGTATGGTCTTTGGAATAAAAGTGAAAGTTTATTAAATTAGTTCATAGCGTTGCGTAGAAAATGGGAAACGCGTTAGTAAACAATTTTCAAATTGGACTGGTGGTGGAAAATTTTATCTATTATGCATTCGAGCCTAAGTTTATTTTTATCATTTATCTGTCAACTGAAATTACCATTATTACCCACTCAATTATGTCCATACTTGACGCCCTTATGGTCACATCTCCTTTAGATGTGCACGGGATTCACGGATCCGAGGTACTCTAGTGATCTTTTCTTTTTCCATGGGGTTTACTTTTTAGTAAACACGGGGTCGCGCTGCCGGGGTACTTAAACTATCTTTTTTCTGATATCATCGCATTACTTTATTCCCCTAATCCCTCTTTTTTCCGGGCCGCGGTGGCCCGGTTGGTAGAGTAACGGTCTAGCAACCGGAGAGTTCGAATCCGACAGTCGTGTGAAAAGAGGGGCTAGTGCGCGTTAAATCTGTCGTGGCCTCAAATGTCCTCGCGTTGGCATGGTGTGGAAGTTTGGAGAGTGGGGTGCCAGCTCAGGTGTTGCCTCGTCATCTGATCGTGGTTCACAATTACGTGGTGTTGAACCTTTCCCTTCGGGATTGATTCCGGACCGTCGTCAATAGCCCGTTGTATTGCTCTAGTGCGACCGTTAATTAATTTTCCCTTTCGCGACATTTTTTGCTTGACGTTGTCTTTTTTGTGTTTGGCGCAGCTTGGCCAAATATGGTCCTTGTTGCATAGAACCCAAAACCAATCCAACCATTCATATTTAATTAATCTATTTAAATCAATAAAAGAAAACTTCATTTTTTTATTTTGTTAATCCTGAAATATACCACCTGCGATTATTTTTAAAACCAAATACACTGTTTCTATAAATTTTTCCATAATTTCCAAAATTTTTGTTCGATTTAATTTTGTTCTCTGTATTTGGAAAACGAAACTTAATTGTGCACGAAAGGATTAGACAGTGAGTTACACAATCGTCGAGCAGATGGCGCCAGCAACAATTGTTAAAATGTATCAACGCATTGTCCAAAATTCCTGCTCTACATCCTTGAATTTATGTGAAAAATATTTGTTCTACTTTTGCACACACACAAGTATTGCTTAGTACAATACTACTACTAATTTTCTAATTTTCTTCTTCCAATTTTTATGAATTAAAATTTTGACTTCATTTTTTATTTGCTTTGAAAATATCAAGGCAATTTTTGATATTCTAAGGAAAATACT
Organism: Meta bourneti; assembly: GCA_933210815.1. Taxonomy (NCBI): domain Eukaryota; kingdom Metazoa; phylum Arthropoda; class Arachnida; order Araneae; family Tetragnathidae; genus Meta; species Meta bourneti. Next base: position 72,923,990 of record OW119926.1, on the reverse strand, counting down.
TTGACTATCAAAGGGAATTCCATTCAGTAAATCTAGTACTCAGAATATTCGAATAGCATACCTACCTCAGAAAAAACGTGGTTAGAAACACTTCACGCTGTAATATTTCAGTGTTAATGTGTGTTTTAATCCCTGAGCTTCACAAAATTTCCGAGTACAGGCGGCCCTCGACTTTCGCACATAATTGGTTCCTGAAAATGTGTGCGAATGTTGAATGTTCGGAAGTAGAGGGATGTAAAACATCAAAAATTGTATTTTAAAATATTTATTTATCAATAATATTTATTCATCAATAATATATTAAAAATATTTATTTATCAATAATATTTATTCATCAATAATATATTTAAAATATTTATTTATCAATATGCATAATTAAGTTAACGAGGCGTGTTTAAGTGCTTTCAGGTGTTTTCTTGATAAACTTGTCAAGAGTTAGTTGAATACCACCCTTTTTTTCTTTTCTTGATAAAGAGTTCTATAACATGCTGTGTCTTTCTCAATCGCCAAGAAGCAATGTCAATCGGTTTTTAGAAAGTTTATGTCCAGGGGCAACTGATTATTCCTTCGATAAGAATGTACGATTAGACATTTTTTTCCAAAATAAACCCGTCTCGTCTACATTGAATATTTGGCCAGGAGAATATTCTCCATCTACAATAATTTTAGACAATGAAGAAATAAATTCTTCTGCAGCATCTTTATCTGCATCAGACGATTCTCCAGTGAATTTAATATTATGTAAGGAATACCTCATTTTAAATGTGTCGAACTAGCCATTACTTGCTTGAAATACCGTATTAGAATCTTTTTGTCTAATCTTCCAATACTCATGCAAACTAAGAGCCTTAGCTGGAATAATGGAAAAACTCAGAAGGACATCGTTTTGATGTTGATCATCAATCCATGATGACAAAGATCTTTCCATTTCATCCATCACTATGCCGTGTCTTTTGGAAACAATTTTTGAATATATATTTCCACAATTTTGAACGTATTCCTTAATTCTATTCTTGTTTTTCAAAATTGAACATATCGTAGACCTGTTTATGTCGTTCGAACGGCCGATTGAAGCAAAAGATTCACCACTTTCAGAACGTCTAATTATTTCCATCTTTGTCTCGATCGTATGAAGTTTATGAGTCCTTAATTTCTTTTTGTTCGTATGAACACTGCAGTTTCTCCGTTTCTCACTCATGTTTGTAAATTTATAAGGGCGAAATATTTAAACATAAACAAATAAATTGTCAAAAAAACACACAACGCATCGACACGCGCCCTAACGCAAGACTAAACCCGTTTAATACATTGTATGTATTTGACATTCGGCCCCCGCCACCGCGGCTCGGAACCCTAGTGACGTCACAACGATTCCGAGAAGTCCGCTACTCTTGGCAGCAATGTGTGAGTGAGCGTGAGCTACCGCGCTCCGTGGGATCGACTGCATAGAAACGAACAATTTTTGCATTATCGATAAAAATCTTTAAAAAAATTGAATTTTTTAAAAATGTGCGAAATAGCGAATTGTGCGATAGTAGAATGTGCGAAAATCGAGGGCCGCCTGTAGTGTAGTTTACCCCTCAACACACAAAACTAAATAACCACATCTAATGGTTGAAAGAATTGCAGGAAAGATTCTATTGGTCAAGAAGGCTAAAACGGGTTTGAAGTGATGCAAGGAAGACTAACTTCGAAAACGAATATATGTGCGGGAACCCTTTAGAGGGTAAATCATGACATTTACTGTTCGAGATTTATTATTGGTATAAGGCCAATTAAATTGTTTAATTACCCATAAATGAAACGAAACTTTGTATTCTGATGAGTAAGATAGTGAAATAGAACAGACCAGAAAAGTCAGGGGGAGTTGCGATGTGCATATATGCATATACAGTCTCAACTAATAAAATTTGCATGCTCAGAGGCATGTACACAGAATTTTTCTTTGGAAGGGGCTAACAGTGGTCATAATAATTGAACTGTCGTATTGGAGAAGAGGAATTTCTTTCTCCATCAAACTTCACTATTAACACCCCACTTCAACAGTCCACCTTGCGTTTGGGACAAGATGGATGGACCGGGAAAAATTACAAAATGAAACTGGTTTGTGTGTGGGAAATTTATACTCATTTTATGATAATGGAAGATGTTGAAGCATTCGTTTTAGAACCATAACAGCAGTCATCCATATCTGTCTAAGATTCAGGACGTTAAAAGGTGCATATATTAGACACACTCACTGGTTTCTTAACCCTCCAAGAGATTTTGACGCGACATCTCGTCCATCAAGATCTGACCAATTTGCTTGATGACGAGACACCTCGTCGAAACAATCAGGAGGTTAAAAGAATACGACACGTTTTGCTTCACCCAATATCAGTCCTGCGACACTAAATGGGCTGAAATGCGCATGCGTACCGACATGTCTTCTGTACAGAAACGGAGTACACATGCGCAAGTTGGATGCTTTGTCGGATGTCGGATCAATGTGTAGATGGCATTATCTTATGCAACGTATTACCAACAGGCCACCCATATCTAATTGTACGTTTTGGTTAATCCTCCAAGTGGTTTCGACCAGATATCTTGTCCATCAAGATCTGATCTATTTTGCTAATGAGATGATATATCTTGTCATCAAGATATTGCCTATTTTTTTATGATGACGAGATTAAGATCTGGTCAGTTTTCCTCTAGTGACGAGGTAACTCTTCCATCAAGATTTGGTCAGATTTGCTAATGACCAAATCATCGAGACAATCACCAGGAGGGTTAAGGGAAAGGATAGAATTTTACCCGTCAGAACTGAAGATGATTTATTGAAATAATTAAGATTTGTGTTTTTTTTCCTGAGTTCAAACACCTAATGAAAGCGAAAAGAAATCTCCAGACTGTAACGAATCTAGAGTAGCTAATTTTTACCCATGAATCCAAACCATCATTAGAGATTATTGCGGAATTAAGAAATCTATTAAACTTCAAATGACCGCTTTCAAGTCGATAACCATTTTATTGCTTTTTTGGGTTGCTGAAGCCGATAAGCTACTCTCTTGAGATCAACACTACAGAAATTGGTTTAGATGCGTGAAAAATCTATATGAAAACTGCTGGTATTGTTTGCATTAACCCTTACTTTGTGCATTTTATGGGTCCTTAACTTCCGTTTTTTTACTTTATCATTAATATCCATGCTTAGCTTTTCGACGTCAGTGTATTTATTATACCTTTTATTAAAAAAGAAAAAGTGTTACTGTTGTTCTGTATTAATTTTTCTTTGGTTTAAGGGTTCCGTGTTCAGAAAGAATTTCTTTTTAAATACTATCATAGATCGGAAACAACGCTTCATGGTTAAAGTTCATTCAATTGACTTCTATTAATTCGTAGAGTTTATTTTTGTACATAGATGATTTTAATGCGGCCAATAGAAATGAACATAGAACACATGTTTCTAGGATAAATCCTTCCCGATAAGTTGCTTATTTCACAAAAATTTTTTCAATGTATATTTGTTTGAAAACACTCTTTTAATTCTATGTTGTTTAAATATTTAGTGTGCACCTGGAACTTTTGTGAACACTATGTACATTCGCTACCACCCTACTTTGGAAAGAGAAGGAGATGATGTCAAAACTGTTATATGCAGATATCAAGCTGGATCCATTCAAGCTGGTTAAAATGAATGCTCGTGCCGCCATCTATCGGGATCATCTGTCATGAAATGATAGGTTCAGGCGATCTCCGTTGGATAATAAAATAGGAATTCATTCCAGTGATGTTACTGTGTCATTTTTTAATTTCATTTTATATTTTTGTAATACTTTTTTACCAAATAAAATTTTTGTATTTTATTATTTATTCTGCTACAACTATAAACTAAAGCAGAAACGAAACGTACACATGTAATTGAAATGTCAATATGTTATGATAGGAACATGAATTCACATTTGTATTAATGATATGGAATTTTTCCATCATGGTTTGTAATACTTTTTACCAAATAAAGTGCTTTTTTTTGTATTTTACTTTAATTTTTCATTATAATTAGAAGGATATACAGAAGAATGTTTATTATCCAGATAAACTCTAGATACCTTTTAAAAGAAATTGTATTACACAAGGGAAGATGGGATAAAAATTACAATACATAACATAATAACAGCATATTATGGACATACTATCGACTATACACATGGCCGTACACATAGAACACTGTCACAATCCAAAAATACAATGGTCAGGAGTGAGGAAAGACAAATTCAATAACTGACATTAAATTGCAAAGTAGCTATTTCATAATATTAAACTGCTATGTTTGGGTATAAAACAGACTTGTGACACTATTCCTCAACTTAGATATCTTTTGAGACATACCCCTGAGTGAGTGAGCTTCACTTAGGAAAGTGGGTCATTAATTATCCGCAATGCAACTATAAACTTTATTTCAATAAAAATAGAAAACTTATAACATCGCTTTTCGGCATCGTCTCCTTGCTTTTCAACTTACTAGTTGCATCATCCACAAGCTTTTCTTATGTTCTCAGTTCTTATTTCAGTTGGTCCGTGATTAAAGATTCGTTTGCACTTCGTCAACAACCAGTAACCTGTGTTCGCCTGTTACCTTATTAATTTATATTAATTAATATAAATCGATGTTATCAGTTGTGGTAGACAACCGTTTGGCTTCTTCATGTGTTACACTTGTGCAACCATTTTTTAACTTTCCAATCCATTCGTAGACATTCCATTGCTGCAAACCACTTCCCGCACTATGCTTAATGTTTTCCAATGGATATCGGCTCCTGATAAACCACAACCACAGAAAAACTTTCCTTGCGTGTATGTCCATTAACCATCCTGGTCATTGTTTCGAAGAGGTGTCTCGTCTAGCAAAACTGATCAGATCTTGATCTTGTCATCAAAAAAAAATTGGCAATACCTTGATGACGAGATATCTCGTCATTATACAGATTAGTCAGATCTCGATAAACGAGATATCTTGTCTAAACCACGTGGAGGGTTAACGTTACCTCTCTTACGTTAGGCACAACTTGGTCAAATATGGCCTTTTCACCAGAAACGACAAAGCAACCAACCAGCAAATCTGGGCAGCAGAGATGAAACAGAAACCTTGCCAAGTAATTCACTTGAAAATGACAGAGCCTTTAACATAGTAAATAAAATAATCTAATTCGTCATTTCAGGAACAAAAGTCACTTGTCTGTTCAACAGTCATGTTATGTACGCTGCGAATCGCTGTTGTCGGCAGTTGAGGTAGCGGACGGTCGCCTGGCTTCATGAGTAAGATTTGTGCGACTATTTTTTAACTTTTCAATCCATTCGTAGTCACACGGTTGTGGCATGACGCTGTTCCCGAACTGCGCTGAAAGTCTTCGATGGATTTCGCTCCTGATTCACCTTCATACCACAAAAGATGGATCAAGGAATGCTGCTCTTTGGACGAACGAAAATCGGAGCAATCACTGTTAACGCCATGATAGCTACAATGGAACTAACAGCAACTTCAAACTTGGGCATCAGTGATAAGACAGAAAGATCGCAATAGGTGTGCGCGAAAATGAGTGCTGCCAACAACAGAAACACAAATTCCACTGCATCATGGATAATTATTGACAAACCTTCGAATGAGATCCTTTTCTTGTCAAGCTAAATGTAGATGGCGGTAGTGTTTTTGCGGTGGTACGTTCTTACTGTACCCCGAGCATGACGTCACTTGGTTTCTTTTTCGAATACCATTTCAGCACTTCGCCAATAGAAATTGAGATAATTAATTTCGAATTGAGAAGTGATAGTTAATTGGAAGGAGGGGTCAACACCAACCGATAAAACGTCAAAAGCTTTCAAAACAGCGATAAACTATATTTTAAGGTATTCCCAATATGTACCATACGAGAGCATCTGGGTAAATAAAAGTAAAATCTCCTGTCTGGTTTGTTTGTTTATACCAGGGATGCACAGACCGCGGGTCATATGCGGCCCCATATGTATTTACCGCCGGCCCTCCTCAATATGTGGTATTTTAACTACGAAAAGTCACATGATAGGCAACTAGGGTAACTATTATTAAACTAGGGTTTGAACATGTTATGAAGTTGTGATTTCAATAATTAATTTTATAGCTACTACAAAATCGAACCAAAAATTAAAAGAATTGTTAAGTCAATGCAATGTCAAGCATCAAATTTAGTTCTTTACTAGCAGAATTACCCGGCGATGCCCTGGTTGAATTGGTTAAATGTTGATTCTATTACATAGAAAAATGCAAGCATCATTTAAGTGTACCGAAAATATTTTTTAACATCGTTTTGACTTTTCACATAGCTTCTACAATTTACTTCGGACATAAATATGAATACATAATATATCCATCCATATAATGCATTTCATATTCATCACACTCTTGCTGTAAGATAAACTACAAAAGCTTTTTCTGAGATAATTTCTTCGGATTTTGAGTTTCGGAGTGATTACGAATGCCAATTAAGTTCATTTTCAGTAAAAATGAGGAACTTTCAGTTTTCAACTTGCACCCAGTTTTCCAATTTATTCGTGGTACCTTTGCACCATGGATTCGATGTTTTCGAATTACATTATCATTGTGAGAGTATGACAACTTAAACTGTTACGGCATTCGTGGTTAATTTATTTTGAAGCACACATTTTTTCCTTGAAAATTCTATTCAGCCGCACGTGGAATAACGGAGCGTTTTTGAAACAAATGTCATGTGACGAATTAATCCGAACTTTTGTTGGACATTAAAAAATAACATTTATTTTAACACAGACAAAACAATGGGTTTACAATGGACGCGCGAAACAAAAATGCTTAGTTTCATATTAAAATTTACGAATTGCTACGAAGACGTCTCAACTAGACGGAGTCCGTGAGCTAACTGTTTCTCATTCTCCTCACATGCGCAAGCGCAGTATTGAAGGACTTTTTAACAGGAAACTTCCGGGTCTGCAGCCGGCCATTCTAGACTCCTAGGCGCTAAGATGTCACAGTCTATTTCCTCCCTCCTCAAGATTCTTTTTCTGCAGAGACAGACACCTGCAAAAAAGATACAAAACAGCAGCAACAGAATTTTCGCGAAGGCAACAACTCATGCCCAAAGCAATATGCAAGTAGACCATACACCCTAAAGATCCTGGCTGTACCGCCTACTCTAAATTAAAAAAACATATCATATTTTTAACAAAGTATAATCAAAATTTTTACTCAGTGATAATCATCAAAGAAGAAATTCAATTTCAAAATATTTAGATTTTCAATTCAAATTTAACACTTTTTTGCAATTCAAATGTATCAATGTACACTAGGAATAAAGTATTTTTATATATGCAAGATATCACAAATACAAACAATAGTAATTTAGTTTTGTACGTGAGGCGTACGACTTAAATTATCAGTGTTATATGCTGTTTTCCTTTTCTATGGACTACCTCGTAATCCTGGATCACAGTAAATTCAACTTTGTCTCGTAACTTTTATGCTTTCTTCAAACGACTTTTAGATTTGTCTAAGCATTCAGTTATTTCACCAACCCAACTTTCAGTTTCAACGTCCTCAAATATCACTGTCCCTAAGGGCACTTACAGCAACTTCCTTGTTGTTACGAGTCTGTATTCCAAATTCAACATCATCGCCAAGATTAAGATTTTTGAACACTTTGCATTCACTAGAGTGGAAAAACATATCCTTTACATCACCCCTTTTAATAAAACCAAATGTTCCTTTAAGAGCACAGATAACACCACGGTATCTCACAGGTAAGGGCTGTTCCGAACGCATTTTACAAGGTCTAAGGTTTCTTGTATTTTTGTCAATAGGAATACTAAAAGTGATCTTTTTAGGAGGATGAAAATCTACATTACAATCAACATTTTCAGCAGAATAGGGCCGTTCACCACGATTTTCATAAGCAACTTTACCTTCAGTATTTTCCTTTTTTTCAGTGGTTTCAAATCCAGAAACTGTCTCTTTACACATTATTTTACAAACAGAACTAGCAATTGGTTTTCCAGTACGACGATTATGAGTAATTTTAAATTCAACTGCATCACCACGTTTTAAATTATCAATATTTCCAGAAAATTGACTGTAGTGAAAAAAATATATTGCTTGTCTTTCGCAACATTGTATAAAACCATATGATCTTAACAAATTTTCAACGATTCCAGTCTCTTTAGGAGTAACACTGCTAGAACTAAAACGGTTACTGTTACAAGGGCAGTCGTTTTTCGATGTTTCATTTAAATATGGAGACCTTTGGCACTTGGGCGTTGCAGTCTTTTACTTCAATATCAGAGCCTTTGTCTTTTTTCATATCTTCTATAAGTACAACGGTCTTGTTACTTAGTAAGTAGCGTTCTTTATCTAGGAAGTTATCCTTGACAGCAGCTTTGGTTATAACATGACCCAACTCACACACTAAATTTACTTCCGCTAAAGGCAAGCAAATAGGGTTATCCGCTAAAGGAGATGCTACCCATACATGTTCACCCGTATACATGTGTGGCTTAACAAACTTCCTAGGAATTAGATCAATGCTGGATCCTGTGTCTCGTAAGATAGAAATCTGAGATCCATTTACAGTTCCGACACTAATGTAGGGAGACATCAAATCTATTATTCCCTTTCCCATAATTTCGTTAGCAGCTATGATTTCAGTTTTCTTCAACTTAGGACATTGAGGTCTAAGATGATCATAGGAATTGCATTCATAGCATTGAAGTTGCTTTCTTTGTTCAAAATTTTTCTCTTTGTAATCTTCTCTGTTTACTTCTGTTTTCCCAAAGGGTTTGTTTTCTCCCTCAAACTTATGAAAACCAACGTGTGTTTTCTTGATACCCTCTGTATTCTGGGAACCTTTAGTATTTCTGGGTGTAAGACTCTCCTTCAAGCTTTCAAATTGATCTATTTTTTTAGCTAATTCTAGCGGAGAATTTAAGTCCATCCACTCCTCCAGAAAATGTTCTTTTACTTCAGACGGCACTCGTCTTTTAATCTGCTCAGTGATATGCAAGTCTCTGAGTTCTTTAAAAGTTTTGATTTCCAAATCAGAAACCCATTCATCATAGTAGCTTGTAAGTTCATGAGCGTAACTCCTCCATGTTTTATCCGGGACTTTTTGATGACGGTAAAACATCTGCTTCAATTTCTCAGAACTCATTTTATACCTCTGAAGAATAATATCTTTCACATAATCGTAATTCTTTGCATCTTCAGGCGATTCTCTAGCCATCATGCTCGAAATTTCCGAAGGCAATACGCCTAGTAAATACGGCACCCAATCTTCTTTAGGCACACCTGCCATCTCAGCTCTTCTTTCAAAATTTATTAAATATAGACCCATTTCATCTTTCTTTTCCTCAAATTTCGGGGTAATTTTGATGAGCTCAATTTTATGATTTGGCATCCGTTCTCTATTAGATAGTCCTAGCTCACTTGCAGCTTGCATTTCTAGCTTTTTCTTCTCTAAAGCTATTTCTTCCATTCGAATATTACGTTCTTCCCTTTCTTTCTCTTTGGCAAATTCTTCTTTTGCTTCCTGTCTGGCAATTTCTTCCTTTTCTTTTGCTTCTCGTCTGGCAATTTCTTCTTTTGCTTCTTGTCTGGCAATTTCTTCTTTTGCTTCTTGTCTGGCAATTTCTTCCTTTTCTTTTGCTTCTCGTCTGACAATTTCTTCTTTTGCTTCTTGTCTGGCAATTTCTTCTTTTGCTTCTTTCTCTCTCTTTATCCTATCTTCCATAATACGAGTTAAAGAAATTTTAACTTCCTCTTCTTCATAGTGTTCACTGTTTAGGATAATTTTCCTTATCTCAACCAGTTTACAATTATCCGATACTTTTTCACAAAGTTCATCTGCGAGTTCGAGGAGGTCTTCTTTTCTCCCACGAGAAAGAAAAGCCATGATCGACGAATAACTTATTAGTAAACAATCCAATTTTGTTATCATAAATATAGTTACCAATATTTTCTAATAAACTATATGATTCACAAAATATACTCAATGCCAAATATGCTTCAAATACTAGATAAGATTTAATAATAAACATACATTTCTCAAATATAATAAAAGAATCTTAAACTATATCGTAGCATATACAATACACAAGATGCAATATATATAGTTGCAATTAAATATTTGTTTTCTTTTACTAATGTGTAATTACCATATGTAATTCAAATTATCTGATTCTTTTCAAATCATTAAATGCACAAAACACAAAATTTCAGTAAAATCAAAACGAAATTTAAATTTTCGTTCACTTTCGATTTGGCACTTTTTGGCCGTGACTTTATCCACTTGATAATATCTACTTAGTAGAACATGCAAATTCACTTTATCATCAACTTCTATTAACTTTCATAAAGACAAAATTTAAATAACCACAAAATAAAATTGGATATGTAGTCATTTCTTTTTGTTTGTTTTTTTAACCAAAACTATTTAGGCTCTTTGCCTCACTAATTCCGGTAAGCCAGAACCTCAATAAATTTAATTTAATACAAGGGTGGGCCTACCTGCATTTCCTGCTTTCTTGCTTCCATCCCACTTCTGACACCAAAACTCTAGTCTGTGACGAATTAATCCGAACTTTTTTGTTGGACATTAAAAAATAACATTTATTTTAACACAGACAAAACAATGGGTTTACAATGGACGCGCGAAACAAAAATGCTTATTTTTATATTAAAATTTACGAATTGCTACGAAGACGTCTCAACTAGACGGAGTCCGTGAGCTAACTGTTTCTCATTCTCCTCACATGCGCAAGCGCAGTATTGAAGGACTTTTTAACAGGAAACTTCCGGGTCTGCAGCCGGCCATTCTAGACTCCTAGGCGCTAAGATGTCACAGTCATCAGTGTAGACAAAGCAAACTCAATCGATTACACTTTTTACAAAATCACTGACTTTCAATGAGTGTTTCAGAGGTACCTAAGTTGTATACGAACAGTTTCAACTTCAAGTAAGCAATCCCGACCTTCTGCCACTTAAGACAAAAAATTTCTATTTTTCAACAATCCTAGTTTATATACTTCCTTACTATGATATTATTCCAAGATCAGCAGTCTTATTTAAAATTCGCTTTCTACCAAAAAAATTTAGTTTATCGAATCCTTAAGGTACTTTTTTCAATTGATTGACTCAGTTTCTATATGGAAACCACGTACCTATTTAGAATGATAGATGTAGTCACTTGACTATGGAGTACAGCTTTCAATAATACCCACGAAATATGAAAAACAAATGTAAATTAAATTAATTTTAACCGTCTTGTAATGAAAATATGTCAAAATTTAGAAATATCTTTGAACTACAACGTATGGCTACCCGTTTTGATTTAACGTAACATATCTTATTTTAGAATAACTTTATTTTAACTATACCAGCCATTTTAAAACAAGAAGTTATAGACCTTACTTGAAAAGGTTTCCATGTATTTTTATGAAACAAAATTCTTCAAACTACAACGCATTTAACCAAAGACTTAAGGAAAGTTCGTCGAAATATACATATACAACCAAGAAATTACCCATGTCTAGATACAAACAGAAACGAAATTCTGGTCATTGAAAAATATAGAATTCTGAAAAACGAAAGATCTGAGCAAGCGTGTCGAATTTCGACGTCATGAGAATATTCTAAAATAGAGAAATTTGAAAAAGACGCTTGAAAAATATTGATAGACAATAATGAATTATTTATAAAAGGAACACAAATTTACAAAACTTAGAAATGCTCAAATATGACAGCAACATTTCTTTACACAATACACAAACACGGAATTCTAAATCTAATTTATAAAATAAAGCATTAAGTCTGGCGTTGCCAGATACCGAATTGCAAAATTACGCTTTTATCATCAATAAGTTTTTATTTTGGGTTTTCGTGTTCCATTACAAAATGCAAGTTTTGTAAAATTAAGTATTTAAAATATCCATTTTTCATCATTCAAATATTCCTAAATTATTTATATTGTGGAAAAAATAAAAAATCAGTTTAAACATAATTAGAATTTTAAATTGCTTAAATATAACGTTTCGGAAAAAATTATTTTTCGAGCAATACTGGTAAAACAATTTTATTAGAAAATTTGATTTTCGATCAATACTGGTAAAACAAACTGAGTTGCGTACCGCAATCGTTTTATGCTCAAGGTTTCTCCTGTGGCAATTTCGAATTGATTTAGCTTCTTCTGCACACCTAAGTTAAAGAGAACGGGGGTTAATATGCAGCTTGCGTTACTCGCAGGTTTCCAAAGTATAAGTGTACCAAACTTGGTGTGGATTGGTCAAAATGTGTAGATTTGTATAGAGAACATACAGACAGACGCCAACTCTGCTTTATAGTAAATGTAATAGATTTACTTCTTATTTTCTTTATTTGTAACAAAAAATTATAAATATAAATAAAATAAATTATATTTGATAGATAACTTTCATGATTATTTTGCTGGTATGGCGGTCATTTTGACAATATTCTTGTATGTCACAGTGAATCTATGTGACCTTTGGTTTCAACAAAACTCCGCATCAAATGGTTTACACTGAAAATTCCTTTCATAATGCTTGCTTTTTGAGTTGATTTTTCTAATATGCAATTTTATGACCAAGGTGACTAATAGTTGATATAAAAGCATAATGGTATATGGTATAATAATAGCATATATAGTATATATATATATAAATATATAGACTTTGTGGCTAATGGATTTGGGGATTAGTCAGTTTTTCTACACATAATGCAGTTGAAATCCCTGTAGAGTTTAATTGTTGAATTCTGTGCCGCCGTCATTTTCAATAGTACTCGTAATCTAAAAAGAAAAGTAAATATTTAAAAATAATATTCAAAGCTTAATACAAAGACATGAAATATTTTTTACTATTCAGGATACTGTCCAGTTATCGGGGTACATAATATTATTTCGGCAAATGTGGTACAATTTATTTCATACTTACATCGGTGTGTGTGAATGTAAACTTGTGGATGATAAAATCAGTTGTATTAGTCAAATATAATAAAGTAAACTATTACTTGTCTTGAAAGTAGATCAAGAATTCTTCAGCTTTCTTGGGGTTATGTTTTTTTAGGTTTTGATAGGCTGATAAGCTTTCAACAAATCCGACCACATCTGATAGCTTGCCATCAAGAGTTTGTCGGATGTCTGGGGCTCTGAAGAATAAGAAAACGATAGTGTAAGAGCAATCGTTTACCTTTGAAAGACGTTTTTGATCTCAATTCTAAAAAAATTTTAATAAAAAAAAGTTGGTCCCAAGTTGAAAAGACAGTATTAACCAGCCGTTTTATTTCGTCACCATGGTTACTGTGTATATTGTATTCAACGTATTTAGCGTTTATTCTTGGAGCCCGATTCATATATTTTCTGGCAACCTATTTCCCTTGCAGTCAGAGAGAGAGAGAGAGAGAGAGAGAGAGAGAGAGAAACAAGATTATCATTCCTAAAATTTCGATTAAGCATGAGAGGGATTTTCACTGTAAACAAATCAGACAGAAAGCGAAGATTTTACTTCCTTATCCAAATGCGCTTGCGTGATACATAACGTGGTAACCTTTAAATGCAACTTATAACCACTTTGGCGACATTTGGGGTTTAATCTAATTCGTGTTGACCAATTAACCATCATATCAATTCGGAATTCACACTTGAAATTTCTATTGACGACGCACAGTGTGTCAGTTTCACAATCTAGGTGGACAAAATTCAATTTTCTTAGTGTCGCAGATTGTCAAAAATGCATCATATATTAAAAGCAGTATGTCCCCTTAGCAAGACCATGGAGGAAGTTTTCTAAACAATTTCTCCTAACAGGAAGTACAGAGGTCCAAAGTTTTACTTTCTGGGTTGGCTGTAAGACTAATCTGACGAATGCGCGTATTAGTACTTAGAGGAAAATTGAAAAGTATAGGTCCTATGTTTTATTTAGTGCTATTTGGTGGATGTATCATTATATTCTGTTCACCGAGGTATGTATGGTTACCTGCTTTTATTTTCTTGGATACTATTTCATTAGTTTGCAAGATCCTTTTGACTTTGTAGCTAATTAGCGTCTAACGTAATTGCTGATTTCAAATTTCAACTAAACTTTAACACATTATATATCCGTATATCACTAAAACATTACATGTATATTGTAGCCTGACTCATTTGACGTGCACAGAGAAAAAATTTCTTGCGCAAATTTGCGAAACTGGTAGATATTCCTTAAATTTCAGAATGACTATGGAAATTTTTTCTCAGTCCATTTTTGACATTTGGGTGATAAATTCAAAGCAAACAAAAGTCGATACTATTTTAACATATATTTCTCAAGAAATGGATGAACATTTGTACCCAGATACTATTTTGAATGTTTTAAATAGGTGTTAAAGCGAAAATTCTCGAATTACATGCCAAAGAATTGAGCAAAAGAGGAGTAAAGTGAACAGGCACAGAGAACAATTCCTGAGAAATAATTCTTCTTAACTTTAAGGAAATCTTACCTTTTCTCATACTGTGATTCACAATCTACCGAGTAATTCCCAAAGTGGTTTGAAAAATAGGCCTAGAAGGCCTCAAAAAGATTTTTAAGCCTGTAGTTTCAAGTATGAAAAAAGGAACTCGTAACCTTGTAGATTCAACTTGTCAAAAAGAATTGTCAATGGCCTCTGAAGTAAATTACGAGTCAGGTATCCGATATTCTACTTCAAATCATCAAAGAACTCTCTGTTGCTTTCCCGGAAGAAGGGATACAATTATGAAAACGACACGTGTCTTATTAAAATATCTATAAAATTATCTGCAAATCAAGTGCTTGGGCTAATAGTTGAAGCTAATCTTTCTATGCACCAATATAAAACTATGTAAACAACTTAATGAACATTAACTCTAATTTGTATACTCCGTACAACAAAATTAAATGAGCTAAACGGTTGTTACTCTTCTGGGGATCATTATCACGGAAACTTCAGCTGTAGCACTAGTTACTTATCAACTGCTCTTTTATATGGTTGCGTACAATTCATGAACAATCCTTCAGACTGATTTTGTCAAAAAATAGTATCATAAATACAATTATAATGAGGAGTTGTGATGGCGTTGAACGGAAAAGATACCGGCAATTGTTTTCTGAAAAATATCAATCTGAGCAAAGTATGCTTAGTATTTCTATTGTACCTTTGCTTATACTAATGAGGGTAAAACATTATTTGGAAATATTCCTGCTCCATCATCGACTGGACACTGTCCTTCCATCAAATTTCTTTTTGCCAAGTAATTAGTAGTTTAACTACTAGGGAAGTTAATAACGCGCAAGATAACTTTAAAGATGAGTTTGTTGTTTTGATAGATGTGACCAAACATCAAACAGGGAATATTAACTATAGGAACACCGCTCGTAGATTTTTTAGAAATGCTAAGAGGTCTGCTGCAATAACTGGGATTAATGTAATCAAGCGCTTCTAAGTCATATTAAAATATTTCCAGTTAACTGATAATTTTTCTGAGCACGAAGCAAGTACAAGATATATACCTCAGAAAATATACCCCAGTGCCCGTAAACTATACATAAAATACTGGCCCATGGAAAAAATATTAGTTTGCTTCTTGTATTCTTCGAATGGGTATACTCTTAGAAGCGCAAGAGAAAACAAATAAACGCAATAGACGATAGGGGAAATATTTGCTTTTAAAATGTCAAGAACCGATACGAATAGATTTAATGAATAGATTAGTCATCACCTCAGAGCCACTAATTGCAAGTTTACAAGCAAGGTCTAAAAGTAAAATCTGTTTCCAAAAAGGTTAAACTTTTTTGAAGAATTTTCCCTTTAATATATTAGTAGACTACAGAGGCTGTTCGGACATTTTTTGAACGATTTTGATGAGCTGTAAAAAATTGTATGCTACGAAATAATTTTATTTTCACAGCAGTTAAATAGTAAAAGTATACCTTATCGTCTGCTAACTCAGAGTTTTGTTTACTTTCAAAATGGCGCTTTTAAATAAGCAATGGATGGATGGCTGTTTCCTCTCTTTCCGAAGAGAATTATGCTTATTCAACTATTCAAAAACGCAGTAAAAGTCATGGTTTTCGATATCTAAAGGTACGATAAGTAATATTACTAATGAGAAAGAAAATAAACGTAAAAATGGAAAAATACTTCTAAAAAAGTATCCAAAAAAGAAAACATTTCTGAGAATATTTCTAAGGTAAGATCTTTAATTTTAAAAGAGAATCCGTCAAGTCAAAGGACTATAGCAAAGTGAACGTGAGAACTTTCTCTAAGAGATTTATGATTGTTGCCGGTTTTGTATATAATGGAAAATTAAAAGTAAAAAGAGGGGAAAAATGTAAAAATCAACTCCCACATATTATCAAGACCATATTTTATCCCCAATATTCAAAAAAGAAATTCCATATCTTTACCCACAGTGCCAACAATCAGTAGAACTGCATCAGGAGACATCTAAATCGACTATTAAATTCTTGGAAAAAATGGAATACTGATATTCCTGCTAAATCTCCAGATGTTTCACCCATGGACTTTTGTGCTTTTGGACTTTTAAAAAGGGCATTATCGAAACGTCGACCGAAAACCATTCATGGACTGGAAAACTGTGGAACAAGAATGGGACAAAATACCACTGTCGATACTACAAACGTCATTATTATCATGGAAATTAAGGTGTAGATAGTTAACAATAAGGGCTATCAAATGGAACATTTAAAACACAAAAATTTCATGTAAAAAATTGAGCTTCAGTCCATTAAAATTGTTCAAAAAATGTCCGAACAGCCTCTGTATTTAGGCAGTTGAGATTCCAAGTATATAATGTAATATTTTTCAAATAAAGATTTTCCCCTTTAGTTTTTTTTTATTACATACATCTACTTTAATTTTAAATGGAACTGTTATGGGTATATCTGACCATTATTCAGGGGTATATTAATATAAAATTGCAAAAAATACGGTTAATAATTGATCGAAGTACATTTTATATATTTTATATACAAAGCTGATAAATTTCTTTAAATTTAACATATTTCTGCATTCAAATAGTAACTAAAAATATTTAAATATACTCCAAACCAGTATTTTATCACTCTCACAGCCTCTCATAACCACCCCAAACCAGTGTATTTTTGATGCAATAATTTGTCCACCTAGATTGCTAAAATGGCGCACTGTGCGACGTGCTGAAATCATTCGAAAAACAAGTGACGTCACGTCCGTTCCACAACAAAACACTACCTCTACCTACATTCAATTTTAGAGAAAAAGCCCCTCGTGTAGTCTGTGTCGTTCATTAAAACCACAGAATTCATTTTAAATAGTGAATAATAATTTAGGTACTTTCGAACTCAGGAGTCATAATTCTCCTAAGGAGTGCAAATTGGTAGTTTATTAATCTTTTTTTTTATTTATATATACTCTTAGATTTCACACAATTCTGAATATTTAAATGATCATTATGCTTGAATGGAAAAAGTTTAATCCTTCTACAGGAATTAAAAAAAAACGAATTTATTAATATAATTAAATATTTTCAATTTATATTAGTTATTACTTGGTATGTACATAAACGGAAGAAAAATAATATTTTTAGAGAAAAATTTAAATTCTTTAAGGAAAAGATTATAATTTTTATGAGTAGTCTAGCATATGAGGCTTGAAATGAAAAATCTCGCATCACTGATTCAAATATTGATAAACGGTTTTGGAATTTAGTGTTTCAAATTAACACACTTGGGTTTAGAAGAGTTAATTAGGAAAAGAGATGTTATGGTTCATGTAATAAATCCAGTTAGTATTAATAATAACAGGCTAGTATTAATAATAACAGGCTAGTATTAATAATAACCGCGTCTTTTATATGATTAATAATCGGTTATTATTAATACGGTTACCCCCATGTGATTAATCGGTAATATTAATAATAACCGAGATTAATCACAGGAACCGTAACAGAAACATAATAAATTGTTACTGTATTTTATATAGAAATATCTATATTTATAGTATGTAATAAATTTAGATTCTCTTGTTAAACTTAAAAAATATATAACCGAAATATATTTTTTATTTTACATTTTTACGTTTATCAATTTCAAATCGTCGGTTTAGAGCCGAAATTCATTACCTGACAGAAACAAATTTTTTAGTACAGCTGTTTATGATCAACTTATTAGTTTCTGTTACAGATACGTTTCTAATTTAGTGTTTCTACACTGCTGGCCACCGTAAATGCAACACCCTGAAGGAAGCATGCAAATAATATGAAATTTACAACATGCATTAGCGGAGGTGAGATATGCAAATGATTAGAATTTCAGCGCAGACGCACATCACGCGCGCCTGTGGCGCCACTTCAAAGCGCTATTTAAGGCTTGGAGATTTCGACGATTTCAAGTATGGCAATTGTGTTTTTCTTGTGTTTTTTTCAAAAAAACGATCAATTATGCCTCGTAGAAAACAGCGATCATCTTTTGATCAAGTATCCGAGTTCGACAGAGGAAGGATAGTGGCCTACCGAGATTGTGGATTATCTTTCAGGGAAATCGGTAGTCGTGTTGGACGAAACCAAACAACTGTAATGCGGATATGTGATCGTTGGATGCAAGAGGGTACGACGGACCGACGTGTTCGATCGCATCCACCTCAGTGCACCACTTCACGTGATGACAGGCATATTGTGCGTATGGCAGTGACGGATCGCTCAGCCACATCACGAACCATAGCACAGCACATTCAGTCTGTACCGCATCATCCAGTGTCTGCGCGTACCATTCGACGCCGTTTACAGCAGAGTGGTCTGTCCGCAAGACGTCCATTGCTTCGTCTACCCTTGACGCAGAACCACAGACGTTTCCGCCGCCAATGGTGCGATGAAAGAAGGATGTGGACGGCAGAATGGAATGAAATTGTCTTTACTGACGAGTCACGCTTCTGTCTGCAACACCACGATGGTCGGATTCGAGTCTGGAGACACCGTGGAGAGAGGATGCTGAACAGCTGCGTTATGCACCGCCACACTGGTCCTGCACCGGGTATTATGGTATGGGGCGGTATTGGATATCACTCTCGCAGTCCTCTAGTACGCATTGCCGGTACTTTAAACAGCCAGCGCTACATCTCCGAGGTGTTGGAGCCAGTTGTCCTTCCTTACCTTCGGGGCTTGCCCACAGCCATATTTCAACAGGATAATGCGCGACCACACGTGGCACGCATTGTCCAAGGGTTCTTCGTCAATCGCCAGATTGAATTGCTTCCCTGGCCAGCTCGCTCTCCGGATCTTTCGCCGATAGAAAACATGTGGTCCATGGTTGCTCAACGATTGACCCAGAATACATCCCCAGCTGCCACACCAGATCAACTTTGGCAACGTGTGGAAGCTGCTTGGTCTGCTGTACCCCAAGAACACATCCAAAGTCTCTTTGAATCAATGCCGAGGCGTGTGGCAGCGGTGATTTCCAACAATGGCGGCTACTCTGGCTACTGATTTTGGCAGGAACCACACTTCACAGAAGTCTATAAATTTAATCATTTGATACTTGGTCAACATGTTATCTACAAACTAAATTTTGTTGTGATATCTCTTGTCTTTCTTGGTGTTGCAATTTGGGTGGCCAGCAGTGTAGATTAATTTTTCGTCAAAAATAAAAATGATCGAGTTTCATTTTTCAAATAGATTACAACATGACAATGAATTTGCATCATTATGAAAATAAGTAGTGTCTCAAAAAATATCAAAAACTTCTTCGAAAGGAAACTTAATGCTTTTGAAATAGTTCAATGATGTATGTTTACTTCTTCAGGCCAGTAAGAATTCAGAACTTAGTAATCTGAATAAAATTAATATAATAAATAATTATTAATATTAATAAATAATTATTTTTACCTAAAAACTTCTTCGAAAGGGAACTTAATGCTCTTGTAAAAGTCCAATGATGTATGCACTTCCTCAGGCCAATAAGGATTCAGAACTTCGTATATCTGCGAATAAAATAAAAATAATTAATAACAAAAAATGTTTAAAAATCCATAAAGGATTTAGAACAGAAAGAGAAATTAGAACAATGAAAAGTGCATATCAAATTCTAACAATATTAATACACATGCAAGCGTTTTAAATCTAATCGAGTCGTCCAACATGATAAATTTAATTTAATTCCTTCGAAACCTCATTGAAGTCTCATGTGATTTAACTGCTCGTTTGATCTAATTGCATCAATAGTTAGACTCCTTTTTGTTTTTACTTTTCAATAAGCCGAGACTAGACACCAGTGGATGAATCTATAATGTAGATCGTGCCACAGGAACTTTTATTTCCACTTCGATTCCTGTTCGTATAAAGGATTCGCGTAGTTGGTAAAGTCGCGGATTAGCAACCGGAGGGTTGTGAGTTCGAAACACGATCCAACCAAAGATCGTCGTGTACGTTGGAGACTGGTGCAAGTTAAATCTGTCGGTGGACTCAAATGTTCACCCTGACGTGATGCGGAAGTTTGGAGAGTGGGGTGTCAACTCAGGTCTGCCATCAGGAGCTCGTTATCTGACCGTGGTTCAAAATTTCAAGGTGCTGACCTCCGATCTTTCCCTTCGGTATTGATCCAGGACCGTCACCAATAGCCTGATGTTTTGGTCCAGCATGACATATATTCAACTACCAACCGACCTGTTCGTATGAATAGTGGTCCAAGTCAGTACTATAGCTCGATATCGCTGTAGTGGACATGTTATAATTTGAATTTTCTTGCAGTTGGATAGAAAAGTCGCTGACTGTAATATTATTATGACGCCATAAAAGTATATTTCTCTAGGAGCCCTGACTGAGATAATAGTCTGCGAGATGTAGGTACGCCGATCCCTGTAATTAACCTGGGTTTTTCCTGTCTTATGTGTCAGAAAAACTTTCCTTGTGTATGTTAATTACTTGACGACGATTTATCAATGGATCCTTGAGATCAAGGATATTTTAATATATGTGAACTCAATCAATTAAAAATCAGTTTTTTCTATCATTGCGCGTTCAACCCGAAATGAAAGGGCTCAGAGGGTTTGAACACTTTACTGTCAGCCTGTGAGCTGAAGACCTCACAGGTTCGATTCCTGGAACTATCCTGGGTGTATCTCTCTCTTCTGTGCCAGTAAAAACTTTCCTTGTGCGTGTGTCCATTTACTAGACAGAAATCATTGTCTGGCCAGATCTGGTACATGCGCCATAAAAAACACCAAAACCAAACCTGACAAGAAAGGTAGGTAGTTTAATTTACGTCGCACTGGAGCAACAAAACGGGCTATTGGCGAAGGTCCACACCATGCCAACCAAAGACCGCCGTGTTCGTGTGGGCTGATGCACGGCGTGGTGTGGATGTTAAGAGAGTGGGGTGCCAGCTCAGGTGTTCATCTCGCCATCTGTCCGTGGTTCAAAATTACAATGTCTTCATAGACACATTGGCACACCACATTACTAAACCAACTGATGCGAATGCTTCTAGGTGGTGTGCCAATATTCTGTCCAACAGGCAATCTATCTATAAAATTGGACAGAGTGTGCTGGCGGCCGGGGAGGTGACTGCTTCCTCCCCGCCCCATGATTGAAACCTGGCCCTTTTTGGTTCCCCCTTTTTATTTTATTTTATATAGAAGGTTTTGGACTAGGTCTAACCTTTTTTAAATTTTTATAGTACCTATTGGAAATTAAATTTTTAAAGTGACTCTTAACGATTTTAAAATAAATATATATTGACTGGATATTTACTGCTATGTTTTGACTTAATTTATATTTTTATCTTGGTTAATCATATTCATAATCTATTTATTTTATCCACATTTGTATGATTTTTATGCTTTGTTTGTGTGTGTTTTAATATGTATATTTTGTTTGTATTATAAAGTGTTTTATACTTGTTACGTGTGTTACGACCCTGTAAACCGGCGGTGTGCCGGTCGTCATGATTATTGTTTGGCCCTGTTGGCCTTTCTGTGTTCTGTATTTTTTTGTATTTAATAAATGCTGGTCCGTGGGAGCGGGTTTCCCGTGTTCCTTTTTCGTGTTGGCTGGAAGTTTCCCCTTCCTCCCAGGAAAGGCTCTACACCTAACGGTGAGCTGGGAGGAAGAGGGTCCGGAATGTCTTCATAGACGTGAAATATAAATAAAAAAGTGTGACCAACATGGTGACGAATAGTCACGTGACTGCTCTGTAAAAAATCCACTTAATTGGTCGATTTGGCGTATTATAGCCTCGTTTAGTGATATAACATCTTATGACAGGGCAGGTGAAGTGAATGCGCATTTCTGTAGAGTGACGACAAAAGTGATGAAATCAGTAGTCTACTTTGTCGCGCGGACCACTCGGATAATAAATCAATGGATTTTGCGTCTTCCCCGTCCCGTGGACCAATCAGATGACTAATGCTCGGTTACACCAACCAGACGAAAGGGTCTAAGGGTCACGTTACTACTAGTTTTGGTCACAACGGATGGGCGTCTTCCTCCGTCCCGTGGACCAATCAGATGATGAATATTCGGTTACACCAACCAGATGAAAGGGTCTAAGGGTCACGTTACTACTAGTTTTGGTCTGATCTTTCCCTTCAGGATCGATCCCAGACTGCTAACAATAGGTCTTCCGTGTTGCTCCAGTGGGAGGTTAATTCAACAACTTACCTACCAACCACTGTTTTGAAGTTGAGGTAGTCTTTTACGAGAAGAGATCATGCATAAGATTCCACAGCAGATATTATCTGAACTGCTTGCTAACCTCATTAAAAAGCAGGGGGTAGGGCATGTGCCTGCGCCGAAGATTCCATTGGGTATGACAAACGCCATTAACCAATCAGAATGAGAAACAATTTGAGGCTGACAGAATCGGGCATCGGCAGTCCATGCTTGACTTCTTACCATGAATATCAAGGACGCCAAAAATAGAAATTGACGTCTCACTCACATATACGTACGATTAGTTTTACATCGGTTGACGAACTTCATCGATTCAGTCTTAGTGAATCTTAATTTTATTTCATTGGAGGAATCCGGAATTCGGAGTTTACATGGACATTTGTAATAGGCAGAATCCCTCTCACATGTAATAATTTGGATAGCTTTGATCTTGCAGTCTTATACCTCGGAATAAAGACAATTAACTTCCAGCATCAGATGCGGGCATTCGGTGAAAGGGCACAGCCTATGGTAAGTGTAGGCGACGAAGACACCGTTATGTGCCAGGACTCTCCGCACTTCCTTGAAGAATACCTCTCTGTCGAACCAATGGAGGCTGGCCCCAGCCGTCACCAGCTGGACAGAGCCGTTCTGGAAGTCCAACATCTCGGCGTCGTTTACGCTGTAGTAGAAATTGAGAAATGTGCATTCAGAGATCATAAAATCATAAGCAGAGATGAAATAAAGAGTGTAGAGGACTACAAATACTCATCCTGAAAGAAGTCTCAAACCTTGTCCTTTTTCGTGTAACACTCCCTGAAACAGGGGTAGGAGATCTGTAGCCTCTAGGGTACACTATATAGAAATGATTTTACAAACCAGAGACATTGCAAACGAATGTTGTGTATTTGTAGTGGACTTACCCACCACTTTAGTTATTAACTTTCAGTGCAGTAATATGCATCGATCTTCTAATGAAATAGAGAGAGAGCATGTGGGTGGAACCGGTGTAGTAATATCTCAGAAGGGGCCATGTCGTAAATCACGTGGGCCATCGAATCGTCTTGGTCCGATTGGCTATCGAAGAGCAGATTAGTTGCTCTTTCCCTTCGGGATTATCCCAGACCGTCCCCTTTGTAGGACGTTAGTGCCTACAGTATGACGTTAATTCACATACTTACCTACTGACCAAACTGTCTTACAGCTTGAGACAGTATTTTTCAAAGGCCGGGAAATGAGAAGAGACCTTGTCAGTATTTTAATCACAGTGGATAATCACTTTAACCAATCAATAATTTGAACCACATTAGGATTCGTGCTTTTTCCCACAACCACGTGACAGATATTCAAACCGAGCGAGTGGAATAAATAATATGTTGCTGTTGTCGTAGGCTCCGTCTATTTTATTAAAAGGTCGGCGGTAGCATGAGGAAGGGTAAGTCACATCGTGGATTGAAGTAAGATATAAAACGTGAGTAACTTCACTTTGCCTTAAATAGGTAAAAGCAATTAAGAATGTTTGGCACAGATGCTATGTGCGAGTCTACAAGTTTCAAATAATCAGAAATCACACCATACTAATAAAACAAAATATTGTAAGAGTGGTTACGTCATGAGATTGAAAATGTAAAATTCAGTGATAAAATTTTTGCCTAGAGGTCACTGAACTGAATCATATCCTGTTGATGGCGTAGATATTTTACCATTAGCTTTAATGTGTGTAATTAATTCTAGATGCCATATGCAGCCACACAATTTAAAGACACGATTTTTAGCATTACCAAGAGTGAGAGAGATACATAACGGAGGGGAAGATTTTATTTACTTTTATAATTTATATCAATGAGTTAGAATATACAACTCAACGAAGCAGTTGGGTATTTATTTTTTAAGGCGAGCGCCGGGCTTCGCATGCCGAAAAAAAGTCATTGGCGTTACCAAAGATTCCTCATTCCTGACCCATAATATGCTATCAACGATTCACTTTGGGCTAAAGTATTCTGTTATAAAGTAAAGTATTCCATATTATAAAGTAAAGTATTCCATAATATGCTATCAACGATTCACTTTGGGCTAAAGTATTCTGTTTCCTCAAGTCAGTTTCGAAAATTGATACATTTAGATTTCTCGAAAGGACACTAAGGAATTTTTATTGGCTAAGTGCCGAAATCGTATTCAAAAACAAGTCGAGTGACGTCACGTTCGTAATAAGTACAGGAAATCCGTTCCACCGAAGAAGTACTACCTCACCCATAGGTGAAATATATGTAGTCTGAGAATTGCTATTGAGAGGAGCTTCAAAAAGTGTGACCAACATGTCTACTAGTAGTCACGTGACTGCTCTGTGAAAAATTCACTTGATTGGCCGATTTGGTATCTTATCGGCGATATAATATCTTATGATAGGATAGGTGTGTGAATGAGCATTTCTATACAGTGGCGACAAAAGTAGTTAAATCGCCAAAGTGTACTACTATCAGATAATCAATCAATGGACCAATCAGATGAATCAATGGATGGGCGTCTTTCTTTCCGTTGATAAATCATATGGTGAATGCTAGGTTCCGTCCAGCCGACGACACTACTTTCATATTTCCTCCATGCCATCGCCACCTACATTTAACATGCCAGAAAATGACTAGCATACCCAATTACTAATTTTATTTCAGGCAGGTTGTTTAATTAACGTCTCAATGTAGCAACACAACGGGCGACCTTTCGGAACCAAATACGAAGGGAAAGATTCGTGGACAACACCTCGTAATTTTGAACCACTGTCAGACGACGAGATGAACAACTGAGCTGGCACCCCACTCTCCAATTAAATGAGTAATTAACGCCTGTTAAAATATAATTCAGAATTTTTACTTCTGAATAAAAATCGTTTGGTAAAATATATTCCTGTTCATAACACATTCATTATTAGATATTAAAGCTAATATCTTTTCCCCCTCCCCATATAATTTTTTTACGTTTTGAAATTTCATTCATTTTTAGTTTCCGACAAAGTGCCGGGATTGCCCGATTAAATTTCCGGTCGTTTAACTGCCTATTGTGGTAAGTATATTATCCAATTACTTTTAAATTGATTCGAATTCCAAATAGCAATCACACTTACGAGTACTTTATGCTTGGATGTGCTCTCGTCAATTCTGCTTCTCTAATCTGCGCTTCACTTGCATCAAATCCGTATACGTGTTTAAAGTAAGGAGGCAAAATAATGGAGCTTTGGCCTGATCCACAGCCTACATCTATTGCAGTGTCCAAGGGGCCACCGAACTGTTAAGAGAAAAGCTAAGATAATTTCTTTCGTTGTGTTTCTTAGAAAACACAACGAAAAGAAAAATAGATCCATTATGGCTTTCACACAAATTCGAAAAGAATGTTTTATTCTGCTGCTTTTGTATTCGAAACGCGTTGCTTACCTTTTCTTTGAGAAACGACACACATTTTTCTGCTATCTCCGATGGAATATTGGGTCGGAAGATGTTATAAATATGAGCATGTTCCTCCTCAATAAATTCTTGCTTGTTTACCATCTATTAAAATATATGCGCAATATTTTATAAAATCCGAAAAAATAGTACAATAAATTCGTTAACTTTAAGACATTCAAGCGCTAATCTAAGAAACATCGAAGACTTAACCCTCCAAGTGGTTTCGAGATATCTCGTCCATCAAGATCTGACCAACTTTGTTAATGACGAGATATCTCGTAATCAAGATATTGCCAATTTCTTTATGATGACGGGGTCAAGATCTGGTCAGTTTTTCTAATGACGGGGTACATCGTTCAAATTCTGGTCAGTTTTGATAATGGCCAGAGGTACCTCGTCTAAACAACCACCAGGAGGATTAAACATGCCATTATTTTGATAAATCATGTTCTGTAATAATTATTCACATATATCAGTTATCTAACATACCTTGAAGATATTGAAAGCTTGACCTAAGTAAATGATTTTATGGTATTCGACACTATGTAGAACACACACATTCACACACAAAAAACAGATAGAGTCGAAACAGATTCGTCCGCTCTATTTGAACGTAGACATATGCCCTGTCTGGGTGTGTCTTTGATAAGATTGTGAATAAAACAATGGGGTTATTAACATAGTTTATTTATTTTGTAGTGATTTTGTTTATTTAATTTGTCGCAATTTTTTCAATTCGCATTCAAATTATAGAGAGATGCAGATAATGGACCAATGATTGAAAAGTTATCACAAAGCTGTGATAACTTTCTAGTATCACAGCTTCAGATACTAGCTGTGATAAGACTAGTATCTGAATCACCAGCGCGCGACCACCAAGAAACAGAACTCTTTCCCGTCGCTAAGCAACTGCGCTTCAACAACAAATTCCTACAGTAAACAAATTTATTTACTTTTAACAAGAAAGCTTAACAAATAAATAGAATGAATGGAGTATAACAAGCTTGTTCCCGATAGATTCTAAAGGCGGCTGTAGCCCGGTTGAAAGAGAATCGGATTAGCAACAGGAGGGTTGCGTATTCGAAACTGTCAAACCAAAGACAATCGTGTAGGTGGGGGCTGGTGCGCATTAAATCTTTCATGGCCTCAAATGTCCTCACATTGTCGTGGTGTGGAAGTTTGGAGAATGGGGTACAAGTTCAGGTGTTGACCTCGTCATCTGAGCGTGATTCGAAATTACAATTACGAGGTGTTGTGTATCGGATCTTTCCCTTCGGGTTTAATTCCGGACCATCTCCAATAGCCCGTTGTGTAACTCCAGTGCGACGCTAGTGCAACTACTTACCTTCCGATAGTTTCTAAAGAGAAAGAAGCGCAGTTGCTCAGCGACTGGTAAGAGTTTTGTAGTTTGGTGATCCTGCTTTTGTAATTCAACTACTAGTTGCGCGCCCACCAGCGTTGTGGGAACTTGCCATCTTATCAGTCTGATATAAAGTCTATCTCACAACGCTAATCCACTATCTGTTAACATTCATTGCATACCAAAATCAACATTCAATCACCTTTAGTTCAGAAGTATTGAAAATGAAAATATACTCGCAGTACAGTGAACAAAAATGAAGACCCAATTTTTTTCACGAATTAGCATTGATCCGATAGGTCCACCACTTAAAATTGTCACTAAATGCCATCTATACGCTATCAAGCAATACTGTACAAGGTGTTCTAACATAACAAGGTAGAGGTAGGCGGGTGACTGGTGTACTACTATTAAGTCCATTTCCATATGACTACCAAAAAGAATTGTTGACTAGTTAATACTGAGAGATAGATATTGTGGTGAAGACTCAAGATAATTGAAATATAATATTTGCAAGTAATAAATCATGAAAATAGAAAATCGATATTTAGCCGATCGTCTTGATAAGTATCGCAAAACTGCTGACAGTTCTGATGGTGTTCCTTTAAGTCTTTTTGTGGTATTTGACGGGAATTGTGCTAATTTGTATGGTCCCACTACATTTTGGTTTTGGGTTACTGTTTTAAACAAACACAAAATAACTTTCCATCAATAATTGTTTCCGCTAAGTTCCCTATTGTGTTCAGTCTGATTCATGTCAAAAATTAAGTTTAGCATACCTGTTATAAATTTTGATGTTTTGAAAAAATTAGAATTTGTTTCTCATAGTTTATATCTTTAACAATCGTCTGTGCACCAAAATCATTGACCCTTTGATGAAACGGATAGCATGTAGGCGGAGTCGCTGTCACAAGATCTCAGAAGGATAAGTCAGTGGGCTTACGATCGACTTGGGCGATTGGCAGACGAGTGTTTTCAATCATGCTGGATAATCACTTTAACCAATCGGTAATTAGGATTCATGCTTTTGCCCACAACCACGTAATGTATCTTCAAATCGAGAGATAACCCGTTGTGTTTCTCCAGTGCGACGTTACCTAATTACCATCAAATCGAGCTATGGGCAGAAATAACATGAGCTGCCCTCACATGCCCATCTCTTTCATTAGAAGGTTGATGACAAAAATACCCGTCAGTCATTACTCCATAAGAGTTCCTATCAACTTATTAATAAACTATTATTTTTTTATCCCATCAAAAATGCTACCTAGCGCAACAGAACCCTCTTTAAACCTAGATAGTCCCTGTCAAATTGGAGCCTATCGAAAAGACTAAATTTATGGTATTTATCCTCCGGGTCTAAAAGGATATCACAGTAATAGATGACTCGACATGTTATTGGTGGCGAGTTAAATCCTGTGTTTTATCCTGTTCCCGAGTTCTTATGTACTTGAGTCTTAAAAATTAAGGGTTAGGTTTTTGGGTCATATGTCATGTATTTTAACTTTGGAAGTTTTCGCGAGATGTAAATAAAACTGCTAATATAATCAATGAAATAAAAATTTAATCATAATAATTTTCTCAAAAGGAATATTTATATATATTTTTAGGTACTTTTTCTGCAAAACTAATTTAACCTAATAAAACTTTACCAATATATTCCACAAGCGTCAAAGATTTTACTGAAGAGGCCGTATTGTTATAAGTAGAGTAATTTAGTTTTACAAGTTTTAAGAACAAAATCCAGAAGAATTTTTGATTTTTTTAGTTACTTTTCTATATCTTTTTTAAAATAATATGCAGT
The DNA here is from genome assembly GCA_933210815.1 of Meta bourneti. Classification (NCBI taxonomy): domain Eukaryota; kingdom Metazoa; phylum Arthropoda; class Arachnida; order Araneae; family Tetragnathidae; genus Meta; species Meta bourneti. The sequence goes on along the minus strand of OW119926.1, from coordinate 72,894,698 downwards.
ATAATACAAATCCTCACTTTGATATGTATGCTATTGATTATACAAACAATTCCAAACCGAAATCGTCAGTAAATTTTGATTAACTATTCTTAAAAATTAAGTACATTAACTTTGTAGGTATTGGACCTTCCAGCTCCTATTAACAAGATATTCTTATAAAGTTGTAGATAAAGTGGCGCAATTTAATTTTGTCCTTGATGTCTAGATGCAAGCGAATATCTAAGTTTGCAATAAAGTAAAATCAAATTTGTAACTATGATCAAGCAAACTGCTTGTCCTATTAGTTGTAAAGTGATAAATAGTCCATCAGTGGTAATAAAAAAGGTAGTCAAAAATTATTCTATATTTTTAATCTTTCTATTGAAGAGCCTGGTATCCTTATTTTAAGAGATACTTGTTAATATTTTATAATTAATTAAGTAGCAACAAGAATCTTAAAGAAAATGTCTCGTACGAAATTAACATATTCAGAAATTTATTTTTTCGAAACTATTATGCACTTATTAGTTTTGCAACTGTTATGAATAAATGAAATTAGATAAAATGACGAAGCAATAATATGCAATTTGAAGATACTTTTTTGGAGGGGATTAGATTGCTTGATATAGTTCTACCATTAAAATGTAGCGTTTACTCGTTTGACTAGAGTGGCAGAAAAACTTAATTCGGTAAAAAGAATTAGTATGCTCTTCCAATAATTAACCATTCACTTATAATAGCTCATTGCCATGTGATGAGGAATCACATCGGAATACCGTACACAATAAATATAGGGATAAGATTACAGGCCATATTCATATAAGCAGATAAATATAGCCTGTGTTTTAGCACTCAGTCCATTGCTGGAGGCTGTTTCATTAAAGAGGAACCGTGAATGTTTCATTTTGTAGTTTGTAGTTTGTAATTTGAATTTGTTTAACTTTGTAACCATTAAGTTTTTCTTTTAGTCTAACGATATTATGTGAGAGCCTCCACCAGCAAGCCCTCCCAAATTATTTATTTTATTGTCTTTAACCCATTAAGGGCCGAAATTCAACCATGATGTTTATTTGAATAATATTGATTGTTCCCATCTTCTACAGTCTTTAGCAGGGTGCTGCATAAATGTTTTATATTTTTTTAATTATTATTATTATTTTTTAACGCTTTGCATCTATTTTTATATTATAGTTAGAATATATAATAATCTTCTGAGTAAAAGAATAATATCTTATTTACAATGGTCATGGTTTTAAAGCCATATAAATATGCGTCCCAAAAAAGGGACGCTGGCCGTTAATGGGTTAAGGCAAGAGTTTGGACTATGCTTTCATCTATATTTCCTAGTCTAGAAGTGAGAGAAATAAGGTGTGGATCAATGCACATCATTATGCGCTGCAGAACACAAATGTCGGTGCAGAATTTTTTGCAATGGACTTCAAGGGATAGGTATTCTGGAATTCGTATGCATATCAGAAAACAGCTGGATTTTAATCCCAAACATGCTGTGAGCATCACAGCAAATATTTAGATCCAAGGTTATGAAAATTAGAAATTATCCACCATCGTCGTTTAAACTATCCCTGAACTTTTTTTGTCCTCAAGACACAAAGAAAATAAACCAATAAGTGACCAATCTAGGGAAATTGAGTTTCCAGGAGCCCCGTTTGAGATAAGTCCCTAGGTGAAATACTTTTGACAAATCACTGCGACATTGATTGTGCAAAAAGAGAGTGGTTTTGGATATACTTGCAATCATATATCGAGAAACTTTCTCCAATTGAAATATCTGTAATTTGTTCGTGCCTGAAAAAATTTTATAAATATGTCCTCTCGTTAGAATAATTTATAATATTGGGAGGCTGCATCTGGTCTCCGGATCTAATAAACCTATTCGCACGATAGTACCTGCTCTGCGGGCCAGGTAGATCTATCCGGAAGGCCATATTTGGTTTGCTGGTCTATTGGACTTTTACAGGGGGCCGCATCTGGTCTGTAGGATTGATAAACCTGTTCGGTTGTCCATACCTGGTCTACGGACCAGGTAAATCTATTCGGAGGGCTATATCTGGTCTACGGACAAGGTGATCCTTTTCACTACAGCTCCTTTAATGTTAGGCATACGATCCATTACCTTACGCGTAGGTAAAGGACCTTATGTAGACGGTCCGGTGTACAAGCTACTGGACCCCAACCAGGACAACAGCTATTTCACAAATAGCTTAGTATAAAATATTGCAAACAAAATACCGCAGTAAGGTAAAAATGGGGTTCTACGCCAGGGGATACGGGGACACGGAAGTGGCATCACGACAGTAAATGATGTTATGACATGAAATGACGTCGTAACAGGAAGTTGAGTTTAGTTGTTTCCTATTCCTTTCGCTATCGGAAGTGACGTTTTAACGAGTTGAGTTGTTTTCTCTTCATCCTTCTACCGGAAGTATCGTTGTGATGAGAAAGCCGAGTTGAGTTGTTTTACATCGAGAGGTTGAGTTGTTTGTGTGCTGCTTGTTTTTATTTTGGACTTACCTAGAAGGTGGTTAGGTTTGCCATGTGGCAACATTTGAAATAAACTACTGGTAGCGCCATCGGGCCACGGAGGCCCGATGGAACGCCAGTATAAATTAGAAGTAGTTTATAGCTGCGACGATTGCCTTAGATTTTACCTTCACTTTTCTCATAATTGGTGAGAAATCAATTTAAAATATAAATCGTTTCATGAATTAAGAATGTAACTTTCGTGAATTTACATCAAATTAAAAAAACTTAAAAGAAATTTAAGAATTGTGCCCACCATCACCCGGTAACAGAAGTTGCCGCCACAATTCAAGTAATTTGTCACTACAAAACTAAATTTTATTTAAAAAATTAAATTTTATAGTGACCGTAAGTTAATGTATATCACCCGTCTTCTAATATGTATCGTTTATCATCAAAAGGAGAAAGGCTATCTTCTCTTCTTAACTTTCATGGTCTAAAGACTATGCTTCTCACTTTGGATAGCCTGTTGTTCTTCGCGGGTTATCGAACAGACATTCTTTGTACTGCTGATGTTTGAGTTTTTTTCTTTATCACGGTTTTTGAAATACCTTTTGCTGGTCTCTCTTCTCCACATTCTGATGAAATGGAATACATTTTAGAACGTAGGCCAACGAATTCTATAACTGGTTTGGAATTCAGTTCATCTTTAAAATATCCTATTTTCTTTTTATTGTTTTCACAATGAGCAAAATGATCTTTAGGGTAATCAGAAGTGTAAAATTGATTGCTGTGAGTCTGCATATCTTTGTAAATATCTTGAGTTTCAATTTCATAAGTTAGGGAATCTGTATCTGTGAAGAGTAATTGTGTTTTATTGCATATTTATTCTTGATAAAATATATAACGAAAGTTATACATGTGTAATTTACTTAATTCTAAAATTACAAACCCCACATAAATGGGACTATGCAATTTAATTTTTGTTTTAATACGTTCAACTCCAACCAAGTCTTCATTAAAGATACTAAATGCGTTAAAGGAAGGAGCATCAATTAATTTTGTATTATTTATTACTCCTTGAATTATTTGCAAGTTGAATGTCTATTCTATTTCTTACATTCTCCATGGTCTTTCCAAACACCGAGTTATTCACTAATTTGAAAAAAATCCTTCTCGAATGATGTAGTCGCACATTTTCTACGATCTGTATAGAAATCAATGTAACTTTTGAGCCAAGGTTTCTGTTTGACTTTAAGGATTTTATGAACTTTAATTAGTTTCATACCTAGAGACAAATATAATTTAAGATTTCTATAACATATTACGTAGTTTTTCTTATCCTTTAAATTTGGAACCAATTTCTCACTTTTGGTAGGGACATCAGAAGGAAAATGCTCCTTACTGTATGAAGACCACATTTCAGTGTCTATAATTTTTTTCTCTCAGGAGCAAGAGGGTAATCGTTGTGCAAGTCGTGAATCTCTTTAGGGTAAGCTAAATCAACCTCTAAAATATATCCCTCACTACTATCATCGGCGATTGATTTAATCCATAACTCATCGACTGACTCAGTAGACATTCACACGAGATCAGCATATGGAGACATAGTCCACCCATAATGATTATTTGCATCCCAATACATTATAAATTTATTGGATTGTGAAGGCTCATAATTTTCGAGGTATTTGTTATTAACTCGTACCAAACGCTTGCTGATCATGGAAATACCTCCACGAATTCCACGTTCTATGAAGAGGTGCCTGTCAATATCCGTTAAGAGTTCCAGGGATCTTGCAGTCATCTTTAACGATGCCTGTCATGCTAATTCAGGCAGTCATGAGATGTGCAGTCTAAATCAATGGTTTTTACAAATTTTTCTAAAATTTTCAAACATATTGGCCAATTGCAGAACATCACATTTTACATATAAATCATGACAATCCCCTAATTTTTTTATGTCAAAAGCTCTCCACATAGCATGAGCATGTGCATACTCCTCATCAGTATTGTAATATTCAGATAACGTACTGAAGAAGGCTTCTTTAGAGGGTAATTTAGTTTAATCAAATTTCTGAAATGATGTCATATGTCTGAAATGGTGTGAAATGATGTCTCATATGGATGACTTTTTCTTAACACTAAATCTATGCTTAATGGGCCGTTTTCATTTAATATATTAAAGTTGCTTTTAGGAAAATTAGCTACTGATTTTTCTAATGACGAAAGCATGAATTATAAACTATCAATAAATTGCAATTGTACTTGATTCTTTACTACTGTATCGCATATTGTGAAGGATATATATTTTTCCATATTAGTGGCTATTACATTAAAATCATGAATTTTTATTTTTCCTAAACCCAGCATTATGTGATGCGCATCATAATGTTATAAATTATGAAAGACCACGGGTATTACTTTTTAAAATTTATATTTTAAATTACACGAGTTGTGCAGGGCACCACTATATTCTCCAGAGATGTGGTCATGATCTCTTACTCGATCCTTATGCAAAAGTCGCTTACATAGAAAGCAATGTGTCGCTGCTTTAAAAGCTTCTTCTTGCTGCATAGTCAATCTTAAAGATTTTACAGTGAACACACACACACATAAGCTTAGAGATATTTTCTTTTTCAATCATGATATTTTTTAAAAAAATCGACTGCATCGCATATTCTATACCACTTAATTGGTTTGAGGCACTTGCCATTTAGTCCTACGATAACATAAGCATATCCGCATGGAACATGCATCGCAATCTTTTGAGTATTTACCGATTGATTGCTCATGTGCAAAAATGTGATGAGGGATTCAGTCTGCATAGATAATGAAAGGCAGACTATGTTGATAGTGTAAGTTTTCAAAGGATAAAACATTTTTCCCCACCTCTGGCATCACAATTATTTGGGCACCGTGTTCTGTACAATATAAATGATCCTTCAAATTTACTTCTCGGGAAAAAAACAATGTAGACAGCGATAACAGATGTGAGCTTTCGCTTTATGCTTAGTGAGGTGATATACAGACATACTACCTAGGCATACTACGAATTCAACAATAAAAAATGATTTGTCTCATTACTGATGAGGAGTAAGTTTATACAATCTTCATTTTTTCCTTCCATATATAACGGGAAAATTTCGTCACTCTCACTCATAGCCAAAAGCATTAATTCGTAAATTATTCAACTTTTCCACTGTAGGCATCTTGTTTACAGATACAGGAAACGTTACATTGACCATGTTTATGCAGTGTTCCTGTGAGAGGTAATGGTGGGGATGATCCTTGAAACTGATGTTTAATTTGGAGCAATTAAAGTCCAAATGAAACATTTGTTGTCTTCATTTTGAACATTAAGGATTGCCTTTCTGGCTTGTAGTTTGGGTGTGAGGGGAATGTAACTGCTTGCGGAAAGAGATTGATATTTAGCACAGCACAGGTCGATGCTTAAAATGTTCAAAATCCATCCTGATCCTCGCTGCCTAAATTCTTCAAATGAAGATACTATTTAAGTGTAAGCTTCCTCTTTGTGTTCTGGAATAGACTCCTGCAGAAGATCTGTCAGACATCGACTTTTGAAGTGAGCATTCATTGTTTCTTCCTCCCCTCCGCAGAAATTTTACTTAAGCTTATTTCTATGAGTACATACCATTTAATAGCATTCAATTTTTCTATTGCTACATTTAATATTTCGTTAATAGATGATCGCATTTCATTTAAACAGATTATTAAATCAGCACACACTTCTTTGGGAGGGGTTAAATTGTGGATACTAAAGGCATCGAGGGCCACCATGTTTTCTTTTCTTCGTTTATTGTTTAGGTTAGGAATATCTTTTTCTTTTACGTGAAATAGTTTGTGTTATGTTGAGTGCATATATGATGTAGATCACTTTTGCGCGTAAACTGATGAGCGCATTCATCGCAAATAAACCTTTTTCATGGGTAATCATATGTTGAGTAAATTTATCTTTTCAGTAGAAGCTCTTATCACTTATAGAACATGCATATTCTTTTTCTTGGGAATGTTGATTCATATGTCTATGTTAATTATTCTTTAAAGTAAAAGACTTACCACACGTATTGCAAATCTGCAAAATCAGAAAGAGAAGAAAATCTCTATAAATTTAAGGTTGAAGCTATTAGCACAACACGTAAAGCTCTAAAAAGTTATTTAAGACGCTCTAGTTTAACAGAAAATGAAACTAATTTTAAATAGAGTGATTCTGCTATGTAATTTAAAAAAACCACGTAACTGTAATACATATTAACTAGCGTAATCCCGTGCACGCCACTAGGGCCGGCCTGTTCATTAGAAGGTAACGGATGTGTTTGCCGAACCCTCATTGTGACGTCGTGAGATGAATTTAAGTGGGGAGTGTATTTAGGCAATTAAAATTTAAGACATATAGCACATTTAATTAGATATTTATCATTATTTACAAAGTTAACAATGTAAGGCAATTTCGAGGCTAAATGAGTAAAAAGCAAAATAGTTTCAGTCCCGTGGTTTCATCGAAGCAGACCAGCTCTGCGTTCGTTCACGTCCTAAAAATCCAACGGTTCTCTCTTGTCGAAGAACCAGAGCTCAGCGTCGCCTCTCCTCCCGTACCTTGTTTTGCAACCTCGACAGTTCGAAAACGAGGGGCTACAAGACATTCCTTTACCCCCATCTGGTCATAAACTTGCCAGCCTCTTCACTCATCGGCGGCGAATTCACGCAACAGACGAAATTTTGAAGGGGAACCATGACGGCTACATCATACTAGAAGTAGATGCAGACCAGAAATGAAAGGGAGGGGGAAATAGTAAATATCTAGTAAGTTTATTTTAAAAGTTATACTATTTAAAAGAAGCTAAAGACTTTGAACTATGAAATGCTTAACACATGATTTTATATTTTTGTTTTGAAAAAATCAAAGTTAATACATATAAGATTAAAATGACTTAATAGGAAAGATCTCAGCAATGTTCACCCTTCAAGTTGAAATCTATAATTAGAATGGTTAAATCGAGAAGTGAAATGGCCCTGTATTGTCACAAAACTTAGCGATTAGCCGATCACGTAACAACTAATCCTTTGTTATCCAGGAGGTTCTACGACTTAAATCATGCTGATCTTTGGTAAAGCAATCTGTTAAGTCAGATAACGCGTGAATCAGTGATATGCCACCTTAATTAAATTGTTCACTTTGGTAGTAAGTGTTTAGAAGATTCTAGAGGGTGTTGATATTTGATAAAGCAATCAGCTGATTGCAAAGTCAAGGAATTCCTGAATCAGTGGTAATCTCTGTTAATTAAACTGGTTACTTTGATAATAAGTAGCCAGAAGTTTCTAGAATCTCCTTATGTCAAGATTACCTCACTCATCTGATACTAATAAATTAACGATATTAGTTCTTTATAAAGACTAAATATTCTCAGTGTTTCCTCATTAGACTCTCGTGAACGACTACTTTGCCTCAAAACAAAAAAAATGGCGACCATTATTTATGACAACGGACTCAATCTGGAATACGCTGCAGAGTTTTTAAGTGAAGAGAGAGAGAGAGAGCTGATACTCTGTTGAATGAACTTAAAAAAATAAATTTTCAACAAGCAGTCGTAAAAGTCTGGGGCGTATGCATTACCCACCGAGGAAAATTGTAGCTTTTGGTGACATAGGATTAAGCTATGAATTCTCCGGAACATCTGTTGAAGCTCAGGAATGGCCTTCCTTTTGCATGATGTGCAAGAAACAATCGAAAGCAAAACTGGACGAAGCTACCACTGCCTTTTAAATTTATACGAAGATGGCCTTTCTAGAATCGGACAGCACAAGGATGATGAGCCTCAACTTCATCGAGCGACAACTATTGTAACGGTTAGTTTTGAAACCACTCGAAAAATGGTTTTCAAGAGAAGCGGTTTTCCATCAACGCTACTCTACCCCTACAACACGGATCGTTGTTGCTGATGAAACACCACACTAGTCTACTGTACAGCCATGGTATTCCCCATCAACCTGACATCAAAGAAGCAAGGATAAGTCTTGCTTTTCGGAACATTTGCAACTCGGAAAAACCTGCAAGGGAAACAAATTCGTCTAGCAGAAACTTCAGATATTCCCATCGGTGACTGGCTTGACAACTATGTACGATCAGGAGAGTATGAACATTCCTAATCCACATGTAGCTGACATACCATCGAGAACTTATTCCCTGGGTCATGACGTTAATGTGTGCATTATCGTATTCAGAGGGAATGTTCTCCTTCACATACGCTAATTCAACGAGGATCTTCCAACCAAGGAAGGAGTAACAATGCAGGTGGCATCATGGTACTAATTTTCAAAAAAGGTGCTTGATGTTAATTGTGTGTATACGAGTGCGTCTTTTGTTGTGAACGATGCACTTTTGTGTATAGTTAATGATGGCCAACTACGCTTACAGCAGATACAAACCAAGGATTGTAATTACGAACTCAAAAGAACTTTCATTGAACTGAACGCCAACCAAGTCTCGGCTCTACGAAACCGAATTTACTCCATTTCAGAGGACTTGATTGAAGTGCTCTTTTTGGAGAGACTTCCCAAGTTACTACAAGAGAGTTCAAGCAGCAATTTAACTCTCTATATGTTCATAAAACGATTGGAAAAGCATACAGCAGTGGAAATGCGTAATGTTTTTAAATATGAAGGGTGTATCTGTGACGTTTCACAACTTAACCATGAATATATAACGCTGAATGATCATGGCATGAATGTATAACGCTGAGTGATCAAAAGCCTGGATCAACTATTTTACAACTTATTGGTATTAGTGAATTTGCAAAAGATATAAATTGTGTGCCGAAAGATTTTTTAAAACTTTATGTATGGGTGATGTTAAATCATTACTGTTTTCTGACGATTAAGTATTCAATAAATAATTATTTGATAATTTATATGTTTATATAACTTTATTCTAATAGAAACTAATTTTTAAAGTTAGTATAAAACACTTCTTTGTTTATAATGTGTAAATCTAGAGGAGGGAAAACATAAGACGGTAAAATACTTTTTAATCGTTTTATTTCATCAAAGTGTTTGCCATTTACGTTTTAAAGATAGCTTCATGTGTCTTACAAATTTCTTCCCATGACCTTATGTTTAAGCGCTTATTCTTGATATAATGTGCGGTACCTTTAAATCCCCAAAACGTTTAAGAATGTACTCTTGCCTATAGGCGTTTACTCTTTTTCTATTGGAAAATATTAAATTTAAAAGATCTGTTAAATTAAATTGAGAGTAATTTTGTCCTCGAAAAGATATTTCTCCTTTATTATTCCAACCAAATTCTTCAGGATTTCTTTTCAAAATCTGTAAAAGAGAGATTGGCTTGCTTTTTCATACTTTGAGGAACTGAATTTAATACAATTGCATCGTAATTTTCATTCCCTGCAATTTCGACATTTTCTGACAGTGGTTCAGCAGGTTCACTGGCTTCTTTATTAGGAGGATTAAACTATTCCAAATTGATTTTCTTTTGCAGCAGTTCGTAATAGCGTCGAACTTTTTCATGTTCTTCTAGAGAGCTGATCAGAATGTGTGACATTTTTCTTCATCGAATTCTGACTTGTGTTGCTCGCTAGCGGTATGTCTAGTTAATGAATCAGCAGGTACCAAGGAGTATTTTTTTTAGCGAACTCCACAATCACAATAGATGATGAAACATTTAATGCGGCAGGTATGAGAAAGTTGAGGAAACCACCTTTTTGCACTACCAATTTTCGCTTTTGCAAAATCGAGACCTTCTTATCGGCAAGTTTCCATAGTGTTCCTTTATACTTTTGAAGATTTATTTTCTGATGCTTCATTAGAGGTATGTTACCTTGCAGTGTATTATAGCAACACTCGCAAATTGCTTTTACAGTAGAGGGAGGTATTTTTTGTAGTAGATTCTTCCTATACTTGGTAGGACAGATTTGAAGTAGTTGCAACTGCTTAACCTGCTCCTTAGTTAATGTCATTTCTTCAAATGTATAAGTTTTTTATTTGCCTTTTCTTTTATAGTTATATATGTGTAGGATTTGTGTTGGTAAAATATTGTGCTCAGTCTGAGATCTTCAGGAGTCTCGCTGAGTAGATCTATGAATAAATAAGTGCAAGGAATTTTTGTCGCATCTTCAAACCTTCTTGGAAAAATTTTACATCTAAATGTAATATTTGATTCATGTCTCGTCAATTTTTACACAGGAGTAGATAGTGTGTGCTTTCAAAGTAATATCTCTCATTTCTTTCCCTTTATGGATCGCTTGGAAAAACACCGAAAAAAGCTTGTTTCGTAACAGTATATTTTGATAGGATTCTATGCAATTGAGTAGTATCCATTCTCAATTGGGGAAATCATACAACACGTGGCATGTTTTTGTAATTTCAATTATGTTTTCAAATTCTGCATACATTAATACTGAAATAGTTTCTTCCAGGGGCTGTTGAAACTTTATCTCCACTCGTAAATTTCCTTGCTGTTGTAAATTAAGATGTGCGTCGTTACAGTGATCAGGTGTTAAATCAAAGGCGTATAATATGTGCCCCTTTGCAAATTCATCTCTTGTTATATAGTTACCAGTGTCTTGATTAAAGCCCGAAAACAATCTATAAGCAAGAATATAATTGTTGGTATTAAAGTTGGATTCCAATGGCTTTCCAGGGACATGATGACCATCTATATAAACGGATACAAAGTTAGCGCTGTAGTGATGAAAGAAAAATGGATTTATAGTATATTCATTAATGGCATCATTTCCCAAACAAGCCACTATAACTCGCTTAGGCATAACACCTAAAAACACGTTGTCTTGCATGAAAAACCAGTTGCCTTTAGACATCGAATATGTTTTGCATAGCACTCTGTCAATAGGATATTTAGCAGTACTTTTCTCCGTTGCTTTCGCATGGCCCAGAGAAACACCTGGGCTCACTTTTACTTTTCGTTTAAACAAAGATGCTTGTTGAAGAATCACCTTGTAATCTGCTTTACTTTCAGATGACATCAAGCAGAAACTAGGTTTACTGCATGTCATTTTTAATTTAAGTCCACGAGCTTTAATAATAATATATTTTGCTGAAAAATGTCGCAGTGTAATTGACCTACATATCAAGGGTTTTACTGGTTTTTATCAATTCCTACCGCTTTTTTAATTCCTCATTGGGTTCATTGGCAAGTGGATTTGCCTCACTTAAATTAGTATCCCTGAAAAAGCATTCACAAGCTAGTAAAGTTTTCTTAGCATCTTCCCCATAATTGAGAAGGGTTTCAATATAGGCTCTATATGCATAAGTATTATTTGCTGCAGATATATTTCTTTCATTAAGACTCACATCAACTTGAGAAAATAAAGCATGTAAAAACAAATTCACAGGTGCTACGGGTTCATTCTCGGGTAGAGGAGTGCCATCCGCTTTTACAATTTTGACTTTCACGTGAAGCTAAGATGAACTAAAATCCATAAACTCTTCTGTTCCTGAAATGTCAAATTCAATAGGCCTCCATCGCGAATGTTAGCAAGTGGTTGATACTCTACAAACTGTTCCTTTTCGATAGCTGTCTGCGTGGGTGGTATAGCAAACAAATCTAGTTCAGATTTAGCACATGCAGTTGAATCTTTGTGAATAAGAAAAGTCATCCTTAGCTGAAAATGTCACGTGTTTTACACTTTTGGGGTTGCTGTGAACTGATTCTTTCCTTCTGGAGTTTTTCGCTTTTTGTAACGACCAGATCCTATCATATTCTTCACTTCCAATGTCGCTTTGTCTGTGTTTTTCTTTCAGGCGTCTTCTCACAGCTTGTTTAGGATTTTGACCCTGAGAGACGTCATTCAACACATCCAAACCACCACGTAAAATCTGTTTTCCAAATGCTTTCGTACCGGAATTGACTTTAAGAGTGGAGCAGCTACTCTAAAAATGAGCGAAACATGCCTCCAAACCCATACCCTTTTTGAAAAGCTGGAACACCTCCATAAAAATCATTTCCATTTCCCGTCTGTTCTACATAGTAATCCTCACAGGATTTTTGGCAGCAATGATAAGGCATATATACATTATAAATATTTTTTGTCGAAAGTGAAGTTTCACGTATGAGCGTCCGCGTTCAAATGGTGTCAATTCACCTGTATGTGTCCTTATATCTGTTTCTAATGTCTCTATCGTTTTTCTAGTCACTGGAAGGTAATGTGGTCTGTCATATTTAGCACTTACGACATCGCCTTCACTGCCTGTTATTCTCACGATGCGTAGCAATGGCCCTAAAACGTAACCTGCAACCTGAGGTTCCACTATGTCGGTGTACGCTATCAATACTCGATAATGAGTGGATCGGCTACGTAAGGACTCTGCATTTGTCGCTAAGTTTAAGTTGTAGGGAAGTCATTTCTATAGGTTCAAAACCAAGCACGTGCTAATCCATCGTATAATAACACTTTAGCACCTTCCTTCACTTTGATGGTAACTCTTTTTGTCACATGATTGAATTTAAAAGATAATTAATTTAAAATGTCTTCAATCATCAGGGCGTTTAAAATATCCGGTATCGTCTCAGGAGGTATTCTCCTTCCAATCTCTTCGCCGTCATTTAAATCATAACCAATTAGATTGTTCTCTGCGTTCACATTATGCCAAGTATGCGGATGAATAAATTCTACTAAAGCTACTTCCCACAATCCGCTCAGTACTATAGGAGTTGGTAGACGTGTGATAAAGTGAGAAATTTTATTCTCAAGGAAATAATTCATAGAGATATCGCTCGGAAGCGTCAGATAAAAGCTCATCTTGTAAAATAATCACCGCGCGCATGTAGAAGACTACGCCCTTTTATAGTTCAAACAAACGAGAAGTAGGTAACCACTCATTAAATTTTTGAGGATAACCCTAGATGTTTTACTAAATATTCTAGCTTTCCATTCCGTAAGCGCTTCTTTCATAAAATTTTCTCTACTGTAAATGATTCTTTCATTTCACTTTCTGCATAGAACGTGCCTTGAATGACTTCACCTAATAAGTCTTTTACCTTATAGACGACAGGATTTCTTTGCACACATTCAGTGATTGTAAATAACTCTTCAGAGACTGGTTTCATAGCCTTTCTCAAATGCTAACTTTCGCTTTGATAATCATACGATATCTCCTACTTGGAAAACACACTTTGAAGGTTCTATAGATTCATCCCCATATTAGGCGAACCAAACGTCTGTCTTGTTGCTGTCGTCTACATCTGTAGGAGCTCTCTTAATGCTTGAATGGTATGTGAGGTTGTAACTAGATACGAGATCAGGTAGCACGTTATCATAATAGTAGGTATTTTTACTAGTAAAGTACTTCCACATTTTGGTTTTTAAGGTTCGGTTAAATCTCTCTACTACCGAAGCTTTTGTTTCGTTAAAAGTTGTGAAGAATCGTACATGATTTTGTCTTAAAAATCTTTGAAATTTTATATTTTTAAATTCTGGACCCTGATCTGATTGAAGAGATTTAGGTTGACACTCTGACAATATCTTTTGAAATGCATCTATAATATTTTCTCCTCTTTTACCTTTTAATGGTATTGCCCATGCAAATTTTGATAAAATATCAATGCATGTCAGTATACAGCGAAAACCTTGATTATTTTTCCTTAAGTTGGAAACGTCGAATAAATCAGCCTGCCACTGTTGATCCTTTGAATATACGATGACTCGGTCGGAAATTTCCTGCGTATTGGTTTGTGAAGAATGTACGCGTAGACTCCTTCCAACACCATTTTCGTATCTCTCTCTTGGAGACTGCCACGAGCAGCACGGTACAATGCATTGACACCACCAAATCTTGCTTCGTGATTTGGATCGTGATACGTCACCTCCATTACAGCAATCAATGCAATTATTCGATATAATGACTCGCATTTTGTAAAGCTGAATCTCGCGGTGTATATACTTTATCGGTCAATATGTACACTACTGTTTGTGAAAATTGCAACATCATGAAGGAATCATGCAAATTAAACGAAACTTGCAGGAAATGCAAAACAGGTTAGGATATGCAAATGATTAGAATTACAAAACGATCACGCATGTGTGGGTCGAGAAACACCCTCTAAACTTCCAAGTGAGCCGTGAATAAAAGCCACTGTAAAGGTGCGTTAAAACGTGTGTATCGTCTTTTGACTGCTGTAAATAATTGATTAGAAGTCAATATGCCTCGCCAAAAACGCAGAGTGCCATACGAGCAACTAACGGAGTTCGAACGGGGCCGCATGATCGGCCTCCGTGAGGGTGGACTTTCGTATCGTGAAATCGCCATTCGCACGGGGCGTAATGCTACAACAGTGATGCGTGTGTGAAAGAGATGAACCATGGAGAACCGAACTAGTCGAAACCCCGGCAGTGGGCCACGCAATATGACGTCACTACGGGGCGACAGACACCTCATCCGCATGGCGGTGATGGACCGTTCAGCGTCCTCTCGTGCGTTGGCGCAACATTGGAGCACGTCTACAGGTATGTCATTGTCTGCCCCACGGTACGTCGACGTCTGCTGTGCCATGGGCTACGTGCAAGGATTCCCCTGCGCAGGATTCCCTTGACGCTGAACCACCGACGCCTCCGGCTACAATGGGCTCAACAACACAGCCAATGGCGTGCCGATTGGCAACAAGTCGTCTTCTCAGATGAATCCCGCTACAATCTAGACTATAACAATGGACGCGTATTCGTCAGACGCTACAGAGGTGAACGCCTTCTCCCCGAGTGTCTTATTCAGCGTCATACTGGACGAACGCCTGGCGTTATGATCTGGGGCGCTATTGAATATCATAGGCGATCCCGCATACTCCAAATTGTGGGAACCCTGAACAGCGGGCGCTACATCGAGAAGTTGTGGAGCCCGAGGTCCTACCCCTCCTGAAACGTATTCCCGGAGCTGTATTGCAACAAGACAATGCCCGTCCATATGTTCCGGAATGTGCAAACTTTCTTCAGTGCATGACAGGTTCCGCTTCTTCCATGGCCTGCACGTTCCCCGGATATGTCGCCCATTGAGCATTCTGGGATTACATCCGACGGCAACTCGCTCGTACCGCTCGTCGGGCAGAGGGTACGGCTGAACTTTGGCATCAGATAGAGGCCATCTGGAATGCCATTCCTCAGCATGACATTCAAAATCTGTATGATTCGATGCCACGACGTGTACAGGCTCTCATCGCTGCGCGTGGTGGCTGAACAAGATATGGATTTTCGGCATTATTTTTGTTTTATTGCTCTGTAAATTTGATCGTTTATTTAAACCATTATAAGTAATACGTGGAATAAATTTCATTTATTTCTGATGATTCTTTCATAGTATTGCAATTTTCACAAACAGTAGTGTATATATATAACTGATAATATGGAAGATCTGATAACTGATAACAGTAGTGTATATAACTGATAATTGTTTTACATCTGGACTCGCGTTTTCCATCACGACGATACTTCTGGTAGGAGGAAGAGAAAACAACGCAATTCGTTAAAACGTCACTTCCGGTAGTAGAAGGAATAGAAAACAACTAAACTCAATTTCCTATTACGACGTCACTTCCGGTGAACAACTCAATTTCCAGTACTGACGTCATTTCTTGTCATAGCGTCATTCCCTGTCGTGATATCACTTCCTGTCATGACGTCACTTCCCACTCCCCTATCATTACGTCACTACCGTATCCCCTGGCGTAGAACCCCCATTTTTACCCTACTTACCGCTATTGATGTTTATGTAAAAGTAATTCTCACCAATCTCCAAAACCAATATTACCTATATTTCATTACCTATTTTTAAACCTTAATGGACTTAAGCAGAAGAGAAACCAAAGATCCACTAAACACTTCCTTCCTCAAGGAGTGTAGGAATTCAACTTTGCGCGCATTCAACCACACATCTTCTAACAAGTCCTTTTAATTAGAAATTACCGAATTAGTTACCCTTACCGTAACTCGTTTTTTTTCTTTGTTCTTAAGTTTATCTTTCGGAATGTAATGGAAAAAGTAAGTCTTTAACTTCGTTTCCCGTCTTCTAATTTCATCACTCAATGCTTTCAATTACGTGAGCAAACACATTAGAACTGCCCAATCAATTCTTACTGCTGAATCACATCGCGTGGGGTAGAAGTAGTAAAATAAGAGGTAGCCACACCAATACCCGTGTTGATTGTCTTGTTAAAGGTATTTTTTTAAGAATGCATAGTTTAGAGGAACATTTTGAGTCTCAATAAACTGCTCAAAATGTTAGGAATATCATAAAAACAATTGGAAGCGATGACTCAACCCTCCTGGTGGTTGCCTCGACGAGATATCTCGTCATTAAAATAGTGATCAGATCTTGATGGACGAGATATCTCGTCATTAGAGAAAACTGAGCAGGTCTTGATCTAGTCGTCATAAAAAATCTGCAAGATCTTGATGACGTGATATATCGTCGTTAGCACAATTGGTCAGATCGCGATGGACGAGAACATTTCGTCGAAACCACTTGGCTAAAAATTAACAATGATGTACATTCACTAAGATGTTTGGACAACTTATAAAAAATGTTGGGTTAAGGAAATTAATATTTAATTTCTGAAATGACATTTTTTATCTTTGGAAAGAATGACACAAATAAAGAAATTGTGCATTTATTTAAATTGAGAGAGATACCTAATTATCTAAGCTTGGTACTGTATTATTTTACGCACCTCATTATTAAGCTGTTTTTGTAAATCTTGGAGGCATACTTTTGCTGGTATAATTTATTGATATCTTCGACATGGGCCCCATAATCTATATAAAATGCCACGAAGCACGTCTATAGAATGTGATACTCTAACATTAATGCCTCTCAGAATAGCATCCGAAGTATTCTCGACCTGGTTGAGATCGAGGAAACCTCGGAAGGATCTGAAGAGTAATATGTGGGGTTCTCATGAAATAATGCAAGGTGCCTCAGATGTTTATTACTATTACAGGAGTACCAAAAATATTGGACAAGGACGAGACAAACCAAACCAACATTCAAAGTGTCATTTATCGGTTACACAAAAACGCTATGTTCCTCTAAAACAAGTTACACAAATCATTGATGACATCGGTGCTCATCGTTTGTCAATACATCAAATTCTACAGGTATCTGTTGAGTTTTCAATTCACGGAGAACCATTTTTGAACGACTGGTTTTGCTATCGTCCAAACCAGAGTAATCATGACTAATATATCATGGAATAACCATGGTTACTCTGGTTTGGACAACCAGAGTAACTCTCCATGGCATGGTTTTTTGGCATCAAAACTCTCTCTATGATACACTAGAGTTCATGTTTCCTTTAAAAATATACAAATTTAGTGCGTCCTTCAAAAGAAATGTCTTACCCACTGGATTATTAAATACTGATGCACAAATTTCACTAAATAAGCCTTCATTCGGATCTGGAAAGTTGGCATTTGAGTCATGTGGTTTTGAACGGTCAAATAGTTAAATTAGGACTAAACTTGAAGAATACCTTCCCACAATGGGCATTTTTAGCATGGTTTCTGCCTCCTAGATTATTCGGTGCCGAAAGCGACAGCTGTGTTATTACGAGAAACAAATATTCACCTATGGCGATCGTAATATACCATTCTGGTGTATGGCAGACCTTTCCCACCATGACGAGCTTACAACCATTCTAGAAGTGGAGTAGCCGAAGGTTATCTGCCTTATAACCCTCCTGGTGAATGTCTCGAAGAGGTGTCTCGTCATTAGTAAAACCGACCTGATGAACGTGACCTGATGGATGAGATATCTCGACATTAGAAGAAAACTGACCAGATCTTTTTCTCGTCATTATAAAAGATAGCGGGAATATACATATGACGAGTTATCATTTTCAAAATTGGTTAGATTTTGATGGCCGAGATATCTCGTCGAAACCACTTGGAGGGTTGGTTTAGTGAAACAATCACCTATACAGATCGTCAGACATTATTTTGGAGTATTGCCAATTACCTTTCCCATTACGAGCATACAATATTTCTAGAAGTGGATTACCCGAAGGTCATCTGCATTATAACTCTGTTAGAGTCAGAAAAACAATCACCTATGGAGATCATCAGACATGATTTTGCGTACGGCCCGACCTTTCCCCTCACGAACTTAGCACCATTATATAAATCTGGTCATCTCTTGTTGATAGGATGGGTGGTATGGGTCATAAGAATTATTCAAACATTTTCAACATTCGTTTGCCTCGGTTAACAGAATAGAGAGAGAATCGAGACTCATCGGCAAGAAGTACACCTTGCCATTCTCTTCTCCTTTATTGATATTACTGAATATACAGATGAAAATGTTTTTTAATAACACAGAGTTTTTGATTTCAGACATATCGTTCACGACGATGCATTAATGTAAATTCAATACATCTTAAGGGGTTCCGGGATCGAGAACCTTAATTATAAAGACGATTTCGTAGTTATGTACATGCAAGTTCTTAAACTCACAACAAATTGTACTGATTCTCGAAAGAGATGGTTAGTCATTTTTGAGTTGAAAATGTCTGAAAGCAGTCCTCCTTGTGGTTGGTAACCCTCGCATGACCACTTTTTGGTTAATCTTTAAAATTCCTTGCTAAGTAAAACCCCTGTGTACTCGACGTTTCGCACTCCTAGAAACCTTATACATTGTCATTTCCATCTGTATTATTTTGAGGTAGATAAGACTCATTTCGATTTCTTTTCATTAAAACCAGCCTGTCCTGACGTGCCGATTAACTCTCAAAAGCTCAAAGCATGCTGTTGAATGGGACCGTTTTGTAAACGACAGATCTATTTATATCAAATGTCAGCTATTGGCTAAGGGAATAGCTCTTTTGGAGTTGATGTCATCACTGTATGGACGGTACGTCCATAATACCGACAGTGATCTGAACTAAGGGAATAAATTTCTCATTACCAGTTATTGAAAATATGCTTTCTACATCAAGGATTTTATGATTTTTTCTAAATTTATTAGAGGGATTTTAGTTCAGAAAAAACAGACGGAAGACGGGTACTTGAATTCCTGTTGCTCAAATGCTCTCGCATGATACACACCTATGATACGTGATACCACGATACATACCGTAAAATACCTTTTTATCGCCTTTTTGATGAAGTTTGACGTTTAATCTAATTGTCGTTGACGGAATTAATTATCATATATCAATTCGGAATGCCTTCTTTGAAATTTTCTTTGACGAATTGTTGAAGTCGTATTCGAAAAACAAGCGTCCGGCATACCCGTATAAGAAACACGTGCACACACAGCTCTACCTACACTGGTTGGACAAAATAATATGAACACCTGTGAAAAAAACAACACTCGACGGAACCTGTCGTATACTCCCGCCCTCTAGTGTGGAAGAGTGCCACCTAGCGGGGGAAAATGTGCACACATCAGTCTATTAGTAGCATTGATAGCGTTCGGATACGAAATATATTGGGGCGTTAAAACTTCGTTATGGCTGACCTCACAGATTTCGAAAGAGGCATGATTGTTGGAGCCCGTCTTGCCGGAGCCTCAGTAACGAAAACGGCCACCCTTGTTGGTGTAGGGAGAAGTACCGTGTCGACCGGTAATGACAGCCTACAGTAAACAGGGAAAGACATCATATGCCAAGTATAACAGTGGACGAAAGTCGAAGCTGATTGATAGAGACAGAAGGGTTTTGAAGCGGATTGTGGCCAGAAAGCACAAGACAACAGCATCCCAAATATCATCTGAGATGAACACACATCTACAGGAAGGTGTATCGACAAAAACTATCCGCCGTGAACTGCATGAAGCAAACATACACAGTAGAGCGGCTATTCCAAAACCATTGGTAATACCATGCAATGCCTTGAAAAATGGTGTAACGACCATAAGAATTGGACACAACAAAATTTGGGAGAATGTCATCTGGTCAGACGAATCGTCGTTCACATTATTCCAGACTAACGGACGTGTTTAAGTTTGGAGAACGCCAACACAGGTCTTTGATGTTGACTGTCTCCTTCCTACTGTTAAGCATGGAGGGGGATCAGTGATGCTGTGGGGCACGATGTCTCACCGTGGTCTCGGCCCACTTGTTGTCCTGCAAGGGCGGGTTAGAGCACCGGTTTATGTCAGTATTCTGGCCGACCATCTTCATCCAATTGTGCAAACTTTGTTCCCTGATTCTCGACCTATCTTCCAAGATGATAATGCGCCCATTCACACTGCTGGAATTGTCGGAGACTGGCTTGATGAACTGCAACACCTCGTGTGGCCCCCTCAATCCCCTGATCTTAATATAATTGAACCTTTGTGGGGTATTTTGGAGGGCAAACTGAGCAGTAGGTTTCCATCTCCAACGACACTTTCTGAATTAGTGACCTTTTTGCAGGAGGAGTGGCTACGTATCCCTGTAACTGTTGTGCATGACTTGTATTTGTCCATTCCACGACGGATACAAGCTGTAATTGATGCAAAAGGAGGGCCAACAGCCTATTAAAGATTTTGTCTAATTTCACAGGTGTTCATATTATTTTGTCCACCTTCTGTATATATTGTTTAGCAGAATAAGCCTTGCATATCATGTAACACCTAATATATCGTGGTACAACAGAAGTTATAAATTCGAAGTCTAACTTTCGAGACTTCTCTGGAGGATATCTACGACCCCTTTTAGAGCAGCAAGATCCACAGTTTAAAAATCCCTGATCTACATTTAAAAGTTAGACATCGTTTTCCTTCCTTCAGTTATTATTAAAGTATTCAGTAAGAGTGAAATTCAACTCTTACTTCCTCTGTCCAAAAATAATTGAGGCGTTGGCGTTGAAAAGGAGGTAAGCGCCAAAAACTAAATTTTACAAGGCAAGCAAAAAACCATATAGGAACATAGGAAAAGAAAGTAGCACCCGTTTTCAACTCATAAATTTGTAATTTATATTAATTATTAATAAAAATTTATGAGTTGAAAGCGGGTGTTGTTTCTTTTCCTACGTTCCTATATGGTTTTTGGCTTGTCCTGTAAAATTTAGTTTTTGGCGCTTACCTCATTTTCAACGTCAACGCCTCAATTGGTACAGTTACATGAATTTTGTTCAAAAATGGACGTCACATTTGTAACAAAGATGGATAAGAAAATATTAATCCTAAATTAAAAAATTTATCTTTCTGACATGGTTTAAATATTAGATTAAGACAGTGTTTGACTTTTAATATAGCATCTGGATTACAATAATTATAAATTGGAAGACGATTTTCACGTATCAATTTTTCTTTCATGATGTAGCTCTCAGGGGCACATATCCTTTAGATGTGCACGGACCCGAGGTAATCTAGTTATCTTTTTTCCCATGGGATTTACTGTCTTAAGTAAACAAGGGGTTGAGCTCCCGGAGATACCCAAGTGATCTTTTTCTGCTTCCATCCCATAACTCTTCTCCAATCCCTCTTTTCTTCCTTCACGACATTTTCTTCTTGACTTCGTCTTGTGTTTGGTGCAACTTTGCTGAATATGGTCCTTGTGCTTTAAAATCCAAAAAACCTAACTTTCTTGATGTATACCAGCGTTTCTCAACCTTTCAGTATTCGCGGCCCAATTTTCAATCATAATTTTCATCGCGCCCCCCGCTTACAATAAAATGTATACAACAATAATGTATATTGAGTATTTTGGATTCTGTTTTTAAATTATTTTTAACAAACTGCCAAAAAAAACAAGAGTAAAAGCGAGCCAACGTTGGCGAGAAACCACATCTGGCATTTTGCCAAGCGGGCGGTGAACAGATGAAGCGAATGAAAGCGGGGAAAATTTAAATATTATATTTGAAATGAAAGCCAAACAGGGAGATAACGTTAAAAGAATATGAAAGTAGAAAAATTCGTTAATGTAAGTTAACCTAGACGGGGTGAGCTAAATTTAGAAACTGGGAATACATTTTTTCGAATAATAAAAGAAATAAAATAGAAGCATGACTAAACAAAAGAGAAAAAAATAAGTAATGTTTGTGGAAGGGAATCCACACGACCGATGCCGTCTCGAGCATGCGCAGAGCAAATGCTTTCTTATAGGAAGAAGGAAAATGTTCGATAACACAAGTTTCAATTCCAGGCAGTCTCATTCGAGTCGATCCTTCTATCGCTATCGAATCTATCGTGAATGTGTATGTTATATATGTTTTCGTGTTAATTGCAATTCGCCATATTAAATATTCACGGCAGTAGATTTATGCAGACTCACACATGGATAAATTTTTAAGCGGAAGTAAGCGAGCATTAGACAATAGTCAAGCATCAACAAGTACACAGACGAGCGTGGTTCCGAAAATAAAATCAAGAAAATATTCTCAAGTATACTTAAATTTTGGGTTTACCAGTACTGAAGTAAATGAAGAAGAAAGGCCCCTGTGTATCATTTGCTCAAAAATATTGGCCGCAGAGCATGAAACCTAATAAACTTAAACGACATTTGGAAACGCTTCATAGTGAGTACGTCAACAAACCCAGAGAATTCTTCGAATTAAAATTAAAATCATATAAAAAGCAAAAATCATTTTTTAAAGAAACTTTGTGAATAAAAAAGCTTTAATTGCATCTTACAAAGTTTCATATAAAATAGCCAGATGTAAAAAAACCTCACACCATTGGTGAAGAACTTATTTTGCCAGCAGCAATTGAGATTGTAGAAACTATGTTTGGAGATAATTTTTCAAAACAATTGCAGTCCATACCTCTTTCAAATGATACTGTTGCTCGTCGAATTGGTGATATAGCTGAAGATGTAGTGTCAGCTTTTCTCGAAGTTGCGTGACAAATTGTTTTCAATACAGCTTGATGAAGCAACAGATAGTAATAAAGATGCTAATTTAATTGCCTATGTTCGATTTTGTGATGTCAGTAGTAGAACTACTTTTCTGCAAACCAATAGAACTCAAAACAACAGCGCTCGCATTATTTGCTATTTTAAATGATTTTATGAACGAGGCAAACATAGAATGGAAAAATTGCTCGGAATATGCACCGATGGTGCTCGTTCAATGTCCGGAAGATTCCAAAGTATACAAGCACTTGTAAAACAAAAAACGCCTCAGTGCGTATGGACACATTGCATGATCCACAGAGAAGCTTTGGCTTCGAAAGAAATGAGTCCTGGTCTGAATATTGTGTTAACTACGGTTGTAACCGTAGTAAATTACATAAAAATGAGACCCCTGAAATCGAGAATCTTTTCCGCACTTTGTAAAGACATGGGTTCAGTACATTCAGCGTTACTATTTTATTGCGAGGCAAGATGGTTATCACGTGGGAAATTTTTGCAACGTGTTTATGAATTAAGAGAAGAAATCGCCACTTTCCTAGAAGAAGAAAACAGACCGGAAGCCGAGAATTTTCGCAATGGTTTATTTCTGATGAAATTGAGCTACTTGGTCGACATATTCGAGAAATTAAATAACTTGAATCTTCAACTCCAAGGAGCAAATACACATATGTTGGATACGAGTGATAAAGTTAATGCTTTTTGTAGAAAATTGGAATTGTGGAACAGAAATTTAAAGCAAATAAACCTAACAATGTTTGCAAATGTGGATGATTGTACTAAAACTTACAAGGCTGAAGAAGAACATGTAAAAGTTGTTTTTGTAACCATTGAAAATCATTTAACCATGCTGGCAAAGAATTTTAAAAAGTATTTTCTTGCTGACAACAAACTGATAGCAAGTTACGAGTGGGTTAGGGATCCATTTCATAAGACTCCCGAAGGACTCTCAATTGATGAGGAAGAAAAATTCATAGACTTCACGACAAGTAGCGAAACCAAAAGACAATTTAGTAATAAATCACTATTTGAATTTTGGGCAGGAGTAGAAGATGATTTTTCTGCACTAAAAACAAGGGCATTTCGCATTCTATTACCATTTTCAACATCCTACCTTTGTGAAACTGGATTTTCTGCTGTGGCTTCTTTGAAGACAAAATATAGATCTCGGCTAAATATAGAAACAGAACTGAGAGTGGCTATTTCTAATATTAAGCCTTCCTTCGAAAAACTTTGCTCTGCAAGACAGGCCCAAGGAAGTCACTCATAATTATTAAATATGTTTTTAATTTAGTATGTTTTGATTAAGTAAGTTTTGATTTAGTAAGTTGTTTTACTTTATTTGTCAAATATGTCGAAATGTATTTTGTTTTCTATGTGTATGTGTGCTTTCCTTTCAGTCAGTTAATCAATTTTTTTAAATAACATTTTCTCTTGGATATTCTCGCGCCTCCCCTCTAGTGTGCTAAAGCCCCCTAGGGGGGCGCGCCCCACAGGTTGAGAATCGCTGATGTATACAATTTCTAAGCATTACTTCCAAACGACGTTTCACTTTCCGTATATGTTTGCGGTGTTAAGAAAATGTTTTCTTTCTTTCTCGAATATCGGAACAAGTTCCTTTTTCGACTTTTTACCAGCCTTTGTTTACAATAAAAGAAGACGACCGAGTAGCATTCTTAGATAGACTTATACCGTTAACCAGTAACGTAGCGTAACATTGGTAACAGGATATGAGGAAATGCCGAGATTAGATCGAAAGAAAAAATCCAATGCTTAACTTTAAATAACTAGTCGTTATTTAAAAATTAGCGTTAATTTCTTTTCTTCAAAGACCATAAAACACATCACCTTAGCCCTAAATTAAACAGGAGCCGACAAGGCGTAACTGTGCCCAATCCTGAAAACTCTAGATACAAGCGTTGTCAGAGTTTGAAACTGACACAAAGGCCAGAAAATAAGAGAGAACAGGGAGATAGTGATAGACCTTGCGTTATGGGATAGAATGAAGACCCACTATGCATATGTACTGAATGCTAGACTCATTTGGAAACATGGGATAGGGGTGGGTAGTTGGTAATTGAATTAACGTCGCACTGGAGAACACAAAGGGCTATTGGCGACTATCCGGAATCAATCCCAAGGGAAAGATCCGAAGATAACGCCTCGTAATTTTTAACTACGGTCAGATGACGAGACAACATCTGAGCAGGCAACCCACTATCCAATCTTAAACACCACGCCAACGTGGTGCACGTTAAATCTGAGGCCACGACAGATTTAATGTGCTCCAGCTCAAACGTATATGAAGGTCTTTTTTTGGATCGAGTTTCAAACTCGTAACCCTCCGGTTGCTAATCCGCTATTTAACCAACTGGGAAAACTCAGCCCGCATGGGGTAGAGAAGAGTCTATGTTGAAGGTATCTATTGCGCATGACAAACGCCCATTAATTAATTATATCAAGAAACCATTTTTTCTACTGCATTTTCATTTTTTTATCAGGGGATGTCGTGCTTCAATGAACATTACGCTACTGCCATTAATGTCCTCGTTGGTGCAGTTCACTTCAAAAGTGAGAAAAAAACTATTAATTTTCGAAACAAAAAATCACAAATGTGGCAGAGTATTTTGCATCAGGTATTCTAGGTATAGTATGATCGGAACCTTTAATTATGTGCAAAACCAAACATTTTTAGCACTACTCAAAGAAAGGGATACCACCATGCAGAGGGTAAGCGTATTTCGGAGACCCTGTATACATCTTCGATTTCGTTTTCCTATCTGATGAATCTTTTATTTCCTGACTGAGAGCACTTTAAGAAAAACTGCAATATACGCATGCCACCGAGGTGACATGTCTATCCAGAATTTAGAGCACATTTCTTTTATACATTATTACATCTATATTATCATACTGAGTTATACTATATATACAACATGTAAGAAGAAAAAAGTAGGTTTTTCAGTCTCTTTGGATAATCAAGTCCTGATGATTCTCAATGAAACTCACCATATTAATAATTTTGACCCTCGAACTCTTGGTATTAGCAATGTTCCTGGTCCATGCGATTTTAAGATGGTCGGCAGGCGTCCTCATATACCATGATGCTGTAAGGATATAGTGATGTAATGTAGAGGTGTGTCGACCTCACCACAGGAGCAATTTTCTGAATTGATTCTTTTAAACCTCGTTAGGTAGGATGGCTGTCCTGTGAAGAAGAGTGTCTCTTCCCTGGTCCAACTTGCCGATTTTATTAACACTCTTGGCAACACATCATGCACCGTCCTACCTGTTTCTCCTTCATCCCATTCCTTCTGCCACGCACCAAGTAGCCAGCTAGTGGTTTCCCTCCTGCAATGACTTCTGGGCCATTTCACCCCTTCATCAATGCACTCTGTTGTGGTTGCCTCTTTTGTTAACCTATCTGCTTCGTTTCCACCATGACCCGCGTGGGCTTTAATCCAGCCAAGACAAATTTCCTTGTTGTTATTTAATAAATATTGTATTCTTCGGGCCAGTGGACTCGGCGTTTTAGGATTTCTAAGTGCCAGACCAGCTTGTCAACAATTGAAATGCATTATTTTATTGACCAGCTTAAATGAACTAAAAAGAAAAGGAACCCGAAACATAATTTATTTTTTTAGTTGCGGGCCAATCTGAAAAATTGTTTTAAAATCAACTGAGAAAAATTTGTATGTAACACATTTTTATACACTTGAACACACAAGAGATTTCATATTGCGAAATATATGCATTGTCATAAAAATCTTAATTTTACTTATCATTTAGTTTTTACATACTATAGAGCCCGGATTTCGATGACGTCATTTGTTAGAGCGTCGTAGGCAACGCCCATATAAACAGAAATTTCGCTTGCACTCTCCTGATTTTAGAATTGTGGAGAGATTTTTAGGTCATTTTTGAGATTTATAGAACATCTTTTTAGTGATATTTGAGATTAATTTTCCATGGTTTTAATCAAATTTTTGTTGAAACATTCAAAACTCATAATCTTTAACCTTTCGTTTTGGCAACAAACCTTTTACAATTGATTCATCAGATATAACTTCTGACACCAAAAATTTCTGATCCAAAAATATCCTTTAACAGAAAACAATCCTTTTTACAATATTTTATTGTGGTGACTGACTCACATCTACAACGGAAAGAGGGAGAGATGTGTAAATACAACGATTTTGGAATTATTTTTTAGCCTAATATTTTTCTAAATGTGCACCATTCACAAGTCAAATTATTACTAAGCAGTTTCAGGACTTAAAAATATCTCTGCTGGTATATAATCAATTTTGGGAGCTACCAGCATATTAATAGAGATAAGTGAAAAAACATTTCATTTACAGGTAATTTGAAAAAGTAAATATTTGCCAATCAAAAGTATATCAATTGGGGTTTAGGTATTTTAGTATGTAATTTTATACACGTTTTAGGTCAACGAAATCTAGATAATGCGTATTACATTGTTTAAATCCTTATATTTTAATTTTTATTCACAATTGCAGATTTTGGGGCAACATAAGAAGCCAAACTTTTTCAAACGTAGCATTTCTTCTTCATTGGTTATTCTAATAAAAAATATCCGGATACATTTTTCACATTATGAACGAAGGACATAGCTGTCAATGAATTATAATTCCTTATTGTCCCTAGCATTAAACTAACAGTAATAACTATAGAATTTTTAAGGATTTAAAAACGGCTGGACAGAAAAATATCTATCCTATCGCTGTCCATATTGTTACCTATGCTCTTTATTAGCAAAATATTAGTTCCGAAAGAATTGTGCTAAAATGGGTGTGTGCTAGGATGGGCTATTAAGATATATATAGGTAAAAACAATTTTATTTTTTGAATTTGAATTTGGAATAGGGGAGATGAAACATACTTACCTTCTTAATGTTTTTGCTGGATCTAATCTGTTTTTCTTTTCATTTGTTAAGTTCATAAAATCTTGTAATTTTAGTTAAATTTTATATTCGACTATTTCTTTGATTTATAAACTTACTTCTGAAAGCCCCTTTTTGAACTTTTGTGGCGCACGGAGAGTTTGCGTTTTGTCTAATAAGAAAATGTCTGTCGATATTTGGTTTATTTAATTTTTTATTCAACGTCTTGAGCCCTTTACCGGACGTTATATTTTTGTATTTTAGTTGAAAAACTATGCTGCTCCATAAAGAGTTAACAGACAAAAAACTTACAAACTGTCTTAAAAACATTAAAAATCAACATATAAAAACTTAGCGAATGCTGCAAAAAGGAATGTTGGTTCTAGTACAATAGTAATACTTACTTTTCAACGGCCCAGGATGGAAAACTCTAAAATATATAGGTAAGTGAGAGACATATGACCCTTATTGTTGCGAGACAAGCAGACTTTACATCCGATGACTGGAAAGTTTCAACACCACTGTGAAGGCGTTGACTAGTAACTGAACTACTAACGCGCTGCTACGTAACAACTAAACTATCTAAGCAACTGCGTTTTCTTTCTCTTTAGAACCAATCGGCACCAAGCTTGATTCGTGTCAATATTCTTATTTTTCATTCTTTCGTGTTAAAATTAAATAAGTTTGTTTAGAAAATGTCTAGACACTATTTTTGCTTGTTTAGACTTTATTTTTGAATTGACCTTTGAAGAAATGGATCAAATGCCTGTAAGGACTTTTTTATATCAAACAAAAAGTAAAATTTATAAATTGTCCCATCATTTGAAATCAAATCACACAGCTGTTACATAATTGGTGCCGTGTATAAAGGTAGTATTTCATTAAAGTCACAGTGGAGCAATACAACGGGCTATTGGCGACGGTCCGGGATCAAACCCAAAGGGAAAGATCCAGGACAACGCCACGTAATTTTGAACCTCTGTCAGATGTCGAGGTCACATATGAGCTAGCACCCCACTCTCCGAACTTCCACGCCTCGCCAACGTGAGAACATTTGAGGCCACGACAGATTTAACATGCACCAGCCCCCTTTGCACCCGACGATCTTTCATTAGATTCGAACTCACAACCTTCCGGTTGCAAATCCGTTACTCCTCCATCCGGGCAACCACGGTCCCCGTATATATAGGAATAAACGAATCGGGGATGAATTACTCATCAGTGAATAAGCAAATAGAGGATATTTATTTATATTTTTTGTAAGAGACGTTAATTAAATACCTACCCCAGATATTAAAAAAAGCACAGATATAAAAACATCTAACAGCTTTTTATTAAATTTTTCTACGAGAGAAGACACGCACGCATTGAACCGTCTGATATTATCTTATTTCTAAAGGTCATAGAATTTTTGCAGCAACTGATATCATTTAAGTGAAAATAATATTACACCAGAAGCTACTATTTTACTGGATAAGATATAATTAGTAGCATCAGAATATTTAATGGTGGAAGTTGTGTTGTGTTCCTATTCAACGTTCATTGAAGAATTGTAATAAAAATGTCATTTTTGTTATTTTAAAACATGTATATGACACTTTAGCATATCTTTAAGAGTCTTTATTTCAGTTGTTTGTTACTGTTGAGGAATACTTAAATGCGTTTCGAAGTGAACTGAGTAATATTGATCATATTGCCATTTTTCCGTTATCAAATGAATCGTCATCTTTCCCTGGCATTTAAGATAGATAACGCACCTATTGTCAGGATAATATGACGCATTGATATTTATTTCATTTTCAGTAGGACATATTGTCATTTGATTGTTCAAAAATAATTATTTTCGCAACATATTTCTGTAAACATATTTTGAATTTACTAAATAATTCAATTACCCACTGTCTTTCTCTTAAATCGATTTGATCACATCACCAGTTTATTCTAGGAAATATTTGGAGTTACCTAGGGCTTCGTGGTTCGAGGAAAAGCGTTAAAGCAAGCTGTTTCTCATATAAATTCGGTAAAAATCGGTAATGGGGAAGCATGGTGCATTTATAGTGTACTAGAAGAATCACTTAGAAGAAGACATTTTGTCAAGGGCTCATTTGGATCAAGTGGAATGACAAGTCAGTACTCTCTTTTCTCTTGTCTCACAATGGGTTTTAGTGGTGAGTATCTATATAAATAAGAATGAAGTGTTTGTACATTGAATATTTTCGACCCATTTCAGGGTTTCTAGACGTTTTGGACCCTTCTGATGCTAAATCCGTCTCTTGCGCGCTTGGTGTCTGTCTGTCCATCTGTCTGTATGTGTGTGCCCGTACTACGTCCAAACGGTTGAATATATTTTCATGAAAGGTTGCATACTGTGAGTTCTTACATCCATTTAGTGACTGAACTTGTTTGCGCAAGTCTGTCTGTCCGTCTTGTTCTATGTTCGATTTTGTGTCTGTGTTTACAAATATCAAATACGATTTGTTCACCATATTTTAATTTAATGTTTTATAATATTTGATACACCACATCTTAGTTTAGTGAATGCATTATTTGAAATTTTTTTGCTTACATATTAAGACAAGTTTCACGTTAAAATGTCTGAGTAACTGCACTTAAATCAACCATAATTTGGTAGTTTTGGAGTAGCTGGAAGGTATATTGAGCATTGTAATTACTTGGATTGTTTTACCAGTACTGTTGAAAAATCAATTACTTCTAAAAAAACTATTTTTGCAGAATTTGAATTCAAATACTTTTTATTTCGAGACTTATTTATTTTCTTTGCAAAATATAAACTATTTCCGAACATTTAGGACAGACGATATTTTACAACAAAACGGAAACTCGTGTTTGTTTACCACGTGAAGTGATATTTTTTTCACTCAGAATTAATTTTGTAGTTTCTAATTCTGTCTAATTTTTAGTTGTAAGTTGTGGGAACTTGCGAGATTAAGAGAAAAAAGAATCACGAATTTATATCTTTAGAACAACTTTTATCCCGTCAACTTTTTTTGTTTCATTGTTCTTTTCTGTTTTAAATATTTATTATTTTAATAAATTGTGATTCCTTTTTAACACACGCAACACCACCGCAAAGTTATGTAAGTTAGTGTAAGTTAGATTAAAGTAAGTTATGTAAGTTAGATTAAAGCAAATATTGATTGGAATTTTGTCATTATTGAAAGATCATTAATGTTAAAAAATACTAGGATTTGAAATATTACAAATTCTTTGTCATAGCGACAGAAGGTGAAGTTGGCTTATTTTACAAATTGAAGCTATACTTAAGCAACTTATATAAGGATGGTTTTCTTAAAACAATGACTTTTTTAGAAGAAAATATCAAATCGATTAATCATTTAAAAAATGTAATAGCTTACCTTTGTACAGAAGACATTCAATTTTAAAACAAGTTCTTTTATTATTGCACGTGCCGCAATACGGAATTTTCAAGAAACAATGCGTATCCACTTTTAAACAAACTTAGTGGCAAATATCTTATGAAAATAATTTGTCATATTTACCTTAATGATGGCGAAATTCGAAAATGTCGCAAACCTAGTTCCAGAGTGTACTTTTAGTAGAGGTGCGATATATGTTAAATGCATTACATGGATGGATATGCATGTATAGGATTTTTGTCCAAAGTAGGTTGTACAAATTATAAAAATGTCGAAAAGGTGTTAAAAATGATTTTACTCACACTTAAATGATTTGGCATTTTTCTACGAAAGATGAAAGTTTTTGAATTCACAAGAGCCGATTTTCTTGAAAGTGCGTCATCACTCCCTCATTTACCATACATTTACAAAGGTTAAAAGATATATAAAACTACAGCATTTATTTACAACAATAAATACCGAGTACTGGATATAAAATACGATTTATAGTTAGTTTATACTGTTTTTATAATTACAATTCTGGCACATTTCGTCGTGTTTTTATGAAGTACATGATGACGTATAAATGTCTGTAATTGCATCACTTGCTTCTGATCCAATTACAGACATTTAAGTTTCGGTCATCAATTTTATGCATCTTTCGACCACCTGGGTGTGACACGGGTATCAAATAAATTGAAAAGTTGTTATAGCCGAGTAATTTATGTAAGATTTGAGTTCTTTATTTGAAATGTTAAAATAGAGGGTGATACAAAATCAATCTTTTGAATTAATCAGTTCGGGAAAATCAGTCACATCTAAGTTTATATTTGCATCATTAAAAATATTACCCTTCGTCGCAGATCTTGAATAGGTGACGTTCATCAACATTGTAAGGAGCATATTCTCAAGATTTTTTAGTTCGTCGCTTAAAGACTGTATCGTTTTAAACTATCCAAAGTTCCATCTCTGCAGAAAGGATGACATTTCATCACAAACCATATTGGTGCTTAAACTCTTAATATTCCAAGTGTTTCGACGAACTACATTGTCCAAGAACTGGTCAATTTTGCTATTACCTATTTAGGTAATAGCAAAATTGGTCTATTAGCTAGAAATGCTGAGAGTTTGGGACAAGTTTTTGCACCAGTAGGCTGACCAGTACAGGACAATTTTCAACCTGAAAATAAACCACAAGGAGAGTAAAAATAAATTCTGAAGTATTTTTTCAATTTCAATGACTGATTTTTACACAAAATATCTTATATTTACTGTTGAACCTGTGATAATTCATAAGGTTGAAAATTATCTAAATTGTCCAGATTATATAGATTTGTAAATGTTATATAAGTATCGTTAATCTCGACTTAAATCCTGTTAGTTAACCTCGGTAAATGAGGGCCGTGGTAGCCCGGTTGGAAGAACAACGGATTTGCAACGGGAGGGTTACGAGTTCAAATCCAACCAAATACCGTCGTATACAAAGGGGCTGATGCACGTTAAATCTATCGTGGCCTCAAATTTCCTCACGTTGGCGTGGTGTGGAAGTTTGGAGAGTGTGGTGCCAGCTCAGGTGTTACCTCGTCACCTGACCTTGATTCAAAATTACATGGTGTTGTCCTTGGATCTTTCCTTTGGGAATTGCTCCCAGACTGTCGCCAGCAGCCCGTTGTGTTGCTCCCAGTGCGACGTTAATTAAAATACCTACCTTAGTAAATCGCAAGAAATTGTCATAGATTTTCGCATTTGGTTCAAGTTTTCGCGATTTCTCCCAAATATTCTTTCAAAAGCTCCTAAGTGTTGAAGTAAGTGATTCCGAAGCAATTCATTGGAAAATCTAGTCTGAAACACCATATCGATCGCACACCTTTGTAAGTGTTTTAAGGCTTAACATATTTCTATCGCTTACAACTTCATTTACCGTCATCTTATTTTTATCAGTTATAACTTCATTTACATTATTTTATTTGTAATAGTTGCTAATTTTTTGCGATTAACTTATTTTTACTAGAATCTATTGGCTCTATTATTTCTAATGTCGAAAGTTTAGGTTCTCTAGTCGTTAACATTGGTAAATTTTGACCACACCACGTACTTTTTCGACTTTTTCACTACTTCTGAAGTTATGTTTACATTTTTTGAAGCTAGACATTTTGTGTTTTCTTTCTTCCCTTCCCCAACCCAACTTCCTTTCCTTCTTAAATTTTATTCGTTTCAGCAAAATATATTGAACCTATTGCCATTTTTCGTAATATTCTATGGTCAGTTTTGATTATTCTACAAGTGGACGCTTTGAATCCTCTTACAAAAAAAAGGAAAAATAGGATACATAAGTGACTTCATGTCAAACAAGGTCTTAGATGGTCTTAAATAGATCTTTTGCTCTCAAATCATAGTTAGCAGTACGTTTCACTTTAGGATATCTTAAAAGAATTATTTCTCATAGTACTTACGTATAATTTGCAACACTCTTTTCGATAGACAAAGTGTTGCTCATGCTTTTTCATTCCCCAAGATATATTTCTTAGATATTACAAATTAAAATATTATTTTAAGTATCGCGTTAAAAATGCCTTTTCCCCATGTTTAGTCCATTCAATGCTCAGTAGAGGCTAAAGACGACAAATAAAATTTTAAAAAATTACATGTATTTATTTAAAGGTATTTAAAGGCACCCTGTTCCATCAAAGATTTTGAAAAACAAATTTTTCGACCCACCCTATTGAGTAAGTCGATAAAAAAGTTTTTGATATGCTAACATTATAGGAGTTTGATTTTTACGACCTACGAGTAAATGCAGAAAGTGATAACGCATCGTATTTCTTCCGAGAGAGAGTATGATTCAATTTTTTTAAAAAATACTTTTATGCATGATAATTATATATTATTCTATTACTTATTTGGGAATTACTAGATATAGCAGTGATGTCGCACCTAATGAAATAAACTAGTACTTGTTTAGGTATTATTGTGTAGTTTTTCAAATATCTTCAAAATCCTACGAAACGAATTAAATCAAAGCATTATTTTTATGCATGCAGCGTCATAAACAGCGTCCGACTCGGACTAAACTACCGTCTCATCTTAAGTGTATACCACTCTTAAGTATTGGAATTGATTTTCTCCTCGTACATCTTCTCCGTACAGTTATGATGAACTCATAAAAAGTAATGTCGTCAGAAGTATCTCTTATAATGTGACTCCATGAATGTGTGTGTTACATCATACACAAATTCTGTTCTTTTTTAAATCTTTTTTAACTTCAGATTCTATAAAGATATAAAAAAACATCTTAAATTTCATTTTTAAAGTATTTTAATACTTCTAGGCTTTTAATCAATTAAAATCACAAATGAGTGAAAAACTGGTTGTACATTCTACGGTCATTTTTCATTACGCGAGAGGTTAATTAGACCGAAGATTTAGATTATTACTTGATAGTAATTTGAGGACATCTCTGCATATGACATACAGTTCCGTAAACCTAATACATTTTCTGTTTATTATATTCACTTACATCTAAACTCCTTTATTGACTGGATCGTCGCCCATTGTGTTGATCCCCCAGTGTGATTAAAATTCAAATATCTACCTATCTACCTTTATTTGCAAAATAAGATTGCATTTATTTTTTTTATCTAGAATGTATTTAAAAATTATATGAAAGTGATTGTTCGGGAGAAGTATAGATATTTACTTACTTTTTCATTTCTCATGTCTTCTTTTTTATCCCAGTGTAAAAAAAGTACACTAAGTCATTGAGTCTGTGCAAAAAAAAGTTTTTTTGGTCAATGGCAGATGGGTCCTTAAAAATGTTTTCATGTATGTCTCCCATGCAATTCAGGATGTGTGAGGGAGAGGCTGGTAATAAGCCGCAGTTTGTACAGGTGGGAAAGTATTTACGGCCATCAATGAATATCATCTTTTTCAAATGGCCAGATCTTAGCCTGGCAAGCATAAAGTTTTCCGGGGCAAATTTAAGGCGAGCAGCTCTCATGTTGTTCCACTGAGGTACCAATGATGAAAGGGTACTGGAGATAATCTGAGCAATTTCTTTTTAAGCACGGACAGGTGATCGCCCTCTGAGAGCTGGACGGTACTTTCTCTTGTGCCAGGTTGTTTACTTGCTCCATCATTTACCAATAAGTCAGCTCTCTCATTGCACGAAATGCCAACATGTGATGGGACCCATTGAAAATTTATTTTGAATTTTTATTGAAATTTAAGTATATACTCCTCGGAGTATACATGGTGTCCCAAAAAGGTTGTTCCGCAATTTATCTTTTTACCATTTGGAGATATGTAGGCAATGTAAATTGCAAAAGTGCACCAAATAAGGTAAGTCATTAAGATATGTGAATAAAATTATCACGTGATAACAATTTAAGCGGATACAGTTTTTAATTTTTATACCACCCCTCTAGATAAAAATCCGAGATAGCAAAAATGTTCCTTACCTGTATCCCTATCGTTAGTAAAAAACATGTTTCTGTAGGTTGGATAGTAACGGAGATACAAGAGTTTCTATTTTAAGGGGGCCGTATCTAATCTAGAACGGAAACTGACCCAAGGCCAAGAATGAAGAGCTAAGTTCTGCATTATTGCAGATGGAAAAATTTCCTTTTATTTTTATTTAAACCATTTTTTCTACAATATTTTTATTAAAGATTACATTGTCTACTATTATGCATTGCGATTTTCATCTGCAGTTGCAATACTACATTACTTTGCACAATGTTGCACTTTCTGACCGAAAAAAAATGCTTTTTAGCATTGTGTATGCGGTCCCTAATCTGACTGCTTGAACAGCTGCGCACAAGCGGTATAAGTCAACTTCTTTGCGTCATTATGCCTCCGTTACTGTTCAACCTACAGAAATGCAGTTTTCTGCTAACGATAGGGATGCAGGTAAGAACATTTCTGCTATCTCGGATTTTTATCTAGAGGGGTTGTATACAAATTAAAAACTGTATCCGCTTAAATTGTTATCACGTGATAATTTTATTCACATATGTTAATTACTTACCTTATTTGGTGCACTTTTGCAATTTACATTGCCTACCTATCTCCAAATGGTAAAAAGATAAATCGCGGAACAACCTTTTTGGGACACCCTGTATACTCCTGGTAGGGCCACGCAAGGCGAGCTTTACCCGGCTAACATAGGAAGATGAACGGGTGGCTAAGTCGAACTGCTACAGAGATGGCTCCCAGATCTTACGATCAATAGCAGACGCGCTCTACCCATGTCATGGACTTGTGCAAAAATACTTCACTTCTCATGTGATTTTAAAGTGTATTTTATGAATAAAAGACGAAATATTGCCCTATATGGCCCTTGCGCAGATTTGATTCTGTGGAAGAAAATGAATGTTTCCTGAGTCATCTGAGATGCCACAATTAGGGAAGTTTAACGCAACACGAAACAAACCTTTCTGTTATTAAATTTTAACAACGATTCCAACTAAATAGCTAGATAGTGTGCCTAATTACGCCCCCGTACATGCCCGGCATCCAGAAACGGATGCCCCTCACGCAGGTCTCCTGCAAGGCTTTTCCCCAAAGTGCAATTAAGATATCAAAAACACACAAGGATTTGAGAAATTCGGTTTTATCTTTTATTCATAACTTTTTATGACGACGGCTTCTTAATGATTCGAAACCGTAGTTTTTCAATTTTTGCTACCTATACGCTTTTCCTTTAGATTGCAATTTTTTTTTTGCTGTTCGATATTAATGTTTTCTTGCACGATGAATATTCGGTGGAAATTTTTGATTTTTTTTCCCGTGTGTCGAATTGGATGATAGTTAGAGGGCGAAATCGATAATGCTACGGTGAAAGCTATTAGTGATTTAAACATTCGCTCGAAATTTATTTTTCGCAGTCGTTAAAACGTAAAAGGTAATTTTGAATTTAAAATTTCATATAAAGTGTATTGTTTTTGTCGATGGAAAAAAGAAAAGATTTCTTTGATACCAGAAATATTTGTAATTAAGTAAAATGTTCTTACATTTTTAAAAGTCTTTTTTACAATTTTCAACTATATAAAAGGTAAATTCTTCCAAAATTACCGACGATAAAAATTAATGAAACACGAGGACTGCCACACACGTACAAAACTTACAATTCCACACATATTATAATAGTTATTACTAGTTATGGTTATTGCTAATTTGCGGTAACAGCTTTATTAACTGATTGGTTGGTAGTTCGTTTTTTATGGCCAATTGCACCAACACACAAAACAACGTCAAGTAATGGACATACACCCACCAGGAAGGTTTTAATGAAACAGGAAAGAGAAATACACTCAGGGCAAGTTACAGTTACGCCTACAATTCACACAGGTTGGGATGCAGTTGGCAAACCGAAGTCTCTTGCGGTCTCTATTATTAACTGCTTCTATTAACAGTTTTATTATCAGTTGGAAACACCAAATTATTATACTGTTAGAAATTGATATTAACGGTTAACTTTTATAATCAATTGTTGAAATAAGCCATTTAGTGATCAAAAAATGGCAAATTCAGCTAGCATGATAACGGATTAGTATTGGATGATTCAGAATACACAAACGCCATGCCTCAAAACGCTACTTTGTATATAAAAACCAAGAAGTGAGAATAGAATTTTATACAAGATATTAATCAATTTTTATTGTTCCTTTTTAGTCATGAAAAAAGCAATAGTGATATCGATAAAAACAATACAGAAATTATAGTTAGAATATTGCACATTTCGTCAAATATATTGAATTTGCAACGGTTTTGTGCTAAAATGTGACATGATAGAAATATTTGAGATTTCCTGTTGGTTCTGTTTATGTGTGAATGTAAAAATATGAAAACATTTTTTACATACAAAACAAGTTTTTCTCTTCAAATTTTACAAACCTGTGTAAAACTGGAGCAAGATCATAAAAACACTGCATAGTCCAAACAATGATGGCTCCTTTCTTAAAATTTCTTTTTTGTTGTAAATTTCAACCAAAATACTGCTATTTTTAGTGAAAGTGGGAAAAGTTTGAATTTAGGTTTGTTGTCATTATCAAGGTATATTTATGATAAAGTGCAGGTCAGTAAGGAAAACAAAACTTAAGAGCCCTCACGTTTTTCTACAAATAATTTATTTATTATAAATAATTTATTTCTTTTTAATCGAGATTTTAAATTGTGATTGAGTGAGGAGTTATAAACATGAAGTAATTGCTAAATAAATATAAAATTTGAAAACAATGATTTTTCTCATTAGACCAAGAACGATTTAAACTTAAATAGTAGTTATCTAAATAAAAATTATCCAATCCTGAAAAAAGAATTGCATTTAAGATAAATCATATAGGATAGGCGAAACTAATAGCAAATACATACTCAATTAATGTATTGTGTAGTCGATAACGGTTAATAAATTTGAGCTGAGTTCTCTGTATAAAATAATTCTGTGGTTAAATTTTTATAATGGACTAAAAAACTATCTTAACCATTAGAAACTTTATACAAACATGTCATTCAGAAATTTATCCTATGAAAATTGTCATTACTTTATATACTAAACTATGATTGTTTGAAAAAGTTAAGGAATTTTAAGTAGTTAATTTAGTAAATTATCTAATCTAGAAAACAGTGAATTAAACTTTCTCAGATTCACATAACTGATAGCGAATACATATCAATTAATGCATTGAATTGTGTCTGAGAGGCTTTTTCTGTCAAGCTAAATGGGTACCTGGCGGTAGTGTATTTGCGGCTGAAAGTGCTTCCTGTGCGTATTCCAAACTTGACTTCACTTGCCTTGTTTGAATACTATTTCAGCACTTCACCATCAAAATTTCGAAAGAATGGATTCAAAATTAATATAATAATAGTTAATTGGTCAATTCCAATTATATTAAACTCCAAACGTCGCCAAAACGGCGATAAACCACATTTCAAGGTAACCTCGATATGACTCATGAAAGAGCATTTGGGTAACATGAAATAATATCTCTGTCTGAACACTGTAAATCCCTCTAGTTACTGGTTTGATAAATATTATCTTGAGGAAAATTTCGGTTAACATTCTTATATCACAATGGTAACTTTCGATAATCAGATCATATACAGAAACTGTCTAAATACAAAAAAATATATTTCTAAAATCCTGAAAATCGCTTAAAAGGGCAGGAAGCATGAAATATAATGGTGTAAAATGAGTTTAAAAAGTGATTCTTGTGGCGCGCAGAGCTTCTGTTTCATGCCTTGTCCAATCG
This sequence comes from Meta bourneti, assembly GCA_933210815.1. Classification (NCBI taxonomy): domain Eukaryota; kingdom Metazoa; phylum Arthropoda; class Arachnida; order Araneae; family Tetragnathidae; genus Meta; species Meta bourneti. The sequence continues at coordinate 72,854,899 of OW119926.1, read as the reverse complement.
ATGGGAAGGGAATAGCCGTTGTTGAACTCGCGAAGTCTCTTCTCACTAAAGCGCGAGATTTTGAGCACACAAGACCTGAACTAGAATCCTCGTGGACAAATGAAGCGACAAATAGAAAACGCTTCTAAACAGAGAAAGTTTGTGTAACAAATGAAATAGGGAGTTTTGAGTTTTATGAGAATTATATATACATTCGGAATATCTTTTGAAATTTCGCTTGCGTTTTTTGGCGAAAATAAATCGTTTGCTTTCTCGATTCAAGAGTGGAATTAATTCAAAAAAATTTTATTCCATTACTGAAAAGAATTTAAGGTAAGCACTTTTATTGGCAAATAGTTTGATTCATTTAACTCTTATGTAAGTATAAAACTAAATTAAAAAATAAACCCCAATTTTAAATCTATATTAGTTATAAAAGTTAAATAAAATTAATTTAACTTTTTTAAAAGATAATCATTGAAAATGGATACATTATAATTTTTGATCTAAGAATTGTTTATTTTTAATATCGATGGATTTTTGGAAATTTTTGTTGAGAATATTAGAGATTCAACCAGCATGTAATTTTAATATTACTTCTGTCGAACTTAAAAAATTCCATAAATATAATTTGTTTTTGCCTTGTGTTTCCAACTAAAACTAATTTGAAACCAAGTGTCAAAGTGCTTCAGAAAAGCTTCTATAAAACAGTTACTACATTTTAAGTACATTTCTATTCATCTTTAAATTCCACTTTGTTTATTAACTACGTATTTACAGATCACAAATTTCAGCTTCCAATATTAGCATATTTTAGAGTGAATTTTGCTTATGAACATAAAGTCTTGCAGATAAATGCTCTTCAACAATTTTTTCTTGAGTATCCCATGCCACAATTTATTTAGACTTTATAAACCCAAATATTTTTTACAATTTATGAATAGCAAACTAGAATTATTTAATATTAACAACATTGTATAATAGCATAAATATACATGAATTGGGAAAACACAATGCTTCTTACAAATTATACAACAAATACGACAGTATAAATCTTACGGTATGTAGAAGCCGTATATAAGCTCTGTTCCCACACTCCAACCCTCAATATGTGTATCTTGGCCAAATATGGTTCTTGCGCCATAAAACCCCAAATCAACCAACCCTTAATATCTTATGTCTGCCTATTTCTTTTGCACCTGAAATCATCCTAAGGGGTGTGAGAGAAATATTTACTTGCCAAACGAGTTATAAAATGCCAAATCGGCCAACAAAAATAATTTTACCGCGCCGTTAAGTGATACAATTATACTATACCACCAAACGAGACGATAAAATGCCAAATGGCCAACCAAGTCAATTTTTCACACAGTAGTCAAGTGAATACTAGTCGACATGTTGATCATGCTTTTTGAAGCTCCTCTTGTCAACTTATATTTCAAGTCTATGGTTATACCTGCAAATATTTAATATCAACAGATGGATCTAGGATTGCTGTTGAGTACATACGTAAATATATAAACACCAATGTAATTTATACATGTATACGTGCTTTTACGCAGTGTCATGCTTTACATGGTGATTAATTCGATCCATCTGTTCTCCATTCTTTTACTTGTACTTTTTCCATTCATTATTTTCCAAATATGGTCCTTGTGCCACAAAACCCAACAACCTACCCATTTTCTCATTTATTTAATTATCTGGTAAACGTGGGTGTCAGGACTTCAGGATGCCCAAGCAATCTTTCTCTACTGCTCTATATCCTTTCTTTTCACAATTACTTAACATCGTCTGTCTTGTGTTTGGCGCAGCTTGGCCAAATATGGCCATTGCGCCAAAACACCCAAAACCAACCAACTATATATTTGATTCAACAATTAATTACTTTATTTGAAGTTGATTTAATTGGTTAAGTGAATTGAAGTTGTAAGTTAAATTATTGTTGCCTCAATTTATTCGATTTTTTTTAAATAGCCCGAGTTCACCTTAAAATAGCTAATTTTAACTGACAAATTATTGAACAACGATTTGATGAATTTAATTGTCTAGATTGTCTAGTTGTATTTACTATTCTTCATCATCTTGAGTTTCAAAAGTTATCTTCGAAGTTTTGTACTGACTACTCTTTTAGTAGGTACTGGTAGGTTTTTGTACTGACTACTAAAAGAGTAGTCAGTACAACACGAGACGAGTACAAGTCTTAAAAGTGTGTGAAATAAGTATGAAATTATATTACTTTCGGTATATATGTTCGATGCAATGACAATCAACGATGTCACGATATCTTCTATAAACGTGAAAAGCAAACTGAATAAGAAAATAAAAACCTGAATAAAAATTTATGTTCAGCGGTGGAACAAGAGAAAACGGGCCCGCCTTCTTTATTTTTCATTGTTCATAGAATAATACATTCAAATGTACCATTCTATAGGGAATACCGTCTTCTATAAAGGTATGTGCATAACATTTAGTTAAGGGGTCGTCTTCATGTTAAATTGCACACAAACTTTATTTCTGCAGTAATGTTTTGCTTCACGAACACAAACTTTAATATTTTCAATGACAACACTAAATTTTGAAGCCAAATATCGAATCTTGGGCAAAATTTAACCTCTAATAGCAAGTTACAAATCATTTGATCCAGCAGTTAATTAAATTTTTAATTTTGATAGATTCGAAATTTTAGTCGTTGCGAAATTTTTGTGCAAAAGAATTAATTGAAAACCTTATTTCTTATGGAATGGTACCTATGAATTTTCTCTGAACGATGCATGAATAAAGGGGACTGGTTTGATTCTTTTTTTACTTCTGTACAAATTTATAAAATACAGACAAATCGTCCTTTTGCCACACTAAGTTCACAGGATTTTGTTCCCAAAGGGTGGACATTTTTCTTTGAAATATCGTTCTCTGGTCAGTAAGTTCAAAACAGTCAAAAGCCGATGCAATAGATCTCTGTTATTTCGACACGCACTAATCTCTTGAGATCTATCCAAATATGTTAAGATTTCATTGAATTTCCTATGTCCAATAATAAAATGTTTTGGTTAATTGAGTTTTAGGTTGGAAAGTGAGGTGTCATCTCAGGTGTTGACCTCGTCCTATGACAGTGGCTCAAAATTCTGAGGTGTCCTCGGATCTTTTCTTTCGGGATTGAGGGACCGTCGGGCCTCAGTGGGTTTGCCTACTGTGCTAAAAACCTGCGAGTTGTAGGTGGCGCTTCGATTCCTCCCTGGGTGTATTTCTCTTCTGTGTCAACAAAACTTTCTTTGTGTGTGTGTCCATTACTTGACGTTGTCTTGTGTGTGGCGAAGCATGGCGAAATATGGCCCATGCACCATAAAACAACCAACCAAACCTTCGGGATTGATCCCGAACCATCGCCAATAGACCGGTGTTTTGCTCCAATGCGACAAAAATTCAACTACCAACAACTAAAAGTTGTTTTAGTTGATATAAGAAACTAAAGTAAGGAATGTATTTGAAAACAATTGCATATTTGATGGCACTGTTTCCAATGAATTTGCTGTTTGAGCTAACCTTTTAATTGATATTATTTAGAATTTAATTAATTTGTTTATCAATTTGTTTGTGAGACAAGATAATTGAACCTCAAATTAAGACAGTTCTGAATACTTATTGTTTGTCCAAACTATTTTCAGTGTTTTTATTTATCCACCACTTTTAAGCATCTATATTTGGTCATAGAATATGTTACGTTACTAATCTGAGATTATATGGTATTTTGAGTGACATGACAATAAGAATGATTCAGATTTAATAATATGTCAAGAGATTGTTCTAGAGTCAGACACGAAAAAAATGACACCAGATATATAGTAATACCTAAAATATTTCTGTTAAGTAACAGTAAATAGTATTCGGAAATGAGGAATTGTATAGCTTTGGGAAATATTCCACCTAAACAATGTTATTCAGTTTGTTTGCTTTGGATGTGTTTCTATATTATGCTGTATTATTTTATGGAATGGTATATAAAGTACCATGATACTTTTTGTTACTTATTCTGTCTCAAATTGCTGAAGATATTAACAATTAGGACTTGTGCATTTAGTATAAAATACCGCAATATCCCGTCAAGTATTATCAACATCTATAATTGCATAAAACTCTTCTCTGTTAAGCCGTGGTCAAATAGTAAACGTATGGCGCAAAGTGACTCGTGCTGGCCAATCAGAGTGTTTTCACCGCTCGCGCCGGCACCTCTGATTGGTTTCCGCATGTCGCTTTGCGCCATGCACTTCCAATTTGACCACGGCCTCAAAGACACGTATATTCTGTTTTGAGACACAGTCGAAAATCCGTTGTTTAAATTAAAGCATTTTCATACTTCAAGGTGCTAAAAATGTTTTAGAGGTTTTAAAAGCTAATTATTAAAGGTAGGTAGTTAGTTAATTAACGTTGCATTGGAGCAACACAACGAGCTATTGGCGACGACCGGGATCAATCCCTAAGGGAAAGATCCGTGGCCAACACCTCGTAATTTTGAACCATGGTCAGATGACGAGGTAAACACATGAGCTGGCACTCCACTCTCCAAACTTCCATACCCCGCCAACGTGAAGACATTTGAGGCCATGGCAGGTTTAACGTGCACCAGCCCCTGTGTATACGACGGTATTTGGCTGGACCAAGTTTCGAACTCGCAACCCTTCCGTTACCAATCCGTTACTCCGTAAGAGAAGACAAGTTCAAAAATATTTTTATTGGAGGATTCATCCGAAAATTTGTTTGGAGAATATTCTATACTAGTTTTCTGAATTTATTTTCCTTAAAATAAGTATAATTTTTCAATCGAAGCATATCAACGAACACATCAATGTGTACGCAGTTTGGAACATGTTCCAAAGATCAATGTGATAAATACACGCATTGCGTGTATTTTTCACATTGTATTTTTTGGGGAAATAATATAATTTTTATGTTTTACATTCTCTTTTGGAAGTGAGATTTTTTGACATTTTTAGTGTAACTCAAATATTTTCAAGTTTTATGAATTCACATATAAATCTGTTATTTTTGTCCTGATTTGACATTTAATTCATTCATAAAAATTCATTTCCTACTTTTGGCGATCTTTTAAATCCATATTACGTTCCCTTTATGTATATATTCATTATATGCAGTGGGTGGTTAATCGTTTACACATTGTCTGCTATAAACTTCTGTTTTAACATCAATCTTTTAACACTGTAGTTTGAATGTCTATAATACTTAAATAGACGTAAAATTTCCTTACTGGAGTAAAGCATTTGTACTTTTTTAAAATCTTTAATATCATGCATTTATTTACACTTACGATTTTCATCCAAGTATTTTCTTATAAAATTCTCACATGATCTCGAAAAACTACATTTATTCGTATTTATTCTTTGCATTTATTCTTCCTGTACAAACACAAATGTATGTATCATAACCCCGAAGCACTTCTCTTTGACACAATCTATTTGCACTGCTGTTCATTGAAAATTCAGCACCAATAGAGTTGTTGGTCACCTGTAGTTTGTCACGGAAAATGTAAATTATTAAAATCTCAGCTCAGTATTTAAATAAGATGTTCGCGCAATACATGCAAAAATGTGACTGTAGATATAAAAGAAAGCCCCAAAATCCAGTACCAAACGTGTTGTGAAAAGTTATAAATAAGCCAGATATATTTTGAATGTTAAACTTAAAACTGAATCTGGCAATGCTAATTAGAGCCATATTTTGATTTAAATTGAGATCTGAAAATTAAGTTTGCATTCACTCAGCCATTTTCTTTCTACGTGTCTGTTCTTCATGTAATGTCTTGTCCTGGAATTAAATGCGTTGTCTTGTTTTAAGTATTCGTTTTTATTGTCGTTTATGTCCTGATTCAACACATTGTGAATTCGATTGGTATTGTTCTTCTAATACAAGACATGCTTTGTCGCAAAGCAAGACAACATTATGAACAACTGATGGTGTTTGAAAGAGGAAGAATTATTGGGTTGAGCGAAGATGATTTAATATTGTGTGATATTGTTGCACGCATTGAGAAAAATACTTAAACAGTTATGAGCACTTGGAGACAATAGGCAGAGGAAGGTTCTGTGCACAATTGTGAGGGATCTGGAATATCTTATAGCTATGTCAGAAAGAGAAGATAGGCACTTTGCTACGCAAAGGGGCTCTAACTTCATTGTCTCTAACTTTGCTCTAATTTCATTGTCTTTGTTGGTGAAGCATTTTCAATGAACAGCAGTGTATTTTCTATTCATTTCTAGATCTAGTTCCCAGGAACATTAGGAACAAACTCATTAATTCAACGCAAATACATTCCTCTCAGAATCCTGTGACTCAACCCCAAAATATGATGGTTGTGCACCACCTTTCACACCCTCAGCTTATCGTTTCCCAATATACCTTTTACCCTCTTCTGACTTTAACCTCCACGCAGCTAGCACGTCTTGTTTCTATTTGTGATAAAATAATAAGACATTATATCTGAATAAATCAGCTTCTTTTAAATCCGTACCACAAGGTCAAGGTTAACTGTGCAAAGTAAAACTTACGGCAAGATAATTATTCTACGTAGCTCTATGGTCATATTTTGTTACACGTAGGCTAATAATTAGCACTCATTTCTAAAAGAGTAGCACTTCAGAATTATTAAGCCTACTTTTCTTACAAAAATGTTTTCTAAAAATGTTTAGTGCTCTCTCTTCTGACTTCAGAGTAATTTTATTAGCGTTAGTTACTTATGTCGGTATCATTACGCCGTTTTCATTATAGTCTAACGGTCCATACTGCACGGTATGTGCTTCGCTACGAAGCGTATGCATTCACTCTTGTACTAGAGTTTTTAACCCTCCTGGTGGTTGTGTCGACGAAGTATCTCGTCATTAGCAAAACTAACCAGATCTTGATGGATGAGATATCTCGTCATAGGAAGAAAAACTGAGCTGGTCTTGATCTTGTCATCGTCAAAAAATCGGCAACATCTGGATGAACAGAAATTTCTTCATTAGCAAAATTGGTCAGATCTTGATGGACGAGATCTCGAAACCACTTGGAGGTTAAACATATTACAACTTATGCAAAGCATAACAATTTTAGCTTAAATCCATTAGTGCTGATTTAAGTTTATTGGTTGCTGATGTATGCATTTTCTTCGAAAAATTTGAAAACGATATAAAAGTTTTTAAATATTTCAAAAGTTTGACTAAACTTCTAATCCTTTATGGATCGATGAAACCAACGAGAAAGCGTTCGTCGGGAATTTCCCCTTCTCTGAAGTGCTCTGCAAACGAAGGTATAAGAGCTGTTGCATGTTTGCGATACTTAAAAGCAAACTAAGGGACCGCCAGTGAAAAAAATCTTGCGTTTCTGCAATGGCAGTTATTTCCATTAGAAAGAGAGATGGCCGTGCTTCACGTTGTGGGATTTTAAATACAATGGAAAACAGATTCTATCTTCACAAAAAATGTGAATTAAATTTCGGTTTTCTATAAATTCCTAGAATTTTACAACACTGAATGGTTGCGATGTATTTGTTGTTTGCTGGTATGTGGGTTTCGTTTCGTTGCTCTGGCCTCATAACCGTGGTTGGAGCTCTAGGACTCGATTCAACAAGCTCTGGGTAAGAATCCCGGTCAAGGTATAGATAATCGTAGTGGTTAGGAATCAATCCTAGATCACATTCCCACTTTCAGTTTTCAAATGTTTAGTAATAAATCAAAATAGTTCCAAAATTTAAAAAAAATGAAGCAATCTTTTAGGTTGCATGATTGTAATATTTGTGACTAGCATTTAATTATTCACACATATATAGTAAGCACATTAGGCAAGCAAATTCTTACAAAATCTAGTTGTAAGAAATTAATTTGTCGAGTATTTAGTAAAAATATGGCAAATTATAGGGCTAACAAATCACGTTAAGGATTTTTCCTGTATGCATGTATGTATATATACACATATAAATGAGAAAAAATCATAAGAATTAAAACATTGACAAAATTTGAAAGGAAAAAATCAATAAAACAGCCAAGGGAATAACAGACAACTAAAATACAGCCCTACCATTTTGAAATGCCGCCACCCACGCCAAGCTATCCCGGAGAACTATTCACTGCCAGATCCGTCTTATCAAGAATAGCAAATTAGAAAGAGCAAGAGAATTGCTCGAAGATAGCAAGAATGAATTTGTACATGTAAAGAGGAGGGGTAAAGGTAATTTGTAACAAGAAGTTATATACGTGGCAGGGGTGAATTTGATGGAATTAAAGAGAGCAATAGGTGAAAAAAATAATTAGGAAAATGAAGTATGGCGCCATCTAGTGGTGAGGCAAAAATAAAAGTAAGATCTATTTTTAAATGAGGTTGAAAGAGGCAAGGAGAAATTATGGAAAAAACTTTTTAAGAAAACTGTTGGGAAATCGTTATTTAAGAGGGTAGTTTTGAGAGTTTTGAGCTGATTATCAATAGTAATTTGATCCCTGCCGATATGATGAATTCTATGGATTTGATTATAAATTAAGTTCCTGTAGATACTGAAAGAGATATTAAAGTCTCAGGGAAGAAGCTTGTTAACGTTAAATTGAAAATAATTTCTTTTGTCATAAATATCGGTTGTTGATTTTGAACTGACACCAGTATGAATGTCAAGGAAGTTAGTAGATAAAGGTGAGCTATTTTTTTATTGAGGATGAGTTCAGTGGGATGAACATTTTTCCAAAATTCAGTGAACTCTAATGAATTAAAAATGATTAAATCATCTATGTAGCGATAAGAGTTAGCAAATTTAGATGTGTGCGATCTTTAAAAAATGGAGGTGGAGATTAGCTAGAATGCTGGAGAAGGAGGTACTTTGCAGTATCCCTTGTACTTGTTGGAATAGATGTTCACCATTAAAGATAAAATTATTAAGGACACAAGGATTGATGAGATTATTCCAATATTGTTGAGAAATATTAAGAGGGTTAAATTCACTGTAGTAGGAGTTAAGAACATCTATAAGGTTATAGAGCGGGATACTAGTGAACAGATCTTTAAAATCAAAGGAAACTATTTGGGAGATATTGTTATTAGAAGAAAATTAAGAACTGGAGTGTTATTATTAATGATCAAACAGTTTTTTTATCATGATTGCTTTAAGAATAATTTTTTTAATTAAAAAAGATTTTGCCTGGTTTATACATGTAATTTTGGTTAGTGCCACATGTGACGTATCTAAAAGCTATGGGGTTTTTGTGAAATTTAGGGGTGATGGTAATATAGGGGAAGAGTATACTGTAGTTCTTAAGCTTTAGAGTTTTATTGAAGGCAATGATTTTTTAAACAATAATATTATGAGTAGCATTTATTTTTTGTAAGTTATGGAATTTTTAAGTTCAGTATCTAGTAGGTTAAGATAACGTTTTTTTGCAGAAGAAACCGAAATTGCAGTTAGCTTTATCTATTTCGGTAATAATAAAAAGAGATTGCAGGTTTTTAATTGAATTTTTAATTTCTGCAAAGTCAAATGTGCTAATTTTAAAGGAAGAGATGAATTTATTTTAAAATCGCACAGGCACCATTTCCATTCTGTGAAAAAATCCAGGGGTAAAGGAAATTTGTTTGAAATTTTAATGCAGAAGAGGTCTATAGGTCTATGTGGTTAAGAAAAGTTTTAAGTGCGAAGGATTTTTAGTTTTAAGCAGAGGTCTAAATTTATAATGCCTTTTGACATGAGTCGTCTAAGTGATGCATTTTTGATAATATCGAGGTTACCAGTGATTATGTGTTTATGGTGGGGATGGATAAATTTAGAGTAGTTTTATCTTCTGTAGTTTAACTTTTGGGAAAATATTTATCCCACTGAACTCATCCTAAAAAAACCAAATAGCTCACTTTATCCACTAACTTCCTTGACATTCATATTGATGTCAGTTCAAAATCAACAACCGATATTTATGACAAAAGAAATTATTTTCAATTTAACATTAACAAGTTTGTACCTGGAACTCATATCTCTTTCAATATCTACAGAAACTTAATTTATAATCAAATCCATAGAATTCATCATATTGCAGGGATCAAATTACTATTGATAATCAGCTCAAAACTCTTAAAACTACCCTCTTACATAACGATTTCCCAACAGTTTTCTTAAAAAGTTTTTCCATAATTTCTCCTTGCCTCTTTCAACCTCATTTAAAAATAGATCTTACTTTTATTTTTGTCTCACCACTAGATGGCGCCATACTTCATTTTCATAATTATTTTTTCACTATTGCTCTCTTCAATTCCATTAAATTCAGCCCTGGCACGTTTATAACTTCTTGTTACAAATTACCTTTACCCCTCCTCTTCACATGTACAAATTCATTCTTGCTATCTTCGAGCAATTCTCTTGCTCTTTCTAATTTGCTATTCTTGATAAGACGGATCTGGCAGTGAATAATTCTCCGGGATAGCTTGGCGTGGGTGGCGGCATTTCAAAATGGTAGGGCTGTATTTTTGTTGGCTGTTATTCCTTTGGCTGTTTTATTTATTCTTTCCTTTCAAATCTTGATAATGTTTTATTTCTTATGTTTTTCTCTTCGGTTGTACTTTGAGTTTTTGGGGTAATTTGTGTTAATCTCTTTGGCTATGCCTCCCACAAGTACAGAAAAAACTCAAAGCATCTCTTAAAAGTGACCCCTGCTTTCCTCCCCTTGACAAAGTAAGCGCGCTCACTCCCTTCACATTTACGCATTTTATCTTGTTTCTCGGAAAAATCTATTTTAAGGTTAGTTTTATTTATTATATATATCCCGAAACGGTCCCTACTTGGGACCAATGCAGTCGAGTAATTTCCAGTTAGTAATTCAAGTGTTCGCATTTCAAAAAACTATTTATTAACGATGATGAGACGAAATATATAACAGATGGAATATTTACAAAATTGATAACCAGCATGGTCTGCCTACTACATGCAAAAATCCGATGTCCTAAAGTTAAAATTGATTTTCAGCCAGTTCTGCTTTGAGTGTTTCCAGAGTGACCAGAACCCTCAGAACTCCAACCAAATAGAAGATCGCTCCATGCTCGCGAAAACGATTGAGCGGTCTAAGAAAATTGGCGAAAGGCTTTAGCCCCCCTTGTGCCTCACCTCATATATATATATATATATATATATATATATATATATATATATATATATATATAATAAAAACAATCAAATTACAGAATATACAAAACATTAAAACGTAAAATAATAGAAATGCAGACCAGCAAAATGCCAAAAGATCAAAAAGTCAAAATATTAGAAATGCAGACCAGCAAAATGCCAAAAGATCAAAAAGCAGATAAGTAAAAAGCCAAAAAACCAAATAAGTTGGGGGTAAAAAATAGTCAAGCAGAATCCAGAAGGCAGAAGGCAGAACTGTCCATGTATGCGCGCTAAAGCTGCAGACACAACATGGAAAGTAAAATAATTCAAAATTACAAACCAAAACAAAGAGAAATCCAAAAATTTTAAAATCAAGAAATTTAAGAAAATTTTGAAAAAATGATGGAAGTGTTGGTGGATCAGGGCGTCATCAGGGAGGAGCCTCACCCAGTCAACACAATATGGTGTTTTCTGCATGTGAGCGGCAGTATACCAAAAGTAGCTCACACACCCCTCCAAACACCATAAGAAAATAAATTAGAAAAACAAAACCAGGGACAACCAAGGACACATACCAAAAAGATAATATAATACAAAATTAAAATTAAATTAAAATTAAAAATTAAATTTAAATTTAAAAGGAGAAAACAAACCTACCCAAATAGATTGACCTAAGATCGACAACAACCCGCCGCAAACTACATGAGGACCGCCAACAAATGCCATTCATAACGCCGTATATCAGAAATCGGAACCGCAATTCCGACACGGAACCCCGACTCGAAATTCCGACTCGGAATTCCGAACCGGAACATCGGAATCGGAAGTCGAAAAAATAGTGTTCAAATCCAGTTTTTTAAAATTGATAGTCAACAGGATAGTCTCCGAAATAAGCTATTAAATAATATTAGTTATCTTAAATCTTTCAAAAATAATCCTATAAAAAGAGTGAGGGTATTTATTATTAAGAAGTGTGTTAATGAGATTATTACATTGCAAAAGAAGGTTAGATTTAGAGTTGCAAATTTTATTGAAACGTATCAGTTGACCAGCGATTGTATTGTAATAAATTTTTTTAGAAATATTAGAATCCCAATATATCAATTTAAAAACCGGAAATTCAAAATCATCTCTCCTATCATAAATATTAATATCAGTTTTATTATTTAAAGTATATATATATTCAAGTCTAGAAAGACGGCTTTATTGTTATCTGAATTGGTTTTCAATAAATATAATTCATCAGGGTAAATCGAATTCCAAAGGTTAGCAAAATTGGTATCATTGAAAACAATTAAATCATCAATATATCTAAAGGCAGAATTAATTTGTAGGCAAAAATTTTTTTCATAATAATGAAGAAATAAATTAGCAAGAATGGAAGAAAAATTGGAGCCTTGGGGTATACCCTTAACTTGAATAAATAAATGCTCACCGTTAAAAATAAAATTATTATAGATACAGAAGTTTACCAAAAATTCCCAATCCTCAAAATCAATAGTAATCAGATTTTTAAAGTCATGATAATAGTAGTTAAGTACATCTTTAAGTTTGTCCAAAGGTATGCTAGTAAATAGGTCTTTAAAGTCGTAGGTAAGTATATTATTAATAATATTTTTATTTATATAATTTAAAACGTTATTATTATCACTAGTAATCCAAGTGAAACCTTCTTCAATAATGGTATTAAGGATAATTTTTAGATATTTACAAAGTAAGATACCGGGTTTAATCATATAAGAATTTGTACCACAAGTAATAAATCGGAATTTCAAAGGATTTTTATGAAATTTAGGTACAACAGTTATGTAAGGTAAAATAATGTGATGATTAGAAATTTATATATATATATATATATATATATATATATATATATATATATATATATATAAAACAATGAAGAACCGAAACTTCCGTTTGTGACGTTCTAGTGTAAGCAAAGCAATCTCGCGCCGGCACCGCTGATTGGTCTGTGCGTATCGCTTTGCGCCTTGCGCTTCCTATATGTGATCACGGTTTAAGTCTTCGCGCATCGCATATCTCCGAAGTAGCATCGACCTTCTAATGAAATAGACTTGGTCTGCTGTCGTAAGATCTCTGAAAAGTATATCCCGTGGACTTACGAATCGCCTTCTTCGATTGGCAGTCGAATCGCAGGCACAACCACGTGCCATATCTTCAAACTGAGCAACGGGCACATGTTCCGTCTATTTCATTTGAAAGTCGATGCGCCGTAGTTGGTATCTCTCTTTGATTGGCATAACCTTCTATGCATTTTGCAAGAGCCATAAACGTTGCCAATTTTGCGTTGCTAACTTGATGGATTGGCAACGTGTCAAGAGATCAATTAGTGTTTGATCTCTTGACCAGGTGTTATTTACCAGGTGACTTGCTTTCTTTTCCTGGAACCACTTTTTATGTATTTAGGCTAGTACAGTAATTCTTTGTGTACTTAGGATAATACAGCAATTTGAATCAATGTCAATCAATATAGTTTTAGTCAACTAAAGTTTTGTATATTTGTGTGAGTCACTACACTAAGTACGATTCAATTAGCCTCTATTAGAAGCATAATTTACAAACTTTCATCTTCCAGTAGTGACTAGGTGATGACTCACAAGTGTCAAAACCTTAAAAGCTATAAAGTGTTTCTTGTCGATGTTCAAAGCTTCTTGAATAAATATCCATGCGACGTGTCATTCAAATTTGGGGTTCGTTTCTTAGATTGTATCCAGCTGCGAGTTAGCGCTGCCATAATTATCAAAGGAACATCTTGCGTGCTCCAGTCTATTAACTCTCGTGCACGTGCCCGAACTGAAAAATGCAGTAGCCCGAAAGGCTGCATTAATTTATGCCTAATTACTGTACTTTGGTAGGGTTGAACTCCAAACCTGTGTACGGGGCGTTTTTATTCTTAGCATATATTACCCGTGTTTAAATCATTGCCTGTTTTCTCGTATTAAATCATAGCTCGACAAGTGTCACAAGATTGCAATAATTGGGCTGTAACTTATCTTTAAGAGGTATTTTCAAGCCATTGAAGTCCAATGCCCTAAGGATTATTATGCTTATGCTAGGTGGAAGAACGTCATTTAGAACATAATTTCCCAAAGTGGGCGCTACCAGCCCACTGTGGGTACTGAATGAATCTTGGGGGGATGCTGGAGGGCATTGAGTAGCAAGCGTGGGCAATAAGATGATACAAAAAAAATTGGCGCTTAACCCTCCAAGTGGTTTTGACGAGTTAACTCGTTAAAGATCTGGTAAAATTTGCAGGTGACAAGATATCTCGTCGAGAAAGGAAAATACCCTATTACTCCAAGTGTAATGAGGGGCCGTCGTAGTAGGAATGTCCACTGCGCTAGCAACCTTCGAGTTGTAGGCCGCTAGTTCGATTCCTCTCAAGTGCATTCATACCTCGGTGTATTTCTCTCTTCTGTGTCAGTAAAACCTATCATTGTGTGTGTGTCTATTACTTGATATTGTATGTCTTGTGTCTAGCGCAGCATGACCAAATATAGCTCATGCGCCATAAAACCCCCAAATAACCAACCAAGTGGAATGTAGATCCAAGTAGGAAATACAAATTGCTCCTTGCCTAGAACCAGTGACAGATTGGAATAAGTTTTTGCATCAGATTCTGGCCACTACACGAAGATAAACCACCAGTAGGGTTTAAAGTGTTTAAAACAGATACCCATCCCCTTGAACATAGCGGATTAGTAACGGGGAGGGTCGCGAGTTCGAAACGCGATGCAGCCGAAAACAGTCGTGTACATTAGAGCTGGTTCACGTTAAATCTATTGTGGCCTCAAATGTCTTACGTTGCCGTGATGTGAAAGTTTGGAGAGTGAAGTGCCAGCTTAGGTGTTCTCGTCATCTGGCCGTGGCTCAAAATTACGAGGTGTTGTGTCCTCGGGACTTTCCCTTCGAGTTTGATTCCGAACCGTCGCAAATAGCCTCATGAAACAGAAAATTGTGATCCACATTTTAATAAATGTAAATAAATACCACCATTATTCTCTTTTCTTATTAATTATCTCTCTCGCCATCGGTTGAATAATTGTGTAAATGAAAGGGACGAGAAATGAACGAAAAAGTGGACAAATAAACAAAAATGTAAACAAAATACCTTTCCCCAAAATAGAGTCTTGCAAGCCCGAAAGATGAAACACTAATATCTTTTAACGTTTAGATATTTACCAAATGCAAATCAATGTTACTTACTCATCGGTTGCAAATACACTTCGCAGCTAGACCGAAATTTAATACACGAATATTCCTTTATACAGAAGAAAACAATCTCCAACATATCGAGCTGAAAAATGCTTTTGATTGCTTTGTGATTCGAAACATTTTAATAACCGGGTGGGTTTTCGAAAGTTGGGAATGTCCGTAAAAGTGAGTTTCATCGTAAGTCTGAGATGGTTTTGTTCAGTTGCGGGCAAAAATATTACTAACCTTTGACAAAATATTTTAAAACAGCCAACTCGCCCATGTGCTTACGCTTTTAAATTGCTTACAACGGGTAGGTATTTTAATTAACTTCGCACTGGAGCAACACAACGGGATATTGACAACGGTCCGGGATCAAATCCGAAGGGTAAAGATCCGAGGACAACACCACGTATTTTTGAACTACGATCAGAGGATGAGGGCACAGCTGAGCTAGCACACCCCACTCTCCAAACTTCCACACCACGCCAAAGTGTGGACATTTGAGGCCACGACAGATTTAACATGCACCATCCCCCTTTGTACACGACGGTCTTTGGCTGGATTCGAATTCGCAATCCTCCGATTGCTAGTCCGTTACAACGAGCGTTACTCCTGCTTACAACGAGTGATCCTATTTTTGAGACACCTTTATAAATTAATAATTTTACATTTCAACCTGTTATTATTAAAAAGAACCTGGGGTTCCATCCCAATTCTTTATAATTTTTTATGACATAATTATTTCTGGAATATTTAAATAAATAGTAGCAACACTGTTGATTTCACAACCTGTCATTTAACCACCTCACCCATTTTTACACAAAGCTCAGAAAATTCCGTTTTCACTGTTATTTTCATAATTTAATCACGCTCTGCATATCTATTGAAGATATTTATACCTTATTTAAATCCATCTATTTTGAATATAAATATCGAGAGATACGCATAATTCATACCCTCAGAAATTAATCAAAAATTTCTACCTTTATAGCAAAAGGCCAATGTCCGAATTCGGTTACATTGAATTATGTCCGCCAATCACTTCAAGGTAATGAAATTTATAATAGAGAAAAGGACTATGGTCCTCCTGTCAATACATTCTGAAAAATCAAAAGATTATCAAGTAATTTTTGTAGGCTGTATCAAAAATTAAAAATTTTGAAATTATTAAATCAGCTCTTACCCAAAACTTGCAAAATGCACATTGACTCCTTTTCAACTAAAGTGCATAAATATAAAGAAGTATTTCGTGTACTCCTTACTGATATTAATTGTTATTTCCAATGAAATGCATGTCGAAAAGTTGACACCCAATTAGCGTCTGAATGTTTACTTCAATTAAATCCCATTCACAAAGGTGTTTCGATATGTTTTAACACCTAAACCTATTTCACGCTCACTCATATTTCCTTTTCTATCTTCCAGGTATCTCATTGCCTTCTGTAATCACATTGCTAAAGAATTTCATTAGAGTGGAGAGCTATTCCGTGTAGTTTTAGTAATATTATGCAACTCCAAGCTCAAATCAAGCATATTTAAAATAGGCCACAAAATTGGCAAATGAATCCCATAGCGGTTAATTTTATATAATTTATTTGTTGCCATTCATCAAATAAGGTCAATTTCTGTGCCATGTACGAGTGAAACATATATAAATAATTTATATTTCAATAAGAAAGATAAATAAAATAAATACTTCTGAATTCAGAGTCTGGCCAATTTTATGAGAAGCTTCTTGAAAATAATGAGGAAAAGAGCAAGACATTTTCGACAAAATCTTCCAAAACTCACTCTTCACCAAGAAAACAAATGCGTAAACAAATATCACAATGATTATTATAAAGCCTCTAAAAGGAACCCAGCATAGCGTTTCACTGAATATTCCATAGATATGTGCATTTGCCCAATTCCCTAATGCGGGATTGGTTAGCGATTCTGGACAATCCATTATGAAGCAAGCAGTGTTGCTGTGAAATTAGTCTCGAATATTTGAGATAGTGCGTGTTGTCCGTTAGTAGTAAACACTTCCCAAAATAGTCTCCATAATACTGCGAGAAGCTTGGTAAAACATTACTCCAGGAATTATTTTGATGGAATGTTTGTAGTCTAGCAGAGGGAGAATTTGGAAAAAATGTAGCCAGTAGCAAATGTTTTGTACAGTGATATTCTGATGGGTCAGTAAATTCTTATCGATTGGTTTAACCTTCTAAGTGGTTTCGACGAGATATCTCGTCATCAAGATACGTATTGCCTATTTTTTTAGAAAGACGAGAACAAGAGCTGGTCAGTTTTCTTCTAATGACGAGATCTGGTTACTTTTGCTAATGACGTGATACCTCGTCCACAAACAACCACCAGGAGGATTAAATTATTGTTATTTTTAGGATATTTTGACTGTGGAAGCAGGACTAACGTTTAATTTAAAAATTATTAATCTTAAATTTATTATTCACTAAAATTTAATTATTCAATTCAGGATTAATAATGATAGTAAAATTGGTAAGTCTGGTGCGGATTACTTTATTTTAAATTCTTCTGTTTTCGTAATAGAATTAACTTCAATATACACTGCTGGCCACCCAAATTGCAACACCAAGAAAGACAAGAGATATCACAACAAAATTTATTTTGTAGATAACATGTTGACCAAGTATCAAATGATTAAATTTATAGACTTCTGTGAAGTGTGGTTCCTGCCAAAATCAGTAGCCAGAGTAGCCGCCATTGTTGGAGATCACCGCTGCCACACGCCTCGGCATTGATTCAAAGAGACTTTGGATGTGTTCTTGGGGTACATCAGACCAAGTAGCTCCCACACGTTGCCAAAGTTGAACTGGTGTGGCAACTGGGGATGTATTCTGGGTCAATCGTTGAGCAACCATGGACCACATGTTTTCTATCGGCGAAAGATCCGGAGAGCGAGCTGGCCAGGGAAGCAATTCAATCTGGCGATTGACGAAGAACCCTTGGACAATGCGTGCCACGTGTGGCCGCGCATTATCCTGTTGAAATATGGCTGTGGGCAAGCCCTGAAGGTAAGGAAGGACAACTGGCTCCAACACCTCGGAGATGTAGCGCTGGCTGTTTAAAGTACCGGCAATGCATACTAGAGGAGTGCGAGAGTGATATCCAATACCGCCCCATACCATAATACCCGGTGCAGGACCAGTGTGGCGGTGCATAACGCAGCTGTTCAGCATCCTCTCTCCACGGTGTCTCCAGACTCGAATCCGACCATCGTGGTGTTGCAGACAGAAGCGTGACTCGTCAGTAAAGACAATTTCATTCCATTCTGCCGTCCACATCCTTCTTTCATCGCACCATTGGCGGCGGAAACGTCTGTGGTTCTGCGTCAAGGGTAGACGAAGCAATGGACGTCTTGCGGACAGACCACTCTGCTGTAAACGGCGTCGAATGGTACGCGCAGACACTGGATGATGCGGTACAGACTGAATGTGCTGTGCTATGGTTCGTGATGTGGCTGAGCGATCCGTCACTGCCATACGCACAATATGCCTGTCATCACGTGAAGTGGTGCACTGAGGTGGATGCGATCGAACACGTCGGTCCGTCGTACCCTCCTGCATCCAACGATCACATATCCGCATTACAGTTGTTTGGTTTCGTCCAACACGACTACCGATTTCCCTGAAAGATAATCCACAATCTCGGTAGGCCACTATCCTTCCTCTGTCGAACTCGGATACTTGATCAAAAGATGATCGCTGTTTTCTACGAGGCATAATTGATCGTTTTTTTGAAAAAACCACAAGAAAAACACAATTGCCGTACTTGAAATCGTCGAAATCTCCAAGCCTTAAATAGCGCTTTGAAGTGGCGCCACAGGCGCGCGTGATGTGCGTCTGCGCTGAAATTCTAATCATTTGCATATCTCACCTCCGCTAATGCATGTTGTAAATTTCATATTATTTGCATGCTTCCTTCAGGGTGTTGCATTTACGGTGGCCAGCAGTGTAGGTTGATTAAAATGAGTCTGTATATATAAAAATTAAATTACAGTTGTGAATCTAATAAACCAATATAATGGATGGTAGTATTTTAATTTACGTCACATGGAGCAACACAACGGACTCTTGGTGACAATCCGGGATCAATCCCAAAGGGAAAGATCCGAGGACAACACCACGTAATTTGAACCACGGTCAGATGACGATCAATATAATGGAATATGCATGCACAGAAAGTTTAACAACTGATGATAACATTTGCGTATTTCCTTTTGAACTCAATATTTGCTTCCTATTCTTTTGACTTCCGGCATAGAAATCTGGATGGTTAAGCCTTTAGTTTAACAAGCTCTGGGTTCGAATCCCGTCTTCTCATGGATGTTCGCAGTGATTCGGAGGTCTCAGTTAATTAACACCACTCCTCATGCACCAAATGACGTTAGAGCAAACTAATAAACCTCACGCTTGTTTAATCAAATACATAAAGTTAGCTTTATTTCTATGCCCTGAAGTATCATTGACAGCCTTAACCACAGCCGATCTTAATTCAGATATATAAGCAAAGTTAGCACCTTATTTAACTTTTAATTTTTTAAAGAATATATAATTACAAGTTTTCTTATTCAGAAAAAAAGAAATAAAAATTGTATAAAATTGAACTAGCACCAAAAAAGTGGCATTTAAATATTAAAATTATCTTATCTGCATGTTCAAACATGAAAATAAAGGATAAGTAGTAATATATAAATCGTGTCAAATATTTCAAGCAAAGAAATGTACACCAATTCGTAAGCACGATTAGAAAAGCAGTGTTACATGAAAAAAGAAACGTTTGTTCTGACTATAAGCTTTCGCAAGGACTGGATAAACAACCGCCTTCAGCTGCCGCCATTTTGAATCAGCGCGCAGGCCTTGTATTTAGACGGCTGTGCCTTAACCCTCCAAGTGGTTTCGACGAGATATCTTGTCCATCACGATCTCACCAATTTTGATAGTGAAAAGATATTTCCTCATCAAGATATTGTCGATTTTTCGATAATCTGGATCTGGTCAATATCTGGTCAGTTTTTTTTTAATGACGAGATATCTTGTCCATCACGATCACACCAATTTTGATAATGAAAAGACATTTCCTCATCAAGATATTGTCGATTTTTCGATAATCTGGATCTGGTCAATATCTGGTCAGGTTTTTTTTAATGACGAGATATCTTGTCCATCACGATCTCACCAATTTTGATAATGAAAAGACATTTCCTCATCAAGA
The DNA here is from genome assembly GCA_933210815.1 of Meta bourneti. Taxonomy (NCBI): domain Eukaryota; kingdom Metazoa; phylum Arthropoda; class Arachnida; order Araneae; family Tetragnathidae; genus Meta; species Meta bourneti. The sequence continues at coordinate 72,834,348 of OW119926.1, read as the reverse complement.
TATTGTCGATTTTTCGATAATCTGGATCTGGTCAATATCTGGTCAGTTTTTTTTAATGACGAGATATCTTGTCCATCAAGATCTGGTCAGTTTTACTAATGACGAACTAACTCGATACAACCGCCAGGTTGGTTAAATATCCAATTCAATTTTATTAAACGCGTCAAGCTGAACGTAGTGGCCCTGAGTTCAAAGAATCCGTTACAACTGCAAGAATGAGTTATATTTTTCGACAGATCTGCAATATACTCTACCCGTATGAACAAATTATATTTAGATTATAAATTTTAGCAAAGGTAAAAATTTTCCGCATTTGGGGAGCAGACATTTATTCGTGTCGTGTTACATCTTATTTAAATGAAATTAAGTGTTAATTATCGATTTCGCAAGTTTAACAAAAGTTATTTTTATTAAACTCTTCGTTAAGTATTAACGTAAGAATAAGTTAAACATTCAACTTGATTATGAATATACTACTTCCAAGTAAAATATATTTATAAGAATTAGAACCCGAAAAATAATTTATTTTTACCACCTATGCAACTCATCTAACATCCTGATTTAATCTATTCCATTTTAATGGTTATACATCTAGGATTATATGTAATCTTAGATTAATGTTCTATCATAAGTTAATCCACATAAGTTAATCGGAGCTAAAAGGATTCGATTGTAATGTGAAAAGTGATACAATAAACCTCTTAGGTCCTAGGTAGAGAAAACGGTCGCCGAGGTTCAGCGAGTTTGCCCGTTGCACTAGCAACCTGCGAGCTGCAGGTTCGATTCCTCCAAGGTGTATTTCACTCTTCTATATCAGTAAAGATATCATTGTGTGTATGTTAACTTACTTAACGCTGTTTGGCGTAACTTGGCCCTATGTGGTCATTGCGTCATAGAACCCAAAAGCCAACCAACCTAGGGAGAGTGGCATTGTAAAATTTATCATTAAAATATTATGTCACATTAAGTTTGATTTTCAACAGATTAATACAATGCTTGAGGTATACAATTTTATAAGCGCGGATCTAAAGGGGAATAATATGTTTGAAAAGAATTCAAACTGTCATAAATTCTATTGGAATATTTCCTGATTCAATCAAAAACACCGTTTTTCTTTTTTTAATTCCTACTTAACTCTAAATCGAATTTGAAATTTTGCCAAATATAATTGTCACAAATAACATCCTGGTCACTTGACAGTTCTTTGTATAGTACGAAAAAAGAACTTGAGTGCTTGGAAAAAACGGATCTAGGAGATGTGATTGAAAGAAAACATAATTTATCACCGGATATTCGGGTGCAAATAAAACTGTTTTTCCGAAGGAGAAAAATATGAAACACCCTTAGCTCATAAACGTACGCTGAAGAAAATGTTTCGAAAATTAACGACCATATGATCTCATAAATCAATAGACCGTCAAGGGGGTCTTACTTTTTTGAGCCTATAATAAATCATTCTCTTATCTTTCTTGCATCATTTATCATTGATATCAACAGAAGTTTGAGATGATAGAAGAGAACCAGATATGAGATCCACTTTTGTGAAATCTTATACAAAATATATTTTTAATTTACCACAATGCTTATTTTTTAAGATTTAATATTTATGTCGTTTGAAACGAGTCTAGGGGAATTGGTATTTTTTAAAATCTGCCAACTTTGCTACATGAAAGTCACATTTGAGTTTGATATGAAAGAAATTTTGCACCCTTAATCTATTTCCAATAAATTGACTTTCTCTTTGACTTTATATTTTATCTCATAAAATTGTCTCGCCATCTATTTTGTTCATTGAAGTTCGACATCTGGTACAAGAACTAATACAATACTAAATATAAAAAGGAATTCAAAAAGGTCTCACTTTTATAAATGTGTATAAGGTATACCTAATCCAATCTTTGAATACATACGCACCTAAAAGCGGTCACTTCAAACACTATTTTTACGCTTTAAGTTAATGAGTGTTTTCGAAGATAATTTTCACAACTTCCTTGCATCAACTACTTTAAAACTTTAAAAGAATTGTACATGTGTGGGTGTGAAAAGATTTTTCTAAAGCTTTTCACTAAAGAATATTTCGTATAGAAAACATCAAAGCCATACATTTCTTTGAAGTACTTTCATATTTTAATAGTCTTTCGTCCATATAAGGCCCAATATTTGAAAGTTAAATCCGATGTCTACATAAACCTTTATAGATGTAAATTTCAGAAAGGTATAAAAACTCTAACAGTTAAATGAATACTTTATGCTCAGCATAAGTTTTTAAAAGAATAAGGGGAAAATCAACGCACATCTGAATGAGAAAAATACTTCTATCGATCGGAAAAACTTATCAAAAGAATTTTTATGAGAGGCCTTTTCTGTAAAGAAAAATGCACATGACGCTAAGGTTTACGTGATTGAACGTGTTTCTTGCATGCATTCCGGAAGTGGTTTGGTTAGGAAGTTAGTTTGGAAGTCATTTGGTTATACACATTTTATAGGTAACTCCGTTATCTACTAAGCGAGATCACTGTGGATAACCGGAAGTAAAATCTTCGCCTTCAGGCGGTTTGTTTACACTAAAAATCCCTCTCATAAAACCCTTAAGTAGTTAACAGAAGATTAGAATTCTCGTCAGATATGCTGAGGTTAGAATAAAAGTAGAGTAGTTCATGACCGAATTTTTCAGAGTATTGTTTGCGAAAACATGTATTCTATTTATGTTCGTTATTCATTTCTCGAATGAATTCCCAGACAGACTTCATACCATCGCATTCCTCTCTCAGAAACCCGTTAACCAACCCCTAAAATTGCTGATTATGCTCCATTCAAGCTCACTGCAGTTTCGCCCATGCTTTTTTCTCTCCTCTGGCATTAACCACACACACACTGAGCTTAACGCGATTTCTGAGTAGTGTACTATTGCACAAAACGCGCAATGATTAAATAACCACATCTGTTGGTTGGAAGAATTCTATTGGCCAAGGAAGTCAAAATTGGTTGGAAATCATGCAAGAAGGACTGCATGTTGCAGAACAGATATATACGTGTAACCTCTCAGAGGTTTAACCTCCACGCAACTTGGACATCTCCCCGATTTGTTCTCTATCCAGTGTTCGTAATTCATGTCCATAATGCAGTTATATTACGTCTATATAAATTAAGATCCGTGGTAGCCCAGTTGGAAAAGTAACGGATTAGCAGCCAGAGGGAGCTGGTGCATGTTAAATTTGTCGTGGCATCAAATGTTATCACATTGGCATGATGTGGGATTTTGGAGAGTGGGGTGTCAGCTCAGGTGTTAACCATGTCAAAATTGTTAAAAAACCTTAGTTCAAAATTGAGAGGTGTCCTCGGATCTTTCCTTTCGGGATCGATCCCGGACAGTAACCAATACCCCATTGTGTTGCTTCAGTACGATGTTAATTAAAAAATACCTACCTCAATAAATTAACTGTTAAAGACTTAACAACGAGGCTCGCGACTACTTCGTTTTAATATAAGTAAAAATAATTGTTTACATAAACATAATTGATTTTCATTTCTAAAGGTAGTTTATTTCATTTGTGCATGTTATCTAACAGATGACAGCAAATTACATGAAAACACATATAACTCCGTTATTTTAAGTTGTATTTCCTACACTTCCATATTAACTCAATCATATGAAGCGAAGAAAAAATATTCAATCCGGATTAACTGATGATTTCAGAAATGCTTTCTTTGTGTACATGCGTTGTATGTGAGGGATTTCCAGTGTAAAAACAAACAAATCAGTCGGAAGACGGACCTCGCTTGATCTTTATCAAAGGTTACCTTAAAATGCAGTTTATCGTCGTTTAATCTAATTCGCACGTTGACTAGTTAACTATTATGTATCGCTTCGGAAGATTTACCCTTTGGAATTTTCATTATTAAATTCTTTTCGTATCCTTATCGTTATTTTTCCATTACGTTTGAATGACTGTTAACGTATTTAAATATTTTCAAGTGTAAAAGTATTTTCTTATGCAAAGGTAAATATTTCATTATCTTGTAAGTAAAATAAGTAAAAGGCGAGTCTAAAACATTTCCAATCATTGTTTCCACCATGAATTGCAGTTTATTCGATTTTTAAATGTATATCAATTCGCACAATTACTTCATTAAATTAATCAATGATCTTAATACTGAAGAACAAGGAGTTGGATAAAGAAAAATGACTAAACCCTTTGGAATTTTCATTATTAAATTCTTTTCGTATCCTTATCGTTATTTTTCCATTACGTTTGAATGACTTTTAACGTATTTAAATATATTACTAGAATATTACTAGAATTATTAATATATATTACTAGAAAATATATGACTAGAAAAACACTATCACCACCTACATTTAAAATTGAAAGAAAAAGTTTATCATATTTATAACTGAACTTTTAAGTGGACAATTTAAGTAAAGATTTTATTTTCAGTTTAAAAGAGAATGAACAGGAAATTATTTTCATATTGGATGGTATTATATTATTTCATATTTCATATGGACTTATAGCATAGATTGTTGTTCGAACGAAAAGAAATACAAAGGCCTTACAATATATTAATGTTGCCATCTGCAGAATATATTTCAATTCCGTAGTTTCGTTTTATGTGGCTTGTATTCAAGAATAAATTTCTTTAATTCTTTTTCTATGTGTGTAGCATTTAAAATATTACTCACGACGATCTCATCAATACTTATTGCATTTGATAACAGAGTTAGAAAACTTCACAGCTGTTTCGGAACATTCGTCACCTCTGCGGAAGAAAAGGACATGCCTTTTCTTTTCTTGTCATACTTAATTTTCTTTTCCGCGCTTTAAGGTGACACCTAGTCTCGTCTCTCTTGTCGAATGATATTTTCGTAATTCACCTGAACATTTTCCGCTTTCCCTCTATACTATAGTTCCATTTCCAGTTAAAGAAAGATCTAATTTATCGATCAGGGTTCTGGTGACTGCTTCATTACATAACACTTTGATAACATATACATTAGTAGAAATTACACATCCTTCAATAATTGTATCAGAAGAGAAAATACCAAGAGGAGTCTCTTTCTCTCCAATACCCATCAAATTTATATTATCACAACTTAATTTGGGGATCCAATCTCTTCGTAGACTTGACAGTTGATTATAGTTGCATCACTTCCTGTGTTTATTAAAGCATTCGTTTTAACGTCATGTATTTCCATATTTATTCGAATCTTATTTGGACAGATATAAGAATTTTGAGTAACAGTTTCGTTTACTTCTTTCTGATCGCAATTATAAGCTTTATTCCCACAACTTTTACATTTAAAGCACCTGATTCCATCTTTTTTTGCGTGTGTTTCTCTCTCTACACTCTTCATTGTTTCATGTCCAATTTCATTACAATTATCACACTTATTTGTTGAATTAGTATCATGTTGGGCATGGAAGATTGACTGCGTTCTGTTCTCTCAAAGATAAAAATTTGGATAAAACCTATCCCTGGTGATCACCAATACATTTTAAAATGACCGGCAAATCTATACTTAATACCCTCCCTCCTCCTGTAAAAGGCTCTAAACCTCTTGGTGAGTTGGGAGGAGGTGGGTCTGGAATACTTAATACCTCAACATTCAACTTCAACATGTTACAAAACTGATTATGCCAAGTTGCATTTACACGAGTAGTTAACAATACTAATAACTTATTGCTAAGTGTCACATAAAAATAGTGGCTTTAGCCCAGAGATTTTACTGGTGCAATATATGTATAATGAAATTAGAGCATTTGGATACGTTAATACTTTTTTAACTATTCAATAGGCCTTTCATGTTTTCCTATCGTAGAAGGTGCGCGTCAGTACATATTATCACGAAATTTAACCAAATGCAGTTACAGGCGTACTCTCGACCTCCATAAACTCTCGCCATCCAGCCTCATACGGTAGTGGCGTCAGTCAGGCAGAAGTTATCAAACATTTTAACGTAGCATTAGAACTAAATCATGAGCGTAACAGACGTCAATTTAGACTTTAGAACTTACTAATGTTCTACTTGTGCCGTCAATCTGAGGATTATTTCGATGAAACTCCTTTTATTATTTGGTATTTTAGATACAATTATTTAAAAAACAAAATATATAAAAGACGAAGAAAAGGTATTACTAAAAATAAAAGGATTTCTTCTGCAAAATTTGGATTAAGTCAAAAGGATAAGCTTAAGGACCTAGAAGGCTCAAGTGCCCTTAAACCTCCTGGTGATTGTCTCGAAGATGTATCTCGTCATTATCAAAATTGGCCAGATCTTGATGGAGGAGATATTTCGTCATTGGAAGAAAACTGACCAGATCTTGATCTCGCCATCATAAAAAAATCGGCAATATGTTGATGACGAGATATTTCGTCATTAGCAAAACTTTTCAGATCATGATGGACGAGATATCTCGTCGAAACCACTTGGAGGATTAAGGCTACAATTCCCCTCTCAAAACTATTTATTTCATACCCATCAAAAGCAATGCAATTCAATAATCTTCAATTTCAGAAATATATTTACTTCCTCATTACTTTTACAGAACCTTACAGGTTTTGAAATTATAAAGAGAAGTTTCAAAGCAATATGAAATACATCAAAATATTTACCCTCAATTTCTTTGAAAACAGTACTTATCGTAAGAATTTTAAGTGGTTCAGCTTCATAGCTATTTAATTACCAAGCCTACAGTAAAAATATCGAAACCCTGTCAGTACATGCAGCGTATTAATTGTTACACTGTATTTTTGTCATTTTCCCTTCCTTTTCAATCGTTACACTGTATTTTTGTCATTTCCCTTCACTTTTCAATATATGATATATATTCATTCCTAATGTCTTTTTGGGTTGCTTTTTAAATCATAAATGATTAGTACTGGAAATTAATAATATGGAGTTCTTTTCAGTAGTTTCCTAAAATCCATTTTATTGAACTTAAATTATTTCTTCCCTCATGCTTAGATATTTAGAAATGCATTTAGTCGTGAAAAAATGTTTAAAAATCTGATAACTTTTCAGATTATGTACTCAAATCCTTCTTTAATAAACACAAACATACAACAAATGATTAAAACTTTCAAGTGTCCAAAAAACATTATTTGAAAGCGTTATTTAAATAACAAAAGAAATCCACTAATATTTATTAAAATGTAATCAATGGTTACTTTTGGAACCAACTGTTCAACGAATTCGAAGAAAGTATTAAAAAAGTTTAGCTTTTTCTCCAGCTGTTGTAATCCAAATGGTTCGAATTCATTACATAAATAATTCATTTTTAATTCAAGCGAATTCATTTTCTTTTAACTGAATTGAATCGAACCGTTATATTAACCTTCATCATGCTTAGGATTTATAAGTATTTTATTTTAATATTAGATTGTTACAAAACGTTTTTTCTTTTCATTTCCTTGCACCCTCTGTTATAAAATGTTTCATGGGGGGAATTGATTTAGAATGTGTGGTCTTTAGATGAATTGAAGATAAAAAAATATTTTTTCATCGTCAAATTATAAAAAACCTTCCAAGAAAAGTATTTATAAAATTACTTTCATTAATTGGAACAGCCTAAAAGCCTAGGATATTTAATACAGTAATTGCTCATGTTTAAAACATTTATTAATAAGATAACAAATTCGTGAAAATACGAGTCATTTTATGACAAATTTCAAACCATTTTGCAAATGAATTCAGTTGAGCTAATCAATTCATTTGAGCTCAATTGCATTTGGAGTTAAGTAGTACAAACTAAGGATGATATTTTTTATCTCAAGATAAGCATTATTCTTTCACAATGGGGGATTTAATGCTAATAAATTCTGATGAAAACTCGCATAACTTAAAATATTTTCGTCATACTTTTTTATAAATTGGTAATTTAAAATAATTTTTATTATTTTTATAATTTTTTTGTATCAATTGGGACAAAGAGCGGATGCAAATTTTCTTATCAAACTTTGAAATTTTTTCCCATGCAATTTTTTTATTTTCAGCTATTCATTTTGCTCTATTACTTTTTAATATTGAAAGAAATCAGACAATTTCATAAATCTATTAAAATACAAGTAAATTAAATCCAATTTCAGACGAAACTTTTCGTAAAGTGAATTAAATGGGAAAACAGTGCTAACTTTATTTAACGATAGAAAATTCAATATGAATTAATAATATTCAAAACCCTTAACAAAGGAAGCATAAAAATATTAAATCTGTTTATGAGAGTTCACGAATGCGCTGTGTCTTAGAACAGACATCTTATATATTTTTCATATAAAATCATTGCTTACACAGAATCTTCATTTCATATTTTTACCCTTCTACCATTCATTGTCATATTCCCCTGGAAATGCATTATAAGTGGAAAATATTGCAGGATTTGAAAATTCTTTGCCTTTAATCCTCATTCGTATTGGTTTTGCACTCAAATTCTAAACGATTTGAAGTACCTTTAGAAATAAATGTTTTGTTTCGCATATCTTGAAATGCATGATTTTTTAAGAGCTTTCAAATCCGTTCACACCTCTGTGTTGATTATTAGGGGATTCATATTTCTGATGTTCAAGACATTTTTCTCTGTCTGAATATTTTTTTCTTTGTCTAGACACCTCGAAAACTATTAAAGCAAATCTCTTGTAACTAATAAAAAAAACTTAGCACTCTAGATGTTTCGTTACGACCATTTGATAACTTATTTATAAGGTTGTTTATTTGACACAGCATATTTAGAGCAATGCTAGAAATTTATCAATTATTAATGGCACTAACTGTCATTTTAAAGAACCGGGATGGGAAAAATGAAATGCCGTTAAATGGAATGAGTGAAAATATTTCAAAATTAAAGTATGTTTTATGTGTATAACCAACAACCTGCAATCTCTTTTATATGTTAGTTTTGGATTTATTTAAACGAGCAATGAAAATCAATCACTTACGACTGTTATCATTCCACGTCTACCATGTTAGCCAAATTTCTTTAAAACAATTTTTGTGGTTAAGTATTAAATTTGGAATTAATTTTTCACAATTTGATAAGGTGGGTAGTTGAATTTTTGTCTAATTGGAGCAACACGGGCTATTGGCGACGGTCCGGGATCAATCCCGAAGGAAACGATCGGAGAACACACAATAATTTTGAACCAAGGTCGGATGATGAGGCACCCCACTCTCCCAACTTCCACACCACGCCAACGTGAGGACATTTGAAGTCAAGGCAGATTTGACGTGCACTAGGCACCACGTGTACAACGATCTTTGATTGGATCGAGTTTCTAATTCACAACCATCCAATTGCTAATCCGCGACTCTACCAACTGGGAAACCACAACCCATTCATAATTTGGAGACAACATGCTGATATATTTAAATGACTAAATACAATTCGATTCGTTGAGGGTCCGGAATCCATTCCGAAGAGAAAGATCCAAGGACAATACCTTGTAATTTTGAATAACGGTCAGCTGACGAGGTCAACACTTGAATTGGCACCTCACTTTCCAAAGATCCACACTACGCCAACGTGAGGATATTTGAGGCCAGGACTGATTTAACGTGCACCAGCCCCCCCCATAAACGGCGATCTTTGGTTGGATCTAGTTTCGAAGTCGCAATCCGCGAATCTATCAACTCGGCTACCTCGGCCCTCTTTCATAACCCAAATTAAGTTAAACGAATAACGAATCTCGAAAAATATGGTTTTATTTGTTTATAAAGTTTGTTGCCATGCTCCAATATATAAATATTGACGATATCTGTGCCACGTACGTGAGTGAAATGTATATAGATTGTTATAAAATTATGCATGAAATTAATAATTAAAAGAAATAATACCGTAGTTAGCAGATATCAAAATTTGGTTTGATGCATTTATAGAAATAAAATGAAATACGTACATATAAGTTGCCTTGTTTATCCATCAAAAGTATCCAAACATTTGCTTGTTATAACAAAATTACAATTTGGCTTTGACAACGCATGTAATAGATTGCATGTTATAGGTGACAAAATGTTGCCTCCGAAGTATTTATTTTCGTTCTTCCATTTGGTTCATAAAAAGGATGTCCTAATACCTTGTTTGTCATAAAGCGGAATGATACTTAACATTGGTTGCATAATATCTGGTGGGATGATAGGATCCTCAAAATCGTTCTTGTTTGTAAAGGGGTCACAGTATATTTAAACCTCAAGTGGCTTCGACTAGATATCTCGTCCATCAGTCAATGTATATAATGCCTAATTAGTCATTCCAGTCAGTCGTTGTACGTAATCCCTAAGAAATCTATAAAATGCCGTAAATTGGACGTCAAAGTAAGAAACGCTTAATGTTTCACACGTTTCTTAGGAATTCCATGTAACTCCATAAGGAAAACCAGCAAAGTATGAAATCTCGACTCTTTCCCTACTTTGCCTAAATATTACTTGTTTTGTATAATCCCTAGGTATTATATGCAATTCCTTGGGAACAGACATTTATTGCTTTTCCTAAAAACGTCACGCATTCTATAGATTTTCTAGGCATTATATACAATGCCTGAATTTTATACATTGTCGGTAACATATGTAGAAGAAAATAATGAGTTTTGTGAAAATGGTGAGGAACGTGAAAACATTGTTGAAGTATGTGTTAGATCAAATACTTTTTATTTATTAAATGTATATTGCTGGTATGGAATATGCGATGTAAAAGAGGTATTTTAAAAATACTATGAGCCAGCTAATTAATTAGAAACATGATACGTTTGAGGCCTAAAATATTTCGTTGAAAGACACTTGAAAAATTAAATTGTGACCATTTAAACTTCGAAATATTATTTTTAAAATAAAACAGCAAAAGAAAAACGTTGTTAAATCATTGTGCTTTTAAACCATGAAAAACGGATATTCATTTGTGGGAATAATAATCATACTTCCCAATATTTTAGAAATAAATGTACTCGTCTGATCAGAATGAAAGATTTCTCTATTCTTTATTACACATTTTTTAGCTCAATTCTATTAATTCTCCGTTTCCAGGCAACCAGCTTCCAAGAATGTAAAGTCAGAGTTCCGATTCCTTTCCCACGCTTAATGATAAGCACATTTTCTAGTGTCCCATCACAGTGAACTGTGCTGAGCATGCAAATTCTTCTTTCCCCTTTGCGATCAAGGGTACTTATTGGATTTTACCTCATTATTGGAGTGCTCTTATATTTTCTTTCTTTTTTCTTCTCCACTGACCATGATGTGGTAAGGTCTCGTTCTGTAAGCTTTGAGAAATTTCTCTGAAACATGTTAAGAAAAAATCAAGTCGCTTTTAGGAATCTTGGTTGACCCAAATCAGTGTTTTTATTTAATTCAACCTTACATTAGTTTTTTTTTAAGGTAATAATTTTAATTGTGATACACTTCCATCTGTGATAGGTTCTATTCCTTCCTGGGTGAATTTCTCCATTGTAAAGTTTTCTTTGGGTGTATATGTCCATTTATTTCAAGTTGTTTCGTGCAATCTGGCTAAATATGACCCTTACACCATAAAATCCAAACCACCGAACCATCTCAAAAATGAGTTTTAAAATTAAATCAAAAGAAAATTCAGGAATTTTCTTTTGAAAGTATTTGCATTCGTTTTGAAGTATTGCATGAAGTTGTTCTGTTAAGTTGAAGGCTAATCCATGCTTATTCTCCTTGAAAGAGGCAGTTGTTTGTACACTCACTGCCAAAAGTTAAGCATGGAGAGGAAAATGTTAATTTCCGGAAGCCAATCTGAATTTGAGAGGCCGCATTTCACTGCAGAGGTAGATGAAAGTATGCAAATATGTTCTGTAACAGCCAATCACGGTTTCGTGTCAATAAATATGCAAAAAAGGCAGTCGTATAAGAAGCCAGCATTGTGAAGGGTTAGAGGAGTTTCATGTAAGTGATGATAAAAAGTGTTTAGAATTTTCGTATGATTAGTTTTCAAGACAGACGTGTTTCTATGGCTTCCAGAAGACGAATGACAGATAGTGAGCGCTGGCGTTCTGAGGGACGCCTTGAAGCAGGACAATCAGTCACAGATGTTGCTCTTTTCTTCGGCGTTCATCATTCCGTCATTTCACGATTATGGAAACAATTTCAAACAAGCCAAACAGTTGTCCGAAGACCTGTGACCGGTCGCCCAAGGGTTACGACCCCCCGCGGAAGATCGATATATTGCTGTTTTAGCCAAGCGGAATCGAAGAACGACCTCCACACGTGTGACATCTATGGTTGCAGCGTCCATTGGTAAGATGATCTGCCACTACTGTTCGCCGAAGGCTACACATAAATGGACTGTACACCCAGGTACCACGAGTTTGTATTCCTCTATCCATCCAATCCAGAGGGGCACGATTAAAGTGGTGTCGGCAACATGTGAATTGGACTGTGTCTGATTGGGCCAACGTTATGTTCACGGATGAGTCGAGATTTGCCCTGGAGCCAGATGACAAGCGTGTAAGGGTCTGGAGAGAACAAGGCACACGCAATCGGCCCCAGAACATCATCGAGCATCACGCATTCCGAGGTGGAAGCATCATGGTGTGGGCAGGAATTTCGTTGGGATATCGCACCGACCTGCATATCTATAGACGAGGTTCTGTGACGACTGTCCGGTATCGGGATGAAGTCCTTAAACCCACTGCGAGATTGTACGCTGCAGCAGTTGGTCCTGCTTTCGTTTTAATGGATGATAATGCGCGTCCCCATCGAGCCAACATCATTTTGTTAATGACTCCAATATGACTTCGTCTTAAAATTTATGAAAATTCAATATTGTTTTCATCTTTGTATGTAATTCTTTGTTTTGTTTCGTGCATAAACATATTTGCTACTTTCCTGCCGCATTTCGTGTCAATCAAACTTGTCGATTTTTTCGCATTTTACCGCTTTGTGCTTAACTTTTGGCAGTGAGTGTACTTCGAAACGTTATTAGACTCTAAACATCCTCTAACTACTATTCAGTTTCTGCATCACTGAATGATTTCCCTTTTTCACGAGTATATAAGCTACTTTATAAGTTGCTTCAAGGCCTTATTGTTACTTGAAAGAATTGTCTTTGATTCTGCTTTTCATCTTTTAATTTTTTAGTAGGACCCTTCAATCCTCTCTCTTCAATTTAAAGTACTAGTTGCCCTTACGAGTATTATAATGCTGATGAGTATTGAATTTATTTAATGTTGATATTGCAGTATCACAAAGCAAGCAAATCATATCTTCTTTGCAGAAGCAAGACATATCGCAATTCCCAATCCCTTAAAACATGTTTCCTTCCTTCAGCAATGTCTTTATCTCTTTTGACATGATGAGTGGTTAGCAGACAGAATTAAAAAAATACTGTCGAGCTGTGCAGCTATTCAGAAATTTTACTTCAAAGAGAAACACGTGTACTATTGTCAAAAGCGTATAATAGACTGGCGCAGCGTTCCCCATAAACTCTCTCCAACTAACCTTGTGTGGTAGTGGCGTCAATCAGGAGGGGAAGTTATCAGACATTTTAGAGTCTCATTAGAACTACATCATGAGCATAAGAAATGTAATTTGGCCCTTATGGCATTCCAATGTTATAATTGTGCAAGTCAATCTGGGAGGATTGTACGTGATAAACAAAAATGTATTAATAAAAGTAAAAGGTAGGTAGGTAGTTAATTAACGTCGCATTGGAGCAACACACTATTGGTGACAGTCCGGGATCCATCCCGAAGGAAAAGATCCAAGGACACCTCGAAGTTTTGAACCACGGTCAGATGATGAGGTCTACACCTGGGCTGGCACCCACTCTTTTGATTTTTGTAATTTGATGATTTGTTGGGTTTTATGACGCAAGGTCCATATTTGGCCAAGATGCGATAAACACAGAACCAGACAACGCCAAGTACTAGAAAAACGCAAAAGGAAAGTTTTCCTGACACAGAAGAGAGAAATAGTCCCAGGGTAAATTACAAATACAATGCCTCGTCATTTTGAACCACGGTCAGATCACGAGAATAACACCTGAGCTGGCACCTCACTCTCCAAACTTTCCACGCCGTGCCAATGTGAGGACATTTGAGGCCACAAGAGATTTAACATGCACCAGCCCCTGTGTACGCGACGGTCTTTGGCTGGACCGTGTTTTAAATTCGCAACCCTCCAGTTGTTAATCCGTTGCTTTTCCGACTAGTAAAAGGATTCGTTGTGTAAAATTTGAATTCAATTGAAAGGCTGCATTAAGGACCTGGATGCCACAGGTTCTCAACCCCTGAATTAAAGTATTCAAATGTATATGGCCAAAGGGCTCATTGATCCCACTAATGAAAAAAGTGTTACAGTTTGAAAGAAAAGAGAATTGTTAACCCTGTCCATGACCAATTTTTCGAGCATGAGAAATGATGTTTCCTTAACCTTTTATATTCATATTAATAGAGAATCTGAAGAACGAATATCTTAATACAAATACTTCATCTAAAAAGTACTCAACTAACATTTCTAATCCATTTTTTTTTCACCCCATCAATCTGTCAGTTTTTACCGCAATAACTCTTTACCCCGAAGGCCGCAATAACTTCGTCGAATTTACTGCCCGATGCCACGGGAAGAGAGGAAAAACTTTTTGAAAACATCCACGCTTCACCCAGGTATCGAGAAGCCGAGGTGCACCTCAACTTCTCGTTTATGATTGGTGCGGACTAGAAAAATATATCTGAAGAGTTTTTCTACAGAAATAACTTAGGAAAGCTCAGTACAGTTTCAAATTTAAGAAACGCTGCTAACCTTGTTTATTTATTTTGAGTGAGATATACTACTGGATTTGAACTTGGCTTGAGAGAGAGAGAGAGAAAAAATATATCAAACACGCCCCAGGATTCGAAAATGTTCCTTCCAGGTGAAAGTATTAAAATTGATATCTCCCGGTTTCACTAGATGGAATATATTTGCTCACTAGAATAGCAAACGTTATTTGCCCCTGGTCTTATCTATGTGCAATTCTATAAATCTTTACTTAATTTTTTCTTATATTTTCCATCAATCTCAATTACGTCTTTTAAGCATTCTTTGATATTTTAATGTTTATCTTGATGTAGAATCAAAGACTAAAAAATTTTTGGAAGGTTAAATACCAGAAATATATTTCACCAAACGATATTCATTGAAAAGTAAAAATTCTAATTTGGCTCCCGAACTTGAGTATACACCATGAAGAGAAATATTTAAGAGCCCAAAAACTGTGTAAAATATAATTTGAACTTAATTCTTCTAGCGATGGTTAAGTATACATTTAAACACATTACAACGAAAAAAAATTCCACTTTCGCTATAATATTTTTAAAGACGGGTTTTAAGTATCAAAAATTATCTTTCCACAAAATTCGAAATCACAAAATTGAGAAAAACGTAACAATTTTTGTTGCTCACATTTTTGCATTAGAACAACTTCTTAGCCGACGGGCCCTGAATTGACACAAATTTCCATTGTTTATCTGAATATTTTGACCCATATTTCTCAAAGAATCGTTCTTGCGTTCTGTGTTCTAAATATAGTTATTTATCTCTGCCAAGGTATTTCTGCCAGTTTTACAATTTGTGGGTTCAATTTATATAAATAAAGTTAACTTTAACATTTACTTTAGTAAAATCAGGAACATTTCGGACGGGGGAATCATTCCCGAAATGGATTACTATATTGTTTTTCTTGAATTTTATTGTTATTAAAACTTTCTTAAAAACATTTTTCATAATTTTTAGAGACAATACTGACATAAAAATTACTAAATACAATTTAATTTATAGTTGTAAATCGTATGAGAAATGAGAAACCATGCAACCCCTCCAAAATAGGGAAAATAAGCATTAGAAAAACATTTAAATCAAAGCAGATATAGATGTTAATTAAGACTCATATTCCTGTAACCTAACCATAAATCTATTCTGTATCATTAAAACTTTCCTTGTGTGTGTTTTTCCATTTAATTGTTAGGAGCAGTTTGGCCAAAATATGGCCCTTGCACCATAAAAACATAACCAATCAACCATTCATAATAGATTCAATTATGTTCTTGTTTTGTCTTTCACAATTACTAATTAGATAAAAATCGATTAAATATAGGTACGTAAATAGTTGAATTAGCATCGTACTGGAGGAACACAACGGTCCGGGATCAATCCCGAAGGGAAAGATCCGAAATCAAAAATAGAAAACAGAATGGAACAGCGTATTGTACATTTTATTGTTCCAGAACTCAAAACATTTGAACATTCGTTTCCTATTGCAATAACAGCAGCAATAAGATCTATCTTTATTCAATGGAAACATTCTGCAGTTACCGTCCCAATACTTGAACCAGTAAATAAAAACCATGTCACTCGAGAGATCGAAACATTCTCATAAAATCAATACAGCATACCACGGACAATTTTATCAAACATAAAATGAAGTGGCAATCCCAACCTTTTCCAGAAAACCGCAACAGGAAACTAAAAAAGAGGATAAATATAAATATGCCTTTTCATAACAATGTCGAGACCATTTATTCTAATGCACCTCCTTTAACAGGATTAACGATGCTGGCTTTCATTATTTCCCCCAACACGGTGCTATTACTAATTTACCTTTATCATCGTGGACTAATGGATAACGTTGATGAGTTATTGTCTTCTCATTTGCGGTTGTGCACATTGTCGTCTGTAGCAATTCCATGCCTTGACTGCCATGATAAAACTAGAGCACCGGCGGTTATATGCTTTCTTTTTTTGGAGATGACCTTGCCACGTTTTATTCTGTACTAATTTAACATAGGACTCTTAGGTAACAAGTGGTATAAGTTCTGGTTTTAGTGTCTCCTTCAGGCAAAGGCGGAGCTAAAAGGATCTTTTCTTTCTTTACCCGGTAAAGGATCCTTTTGTGCCGGTAACAGTTTCAGCATTGTGCTTACTTTGGCCCATGGCCGTATACGAAGGGGGCGCCGAAATGTTCCTGATTTTATAAAAGTAGATATTAAAGTTAGCTTGATATATTTAAATCGAACTTTTGTTAAACCCACAAGCAGAGAAAAGTTCGTAGACAGGTGTGAAAATAGCCAAATATAGCGTCGGGTTAGAAACTCATTAACTGGCAAAACAAAACTTTGACTGTTCAGCTCTTTAAAAACTAACTTTATGTTTTTAGGTCAAAAAATAAAAATTATAAGCATTGTGGGAGTATTATAAGCATATTACAATATGACAATGTATTTCTCGTCATTATGAAACTAGGCATTACGTGTCTCCGAAAAAATGTCAGTTAATGAGTTTCCGCTCTATGCCGACGATATATGCAAACTAATTATTAATTTAACATTGTTACAATTCGATTGGTTTCTGGAGCGAATGAACCCATGTATGTGCTAGGTGACGGTCTTTGAATGGGTAAGGGATGGGACAAGACAAGAAAAATGGCTTCATATATGGCTTCTTGTCCATTAAGACACAGGAATGTATTGAAAGAAAAGGCCCATGAAGAGACCTCCTCGGAATGTATTTTATGTTTAAAATCTCGCTAAAAACATTTTAATCAAAGTAAATAGAGCTTTGGTCAAACATAAACGTAAAACATGTGGATAAGTTAATTATGCAGGTGAAACGTACGTAGATGCGTTAATCATGCAAGTAAAACATGCAGATACGTTAATTATGCAAATGAAATATGAAGATAGGTTAATAATGCAAGTGAAATATGCGTAGATGCGTTAACCTTCCTGATGGTTGTGTGTGATGTTCTGGCCCTCATGGGCACATCTCCTTTAGGTGTTTACTGGTTTCACGGATCTGAGGTACCTGAGTGATCTTTTCTTTTCCCATGGGCGTAATGTCTTTACTAAACACGAGGGCAGGCTCCCGGGATACAACCAAGCACTATTTTTCTGCTTTCATTCCAGTACTGTGTTCCCTATCCATCGCTTTCTGCTTTCATCTCACTACTCTGTTCCCTGATCCCTCTTTACTTTCACATTTTTTACTTGATGTTGTCTTGCGTCTCGCACAGCTTGGCCAAATACTGGCCTTCCGCCATAAAATCCCAAAACAGCCAACCAATCTTGATGTTGTGCGTCCTTTTTGCGTGATGTGATGTCTTTAATAAAAATTTGGACCTTACTTGCTCTTCTCCTTAAGTGAAGAGGATAGGAGCGGGGCACTTCTGATGGCGGCACTGGTTCCAAAAATCAGATTCGAGCTTCAAGAACATAGCATCGTAAAAAAATTGCATCAACTCTCGCGAAAAGACAATTCGTCTCATAGTCATCCATTCAAAAAAGCGACTACCATAAAATCCACCAACAACCTGGATGGAGGATGCAACACGTATCGAAGCTTTCAATCTGGCGAGTCCGAACCTGCCACTCTTACGCATGTGGGGTTTCTATATCGATAACAAAGCGGAAAAGAACCGTTGCCAATTCGAGCAAACAAAATACCCTCTCTATCTCGGAGATAAACAATGATTTGTGATTCCCGAGGAAAAGCTAATCGCGGCAGGATGGCTCTGACACGAGAAGTCAATTCCGAGCCCGGCTGATTCCAGATCCCATTTTTCCGGGAATCCGGGAGAGAAACGGAATAAATTTAGGGGTCCCGTGGAC
The DNA here is from genome assembly GCA_933210815.1 of Meta bourneti. Lineage (NCBI taxonomy): Eukaryota > Metazoa > Arthropoda > Arachnida > Araneae > Tetragnathidae > Meta > Meta bourneti. The sequence continues at coordinate 72,815,760 of OW119926.1, read as the reverse complement.
ATGTTCCCCTTCGAAGATAACCGGAAAATGAAAAATCACGGGACTAGACGGATTGAAGAAGTGAAGTGGAATCATTCATTGTGTGTCAGCTTCTATCGGGAGAAGAATCGATGAGAGCAAACGATAATTGAAACGGGATGAGAGACAGCGGGATCAGATTTGAGGGGTGGGATGAGGAAATTCGTTCGCCTGCTCGAGTTCTAATTTAAAATGAATAAAAGTGGCTGATTGGGTAAGGCTTTTTTTTATCGTCGATCGAAAGGGTAGTGGAAACTTTCTAACTGAGGGTGAGCGAGATATCAAGCACCCTACTCGATGGAAAATTCTGTTTTAACGATTTGTAATTTATAGTAGCTGTCTTTTATTAAACATTTAAAAATACTTCGCCAAATATTTTTATGCATGTCTCACGTTTGAGTAATAAATTAACATGTATGGGTGCATTTTTCTGTCAAGCTAAAAGTAGGTGGCAGTAGTGTTTTTGTGGATGAACGTGCTTCCTGTATGTTTCAGGACGTGATGTCACTTGACTCATTTTTCAAGCACAATTTAAGCACGTCGCCAATAAGATGAATCATCGATTCTCAATTTGGTATTTAAAATATAAAATAAATGGCAATTCAGGGTTGGAACAGAGATTGGAAACGTATTTCCGAAGTAATTATTATATTAACTAGGTAATAAAATGTTTACACTTGCATCAAAAATGCTTTTATATTCAAAAATATATAAGTAATTCAAACGTGATGGAAAAATAATGATGAAGAAAGAAAAATAATTTGATAATGGAAATTTTTAAAAGTGAATTCCGAATTGATGTATGGGTTAAGTGGTCAACGCTAATTAGATTGAACATCAAACATCACCAGAGTGAAAAAGGATTTAAAAATTTAGGAAGCGTGTTTCTTACTATATTCAACTAAGTAATTTTGATAAATTTCGTTATAGATTTCGCAGATATATTGAAAATCAAATAACTAACATAATTCCTCTATAATACAAAACCACAAGCCCTCACAATATTATTCGTCTAAATTATTTACCATACAGATTTAAGAAAATGAAGTCATTCAATCTTCGAACTCTCAACCTTTCAGGAAACTCTCAATTTACAGTATGTTTCCACTGTAGTCCAGTTAAAGTGAGTCGTGGATTAGCAACCGGAGAGTTGCGAGTTCGAAACTCAATCCAACTAAAGACTGTCGTGTACGTGGGGGTTGGTGCACGTTAAATTTCCTTGGCCTCAAATGTCCTCACACTGGCGTGGTGTCGAAATTTGGAGAGTGGGGTGCCAGTTCAGATGTTGACCTCGTCATCTAACCGTGGCTCAAAATTAAGAGGTGCTGTTCTCAGATCAATCCAGTGTTCCGTAAACTCAGCTACCTTCAAGAACTTTGAAATATCTGGTGTCCCACCTCCACGAAATGGCTATGACTAGATATATAAATATTCTTGATATATTAAGGCTGCTAAAGTATATACATATCTATCATTTGATATTCCGATGAGTAGGAGTATTTAGATGGGCAGTGAGACTGGAAAAGACTTATCACCAGCTAAAAAACTTACTAAAAGAAATTTACCAGTTTTGTTATGTGCAAAATACATTCATATAAGGTTGTCTTCACCCATGAAATTCAATAAAAGTCTATTTTGTTAGCTTAGTGTCCCTCAAAAAGTTAATCTTGTTTATTCTTGTTTAAATTTTTTTTATTTATATTTAATATTTTATTTTTCTTGTATTATTAATTTTAGGGGGTAGAACTACGTCTTATAGTACGATACAGATTAGCGATAGAAACAATGTAATTGTGTGACCGATTTCAACTCGTAATAACAGCAGGGTTATAGGAGGCGTGGCAAGGGGCCTAGTATTTTTTTATACGCATGAATAACATTTAGTGACAATTGTTTGTAATGGTAGGACCGGCGGATCAGTGGCAGTTCTGACAACCCGCCGAAGTGGATGGTCATTTTTGTGCAGTGCGCAGAGAGTATACCATAAAGGCATTAAAGGCATGCGTAGATATGCGTTTAACCCTCCAAGTGGTTTCGACGAGATATCTCGTCCATCAAGATCTAACCAATTTTGCTAATGACGAGATACCTTGTCATCAAGAATATTGATTGAATTCCGAATGATGAAGATATTAACATTTTTTATGGTGACGAGATCAAGATCAGATCAGTTTTTTCTAATGACGAGATATCTCGTCCATCAAGATCTGGTCAGTTTTGCTAATGACGAGTTACCTAGTCGAGACATCTATCTGGAGGGTTAAACAAAGATATAATCCACTCCAATTGCATTGGTTTTTTTATTTAACTATACAGGGTTATTCAAAATGAATCATCCGATTTCAAAATGCTATATTTTCATAAATAAAAACACAGAATAAGTAATACATGAATACAAAGGAAAAATATGAAAGTTTTTTTTGACAAGTGTTCGATATAACTTCCTTTAGTTACATGTATAATGTCAAGACGGTATGTAAATTCCTACCAAACACGTTGTAAAGTGTCAGTGGTAATTGATTGTACAGCAGCAGAAAGCCGTTGTTTAAGTTCACATAAATTTGTGGGTAATGGTGACACATACACTTCATCTTTTACAACCCCCAATGGAAGAAATCGCATGGGGTCATATCAGGTGACCTAGGTGGCCAGCTGTGTAACATCCACTGCTCTCAAACTGATGATACCACCTTCGAATACTCTGAGCCGTAGGTGGATTAATTCGGTACTTTTTACGAAATTCACGCTGAACGGTGATTACAGATCCTCATCGCGCAAACGACAGCACACAAAAGCTTTCTGATCCGCGGACGCCATTATCACTTCTGCCGCTGAAAAGCTTCTAAAACAGCTTTCGTGAAATAACTTCACGAAGAACACACGAGCGCCATCTATTCTTCACAATATAAAACTTCCATATTTTTCCTTTGTGTTCATGTATTACTTATCATTCTGTGTCGTTTATTTTTGAAAATATGGAATTTTGAAATCGGATGATTCATTTTGTATATCTATATCACCCTGTATATCTAAAAATATGGTTTTCTGAGAAACTACAAAAACAATTTAACTCATTTTAAGAGGCATATATGCTCTTTAGAAACGAATTTTTTAATTTTAATAACTCCTCAATTTGGTTGAGTGTAAGGACACTAATTTATAATTTTTTAATTAAGTTTCCACTTACTACAAATTATTGAAATTAAATGTGATACATTATTCTTAGTTGCCATGTAAATCTGAATGTTTACTAAGAGATGATGAGAAATGGTATAAATAGAAGCATGGGAACTATCTTTGTATTAAGCTTACCTAGAAGAATTGGATTTTCAGTGTAAGCAAACAAACCACCGGATGACGGGGATTTTACTTCCTGTAACCCTATACGGAATACGTATGGGAAACATATTCTACCACTAAAACACTACAGCCATCTACATTTAGCTTTATAAATAACTCTCATATAACATTAGTCAACCATGAAATGAATAGCTATTTTATCAAATTTAATCACAAGACCTTCAGAAAGAAAAAATTCTGTACCCAGAAACAAATTCTGAAGATCAGTATATAGCCATTTTGTTTTCAAAGTGAACACTAAGACATCGAATTTGTTTTGAGATTAACATAACAAATATTGAGTTTGTCCCCCCATTAGCATATATATTGCAACATAATTATTTTTATAGTTTAAGTTTTATAAAGATGCCGTCCTTATTGGCTTTCATTATAGTTCCAAATTTAAGAACGATCTTAAAATTTCTGTACTGTAGAAACATCGTTAAGTTATTAAAGTTTTTGCATTTGAAAACACCCATTTAATTTTTTAAAGGTCTTAACGGGCGCTTCTAGATGTACTTATTTATCATACTCGCGAAATTGCTATTTATTCTTTTCTCTTTTGATACAAAATACGAGCTAAAACAAATGTTCCCTAAACTGAAACGAGCTTTTAGGTTTGTTTATTTGTGTTTTTATGAATTTTTTCTTATGTATTTTTTCCCTTGTGTGTGCGCAATTTTTATTTAATACTTATTTTCATTCATTATTAATTTTAAAAACACTTTATTGAATTTTGCCAATTAAATAAAATGTAAAATCTTTTGAATTTACTAGTACGTGATTAGTTTTGACAAACTTAAAATAAACTTAGATTTTTCTTAGTATTGAGTGCTTCTTGTCTAGGAAGTTTAAAACCATAAGGCTTGTTGTGTATTTGAAATAGATCTCTAAAAAGATTTTGTGAATGCTTTTATAAATATAATTATTTAATGTAACTTATCTCATTGTTTTAAAGAAAGACATAAAAATCAAGAATTGATAAATCCCTACGATTTTTCAGTAATTTTAATTTTGAATTATTTTTTATGACAATTAAAATTATTTTATGAATAATTAAAGATTATGTCAGCATCTCATGACCATCAACATATTGGTTTATATTTTCTCTCTATCTGATACTTACAGTTATTCAGTTCTGCCTAATTAATTTAAAATATTCGTGCTATTTTTTTCCTATTTTTCAATTGTTTTTCCAAGCACTTTCCTCATTTGTTTACTTTTATTATCTTGTTAATGTTATACGGGCGTCACCGGATATACTAAAAACTTGGAAGACTTACGTCACTTTATCTATAAGAAAATGGGAGGAGTCAAGCAACCACAATAATTGACTATGGGATTAGTGAACTTGGTGCAATTGGTCAGACCATTGCTTATGAAGCTTGGTTTTATTGAAGGAGAACTTTATTTAGTATTATATATTAGAATTTCCTATTTTTGGTATCACATTACCGCATTAATTTCGCATGGTTCCCTACCGAAAAGTAATTACAACAGGTCATTATTATAAAAGGACATCACAAAGAATGAAATTAAAGGTATCGATGTGAAATATTGGTAAGAATTCTAAAAAGAACGAAAATAGGATCTAAAATAAAGAAGGCATAATAGTGACGAAAGATTAAAGCAATTACATACTTTACTTGATTGAAAATATTCGATAACCAATTTTCTATACCCATTAATTTACAGCATCACACTCTAACATTAACAACCCAAAATCTTTATTAGCATTTGAGCAAATTGCACTATGAAATATAGCCCAAATGGAACGCTTAATCAATCGAAACTACTGGAAGTAAGAGGTAAATGTAACACCAACTAATTCCAGGATGTTTGTTTCAGTCATTATTCAACGCATACCTTCCACCGCATTCCACTTTAACACCTGAAAAATACTCCCCTATTCCAAAATGAATACATTAACACGCCATCTGCTTCCAAATCTTGCCAGAAGAGCAAGAACAATAAAATTAATCACCGACAAGTGTTCTAGAGGGATTCGCCACACCCCACGAACGCAATCGAACGGATTACACAGGAACTCCCGTGATCATCAATTCCAAATTTCATCCAATACACCTCCCTATTCCTCCCAGAAATCCAATACAGTTCTTAGGCAGTCTCAGCCTCGCTGTCTGCAACGTCTCCAACACTCCGCACTTCGCCCCCCCATTTAATATATGCATCCGTTCAGAACTCCGTGAACATATTGAACTCGAATTTCCGTTAGTCTCATTGTTTCCAATGGCAAATCCTCCTCCCATCTCGGAGCAAAGATTAATATTCCGAGCCCTGGTCGTTTGTTTCGTTTCCAATGCTGACATCTCGGCTTGTGTGAGGGCAACTAATGAGCCAATGGCGAGTGACGTCGGACAGTCGGAGTTAGCACAAAAGGGCTGCTCGGATGAAACAATGCTGTGAGCTGTCGGAATACAATATCACCTAACAAATTGGTTCGAGGGGATGGTGGACGTGGATGGTGGCGATTTTGGTGGTGGATGACACCTAGACGTGGAAAAAATGGAGTGGGGTTCCTAGTAACAGGAAGTTGAAAGCATCTTTTAGCATTTAAATTATTCATAGAATGTGAAAGGGGAGGGTTGGATATTTGGTTGATTCGATGGGATAAGAGAGTTTACTAAGTGGATGGTGGTTGTTTTGGTGGTGGATGACACTTAGATGTGGAAAAAAATGTAGTGAGGTTCCTAGTATTAGGAGTTTGGAAGTATTTTTTTAACATTTAAATTATTCATAAAAGGTGACTGAGGGTTTGGATATTTGAATTGGGTTGATTCGAGGGGATAAAAGAGAGTGAACTGTGTATGATGGTGGTTGTTTTGAGGTGGGTGACACCTAGATGTGGAAAAACGTGGCGTGAAGTTTCCAGTATCAGAAAGTTGGAACTATTTTGTAACAATTAAATTAATCATAAAAGGTGACTCATTGGTTGGGTTTAAGAGGCAACAGCCATAATTCGCCAAACTGCATCAAACACAACTGAGACTATATCTATGAAGTATTTTTAATATTTAAACTATTCATAAAGTGATTCGTTGGTTGGTTGGGTTGGGTTTTATGGCGCAAGGTCCATATTTCGCCAAGTTGCGCCAAACACAAGATAGACAATGTCAATTAAATGATATCAAGTATTTTTTTAATATTTAAATTATTCATAAAAGAAGGTGACTGGTTGGTTGGGTTGGATTTTATGGCACAAAGACCATATTTATGTAAGTTGCAACGTCAAGTTTGTGTGTGTGTGTGATTTGAAGTATTTTTTAAATATTTAAATTATTCATGACAGTCACTGGTTGGCTGTGTTTTATGGCGTAGGGACAATAGTTGGCTATGGTACGTGAAACGCGACAGGAAAGACGTCAAATAAATAGACACACACAAGGAAAGTTTTATTGACACAAGAGATAAATTTACCTTGGATAAATAACAAGAATCGAATCTACACCGCCTATAAATCGCAGTTTGCTAGAGCAGAGGACAAACCCTCTCATCCACAAAACGTTGACTGAAAACATCCTATAATATAAGAGTCGTATAATATAAGAAGTATGAAAGTATCTTTTACAGGAAATGTAAAGCATTCCTTTTGGGACAATATTGAACAGTGCTTATAAATAGGGAGAAATTGCAGATGATTAAGATCTATATTTGAACACGTTATAGTGTAATACTTTAATACAAGATGGCAGTTCTTTGATGTAGCCCTGCAGTTAAAAAAATTACACACTATTTGAATTGTCTTTTCTTTTGAGACCTCCATGTTGTTTTTAAAATATTATGGTCTCAATTTTACGCATTCAATAATATTACAATAATTTGTTTTGAATATTATTTTAATAGCCCTTCTTTTTTGACATATATTGGATTTAATGCGATTATTTCATCTATAATTTTAAGAGAAAATTAATTATCTCAAGTGTCTAAACTTTTGAGACGCAATTTATGTGTAACAAAATCACTTATTTAGCTCTTAAAAAGGCACTATACTAAAAAATAACTTTAAAAAAGCTTTATGTAGGGAGTCCGAAGATGTTTTTGTATTATATATTTTGCACATAAAAAATTGTAAAATTGTAAAAAATTTTTATTAATTATCAATTTTTTGTATTTTTTCTGAGTACATTTGTTGCTAACCTTAGTAATGTGCATTTGTTTTTTCTGCCTGCCATTGGAAATTCTAAAACCTCCCTTTAACCTTCAGGGATTCATACGCATATATCAGTCCCACAATTTGCAGTGTTCCCTGAATGACTTCTACCCAGTTTTGATTTTATTGATCAATAGAAAATTTCAAAGTATTTTTCAAACAATAGATCGTATCTTTCCCTTGGGGGATTGATCCGGGACCGTTGCCCGTTCTGTTACTCCAGCGCAACGTTAATTGAAATACCTACCTTCAAACAATAGATAGTCGTTATGTTTGCTGTGGGGAAAGAGCAATACTACTCTACTCGTAGATCTCGCGAGACTCAAAGTTTGTGCTGGAAGTTTTGAAATACCCTGTATACACAGCATGTTATAACCGTCAACCTTGAAAGCCTTAACAAAAAAATACAGGGTCTCCTCGACTTACGACCATCAGCACTTACGACCACAAAAAAATAGTAAATAAAGATAGCTACATTGGTAGGATCAAAATAAAAATAGTAAATAAAGATAGCTACATTGGTAGGATCAAAATAAAAATAGTAAATAAAGATAGCTACATTGGTAGGGTCAAAATAAAAATAGTAAATAAAGATAGCTACATTGGTAGGATCAAAATAAAAATAGTAAATAAAGATAGCTACATTGGTAGGGTCAAAATAAAAATAGTAAATAAAGATAGCTACATTGGTAGGATCAAAATAAAAATAGTAAATAAAGATAGCTACATTGGTAGGATCAAAATAAAAATAGTAAATAAAGATAGCTACATTGGTAGGGTCAAAATAAAAATAGTAAATAAAGATAGCTACATTGGTAGGATCAAAATAAAAATAGTAAATAAAGATAGCTACATTGGTAGGATCAAAATAAAAATAGTAAATAAAGATAGCTACATTGGTAGGGTCAAAATAAAAATAGTAAATAAAGATAGCTACATTGGTAGGATCAAAATAAAAATAGTAAATAAAGATAGCTACATTGGTAGGGTCAAAATAAAAATAGTAAATAAAGATAGCTACATTGGTAGGGTCAAAATAAAAATAGTAAATAAAGATAGCTACATTGGTAGGATCAAAATAAAAATAGTAAATAAAGATAGCTACATTGGTAGGATCAAAATAAAAATAGTAAATAAAGATAGCTACATTGGTAGGGTCAAAATAAAAATAGTAAATAAAGATAGCTACATTGGTAGGATCAAAATAAAAATAGTAAATAAAGATAGCTACATTGGTAGGATCAAAATAAAAATAGTAAATAAAGATAGCTACATTGGTAGGATCAAAATAAAAATAGTAAATAAAGATAGCTACATTGGTAGGGTCAAAATAAAAATAGTAAATAAAGATAGCTACATTGGTAGGATCAAAATAAAAATAGTAAATAAAGATAGCTACATTGGTAGGGTCAAAATAAAAATAGTAAATAAAGATAGCTACATTGGTAGGATCAAAATAAAAATAGTAAATAAAGATAGCTACATTGGTAGGATCAAAATAAAAATAGTAAATAAAGATAGCTACATTGGTAGGATCAAAATAAAAATAGTAAATAAAGATATCTACATTGGTAGGGTCAAAATAAAAATAGTAAATAAAGATAGTTACATTGGGGTAGGTTCAAAATAAAAATAGTAAATAAGATAGCTACATTGGTAGGGTCAAAATAAAAATAGTAAATAAGATAGCTACATTGGTAGGGTCAAAAAGATACAATAGAGTACATATTATGTATTTTTCACATTATGTGCAATAATTAAACGTACATGGATTGAATTTTTGTGTTTTACGTACAATTTTTATAACCCGTTTGAATGAAAACAGTGTTGAAAAATATAAATCCGACTTATGACCAATTCGACTTACGACCTGTCAGTCGGAACGGAACTCGGTCGTAAGTCGAGGAGGCCCTATACTGCCTTCCGAATGGAAGGGGGACCTTGCACCTAAAGGTACACACCTAAAGGAGATGAGCCCCTGAGAGCTTTATTTCCAATGGCTAGGGCAAGATATAAACAGATGAAATACAACACAAACTAATACAATACAACACAGACGAGTTCTACACCACAACGTAAAAGAGAAAATATAGAAAAAGAAATATAACCGGTAGGTAGGTATTTTAATTAAAGTCCCACTGGAGCAACACAACGGGCTATTGGTGGCGTTTCGGGATCAATCCCAAAGGGAAAGGTCCGAGGACAACACCACGTAATTTTGAACCACGGTCAGATGACGAGGCAGCACCTGAACTGGCACTCCCCTCTCCAAACTTCTTCACCGCTCCAATGTGAGGACATTTGAGGCCACGACAGATTTAACGTGCACCAGCCCCTTTGTACACGACGGTCTTTGGTTGGATTTGAACTCGTAACCCTCCGGTTGCTAATCCGTTACTCTTCCAACCGGCTACCGCGCCTCTAAATATAACCCGAGTACTCGCCCTAAAAGTACTCTTCCTCTCTAGTATAGGGCATCTGCCTTGCAAAGAAGCTGGTGAGGTCTGTCCATAGGACCGACCCCTTTGCCGTCAGAGACGTAACCTAAGGTGCTCCTCATGTATGCAGGTCTACTTTGCACCCCGTAAACTTATAATATGGTAATGTATAAAGCAGAGTAACGTTACTCTACATCACAAACGAGAAATAGGAGCGTAAACTATATTGCTTAGTCAGTTCACCGAATATGCCCACACTGAGCCCAAACAAGGGTGTGGGGGTGACAAGGTCACAAATGTGAATAAATCGAATCGGTCGGTCACGCGATGTCACCGGGGTCCACCAGCGGATTTGCACGCAGAGAGGGACGACACAGTACATCAATTCAATCTTGGGGCGCTAGGGGTGATAATGATGGATTATGAATTCGGAGATTTACGGCTGCGAACTGACGTGTCGATTATCGTTGTTCATTATCGGAACCTTCCCTGATCCCTGGCGATGCCAACTCGAAGCCCCCTCCAGAATATGGTAATTCTCACCGAATTAATTTTCGACCGCTTAACTTCGGAACTTCGGGATTGAAAGTTAGCCCGGAATCGATACTTTAATGGAACTGTATAGGGTTTTGGAGGAAGGGAGTAACGATTTTATCCGAGATGAGCGACGTAAGTGGGAGTCTAACGGAACACCTTGGTTACACAACTCCTGATGAGTTGTAATTTGCAGTGGACGCCCTTTGGAGAATTGAGAGGGGGTCAAAAGTTGTGTTCAGTAAATTGGTTTAAGGTCGGGAGAGTGGGCATTATTTCGTGTTAAGCGTTTGTACGGATGCTGACAGACGTTTCCGAAGACAACGTGCGTATTGTGTTTTATGTATGGCATATCTATTCCAGAACAGTGCTGTATTTTTGTAGTAGACTGCAGCCTGGAACAGCAAATTTGGTAGGTAGTTTTGATTTTTTGTCGCACTGGAACAACACAACGGGCAGTTACAATAAATTTGGACTTCTAGTCATGAAAAAGAATTAGTTTAAGCATTAATTTAAATAATTTTTAAATGCAAGAACATAACAAATTAGCTCATTGCGGCGGTGAGAAATACACCCTGGGTGTATTTATCTCTTCTGCCTCAGTGAAACTTTTCTTGTGTATATACTACGTCCATTGATTAAATATGGTCATAAAATCCAACCAACAGAATATTCGTTTGAAATAAGGTAGGTAGGTAGTTAATTAGCATCGCACAGGAACAATGGGCTATTGGCGACGGTCCAGGATCAATATCGAAGGGAAAGATCCTAGGACAACGCCTCGTAATTTTGAACCACGGTCATATGACGAGAGCAACACCTGAGCTGGCACCCCACTCTCCAAACGTCCACATCACGCCAATGTGAGGACATTTGAGGCAACGATAGATTTAACACGCACCAGCCTCCCTAACATTTGAGGCCACGACGGTCTTTGGTTGTACCAATCGTTTGAAATAAGAAAGCAATGTGTTTTATTTTCAACAGGAGGTACCTAAATGATGCTTTAAAGGTCCCTAAAACATACTGAGCTGAGGATCACATGAAAATGAAATTGATGAATATTGAAAAAGCACACCCCTACTGATATACGATTGCATTTGCAACCAAAATTGTATAAATTGACCCCTGAAGTAGATCTTAAAATAAATTTAAAGTAATAATAAAATATCATATCTAAGGAAATCGGTGATGATATTTTGGTAAAGGTGATTCCCACCAATCTCCGAATCCAGAAACTCATTATCGTATTTTAAACCCCAACCCGAACACTTTGTCATATTAAATTCTCAATATCTCCAATGCTCCAATTTTCAAAAACCTGAAATAAGTGTTTTATTTGATAAGGCAATCTAACAAAATAACACTTATCTTTCATTGCGGAATATTGGTCTGGTTATGAAAACCGATTATTGCAATTCCACCGCGTTTACAAATTGCCGTCCTCGTGTTTGATTACCCTTTGTCCTTTCCTTTCCTGGAGTCTGTCAAAGCCTCAAGGAAACAAGAAATATTCTCCTATTAGGATATTTTTAGCGACAACACTATTCTGGTTAGTGCTGCGAGTCGCTCTGCTTGTCATCTCTTCAGAGTAATTGAATTCTTTCGGCAATCTTGTTTACGAATTGTGATACCTCTGTCTTCATGCATAACTATAATCTTTACGTGCTCCAACATCGATAAATACGTTTTTAAGTCAACCCTTTAAAAGGCTCCATGTGAACAATTTTTTAATTTTAAAGGGGGTGAAGATCTATTACCCTACCCGAAAGTATTTTGCACATAATAAAGATTTAGAACTCGGGCCACTTACATCTAACCAACCATTAAGGCAACTAACTCCGAGATATCAGGAGACAGCCATGACTCAGTATGTTTACCTCCCACTGCACTAGCAGCCTACGAGCTGTAGTCGGTGCAGATTCTATTCCAGTAAATAACCCAGGCTGTTTTTCTTCCTTCTTACGATAGCATAGATGTAATTACTCTACAGATGTAACAATGTACAGGGGTAATAATATATAGAAGTAATGTGCTCTAACATCCTGGATAGACATGCCACCTCGGTGGCATGTTCTATTCATCCCAACCACACTTATTTAATGACTGGTAATGTCCCCCAATTTGTCACGACACTGATCACGGAAGTGTGTGATGGTGTTAGTTTCTTCCTTTTGTATCAGTAAAACTCCTCGCATCTATGTATGCCCATTACTTGAAGCCCTTGGGGGCACACCTGCTTTAGGTGTGCACACGGACCCGAGGTATTCTAGTGATATTTTCTGTTCCCATGGGATTTACTGCCTTTAGTAAATTCGGATGTCAAGCTCTCGGGATATTCAAGCGATCTTTTTCTATTTTCATCGCATTATTCTACTCCCAATCCTTTTTTCCCCTTTCATGGCATTTTTTACTTGAAGTTCTCTGTTTTGTGTTTGGCGCAGATTGACTAGTTCTTGCCCTTGCCCCATAATAAAACAACCTAAATATCAGAACATCAAATATAAGAGATCCGCGGTTCAAAATTATGAGGTGTTGTTTTCAGATCTTTCCTTTCGGGATTGATCCCGGATCGTCGCCAATAGCCCGTTGTGTTGTTCCATGGGTGAGACGTAAATTCAACTACATACCTTCCCTTCGAACTTAATTTCTTAATTTAATTAACTTACTTACGTTTGTTTTGCTGCCGGCCTGGAGCCTTCGTGGGTATAACCCACTGGGCTAGCAACATGCGAGTTGTAGGCGGCGCAGGTACGATTCCTGCCAAGTTCAACTCCTCCCTATGTGGGTGTATTTTTCTCGTATAAGTCAGTAAAACGTTCTCTGTGTGTATGTCCATTACTTGATATTGTATGCGTTGTTTCTGGCGCAGCGTGGTCAAATACGGCCCTTGGTTTACAGAAACCCAAACAACCATCACTGCCTGCCAAGAAATAGAGCAATTAGCTCTCCGCTCCTCGGTTTAATAGTTTCCAGCTTTGAATCCCGGTCTAGGCATGTTTGTCCGTAGTAGTTCAGTATCCTCTTTATATAAGTCGTAATTTCCGGTATAATTATCCCTCGTGTAGCGAAAAATGACCATACCTTAACAAACCAAAACGAAGTAATAAGTTCATTTCCAGTTGTTTTTCCTCAAATTGTGTGTGCTTCTTCCTTTTCTTGACAAAAAAGCATTGCTTGTCTCAGCTTAGCCAGATCTGAACCTTGAGCCAAAAACCAACCAACCTTTTCCTTAAAAAGAGAAGACGTGGGAATGGTGATGACACCCTTTGATTTTCATGGAAGTTTTGAGAAGGATGCGATTAACTTTTAACCAGGTATTAAACATTAATGCGAAATAATTTCCTCGTCATTTATTACATGACACAATGTAAAAATTATATCCGAAAACAGTATTTTTCCCCCAAATGATAGTGAAAGTGTAATCAAACCAAATTGGCCATAGACCGTTACTTAAGACTCCTGATATCGTTCATTAGCTGTAATTTGATGATTTTATCAATCTGACAAACATTTCGTCTGAGAATTTTTACATTTTTCGTGTTAACAATCAAAACCTTTTGATTAGAGGCATGAAAATGTGCAATATTGATATCAACGTGATATTAGTAGAATAACCATACGAGGTCACAAGCAATTACAATCTTCAGAGCAGTTGAACAAAAAAAGACATGAAAAACTGCTGCGATAATGACTGCTATTGATCAGAAGTTTATTTTTCGTGTCAGGTTCTGTTCCATTCCAGCCAATCAGAGATGGACAACGCATATAAAAGTACGCGCATTGGCTGCTAATGTGTAACTGGTTTTTAATTAAAAATAAATTAACTCTCCCTTGGGCAATTAAAATAAAGTGGGCGTTAATTTTGAAACTTGATTGGTAAAACGTTATAAAAACACGCCGCCGAGGGAGAGGAGCAAAAAAATGATAGTTCCCTCGATGAATTTCGCATAGGCATAAGAGATTAGGGCAATAAAAAACTTTGGAGGCCATAAAATTAAATTAATTTGCAATTTTGCGTTGGTATTAAATGCATTGTGTCACACCGTGCATAAAAAATGCGGACCGTGAAATATTTTTACAGAATATTTTAATTCCATTAAACGTTGGAGGGTATGATGCTTTAATTTTTATGCGAATATTATTCTCAGAATGGGGATAGGTGATCCTAAGGGACTATAAATGTAAAAGGCGTGTGAAAATTTAGACTATGAATATTATTTAATAATCATTATAAATAATTAAGATAATATTAGACATGTAAAATAGTGCAAGGTTCTCAGTTAGGTCTTTTATTTCACAATTTTACATACATTTTAAATTTCAGAAAAATCGGCATTCATTTATTTAGAAACATGGAAGTTTTTCTCATATACCAAATTAGACATACAAAGCCTCCTTTTAGAGAAGTTTATTGATGAGGACAAATAAAGAAGGTAATTTTCATATTTTATACTTATTCGATCTTGTAAAATATCCAACGTATATGCGAAGGGATTTTCTGCATAAACAAACTGCCAGAGATGAAAAAGTACTAATTTGAGAGAACGAATTTGATTTGTCGCCGATTTGGCATTCATTTTAAAAATAACATGATGAAAATGCAGTCGAGAAACATGCCAAGTTACACAAATTTCAAGATATTATCAAACTCAAGTGCCCTCTGTTTTTATTTAGTTTTACAGAAAAATCCTCTCGTACCTGATTTGAATATTTTTAATTACGAGTGTTTCTATGACTGGGGATTATACAGATAATCACCGCAGTATCCATTATAAATAACTCCATATCGTTGGTTGATTGAGTTTTTATGGCATAAGGGCCATGTTTGTATATTATCAGTTTTGTAAGAACAATGCTTTTTGCCGTTAGGCCGCTGGTGAACTCTTTTTAGAAAGTAGTTTTCCTGGAAAAATGTTTTACGACTTTTTCTGTTATAACTTTTAGCACAGCATATAGAAGAGCATTTTTCTTCCTAATACCCTGTCAATTGAGCATTATTCATTACGGCACTACTTATTCGGATTGGTGAACTACTTTGAGTTAACCTGATGCATCAGGGGGTAACGTCGCACCTCACATACATACCGCATATTCTATAGGCATAGCCCTCTTATACACATTCATTCAGGACGGATCTTATCCCAGATTCCATTGCTCCAGAAGCCAGCGTTCTGCCCACTGGACTGCTTGGTCGGTACATACACAATCGAGTCACATAATAATAGATCACCAGCTAATATTAAGAATAGCCGCTATGTGCGCCACGAACAGCAGCTAGACGGAGTGGTAGTGAGGCAATAAGCTTCTGGACGGTTGGCAAGAGTATCTAACAATGCCAAGAAAACATTCCCCAAACCATAACACTGCCGCCACCAGCGTGTATTCTTCCAGTAATGGTTGTTCAAGTGTTTGTCCTCGGAGATTTCTCACCCGACACGCCAAAGTCCGTCCATTCGATGGAGCAGAAAACGTGACTCATCGGAGAGAAGGCAACCCTTTGCCAATCAGAAGATGTTTAGTTTTGGTACTGTCGTGCAAATTGCAGCCGTTTCTTGCGATGAACCTTCGTCAGCATGGGTGCAGTGACCAGCTTTTTACTGCGGAGTCCCATACGCTATAGGGTTCGCTGTTCTGTAGGTTTAGTTGTTGGTTATCCCTACACACCTTTGCAGCCGATGTTCACCTCTGAAATCGGTGTCACATGGTGCTCTGTAGTTTCCACGCCGTTTATTCGTAATGGAGCTGCACTGTACACTTTAACTACAGCATCATGCGAACACTTCACTAACTGCCACCCTTAGCCCGAAAGTCAATGATAATACTCAATTTTCAAAGTCTGATAAATCGCATGTTTTACCCATGACAATGGTTGATATGTTTTCAGAATACCCACATCCCACCTTATATACCCACCAAGTCATCTCTCGACACGTGCCTTATTTTATTGGATACGTGCTGTTGACGTCAAAAGTAGGCGGTGGTCATAATAATGTAACTCAACTCTGTAGAGAAATGCATAGAAGCTACAAATGGTAGTGATCATGCAAATAGACCGTCTGATCTATTATTGATTCTGCTTGAGAGTCAGTTTCTTTAAAGTAGTTCAACAAGATGGAAAGCCATTCAAACATCTCTTGCACAGCGATTCGTTGTCACTGCCTAAATACTGGATGAAGAAACATTCTAAAATCTTCATGCATGGATTTGTTGAGATTAAAAAGTGTAAAATATATTGCTATTAAAACAGCTCACTTCCAACTCGCTTGCTCCCGAAGCCTTTCCAGACACAAATTGTGATGCCTGATCGAAAAGTAATGCACGTTTGACGACCGAGTACCGGAAAGAAAACTTCTCAAAAGTTTTAACTCTCATTTACGCGCCACTTCACAATATGCACCACCCATTAGGGAAGAAAAACTGCCAGCTAAAGATATTTCCACCCAGATTCTTGGCAAACTTATTGAAATAATTATTTCGTTATTCTGAACACTCTCTTGAAATGAGAACACTGCAAAAAGAAACTAATTCATATAGCCCAATGCAAAAGAAATTTTTCTTAGTTGTCCAGAAAACTGGAGGAGGAATGCATCTTTTGACAAACTTTCATCCACTTAACGCTTACTTCGAACAAAGATGTGAACGATTCGTTAAAATGACAAGTGCGCTTTCGTTAAAATTTTAAAAAGGCGGTAACATTTTTATTTCGCTATGGATTTTGGAGACAAACAGCTCTTGCTATGATAAAACAGTGGGAAGTTTTAAAACGTCCTTTGCGTTAGTGCTTTTGTCTTGCCTTTTGTTAGGAATTCATTAACATCATCGTGGTCATTTTAAATTTTTGGTTGCTGTTTTGAATTCTATTGCGATGTCTTTTGTTTCATTGAAAACGTGTGGTGGAAAGGGTAAATAAATAGTTACCAAATATACTCTATGCCAAAAAGAATTAAAACACCCCAAAGTCAGTGTTCCATGGGAATGGAACTTAGATTGTGTGATGTGCATGAAGAGGCAAAGAAATTATCACAGTATCAAATGTAGAGGACTTTATTTTCATAGGTGAAGAAATTATCACAATATCAAATGTAGAGGACTTTATTTTCATAGGTGAAGAAATTATTATTATAGGACTTTATTATTATTAAAGGTGACATCAGAGAGGACGTAAATTAGTAATTTGATCAGCCCCTGAGTGGCGGCTATACAAGGCGATATACGGCGTGGCATGGAGTCAAATGTCCTTGTGCTATCCTGTGGTAAATTATGCCAACATTCTACAGCTGTTGCTCCATATCCCTTATATTCCGAGGGTGGTGAAATCGACGGCCTGATACATCCTATGCATGATCAATGGGAGATAGATCAGGGAATCTAACCAAGAAAAGGTTTCAACACCATGGAGGAACTCTCGCGAGTCGTTTGTGGCCAGGCGTTATCGTGCTGTTAAATAGCCTCTTGGACATTTGACATGAAAGGCAAAATAATTGTTTGTAGGATCTTCTGGACGTATCACTTTGATGTCAAACTGCCTCATACCACTACTAGAGACGACCGGCTTTTGTAAGTGAAGGCTTACCACACCGTTAGTGGTTTGTGCCCGACAGTTTGATTACAGTAGATCGGTTTTCAGTTTCATGTACCAATTGTTTCGTTTCCAAAAACATCTCACTTCACTGAATTAATCTTGTTCGTGTTAGATTTAGCAAACAAACGCCTGCCTCATGAATAAGACAATTTCTCTATCTGATATAAATATAAGAGGACAAGCCATAGCCTGTCTTCTGCCTGTGTACTCTGAGAAATAAAGGCTTTTACAATAATTGAATCAATATTTTATTGATATCAACAATTTATTTTCCAGATAAAAAGTTAACATTCACATCAGCACTCTTGACGTACCTAAATCCATGGATCCTGATCCCCAGAATTAAGCCATGATCCAGGATCTTCCTTCTGTGCCATACATTCTTGAGAACTTCATATTTTTTATAATTCTATCTTTTCCCATTATCGGTAAGTACAATTACGCTTTGTGTGAATTTAAAACACTTTTCTTTCTTTAATATCCCTATACGTGTTTATCAAACAGGGTGGTTTCGTATTTATTTGAGCTTTTTAAATAACAAAATTTTAAATGTTTGAAGCACTGAATTTGAATGATTCCAAAATAACCCTCCTGGTGGTATAGAATTAACTCCATGTTATACAGATATACATTTTACTTCAATGCTCTTCTTAGGTAAAGTGCGCAATGGTATGAAAATGTCAGTTTTGAACGAAATAGTTTATTTCGCACCATGAAAACCAAATTACTAGAATTATAAATATAACTCCGCTCTGGTGAGAAGGCAGATGATCTTGATAAAATACATTTCCAGATAGAGAAAAGGTTGTATAACCAAAATCATGCATAGCGAAAGCCATAGGTGATTACTTGTTTTGGCGACTCCTGATCATTGCTACAGTCCGGCTCCGGCGAGTTGGCATCTGAGTCATATGATTTTGAACGAGTCTACTCGTTTGATTAAGGGTTAGGTTAAACGTAAACAATGCGTTCCCACAATTTGCGTCTTTATCATAGTTTCTGGCTCCGAGATTATCGTTTGATGCCTGAAGCCATAGTAGTGGTTACAAAGTGGCAAAGAAAAATAATCACTTAAGTGATCGTCATGATTTTGGGTATAGCACCCTAAAGACGCCAATCGTAGGACTAAATAGTTTATGCTTACCCTGCCCCTTAATTTAAGGAGTAGACTCTCAAAATCACGTGACTCAAAAACCAACTAGACAGAGCTCATGGTGAAATCGAAACATAACGAAAAGGCAGTGAATAACGTGTTAAGAGCATCAAGATAAGCAAGCTGAAAATATCTACAATGTAACATATCTCCGTATTTATACAGATGAACGAAGACATAAGTAAACATGATATCATTTACATGTCAAAATTTATGTGTTTACATTAACATACCTCCGGCTGCGATACCTTTATAACCTAAAAAAATGAATTTCTAATTTTGTTTCGAAAGACTGAATACATGCTTCTGCATACTGTAAATCTGCCACACCTGTAGATTGTAGCAGAAGGCAGTTGAGGCTCTAGTAGATTCCAGTAGACAGGAGTTTTGCAACATACAGAAGCATGTATTTAGTATTTCGTCACATAATGGTGGTATTGCAGTCTGATTGTGGTAGTTCAATTTATTTCTCCTCAACAATTCGATTATTACTACAATTAACGGTTTATATTTATATGTGTGTAAATGTTTAGTCTCCAGTGGTGAAGCTATACTTTCTGGGATCTGAGGCAAATAAGGCTGACAGCACCCTGTCCAAAACAAAAGTTTACGTTTTAAAATGATGATGTATATTATTTAAATAATTAAATGAAATGTACTAGTTGAAACAATAATTTGTTAATAAATCACTGATCATATTATTAATTCTTGATTACAGTTCCTTACTGACAACGCATAAAAATTATCAAAGGATTTGTTAATGGCTTTTGTTAATCGATTTCCAGGTTGGAAGAAATAAAAGGAACGTCTATGTTATTTAGAGCTCTCCAGACGCTTGTCAGAAGAGAATTGGAGTGATTTATACCTTCTATCTTTTCTGGACGGTTTTACTATTGCAAGGGTTTACATGAACGGTAGGTAATTGAATTACCGTCTCACTGGGCCGACACTATTGGCAATTATCGGGATCAATTCCGAAGGGAAATATCCGAGGATAATATCTCGTAATCTTGATCCACGGTCAGATGACGATCTCTATACCTGAGGCGACACCCGACTCTCCAAATTTTAACCCCACGACAGCGTGAGATGTTAGAAGCCACGAGACAGATTTCACATGCACCAGCCCCCACGTACGTGATGGTCTTTGGTTGGATCGAGTTTCGAATTTGCAACCTTCCGGTTGCTAATCCGCTACTCTTCCAATCGGACTACCGCGGCACTCTTACATGCTGGGAAGAATTAGCTTTTAACCGTTATAGTCAGAAGATGGAATGTTTGAAAACATCCATTTCACATGTATAGCACAGTAAAATACTTCTGTGAGAAGGGCAAATTTGCACTTAAAGTTACACATTTTTTCAAGAAAAACCACGCGTAATTTGGTAGCCCGGTTAGGAGAGCAACGGATTA
The DNA here is from genome assembly GCA_933210815.1 of Meta bourneti. Classification (NCBI taxonomy): domain Eukaryota; kingdom Metazoa; phylum Arthropoda; class Arachnida; order Araneae; family Tetragnathidae; genus Meta; species Meta bourneti. The sequence goes on along the minus strand of OW119926.1, from coordinate 72,795,109 downwards.
GCAACCGGAGGGTTGAGAGTTCGAAACTCGATCCAACCACAGACCGCCGTGTACGTGGGGGCTGGTGCACTTTAAATCTGTTCGTCGCCTCAAATGTCCTCAAGTTGGCTTTGGTGTGGAAGTTTGTAGAGTGGGGTGCCAGATCAAGTGTTTACCTCGTCATCCGACAGTGATTCAAAAATACGAGGTGCTATCCTCGAATCTTTCCCTTCGGGATGGATCCCGGACCGTCGCCAATAGCCCATTATGCTGCTCCAGTGCGATGTTAATTCAATTACCTACCTAGAAAATCCGCAAACTTTTAATAAGATTATTCTAAAATGCCTCCCTTATACACATTGGTGCTCGCCCATTATCTACTCCTCTGTTAGTATCCATCTACACTGCTGGCCACCGTAAATGCAACACCCTGAAGGAAGCATGCAAATAATATGAAATTTACAACATGCATTAGCGGAGGTGAGATATGCAAATGATTAGAATTTCAGCGCAGACGCACATCACGCGCGCCTGTGGCGCCACTTCAAAGCGCTATTTAAGGCTTGGAGATTTCGACGATTTCAAGTACGGCAATTGTGTTTTTCTTGTGGTTTTTTCAAAAAAACGATCAATTATGCCTCGTAGAAAACAGCGATCATCTTTTGATCAAGTATCCGAGTTCGACAGAGGAAGGATAGTGGCCTACCGAGATTGTGGATTATCTTTCAGGGAAATCGGTAGTCGTGTTGGACGAAACCAAACAACTGTAATGCGGATATGTGATCGTTGGATGCAGGAGGGTACGACGGACCGACGTGTTCGATCGCATCCACCTCAGTGCACCACTTCACGTGATGACAGGCATATTGTGCGTATGGCAGTGACGGATCGCTCAGCCACATCACGAACCATAGCACAGCACATTCAGTCTGTACCGCATCATCCAGTGTCTGCGCGTACCATTCGACGCCGTTTACAGCAGAGTGGTCTGTCCGCAAGACGTCCATTGCTTCGTCTACCCTTGACGCAGAACCACAGACGTTTCCGCCGCCAATGGTGCGATGAAAGAAGGATGTGGACGGCAGAATGGAATGAAATTGTCTTTACTGACGAGTCACGCTTCTGTCTGCAACACCACGATGGTCGGATTCGAGTCTGGAGACACCGTGGAGAGAGGATGCTGAACAGCTGCGCTATGCACCGCCACACTGGTCCTGCACCGGGTATTATGGTATGGGGCGGTATTGGATATCACTCTCGCACTCCTCTAGTACGCATTGCCGGTACTTTAAACAGCCAGCGCTACATCTCCGAGGTGTTGGAGACAGTTGTCCTTCCTTACCTTCAGGGCTTGCCCACAGCCATATTTCAACAGGATAATGCTCGACCACACGTGGCACGCATTGTCCAAGGGTTCTTCGTCAATCGCCAGATTGAATTGCTTCCCTGGCCAACTCGCTCTCCGGATCTTTCGCTGATAGAAAACATGTGGTCCATGGTTGCTCAACGATTGACCCAGAATACATCCCCAGCTGCCACACCAGATCAACTTTGGCAACGTGTGGAAGCTGCTTGGTCTGCTGTACCCCAAGAACACATCCAAAGTCTATTTGAATCAATGCCGAGGCGTGTGGCAGCGGTGATCTCCAACAATGGCGGCTACTCTGGCTACTGATTTTGGCAGGAACCACACTTCACAGAAGTCTATAAATTTAATCATTTGATACTTGGTCAACATGTTATCTACAAAATAAATTTTGTTGTGATATCTCTTGTCTTTCTTGGTGTTGCAATTTGGGTGGCCAGCAGTGTATAAATAGTACACTCACACAACTTTGTGGCATGTGGTGGACTGAAAAGTATTGTCTGGAAAGATATCTTATTTAATCCGAGCTAAGCTGATGTGAGCGTCACTTCAAAGTTATTTCTTATGCTCGCCCAGCCAACTCACAACGTGGCGTGACAGTTAATACGCTTCAAACGTCGCAGAAACATGCCTAATCCTGCACGACAATTGCATTGAAATCGATAGCGTATTTCTGATGGATTAAGAGACATCCGTTTTACAGACGTGACATTGTCAAAAGCTTCTTTTTAATCGTAAAAAAATTAACCATGCTGCTGAAATGATAGGATAAATGTCCTTGGCTCGATTATGTCATTCAAACTGAAAACGGACTGCATAATTCTTGACATCTCAGTAAGATACGATTTTAAGGTATCGATTTATTTTAATTTTGGATAGGAGGTTTACTTATATTGCTGTGCTCTTTGCTATGGATCACTCAGCTAAAACTTTCTGGTGGTTCTAGATCTAATAGTATTCTTTACTTACATTTGATGCAGATATTTATATTTATTATTATATAAACAGATATGTTGGCAATACATGTGTTATTTATGTGTGTGTATCCAACAACCAACGTTTGAGCTTACTTTAGTGCCCTAAATTTTGTTGTAACGTTGAATTAAGCACTGTATGAAGCTTTCTGGTAAAACCTAAGACTGTGATAAATTCTTCCATTGCATCCAAGTCTCTTAGAACTATAGCATGTCTCAAGCTAAGAAGACAGTATAGGAAATTTGTTGACGTCCGTAGAGAAAATAGTTCCATTTCTTGTTTCCATGTTCAAAGTAAGCTTAATTTAAAAAGTAAAATAAAACGGAAATATTGTTCAAGGCTAGTACTGTCAAGTAGTACTTCAAGCAATAGTCAAGGCTAGTACTTCAAGGTAGTACTGTCAATTAATATAAAGAAAATATATCGCATGTTTGGAGAACATTTTTCTTTTACTTACCTTCTATTCAACGTCGGCTATTGAAGTGAGGGTTAAAGGTCAATCCCATTCACGTATTCTTATTAGTCGTAGCGTATTGATTGGGGAGGATAATTTGCTTTGTTTTGTACAAAACAGTCGACAAACTCGTGGAATTCAAAAATTAGGACGATGTTAGATTAGCAATTGCAAATATGCAGTTTTATATATAAATGTGAAGTTCAGTGGTAGTGCAACAGGGCCTTAAAGGACACTGATAACACTAAAAACGATAAACATTTAATTTAAAATATAACAGTTAAGCAGTTACAAACATATTTGAAACAAGACAGAAAAAGATGGCCGTCTGCCATTGACGTCTTCTCGGTTCGTTGTCCGAAAATGTTCTCTCGCTCGTACCTCCTTCCAACACTTTCCACGGGAATCGCTCTTGTTCTAGAATGTTCTCGTAGCTACTTCCACGCCGGTGTTCACCGTTGGTGAGTCAGAAGTGGGAAGAGTAATGGGTATTCACAGTCAGAAGTGGGAAGAGTAATGGGTATTCACAGTCAGAAGTGGGAAGAGTAATGGGTATTCACAGACAGAAGTGGGAAGAGTAATGGGTATTTACAGTCAGAAGTGGGAAGAGTAATGGGTATTCACAGTATTCACATAAATAAAGGTTTTTGACAACAAAAATTAAAATTTTCAAATTGCCAATTTACAAGAAAAAAATTACAAATTTGTCTTATGTTTTCCTCCAATCGTATTAGTTTTTAATGCTCATTAAACTAACAAACAATAGTAGAAATTTTAGCAATAATAATGTTTTTTATAGTTAATGAAGGTTTCAGAAAACCTAGGAATAAAGAGCGCCAAGAATGAATGCCAAATGAAATTAATAAAGTATAAAATGTAACCATGATTATGGTGGAAGCGGTTTCCATATATAGACGTGTTGCTCAGGGGCTGCAACAGTGGCACGACTCAAAAAATATGATTTTTGGTGTAAGTAATGTCTCAGTGTTGAAAACTGCATTTTTTCCAGCAGCAAACCGGCAAATTTCTTACTTCAATACTGAACCGCTAGATGACAGAAGTATTGTACAGCGTGCTATATACACTACTGTTTGTGAAAATTGCAACACTGAAAGAATCATCACAGAAATAAATGAAATTTATTCCACGTATTACTTATAGTGGTTTAAATAAACGATCAAATTTACAGAGCATTAAAACAAAAATAATGCCGAAATCAATACCTTGTGCAGCCAGCCGCCATGCGCTGCAATGAGAGCCTGTACACGTTGTGGCATCGAATCATACAGATTCTGAATGTCATGCTGAGGAATGGCATTCCATTTGGCCTCTATCTGATGCCAAAGTTCAGCCGTACTTTCTGCCCGACGAGCGGTACGAGCTAGTCAGCGTCCGATGTAATCCTAGGCATGCTCAATGGGCGACATATCCGGGGAGCGTGATGGCCATGGAAGAAGCGGAATGTGTCGTGCACTGAATAAGACTTGTACATTCCGAGCAACATGTGGACGGGCACTATCTTGCTGAAATACAGCTCCGGGAATGAGTTGAAGGAGGGGTAGGACCTCGGGCTCCACAACTTCCCTGATGTAGCACCCTCTGTTCAGGGTCCCACAATTTGAAGTAGGCGGGATCTCCCATGATATCCAATAGTGATCAGACCATAACGCCAGGCGTTCGCTCAGTATGACGCTGAATAAGACACTCCGGGAGAAGGCGTTCACCTCTGTAAGGACGAGTACGCGTCCATCGTTATAGTCCAGATTGTAGCGGGACTCATCTGAGAGGACGACTTGTTGCCAATCGGCACGCCATTGGATGTGTTTGTGAGCCCATTGTAGCCGGAGGCGTCGGTGGTTCAGCGTCAAGGGAATCCTGCGCAGGGGAATCCTTGTACGTAGCCCATGGCGCAGCAGACGTCGACGGACCATGGGGGCAGACAATGACACACCTGTAACGTGCTCCAATGTTGTGCCAACGCACGAGAGGACGCTGTACGGTCCGTCACCGTCATGCGGATGAAGTGTCTGTCGTCACGTGGTGACGTCATATTGCGTGGCCCACTGCCGGGGTTTCGACTTGTCCGGTTCTCCATGGTCCATCTCTTCCAAACACGCATCACTGTTGTGGCATTACTACTACTAGTTAGGGCGCAGCCCTCTCTACCCCGGCATTTGCCATTATAGATTGTCAGGAGCGGCCCCAGAAGTAACTGCTAGTGGTCTCTCAGAGCAAGGACGAAACTCGTTAGTCAATAGGTCTTAAAAGACAATCGGCGGCGATTCCTCCACATGGGCAGAGGAGTATTATTGCATCTCTTATCTAGTTATGACCGGATGGTATAATGGGTCATTGGGTTGTGCATTACGCCCCGTGCGAGTGGCGATTTCACGATACGAAAGTCCACCCTCACGGAGGCCGATCATGCGGCCCCGTTCGAACTCCGTTAGTTGCTCGTATGGCACTCTGCGTTTTTGGCGAGGCATATTGATTTCTAATCAATCATATACAGTAGTCAAACATTTTTTATACACACATTTTAACACACCTTTACAGTGCTTTTTATACACGGCTCACTTGGAAGTTTAGAGAGTGTTTCTCGGCCCGCACATGCGTGATCGCTTTGTAATTCTAATCATTTGCATATCCTAACCTGTTTTGCATTTCCTGCAAGTTTCGTTTAATTTGCATGATTCCTTCACGGTGTTGCAATTTTCACAAAAAGTAGTGTATTTTCATAGTAAACTTTAAACCCGTTTTATCTCAAAATATGAGTTGTGCCACTGTTGCAGTCCATGAGCGAAATACTATCTTCTTAACTGCGCATGCAGATCCGGTGGTTCTCCCCTGCATTACGCCACGGATTGTCAGCTTAGTGAGTCCTACCATGTAAGACATGATTCAGGTCCCCTATCTGTCGAATGCAGAAGACATGCATAAAGATTATCGTAATCAGATATCCAAACAGCTGCATTTCCTAGCAGTTTAATAACGAACTGGAAAATTTAGCTGTAAAGAACTAAAACCGGTTTCCTAAAGTCTATAAACTGAAGATACGCTCGAACATTTTAGAATTGTGAATTTTAATTTATTTTTCACCTTTTCGTTTCCCTTTTAAATTTTACCTCCCAAGGGTTATTATCAGCCTGTAGAATTCTCACTAGAGAACAGCTACGGGTGCATCTCTGATGGTAGATATGTACTGTCTATCTACCACAAAAACCCCTCCAGACAGAAAGTCTGTTCTTGTTTGTTGCCGCAGGAACGACAGACAATTTTCAATAGAGGATTCTTGAAGCATTCGAATTTGGCACATTAGCGCAGCGACAATTTGTTCTCAAGGAGTTTTGTTAGATAAGAGTATATCACCCACCGTCACTATATCACCCATCGCCAACCAACCACCACCAAATTCGCCAAAACCTCACTCGGCTCTTCCCATCTCAAAATGCATGAGGACCTTTTCTATTGTGATCGCCAGTACCTAGATCTTGACCTGAAGCACTTCTCCTGGTGGAGAATGTCTTGACTTGAAACGGACTATAAAGTCGAACAGCGATCACAGAAAAATGTGCCTGATAAAAGAATTTCAAATGCTATTTTCAGGGTCCACGTCACACATTCCTCTCAGAATAAACATGCTACATGTTCCGACACCTGTAGTAACTGGTGACAGCATCCTCCTGAAGTGTGGTTTTGAACTCGGCAACGAGACACTCTACGCCGTCAAATGGTACAAGAACATGGGTGAGTTCTACAGATACGTTCCTGCGTCCGATCCTCCCCTCAAGACGTTCCCCCAAATTGGGATAGATGTCGACGTAAGTACTTAACAACGTTCCTTTCCAAAAAAAGATATCCAATTCCATCTTTGATGTAAAAGGCGAGTCGAACACACATCTCGATGTGTGTTAACCCTTCTTGTGGTGGTCTCGATGGGATATTTCGTCATTAGCGAAATTGGTTACATTCGATGGACAAAATATCTCATAATTAGGAAAACTGATCAGATCTTGATCTGGTCACCATAAAAAAATCGACAATATCTTGATGATAAGATATCTCATCACTAGCAAAATTAATCAGATTTTGATGGACGAGATATTTTGTCGAAACCACTTGGAGGGTTAAGAAGTTACGGTTTTGTGTAGCCCATTGATCCAAATATTTTTATATTTGTCAGATGGTCTTACCAAGCTATATTAATTTGCATAAAAGCAATCGAAGGTATAGTGGTCGGCATCGCCTACACCCCCTTCTCCGACATAGGAGAGTATATTTTAGTTTAAGCTAGTTTAGATTTGTTATGGAGGAATGTGCAATGACGTGTGTTAAAATATAATCCAATATCTATTTCTTATTTGGTTAGATATATCTGGTATATCTATGTATGTCTAATTACTTCTAATACTTTGTCTTCGCCATTGGAACATTTCCATGTCGTCGCCGTAGATGATTTGGTTGCCTTTATGATTTAATATAAGGTGATATTCAGTGTAAAAAGAGTTATACAGAGTGATTGGGGTTGTCTCCTTTTGTAGTCTTTTAATATTATTTCTCCGTGTGTAAACCTTGTGCTGCCTGTTCTTTTTTACTATTATTAGGGGATGTAATGTATTTGCATATCTTCACCTACTCTGTACTGTGTATAAAATCCGTGGTAATTGTTATCCCAGTCGCCTCTTAAACGAGCCATGGGCAAGTTGGGCGATATGGATTATGAATGAATGTTTCTTCCAAATATTTTATCAGCAATTGTCATCATCCGTAGTTTGTTTTAATAGAATATATTGAGCAAACATTTTTCGAACTGTAAATGATGAAATTTGTTTTAAATCACATTTTATCTATAAATTAAAGGATTAGCACAAAAAATTTGGGGATGATAACATGTTTGTAAAATATTTGAACCATAAAAACCTCAATATGTTTTTATAAAACAGAAATATGTTTGTCTGAAGCAGTAAAAACTCTCGAACGTTGAACTCTGTCATAAAATTTGCGCAGCTTATTCTATCTGGAGAATTTCTAGACCAAAGTAGGTATTTTCAGCTCGCTATGCCGTTCTCTTAGGACCATAGAAGTAAAGTTTACTACAGAACATTGCACAAGAAACAATTTTTAATTAAACTCGAATCAACACAAAACTTCAAACTCTGTTACAAACAGAGCAATTGGAAGAGGAAGGAACACAAGCACGTGAAGTGATCAAAGTTCAAAAAGCTGCTGAGCGAAGCAACGGAACTGCTGAGGAAACAGGCCCGACTTGGTTTGTCTGAAGAAGCAAGAACTCCGGGGTGAAGCCGGGTAGTAAAGCTATTACTTTATAGTTGGTACGTCTAATACCTTTTCTGTCGCTATTTACAGAACTGTTCATAGATGAAATGTACTTAAAATGAAAGAGCGAAAAAGTGGTTTAGAAAATAACTGTTTCTAAATTTGTTAAGACATTATGAGAAATCTGAAATGCGCCTTTACCACTATAGTATATGTTACCTTTAAACTTTGATTTAAAAGATACATATTAACTTCATCCATCTGAATGAAATTTCAGATTTCCAAATGCGTATTTTATTTTCTGAAATCAATTACCATTTGTGTTTTCAGTGTGCATATCGAAAACAATGGGGGAAAATCAATAATTTTCAAAAGATACATTTGTTTCACTTTACTTTTAGGAATGTCTTTGGAAAGGAAAAAGAAGAGACAGATACAAATTTAAGAACGTAAATCTGAATTATTTCTTATGAAGTTCCCCTCTTTTGATTTATAACGGAAATGGAATTATCGTGTTCGTTTTCGCATGTAATAAGTTATAAAAGCGAATATTTTGCATCCACATTATAGCATAATTTATATCTTGTGTAATTAAATGCATAAATATTTTATATGAAACATTTCGATGTCATCCATAAACAACTATCAAAAAGTTTCATTTCTTCTTGTTTAGGGTACTCAAATAATACTCCACTCTTATCCAATAGACGGACAGATTATTTATCTTCAAAAGCTGTTAAAATTTATTGTTATTTTTAATATTGAGGTTTTAAAGAGTCTTATAATTTTACTATACGCATGGCTAAAATCGGTTCACATGACAGTGAAAAGTTTGAGTACCGCTTACATATGTTTTTAATACGAAATTTAGAAGAGGAATAAGAATAAAAAAATTTGGGCTAGAACCAAATGATATTAAATTAAAAAATTTCAATTAACTTCGACATTTTATTAAATAAAGTTGACTAAAGATAATAAATAGAACAAAAAGTATTGGTAGAGGCAAATTGTAAAGAAAAAATGCAAATGAAAGTAATATTCGTATGATATTTGAAACTAACTGTGTAATTAACGACCAGGATTTACAACATTTATAAAAATAAATTCTTTTCACGAAAACAATAGTTTAAGGGGAAAAGTTTTCCTAATGAATCGAAGGGTTTTTACATTTTAAAAAGTTTAAAAAACTATTGAATTAACTTCGATATTTCGTTAAATAATGCGAACGATACTAAATAAAATAGGAAAATTATTGGTAAATACATATTAAATTGGACCTTTTGTCGCTAAGTAAAAATTCGTCACCAATTCCAAGGTTGCAACTTGGCGTGGTGTGGAAGTTTGGAGAGTTAGGTGCCAGCTTAGATGTTGTTCTCGTCATTTGACCGTGGCTCTAAATTATGAGGTGTTGTCCTAGGGATTTATCCCGGATCGTTCCCTTTGGGATTAATCCCGGGTCGTCACCAATAGCCCGTTGTGTTGCTCCAATGCAGGTTGCAACAACAAAAGATATGAAAAAAGAGAAAAACGAATTACCAGAATTGCCGCAGCAGAATTCAATGTCCCCTACAATGTTTCTTGAAATTTCTTGCGCTTAATTCTCATTAAACATTATTTTTTAATATTTTTATTTTTTCACTGATTTCATTATTTTATCTTGCGCTTGGCGCAGCTTGTTCTTTTTTGGACTTTGCACCATAAAACCCAACAATCAATCAATCAATGTATCTTTACCAGAGTATTTAATTTTTTGAGCTAATAAAGTACTCGGACTGACATTAGAAGATATCTATCAAACTACTTCTATAATAAGTCCATTTATCTTATCAATGGAATTTTGCTCCATTAAATGCTTATTTTACAATGCACATGGAACAATGAACAATTAGAGATGTCATTCCAGACGTTTCTACACAATCCCCTGTTGGAGGGTTCTCGATCTACCAAACACTGATACGTCCGAAAATGAAAACAGATTGCAATCCATGCAGGAACGGTAAACAACAACAAAAAATTCGAATACTCCCCGTTCATGGAAATGCAAAATGAAACTTTGGGAACAATCCTTCTTCTTCGAGGGGAGAAATTCAATCACTCTCAGAAGAACAATCATTCTCTCCAAATATCATCGAAGAAGTGAAGCTTTTATTACTCAACTCTTGAAGCACCACTGCAGAGCACTGAAAGGTTCATGCATAAGAATACGCCAGGGACACGTCGTTGTGAAGATGAGAAACACAACTCCGTAGACCTCAAATATATCACACAAAAGATATTCGTGTCTGAATGATTACCAAGCGTGTGCTGAGTGAAATGTACTGCGATTTCTCATCCTTTTGGGTTATGCAGTTCTTTTTGTCTTTGCCAAGTTTCTTCGTCTTCTCACCTTGTGTGAGTGAATGACATCGCAATTGGGGGCGAATGGGTGCTGTGAGGTATTTCTCCAAATTGGAACCATATGTGTCGAAGTGTATTACTAGATTTAAAATATCTTCGACTTTATTTTTATAGTGGATGGTGCTCAATCAATAGTCTAGGACGAGATGCACAACTTCGTGAGTATTGCGGGGTCAGATTGAGAGTGAAGGAAAGCTATTTCATTTATTAGTTTCTCAACGGGAGGAGATGTTGAGTTAGGAAGGTTTTTTGGTTGGGATTTATAGCGCAAAGGCAATATTTGACCATGTTGCGCCAAACACAAGATAGACATCGTTCAGTATTGAACATACCCTCATATTAAAGTTTTATTGGCACAGAAAGAAATACACAGGGTTGGGTACAGAAATCGAAGTACAAATCTCGGGTTGCTAGTTCAGTGGAAAATCCACTGAGCCAAGTGAGAAAGGAACTGACAACAATAACCAGTTCTAGGAGCTGAGTGAAACGTATACTACTATTTCCCCTCTTTTGGGTTATGCAGTTCTTTTTTTGTCTTCATCTTGTCACGCTGTGAGAGAGCATGGCATCCCAATTAGATGCGAATGGGTGCTGTGAGGTATTTTTCCAAACTTAAATGGTATGTGTCGCGGTGTTTTAGTGAATTTAAAATACCTTCGACTCTATTTTCTTAGTGAACGTTGCCCAATTCAACAGTCTAAGACTGGAGTGCACAACTTCATGAGTGCTACTAGCTGGATTGTAAGAGATTGTGAATAGAGCGGCTTCATTTATTTGTACGAAGAAAGAATAAGGTGTTGAGTGAGGAAGGTTGGTTGGATTTTATACGCCAAACATCAGACAGACAACATCAAGTAATGGAAATACACACACAAGGAAAGTTTTACTGATGCAGAAGAGAGAAATGCGCTCAGTTAGGTACAGAATCGAACCCCTACAACTAGAAGATTACTAGAGTGGGGGTAGATCAGTTATCACCTGTTGGAAGTCGATCAATACCTGGTGCTTAGTCCTTCTAGGAAAATAAACTTGCCTTTCTTCGACGTATAACGTAATGCCTTGTCTGCGACTTTTTAGAACTCAACTTACACATTTTCCTTCTTATATCGGACCTTTCCGGGGGTTGATCCCGGACCGTCGCCAATAGTCCATTGTGTTGCTCCAGTGCGACGTTAATTAAACACTCTACCTACCTTAATACATATCCCCGAAATTTTTATATCTCCCTTTTAGAAAATTTATCCCAGTAATTTTTTTATAAAAACCGATTCAATTTAAAATATTTTTCTCTAGTCCAGTGTTTATTGATGTGAAGATCACAGAAGCAGCTCGAGAGACGTTCGTTGTGCGTCACGGGTCTAGGATCTCACACTTCCCAGTAGATCCGTCAAATTTAAAAATCAATTGATGGAAATCTTCGCAGTTGTATGCAATGCAATCGTATTACTTAGTAACGACGTTTCAGTACCACAAATTTTTGAATTGTTGTCGCTTCCATAGAATTTCATTTACATGCAATCATCAACTTTAGCTCCTCGTTTGGGTTTTGCAGTTTTATTCTTAAAACATCTGCCTGTTTCCGTGATAATACATTGTAACAAAATAATGTGAACTACAATACGCAACGTAAGGAAGTAATGATACAAATATATTTTATCCATTTTTAATGTATTTTGTTATCAGGTTTCTTATTAATTTTTGTGAATCAGCACGTTTTCTCAAATTCTTCTTGAGAAAGAATTAGAAACATATGTATGTTGAACTCAATGTTTTACATGATGCATTCCCTTTTAAAAATAAGTAACACATGGCAGAAAAAATTGAAATGATATTTCTGACCTCAGAAATTGTATACACATGTCTAAAATTTAAGAATACTGTAATCGGAGATGAATCCCGTGCCAGGTACTTGGGCCGAAGACTTCAAATTTCAAATGAATATTGCCAAAGTTATGTGGAGTAAAATTAGAACACCCACAAGACCCATGTTGCTACTAGGAATTAAAGAAATGGGAAAGTGTGTGGATGTTTAGGTGCACATATTGTAGATTTTAGTTATTGCGAAAAAATACATTTTTTGCTCGCTTTAAAGCAACCTAAGTTCTGGCCTCTGACCTTAATGCAGGCAGTCTTTGCACAAGGCTACCCAAAAGTTCTTGTGACAAGGAGTCCCATTCGTGTGCTAGAGCACGTCTTTGCTTTCGATGGTGTAGGCTGTAATTCGACTTACGGGAGCATCCCAAGCATGTTATATTAGATTGAGATGAGATGACCTTGTTCGATACGAAATCAGTATTATCACTAATTTTTGGGCAAGTGTGTATTGACAATATGTCTTGAGTGTATGAAGATATTTATGCTACAGGCATTTTATTTTTAGGCTTCATATTTTTAATTAAAACCATTGATGAATAGTTACAATTTGTAAATGGTCTTTTGATACATATCACCGGAAACTGTTAATTATTTTTTGTAAAATCAAATCTTTTAAAAAAGTATACATGTAACAATTTTGCTTCAAATAGATTTTTCAAACTGTACAATTCTTTCTCGGAGATTGGTATATTTTTAATGATTTCAATTCAAGAAGTAATCTGCTTCCAATGAAGTGTTTTGCTTTCCCTTATTCAACTGTATCTATGTCTTTTTTCTTTCATGCTTTGGATCAAGTATTTCTTGCTCTCTTTAATTGTATTTCTCTGTAATGTTCTCTGCAATTTTTCTGTAGATTGGTAGGTAGGTAGTTGAATTAACGTCGCACTGGAGCAACACACCTTGGGCTATTATTTTTCTGTAGGAAGCACAATTAAATAAATAAATATGGAAAATGATCAAGCGCTAACTGTATTGTCATAAACGAAGATAATTTATAAGCTCCACAACAGAATTAAAACTTTTCAAAATAAATTCTTTACATGCCAAATCAAGGAGATTAATACTTTATTGATACAACATGATACCTGAAAAAGAGATCGAAGAAAACAATGATAACAGAAGCGAAAATTCTATGGTATATAATAGATTATTCTATAATTACGATAGAATCTCACCTTATTTGCGAGGTTGAATTCGACCAAGTTCGCAAAGCACACCTCCCCTGATCTCTTTTTCTCCATTAATGGATGTAATAAATAAAAACGTTCATGATTCGTTGTTTCAAGAGAAACCACAAAGACATCTGACGGGGAAAAACCAACGCGCCCTGCCGCTACGAAATTGCTTCATTAATCATTTTGACACAAACACTCTGGCTGCCGGAGTGCGGCTTGAAAAGATGCAGTCTTGTCATGTATATTTCAAAATTTCCGCTGAATGCAAAAAAGACATCTCTCGGGATAAGGAGAATTCCTGCGCTTTTTTCGAGATCTTCATCTTTTTACGTTTTGGGAACGCGTGCATCACTGTGTTCTTTTCCTGCACGCAGCAAAAGGGAAATGAAAGCGTTCGGTGTAATTAGCTTGTTTTTCTCCAAGGTAAAGAGAAGAATTGAAACGAGATTTCAATTTGAATTTGTTTACGAGTAGTAATGTAGTGCCCGCGGGCGCTGTAGTATTAATTTGAAAATAACAGACCCGGAAATAACTTCTGCCCTAAAGTTCATTATTGTTAGCTATTTGAGAAATAGTTACTGTGCTGGTTCGGGCAGGTAGCGTGCACTTAAAACCGTACGGGCAATTTAAATTAGTTGTAGCGAATAGATTTTTCTCAGATTTGCAGACCAGATATCACCCTCTGGACAGGTTTACCAAACCCACAGACCAAATACGTCTCCAAATATTTTTATCAGATCGGCAAACCAGATACAGCCTTCTAAAATCATTTTTCAGGCCCTCAGACCAAATAAGGCCCTATGAATATCCTTACCAGACCAGATAGGTCCCCAAAACATTTTTATCAGGCCTACAGACCATTTTTATCAGATTACCAGGTCCTCCGGAAAGGTTTATAAAGTCCGTATACCGTTATTACCAAGCATTTCATAATTATATTTGTCATTGAATGCCCCAATGCGACGAACTCGAATACATTTCTTCATGCAATCCCTATAAGAAATGGGATAAGATCAATTTCTACAGTAATAGGGGGAAAGGCGCAGAATCAGTGGCGGTAGCAGTATCGTAATAGACCGATAGCACATCTCACTTTAGCTTTTAGTGGCAACTGAGCTTTAGCGGTATAAGTTTTTACATTCGAACTTCTTTGCGTCTCTTTTAGTCTCGAATTTCTGAAGATCTGTTGACATTCATTAGTCTAGCACAAAGGAAGAAAAAGTATTATTGGGATTTTCTAATTGGCAATCCAAGAGGGGTCTCTATCAGGAAGGAAATGAATTTTCCTTAAGAGGAGAGTCGAAGATGACGTCGTGATAATCGAATTATAGTTTCACTTTGAAATCATAACCTATGATTCGCATAACCATTAGATTTTTTAATGTTTTGTCTTGTTATTTACATATCCGGTGTTTCGTGCAGCTTGGCTAAGCTGGGTGCTTGCGTATAAAAACCATAGCAACCCCAACACATAAAATAATAATTATGTGGACAACATTAAAAAGTTAAGCACGCTTATTTTCATTTCTTAATTTTCAACTATAATCGTTTTCTCTCTAAATTATGTTTTTAAAGTGATAATCTTCATATTGTAGAAGCGAAAGCATTGAAAATATTATAAACTGGTTAATGTGACCTATATATTAGCAGGTAATATAGCCTAATATAATCAACAGAGGATTATTAGTAGGTATGTAATAAGTTTTATTTATAGGAATAGTTCCCACCGTGTAAAGAATTTTTTTATAGATGTTGTAATTACTGGTCGTTAGTTTCACATTTATTTTCAAATACCATGCGCATATTACTTTAGTTTCTGATCAAAATTCCTTAACAAATGATGTCTCTTTTATTCTAATAAATCAGGGAACAATCATGAAACATAAATATGTAAGCCACGAAAAATACTGCGCAAGTATATGTTCCTTGGAAGTACAATTCAATAACCCATCAGTGACCTAGCGACTAAAGGCTTCGCTCTTACGAAACTGGTAGATTGGTTATGAATTCGAATCTCGAGTTTCCCAAAGTCGGGTTGAAGGCCTTGAATTTTCCTCGTTTCTTCGAGGCGATACATAAATACGGGCTAGCTTCCCCAAAGTCCCCGGAAGGCATATCCTCCAGTTCTTGGTGGTTGCGATGCGGCAGCACCTCCCATGGTGTCCAACGGAATGCTTGAAGGACTATGCGTCCATAAGCTGGCATTGGAAAAAATTATAGAAGTAGCAAAGACCACTTAGTAGAAAGAAAAGACCATTTCTTTTCAGCACACATTCTAACGTGTAATCAGTGGTTAATCTAAAACACTTAAGAGACCTACAAGGTTGATTTCAATCTCGAAACAGTTTTACAACTGATACTTTGCTTCTGTTGATACACGTCCAAAGCTAAATGTATGTATTATTCGTTAATCTGGAATGTTTAACCGTCACTTCAGATTCAATTTCCGCTTAGAATATTTTCATATATATTTATAGTAATATTAATTTTCATTGAATTGTTTTCAAAACTCTGTGCCTAAGCTGTTGCACAAAGGTATCCAGACTTTGGTCAAACGTATTTGCAGCTAATACCACCCATTTGCAGAAGATAACCGAATTTCATATATTATCTTAAAACCAGTTCGTATTTATGTAAGATCGAAAATTATTCTAGTTATATCAGAGTTTTGCCCTCCCATTATTCTCTAAACATAGAATTAGTGCAATAACTTCTTCGGAATTACCACAAATTGTTGATTCAATTAGAGGCCTATTTTCAACATAATTAGAACATTGATGTCTGTCTTCATTTCAAAATTCTTCGGAATTGATCTCGGATCGTCGCCAATAGCCCGCGTGATGCTCCAGTGCGACGTTAATTAACTACCTACCTACCTTTAAAAAATAACTACATCTTCCGCTAAGAAATTTTAACGGGAGTAATAATTATTTTTATGTGATTATAGTTTTGCTCTTTCTAAAAAAGTTCCATGGAAAGAAGAATATGTGTTTCTATCTATGAATGAATTTAAAAGTAGTATTGACGGAAGTAAAGTGAAGAGAATAGTTGTTAATTCAATTAAAGGCATTTATTTAAAATTTTAACGGGAGTAATAATTATTTTTGAATGATTATACTTTTGCTCTATATAAAAAGTTCCATGGAAATAAGAATATCGTATTTCTATCTACGAATGTGTTTAAAAGTAGGGTTAATGGAAGTAAAGTGAAAAGAGTCGAGCTCTTAAGACCATTTAAGTACTTAGAAAAGTTTTCCCCTCTCCCCGAAAAGGGCTTTTAAGAAATTACAGGATTCGCTAGAAATCGATAAGAATGTGCTCGTAACAAAGTTATCGCTAATTCGACAATTCACAAAAGTTAGACGAGAATATTATTCTTGCACGGGAAAGATTTCGGAAGTTACTTCTCTCAAAGACCCACGACGAAAATATTTTTTCATCTTCAAAACTTTATAACTTCTCGTCCACTTTGTGACAATTTTTCTGTCTCATATTTGCTCAAAAGCCAAGCTTTTTTGCGGAAGGAATACTTTTCGTTTTAATTATTACTAAGAAGCACTTGTGTTTTTAAGTTCAATTGAAATGTAAATAAAATGAAATATTTTAAAACATTTTGACTATACAGTCTCTGTGAACAGCAATAGCAATTTGTATTTGCCCATAGAAGGCATATGACACTATATTCATTTTTTAAATAGACTTTTTACAATTATCTTGTTCGGTTTTTTTCACTTTCTAATATCATATAACACTGTCCGGTCTCAATACATAAAGAATATCTGCCTCTTTAAATAATGATTGAGAAAATTGAAGGAGGATAGTTTAATTAACGTCGCACTGGAGCAACACAACGGGCTATTGGTGACTGTCCAGGATCAATCCCGAAGGGAAAGATCCGAGGACAACATCTCGTAATTTTGAACCTCGGTAAGATGACGTAAGAGTTAATTGAAGGAGTAGAAAAAAACTTTAAAATGATCTGAAAATTTTTATATTGGTGTTATACAGATAGATAGATAGATACAGATATATTCTTCAAAATGTAAACAAAATAATAACGCTTAAAATATTTTCTATTTACTTCCTATAAAAGTCATTTATTACTTACATCTCTAAAATTGTAAACAAAAACATTCAACTATTTGGAACGTTAAACAGTTGCAAAATGTGTGAAAATGTTGATATTTCAAGGAAATTACGAAAATATGCTGACTCCTCGAAATCAGGACTTGAAGGGAAACTATACGGATAATAAACACGTAAATATCCGTTTATTAGGAACACGAACGTAAGTAAAATCCGTATACAGAAACCAGTAAATTAAAAGCACTGGTTTCACAAATTTACTAATACACGTAAACATTTAATACATCTGTCGTTCAAAACAGTGATCTCTGCTTTTGACATATTTATTTTACCTAGCGATGCAAAATACACTCTTGCACACAACACAAAACACACTTTTTATATTGTATTAACTTTTGCCGTTAACCCCTTACAATGTTACATCATGTTAATTTTTATTAGGTGTAAACAAATAGCAATGGATGATTAAAGTTAATCGATAGGTTTACTATCTTTGTTTACCGCCTCTTCTAATCACAGAAATTGAAGAATGCTGCAAATCCCAATACTTAATTTTGTGTCCTATTTATTGCGGTTGGTTGGATGGTAGTTGAATTTACGTCACACTGGAGATCACAACAAGTTATTCGTGACGGTCCGGGATTAATCTCGAAGGGAAAGATCTGAGGACACCTCATAATTTTGAACCACAGTCAGATAACGACGTCAACACCTGAGCTGGTATCCCACTCTCCAAACTTCCACACCACCCCTATATGAGGACATTTGAGACCGCGAGAGATTTAACGTGCACCAGCTCCACGTACACGAGGGCTTTTGGTGGGATCGAACTCGCGACCCTCCTGTTGCTAATCCGAGATACTACCAACTGAGCTATAGCGCCCCCTATTTATTGTGTAAAATATCTTTTTACTTTTCTTTCTCTTTGCCAATTGATATGGCTTCATTTTGTTTAATATGGTAAGGAAAAAGTATAGTGCGGCTCCAACGAGAAAATCAAGAAACAGCCTAAAGGTCTCGTTAGCAGTTTATTCGATCACCAGGGAGTAGTTCATCCCATGTACGCTCTCCTCAGGACCAAACAAGTGACAAGGAACATTACTTGACTGTCATTCATCGTTTACCAAAGTGTGGCTCCGACAAGAAGGCAAAGCGAATTTGGGTCAGTCGATTTGTGAAAAGGTACGAAAGACCGTAAGAAGAGGGATATCATATGCAAAAGCATGTGGCGATCACAGTGAAGGTTTGTATCCCGCCAACCCGTTATCACTGTTATCGCTTTCGACACTGAACGATAAATTTAGAACCAGAATCCGTGGTAAGGACGTCAGTTGTGAAAAACGCTTCGTTTACTTTCCAACCTATCACCCAAATTAAAGAATAGACTCTTTCAAAGCCATGCGACTCGAATTCCAACTCGCTGGAGTCGGATTTACAATTAACTTCTGTATGCAAAAATATCCCATTACTTAGAGTAAAGAAAACATTAAAAATACCTAGCAAATAGTTAAAGAAAACAGGTAATAGGAAACAATAGCTGCAATTAGTAGTAATAAATTAGAGTTAAACAATAGCGATAAGGTTCAAACAGAATGAACAGTATTTCCATTAGTCCTTGTGCAAAAAACTAATCCATTATCCCATCAAAATGTGGTTTTAGGTTGTGTGCAATAAATTCATTTATCATTAATAATGAATCCAAACTCACTGAATAGATTGTTCTGTGAAGACAAAATGGATTTTGCACTAGAATCTTTGCAAACGTAAAAGGAGGGTAATTTTTGAGCATCTATTTGTCTTGTGCTACCCTGAATATCCCTCTATTGTCTATTTATAGATGCTACTGCTGTTGTTGCAAAACAAAAATATACCTACAGCTTTTATTCTAGACAATGAAATACATATAAAGCAAATTAAACAATTTGCTTATATGTTATACGATGTGTTATGCCATAGATAGTACCAAGTCTCAATTCAATTCATTTCGCAATACTTAGTTATATTTCTCTTGTCCCTCAAATAAAATGAAATTGTAAGCGACATTTCCTGCATAATCCTTAAGATTTCTAAGTATAAATTTAAAGAGAGTTATACGATACATAATTATAAAACGATATATACTCTATATAATATCAAAGGTATAGGATATTTTATCTAGAAGTATAATTCATTGTATATTATTCTACACATGTTATCAAGAAACGCGGCTAAAATTATGCTTATAATAAATATTTTTAAGGATGCAAATAAGAATGGTCTAATAGAAAGGATTACATATCACTTCGCTGCTCTTTACTTTGTAAGATTAAAATTGATAAAAAAGTAACTTTTGATTGCTCAGGATTTAGTAAGTGCTTGTTATTATTAACATGTTATTGGAAATATATAATGGCTTTAGGATCTAATTATGTTCATTGGGAATAAGTTAATTAAAGCAAATTCTCACTAAAATTGTTTTCAGATAATACAATTCTTTTCTCATCCAATGCTTTTGTGCCTTTGAAAACTTAATAATTTCGTCTCACTAATTTGTTATGTATCATACTACCTCGTATCTTTGGTCTTACCCTCCCAATGGGGTAACTATTGATGTACCCAAACTGTTTAAGATATTTTTCAATTTTTATTCCAGTAAAGTGAGGAAAATATTTCTTTTGCAGTTTCTAGATTCAAACCATTTCTTCAAAAGTATAATGTTATTCAAATATAAAACAATTGCATTTAAATGTAAATGAATATTTATTATTTTCATTCACTGTGAAAGGCAGAACATGAAATTTTAAACTACTACGTAAACAAATTTTGAAATCAAATATTTCTTCCTCATTTAAAATATAATTGATAAATTTTATAAAAGTTATTCAAGAGCATAAAATGGTGTACTTCATTTACTAACTCCGCATATTTGGTAGATGACTTATAGAAAAGTAAAAGTAATTTTATTTCTCACGTACCTGTAAATAAAGCTATAAAATTTGTTGAATAAAATATTTGGATAAAGTTAAATTTCCTTAAACAATCATTTTGGGGATGAGTTTAAAATTGGAGAAGCTGTTTCAATGTAATTTCAATATTCAAATACTAAAACTTACTTCATCTAGGTTATATTCAGCATTATTACGTAGCATTATTTTGAATCAATAATAAATATTTAATTGTGAAATAAATTAACTAGGCCATCTTTCTGAACTGGTAAAACGTGTAATGTAATGCATCAAACAGACAAACCACAATGTTGATAGAAAAGAATGCAAAATTTGCCAGTAGATTATCCATATACCTAAGCCACTCTTTGTGTAATGTAAATTTTAACAAGTGATGATGTATGTGAAATAAGATTCACATATCCCAACTTCACTATCACAACAAACGACAGCATGCATTTTTCTCCAATTTCTTGTAGTCCTTCTAAGATTGGTTGGGTTGTATTTTATGGCGCAAGGACCGTATTTTGTCAAGCTGCGCCAAATACAAGACAGGCAACGTCAAAGACTAGACATAAACATACAAAGATTTTACAGACACAGAAGAGAGAAATACACTTAGGGAGGAATACACCGCCTACAACACGCAGGTTGTTAGAGCAGGCATGGCAACCCCCGGAAAAGGAGATGTCATTGCTGAGCTGTAAAGGTTATTGCTTGGATATTAGGTATTTCTTGGGTAGGTAGTTAAATTTACGTCGCACTGGAGTAACACAACTGGTTATTGGCGACTGTAGGGGATCAATTCCAACCGTCCGGATTGGCGATGGTCGGGGATCAATCCCGAAGGAAAAGATCCTAGGACAAACCTCGGCATTTTGAACAACGGTTAGATAACGAGGTTCAACTCCGGAGTAGGCGTCCCACTTTTCAAATTTCCGCACCACGCCAACGTGAGAATATTTTAGGTTACGATAGATTTAACGTGCATCGGCTCCCACGTACACGACTATCTGTTTGGATCGAGTTTCGAACTCACAAGCCTCCGGTTGCTAATCCTCTTTCTTTCTCTTTTAAAGCTGGTAACTGCTTCTTTTGGTATTCTTATTTTACTTATTTCTTCTTTGAGAGAAGATTAACTCCCATTTGTCACATACAATATAGCTGATTAAACCTTCCATGGTGCCCACGTGATGTGCACAAGACATTCTATGGAATTAATGCAGCATGACGAGAGTTCCCAAGCTAATAATAAACTCTTAGGAACACAGTCTATTATTTCCCTTCCAGTCTCTTTGCCGTCTCCTAGAACAGACGTAATTTTAACTCTACAAACCTTTGAGTCACACACGTCTTTTGTTCGGAGATAATGCCCCGGTGTGTAACACGTGTGTGGTTTCGTTTACAATTTATCGTGTTTTAATTGACTGTTTATTATGGCTGAAAGTTATTTTTGTTATGGTTATTTTTAACACTTCTATTTAACCTTGCAGGATTTGATTGTGGATAAACCCATTCAAATCTTTTTCATTTTTACATTGCATTAGATTTTCGAATTCGGTACGGTAGTTTTATTTTTATGTCTTATAAACAGCATCACTTCATCTATTTTGACTCTGCAATTTAACTTCACGTTGGCGTGGTATGGAAGTTTGAAAAGTGGGGTGCCAACTCAGGTGTTGATTTGGTCATCTGACCGTGATTAAAGATTACGACGTGTTTTCATCGGATCTTTTCCTTCGGGATTGTTCCAGGATTGTCGCCAATAGCCTATTACTCCAGGGCGTTGTGTTAACTCCAGTGCGACACAAGTTCAACTACCAACCAAACGTGTACTTCATTAGCTCTGAAAATTGAATACTCTGGTAAATATACATTGTAGAGGGCATTCAATTCTGCTACGTCAATTCTGAATCTTTGAAAGTAACAAAGAATTGGTGGCTAATTTTCACTACGCGATGAAAGGTCTAATGCAATATGTATCTACCAATACTTTTTCTATTTTATTTAGTACCATTAGTGAATATTATTTAACAAAACATGAACAACATTTATTAACGGTATAGTAGGGTGGGTCTATTTCTAAAAACATTTGTAATTGAAATCACCTGTGGTTGGAAATATTGCGTATTGGTATCAAAAGTTTGTGTTGGAAAAAATTGCTTCGAAATTAAATGATATTTATACCTCCACTAGGTTCTTGAAATTTCACAAAAAAGTAATTGTATATATTAGTTTTAACAGTACAAAAAAATTAAAGTATCCGAATTTTTTATCATCTGTGCTGGAAATGCTTGTATACAATTAGTGAAAAAATTGATTTCGTACAACGTTTAAGCTCCCCGCCTGGTCATTTAGATTTGCATTATTTGCTATTTTTTATTATTTAATGCCTTCGCTTATTTTGTTAATATTTTGGCAGAGTAATTCAGAATTGACCAGTATGAGGTGGTTGTTGTCGAGTTGTGCCATTCGATCCCCCACCCCAAATCAAATATGGGCACCGTTTTCTGTTCACAGAAAGAATGAACTTTTTAGTTCATCCTTTAGAAAAAATTAAAGTTTGAAAACGTTTTTTTAGTTTAGTAAGAATGTGTGGAAAGTGTGATGATGGCAAAACTACTATGATGAAAAAACTACTATGTATCAGATATGATACACTATGCATGGGTTTGAACATTCATTTAAATCTTTTGTGTAAAAATTGTACCACCAAAAATAATGTAATGTACCATTAGTAGTACATGTACCATAGTTTGAGAAAACCTGCTCTATAGGATTGCTGGTTGAAATCTAAAAATAGATGTCCCTCGTTTCCCGTTGCGAGCAGAGCACACAGAAAACTAATAGATGGAGCTTTAGCTTCAAAAAATCTAAGCAATCGCGCCGAAACTGCCGAATGATATAGAGCAATGATTTTGTTGACCACTTTATTTTAGATTTTTCAGCGGAATGAATCCACTTACATATATGATATTATGTGTAATTTACTGGAAATTTCGTTTAGCCTGTGGAAAGACGAAGACAAAAGAGACGTATTACGTCAAGCATGTCCAACGGATTTATTGACGACTATGGCCAAAAAAGATATTAAAAAGAGCGATAAGTCGCACAATATTAGTTTTCAAGTGTTGGTTTACTCAGTATAAATGGCTATGTAAGTAGTATAACCTTAAAAAGATTATTTTGTCGGCCGTGTTTGCTTTTTAGTAATAAACATTCTGTTTGGAATAAAGATGGATTCGCAGACTTATTGAACATAACACGGGCATTCCACATACACGATGATTCTGCTGAACATCTGAAGTGTGAATTAGGCTAAGAATTTTTTTTAAATCAGAACACGATTGCCGATGCCCTGAGGGAGAATGCTAGGCTTTTTAAAGTGCATTTCAATGAAAACGTTCGTTTGAATAGACTGTTTCTACAAACAGTGATTGATGCAGTAATATATTTGAGCAAACAATAAATGGCATTCCGGTGCCATGATGAAAGCAGCGACTCCATAAATCGTGGAAAATTTCAAGGAATTATTAGGATTGTTGATATCAAAAAGTCCTTTAGAAATTCAAAATCATTACCAAAAGATTAAACACGTCTTTACTGGTGACTCCAAAACTATTCAAAATGAAATTATTGAATGTATTTCCGATTATATAAACGATCACGTTAAAGATGAAATAAACGGGCTAAATTCTTTTCTATTCAAGTGGACGACACCACTGACAAAAATCAAACTTCCCAATTCTCCTTAATATTAAGATTTGTGAATTGTGAAGGCGTATTAGTTGAGCGATTTTGGGGTTTCCATGATGTGAGTGAAGACAGAACATCAGAAATATTATACAAAATGTTGGACATAATTTTGGATCCGTTTGATTATCAAGACAAATTAATAGGACAATGTTACGATGGGGCCAGTGTAATGTCTGAACACTTGAATGGACTCCAGAAAAAAGTCAAGGATAAAGCACCTCAAGCCGTTTCTGTCCATTGTCTAGCACATCGTTTCAATCTTGTATTGCACCAAAGTTTTTCTAAAATTTCTAAGTGTCGAATTTTTTTTTCAAGCCTCAGCGGCATTCCTTCGTTTTTTCATCGCTCAGCGAAGCGATCTTACGCTCTTACATCAAATTCCGCAAAACGCATACCAACCATAATATAAACTCGATGGTCCTCCAAATCGAAATTAGTGATTGTGATTGTTGAAGATTCGGATAATTTTATAAAAGAAATATTTGAATTTATGACAAACAGTGAACATTCAAATCCCTTAATCCATTCATATCATTTAAAAATCCCTTTGCAAATTGAAATGTTGAAAACAATTCAATTTGCAAAGGGATTTTTAAATGATATGAACGATTTTGAATTTACATTTTTGGCAGTAGTTAATATTCAGGGAAATTTTTGGCCTTACTGATATATTATTTGAAATTCTCCAGAAAAATCATAGATTTAAGCTATTGTGTATCTCAAATAAAATACACTCTGAGCTATCGAGCCGTAAAAGGGACCATGATGTTTTTAAAGCAGTTTGAAAACACGCCTAAAATCACAAACAGTCCAATCTAAACGGGAATATGCCGCCCTTTCACTAGAAACAATTTCTCAAAATTATAAATAGCTATATTTTGAAATATTTTAGACCACATTCTTATGGAAATAAACACAAGATTTCAGGATTGTAAAAAACTGCAATTTATTTGTCTTGCTGATACAACGAAATTCGAACAATTTAATTTACATTTTCCATCTCAGGCACTTGAATATATTCAACAGTTTTACGGCGATGTGTTTAAAAACCCCAGCCCCTTAAAAATGAACTGGCTTATATATGCCGATGGAAATTTCAGGAATATATCGACGCAAGAACTTCTTCGAATATTTTATGATGATAAAGAAATTTTCACAGTAGCTTTTAATTTGTTTTTCTCGTCTTAACAATTCCATCTACAAGTGTATCAGTGAAAAGGAGGTTTTTTGCCTTAAAAGAATAAAACTTACTCAAGAAATACTATTTCGCAAGAGACTTTCTTTAGCAAATATTTCTTTTCAAAAAGACGTATTAGTAACGCTTATGAAGAAACAATCATTTTACGATGACATATCAGACAGATTTGCAGCATTAGACAGAAGAATTGATTTAATTTACAGAAAATATCCTTATTAACTAATTTTTGGAACTGCTATCTTTTCATATCACTACCATTATTTAATTTCGTGGGGGGGGGAGTGATTCAGGGGAAGCCTCTCCCCTATTTTTCCAACCACGAGCCGCTATGATGATCAGATCTTGATCTATTCATCACCAAAAAATCGGAAATATCTTGATGAGATATCTCTTTATTAGGAAAATTTTTCCAGATCTTGTTGAACGAGATATCTAGTCCAAACCACTTGGAAGACTAATGTTCTTTTGGTTCTTGCTAGAATTTTTCAATCCATTTTAATAAGTTTTTAGGTCTTGCGTTTGGCGTAGATTGTTCTTGTTACATTGTGCCATATATCCTTAATAAACAAACCCTAAGACGCATTTAATCGTAAGGAAATATTGTTTCGTTAATTTTTAATAGTTTTGCCTGTTTTGAAATCGGCATAAGAGATAACTTTCATAATTAATTTCAATCCTCTCTAAAAAATAGTTCCAATGAGATTTGATGATGACAGATAAACCTTTCGAAAATACACATCCGATTGTTATAGGTATTAAAAACAACATCGTAGAATCAAAAACACTATCCAAATACTCACACTCAATTTTTAAGCTTATGCGAATGAACAAATCTAATTTAATTTTTTTACGTTTAGAAATAAAACTCGCAAATTGTTAAGTTTGAAAATGTTGGAAAGGAGAAATCGATACGTTTTTAAACAAGAAAAGCGACAGTACAAATAGAAATGAAAGTTTTGAAAAATATATGAAAAAGTACAGCTTTAATGTAAAGTTATGTTTTAATAGTTAAAATTTCATATGTAACAAAGTGGTTAAAAAAGTTTTTTTAACGAAATTTTTCCGACGAGCAAAACATAAAAATAATGACTTACAAGGCTTGCAAACTTTACGATAATGAAGTTTTCAACATAAAGCTAGGTTTATTTGATAACAAGATCACGACATCTCGACAAACAAGACTTTGTATACTTTAAGAACTTGTAATATCACCCAGCGTTTGTAAAATTTCTTAAATATTTTTTACTTGTAATATCACTCTTGTAACTTTATTTTTTCGTGGTACTGTTTTTAATTTAAAACTTTGTTTATTTTGTATTTACATTTATATAACATCATGTGATTTCCAGCTGAAGAATTGCGAGTTAAAATTAATTTTGAGTTTTATGTTTTTGCTCCGTTGAAAACTTGCTTTACATTATTTTTAGTAAATATTTTCAAGTTCTAAGAATTCTATGTAAGAGCATTTTCAGGAAAGAATTTCCATCTTTAATCTGCTCTTCTTGTCTTCAGGCTAATCTAGAGCACATGCACAAGCCTTTTTCTGGTGGAGTATTTCATAACGTCTTAAAATCTCCCGTTTCAATCTGCTCTGATTCTTAGATTAAACTTATTCCAAAAATAGACTGTTCTCAGAAAAGATCGCGACTAACATTTTGATGTTTATCTCAATACCATGCTCTATAGAGGAACATCAAATACATGCTTTTATTGGGTCAAGACATTGTATAGCAACGGATGATTCAATTGAATCAACAATTTTAAATTTTACTGGCTTTTCAGAACCTCACATGTGATCTATAGGAACTCGGAATCGCAACAGTTGGAAAATTCCTTCATAAAATACGCGAATCATTGATATGAATATTTAGTACATATAAACTGACTATAATTGTTCCCAACTGTGAAGGGAGATTCTTTTGGGACTGGCACAAATGATATCGATGCAACTCTTTGTCTGAAACAAAATTTACGTTTTTAAAAATGTAAAAAAGTAAATCTATTAAAATAATTTGGATAAATTATCCTAATAAATAGTACTATTAATTGTCATTAATTAACTTTTTCCCAATACTTATTATCTTGTAGACATAATATACACCTTATGAATACGGTTAATTTTGTTTTCCTTATCTTTCCTTAAACTTTGTACAAATTTTGAAGCTGTATGTTTTTATGTAAACCTTAAATCCATAATGGTGGAAACTTTCATACATAATGTTTCAATTGCTTCGACAAAGCAATGCATCTTATTTTTTGAAAATTTCGCTAAATATAAAATTTCTTGATTCCAAAGTCACACATCGGTTGAGATGGTTTTTAATGCGAAAAAACGGAATTATTGGGACATGCTTCGTTCTATCTTTATTTGAGTTTCCATGCTTTCTTTAAGACTTTCGAGATAGAATTCTCAGATAGGGAAATTAAATATTTCAAAGATTGCTGTGCAATTGCACGCACGTCCTTTTGCAAGCTTATTTTTACGAGCAAAGGTCTTAATTTGTACAAATGCAAAGATCATGAATAGTTGAAACATGTGTCAAGACATGTTATAGCTCTTACAAATAAATATTCTCAAAAAAGGTTTATATACTTTTTATTTCATTTCAAACACAAAATGAGCTTAACGGTTCATGCTGTGGATGAAATTACCATGTTACTAAAAGTCATGCCAAAATCATGTTATCTGTGCAGCTAAAAGTCGAGTTTTTTATAGGTATTTATCCGTAACAAAAATTTCAACGAGTTACTATTCAAACAAAAATCAATACTTGTTAAAATGTTGATGACTGTTTGGTAATATATATTTTGTTTGGAAATGTTTTATGAAATATTTTTCATTTCATTTAAATAACAAAATATGCTTAATTGTTTGTACTGTGGATAAAATTCCCATGTTGCTAAAAGTTATAGCAAAATCATGACTGCCCATTTAAAAGTTGAGCTTTTATATTTATCCTACCAAAAACAAAATTTCCACAAATTACCATTTAAAGATAAATCATCGCAATGCTGTTAAAATATTGATGACTGTTTGTAATTACTTTGTCTTAGACGAACATCTTTTAAAAAATTTCCGCTCACCAAGCATAAAAATCGATATCCTTTTAATGGTACAGTGAACTTTCAAAATCACAAAAATCGATCAAAAAATTTATTTTTAAATTTTAGATTAAAAATTAATTGATATCGAATTTTGTGGATAGCAAAAGAATTTTTCAATTTATTATTATTTTTGACGGAGTTATGTTTACAGCATCAAAGATAGAGAAAATAAATATAGTATTTTGTAGTAAATCTACTACAAAAACGCGTTTTTCTCCGATTGAGAATTTTTTTACATTCTTCTGATTTCAAAATGTTCCCAACGCATCTGGTTTGAATCTTTTGTAGGTAAAAATCATTTGAAATATTAGAGAAAATTATATCTAAATTGGGAATATGGTTAATCGTTCTGTGCTATGGATAAAATTAATCATTTTACTAAAAGTCATACCAAAATCATGATCTTGTTTTTCTAAGCTGTTAAAAGTTAAGCCCACTACAAATTTCAACGAGTTACCATTTAAATAAAAGCTAACACAATGTTGTGAAAATATTGATGGCCGATTGGAAATATATATTTTGAAAATGTTTTCTATACTTTTCATATAATTTCAAACACGAAATACACTTAATTCGTTCTGTGCTGTGGATAACATTACCCAAATCATAGTCAAACCAAAATCATGTTGTTTGTCAGCCCAGTTAAAGTTAAGCTTTTATATTTATCCAATACAAAATTTCCACAAGTTATTCAAACAAATTTCAACAGAATTTTGTTAAAATATTGACTGTTTGGAAATACCCTATATTGAAAGAATTTTTTTTTTCGCTCGCCAAGCACTGAAATAAATGTCGTTTTATGATTGATATTACCTTCACTGCGGCATTCACATATAATATCTTCAAGAAAATCTTGAAGATATTATCTGTGTTCCATTCTTGAGGAAAATTGTATCTAAATCGAAAATTCCTGAAAGAGAGATCTCCATTAATTCCACCAGACACATTTCATTTGAGTTCTTATGAGAAAAAAATCATTTTAGTGGAGAAGTTGTAATAAGCTTATGAGCTTAAAATAACAATGCTTATCAAAATACCTCTCTCTTTTCCATTACCTCAGATTATTTGTACGTACTCACAACTCTTTTTGAAGACATGAAATTAGGGATAGTAATCGATAGGCGAGATATTTATCTAAAATTGGATTCTATTCGCAATAATTTCATCCATTATATCAATTTTCAGTTTCGTAACGGTTGTTTGAGTAAACACTGAAGTATGTTCTGTTGACTTCAGTCCAATTTATTACGGGCAATGACAGTATTTTCTCAATCTGTTCCATTCTTAGAATCCAGTTGGCAAGCGTGAGTGTATCCCTTCGCATCCACGACTTGTTCGACGTATTTCTTTCGTCAACTAGTTTATGTGGAGAAAACTGACATGATGAAATATGAATAAAGTGCCGTCAAAAATAGAAGGAATCATCAAACGAATCATCAAACGAATCATCAAACGATCAATAGCATTTACTTTTATTTTGAAACATGAGTTCGCGTTTCGTTAAATGAAAGATTTCTATATTTTTGTAAAAATTTTAGACCGTTCTTTTTTTTTAGATTGATTTTGAAATAATCTTTTGCTTCACAAACAACAATTTGAATGTTGAATGATTATTTCTTCTGCAAACGACATAAATATTCTACACAAAATAGGTTTTTGAATATTTCGAACGCTGATGGCTTTTACAGGAATATTTATTTTTCACAAAATAACTCCTAAACTTGAGTGACGCAGATAATTAAAACCGAGTAGCGTAGCGTGACATTGATAACTGGGGATGACAAGTTCGTCAAAAGCAAACAAAAATTATATTGCTTAGCTTTATAGACACCCTTACACACTGAAGTGCCAGAAAAACTGGTACAGAAGAGTCTATGCAAATACATAGCAACACCACCTGTGCATGTCATTGGTTGCGTCTTCCAGTGCAAAGCTATGGCTATCTGCGTAAGCATCTTGTGAGAATGTGCTGATGATCGACTTAACCACACGTGCAGGTGTTGGTTCACCCTAAACTGATAACGATGACATGTGAACAATAACACTGACGTGTCACATGAGTTAACGCTCAATTCGTAACTCTGAAATTCCAGCACTGTCGTGCTTTAAAAATACCTTCTGCCACTCCTGGTGTATCACAATTCTTCAAGAGAAACTATAATCAGCACTTTTGGCTAAGAACACTGACGTGTCACCTGCGCTGTCGCGCAATTCTAAAATTTGAAATACGGATGTATTTCCCGCACTGCCGTGCTTCAACTACACCTCATCATTTAACAAACAAATATGCTTCACCTAACATTTATTTAGCAATGGATCCCTGATTATTTCTCTTAAAAGAAAGGGTAAACAACACTCACCCGGTTCGTCTGCTTCACCAGGATTTCTCAGAATTTCTCGTCTCTGGTCCAATCTTTACTGTTCCCGGTTCGTCTGCTTCAACAGGATTCCTCGGAATTTCTAGTCTCTGGCCAATCTTTACTGCTTCCGGTTCATCAATCTTTACCGCTATCGGTACATCGATTTTTACCACTCCGGGTACATCATTTTTACCGCTGGCACCATCTTATGTCGGGATAGGTAGCGTGGAGATCCGAGCTGATCGTCTGAACTTACACCTTGGACCGATCGCCCAACGGAATTGCCATATATTTCCGTTTCCACGGAAATATTTACAAATCTTTATCCATTATGTTGAACCCAGAGTGGAGAAGGAAAATCAACTGCCAATTTTAAGACATCCACATTTATTTAACATTGATATATATGTGGGGCGGTGTCTAGGGTTTACGAAGTGATACGGAGATTAGGACTAACACATTTTATTTCTCTACCTAAAAACTATGTCCAGCAACCGTTATCTCAAATTGATGGAACAGCCTACACGCTGCCACTTCCATTAATTCTGTAAAAAACTGCGCTCGCTCCACCTGCGCGTGGAAGCCTTCAGTTACTAGTTCAAAACTGCGCTCGCTCCACCTGCGCGTGGAAGCCTTCAGTTACTAGTTCGATTCTAACTCATTCTCGCTGAGTCAGGAAAATAGTTTCTACCAGTCACCGGATTTCAGCGGACACCTACGCGCGCCGCTCTTTCCGTCTCAGCCAACACCTGCACGTGTGGTTAAGTCGATCATCAGCACATTCTCACACATCTACAGCTGTTTCAACCTTGAGAATGGAAAGTTATCACTATTTTAATATTTAGAGTTCGTGAAATGAGTCATACCACTTCGAAAGTAGAAAATTTTTTAGTACTGCCACTTCAAGGGTGTACCGTAACTACAAGAATTCCGGAAAAAACTGTAATTAACGACAAAAGTGGAACCGTAAAAAGACTAGGTGAACACGACGGGCAAGAATGCAATGTGTGTGTCTGACGAGTTTCACCCACTCATGTCCTGCATTCATTTTAATGGATTTAACCTCTTATAACAGGAAAATTCGCCACCTCATAAGTTTAGATTCACCAAATTAAGGTTAGAGGAACCTCATACCAGTTTGGGATTTTACCATTCCCACGTAAGGCTCCCGGAGCTCAACATTATCGAACACATGGGATGCCATGCAACGCCCTGTGGAACACAGCAATCCTGAACCTCGGAATACAAGAGAATTGTGGACCAATCTGCAGGATGAATGGTGCCTATAGAATCTTCCACAAGTTCTTCGAGTTCATGCCCCATCGTATTTCTGCAGTTCTTCGCTCCCGCGGGAGGTCTATCAAGCATTAGACTGGTGTACCAGTTTTCCTGACACTTGACTGGAAGTCAACTTGATTCGTTGTTGTTTTTCTTTTCCTCAAAGATGGACGACAGGGATAGTTGATGGGAGAAGCCGGTCTTATCTCATGCGAAGGTTCGTCTCTATCATATCTATACTTTCTTTTTCAGCATCTTTTATCAGATCTATCCTTAATGACATTAAAATGCAAATATATTTTATACTGTTAACCCTCTTGGTGGTTGTCTCGACGAAGTATTATCACTTGTCATCAGCAAAACTGGCAAGATCTTGATGGACGATATATCTCGTCATTAGAAGAAAATTGACTAGATCTTGATGGACGAGATATATCGTCATAAAAAGAAAACTAACCAGATTTTGATGGACGATATATTTTGTCATTAGAAGAAAACTGACCAGATCCTGATCTGGCCATCATCAAAAATCGGCGATATCTTGATGACGAGATATCTGATCATTAGCAAAATGGTCAAATCTTGATGGACGAGATATCCCAACGAAACCACTTGGGAAGTTCAAAAAGAGCCTAAAAGGTGCAATTGTGCCCAATACTGGCAACTATGAACGACAACAAGCGCTGTCTTGGAGCTTAATACTGCCTTATAAAACGGTTGAAAGAGTAGCGGATTAGCAACCCGAGGGTTGCGAGTTCGAATCCATCCAACGACAGTCGTGTACATAGGGGGCTGGTGCACATGAAATCTGTCATAGCCTCACATTTTCTCACGTTGGCGTGGTGTGGAAGTTTGGAGAGTGGGTTGCCAGCTCTGATGTGACTTCGTCATCTGACCGTGGTTCAAAATTACGTGGTGTTGTCCTCGGATCTTTTCCCCGGACTGTCACCAATAACCCGTTGTGTTGCTCCAGTGCGACGTTAATTAAATACCTATCTGTCTTATAAAGACGAGAAAATGAGAACAGGAAGGGAGAATAATAGACCATGCGTAAGAACCTCTGAGCATATTATCTAGACTAGATAACCTCAGTAGGAAACATGGGGTAAGAAGAAGAATGTGCTGAAAGTATCCATTACTCATGCAAATACCAATTAACCGATCAAAGTACTAAACTATATAAGGCTGAAAGGATGGGACATAATCATCTGGTTGGATTTTTGCGGTGAAAAGCAAGGACATTTTAAAAATATAGAAACTATAGCATCACTCAAGTTCACGTTAAAAAGCGTCCTTTTTGCTTCAGGTTATCGATTTTTATATTTTCCCATCGAATTTTAATATTTTTATTAGGGGAAGCAGGGCTTCTGGATTTTTATGGAGGTTTCTCCACTGCTGAAAGCCATGGTTGTGGTTCTGAAATTCAATATCGAATTACTCTAAATAGAACAATTTAGAAATTTAATTTTTTGTGTTTGAACTAATTTTTGTGTAGATAAAATTTGATGCTTAGATATCTTCCTATCGTATAATGAATATCTTACTGGTAAGTTGAATATCAGACACATTAATTACTGTAAATTAAAATTTCAAAGCTCAAGAATTGTTTTAATAAATTAGCTTGGTTATCAGATCTTACGTTTTCATGTTTCGTTTTATTTTATAGTTTTTCAATTATTAAAATGAAATTCACATCTATTCGGTTAATGTAAAAAATCTGATATTTTTTATTTTACTCTCCTTTTCAAAACTCTTTTTATTATGATTCCTCAGCTGTTGAAATGAAATTCTTTCAAGACTTGACAAAATAGATGTGAAATTAAATGTGTTTTTATTTATATTTCTTTTTAAATTTAAATTTTATTCTCGAAAGAAAATATTTCAATCAAGGATTTGTCTAAGATAAATGATCAATGGAGGAAATTAGAATCATGTGCTTCAAAAATTGTCGGACGTCTAATAAGATCAGGCATACTAATGATCGATGTAAAATAATGTTTTATAATAAACACGATAGACAAATTTTTCTCACGATATTCGATAACTTATTGCAAGAATCATATTTTTAATATTGAATAATACTTTAATAGTTTTCTTATTTTATATAATGTTTTAAATTAGTTTATTATTATAGCATATTTTTTAAACTTTTTAATTCGAATTTTATACAAAATTTGAATGCATGCATAACACCAGAAGTGTTTCGAGTACTTATAAAAGTCAGTAATTCCTGCATTTTGAATATCTTGGAATTCACATTTTTCTTGCATTATCGTTTCTAGATGTCTAAATCCGATAGAGGCACAGTTTATCTGAGAAATCTCAGCCTGGAAAGTTTCGGCAACTACACTTGTCAGGTGTCCACAGACAAACCGTTCTTCAGGTGCGTTCAGACTACTCGGCATCTGGAAGTAGTCGGTAGGTATTCCTAATACTCAACGCCTTCATTGAAATTCACGTTCTGCTGTCTTACGTTTTTCATTTTTTAATTCTCGATATGGTTTTTTTCTGATAAATAACAAAATTGTCTATAGAATTTCATATTTCGCACTCGAAACCTGTTTGCTATACATTGAGGATTCATGTTTTTTTAGAATTTACCGGAAGGCTATCTACTCTTATAAATACACAGACCAAAAGTGGCCTCGCATATAATTTCAGAATGAAAAAACTAAATCAGCTGTGAATGTTTTGTTTGCAAAAGCAATAATATTTCAAGTGTGGCATACGAGATGCACAATACAGCTCGTACGTGATGTACAATACAGCTAAAATACAGTTGCTTCGGCATCATCTATGACATCACTTTATCTAGAGAGATAAAGTTTTTCACGTCCTCTATTTAAAAAACATTTACTTTGTACAATGCATAATTCAAAGGACTAGAATTTTCTATGATTTTGTATCTTGAAATGTGTTTCATGAAAAACTGTGCTGACTTAAGTGCCTTTGTGAGTGTATTTTTCTATATTATTCAAGATTTCTACGGGAAATTGTATTTTCCGGTTTTTCGATCATTTTAAGGCATATTTTTGCTATATTTGTGCCATCATTTTGCATATATTGAAGTTTTCCTGGAATGGGGCATTTTTAGAATATTTCAATAAAACCCCATTTTATTACCTCTCAAGATAAAATATTTCCCAATGTAAAATTTCACGAGACAGAACAGTAATGCAATTTATTTAAAGTTCGTTTTCAGAAGTGGAAAGCTTTCCAATGTTTAAAACTTTGTTAGCATACCATAGAAAAGCATTATCTTTTAGAAACCTGCATGGTTTTTGTGATGCTGTGCAATTCTAAACATAAAATACAAACACGGTGAACTAAAAATATTATTGTAGTTTGCATTTTTGTTAATAAAATTCAAAGTTTCAATTTGACACAAGATCGATCAGAAATTCTTGTTTCATAACCTTTTCTTTTTACAAAAATTGTAATTTTTGGGTTGTTTTTGTTCTTTTTAGAGCCCTTTTGTAGTTTTATCGATCCTGAACGCATTTTTTATCGGGTTTTTATTTTCTAGCAATTTTAGATCAGGTGATTTATTTTCTACCAATTATTAGGGAGGGCCCTATCAGCCTTCATTATGTAGCGGTGGTGACTTTTAGATTATTGACAGGCATGATTTTCTGGCCAAGCACTTACATCGCTTTGGCATCTATGGTAGCCCGAAATGTATCCTGTGCAGAGGGATGGTTGATATGGATTGTGATCACCTTTTAAACAATTCGGTATTATCAGGGAAAGGTGTCCATAGACGCTTTTTGAAGCTTGAGAACTTTTGAAGCAGTTAGACTCTTGTTGATTTTTTTACTACTTTTTCTTTCGGTTCTGTGCTTTAACATCATGTGCCACTATGTGACACAGGGGGATTAATAGATGTATTTATCTCAAGTTCCTTTGCAATAAAATAATTAAGTCATCAAAATCATAGCCTTATAAAATTTTATCAATACGTGTGGGCTGGTGCACATTAAATCTGTCATGACCTTGAATGTCCTTACGTTAGCGTAATGTGGACAGTGGTGTGCCAGCTCAGGTGTCGACCTCGTCATCTGACCGTGGTTCAAAATTACGAGGCGTTGTCCTTAGATCTTTCCCTTCGGGATTGATCCCGGATCGTCGCCAGTAGCCCTTTGCGTTGCTCCAGTGCGAAGTTAATTCTACTACCAATTCCTACCCATGTTTCCAAATGAGTCTAGCATTCAGTACATATGCACAGTGAGTCTTCATTCTATTCCGCATGGTCTATCACTATCTTCCTGTTCTCCCCCATTTTCCGGCCTTTGTCTCAAACTCTGACACTTGTATCTATAATTTCCAGGCTTGGGCGCAGTTACGCCTTGTGGGCTCCTTTTTAATTTAGGACTAAGATGAAGGTGATGTTTTATGGTTTTTGAAGAAAAGAAATTAACGGCTAATCTAGTTGACTGGTTATATAAAGTTCGCATAAAAGAGCACAAAAATTGCAATTCACTTCGGGGCGATGTCACGAACTGCCATTGATCCGCAGGCGCCACTGCTTATAATTGTCACTAAATGTCATCTATGCACTGTCAAACGATACTAACGCCGTTTCCACTTTCCCGGCAACAACGGAGTTATTGCGACTTGAAATCGGGCACACAAGTATGTCGCGTCCACCGTTAATCTGTATCGTACAATAAGACATTGCTCTATGTCAAAATTAAAAACATCTAAAACAAATCCAAGTCAAGCAAAACATGAAGGTTTGCTTCTCTGCAAGGTATGTAGAACCACAGAAAAGAAACATTGCCGTAAAAGAAAAGTGCGGACTCGCGTTTCCACGTTTTAAATACTTTGAAGTAGAATTATTTATAGGTAGAAGAGATAAAAAATTCATACATTTGCTATTAAGCTCTCAATGACTATGAGTACTACAAATGATGTAATAATTCCCCATTCAACTTTCATTTTCTGCCTCTAAAAGTTCTCATTTTAATAAAAGTAATATTTAAAAGAAGGGCACATTCGTTGAGACTTTTTTAAGATAAATGAAAACCAGAAACATTTGAAAAGTTTTGAATTCTTAATGCACTTTAACTAAGAAAGTTTTCTTTCACCAATATGCTTTTATGATTTTTATTAAAAACTAGCAGAAATACCCACCGTTATTCGGGCAAATTAATTCAGTATTAATTGAACATATCACAAAATGTTCGCTTCCCGCGTTCATAGAAAAATATAACTATGATTTAAGAGTCCAGAAAATAATTTTGATTAGTTCATTTTCGACACTTAAAATTTACACAATTCACTTGAGACGGGGAAACGCTCTGAGCCTAAAACCCCGAACTCAGTGTACGATCGCAATAAAACTTGGCAAGTGATGCACATGAAGTGATAAAGAAATTATCACAGCATCAAATCTAGAGGACTCTGTTATTATAGAACTACATCAGAAAGGTCGAAAATTAGTAGGCTCTAAAGTCCCTCTGGCGGCGATATATGTAGACAATACGTGGCATGGAGTCAAATAGAGTTCTTATGCAATCCAGTGACAAATTATGCCAAGCATTCCGCAGCTGCTGCTCCAGATATCTTATATTCCGAGAGAGATGTGTCTATAGTCACATGGGCATCAAAGATAACAAGCTATCTGATAGTGTTGCACAGACAACTTACGTTCCATCTCGGCAGGGCGTTTCTTGTAGTGACATTAAGATGTTCACAGAGGAGTCCATTAACTCCTTGTGGCAGGATTAGGGAACCTGCAAGTCACCAACAAATTACATTCTATAAAATCCATCATTCATCAATGGCCATTGTCTCCTATGCTTAGGACTGATGTCAAACTGACCCCCTGCGCACACACTATTCACTCATCGCCATCTTTTACCAGGAGAGATTATAACTCATCCTCAACTCCTTTTGTGTAATCATATTTTAATTGCCTGTCCTATCTAATCATCTAAATTCTTTAAAAATACAATTTTGAATCTGCGAAATTCGGATGCGGAAATCCCCATACAAACCTTTTCGCATTTTCAAGTATGGTTGTTTTTTAAATCTCATCTTTTTTAATTCAAAGTGACTCATGAACCTAATTTTTCAAATTCTTTTAGGGGATTCAATCCTTCAAATTTCACACTTCCAAGATTTTATTCATGTAAATTAAATTCCTATACTTCTGCTCCAATTCTTGATCTCTCATTTTCAGCCTTTAGCATAACGCTGCTATTTGTTGTTTAATTTTACAACCTTGCGTCTGGAACAGCTTGTTCTGTTCAGGACCTTGTGCTATAAAATTCAAAATACAATCTAACCCAGAGGAGATTCAATTGACGGTCTAGCATATACCAGATACACTCGATGAGAGACGGATCTGGATATCTCTCTAACTAAGGAAAAATTTCAATACCACGGATGCACTACTGGAAGGGGTAAGCCGTGTGTGGCCGGGCGTTATCGAGCTGGTAAATAGATCCTTGGACTCGTGACATGGAAAGCAAAACCACAGTTTGCAGGATCTAATGGACGTATCGCTGTGCTGTCAAACTACCTCGTACCACTATAAGAGGGGAATGGTTGGTAAAAAGTGATGGCTTCCCATAGCATTACAGCGATGTGCCACTCGACAATAAATCGGTAAAGTCTGGAGCGGTGCCGTGGCCGAGAGTCGGGTACAAGCATGGAATGGCAAAGTATCATATTTAATGTCAAATCCCACTTCTGGCATGTTGGAAACCCAACCAGCGCTACCACTCTCCGATTGTAGAGGGGCAAACCACTGTAACTCCTAGTGTAATGGTGTAGGGATCCGTTACTTACGACATCCAATCCCTCTAGTAGTGGTACGAGGTAGTTTGACAGCACAGCGATAAGTCCATCAGTTCTTATACCTGTTTTTTGCCTTTCATGTCACGTGTCTAAGAGACTATTTTCCAGCTCGATAACATCCGTTATTTACGACATCCAATCCCTCTAGTAGTGGTACGAGGTAGTTTGACAGCACAGCGATAAGTCCATCAGTTCTTATACCTGTTTTTTGCCTTTCATGTCACGTGTCTAAGAGACTATTTTCCAGCTCGATAACATCCGTTACTTACGACATCCAATCCCTCTAGTAGTGGTACGAGGTAGTTTGACAGCACAGCGATAAGTCCATCAGTTCTTATACTTGTTTTTTGCCTTTCATGTCACGTGTCTAAGAGACTATTTTCCAGCTCGATAGCATCAGGCCAAACTGCTGACTTCTCCCAGGTGTGCATCCGTGTTATCAAAACCCTTCCTTGACCCCAAATCTGTCGCTCACTGAGCATGTCTATACTAGCCCATCAATTCCTCACCCCTTGGTCTGAAGAAGTAGCTACAGAACGTTTGGCTTAATTTGTCAAAGGGTAACACCTTCCACTTTTTGTATTAGACACAATTTTTAAAATTTTGTTTCCGCTCACCAAGCACGAAAATATGTCTTTTTATGGCTGATCTTACCTTTACTGCGGTATTTACAGATAAAAAATTTTAGAATATAAGAGGAAATCTATATCTAAATCAAAAATTCTTAATAGAGGTATAACTCCACTTATATATTCCATTAGACACATATTTCATTTTAGTTCTTATGAGAAAAAATTATTTTAAGTGGTGAGGCTGTAATAAGCTTGAGTTTAAAATAACAATGCTTATCAAAATAACACTCTTTCCCATTCCCTCATATTATTTGTACATACTCGAAACTCTTCTTAAAGACATGAAATTAGAGATAGTGATCGATGGGTGAGAAATTTATCTAAAAGAGGATTCTATTCAGGTTCAATTTCAGGTTCTTACATCTTAAGCTCTGAAGCAATAATTTCATTCAATGTAGAATTTATTGTGAAATTAAATTATGTATTGTAACACATATAAAACAATGCACAAACTCAAATGTGATATCTGTGATCATTCCTTTAGTCCCTCCATCGGATGGACCTGTTCTTATGGAAGAGAAATCTGACTACGAGTTGGGAGATAACGTTTCCATTTTATGCAATTCCGGCAAGTCCAAACCTGCACCGGAACTCAAGTGGTACATCAACGACCAATTGGTAAGTTGCATCATGCAATCCTTTTGTGAGGCAAAACTGGTTTTCACTGGTTTTGGGTTTTATGGCGCAAAGTTCAATAATGGACAGGCTGCGCCAAACGAATAAAAATCATTAAAAAAAGATACAAATTCGAACGAACAGTCAAAGCAGCAATATACAGTAGATTAAAAACATATATGTTAACAACATGAAAACAAAAATAAAATTGAAACACTCGAATTAAAATAATGAAAACAGTAAATATAAAATTGAATTTTTCTTCGTAACATTAAAAAGTAAATTTTGGTTAAAACATGTTTATGGGAATGATGACTTAAAACAGATGGAAAGGGATGCAGTATAAAACATGAAACATAAATGCACTAAATAAAATTTAAAAATTCAAGCTATGTAAAAATTTTGAAGGATTTGTGACGAGGATTTTCCCCTACCAAATCTTGCAAATGAAAAAAATCTTGTAAAACAATTTTGTGAAAACAATAAACACTGAAAATCGATTAAAATACGACGAATAGTAAAAGGAACCACACACTCGCTATACACAAGAGCAATCTTTCTGAACAAAAGATGGTTGCGACTAAAACGAAGAAAAGCACATCGGCATGTCGAATAGGAATGGAAAATCACAATGAAATAGATGGATGAATGCAATGGAATTTGTTATGACTTTGCATGTTCGAATCGTTACCTTATTCATTCTATACATCGTCCCGAACAGGCCTGTACTTGGAATCCAGAGATGATTCCAGTCTAACAGACCTACAATTATAGATCGAAATGTGGAACAAATCTGGTTGCACAAATAAATAATAGTTACCAAAAATTGACGTGTTAAATTGATTCAACATTTTGCTTTTGATCTTAACATTCGCTTAAAGTAGTTCGCGACGTGAGTATCTCCTTGGTATTTGTTGGCGCTACTCCTTAATAGGCGTAACTTTTCATA
Source organism: Meta bourneti (assembly GCA_933210815.1). NCBI lineage: Eukaryota > Metazoa > Arthropoda > Arachnida > Araneae > Tetragnathidae > Meta > Meta bourneti. Next base: position 72,753,904 of record OW119926.1, on the reverse strand, counting down.
TGCTTGGCAAGCGCCAAGAACGTCGCCAACTTCTCAGTTTGTGCCTGATCTCTTGACGCAATAAGATATCGCCAACGTTCCGTTCCAGGAGCCATTCTTTGTGTACTTAGGAGGGGCTGCGGTGGCCTGGTTGGAAGAGTAACGGAAAAATCGACCAAATCCAATCCGAATCCAACCAAAAGACCGTCGTGTAGAAAGGGGGTTGATGCACGTTAAATCTGTCATGGCCTCAAATGTCCTCACGTTGGCAGTTTGGAGAGTGGGGTACCAGCTCAAGTGTTGCCTCGTCATCTGACCGTAATTCAAAATTACGTGGTGTTGCCCTTTGGGATTGATCCCGGACCGTCATCAATAGCCCGTTGTGTTTGCTCTAGTGCGACACTAATTAATTACCATTACCATTTTTTCTTTGGATAGTACAACTCTTTTGTGTATTTAGGCTATTGCAACTCTTTTGTGTACTTAAGATAGTACATCTCTTTCTTTGTATAATACTTAGGATAGTACATCTTTCTTTGTGTTAAGGATAGTACAGCAATCAATGTAAATAAACGTAACAGTCCACTAAAGTTTGTATTTTGTGTGATCCTCGACAGTAGTAGTGCACATTGATATAAAATTGTACGGTGTATATTGTACTTCTGATAACTACCATTCATAATGTAAAATTCTGCATGCCTCTCTTGATCTCAATACTTACTTAACTATCCGTTAGTCGCGAGTCTTTTTTAACAAATGAGATCGAGGTGCATCTGTAAGGTACTCGATGTTTATTTCCCCTGATTATAAGCGTTAGATATTCATTTTTAAAAAATACGCATTATATTTTAGGACATACTAATAATCAAATGACTAAAAATTGCATTATGCAATTTATGAATAATACATATTTTAGTTATTATTTGCATTGAAGAAATTATCATCGTGCTCTTGCCAGTTCGATTAACGAAGCGTTAAAGTAATATACCAAGCGAAAGTTATAAAGATTCTTTTTTTCGTTTCCAAAGTGCTTTGCTTTTTTTAATCCAACGTAATTATGCCTTTACAATGTTCCACCTTTTTCTAAATAAAAGTAGGCGATATTATAATTGGAGGAGACCAGGATTTCCACTTTACAAGCCGAAGAGTTTCGAGGTGGGTTAAGTGATTTACGCTGGGGGAAAATGAGACCTTCTTTAGCTAAGAGCGTTTAATTAACGACAGTTGGTGTTTCCAATTACACTTTAAAGAAAAAAGGAAAAGGCATTCGAAGACTTAAAAAAGACAATTAATCTTCGCAAGCTAGATACTCTGAGTACTTAATTAAGCGATTTCTGTGAAGCTAAAGGTATCTGAGCCTGATGAAGATACGGGTGGAACGTAAAGGACGCTCATGAATAAATATTCATTGTGAAAGATGTTTTAAAGTAATATATATGGTTTTTCTGAATGGGAGTTTAAGGGGAGTAACATATATATTAAATGGATTCATTATTGATGTTCATTAAATTATTTGTTGAAAAACAACTTTATTAAAGGGGGTCATTTTTAGGTGGGAAAAATAGATTTTGCATTTGTTTACGTAATTTTATTCCTTTTTGTCTTAAGAATGTGTGCAAATTTCAAGTTGAAATTCGCAATATTTGCCGGTTATAATCCGTTAAGAGATTCGGCGAGCAGATGTAGAATTTGGAGCTTTCGCTACTTTATAATGATTTCAATTCCATAAGGACGATTTAAAACGATTTGTTATCAAAATATCATCCCAGTTATCCACAGCTATTTACACTTATTTACAGTACTGCATTCCACTTGTATAGCAAATTAGTAGGAAAATAAATACTAAAGTACTAAATACGGTTCAGTTTACTGTACTGAAAATTTAAACAAGTTTTTCTCAGATTTTTAAAAAATACAATTATTTTAATATATTCATTCCATTAATCTTTGAAAATGCTTTAACCAATATCCATACATCTTTCTTCTTTCTAAAACTAATGAGAGGCAGAGACAGCACTTTCCTAGAGCTCATAACAAATTAAAGTTCACAATTTATTTGAATCGATAATTGCAACTGAAATGTAAGAAGGTCTAGAAATAGAGATTACCATGTAATGTCATTTATTTTATGTATTCAGTCGCATTGTTTCATTTTGAAAGTTAATTTTTTATGTAATAAAAACACTATGGTTTTAATAATGACTCAGTATATTGTAGAATCTACGAACTATTCCACTTTGCTAATAGCAGGGGTTCTTAACCTGGGGAATGTGCACCCCTGGGGGTGCAAAGCATTTCCAGGGGTACGACAGAAGTTTCGATGGACGAAATTTAATAAAAGACGATCTTATTGAAATAGGAGCCAATGCATGTATTAAGTATTTCATTAAAATACAATTTGAAAAATGGACTTATAACAATTATGGTGTACACTGGTAGAAACTTATAAACAATTGGCAAGAGCAGCATTGCAAACACTTTTACCATTTGCCACCACCTACCTGTGTGAAATGGGATTTTCATTACTTTTGCACTTAAAAATAAAAGCCAGAAATAGCTTAACTGAAAGTGATGATTTACGCGTGGCTCTTTCAAAAAAGGAACCTCGCTTCAAAAATATTATTAGGAATAAACAACAAATTAGCCATAAAAATTGAGATATTGTTTTGAATGTATTTGTTTGTGTGTTGTTTGTTAAATGTATGTGTTTATTTTTCAATAAATAATCTTGCAATAGAAGTAATTTCCTAAATAAAGAAATCTATATAAATAAGAATGGAGTGTTTGTTTGTACATTGAATATTTTCGACCCATTTCAAGTTTTCTATCCGTTTTGGACCCTTCTGATGCAAAATCTGTCTCTTGCGCGTTGGGTGTCTGTCCATCTGTATGTGTGCCTGTACTACGTCCAAACGGTCGAATATATTTTCATGAAACTTTGCATACTGTGAGTACTTACATTCATTTAGTGACTGAAGATTGTGTTAGTCTGTCTGTTCATCTTCCCATTCTATGTCTGATTTTGTGTCTGTTTGAACAAGTATCACATAAAATTTATCAAACGTATTTTAATGCAATGTTCTATATCTTATACACTGCAGTTTAATTTAGTGAATACACTATTTTACTTTCCTTTGCTCTAACATATTTATACAAGGTTCATGCTAAAACATCTGAGTAACTATACTTAAATCAACCATAATTTGGTAGTTTTGGAGTATCTGGGAGGTATATTGAGCATTGCAATTACTTGGATTGTTTTACCAGTGCTACTGAAATATCAAAAAGAACTTCAGTATAGTGTAAGTAACCATTTCAAACCAATTTTATACCAGTGAATCGCCTAAAATGGAAACTCCGAAAGCTTTCGCGTGTTGGTGATAAAGTTGAGAAATTACGGTTTATCAATGAGGAAAGTACTGGCAAAATCATAAACAAATCTAAATCTACGGTAAAAATTATTGAAAGATATAATTAGGTAGAAACTGGAAAATAGGAACTGATCCGGAAGACCTCAGAAATTGAGCCATATACACGAGGAATATTTTGAGAAAGGTTAGCGATAATCCACGAAATAGTGCACCACAACTTGCATCCTTATTGAAAACTGATTACAATCTTGAAATATAACCTCTGACTGTAAGAAAAGTAATCAAAAAGTTTGCTGTAATGGGCATGTTGCACGTAAGAAGGTATTCATTAGCAAACTTAACAGAAGAAAGCGTCTTCAGTTTGCAAAAAACCATGTAAGCCCATAACTTTCTGGGATTCTGTACTTTTCAGTGATGAATCAAAATTTTCTCTATAGTTCAGATGGAAGAGTTATGGCATGGATAAAACCCAAACATCAAATTCAAACAAAAAACTTATGTAGAACTGTAAAACCGCGGAGGAAATGTAAAGATATAGGGTTGCATGAGTTCTGGCGTGTATAATTTATGTTTTGTTGGAGGTAACATGGATTGCTATGTGTACCTAGACATTTTGAAACAAAATGTCCCTGCTAGTGCTACGATACTTTTTGGAAGACCATTTATCTTCCAAAAGGACAAAGATTCAAAATACACCGCAACGTTCTGTAAAGAATGATGCCTTTACCATGTGTCGCAGCAACTTCACACACAACCAGTCTCCTTATTTAAATCTTATGGAACTCTTATGAGAAGAAATCGGTCATGAACTGAAAAATTATGATACCAGCATCAAAGATGAACTGAAAAGTGCCATTATGGACGTCTGGAACAAAATTACTTCAGAAACAACAAAAACTTATGGGAGTCATGTCTAAACTTCTAAGAGAGGTCATTAAAGCAAAATGCAGGTTCGACTGACCATTAAATGATGAAACATGGTGGGGGGATAACATTTAATGAAATATATATTTTCCACCGTACGGAGACTCTTTTTGCTTTATATTTTGCACATTTCTGGGTTTTTGTGAATTATGCGTTAAATTCTATTACAATATTTTGTTTAAATGCAATAGAAACTTTCTATGCAATTATGCTCATCTGTTTTTCCATTTTTATTTCTTCAATATTTATATTCTGCAAATAATAAAGCCGTTTATTTCAAATAGTATGTGCGTACGGAAACTTTTTTACTCACTGTACAAGGAATTTATATGCATACTCTGAACTATACTATGCATCCTGGGTAACATTGGCACTAGAAACTTCTTTCTTACTAAAAATTTAAATTCTACGAATTGTAAAATGTTAAATATGATATTTACTTAGAATTATGAAATTGGGTATTTAACAATTGTGTATCTTTATTAGAATGTGGTAGTTGTTACATGGGATGAAGAAGAATTACAATTTATTAACGAAAACGGAAATTAGAGTAACGCCGGATTATTTTGATAGTAGAAACATATTTTTCAAGGGAGTGCGAGAACTTATTTTTAGATTCAAGGGGGTGCCGATCACTTAAAAGGTTAAGAACCACTGCTAATAGGATCACATGTTGATAGCTGTTAAATCCAATATCTCAGTGAAAGCTTTCGTAACATCCATTAAATTCAATTAATCTCAACTAGTGATAGCGCATTTTTAAATTGCTCTAAGAGTTTTTAAACAGCTTATTGCGAAAATTTTCTTTTCTATAATATATCACAACAAAAAGAACAGAAATGCTTGCACGTAGAACAAAAAAAGTCTCACTACAATATAAGCTCTCACAGAGATACTTTTCCTGTAATATAACATACTATATTTCATTGATAACGTAAGCGAGGAGCGTTGGCATTCGTATTTGAATCACTAGAGATGCATGTGTTCTTTAAAATTTCATAGCCTCATTTTTTATCTACGTTCACAGAAAAAACGGCCTATTTGTTAACGAGCCCCTCAGGTACTGACCGAAGGCCAGTTCGAGCCCCATCAAAGCTACGGTAAGAATGGAACACTAAAAAGTCCGAATAGGAATGCAACAATTCCTTCACATCGTATTCACCTTCGAAAATAGACTGCCGTCTGCAAAAGTCTGGGTCGTAAAACAGCGGAAAAAGCATTCAATATGATAAGTGAAGAAGATACCCATTTCCCCTTCAATCTCCACGTTATTCCCACCACATTTCAAGCATAGTGTAATGTTTGTTTAACTCCCCAGGGATAATGCTCTACATTTTTTCATTCGACTGGTCTCTGAATTATGGATGCTTAGGGGCAAAGCCTCGTGATTCACAGACAGGAATCTTTATTCTTTTCAAAGGGTGAATTTCAATGCGCACTTCTTCAGGTGTTGAAGTCCTAAATTCGATTTTTGTGTGTTTACAGATTGTCGATGACAAGCACTCAGTGAAATTGAAAATATTTTATGAAATTGAAAAGAAGCCAGTAAAAACCTTTCAGTGTCTGATTAGCAGCGCCGACGCAAGAATGATAAATCCCCTTGTTAATTTTTTTTAATAAAAACCAATTCCGAAACAAGCATTTGTTCGTCCTTTGGCAAAGATCCTCATTAGTTAAAATGACCGACCAAGCCCCTACATCTGCACTTCAAGCCCCAGAACTAAGATAAATGGCTCGGGTTTGAAGTTGCTTGGCCAGTTCCGTTGCCCTTATACTTTTGGACCTTAGTGTTAATTGAATTGAAATTTAATTCATTGAAAAAGTATAGTAGAAAAACTGCCTGGAGCACGTCAAAGGCACTTGCGTTACTCAGCGTGACGTAAAAATTCAACTACTTATCTATTACTTAGTCAATTACTATCGTAATTTTATAGGTTATGATTTTGATCACCTAATTTTTTTATTGCAAAGGCACTTAGACAAATACATCTATTAACCCCACTTGTCACATAATGACATATCAAGTTAGAGAAAAGTACAGACTAGTATAAAGATTAACAAGAGTACAGCTGCTTCGAAAGTTCTCTAGCCTTCCAATATACCAAACTTATACCGCGGCCAAAATACCAAAATGTAAGATCGAGTTTTATTGCAGTGGTATTTCAATGGAACGCGTCGTTTATATCCTATGAAGGATTTGCCAGTTAAGATGGTTTCTCCTGATCAGTAAATGAGAAAATATTGCACTCATGATAGATGAGGTAAGGAAAAAACATTATATATACAGGCAATAATGGAAATGAAAATATTTTGGTAGTCAAAAGTTATATCAATTAAATTTTCAGGTCATTTTTATACAATTTTAGATCAACAAAATTCAGAGCCTGATGATTAAACATGGATTTTAAATACAATTGCCAAAAATTTTTAGAAACAAGACAAAATAATTATTTAAAACTAGTTTGTCGTATGAGAGGTATTTTCTGCCAAGCTAAATATAGGTGGCGGTAATGTTCCTACGGCAATACATGTTTCCTTGCACGTATTCATAACGTGACGTGAGTTGGCTTGTTTTTCGAATACGATTTCAACACTCAATCTATAAATATTACAAAGAATAAATTCCGAATTCATGTATGATAATTGATTGATCAACATCAATTAGATTAAAAGCCAAATGTTGCCAAAAAAGCGATAAACTACATTTTAAGGTAACCCCGATATGTATCATGCGAGAGCTTTTGAACAGCAAAAGGAAAGTCTTCGCACATCGTCTGGTTTGTTTGTATTCATTGAAAATCCCTCTCATAGATTAATGAAATCGTTACTTAAGACGTTAGAAGTATTAATAATCTGTCTAATTCATGTCGTTAGATCAAACGCAACAGAAAAATTCAAAGAAAGTTTGATAATTTTCAAGGAATATTTTAAATTATTATGGATTAAAAAGGAAGATATTAAGTACCTAAAATACTATAATTTGAAAAGCTAAAATACAGCGTAGTTACTGTGAAATACGTCACCAAACATCTCTACTCACCCGTTAATTCAATCAATCCTGCTTCTTTTCAAACTTCCCCAATATTTTCCCAAGACCATATATCTTGACTTCCGCCAAAATTAAATTAACGAAAACAAAAAAGTTCAAAATTCGATTCTTTTCATTCGCATTCCAGAATGCGTTTCATAAGCGCCGCCCATCTTATTCATAAACTTTTAAACTTCCACAAAAATAGCTAAACTTAAATAATAAAAAAGAGGGAGAAATAATAATAAAAGAAAAATACCATTACAGAAAAATCAGGCTTCGTTATGCATTACCCTACATTAGCTTCAAAATTCAATTTAATCTCCATCTAAAACTCAGCGTCCTGAAAAATGGCGTCTCGGAGCAACTGAAGCGAAATGAATATTTAAACAACAGGAGAACTTCAGCTTTTAAGTGTCGGAAAATTCCTTTTTTCCGGGGGTCTAAAGAAGTAATAATGTCGAGTTAAGAGTAGATGTGAAAGGGGAAAGAAGGGAATAAACGATGTTACGACTTCACATTTCAGTTGCCAGTTAGCGAATTAACGCCATTTTTATTTTATAACCACGATTTTCTCATGCCATAAAAGAACATTCAGATGATTTGCTCGGCGGAAAGTCTTTTTATTGTTCCGTTTCTTTCTCGTGAGATTCTCATTTCATGCTCTCAAATCACGTGACGCTTTTTGAGAAATTTCCAGGTTTTCTCTCATTCCGAATTCTCTCGAATATCTTAAGCTGACTAATACAACTTCAATTTAGTATTTTAACATACTGGCTACATATTTTGCGACCAATACTTCAATATACACTGCTGACCCTCGAAAATTTAACACTTTGAACAAGAGGTACATGTTATACAGATACCACAAAGAACAACGGTGAAATGATTAAAATTACATCTCCGTTAGACTTGCGGAAAGCGAAGAAATCGGAGTTTTGTGTAGCCGTCATGGGCGGCAATAACTGCTGCTACACGTCACGGCATTGAAAGAAATAGGCTTTGGATGTATGTTTGGAGTATGTCAGTTCATGTTGCTTCCACACATTACCGAACTTCGTCTGGCATAGCCGCGGATGGTCTGTGATGTTCACGTCGTTGGATGATCATCGACCAGACGTGTTCGATGGGCGATAGATCTGGTAAACGGGTGGGAAAAGTGAAACATGGTGAACACTGAGGAATTGTCGCACGTTGCATGCCACGTGTGGTCGCGCATTGCCCTGTTAAAAACTGGCTCAAGGCAAGCCCCGAAGGTAAGGGAGAACAACAGCTCCAAAATTTCAGACATATAGTGATGGCTGTTGAATGTACTGGTAATGCGAATTAGGCGGAAGCGGGGCCAGAATCCAATGTAACCCCATATCATAACGACAGGTGACGGATCGGTATGGCGACGCATAATGCAAGAGTCATGAGTCTGTACCGCGGTACCATCAGACTCAGATGGTGCTGTAGACAGAATCGAGTTTCGTATGAAAAGAAGGTCATGCCATTCTTTTGTCCATGTGCTGCGTTCTACGCACTATAGCAGCCTGAACTCTTGTGGTGTAATCAAAGGTAGTCGCAGCAATGGCACCTTGAAAAAATTCCCCGCTGTTGCAGACGACGTCGAATTGTACGTGCTGACACAGGTTGCTGTGCAACACCCTAATTTTTGAGCTTGTGTTCATAATGTTGCAGTAGGGTCATGCGCAGAAAATATCTGTCCTCTCGCTCGTTGGTGTGACAAGACCCAACCGTAATCGGTCCGCATGGCAACACCGCAATCGTTCACATCTGTCAGTTCGTCCCTCCTGCACCCACCGATTTGATTTTCGCATCACTGTGGCTTGATTTCCTTCAATACGAGTACCCATTTCTCGTAAAAATAATCCGCAGTTTCCCTCTATAAACCACAATTTTTCCTCCGTCAAACTCAGAAAAGTTCTCGTATGACTGCCGTTTTCGATGATGCATAATTAAGCTTTTTATACACAGGAACAGCGAGAAAATACAATTTCAATACTTAAAACCGGCTTTCTGTTCTCCTTTTTATACTGCTTACAGGGGCGTTACTGACGCACTTGATTTGAGTATACGCTGCCGTGGTAATCATTTGCATATCCTTCCATAATGTACGCATCGGGCAAATTTCAAGGCTATTAGATGCTTCCTTCGTGCTGTTGCATTTTCGATAGCGAGGTGTGCTATTTTATAATACCTAAACATATATAGGCGGAACTGCTATAGAAATAATATTTTTTCCATCGTCTTTTTTCCTTGTAAGAACAAGGATCCACTAAAACAGGGGGTTCCAAACTTATTCAGCGAAGAACCACATTAGACGAGACACCAACTTGGAGGCCCCAAGTAGTTCAGCCCCTCAAGTGTTTTCGCATGTATACTGTTTTCACACTTTACGAAATACCTTATTTTGGTTATTCAGATCATTACCAATATTATTAGTGTACGTGTAATATTTAACCTCCTGTTTGAGAGGGCCCAACAAAAAATTATTAGGGGGCTTAAAAGGGCTGCTAGGACATAGTGCCCCAGTCTCCTGACAGCGAGTATACAATATAATAAGTAAGGTCGTGTCAACCTGCAAATTTTTCTATATGCTGTATATTTTTAGTATTTATCCCTTATATTTGGTGAGATGATCGTGCTCCATCCATAAAAATATTGAGGGCCGCAAAGACTTGGGCCCCTGCACATTAGGATACTGAATATGATAATGGAACCTGTTGGCTTTGATCGATTGGGGCCAACGGACATTAAAGTTTACGAGACATTAAAAATTAATTTTATTGAAACCAACTCGTTACAAACATAACATGCATTCAAAATCAAGACGTCTCGTCTATCACACTATTTCTTCTGCTATCTTTTATATACACTCAAGATTAACATAACTTTCTACTTTCATATACACCATACGGTACTATAATTTCAAGTCCTCTGCAGAGGTTGAGACCAATTCCAACAGAACCCTTATCCAACATTTTATTATCTTAGGAGCGTGTTATCATAAAAATTGACTGCCTTGAGGTGACAAGTAGTCAAGGCCTACTGTTTCCGAAAGAACAAATGAACTCGATTTATCTTTTTACTCTTGGAATAGTGATTTTTGTTTTTCATACTTGCTTCCTTTCCTCACTGAAATCGTAATACAGGAGAATGTAGATTGAAAGGACTGGCTATTCGAACAGCGGAGATCGTAGATGCATTGAGGAACAGGGTATGATGAAATTGTATCATCTGTGCTCAAAGAAATCTGCATATCAGAGAGACGATGAGTCGGCAGCAAATGATGAATGTAATCCAAATATTCCTACTTATTCCGTGGCATTCACCTGTTTAGATAGAGCCCTGCTATGGCTTGAAGCCCAGAACGAAGCGATACGATTTGATTAAACGTCATGCTGAAAGTTGAGCGTTACGAAAAAAGAAAAAAAGGGCATCGAGTTCGGTCAAATAAGTTTTTCAACCTAGTGTCATTCGATAGCTGGGGAACAAAGACTTGTTAGTGACCTTAAGTTCGCGCGCCGCGATAAGTGGGGAGGGAGCGGCATTTGGGGTATCTTTTTTGGGGAGGGGTAAATCAGTATAACTTGAGACTGCGAAGCGATATACATCGAAATTGGTCTCAAACGAAGACTAACGTTTGGATTTGTCGATTTAAGACATTAGAAGTGAAATCGAATACAGTGTTGGCTGTGAAATTTTGGGTCGCAGTTAAAAATTTCTCAATGTTGGCATATACACGACGAAATGCCAAGTAGGAATACACCGAATGTAGTCTACGTGAAAGAACAACTCGGCAGCTTTCGATAAACACTGACTTTTCTACTGAATTTGTCTTAAATTTACAACACACAAATACATAATTTGCAGTAAAGAAGCATATTAATGTAAAACCTTGCGGCCATGATCTAACACAACCTACCCCCTTTTTTTTAATTTTGTAGAATACTTATGTCATATGTATGCAATTAATTATATATACTCTCAAACAGAATCGAATTTTTATATTCTATGTGTAAATAAATTTTCTGATATCCGATTATGCAAACAAATCGATTTTATGAACACATACGTTCCCAATTAGTTCCGATAACTGACGCTCTTCTCTCTAACATCTTGTTATCAGCTCAAATCGTCTTCGCTGCTCGAGGTGAACGCCCTTGTCATTTTCTGCCCTGAATTATCCCGACGGAGATCTCGACGAACGATATTAAGTTTCTAATCGATTGTTTTAATGCAAAGTTTTCAAAAACACATTTTTCGTTATTTATAATCAACACGTTTGCTGGCCGGATAAGCCTCTTCCTTGGGACTTAGGAACTATGGAAAATGCAATCTTGGACCCTGCTACACATGTGAAAACTTTTGAAAAGATCATGGAGTTGCTGCTAGAAAGACGTTATAGCTACATAAGTATATTGAACACTCGTCACATTTGTGTTTCCAATTTAACTGACAGTTGCGTAAAACATCCTGAGATACACTTATGATAATCCTGATTTCATGAAAAAAATCACGTTCAGAAATGGATCCTGATTCTCTGAGTCTACAGTTTCACTGACACAAAAATGCAATTCTCACTGAGAAACGTCTGTGTTCATCTTCGTTTAGAAGGCACGAAAATCACGAAGCAGCCTGAAGATCTTGTTAATAGTTTATTTGACCACCAGTGCGTAGTTTATTCAGTATACTCTTTCCCTAGAGCCAAACTAGTAGCAAGGAATATTAGCTGACTGTTATTCATTGTCTACAAAAGCGCAGCTCCAACGAGAAGATAATCGACCTTGGTCAGTCAATTTTTGAAAAGGTATGAAAGGCGGTTGGAGGACTGCCATTCTCATAAGCATGAATGGTGATCGCCGTGGATGGTTCCACCCGCCAATTAGTTATCACTGCTGTCGTTTTCGTCACCGATAAATTTAGAACCAGAATCCACGTCAGAGACGTCAGTTGTAGAAGCGCTTAGTTTACGTTCCAACCTATCACGTAATATAAAGAATAGACTCATTCAAAGCCACGTGACTTCAACTCACGGGATTGAGAAACAGAAAATAAAGAATAATGCGACGAAGCACCTAATGGAGATCACAAAGTGACATTGAAAAATGTCACCAGCAGTAAGACTCAGAGAGAAGTGTGTCGCCTCCGAAAGGCCCTATTTGAAAGGGGCCAAGGTTTTTACTAAATACGTAAAGTAGATCGGATACTTTTTATAAGACCTCTTATTAATAAATTTGAGTATGCATTTGGGTTATTTGGCTTCCTACGTCATTAGGTATATTGTAATTAACTGCTTCATGTCGATTAGAAATATCATTATCGAAACACTTGAAGATTATAGATTATATTTCAATGTTTGGTGTTATACATTTATAACGCATTTCGAAGAACTTTCGAGCATATTTTTGCATCTTCTAATCATTTTGAACATGACATATGAACAGGGCTGCTTACAAAATTACGAAGATCAATGCAAATTTGATCTAGTCCCATGACACTCGGTTTCCTATTGAGTGACCCTTCTCAGTGGAATCGTACTTACTGAAATTACTTTGGAGGAAATATACTAGGTTTGGGAATTATTCATTAGTGGAAACCCATCTTTCGAGAATAGTATGACTTAATAGTTACTTAAGGACATGATACACACCGATCTAGTATCTGTAGGGCTACCGACACACGTATGCATATCTTGGTGTTGATATCGGGTATCATGAGAAAGATAAAATAAAAATTTATTAAAATACAGCATTAGCAAAGAAAAGTCAATTTGCATTCAGTCTGATAGGCTTTATCGTCAGCTTCTTTCTAATTTTGAATACTTTCGAAAAATTATAGAATTACCTATCAGGAAAGAATGTAGATTGCACATCCCAAGCATCTGACAAGAAAGTCGGATAGAAATAATTTCTTTCTAGGGTGTTTTAGCTTTGTGCTGCCATCTATATACTTTTCTAATAACTAACTGCTCAAAAAAGTTTCGAATTCGTACAAAATTCAAATTAAGAGTAATTTAAATTTGCCTAATGGACTACGAAAAGTATACTGTTTCTATTTATCGATTGACGCGGTTTATGAAGTGTTTTCTTTCATTTTCTCTAAATGTCAGGTAAAAAAATGAATCTTTTCCCATACTTCGTTGTGTCTGATGTTGAAACAATGCAGCTTCCCTTATAATGATACAAAGTGATTAAACGTCCTTCTTCAAGGATACGCATGCGCGTATTTGACGTTGAAACTACGTGCACTTCCCTTGTAACGATATAGGAAAACGTATTCATGTTTTCTTTCCTTTCTTGATAATTCCTTCTTTTCCAAGTGTTGAAAGTTCAGAATGATTTATATTCCTGATTTTCTGCTGTTCTTCCAGGCACAATCTGACCTGTTCGACAAAGAAACGGTTGTCTATCCTGATCAGCTGGAGAGTTCCAGTCTAGCCCTGCGTTTTCGACTTAAACCAGATGTACTGCACAATGGGAAGGTGATACTAAAATGTGTAGCCACGATAAACCACATCAGTGCAGTCACAACTAAAGAGATCAGAGCTTCAGGTAAGACTTCATTGAGGTTTTCTGAAATGTTTAGGCGATCCCAACCCAATCAGTGATACGAGTATTTGGTAGTAAGTGAATAGAACACATTAAATAAAAAATTGTTTTGTTTTTCATCTTTAAACAGGGCATAGCAATTCAATAATTATGGAGGGGCTCAAATAGTTCCATTCTCAAACATCCAAATTACTAATTAAATGTTACTAAAGTTGCTATGGTACATAAGTGCAATGAACAGGCGGACCATTGGCTAAGGCTAGAGAACATTTACCTCAACTTAAATCCCCTTACCTCTACGCAACATCAAGATTTATATGCTCTGGTCTATAAAGACATACTCTCAATCTACAGATGTCTATAGGATAGAAATGGAGTTTTATTGAGGAATAAACCTCGTATCCCAGGTTCCTTGGCCAGAGATGCAGAAGTCGCTTGCTTTCTACTTTTTACCGGACATGACTAGCTAGACATTTATACCGTATTGGATTTGCAAGATCTGCTATCTGTCCCCTTTCCGAACTGGACTAAATGACTGGAGACCACCTCCTCAAGGACTGCCCTAAAATTCCGGACAATAGAATTGCAAATACTGTTGATAGTATTTTCAAGCCATCTTTTTTCACTTTAGAAATTAATGGCTAGGATTTTGATGACCTAAATATTGTTAGAAATGCCCAACAAAAATGCATACCCCAAAATAATACGAAAATAACCTAAAAATTATATTTTTAAAAACCTTTTTGAAGAGGTTTATGAAACAGAGATCCCATGTGACAAAAAGTACTCTTAAAAATTCAATTTAACTTGTGTCAGTTTCTCTGCCAAACTGAAAATATTTATTTTGTTAATGAAAATGGATCCTATTGAAAAATACAGGAAATTGAAAAATACAGGAAATTGAAGAAAATACAACATACATTTTGAGTTCTTTAGGTTAGCGTTCTTCTTGGATACATTTCTCTTGTGTCAGTAAAAATATTAGTGTGTGTAGCGTGTAAGTCCATATGCTTGACGTTTGGCGCAGCTTGGCCAAATTCCGCCCTTGGGCCCAACCAATTTCTATAAGTTTTTAAGTCCAGTTTGAAGTGCGAATTTTATTAACTAAAATATTTAACTGTATATTTTAGTATGCCATATTCGTATTTCATTAATCTATAACTGAAAAAAAGCAGACCAAAAAGTCACGAGAAAAATTTTTTATTGTCACCAACTATATTTTAAACATTCTTATGCTAAACCAAGGAAGCACACTTAAAATAGACATCACTTTGTCAAGTTTTTTTTGCATGAAAAATCGAGTTTAGGGAAATTCATCCCAAAATGCAGGGGTACATATTACCAATGAGTTATCAAATAAGTGGTTTCAACAAAATGTCCACGATTAATCTAATTGACGGTACGGCCTTGAGTTTGGTGACAGGTAAGGTGAGGGAAAACGTGACCTTTGAGGCACCTATTAAAACGTTTTTGGGTATGAGGTGCTTTTCAATCTACATATACAGTAATACCCCGACTTACGCGAACTCGGAGTTACGCGGTTCTTGTTTTTTTCGTTTGGCATTACTGCCGCCCGCTATCTTGTGTTTCTCTTGCTGTGATAAGCATTGGACGCGTTTCGCGAGAACTCTACGGGCACGATTATTATTCTACGACCGACGAAAGTTAAGATTGTTTTGTTATACGTTTTCTAAACCCTTAAAAAACTATATGTCGTCCAAACGAATTAAATCTGATTCTCCTGCAATGTGAAAGTTGTGTTTTTGCCTCCAAACACAACCAGTTTGCTTCAACCGATGGACCAGGGAGTCATCAAAACATTCAAGGCGTACTACACGAGGCGTTCGTTTGCACATCTGAATGAAGTTATGAGGCAAAACAGTGAGATATTTGTTAGACTTTTGGAAACAATTCAATGTTTTAAATGCCGTAAGAATCATCGGAAAATATTGGGATGAAATTTCCAAAAAAACATTGAATGGCGCCTGGAAGAAACTGTCCATTTTTCTTCAAAAACGAGACAGAAACAGCACAAGAAACTGATCATGTCGCTCATGTGATAAAAGTTGTTAATCTTGCCAGGCAATTAGATTTGAAAGTCAATGCGAGCTGTTGGATTCAGTCAGGAGCTGACAATTGATGAGCTCATAGATGCGTGAGCAAAACGTCACTGAAGTATCAGACCCAGTTCCACCAGAAAAGGACATGCCAATTGCAAGCTTGACAGGTCAGCTCAATTGAAAATAGCTTACAAATTTTAGAAAACAGACTCCAACGAAAAACGCGTTATAGCTACAAAGCAAGGAATAAAAAAAATTATTAGCTTGCTACCAAGAAATTCTGCGTGAAAAAAGGCATTATGTCGTCAGACGAATTTGTTAGATTTTATGAAGCCATCAACATCGAAATAACTTTTTTACGAAACTCATTTATTTTTTCAATATTTTGTATTAATATGTATAAAGAACTGCAAAATTCTATTAAATAGTTTTCTTCTAAACTAGTGTTTTTGTTAGTCCTTGGTTCCAATTGAACAAAATTTATATGCAAAGTTGTACCCCGACTTACGCGATTTTCGTCGGAACCAACCTATCGCGTAAATTCGGGGTATTACTGTATATATAAACGAACTTTTGGAAGAAAAATATTTCCGGTTAAGAACTAGTTTGATTTATCCCCGCGTTTTGACGATTTCATTTTATAGACCACATGCTGAATTGCATTCGTGTAATATGCCGCGGAAAGACAGTTACGAAACAGAAACTTCGTACACCTACCATAACAATAGACCTCTATATTTAGCTTTAAATTAAAGTTAGTACAACCAGGAAACAATTGGACTACTCCCATTCACTGGTAAGTCTAGTGATCCCGGTGTCTCCGTGTAAAATGGGCAGACCAGCTGCTCTCTCGGCTTCGCAGTGGACACAAAGCCAATGTATATCGAAATGGATTGCAAACGCTTTCCTCAATATGCAATTCAGCTCAGGCCTCATCCAAGCATATCATTTCCTGTTTTAGCTATCAGGCAGACCAGTTTATTCACCATCGTGAATTGGTTCTTGATACCTTCAAGTCTCATGGGCTAATGGACCTTGTGATTTTACTTATGCCAAGTGAAATAAGTAACATATTTTAGCTTTAGATAAAACCTCTCATAATGTACTTTTCAGTGTACTGTGGATAAATTTTAATTTTGCTATCAGGATTTAAGTTACTAATAGAAATTTTAAAATTTCCTTTTGCTACATAAGAAATTACTTTCCAATTCATATGGCGTCCCATCACTTTTGAGACTAGTTCCTTTTTATTTTCAGGTTTAAAACAAGCTGTTTCTCAATGTCTTCTTTGGGCAACAGTTGCAGTGGCCTACATTCTGCAGATGTCTTTGCTCTCCAGTGATTAACATTGCATTTATCAGTGTCAAAAACTAAATTTATCCATAAGTATAAATTCATATATATTTGATATGTATATACCTAAACTCTTTGTGCTTCAAAGGAAACTTTTTACTAAGATCAAGATGCTTAAGTGTACAAAGCTACGTTCCTGTATGCATGTGAATGAAATTTGTTTAAATATGCTTGTTCATTATGAAAACATGTATCAACAAAAATTATGAAATAAATTTGAATGTTGAACCAATGTTATCTATTAATGCTGAACATGCATAAATTATTTTTTATCTGTAAATGGCTTACAAGGGTGATACTATTTTAGTATTAATCAAGAAATGTTTCTTAACGTTGAAACTTTTAAGTGCAACATTTCATGCTTATTTTTGGTCTAATTACATAAAAGAAATGCAGCAGTAGAAAAGTAGAGGTGCCAACACTTGGTTGACCATGACAAGAATATGATTGATTTTCAGTAATGATGCAGTTCCAATAATGATCATGTTTAATAGTTAATGCAATTAATTGACCCTTAACAGACCTTGTGAGACAAACGGATGATAAAAATATTGCACTCATTCAAAAAACCTAACAGTCTGACTTAAATTGACACAAGATTAAGTAAATATAAACGATTTATATAAACACATATTTTCAATTATTCATGCTTATGAGAGCATCTTGCTCCTTATCCTAATCAATAAGCAAAAAATAGTGTAAATATGTCGACCTCCAATTTAAAGTTTCAGAAATCCATTGTTTTGTTAACCTTCGTGATATATATATTTTTTAATCAAGATTAAGGATATAAAGTAGCAATGTAAACATATGCATTAATATTGTTTCATTGCTTTTTTGGGTACATTAATTCTTCAGTAGAGCTATATTCTCATACAATTGAAATGTTATCTTACAGAATTTCAACATTCTTCCACTGCAAGCTTTTTTAATGCAGGTTTTTTACGGCAGATCTAATATCCAATATCATTTCTATTTAAATATACTTTCAATGAGAAGTATATAAATATTTTAATATGAAGTGAAAAATTGCCAACTGCTTTTGCAGTAATTTCACTATTCACTGTGATAAAAAGGGAGATTCCGTAATGGTTGGCATGTTTGGTAGAGGCACAATGTTGTTTAGCTTAACATGAGAGCAAACATTTTACTTTTAATTCATTTCATTCGACATTTGAAGGATTGACCCACAGAGCCATGTTTACCAATCTGTTTGAGCACGTTGCATAAGAATTGTTGTCCAATATGCAAGCAGAACCACATGTTCATTGCCAGACCTAGTTTTGAAATCAGTTGCTAACAAAACACAACTAAAATTATAACTTATAGAAACAGCAAAAAATTACGGTAAAGATATCGAATCCGGGGCATGTTTGTCGCCAAATCAAGATGCTGTCCAAAGCCAGTATGGCTTTGGACGCCATCGCAATTTCGTTTAAAAAAAATGCTGACTTTGCTAGTGAAAAACCTTTTGCATAGGGTTGCCATAAAGCTGGATCAAAACACCAAGGTTGCCATGTTTGGCGATAAATCCTTAGTGCCTCGGATTCGACATCTCCACCAAAATTACTTTTAATTTTAAGATCGTTTTTTGTCAAAAAGAGAATATTTATTTTTGTTTCAATGAACCTCTTCATAAAGGTTTGAAAATAAACATACATGTATTTAATTTTGAGGCATGTTTTGGGGTCATTTAAGTAATTTTTGTCATTATAATCCTGGCCCCAATAATTATGTTTATTGATAGAATATGCAAGATATACTTGAAACTTAGTTAAAATATATTTTCTACCAGTTTCTCCCATCATGGCCAATCCCGCTTCCTAGCAGTCAATAGGTATTTAGCTAAAAGCATTCATAAGGTCAATGTTGTGCATGGTAAAAACAGTGTACTTGATTTAAAACTCCTTAACATTTATCATTCAACTATTTAAATGTTCTATCAAAGATTTTATAATTTAAAATATCATTTAATAATTTCCACATGATTTTATACAGCTTAAACACAATCTTACTATATTCTAAATCTCACAAAACAATCCCAATACTTATAAGCAGATTGGTTCTATGCAATTGCGTAAGGAAGTAAATGTCCAATATGAATTAACAAGAAATAAAAAACATTAATAGCAAGGAACAATGAAAATAAAATCACAGTAATGAAATATGTTCACTAAATTAGAGAACTAAATCACATAACACATTTGTATCCATACTCCATAATTTCATTGCTTTTAATATTTCTGGAAAGAGTCAGCCATTTTGAGGGGAAAAATACATTAAAACAAATGTTCCTTTAATAGCTTTTAAAATAAAACACAAATTTGTATAATAACGACTTTGAATTTTATTTATATTCTTTGTACATGAGCTACTAACAGATTAGCAGATGACTGGAAATTTAATACAGCACAAGATATTACTTTTATTGCAGAAAGGCATAGAACTAGGAAAACTATTATCTACATAGGGACGGACAGCAGCCACTGGCCAGAGCAGAACATGTTGCCATTCAAGCAACATAATATTAGGTGTAAAAGTATTGCAAATGTTTTTGCTGTTACAGAAAAAAAATGCCATTTCTCAAAAGGTTTTAGGTGATTTTTATTTTATTTCAGTAAGGGGCAGTTATAGCATCTAAGGAAAAAGTTTTTAAATAAAGAAATGGTTATTCAATTTATAAGATAGCTAAAAGATATTTAGTACACATGATTGAGCTTTATATTCCCGAACCAATAAAACTACAATATAAGGGTTCTAAGAGCTATGGAATCAATTAACCATTATTTAAATTTATCTTTAAAAATATAATTATTCTTTCCTAAATGAACGTATTGAATTCACTTTATTAATGATAAAAATAGCTATAGAATTACAATTATAGAAAATTTGCTAGAATAGTTGAGTTTTTAAGAGGAAAACTTTAAAAAGTTTGAAGTTGCAAATCCTGATTTGTGTACTTAACTCATTAAAAATATTTCACAAAATCTATTTCTGAGTTTGAGGGAAACTGAATACATAAGCTAGAATTATTGTTGCAATACAAATGGAAATTTAGTATTCTATTCATTATAAAGGTTGGTTACAACAAATATTTTTAGTGCATGAAAAATTATTTCTCCAAATTGCTTGCTTATTACGTGCTCACAAGCCACTAGAAGGAAACCGAAAAGTAACATTTCTTCCCATAAAGAAAACGTCAATAAATACTTGAGAGAAAAAGGAGAAAGTATTTTTTTCATCATTTATTTTTTGATTTTTAAAGCATAACTTTATAATTTAGGTATACAAGGCTTTACAAGTATGTAAATACATTCTCACTATACTGCAACAAACCATTTTCACTCAAAAAATATGTACTTCAGCAATGAGGAGAAGGTGAATCGTAACATAACTTTGTTTAAATACTTATTTCTGGATTTCGTATGGACAATTTCTGCATTAAACATGTGAGACATGCTGAATTAAAACAAATTAAACAGCAGCATGCTGAATGAGTTTTTGTGTAATCTCTTATTCCAAGTTTTGTTTAGAAAGCAAGTTTTCCCAAGTTCTAAATTATGTCCTGTTACTCAGAAACACAATGAAAAGAGGCAGTTCAACCACATTAAGAGGAGTCTTACTATCAGTGAGGCGGGGGTGGCTCAGTAGTTTTATTTCTATCATCGACTTGACGTAGAGCTTTTCTCCTCGTGGGGGAGGTGCCCCTTTCCCGATTAGTCGTCCTGCTCACCGGTCGTGCTCCACTGCTCAAAGCTTCTCGGGTATTTGCTCGTTGCGAGGCAGCGCCTCTTCCTATTGGGTTGTTGTAGCTATTGCCAGCACCACGGTTGTGTACTCTGCCGGGTGGATTGTGGCGCTGGGCCGGGGGCTCAGGATTGCTGCGGGGCTGCCGAACTTCTTCCATGGTAGAATTCGAAGGCTGCTGAACTGAAGGGGAGCCAGACTCTGGTATGGCACTTATGGGATCCCGTCGAGGGCCGTGATTATCATTGACGTCTGGATATGGGCTAACCTCGTCACCACTAAAATTCAGATTAATAACCTTTACAAGACTGTCCAATTCTTCTGTGTTAAATTGTTCACCTAGAGTATTGAGTATGAGTTCTTGGACAAAGAGACTACGTTCAGCATGTTCAACTTCTAATGCTTGTTGTTCACCTTCAGTGATGACTGGATCCGTGCATCTGAAAGAAAACATGAAAACCTTAAGCACCCAATAGCAAATGCATTTGAATATCAGAGAATACATCCACATAGGTTATATTTACAACTAAACACCAAACATGGGGTACCAACCCTACAAAGGATTTGCAGTGAATAATTTTCTGCATCTAAGAATCTTGCGACTAGAGTTAAACGAGGAAATACTTTTCAAAAACTTAAAACTAAATTTTGGAAGGTAAGTGCTGCTCTCAAAAGGATTTTAAGGTAAAGGACTTGGAGGAAAGATAATGAAATTTGCAGGTATCTCATTCTTCAAGCAAAAGAAAATTAAGGGCTTTTATAAGACTAGTTTCATTTTTAAGGCTACATATATTTCACATAGATCTGAATAGATTAACTCATGAGAGCCCATGTAAAGAAACTTTAAAGAATGCTGTTTGGGTCTCACAAACCGAGTTTTAAAAGCATCAGTTTTTACTTAACCGATAAATGTTATGCTATTGATCTTTGATGACACTTGACTTTGAGTATCACAATGACTTTGGTTTCTGAATGTGTGAAAAGAAATGTGCAGTGTTCTTGTAAAAATTGACGTTAAAAAAGCTTAGGACCCTTTTAAACTAAAATAAAAATCAGATCTTAAAGCCCATGGGAATCCTGAATTGTTAAATTCATTATTTAAAAGAAAAATGGTATATATTTAAATTTAAACAAACCCAAACAAACTGGTTGTTTTGTTTTAATCTGAAGTTCAAAAGAAATGCATATCAGTATTATGAAAATGCACTAAAAAATAGAATATCGACAGTGAGGTTATTTTGTACGATATTTTAAAAGATAATAAACCAACTTCTAATAAAACATTTCAGAAATTTGAAACGAGATTTTCAAGAATACCCTTATTCAAGAATTACTGTTTTTTCTAGTATATTTAAATGTTACATTTTTATAAATTTTTAAATATGACACTTAAATCAATATGAATAAAACAGAAACTATGGGTTATATTTTTAGTTTTGCTGTTTTCATGGCTGTAATAATTCTGATACAAGGAACTATTTTCATCAAGTAATTCAGTCATTTATTAACTACAGATGTAAGCATTTTTTAAAACAGGTAAAGGTTTTCTAACAGATTTCTAAGTAAGCACGGAAACATCAGTATTATTTCTATTTAAATTAAAATATGTTTAACTACAAACATATTTCCATTTTAGTCTTTGTAAATAGCTTTAATTTTAATTAACAAATATTTTTATCGATATAGAAATAGTAAATGATTGCACACATTATTTGTTTCGGCTTAAAAAATATAAATTATCCCAAAGGATAGTGCATGGAAAACATTACATTTGGATGGTTTGGTTTGTTAGGGGTTTTATGGCGCAAGGGACACAAGACATTATATCTAGTAATAGACAGACACAATGAAAGTTTTACTGACACAGAAGAGAAAAATACACCCAAGGAGGAATGCACCTGACACGAATTGAACTTGCCCTGCCTACAATTTGAAGGGCAATAACCTTCGCAAGCACACAAAAGAGTGCACCGAAGTCCAATTTTTTATAGCGGCACTGAGAACATCGTTCCTTACACATACATGACACCAGTTCTCGACAATGTTTGCTTACATCTGGAATTGTTGTCCAGAGAGGTTTGAACTTAGTGTCATCTGTTTCCAACCTCACTGGAGTGGATCGTTAACGGAAGGTCTTTCGTCAAACAGTTTCTCCAAACATTATATTGAAACATAGCATGTTTCAAATGCTGTAATAGGACATCCACCAATGGTGGGATATGTTCTATGTTTCTACTCATCTGAGTGAACAGTATTCTGCATGCTTGGTTTACATGTTCTGCTGTACTTGTGGCATGGTACATTAATGCCACAAAACACTCAAGTACAGAAAATACAATGCTGTCGGCCATAACTGTTGTTGCTGAAATAGTAGAAAATTCTTGGAAGGCAAAATCAACATCACGAAATGACATTCATATTTTCCGAGCATTTTTTCCCCAATGCCAGAAAACGATGACACCCAGTGAATTAATGGATGAATGGAATCAGATCAGATACTCCAGTGGGAAGCTTTGAATATAATTCATGAATTGGCAAATATTATAAATTTTTCCCTGATCCATATTCAATCCAGTTCTTTGGCTTCTGCAATGCGTGGAAATGAGAATAAAGCTATGGAAATCACATCCGAATCCACTGTTTTAATAACAACCTTGCTGTGTCCAAGCATAGCAGCATCTGATGCATGCAAAAGAAGCTGTGCACCTGCTTCCTCGTGTGAAGATGGAGAAATTGAGACTACTCTCTTCTCTGGCTGACGATAAAACTTTATCCTTCAAAGTGCAAAATATTTCTTTACTGGCGCTTTCTATTGAAACTAGATTAATTGCAAAGATACTAAACAGTTCGTCTTTATTGCTTTTTTCAGACACAAACTGTTTAAAATTGAGTGGCATCTTTACTTCAGGTTTGAGACTTTAAACTTCCTTTAATATACTGGTCAAAACACAATGTCCATTCTACTAACGGTTTCTAATCTTGTCTTTATATAGGGCATTACAACACAGTCGCTGTATTCCTGAAAAGTAATTCTTGCTCCTGGTGTCAACATGTGCACAAGGGCAGCTCCATCAACGATTAGGGCAGATACAGTTGGCATAAGAGCAGGTGCAGTAATTTCGCTTCATAAGCTGCGTTTTTTTAACACACGATACAATATCAGTTTTACTGGAAGGGAGATGTAGTTCACTGAATTCGGAAATAGATGGGGTTACGTACTGTTTTCATGAGAAAAGAACTCTTCCATGTCTTCATGTCTAACTTGGCTTGCAAAGTAAAGCCGACAAAATACATTGGAATCCTTTGTCAGGTGTGTGTGCCAACTTATTTTTATCTTTGGACTTGAGGGCAAGTTTTTCTGACTGAACAATGGAAGTTTGTTCCATTTGATATCATGAATAGAAATTTTCCCCAAAACTAAATGATCTTTCACATAGGTGGAGTATTGTTTTTCTCCTTTGATGTGGGCTTCAAAGACAGATTTTGCTGCTACCTCGCTCATAACTACTTTACTGTTTACGGTAGTAAGTTCTTTCTCTTCAAATGGATTACAATGCTCCTGATGGACTAACTAAATCAAGTACATTTTTCTGAAAGCAAACGTCAGATGATTTGTTATCTTTGTGGTGTTTTCCTTCATTAGACGCAGCTTTTTGATTTAAGTTGTTGATTTCTTTAAACTCACTGTTCATGCATGCAATTTCAGGGGCAGCAGTCATCCACTTCAGTAATGCATCTTGTTGCTCAGAAGGGATATCAAGTTTTTACTATCAAGTTTTACAAGTTTGTTGTTTTATTCATGGATCTGATCATGAGAAGCTCCGGTATGTTTTACAGCCTACAAAGTTTCCCTTCAAAAATTCCCTGTACACTGTGCGGTGAAGCTCTAGTAATTTCCACAGGCTGTGCACAAAATAGGTAACCATCTAGCATAGTTCACATGATCAAGTGCAAACATCCAAGGGCATATATTTTCAAGTGCTGAAAGACACTGGTAAGTTCCCTAGTGGATGCTCCAAACAAAAACAAGAAAGCCTTCTAATTGTATAGTTGTCAGCCAGTACTTGAACTGAACATATTCTTGTTGCATTCAGTTACACCACTGAGTGATACTTTCTGATGATCTATCTTCACTGCTGTCGTATGCTTGCTGCAAAAGAATATTAAGAGATGCGTAGTTCACTTCAAGCACATCGACTTGTTTTAACATGGGATGATTTAAAGAGGCCCTGAGATCATCCTGGAGTTGTAACAGTGGACTCTGAGGTTTTCAGTCCAGCCAGAGCCTTCCAAACATGATCCAATCATCAAAATTATGGCCATTTCAATGTGTAGGCCTCCTAACATCAAGAACATTTTGTCTTCTCCATACAACTCAGGATACCTCCACTGAAGTTGTTTCGCAAGTGCGTAGACTGGTTGGTCTGATGCTATAACTGGGATTTGTTGAGTTTATATTTTTCAATAAAGTTACAATAATGTCCATGGCATGGCGAACCATAACTGGAGAGTTAATATCCTCTTTTAGAAGTGGAAGCAAAATTGAAGTACTCTTTAATTTCTTGATTTCAGTATTTTCTTCCTTACGGGAATAAAACACAGCCCATGGAAGAATGTCTCCTTCAACATTACACTGGACATGCTCTACCCATTCTTGTTTCTTTAAATACATTGAAATATGAATTACTATACATGCCATTTACCAAGGGCAACGGGTTGTCAAAGTTATGTTTTGCTGGTGGTGGAACTGATGAGGTAGATTTTGGTGTTATTTACATTGAGATTTAGCGTTTCTATCAAGTTGCTATTGTTATTGTCTGAGGGATATTGTATTAGTGATATGCTTGTATCATGGAATGAATTGACAGACTGATTACAAGTATCGTGATCTATATTGTCCCACCCACCCCAATCGCAGCACATGTAAATACACTGTGTATAACATTGGGTGGCGAAACGTCCTTTTCCTGGTTGTAATATTCACATACAGTACTGGCAACAGTGTTCTCTACTTGTTGAACTCTTTTATATGATACACTCAGTACAAGGTTATACATTTTGTCAATGAGCTTTTCTCCCCCTGTACAGTTGTGAAGCATCAGCCCTAAATATAAAGGCAGAGGAGTTTCTTGATCTACGTTATGACGTCTGAACTTAGCAGTGAATTGTCTTTTTCTTTTAATGCTATTGAATCTAACCAACTACGCAATAGTCAATGCTGCAACAGGTATTTTATCTTGTTCAGCAAATGATGCTTCATCTCTGGTTATCAGGTTTCCTGTAGATATTCCTTCTAATACCATTCTAAAAAACAGTATTGATTTTTTAGGAACACAGTTTAAGCTAGTGAATGATCCTTTAAAAGACCCATTAAACTTAGGATAATCGGCAAACATATCTTCATGAAGAATATTAGCAGCATGTGACAGACACATTCCATCACTTAAAGAATTGTAACTTCACGCATCAACTATAGCGTTATGTACATCTCCTTCAAAGGTAAGGAAAACTTCTCGACCAACTCTGTCTTCACGAAGACCCGGTACAAATGCAATAATTTGATCTTTTAAGTGAGTGCGATTCATAACGAAATCAGGAAATCCCAATTGTTGGAGTCATTCATCAGCTTCACAAGAGTGGACAATCGGAAAACAGGAACTGTAGCATTGTACACATACATATCTTGCAGGTAAGTCACTAGTTCACTGAGAACTGAGCCATATGCCATTTTTGATGGATCACTTTACATTACTTGGGACCTATTCGTACTTTGAACTTTATTTCGAAAATTTATGTAACATGACTCGTGGTACTTCGCCTCTAATGCGAAAAAATCTGTCGAATATAACTTTGTAAGGAGTTTTTGGTCCTCAATTTGTTGTGCATATGCAAATATATTTGGTCCGATTCCAAGAGTAGATACACACACAAATTTTTCCTTGTGATACCCAAGTTCACAAAAGATGCATGTGGATTTTATATCAACTGTAGTGCAACATGATCTTGTAAATGACGTGCTAGCTTCAGATAACTCATTTGTAGGATTTATATGTGATGGATGCTCTTCTACACTTATATCATCAAGGCGTGGTTTTTCCTCAGCCGTTCAATCTTCTGACTGTTATATTGGATTCTACAGTTTTTGATACTTAGCACTGTTTTCAATAAGAGTCTGGTGAAGGTTTTCCAACTGTAAGTGTAGGCTCTAAACCTCTTGGTGAGTTGGGAGGAGGTGGGTCTGGAACTGTAAGTGTGATGGAAGGAGTTCATATTAAGCATACGCAATTAAATGTTCACTTAGTGAATTATAGCCACTTTCTGTTGGTACAATGAGGCTGCTTGTTAACAATTTGGCAAAGAATACATTTCTCCCATGATACAATTGGTTTGTTGAGGCTTGTGTCCAACTACAGTAACTTTTGCCTTTCTAGTTTAGCCATGCCAGCTCTGGTTATTTACATCTGATACACAACAAAGAAAAATTTTGTGAAATTTGTAACGGTTACTATATACATATAATAAAACAAGGTGCAGTCATTTTTTTTACTCATCGGTGGTGCTTTTCAGTAGGTGTGTAAGGTAAACATGTCATTCAGGAAGTAGCTGAGACAGGAATACAACAAAATGTGTAAAAAATTTAACTGAAACATTAAGAACTACTGCATTTACAGCAATATATGTAATAACATTTCTTTTAGGTAAACAGCTGTTCTTTAAAATGCGACCAGTTTCATCACAATCTGATCAGTGTTTTCCGAGATATGCGACTTTAAAAAATTGGCTAAGCGGCCATATTGATGAGTCATTGCTCGTGGAGTAATCATTTCTAAGGTTGTCTCCAGGCTGATTTAGTCTTTAATATGTATTTAATCAACCCTCAAAATTTGGTGCTAGTATCCGGAAGTGAAATATTTTTAGGTTATATGATGCTTGTTCCATGCACTATACTCACTGAGCTATAAAGGCCCCATTACATTTGGAAAAATTGTAAAAGTGAAAATTCAAAATAGGCCAAAAAGGTGTTTACTGTCATATTGGGAACTGCAAACCAATGAACCAAGATTTTTCATAATTTCACTGTCTGAGAGAATAAGTAAAAATCTGGAATAGTTGGCCCCCATATCTGTAAATGTAATGTAAAAGATATTCCTAATTTCATAAAAATCTTTACTAAACACTTTTGTAATCTCCATAAGTTTTTCTCTGCATTAACCTAGCATTACCTTGATAAAAGGAACTGTGGTCCAGAGGAGGCCGATGAAGGACTAGAGGAAGAGTCGAGAGAGACTGTAAAATGGGTTTGAAGTGCACTGCTACCCCCTGCACCGGCTGAAGTAGAAATACTAGTAGTTGTTGCCTGGCGGCGAGGCAGTCGTTCCAGCTGCTGACGTGCCATTTGTGCTTGCTGGCGTTCCATCTGCAATTGCATTTGAAGCTGCTGGAGCTGAGTGGTTGTATTCGATTGAGCAAGATTGGAACGTCTCACTGATGAAAGCTGAGAAAGAAGTTCTGCAACCAAAGCATTTGGGATGTTAAAACAAAGGATCTATTTTACTTGATAGAAACCCAACAAAATGTTTTCAGAATCAGAATATTTTCCCATTGAAAAACAGAAAATGAGTATGCTAAACTTTAACTGTAAAAATTATAATATACTAGATACTGTATCGTGAAGAGAGAAAGGATGTTCAGTTTTCATACATTTTCCTTTAAGTTATGGATTAAATAGAGCTATATCATTTTGTTTTTAATTGTATCAGGCAAGTCTATTGAAAAGCCAACTAAATTCATCATGGTAATGTGGAAGTAACAAATTCCAGTACTTCAACCACAAAAGTTAAAAAAATATTGGTTTAGTTGAGGAATGTATTTAATTAAATTTATTTTTATTTAGTCATTTTCTTAGAAATAAAAATTTGTACACAAAAAATTCAAGACTTAAGTTCCAACCATATCCATAGGACAAAATGAAGTTGCATTATATTAAAATATGTAAGGAACACAGGGAAAATTCCATATTCTTAAACAGTGAACAAAGTTTGCCACCAGCAAACATTTTGAATTAGCAGCATTTTGTAAAACAAATACTGTTGACACTTGTAGCAGTTGGTAGGCATGCTAACATATTAAATAATGTTAAGATATTGCATGCAAAATCACCACTTCTCTCTTGATTATGTACTTTTGGAAAACGTAAAATTTCTTAATCAATTAACAGAATAAATTTAAAATTTAGATTTTGGAATCTACTGTTAAAACTAAAATCGTACATACTTCTGTTAAGGACAAATATTGTGGATTGCATATTATCTTACTTTAACGTGAAATTTAACAATATACATAAGTGGAAATACAGAAAAACTTAATTATTTAAAAATATGGATTTAACACAATTTAATTAAAGATTGGAATGGGTTATTTAAAGAAACATCTTGCATAGCAAAAATAAGCTAGAATTCCTGTATTTAATATAAAATTAAAGTGCAACATGAATTTAGATAACTCAAAGAAATCAATTGAAGCATGTAAACTAAAATATATGATGGTTACATTGAATTCTATCTTTGTAAGGCCATGTAGTTTATACATAATTACACAAGGAGCATATACTGAAATGCATGCAAGTGCAGAGTAATTCATTGATTTATTACAATTTGAATGTAACTTCTAATTAACTTGCTCTATTCTTTAGTTATGACAATAAGTAAACCCTTATATTAAATAGAAAAAGCTTATGGTAAAAAACTTGAGATCTATATCAGATATTTATTTTTTTGTTGTACCATTTCTGTTATGTGAAATCATGAAAGTAATATTGAGTGAATCAGTTAAGGTTGGTGGAGTTAGATGGCACATGGGCCATATTTGGCCAATCTACGCCAAACAACGTCAAGTAAATACATACTATGAACATTTTATTGACACAGGAGAGAAATATACCCAGGGAGAAATAGAAACTGACAGGAATTGAACCTGCATCGCCCACAACTCAGGTTACTTGCATAGCGGGATGGTTTTGGGGTTTTATGGTGCAAGAGCCACTAGCATAGCGGGAAAACTCACTGAACCATGACGATTCTGTGAATAAGTTAAGAATGATCACCTGAGGTTTTCACTGATCCAATGAACTTAAACATTTGGTAATAAAAAAACTACTTTAATTTTAAAAATCTTCAGTAATTAAACTTCTGCAGCTGACATCGAAAATTGTAATAGCTTGTGGCTTTATAATTACTTTGTACAGCAAAACAAGATTCCAAGATACTTTTTCAAGATAATTGAAAACGTACTTTTAGAATTCAGGAATTTAAATAACATAAGATATTTTAACAAATTATACATCAAAAATAAGCCATAAGGTCTTAAATATGAAGGACTTTAGCAACCTCAATGAAATGGTAAAGCAAAGGTCAATTGAACCATGTTACTGATGTTCAAAAATTGATGTGGACACAAAATTCTTAATGCATTAAATCCTATTATGTAATTTTATGAAAAGATTATAACACATTTTTTTATAAATTTGAGCTATATTCTGATGAACAAATACAATTTGAATTGTCTTTGCTTTCAAACAGTTAAAATATGTTTTAAAGTTAATACAACTGTAGAAAGATGGACAGACCATGAGGAGAGTTATGTACTAAATATGTGCAGAGAATCTAGAATTAATGATGCAGCTAATATAAAGGTTTGGAGGCAGGTAGGTAAAAATAGATCAGAAAAGACTAAAATGCACTTGTACGAAAGACTTAACAAACAAAACCACACAAAAAATGGATGCCCACATTGTAAAAACGCAGTAAGCGGAAAACGCACCGAGATGTGAGATGTAATGATTGCTTCAAACAATGTGAAAACTAAAATTAAATTTAAAAAGATTAATGTAATACAAATTTTGAATTTGAATCTATCACTTCTGTTAACAAATAATCTGTCTAATTTAATCCAGAGCTCTATAAGAACATGGGACCACACTGGCCCCTTCCATCTTTCAAGGTATAAAGCAACTTCCTGTATATCAAACGTTAATTTAGCAAACAAATGTACTGTGGAACAGTAAAATTTTCTAACAGATAATTATTGGACAAGAATAAAAATTGAAAAAAGTTATAAAACATGCAGCAAGTTCAGAATTTACTAATAAGAGAACTTCCACAGCTAATCGGGATGGTGGCGGTCACTATGTAAGTTTGAACATTTTGAGAGGGGATGGCAAGAAGTATGGATTGAACTGAGAGTCTATTTCGTTTTCAGCGAATGTTGGTAGTGGAAAGAGTTTACATTCATCTTTTTAGTAACAAGTAAAAACAGCAAATACATTTCCAATTTAAGTGCACGAATAAAACTTGAATCAGTGATCACATTCAAGTGAAAGAGAAATTAAGGCTTTTCCAAGGGTATTTTTTAACTTTTAAAGAAACAATTCACTAAGAGTAGAGAAAAATAACTGAAGTGAAATTAAGTGATTGAGTGAAGATATTTTCATGAGTGCTAGTTTGGGTCTCAGACCATTTTTAAAAATATTAATTTTTAACAAACCTATAAATATTATGCACTTAATTTTTGAAGACTTGACCTTGGATAATGGTATGGAAGTATTGATCTGGGTTAATGAGAAAGCAATGCTGTAAAAATTAAGGTCCCTTTTAAGGACCATTGAAAATCAAAATGAAAAATCAGAACTTTTTAAGGCCCGTATTGTGTATGTATTTCTTCAGGCATCCCTCATGGAAAACAAATTAAAGTCCATTTCTACATAAAAAGACAGGCAGACAGTGGTGAGAGTTCTCATGGTAAAAGACAGTAAATGTTAACTTTGTAAAAGTTGACTAATGCACTAATCTGTCATAAATGTAACATCAATCTGAGTAATATTAAGCATCAAATAGAACACTGTACCAGCAATAGGATCCATTGATTCCCTACTATTTGGAGATAGTGAAGCCAGGCCACCAGCAGATGTAAATTGCATCTGTGAACGCCGAGGTCTGTTGCTGCTCATACCCCTTCCGGCGTGTGGCATCCTCCTGGTATGCCGGGAACTAGAAGGCTCATCGTGAAGTACAGTTAAGGTGAAATCGTAACATAACAAATAAGATACTTTCCAAATGAAAAATATTGCATGTTAATAGAAGCACATTCACACAAAAAGTAACATTCAATTTGTATCAGAAATAACAGACAGAAAGGAAATATTTTAACCCTCTAAGCAGCACGCTCAAGTACAGTTCAGAGGGATTTCTGTGCAGTAGATATGAAATATTTTGAGTGCCACTTATGTGCAAGAATTTTTCTGGGATGTTTTCTAACTGAATTTTCCGAGTTGAGTTCAGGTATGCTGCTTAGAGGTTCAGACTTAATAGGAAAGAATGCAAAAATGCCAAAAAGACCCTGAAATTCATTTAAATGAGACATGTCCATGTGGAGGATCATAAGTACATGTAAGTATGATACTTATACAGGTATTTATTATAAGTGAAGAGACTAATTAGAAGGACTAGGATGTCTATTGATATTTTGAGCCACAAAATCTATCAATATATTGGAATGCAATTAAACTGAGTCAGGATAAATTAATTTCAAAATAGTGCATGCATGTCATCGATTAAGTCTAGTTCATCTAAGCATCAAAATGCTAACCAATCAGTCTGGTCAGGGTACTGGCTTTTGAATTGAAAGGTTCCTGGTTTGAATCTGGGATTAGACACGGATGTTTGTTGGTCCAAAATGAATGTGTGGCTTATCTATAAATGGATTGTGCTAGAAAGAGTATCAATACTTATCCACCAAAAAACTTAGGTATATTTTACTCTTTTTCTTTCTACCAAGTTTCTGTAATATTTCAAAACAGGTAATGCAAAATCCTATTCTGGTAAAATGCCATGATTGTCATTGTATAAAAATTGACCCACAAGGTACTAGCATGTAAAATATTTTGTTTTTGAAAATCTCCCTCCTTTTCTCATAGCAGCAACCCTGTGTTAAGATAATACAAAAAGTACACCTGTTGCTTTTAAATTTTTTAATGACAAGTTTTTAAACTTGAAAACAAGCACTCAGGATAAAATTGCTTTACACAATCATTAATAACCATAGTATATTTTTAAGCAAAGTTCCAATCAAGAATCATGTCTCTCGATAGTCAGCTAATATACATAAGTACAAAAGGATATGATCTCTCGGTTCCGATGATCAAGAGCTAAATGGGCAGAAAAATCATCTGTCATGTGATTTGGTTCACCTCCAGGTTGAGAGGCACAAACAGGACATACCTGCAAAACGAATCAATTAGTTAAAACAAAAAAAGTTGTATAGATTTAGAATAAAAAT
The DNA here is from genome assembly GCA_933210815.1 of Meta bourneti. Taxonomy (NCBI): domain Eukaryota; kingdom Metazoa; phylum Arthropoda; class Arachnida; order Araneae; family Tetragnathidae; genus Meta; species Meta bourneti. The sequence continues at coordinate 72,720,552 of OW119926.1, read as the reverse complement.
GCAATACAGTAAGGCATGTCTATGGCAGTCATGATGGTGTGAAATCAAGAAATTATACACAAGTGTTTACATTAGTGACCAGTCGAATAGTAATTAGTGACCAGTCAAAAATTGCAAAATAAACAAATTCATAAATTTTAATTTGAGCTGTACTGAATCCTTTGTTGAAAACCTTTACATTTGATACCACTCAAGTAGTTCAAAAAAGACCATTTCAATTATTGATTGATGGATAAGAGATTATCTAAGCAATTTAAACTTGACAATCAACACTTTTTTTACCATCAGTATAAAGGAAGATTTGTGTAATCTAATGAATGTGATCACTGCATAATATTATAGCAAACTTTAAATAATTTATACAATTCTAAATGAAAGAATTACTTGAATATAATTTTAAAATGTGAAATAATTAAAGAATGATCTTTACAATATTTTTGCTTAAAAAAGTATAACATGAAATAGAAAGAACTTATTTGTTGAAACAGACTAAAGCCAATAGCTTAGTTGTAAAAATATACATTTATTTTTGTCTTTTTCAAAAATACCATTTTCAACCGAACTTCATTTTATACCTGAATCATCTACAAGACTTGCAAGTTACCTTAAAAAAAAACACTACTTCCAGTATTCTTCACAGGAGTTTGTATACCTTACAACTTGTAATAGGACCCTAACTTGAATACGAAAGTTACTTAATTTAACTTTCAATTCCAGCTCACACACAATTGAACTTCAGATGCATTTGTAAATTGAGTTGTAAAAAATAAGGAGCAATGTGAGAAAATAATTAACATGAAAAACAAAGCAGGGACAAACACTTACTATTTCAGCCGAAGACTCGGAGTGCTCAGCTGCGACATGTTCGGTCAATGCAGATTCTGTCAATCCCATTCGACCACAAAAAGGACAGGTAAAAGACTGAGGGTGTTCCACTGAAGCTGTTTCACCTCCATAATATAAATCTATAAATGAGAGATTTCAATAACTTTTGGAGTTCTTAATTTTAAGTAGATGCCAAATGGTTCAGTAATTTGAAATGTGATTTTCTGAAATACTTCAGTAGTTTTAATGTATTTTTGGAATTATTTTAAATAATGTAATACTATTAATCATTCCTATAAATATGACATCTAAATCAATATTAACTAAAAGGTAACTATGTAAACAATACACATGACTACATTTTGAGTTTTGTTGCTCTCTTGGAAGTTTTAATTTTACTTACAGAACTATCCTCATAACAAAAAATCAACCTTTAAAAATAAAATTTCAATATTCTTCCATTACTGTAAGCCTTTTTCAAAGAAAGGGTCAAACACTAATTGCATAGTAACCACATATCTATATCTCAATATCATTTATTTTTAAACACAAAACATTTTCTTCATTTCAGCCTCTAAAGAACTACCTACTTCTTTGGATGTAGTATTGAAAACAAATACTTTTAGCAATATAGAAGTAGAAAAATATTGACTGGACTATCTGTTTTGATTTCAAAAATAAAATTAATCCAAAGGGATTGAATAAGTTAGAAAGATTCATAAAATATCTAAATTTGAGAGGAACAATAACATCAACTTTTGTTTATACTATATTTGTATATACTATATTGGAAAAAAGTAATTGGAAAAATACTCATTTGCATAAAGGATGCAAAATATTTTAATCTATCGAGTGAGACTTAATGTAACAATTTCACTGTTTGTCTTGACATAATACAAGGTAAAAGTTTAATCTTTCTAGAAAATCTGGAATATTTGGCATCTCTGTAATTGCAATAATTACTGGCATACATAATAAAGGAAAATATGTACAACTTATGGATCAAGATATTAAAAACTTGTTTTATCTGTTCATTAAGATTACTAGATTAATACACATCTTATCTAGTTTTAAGTTCATTTTAAAGGAAGTTCTTATAAATTTTGAAAAATAGTTTGATCTTGTGCAGGAATTAACATTTTCAAAACGTTAAATCTTAATTTGAATATAGTAAACCTGGATCTCATGCTCAAACTGTATCAACTTAGTTCTGAAGCGCATTCATATCAACCATTAAGCATTATATTGCTGACAGCTCTACCCAAACAGACAGCCATGACATAAGTAATACACATGAGTTTAGCTGATATTCAGGCTTTTCAGTTTCGCAGGGTATTAATTGCCTACTTCCCTCAAGCTTTAATTTCTCTGCAGAACAGAAAACTTAAATCCACTTGTAAAGAAAAAGAGCATTTTGTTAAGTTTATGCAATCTATCACATGACAATATTGAATAAAATAGCATCTTGAAAAATATTAAAAAGTTAAAATAGCTTGAATTCAAGTCTAAACTTAGAAAATGTAGATGTGAATTTTTAGATTTTCACTAGGCAGCATATTACAGCAAGTCCAGAGCATTTGCCAATGGTTGGTATAGAATCCAGGGTACGTAAAAATCTGGCTTATACTAGAATAATGCACTTGATGAATCAAAATATAATGTATTTGGATCAGATGGAAAGATTAAAACTGTAATCTAATCTAAAAAACTCATTACTTCAAAACACACAGAAGCACCTACTTACTGTGAAACTATATATTCTTATTATCCAATATTTAAAATTCTATGATCCGATTAAACATAAACTGCAGAAGAGAAGAAATTTGATATTCTCCCAAAATACTAAGTTAAATTTGTATTACAGCAAAAAATGGAACAAAACATTTAAGGAGAATTTTCAAAATAAATCTTTTTTAAATCCGTCCCAAGAGAAATTATGATTAATTTTAACTAAGGATGCTCTTAGTACTAAATTTCATTCATGAATTTATTTTCAAAGTAAGTTTCTGATAGGTGCTTGAATTTATGTGAGCTAGTTTTTTCAATTTTTAAAATTTAAATTAACCTTTTTAAACTATCATGCAATAAAAAGTGTATAATATAAAAAAATATGTTTTATTCACTGGATATATCAGTCAGTAGTATATGCACTTTATATCATAACAAAATGAAGTTATTTAATTACTGTCACATGGTCCCTAACTCTGACCCTATAAGTGTAACTACTTCTACCTTACCCAGGACCTACCAATGAAGACATATCAAGGTCATAGTAAATACCAGTAACATTCTAACCAGTTTTGACCTTCTAGACCAAAATGATTTTCAGGATTGTTTCTACCATACATGTTGCTATTTAGACATTATGTGGGTTGTGGGGTAAAGGCAATGAAGTACTACTCAAAAATCTTGGCCAAACTCAAAGGAATAAGAACTGATGACTTTGAACCTGCATATTTCCCCACTTATTATTTGTAGTTTATATTTCATTTCACAATACATAAGCATTTTCATCAGAGATAATTATTTTTTAATGGTTGTTCTAGGTACAAAAGGTTTAAGTTTTCTAAAGAAAACCATATCTATTGGATGTGTTTAATTAGTGTATAAATTACATATGCACAAATTATTCAAGTATATTTTCAGTTCACTATAATTGTAAAACTAATAATTTACAGGATTATAACAAAAATATTTTTTTAAGTTAGTTTTGTTTTCAAGCAAGCCTAACAGAAGTAAAAGATCAAAACAAGTTTTAAAAAATTCAAAATCACTTCTTTTGCAGCTAAATTAATTGCAGTAATCCCTTGATATCTCACATTTGGGGAACAAGAGAAAAAAAATGTAATTTTTATTATGCATTTTTAAAATTGTGTAAAACTATCAGTTAAACACAAAATCAATGGTAAAACCTATTTAAAGAAATAAATATAGATAAATTTTTAAACCAGAAATCCCCTATTCACAATTTCAAGACACCCAAATCATTTCTTAGCCTTTCCACTGGGTCTAGAATGTATGCTGTCCCATAACTCTAATGTTCTCACCAGATGGTTGGACTACAGTAGGGATGTCTATAAGAATCTGACCTATCTATTCGAAATCAATTGTTCACTCAAGAATCTCTTGTCCCTGTCGCTGGGCTTTGACACTGTCCTTTATGTCTCTTTGCCTGCAATTTACAAACAGCAACACATGAACTTTTGAATGGGTAGAACTGAAAAGGATATAAAAGAATCATTGAACCCTTTGCTGCTGTCTGTACAATGTTCTCTTCAATAGATGTAACCTTAATTTACCCTCTGCATTTTATGACCACACTATCTCATTTTCATCCTCAAGCAGATAGAACGATCTAAAAAGTTGTTTCAAATAGAGGTCCTCTACAATTTTATTACCTCCTTTGTCTGAAGAACCTCACCACCCCTAACTTGAGGATATCCACAAAAGCCCATATGGAATTTTATATGGTGTTAATAGACACATGGGAAAAGATTAAGGATTGCTTCAAACAAATGACCTTTGTGAGCCCAATTCTAAAGAAACAGATTGAGATTTCCTCTGCTGTCCACAGAGCAAAAATTCATCAGGGACAAATTTAAAATGCGATAACAAGGAGTTACTTTCCTACAATATAAATATAACACAATTTTTCCACTGTTCTAAATTTAACAAATCTTAAGTTTTGCAACTGGCAGTAACCTACTTTTGCTAGGATGGGTTTAATTGGTTTCTACCACCTTTAGACAAACTTGTTAATCCTTGCGTAAGTAAATATTGTATACTGTTAACACTATATTTACTGTTTATTTCCTGAAAACTTGGAGGTCTATTTTACAAACACTTACTAAAGATCACCCGAATATGCAAATCACCCATATTACAAAAACACAAATAAAAAGTTACACACCAAAATCTGATCTTGTCAAAATGCACTGCATTGGATGATCTGCATTGTGGCGGGTGGTAGATGCTCCGGCTTCATAACATGTTGCACACAAATCATAATCATAACACAAAAGGCATTTGTATCTTTTTCCCCTGAAATTACCCTTCAAACAAGAATCACAGCTGACACCTAAAAAGTAAAAGAATAATTACTGCATAGATACTCAAAAAGTTAAAAAATGCTGAATATGCAAATTTAATAACTTTTTATAGTAAATAAACACTGCAGAAATTGTATTTGACAGTACTCCTTTTGGTAGTACACACACATCTGTCTCTTTTTCTCATCCCTTAAATATTTATTACACAATAGGTAGTGCTGACACACATTTAAGTTCTTCTAATACTTGCAATATTTTTATCCAACTAGTTTTGACACTAATTCATCAAAATATTTCTTTACTTACTGACTAGACAAAATTGAGGAAAAATTTTAACTTCAAATTTTACAGCAATTACAATAAATAGTTGAAGCCATTAATTATAAAGCAGGGTATCATTTTGGACAATTATTGGAGATCATTTTAATCAAAGTAATATCAAAATATTCAGTGCATTTAAAGAAAACATTTTGTTAACATTTTGTATTTTTAATCCAATCAAGCACAGGCAAATAAAACAGCCGAGTAGATATCACCATGACCACTGTACAAAATGAAAAATCCCTTTCTAAATATAGATTTTTAAATTTGCAACATTTTTATGTAAACAAGATTTATTTTTCCTTAATTTAAAAAGTAAATTTTAGCTGACTGCTACTAACATATCACAATTATTTTAAGTTATTTGATATATTTTTGAAAAATAGATTGCCAATGGCTTTAGAAATGAATGAGAGAAAGCATGCAGCAAACTTCATTTTTTAATCACAACAAAAATCAAAACAAGCGATTAATTATTTTATATCAAAATAATTAAAATAATTCAAAACATTTCATTTATATATGATAAATATAATGCAAAAAATTCTGAAATTTGTATGATTGAAAATATTTTTAATATAGTGCCGTTGGGATCCAGCAACTTTATTTATCCAGGTCCAAAACTTTCACATCACTGGTTATGGGTTAAACTGAAAGTAATCTAAACCACTTGAGAACCAGATGGAAAACATTGCTTATGCTTGGCATTTGGGGCATTGTTCTATTTATTTACTCTATCATGTGATTTACTTTGCTAATTCCTGTCGTATTTTAATTTTTCAAAAATTTACTCAGCTATATTTTCTAATGTTAATGTTTCACATAAAAAACATTAATGTTTAAATAAATCAAAACTATCTAGAAACTTCACTGTAATTTGAATGCCTCATGATTTAAATTTATAAGGGGAAGGAATTAATTAAAATCATAAAAATCCTATTTAAATAAAAAATCTGATTTAAATCAAATAAATCGAATGCTTCTTAGTTTTCTTTTAAAAATCATGATTTTTTTCATACCCTGCTCTTTGATAGTGAAACCAAATTAGAAAGCTAACTTGATCAATATATTTGAGATGCACACAAAGTGATGGTTTTGATCCATTAAGCTTATATAGTGGCAATTCAATTGTAGTAATAATCTATAGCAGAATGCAACCCTTATTTTACTAATAATTAAATAATTAGAAAATAACAGCACTTTGTTTTCATAACAGAATAAAAAACATTTTATTGAGCTGAAAAGTATTCAGAATGACAACAGATTAAAAGGAAAACAAAATCTGAATTGTGAGGACAAATAGTGTACAAACTTTTAATAACCATTTAAAATTTTATCCCTAATTTCTTCATTCCTACCAGTTTAGTTACCAATTCGCAGACTGAAACAATGGTAATGCAAAGGTGAAGAATGAGAACATATTTTCATTGGTTTAGAATGAGCATTCTGATTCAGAATAATGAATAACAAGAAATAAAAGATAACCCTTGGGATTTAAGTGACATCAACTTAGTTGCCATAATTCTATGGTTTGAATTTAGATTCTAGTACAGATCCAAAACAGTATTTACAAATCACATGGAATTTGAATTATCAGTAGTGACATTTGCTTTGACTTAAGAGTCAGGTTTTATGCCAAGGTCAGATCTGGCCAAGCAATGTTTTTCCATCAAGTAAATGATACACACAAGGAAAGTTTTACTGATACAAGAGAAATAAAACCAGGATAGTTACATAAATCAAACCTGTGCCACCTACAGTTGCTTTGACTTGAGATAAAAATGATTATTTATATTTGATATATAGAGTTGTTAAAGTATATGATATGCAGATTAGTGTCCTGAAATGTATAATTATAGACACTATTTGAAGCATAACATGATTTATATGCTTTTTTGTTGATAATGGGATTTTGAACTTGATACATTAGCAAAAATTCAATGCTGATAAAAATATTTATTAGTTTCCCTGTTGAGATTTTAAATACCTCATCTGAAAATATTTGCAAAACTTCAATTATTATTTTGAAGTTTTAAGCAGATTAAACAGTTATTTCATATTCCTGATCATTCCTAATGTTTTCTATCCAGACAATTATTTCTAAATTAGCTAATTATTTTTCCTAATATTATTTATTTTTCACTTTGAATGTCATTGCAAGGTGATTATTGCCACCAAATGGAAGTTTCATGATATTTTTAAATACCTTAGGAGCTTGTTTGGCTGGCCTCTCCTGTCTTTCTAGGTACAGTTCCATATCTCCAGTTAATTCTATGGCCAGTCGGTCCAAAATGGTTAAATACACAATATGTATGGACCAAGTAATAAAATAATTTATTCAATTCATTGACAAGGGAATTATAGGCTGGCAAACAGCACAAGGGCTACACAACTCGTCTGTTCTAGTGTTAAGTATGTAAATATGTAAAAATATCAAGACGATATTAAAAACGTTATCATGCAAGCAGATCTAAAAATAGATGACAGGTGGGACACCACAATTCATTATTCTAGCTTGCAACCTTTGAAAATAATTTATACAGATCATACACACAATTATCAATTTCAAATGTCAGTTAGACCTTGTTTTCCCCCTTCAGGTTCCTCTCCCCAGTTGTAAATATTGTTTTGGCAGACTTGCTGACAAATAATTCTTATTCTTCAAGTTCAGAATGTTTGACACCTTACTCACATGACACTGAATAGAAACATAGGGTCTGTTTTTTTCTGAAAGAAAATAGAGAAGATGGCTCTAACAGTCTCAAAGAGATTTTGAAAGAATTACAAATATTAGATGAAAGATATTTGGGATAAATAGCAATTCTGAGAATGAAAATTCTGAATATTTTTTGTGCAATGAAAATTGGAGAAGAAACAGTTCTGTAGATGAAACTAAAACTCGCCATCAGTCTCTTTCAGCTACAAATTCAGTCATGACCACAATAGTCAGTCAAAGATAACCAAAGTATACCATAGACATAAATCAATGGTACATTTATGTACTACCAAATTAGGAATTCATTGTTGGCCTATGCATGTATTTTTCAATATTTTAGATGTCTACAGTAAATGCTTTAATTTTTTATAAAGTGAGGGGGAAGCAGAAAGAGACAAATTTTATCTAACAGATATGTAGAGAGCTATGTACTCTATGTGACATTTAGCTAAGGCATTAGGCATGTGACATTAGGCAGCTAATATAAAGGTTTGGATACATGCAGGTATAAAATAGATCAGAAAAGACTAAAATGTTGCAAAGATTTTACAAAGAAAGCCACATAACAAATAGGCTACCTGGATTGCAAAAGAGTAATAAGCAGAATATGCCCTTCAAAAGAAATGAGATGTATTGATGGTTTCAATGAATGTATAAACTAAAATTAAATTTTAAAAAAACACAGGCTTGTGAGAAAACTTTCAGTTTTTATAATAATCTATTATGTATGTAAATCTGTTTTCTAGTGAAATCTATTCAAACTAAGTCAATTTCTAAAAACCTATCAGAATTTTAGGATGAATAAAAAAGTATGAGGGTGTTAAAGAATGTATCAATGTTCCGTAATATTAAAATAACAAGTTGTGAAGGGTAAAACAACAAATATCAGATGGTTAAAGATAGATGGCAGGGGTAAGAATTTGGGCAAAAAGGTTGTTAGGTTTTATAGCACAATGGGCCATATTTGGCCAAGCTGCGCCAAACATGACAACACCAGGTAAAAATGCTATGAAAGGGGAAAAAAGAGGGATTGAGGAATATAGCAGTGCAATGAGAACAGAGAAAGATCGCTTGGGTATCTAGGACGACCCCAGTGTGTAATAGACAGTAAACCCCATGGGAAAAGAAAAAATATCTAGAGTACCTCAGGTCTGTGATTGGGCAAAATAGAACCCAAAATGCTAATAGTAGCTTGCTTCAAATTGAAAGGAAAACATTGAATGTTTTCCAGCTATTTTCAAACTTTTATGGTTCACATTTCCTTCATCTAAACGTAGATCTCTGTGGCTCCTTTGTACAAAATTGAATTTGAATAAATGACAAAATTAAATATTTAAACTGATTTATTTTTAATTGTATCAATTTAATTATCGAAAATTGTAAATAGAGTAACCAACAATCATGCAAAAAAATTATGAGCCATATTTTTCATAAAAAAGTATAAATGAGCAGTATAACGACATACTAGATCCACTGCTTCTAAAAATTCAAAATCTGCAGATAACTCCTTTTTTCCTCCTCAAATGATAATCCTAAATTTTTATCATTTCTTTTCTTGCTAAAATTGGAATGCATCACGCTGAGCTCTTTTTAAATTTTCAAGGCTTTTAGTTTTTTCACAGTAGTTTACACAATCAGTATCTCACACAACTACATTAGTTTCATGACCAAATGTAGCTTGTTTATCAACTACTCTCAACAGCAGAGAATTTATGTTTTCCTGATTTCATATCATGAAACAATTTCTTACGAAACACAGGTCATCAGAAAGCAGCAACTTCCCTGGCAAAAGGCCACAACTGAAAACCTCTATTCTAAAAGCAATTTGGCAAGGGTAACTTATCAATCTATGTAAATGAAAATGGAATATTTGTATATAGAATATTTTCGCCCCTTTCAAGTTGTGTATCTGCTTTGGGTAGGTAGGTATTTTAATTAATGTCACACTGGAGCAACACAGCGGGTTATTGGTGACGGTCCGGAATCAAACCCGAAGGGAAAGATCCAAGGACACCACCACGTATCTGTTTTGGGCCATTCTAATGCAAAATCAGTGGTTCCTGCATTTGTGTCTGTCTGTAGTGCTGTACCCACACTATGTTCAAACTGCAGGTATATTTTCATGAAATTCTGCATAATGTTAATACTCATTTAGTGTCAGAACTTCATAGTGTCTGTCTTCCTTTCTATTTTTGTGTTTGTGTAAGTATCACATAACATTCAATATAATTTCAAAATGTTAATAAATATATTATATTAAACTCATATTAGCTTAGAGAATACATTACTTCTATTGCATACATTTTTAGGCAAGTTTGATACAAAAGCAACTGAACACCCATATTTTAATCAACCTTAATTTGGCAGTTTGAGATGGTAGGTAGTTAATTATGTCACACAGGAGCAACACAGTGGGCTATTGGCAATGGTCCTGGATTAATCCAGAAGGGAAAAATCCAAGGACGCCTTGTAATTTTGAACCAGTCAGAAGACGAGGTCAACACCCGAGTAGCATCCCACTCTCCAAACTTCCACAATGTGAGGACATTTGAGGCCACAACAGATTTAATGTGCACCAGTGTACACGACGAGGCAGTTTTGGAGAAAATGGAATGTAAATTTACCATTGCGATTACTCATATTGTTTTGCTGAAAGACAATTTTTCCAAAAATTATTGAATTTAAACTAATATTTTATTTATTTTGAGCCTTATTTTTCTTTGCAAAATATAAACTATTTTTAGATATTTGGGACAGATGATATAAAGAGAATAAAACATTTAACTTTACACTGTAGGTAGTTGGAAATTAGTTATTTTACATACAATATTGCAAAAGGTGTGTGTTCATTTTCTCAACCGCATGTATAGATTTCAATCAACATTCCTCAAGTCCTTGGTTTAACACCCATAGTTGCAGAATTGCATTTGGGGTAAAGAATTAAAACATACAGCACAAAACCTTATGAACCAGACTGGGAACAAAAAGAATTTTTTCAAAGTATTTTAAAATTTCGATAGATTTTCTTTACAAAATGATTTAACTCATTACAACTTGCATTTTTTTCCATGTTTCAAATAAAATTACCTGGTTTTATAGAAAGCAGCACTCAATAGACAAGTAATACCATCATCCACATTCTAAACAGGTACATTGTTTCCATTTAAAACTGAATCTCTGAATTGAAAAAAGTTTAAAATGTAGCATGTGCTCAACAAAACTGAACTTGTGTTTGTTAACCATGTGCAGTAATATTATTTTTTATTTCTTGGAATTAATTTTGCATTTTTAAAATTTTATTCTATTTATAGATGCAAGTTGTGGCAACATGCAAGATCACAAAAAAAAAATCACGAATTAATATCTTTGGAACTTTTTCTTCTTTTACCTTAGTTTAACCTTGCTATTCTGTGGCTGTTAATTTAATATTTTTATTTTTTTAATAATTGTAATTCCTATTCATCATACACAACGACCCCACAATATTCAATTTAAAGTTGCATTAAGTTAGACTAAAGCAAATTCGAAATGCAATTTTGCAGATACTGACAGAAAATTAGTTACAAAAAACATGAACTTGGACTTATGAAACGATAAAAATTCTTTGTAATAGCGACAGAGGTCAAAATTACATGAAGTGAAGCTATATTTAAGCAACTAATTATATCTGTTAAGAGTTTGTTGAAACAGTGATTTTCTTTAAGAAAAAGCTGTCTAATCTATCCATTTTTTAAAATTGGTAATAGGTTATCTTTGCTTTTAAAACAAGTTCTTTCTTATTGCACATGTAACTAAGTGGAATTTTATAGAAAAAATGTATTCGCTTAAAAAATTAGTCATTAATATTTTATATAATTAATTCGTCATCCTTCCCTTACAGATGGCAAAATTCAAAAATGAAGCAGGCCTGGTTCAAGAGTGACACAAGTTAAAAAATATTGGTAGGAAAACTATAAGTGCTAGAGTAGATGCATCATTTTAAAATAATATTATGATAAATGTAATCATAATGAATGTACTACATGCATGGATAAGCATATAAGATTTGCATCCAGAGTTGTAGAAATCAATAATATTGAATAGGTGTTCAAAAATTATTTTCCTGACACTGGAATGATGTTGCCATTTTTCTACGAAAGAGAAAAGTGATTATTCTGGTCGCTTTTTCAATCTACAGTAAACCAATTCATCCCAAGTAAGGTCAGGTAATTCTGCTACTATAATTATAATCTAAGTCAATAAAATCTTTCTTTTAATTGCTTTAGAACTTTTAAATTAATAAAAATTTGTTGAGATTAATTGCTTGAATTTAGACTACCACAGGAGGCACGAGGTATCAAATTCATTTGTAGTTAACCCATTAAAATTATATGAAATTAAATAATTTTAAATTGATTGGTTACAGATCATGCACAAACCTGAATCAACCCAAGAACGCTAAAGGTTTAACATGACTTTATTTTATTAATGGGAAAAGAATAAAAATTGCTGCTTAAAAAATTGATTATGCTCTCTTAAAAAGTACTTCAATCTATGAAAATCGCAATACATTACTTCACATTTTGTAAGATCTCGTAAACATCTCAAGTTAATTTAGCTTCAAAAAAGGCTGTATCAGTAGTAGTTCCACTATACACAGGAACATCGAAATGCTTTATTGGACTGCATGCTCAATGTCAGTCAGAATAACAAAATTAGAAATCTAACAAATTCTAAATTCTATTTCAATGATAGCAGGTGAAAATAATGGAATTTCGAAAGCTCTTCCGACTGGTTGTTAATTTTCAATGTTAAACTGGCTGAAAATCTGGAAATTTAAACCTCCCAGCCACAACACAGAACCAGCTTGATGCATTTATTCCACTTCGTTAAAAGTTCAAGACCCCCTAGGTTCTCAAGCTATTCAGTCCACTGACCCCTTTGAAAATTTTTGGGGACTCCTTGAGTATAAAATTAAATAGGTCATAGATTTTATTGATTAAGATCAAAGCAGGTTCAAAGTCATACAGGCAAAACTGCAGGTTGCAAAACAGGTATGTATGTGCGAACCCCTAGTACTTTTTTAGAACCCTTTTTTTAGAATACAAAAGAATCTGAGAAAATTATTAACTCTATTTCGGCAAGTAAAATATTGAATGTTTTCCGAGGATAGCAGGGATCCTAGGACCACACTTAGGGAACCACTATTCTATGCTAAGCAAGCAAAATGAAATCCTATAGATGCAATGGTACAAACATAAGTTGTCAATAATACAACAATGTCAATAATAAACATTTTAGTAGTCAATAATACAACAATGATGATCAATCAACTGTACAAAAGTGGCATAATTTGACTGTAATCAAGTAACAAGTTAAAATCAACAGATTCAGTGTTTTTCCACAACCTAAGCAATATAAACTTTTGAGTAATTTTTCAGATGAGGCTTGAAAAAAAGGTCCTACACGAGAAATTTCAAGAGTTGAACAATCACACAATACAAAGAAAAAAGTTGATTGAGTAAATGGAAAAAATGTCATCAAAACAATATGCAGTAAAGAATTAAGCAGAGGATATCAATGAAAATTATATTCATGTTTTGACTGCTATGCCATCCAAAGAAATTAGTGAGTTTGTTATGTTGCTCCTATTCTTTGCTTTCTCATTTTATGCCATAAAAATCAATTTGGAATTTAACCACAAAATGCCACTATTCTTATCAGTTAAGTGTAAAATTCTCGTAATGAGAGAATATTTATTTATTCAAAATATTAAAATACAAAACTAAATGCATTTGGTAAAAATTAAGGGATTTGAATTTGTATCTGCAATACGTAGGAATGTGAATAAAAATTCAAGGTCTGATTTTAAGTGCTGTTGTGCAAGGCTGCTTTATCCTTTTGCCCAGGAAGATTACATAAAAGGTGCAATTTTTATTCCCAATCTAATTGCACCTGAAACGCTATATAATTTCATATCAGGATGTGATCATCTAAATTGTTAGGTTTTCTACTTTTAATATTCTTCCAATAAATTTGTTTAAAATTTTTGTAGATAAAAAATACTTTCTTTCAAGTTTTTGAATGAAAAATATCCAAGTTGCTGCCCTAAAATTCGCTTAGGCATAACCTGCTCAGCCTATTTAGAAATGATTCTGTGAGCTAAATTCTGTGAAATAACACGAGAAAAGAAAGTTCAAGATAAAATTGAAAATCAAGAGAGTTAAAACGAGCAAAGTAGGTTCAAGATAAAATTAAAGGGCCCTAATTTTTATGAACAATTAATGTAACGACTATCAGCATTCATACAAATTCCAAATTTACACTACATTAAATAACTCAATTTTGCGAAAATAATGTTTACAAGGAAATTAGGAGGAATAAACAATAAATCTAGGAGGAATAAACAATTAAATCACATTTGGACTGAAAATATATGGTAAAACTTTTCAAATTTCAAACATTTTTTTAATTTTCAACTACTTTTACAAGATTATCAACTCATTAATGTTTTTTCCAATGTCAAAAACTGATAAATAATGAAAACCTTGTCACATGATATATATTGAATGCAAAAACATGTTTCAGAAAATCTGAATCCAAGATCAAAACAATATTCTACATTTGAAACAGAGAGAAACTAGCTTGATTTTTACATTTAGAATAGGATTGCTTTTAACTTGAAATTTTTTTTATTCACTTTTATTAAGATGCAACTTTTATGTAATGTTGAAACTAATTTATAAGTTTGTAACACATAAGCAGAACTGACCTATTTTTAACAGCCAATCACTTGATTTTTTAAATTAAATTTTGAATTAAAAACATTTGTTGCAATTTTCAATAAAATAACTGAAATTCTTATGACAAAGAAAAGTTCCAAATATAAAAGAATCTTAAGCACACAGTTCAAAACTGCATCTTGCTTTGTTTACTTTTCAGCATTAGTACAGGAATTAAGTAAAGAAAAATGCAATCAATATTACTTTAAGTGCATCGACTGTTAGTCAAATACTATTAATGTCGATTCTGATTTTCATAACAATGATTGAGAAATATTTCATTCCTCAAAATCATTTTTACTTGCACAGCAAGGTTTTTTATTAAACGGGAAAAAAGGCACTTATGAAAAGGGCGCAAACTAAATATGAAAACTAACTTCAAATTTTTCATACAAATCATCGATTTTTTTTAGACAGCAGATAAAAGCGAATAGTAAAAACAAAAGGTCATTAAGCATTTTACATTTCATTCTCAAACCCAACTATTTGGTTCTCTAGACGTGGTTTCGTATTTCAATATCAAGTATCTAGTTATGTGTACATAAAAATACTTATAATTGTCTACTTTTCATCCGTAGAGAAAAAGGGCAATTACAGAATTGCCCAAGTGAAAATTGTTAGGCTTAGCTTTTGCAATCCAAGAATGCGAGTAATAATAAATTTATATTTCATGCATGACATTATCCTCAAATTGTTCCAAACAAATTCCACTCACCTTCATGACGAGACATTACTGATATTCGGTTAAGTCGAATGCCACGTCAAGATAAAAGAATTTTTTTAGGAGTCTACCGATCGAAATGCTTTATTTTGTGATGAAATTCATAAACTACAAAAATAATAGAACACTTTTCAACTAGAGTTTTCCGAAAACAGATAATGAAACTCATTAGAATTCACTGGTGCAAATTCCAAGTCCTGCGCAGTTTCAGTCGCCCCAATATCCGGCATATTGGTTGAAGAAAACAAGTAGAGATTAAAATAGTCAATGCCAGATTTTCGTCTTCTTCGTCGCGTTACCTTATAAAGGTGCATTCATGAGAATATTTTCTAGATTTATAAAGTAATTTCACAATATTTACTGAAAACATATGAGAACAATTAATGTAAAACTTTATTGATCTCCTATACTTTACCAAGAAATCACGAAAATGTAGTTTTTCTAATGATTTCAAAAGTAATCTTAAGAGATCTGAACCGAAACTAAAAGAATTTTTTACTGGTTCTATGATTTAAATTTAGAAATATATATAAATGTTCCATTATTTAAATTTATGGTATTCCATTCTTTAAAAATGCTAATCTGAAATCCAAATAATTATAAGATATTTTCAAACAAAATTAAGTCAATAGAAAAATCGTTACTGATACAAGAGTCTTACCGCAGACCATACAAGAGCACCATTTCTAAACTGCGCATGCGCGAACTTTTTAAGTATACGGAAGGCGTGGCTTATCTGACGGGAAGGAGTAGGAGCTTATCCTGATTTCGAGAGTATATCAGTATAAAACCAAGAGCGGAAAAATTTCCAGTGTTTATAAGGGTGTTATGTATCTGGCAACAGCCAGATTAGAGAACCTTCCAAGCTGTGTGACGCGCGCGTGCTTTTTTACCTTTTTGGGTTCCGTAGTTTCGTATTGTACATGTTCGGTGTAGTTGTTGTTATGCTCGTTCGTGCCTGTGTATCTTAATGCTAATAAATGTTCTTTGCGTGTATGTAAAACGAATCGTATCGTCTCTCGGTCTACCTGGCATACATGACAAAAGAGTTGGCGACGAGGGATGGGATCTTCGAACATTAATTTTGAATCTTATGATGCGTCTGTGGAAGACTGGTCCAGTTATGTGGAACGTTTAGAATCTTACTTCGTTGTTAATGGGATCGAAGATAAAATGAAAGTCCCTGCTATTTTAAGCCTTATGGGAGCAACAACGTATAAATTGTTAAAGAATCTGGCCACTCCGAACATTCCTTCTGAATTGACTTATCAAGATATCGTAAAATTACTTTCGGAACATTTGAATCCTAAACCACTAGAGATGACAGAACGGTTTCGTTTCTACAAGAGGAAGCAATTTGAAGGTGAGTCCATTGCAAATTATTGTGCCGAATTACAAAAACTGTCGATACACTGTAACTTTGGGAACAATTTAAGTACGATGCTTCGTGATAAATTGGTGATGGATCTCAACAACGAAAATATACAGAAAAAGCTGTTAGCAGAGGATAAGTTAACATACGGAAAAGCTAAGAGCATTGCATTCGCAATGGAATCTGCTCAGAGAGATGTGTGTGAAATTCAGAATCAAATGGTATCGATAAAAAAATTACATAGTTCGCAAGATAAAACTATCAAAAAAGATTTTTCTAAATTTAAGAAATCTGAACCTACAAAGAAGTTTGATAAATCTCGGAAATGTTACAGATGTGATAGTACTCAACATTTAGCTCACGAATGTAAGCACAAGAACACTCAGTGTAGGAATTGCTTAAAGAACGGGCATTTGGCAAAAGTCTGCCGCTCAAAACGTAACGAAACAGTTAAACAAATAGAATCTTGTTCTGAAACTGTACCAGTTAATAGCGTTAAATCACCACGACATGCAAGGGATAAGATTTTATTAGAAATTTTTGTTGAAGGGAATAAATGTTTATTTGAATTAGATACTGGAGCTGCTATTAGTTGTATGAATGTGAATGAATTTAAGAAACTTTGTACGGATGTAGCCATTAAGCCTACCAAATTATTGCTTAGGAATTTCGATAATTCTATGATAACATCAGCTGGCCAAGCAGTGGTGCAAATTCAATACAAAGATCAAATTAATACAGAAACTATTTATTTGGTACATGCAAAAGTAAACGCAGTTTTTGGTCGTGAATGGTTGAGAAATTTCCAATTAGACTGGAGCTCAATTAAAGCAGTTCGGGTTGAAAATTGTAATTCTCGAACCAATAAATTAAATATCTTGCTTCAAAAGTATGAGAAAATTTTTTCTCCGGGTATCGGGAAACTGGAAAAGTTTTGTTGCCGTCTTCAAATGAAACCTAATTACAAACCGGTATTTTTTAAACCTCGACCAGTACCATTTGCTTTAAAGGAAAGAATAGAAACTGAACTTAATAGGTTAGTTGCAGAAGACATCATTGAGCCGGTGACATATAGTGATTGGGCTACACCAATTGTTCCTGTTATCAAACAGAATGGGAACCTACGAATCTGTGGTGATTATAAGGTGACTATCAACCCGGGACTAAAAATTGAACAGTATCCTTTACCCCGTATCGAGGACATTTTTGCTGAACTGTCAGGAGGGGAGTTCTTTACTAAAATCGACTTATCTGAGGCATACCTTCAAATGTTAGTCGATGAGCAGGACCGACATCTATTGACGATCAATACTCACAAGGGTTTGTTCCGTTACAAGATAATGAATTATGGTCCGGCAGTGTGGCAGAGAGCCATTGAACAAGTTTTATCAGGCATCGCGGGGGTACACGTATTTTTAGACGATATTACCGTAACGGGGAGAAATGATCAAGAGCATTTTGAAAGGTTAGAATTAGTACTACAGAGACTAGAAGAATATGGTCTCAGAGTAAATAAGCGGAAAAGTGAATTTTTTAAGAAATCTGTGAATTATTGTGGTCATACAATTGATAAATTCGGCCTCCACAAAACACAAGAAAAAATCGATGCAATTACGAAGGTACCAGTTCTAAAAACTGTATCTGATTTGAAGAGTTTTTTGGGTTTAGTCAATTACTACGGAAAATTTATTCCCAACTTATCTACTCGTGTCGCTCCTTTCAATAAATTACTGCAGAAAGGTACTAAATTTTTGTGGACTGCAGAATGTGAAAAAGCTTTCAAGGCATTGAAACAAGAAATTGCTTCAGACCGAATTTTATGCCATTATGATCCTAAGTTACCTCTTGTATTACAAACTGATGCATCACCAGTTGGAATAGGAGCAGTTTTAAGTCACATTATGCCAGATGGTTCAGAAAAACCAGCAATGTTTGCATCAAGGTCATTGACTAAAACGGAACGTAATTATTCGCAGATAGACAAGGAAGCATTGAGTATCGTATGGGGAGTAAAGAGATTTTATCAATATTTATTTGGTCGACATTTTGATCTCGTAACCGATCATAAACCCCTAGTATCAATTTTCGCACCTAATCGTAGTTTACCATGTCTATCAGCAACACGAATGGTTCATTATGCACTTTTTCTCCAAGCATTCAGTTATACAATCAAGTATCGAAACACTAAGAATCATGGCAATGCCGATGCACTTTCACGGTTACCACTAGCAATTGACAAGGACTGTGAGTACTTGACTGAAGCAGACGTGACAAATATTTCGCAAATTGAATTAATGCCTGTTACAGCAACTGACATAGCTAGAGCTACTAAAACTGATAGGAAATTGTTCGAACTGTATGAAAGTTTAAAATCTGGAACTGAATTACCTGTGCCTTGGAAAGGTAGAGAATCTGAATTTTCATTGCAAAATGGTTGCATAATGTATGGTCATAGAGTATGCATTCCTGAAAAGTACCAGAATCAAGTTTTGGAAGAACTTCATGTTGGACATCCTGGAATTGTCAAAATGAAGGCCATAGCTAGAAGCTACTGCTATTGGCAAGGTATTGATGCCAGTATAGCCAATTTTGTTCAGAACTGTTCAGCTTGTATCGCAACGAGGAACGAACCAGCAAGGATAAATCGACATCCGTGGGAATGGCCAAATGGACCTTGGCAAAGGATACACGTTGACTACGCTGGTCCTTTTATGGGGAAAATGTTTTTTGTAGTCTCTGATGCATATTCGAAGTGGATAGAAGTCATTCCGATGAAAAATATTACAGCTAGTTTTACAATTCATCATCTTCGTATTCTTTTTGCTCATTATGGAATTCCCTTAACTTTGGTTAGTGATAACGGCGCAAGTTTTACTAGTTACGAATTTCGACATTTTTTGAAACTGAATAATATTAAACATATAACTTCAGCACCGTATCATCCTGCTACGAACGGACAGGCAGAAAGAATAGTGCAGTTATTCAAAGCTTCGTTGAAATCGAGTAGAGGTGATTCTGGAGATCTAAATGTGAAATTACAAAGATTTTTATTACAGTATAGAATAACTCCACATTCTCTCACGGGAGAAACTCCGAGTGCCTTGTTTTTGAAGAGATGTATTCGCACTAGGCTTGATCTTTTTAAACCAAATTTGAGAGACAAAGTTGTTCAGAAACAGAGTTCGAGACTTGACACAGAATCTATCTTGCGTGAGTTTCAGGAAGGGGAGAAAGTAGCCGTAAGAAATTATTCCGGACCTAACAAATGGAAAATTGGAACAATTATAAACCGAGATGGAACTTTGAGTTATAGCATACAAGTTGGAAATGAAATTTGGAAGAGACACGTAGATCAAATAAGGAAATGTGGGAAGTCGATTGAATTATTCCAAGCTGCTACTGAAATTCCAATTTACGATAAAGAATTGAATTTTCCAGATGAGCCAGTATCCGATGATGTTGCTGAATCGGAACCGCCTGCACCTGAAGTTGTCCCTGAACCTAAAGATGTACCTGTACCTGCCACTCCAAGTGATGATATACCACCTAAGCCTGTACCAGACGCTTCCGGAAAGCCGAAAACTGATGTGCCACTCCGACGCTCAAACCGAATCAGGAGACCTCCAAAGAGACTCGACCTGTGACTCTATATTTTGTCGGGGAGGAACTGTTATGTATCTGGCAACAGCCAGATTAGAGAACCTTCCAAGCTGTGTGACGCGCGCGTGCTTTTTTACCTTTTTGGGTTCCGTATTGTACATGTTCGGTGTAGTTGTTGTTATGCTCGTTCGTGCCTGTGTATTTTAATGCTAATAAATGTTCTTTGCGTGTATGTAAAACGAATCGTATCGTCTCTCGGTCTACCTGGCATACATGACAAAGGGTTAGTTCTGAAGTGGAGGAGTCGAGTAATATTTTCTTGTTAGGGTTAGCTAGTCTAACAAATTTTGGAATCTGGACAGCGGATTTTTTTCTTAGGACTTATAAACGCGGACTTTTGGTCAGCGAGAGCTTTCCACGAGAGAAATTTTGCAGTCGGTTTGGAAAATCACTTAAGTACTACGTTTCTTTCATTTCTGGATTACTTCTATTACTCTTAAGTGATGTCTTTCTTAACAAAGTTACTTAGTGATTATTAACTGTTGTGTTTCTTTCATTTAATTCATTGAAATTGTTTACAAAATGTTTTCCTGTTCTGAATGTCATCGTGTGTATTAATCTATCATCTCTAGAGACATTTGAAACTGAGTCATCCAGATCAGGTTCAAAAGGAGATTAAAATTGCTAAACAAGTGTTTATGTTGCGACAAAACTTATGACAAGAATTTCCATTTGAGACGACAGGAGCATGATGTACATAGGTTTGTACATCAGAGCTGAAGCAAAAGGTGATATTCAGTGTCTAAAATGCTTATTCATGCAATAGTCTTACAATGCTTGGAATCAAGATTATATATTTAAATGGAACTATTTAGAATTGCAATACCTGAGGATCTAGCCCTATATATAGTGATTCATTGTACATATATATTATCTGGTGTATTTTGTGTTTGTTTCATGGCCTCATGCTTTACAAGATTAGTTTTTTAGTGTTATGAGATGCCGTCAATCTCGATTATATATTTAAACGGAACTATTTGTAATTGTAATCTCAGGATCTAGTGATTCATTGTGTATATCTTATCTGAAGTGTTTTTGTGTCCTGTGTGTCGTATGTTTGTTTCATGACATAATGCTTTAAGAGTTTAATTTTTTACTAGATTTTTTTAACGTTACGAGATGCCACCAGTCTCAAGATTATATATTTAAATGGAACTATTTAGAACTGCAATACTTGAAGATCTAGTCTTATATAATGATTCATTGTACATATCTTAACTGAAGGGGGTTTTGTGTTCTGTGCTTGTCATGGGTGTTTTTCTTTATGCTCTTGTGGCTTTATTTTCAATTACCTTTTTATATTACGAGTTAGCATTATAACGGTGTCAATCAAGGGAGAATTTCTGGCTTCAGTTAATTAAATTGGTAATATTTTAGTTTAATTTTAATTCCAAATTTGTAAAATATGTATCAAACCACAAAAGTTGTTTGTTTGCATTTATTTACATTAATATTATTCAAATGTTTGTATTCATACTATAGGTGACTTTCAATCAATACAATTTAATTAACTGGTGTTTAATCTTTTCTCATTCTTGGCTTTTCCCTTCTGGATTGATCCTGGCCCGTCGTCAATAGCTCGTTGTGTTGCTCTAATGCAGGGGTAGTCAACCTTTGTATACTTACCACTTTTATACCTTTGTTGGTAGTAAAATTTTCTTACTGCCCACTGGTTCCGCAGTAACTTCATTTAGTGCAACTGCAAAGTGCTCGTAATTTTTGAGTGGAGGATTAGTAAAATTATGTAATTAAATTTATCTCGTTAATTTGATGCAACGCATACTAGTGCAGAAGCTGCTTAAATTGAAGAAAATTCAATATAAAAACTATAGCCTATTAAATGTGACCTTTAACATCATAGGGGAAGATACTGACCTGCTGGTGCTTCTCACTGGTTTGAAATTATTTTAAATTTAATTTTTCATACATCCAATATCTAGTTATCCTTTGGCAATAAACTGGTTATTAAATTTAGAGGTGGGAACTGCTGCTAAAGAGGATTAGGGCTCTTGGCGATACCTCTATAAAAAAACGCATCATGATTCCTACCCCATGGGTGATGTGGAAATGGAGTCATTCATTTTAGGACATGTCAAAATTGTACCCTGAAACTTATAACAACTATTAAAACATCAAATTGGTGTATTCGGTTATGGAATATACCTGTTCCCATTCTTGGCATTTACAAAATTAAAATTTGTCATAAGTTGGAGTCGTAACAAATTTAAACTTTCATTTAAATACATGGACTATAGAGATGGTTCTGACTTGAATATATGCAAGAGAATGGGAACCTGCAATGCTAATTTATTTAGTGACAGTAAGAATGTGGAACTTATATTTCTAATAAGCAAGTTTTTATCACATGTCGGCTTTATATCACATTTAAAAGAGTGCCTTAGTGTTTTTTGGAAAAGATTGAAAAATATACAAACCACCAAAGCCTCTATTTCAGGAATCTATTGGGCAGTGATTCTAGTGAAAGTCCGATGTACCTAAATGTTTCAAATCAACAATTGGAAAATAAAACCATTACCAAAAATTTCATGCTGTTGAGATTCTATTTATAAAGAATTATTGAAAATGACCATTTCTATCATTGCATTATTTTTTATTTTATTTTAGTTGATTTCTTTGAAATTGATGTTTAATCAATTTCAAAGCAAAAAATATGAATTTCTTACACTGCTTTTAAAAATAAAGTAAATAATTGCTGATAGCACAACAGAAAAAGCAGAACCTATTGTATTCCTGTAGCGAAAGCTTTCAAATAAAAGATATTGGAGGGAAATAAACAAATTAGTTTTTGAAAGCATTTATTGAAAAAATATCGACTTATTCTTAGAATGTGTTTGATCTAACAGAAAAAATATTTTCCAAGTTCTATTATAATTTCACATTGTTTTAATTTAGGGCTATATTTCATCGAAAGAGTTCTTGCGTGTATGGATAAAATTGTTTTTCTAATCAATTTCTTTTGATTCCTGTTTTCCTTACAAGTTTAAAAAATGCTATGTATTAGATGCCTGACATCAGCAAACATGTCTAATTCCAAATTTGACTTATAAGTTGAAAAGGCCACTTTATGTACGACACCCCCATCGAAAAAAGTGGGGTTTTAGGACCCAGTGTGGGGTCCCAGATGAGGTGTAAAATAAGTTGTAAGGAAGGGAAAAGAATTTGTTGGCGATTGTACTAATGAAACTCGGCTGTTTTGGGTTTGGAATGACATGGTCTCGAGATGTGTACGGGTATCAGAGGGTTAAATAAAATTACAAATTTGTGATTCTTTACATAGGGTTCCTATACCAGTTAAAATATTAAGATTTTACAAGTTTGGGTGTTTCTATCCAATTGATTGGAATAAAAAGATTTACTCTAAATTAATCTCAAAATGGTATTTTGAAATTAAGTTTTCTATGGTAAGAAACATCAAATTTAATAAGAATTTAGTTTAACCTTCCAAGTGGTTACAACGAAATATATTTCAAGATATTGCCCATTTTCTGACAAGATCAGGTCAGTTTTGCTAATGAAACGAGAAACCTCATCGACATGACCACCACGAGGGTTAATATGAATGCAGCACTTACAAGTATTAATGTGACTGATTTAAAATATAAAAAAACAAGTAAGGAAAACAAAGGCATTAATGTGAACTTTCTAATGTACTCCACGATAAAGTATAATATACTTAAATTCAGTTTCTACTAGTAGCGGAGGACTAGAAATAAAGTCCTATATATATTTTAGTTGAGTTTTCAGTGTCTCACAGAAAAGGTTATGAAACTTGAAAATGCGCTCCTGCTATAATGTTGTCACTGTAAGAGCCCAGTATTGCAAAAATTCTGAAAAGTTAAAATTTTAATATTTATATCAATATATAAAATATTGGAATACAAATTTATACTAGTAAAGTACAAGTGTAATATGCATTAATTTAATTGTCTGAACTTCAATGAGCAGATTTGATTTTAATCTTAGTAAAACAATCCGAATAGTTGAATCCAAGTTGAAGTTGCAGAATCATAAGCCCAGTCCTGTTCAGAGTGGATAGTAAATACAGAGATTAAATTCCACACTTTAACCCTACTTGGTAAGAAATGCATTAGAAGATAAACATTTGACTTTAAATTGTGGATGAGCATTTTATATGTATAAACATGTTGCAAATTGCTTGTAGCAAAAATTTTATCATGAAGTATAACTTCTACAAGTTACAATTAATAAATAATACTATTTAAACTACCCATTTCAATTTTAGTAAACAAATAAAAAATACATTTTTTTAACATTGTACAAAGCTTAGGCTTTTTGTAAACAAGAAAAGGTAAAAGTAAACTCCTTTAAAATATTACTTACAAAACAGTATGCGATATACTTGTTTGTTATTTATAAGATTAATAATAGGTTACATGTTTCAAGTAAACAAACTGAAAATGTTAGTTATAGTGAATATTTCCTTTATATTTCATGATTAAAGGTAGGTAGGTATTTTAATTAAAGTCACACTAGAGCAACACAATGGGCTATTTTCATGGTTAAAGAAAAATTTACAATTAAAACATGTTTGACATTTGTTGCAACAAGCTTAAAAAAAACTTAATATTTAAAAATTATACTGGCAAAATTGAAATAAAGCATATAGTGTAATGAGTTTCTTAGATATAGAAAATCATGGTGAATACAAGATATTCTGTAAAAACACAACTAAGTGGCAAAGAAAACTTTTATTTTCAATAGAACTCAAAAAGGTAATTTATATTACAAATATAAATTTTTTATACAAGCCTTTATACAATTTCAATTCTAAAGCTACCATTCCAGAATTAGTGTCACAACACTGTTGCATCCATTTTAGTTGAGATGAAAAGGGTATCTGAAAATTAATGCATTTAGATCAACACAGTAGACATTAGATCATAGTGCCCTACTATGGGATGATAAAATAAAAATAAACACTTAATTGGTATAAGTAAAAAATGATTATATTTAGGAATCTTTACATGGAATGACACTGAAAAATCAGATTAGTAATGTTTGTTCAAGCTCATTGATTATCCTCCTATGATATGAATGATTCAATTCCATCAGATATTCTATTGAAGATGTGCTTTATACCTGCTAATTATAATGGAAGATAATGCTAATATAATGGAAGAGAAGAGATGTTATCTACATCACATTACTGACTATTGGAACCACTTCCTGAAACAGTTGCTTTACTCTTTTTTTCCAACACAAATGCAGTATACTCTTGTTAGTCATCTGTGATTTAACTAGATCTCTGAAATAGTTTAGATATGTAGTATTAATATAATGAAGCCACAAAATGTCAGAATCTACTCAAGCAACTTTCTGCAACATTGATCCAAGGAAAAGTGGCATGAATTTTGTAAACATTTTAAGTAACTAAGTGCCCCAAAACACATCTAACAAACCCAAATAATCAATATCTAATCTAAACAATACAGCTGTGATCAACTACATACATATAATTTAATTTTTTATAATTTTCTGTTGGCTACTTAGTCATAAAAAAAAATCTGTTACTTAAAATACTATCACTAAATCTAATAAATGCTACAAAAAAGTAAGTTTTTATTTTGTTTCTGCCCTGATGCTGAACTTCCATGATTAATGCAAATAAAATATTGAATGATTCATGAGAACAGGCAGGTCCATTTTCAGAAATATAAGCTTACCAGGGGGAAAGCGCAGACATACACAAAATTATGTGGCAATTGCCATTGATAGTTAATTGTTTCACCAGCTCATACTCATTGCAATCACACTTCCGACACAAAATTCGAAATCAGCGCCATCATTTGTGGGTGTGGCATTGTAATCTTGAACCAGCCCTTAAGCATCCCTCACTCATTCACACAAAAAACAACTTTCCCTAGCCAGAGTATGTCTGGACCCCACGAGTTGGCAGTTGAGTCACATGGTCTTGAACAAGTCATACTAAATTAGGATACAGGCTGTAATGTAAACAAACCATGTCTTCTATTGATGTCTTTAGTTGGTTTTAAGTTTAATGTTCAGTGTCAAAAGCGATAGCAGTGATAACATGTTGGCAAAGGAAAACATGTTATCACTGCTTTACATATGCAGCCTTTTCTTCGAGCTTTTAAACACTCTTCACACCTTTTCATGAATCGACTGATGCAAGGTTGACTGATCTACACTAGTGACACACATTGCCCCATATATTCTAATTACTAAATTCATACTTGATGCACTACTTTGTGTACATGTTAGATGCTTTGAAATATAAATATATTTGTCGAATTTCATAACTTATTACTTAAGACGATAGACTAAAACAAGAAGGCAGAACTGCTAATAGTTAGTCATTATGTATTGCTGTTACTGGAACAATTATCTAATTTGAATTTTTATAAGTTTCTTATTTGTATTGTAAAAAAGGTTCATCTAGCTACAAAAAATAACATACCCACCTTTATAAATTTTTAATTTTGATTCTTAAATTCATTCTTATAAAAAATAAATGGTTCCGTTTCTTCTACATCTGTGTAGTTAAAATGAATGATGAAAACTACACCACCAGTATTAACCAATCTTGATGAGAACTTTTAATTTAATGGAAGTTTATTCTTTTCCAAAAGATGTACTCTTACAATCGATTGAGTAGGCATTTATTCAAACTTGTGTGCCTGATTTCAAGAATCCACAGAAATCATCAAGATAGGAAGACATTACTCACAAGGAAAGTATTACTCACACAGAAGGAAAGCACACCCAAGGTTAAGTAACAAGAATCGAATCTGCACTGCCTACAGCTAAGCCAGTTAACACTTACTCGGTAAGTTTGACATTGAAAAAATTTCCAGATTTCTAGCATTATCAGAAAAGCATAACGTGGTAAAGATGTAGAATCCGAGACGTGTTTGTCACCAAGCAATTTTTGTTGCCAAATCAAGATGGCGTCCTAAGCCAGTATGTTCGTTAAAAAAAAAAACGTTGACTTTCCTACGCGAAACACCTTTTGCATAGGGTTGCCATAAAGCTTAATCAAAACAACAAGGTTACCATGTTTGGCGATAAATCGCCACGGTCTCGGATTCGACATCTCACCCCATAACGTTAGTACATGATGACAATTCTGCTATCACTTTGCACAAACTGGGATGCTGTTTATCAATCAATGCACCACATTAAAATAGAATGGAAAAATTATTGTAGCCACTGTTTCACATCGTATCGCTGCTTATTGCGCCAACAAGTTTCTAACAATCATAGTTTGCTTACCTTCACCCTAAAATCCATCTGCTGTTGTACCAGGTTCAGGTATTTTTCCGTACCAAATCGCACGAGTGCTAACCCTATTATTATTTTTTTTTTATTATTTCAATTAACGTCACACTGGAGCAACACAACGGGCTATTGGTGACGGTCCGGGATCAATCCCAAAGGGAAAGATCCGAGGACAACACCACGTAATTTTGAACCATGGTCAGATGACGAGGCAACACCTGAGCTGGCACCCCACTCTCCAAACTTCCACACCACGCCAACGTGAGGACATTTGAGGCCACGACAGATTTAACGTGCACCAGCCCCCTTTGTACACGACGGTGTTTGGCTGGATTCGAACTCGCAACCCTTCGGTTGCTAGTTCGTTACTCTTCCAACCGGGCCACCGCGGCCCTGTGCTAACCCTAACAAAACAAAAACATTAAACTTCACCTCATGCTTTTGTTCTCAAATACTCTCGAAGTCAGTGTAAGCCTCTACTTCCTTTCGTCAAATAAGCCACGCCCTCAGTATACTTAAACAGGCCGCGCATGCGCAGATTAAATATGGTGCTCTTGTATGGTCTGCGGTAAGACTCTTGTGTTACTCTACATTCCTTACTTACCCTTACATTCGCAATAAAAATTTTTCAAATTTAAGTATGCTATTGGAAAAAAATTTCCTTGAGCACTGATATGTTAAGAGTTTCATAATTAAATTCGAAAATGCAATCATATTTTCAAACTTAAAAAGTAAGACTCAACCCGAATGATATTTTAAGCTTTGATTTGAATTTAGGATTCAATGAATTTTGAACTTTGACTTGTTAAAAAGGATTGTTTGTTCCGTTTTGAATTTCGGAATCAGAAGTATTCAGATTATAGTTGGTGTACTCAATTGTTCCATAAAAACACCTTATAACACAAAACAGTTTATTTACAGCTCTAATATGTACACTCTTTGCTTTAGATCACAAAATAACACTCAGAAGCATTTATGGCGTAAATAATACGTATTATTTCTCTCTAAAAATACGACAAAGGAACTCAGAAGCCATTTCTCTGCGTACATAAAACACAAACTAAAACTAGACTGTTGCCATTCGCAACTTACTAAATATATCAAAACAAAGATAATAATCAGGTAGAGTATCAATCCGACATTCTCCCACCTAACTTTTATCTTAAAATTTAACTTACAACTAGTTATAGTCACAATTACAAAAACAAAATTATATAAACAGTTCACAAGTCCAGTTTATGAGGCATTTTAATGCTACGGCCACTTCTAGTTTTTCTTACATCCTCAGAAGATTCAACATTGCAGTCAACTGATTGACTGACTGTTGGTTGCTCACTTAATTTCGTACTTGGCAATTTTTCTCTAACTAGAACTGACTCTGCTGATGACACTTCTAAAGGATAGAGGCGTTGTATCGGTCGAAGCAACTCACCTCTTGCAGTTTTTAGTCTCACAAGTCTTGTAACACTATCCTGGGATTACCTCGATTATTTTCCCAAGTGGCCAACTGATACGTTTCGTGTTGTCGCTTCCAATCAAGACAACGTCACCAACTACTACTTCGGCAGCTCTTTTACGTTCTGGTCTCTGAAGCAGAGCTCCCAAGTATTCCGATCGAAATCTATTTCTTAAGGCTTTTTGTAAATTTTGTCGATACTTAACACGTTGGTTAAGACTCTGGTGATCAATTCTATCACAGTCAGGAACACCACTCATTTTGATATCTTGCAGGAACATTGAAGGAGTCAATGGAACCAGTTCTGCGTCATTATCCGCGACATACGTTATCGGTCGTGAATTAATTATGGATTCGCAATCACATAGCACCGTTGTTAATTATAGATTAAAAATAATCTTCTTAACGTGTACCACACATTATTATTTAAAAATACTTTGAGAATTATCGAGGGGGGGGGGGTATTTCAATTAACGTCACACTGGAGCAACACAATGGGCTATTGGTGACGGTCCGGGATCAATCCCAAAGGGAAAGATCCGAGGACAACACCACGTAATTTTGAACCATGGTCAGATGACGAGGCAACACCTGAGCTGGCACCCCACTCTCCAAACTTCCACACCACGCCAATGAGAATTATCGAAGAAATTACGAGTTAGGTAAACACAAGAACTTTATTCTTGATAAGAAAAGAAAAAACTGTTGCCACTCACAAAAACAAAACTATACTAAACTGTGATAATCGATATAAATTTAAATAAAAATAAAAAATACAACCTTACTTTAACATACTCCCACCTTGTGATGTGGGCATCACAACATAGCTTACATTTCCCACTGAAACTTCAAACACTTGTAACAATACACAATCACTTAATTTTAACATAGTAAATAATACTAAATACTTTCTCTCACATTTAAATACAAATGATATGTTCACAAGTCAAGTCTGTTGGGAATTTTTACTACTCTTCCAACTCTAGATGAATATGAGCCAGCCTCGGGTTTCACAGCCGCAGGAAAAGATGATGAACAAGAGTCAGATCTCTTCTTTGGATTACATTTAGCATTTTCCAAAATTTTAGCATCAGAGGCGACTTCTAATGGGTAAATTCGCTGAACAGGTCTCAGAAGTACTGAAGTATAGGTCTGAACTCGAACCAAGCGAACAGTTCCGTCTTTTCCAGGGAGAAGCTCGACGATTCGACCAAGTGGCCAGTTAATTCTCTTGCTATTATCGGAGCCCACAAGAACAATCTCTCCAATGGAAATTTGTCGGAGGTTTTTCCTGTTCTCTGCACGCTGTATAAGCAAACCCAAATACTCCGAACGGAATCTATTTCTTAGGTCCTTTTGCAGATTTCGACGATATATGATTCGTCTATTCAAGCTCTGATGATCGGCTGCATCAATATCAGGAACTTTCCACTCAACAATGTCCTGAAGAAACATTGATGGACAGATAGGTTGAAAGTCAGCGTCACTATCTGAAAGATACGTTAACGGTCTTGAATTTATCACAGACTCACAATCACAGAGGACTGTTGTCATTTCCTCGTAGGTCAACTGAGCACGTCCCAATACACGTTTCAGTAAATCCTTCAGGACACGAATCAACCTTTCCCAGAAACCGCCCCACCAGGACGCAGTTGGAGGGTTAAATTTGAACTCGATGGCATTGATTGATCCATGTTTGACCACTCTATTCCAATCCAAGGAAGCCAGAAGATTTCTTGCACCAGTGAAGTTTGTGCCATTATCACAGTGAATAACACAACATCTTCCACGACGAGAAATAAATCGGCGCAGAGCGAGAAGGAAAGATTCTGTTGAAATAGACGTAACCAGTTCAAGGTGGACCGCTCTGTACGTAGCACACGTAAATAAGGTCACCCATGCCTTTTGATTATCTTTCAGATACAAGGGACCTGCCAAATCAATTCCCGTAACTTGAAAGACAGCAGTGTCCTTTACTCGACCTTCGGGAAGAGTAGATGTCTCAGCTTCAAACCTTTTAGATGTATGCCTGCGGCATACAACACATTTAGACAGCACTCTTTTAACTGTTTTCCGTCCATTCAAAATCCAGTAATGTTCTCGGAGAAGGTTCCAAAGAATCTGTACTCCCGCATGTGAATTCTTTTGATGATGATAAACAATTAACTTTTCTACAACTTCATGTTGTGCTGGGAGAATCATTGGTCTTTTAAAGTCTTCATGGTCTTTTCTGTTGACAATCTTGGTTTTCAAACGAAAAATGTTTTGGTCATCTTTATATACACTCAGAGTTTTCAACTTCTTGACTTTCTCACCAGTAAATGTGTCCTCTTGAATCATTTTCACAATTCGTCTCTCTGCTTGCTGAAATTCAACTGATGTAAGTTCTCCTTTAATTCTGTATTCATCTACACAGGAGCAATTGTGCTTAAAGCGAAGAACCCAACCTACTAGACGCACAATCTGCTGATACCTCGAAAAATATGAATAGTACCATTTTCTGTCTTGCACATCTAGATTATTAGTAATCAATATTGTGGACTTCATCTTTTCCTTTTCAATTTCTTCCTCCTTGCAGTCTACATTTGTAGAAAAACTCACAGGCCATTCTTCTATAGGACTTCTTAACCACAGAGGACCCTCCCACCATCTAGCTGCCAGTAGGTGTCTTGATTTGCAGCCTCTAGAAGGCAGATCAGCCGGGTTGAATTCACCAGAAATATGATT
The DNA here is from genome assembly GCA_933210815.1 of Meta bourneti. NCBI lineage: Eukaryota > Metazoa > Arthropoda > Arachnida > Araneae > Tetragnathidae > Meta > Meta bourneti. The sequence goes on along the minus strand of OW119926.1, from coordinate 72,688,663 downwards.
CCAGGAAGAAGCAGATAGTTTTCTAATCTCTGCAACTCTGTTTCTTACAAAAGCAGACCAATTATCTTCTCTTTTGATCCATGCGAGAACAGTCGTCGAATCGCTCCAGTAGTAGCATGGTACTTGTGACCAATCCAGTGCCTCTACAACAAATTGAGTCAACCTGGCTCCAATTAATGCAGATAGCAATTCTAATCTAGGAATTGTCCCACCCTTCAAGGGGGCAACTCTAGACTTTGCGAGAAGTAAGGATATTTTGACATCATTTTCTGATTCAAGTCGCAGAAACACAACAGCGGCATAGGCGTCTTTGCTTGCATCGCAAAAGGTATGAATAGTGCAGTTCTGCAAATTATCATCCGTTATATGAAGCCATCTGTCAAATTGTATTTCTTCTAAAACATGAAGTTCTTCAAACCAATTTAGAAATTCTTTACTAAAAGCTTCAGGGACTTCATCATCCCAACTCAATCCCAATTTCCAAGTTTTCTGCAGTATCAATTTTGGGAAAAGCATAACAGCTGCAGTATAACCAAATGGGTCGTAAACTTCCTGAGCAACTGACAACATCATTCTCTTTGTGATAGTGGTGATCTTTAAATCGTCCAACCAGTCCAGATTTAGACACAATGTGTCTTCTTTCCTGTTCCAAACTTGACCCAAAACCGCTGTTTGGACATCCAAGTCTTCATCACCAGTGTATTGCCAACCTCTCAGATTAAATTTTCCCTCGGCCATTACATTCTGAGAAACTTCAATGAACTGATTTAACTCTTCTTGTGAGCTAAGACTAGCAAGAACATTGTCCACATAGAAACTGTTCAGTAGTTTCTTTATTATGTGATCAACAGGTGAAATCAGCATACATTTTTGGAGGTGATATTCTATGACAGCACACAAAAGGAATGGGCTGCACTTAACACCAAAGACAACTCTCGCATGACGAAATGTCTTCAATTGTTTATCTCCCTCTTGATCCCACCAAAAAAATCTCAAGTAGTCACGATCTTCTTTTGTGATACTAATTTGCAGAAAAGCCTTTTCGATGTCGCTCACAACACCATACTTAAACTGTCGAAATTTTAGCAGAATAGATGGAATAAGCTCAATTAAGTTAGGTCCACATTCCAGACATTGATTTAAAGACGGTGAGCCCTTCTCTCTGGCTGAAGCATCAAATACTGGTCGTATTTTAGTTGTACTTTGTTCTTTCACAACAGGTCTATGTGGTAGGTAATGTTCATGTTCTGTTGCCTCAGTCGAAACCCTTTCAATGATTCCAGACGACATCCAGTCCTTGAAAACTTCATCATATGACGAAAGGATATTTTCTGAATTTAGCTTCCTTGTAGTTGTCTCCAACCTTTTTAATGCAAGTGCTTTATTACTCGGTAGAGGAATGTTTTCATCTGTCCAAGGCAGGGAAACTTCGTAACGCCCTTCTTCATTTACCTTAATTGATTCCTGAAACAGCCTTTTAGCTTGCATTTCCTTTTCCACTTTGCTTTTGGAGACCAAAGGATCCAAAATTCCAATAACATCTAGACTCCAAAGGTCGGTGACACTAGCTTCCTTCATAAATAACGAAGTGACCACCATTGACATGTTTGGCTCTTTTGGGCCCACTTGAGGGACTTTCCCCATCAAAGTCCATCCCAAGTATGTTTCTATTGCTACTAGACCACATGGCAGAATCTCTCGCCGGCCAGTCAACAGCTTGCCCATTATGTCGGCTCCAACAAGAATGTGAATTTGGGAAGCCTTCTCCGCCACATCTGACAAATTAATTTTCAACTCCTTTAGCTCTTTAATCCACGGTCCCTTCTCCACGGGTGCTACATCACAACAAATGACCCTTTGATCCAGAGCTTCAAAATTACATTTAAATTGGTCATTGAAACTTTCCAACCTTATTTTATAGCAATTGTGCTGGACTTCTTCTGTCGATCCGCCAAATAATGCATGGACGATGGTTTCTTTCCGTATTGGCACATATCCCATCTGTCCAGCTACATCCTTTAGGATATACGTTTTTTGAGATCCTGTGTCCAATAAAATGCGTATTTCTCTCTCTTTTCCTTCACTAATTAACTTTGCCTTCAAAGTTTGAAGAAAGACTTTAGAGCCGTAATTGAAAGACGTCATATTCACCTCACTGGAATTTCCAGTTGACTGATTCACAGATGGATCTGGAGGGCAGCTGCCATTTTGCTTCAACTGAGGACACATTAAGGGCACATGTTTTTTAGAACAGATTAAACATCTTAAACTAGCACGGCATCCCTTAATCATATGGCCAGGTCTCAGGCAAGCAAAACAAACACCCTTTTCTCTTAAGCACTTCTGTTTGTCAGTTAAACTCATTTTCTGAGCCACAAAACAATCCAAACTCAAATGTTTTCCTTGACAAAATACACAAGCAGTTCTAAGATCTGGTACTGTGGTAGAGGAAAGTAAACCAGCAGCAGTTGCAATTTTCTCTTTTACAAGATGGGGTTTGTTTTTCTTCTGTTCACAAGAAACACCTCGTTTCCCCAAGCCAAAACCTTCCATCGCTAAAGAAATGCGCTCTTCACCCTCCACCTCGGTCTTCAGGAAAACCATCAATTTTGTCAAACGATCTTGGGCATCATCCTTTTCGGAAAAAGTCATGTTCCTATGCCATGCCTTAAGAAAATCTTCTGTAAAACAGGACTCCACAAGAGGCAGCAGCATGGATGCACATTTGTTCGAAGTCACTTTCAAAGTGTCTAGTGCCCTCAGGTATGTCTCAAGTTTATCATAAAGAGCAGAAAAGGAAAGCCTATTCCTATCCTGATGCACAGATAAAATTAGCTTCAAAAGCTCTCGAACATAAATTTCCACAAGAAGGTCTTCCCTTCCGAACCGAGCTTTGAGACTTTCCACTGCTTTCTTATAGTTTTCTCCTATAGGGGGAAAGCTTTCAACTATATCCCTTGCTCTGGAACCTTCAACCGTTGCCTGCCTAAGGTATTGAAATTTGTCTTCTTCAGCAATTTCAAGATCAGAATCAATCTTCTGAAATTGTCCCCAAAAAGGAAGCCATTCCTTGATGTCCCCACTGAACTTTCTAAATTCGAGCTTTGGAAGTTTGAACTTTCTGGAGTGTGCATTCACGTCACCATTAATGGAAGATACACTTTTCGCATTACCTCTTATGATGGAAGACACTCGATATCGCAACTCTATAAATTGAGTTTCGTATCTTTCCGCAGCGGTAAGCTCCGCATCCAGATCAGAATTTTCAACTTCCAGCAGTAAGTCGACGATTTTTGCATTGAGCTCACAAAGTTCATTATTTCTTTTTTCTAAGACTGCAATAGAAACCTCAATCTTTTCAATATCTAAGTTTTCTTCTTTCAGTAATGTCTGAAGAGTCGTAGAAGCTCTTGTGAAAGCAGCTCTACTTACCGTTCTCATTCGTACTTCACGTTCCATTATTCAAATAAAAACGAAGTATCAAAATTAATTCTCAAAGTCCTGTCGCGGACGCCATAAATGTTAATTATAGATTAAAAATAATCTTCTTAACGTGTACCACACATTATTATTTAAAAATACTTTGAGAATTATCGAAGAAATTACGAGTTAGGTAAACACAAGAACTTTATTCTTGATAAGAAAAGAAAAAACTGTTGCCACTCACAAAAACAAAACTATACTAAACTGTGATAATCGATATAAATTTAAATAAAAATAAAAAATACAACCTTACTTTAACAACCGTCGTCATCTGTTCATAAGTTAAAGAAGATCGGCCCAGTACTCTTCTCAATAACCTTTTAAGAATACCGATCAGTCTCTCCCACAATCCACCCCACCAAGAGGCAGTCGGTGGGTTGAATTTCCACTTAATAGGATGAAAAGCAGTGTCACTCACAATAAGGTTCCAATCCAGTGCACCTAGCAAATTTGAAGCACCCACAAAATTGGAGCCATTGTCACAATAGATAGTGCTGCATCTTCCTCTACGGGCTATGAACCTGCGCAAAGCCATTAAGAAGGATTGCGTAGATAAAGAAGCCACTAATTCAATGTGTACTGCCCTATAGACAGCGCATGTGAATAGACAAACCCAAGATTTGTTATTATCTCTGAGAAACAGTGGTCCCGCCAGGTCAACACCACAGATCTCAAATACAGCAGCCTCTCGTATACGGTCCTCTGGAAGAGATGCAGTGAGAGCATCAAGCTTCTTCGCAGAATGTCTCTTACAGACAATACATTTGGATAGGATAGATCTCACTGTCTTTCTACCATGCAGAATCCAGAATCGCTCTCTTAAAATGTTAAGCAGCATTTGAGTCCCAGCATGAGCATTTTTTACATGATAGTGTATCACTATACGCATTACAACTTCATGTTTGGATGGTAAAATTGCAGGCATCTTAAAATCTTCACTATCTGGTCGATATAAAAGTTTTGTTTTCAATCGGATGATATCGTTTTTATCTTTGAAGGCTCCCAGAGTTTTTAACTTTTCATCTTGTTCATTAACGAAGCTTTCTTTCTGTATTATTCTGATAACTCCATACTCAGCTACAGAAATTTCTTCGGAATCAAGGCTACCATATTTTCTAGTATTTCTCGGAATCCGACAATTATTAATGAATCGAAGTAGGCAGGCAATAATTCTTATAGTTTTGCTATAGCTCGAAAACTTATAGATGAAGGAATTGTCTATATTTTGAAGGTTCACCATAGATGATACTATTTCTTTCCTCTTTTCTTTCAACACTTCTTCTTCATTTACGGAGAATTCAGATCTAGGCCATTCATCAGATGGGTAATAGAGCCAAGGAGGACCTTGCCACCACTCTGTCTCCAACAATTGTCGAGCGGAACAACCTCTGGAGGGTAAATCCGCCGGATTGATCGATAGGACATAATACCAATTTTCCGGTTTACTCACTAATCTAATTTCTCGTACTCTGTTATATACAAATGGTGTCCAGTTTTCGCTGCCTTTTATCCAATACAAGGCGTTACTGGAGTCATTCCAAAAAAAGGTTGGAATATTTCCTAATTTTAAATCTGCTACAACTCTTTGTAACAGTCGGGTACCAATAGTGCACGCTAACAACTCTAACCGAGGAATTGTAATAGACTTCAGCGGAGCTACCTTGCACCGTGCTTGAACTAGTTGACATGAAGTTAAGTTTTTACTTTCATTCCTTAAATATATGCAGGTAGCATAAGCTATTTTGCTCGCGTCACAAAAAACGTGTAAACTTAAATTGCAGGTATTATCAGGGTCTTTTATTAAACATCTAGGGACAGCAATTTCCTTAAGCAGATTCAACTGCTTTCTCCACTTCTCGAATATTTTGGAAATTGCTGGTGGTAACTCCGCATCCCAAGTTGTTTTCATTTTCCACAGTTCTTGTAATATTATTTTCGGGTATAATGTCACTGGACAAGTAAACCCAACAGGGTCAAAAACTTTGTGGACTTCCGTCAATGTTTTCCTTTTAGTAACAGGTCCATTATCTTCGCAAACTTCTTTTAAATTTACAGAAAGAGTATCTGAGTTTAAAAACCACTGCAGGCCTAATACCGGGACAATTTTATTTTTTACACAAGAAACCTCTTCTGTTGAGGAATGGGAACAATTGTGCTCCCACCCTCTAAGGTCAAATTTCCTTTCTGACATAATATCTGTAGCTACTTGAATGAACTCATGCAATTCTGTCTCAGTTTTTACACTAGTTAAACAATTGTCCACATAAAAACTGTTTTTAAATTTCTGAACCATATCCACAGGATATTTTGAGTTCCCAAGTTGTGCTTCCTCCAAAATCGTTTCTAGATGATATTGAATGACAGAAGTAAGAAGGGACTACTAGAAATTCCAAAGACGACACGACAGTGTCTAAAGTATTTCAGTTCATTGTTTTCGTTATACCAAAGAAATCTTAAATAATCTTTGTCGTTTTCTTGTAGGCGAATTTGTAAAAATGCTTTACGGATGTCTGCCGTAACTCCAAACTTGTTCATCCGAAAACGTGTTAATATAGTAGGAATTAACTCAACAAGGTTTATTCCTTTCTCCAGGCAGTCATTCAAGCTTGGGGAACCTCTCATCTTCGCCGAAGCATCAAACACAGGTCTGATTCTGGTTGTGCTATTCTCTTTCACGACATGTCTGTGTGGTAAATAATGAGACGACAATTGAATCTCATGCTTAGGAACTTCTTCAATTATTCCTTCTCTTGCCCATTCTTCAAATATTTGATTATAATCGTCATACAAATTTTCTTCTTTTAACTTTCGTGCAGTACCGTCCAGTCTCTTTAAAGCCAAGTTAAAATTATCAGGCAGTGGAGGGTGATCGGCAAGCCAGGGTAAATGTACCACGAAACGATTGTCTTTGTCGACCTGAACTGTGTTAATAAAATGCTCTCTGGCAGATTCCTGAAGGTCTTCTTTAGTTTTCTTCTCAGATGGATCGGTTATGCCGAGAGTGTCAAGAGTCCACAATTCTGTTATTGTTCTAGTAGTAGAAAGCATAGAGCTAGCTACTGAGATTTCATTTTCCTCTGAAGAAATCTGTGGTATACGTCCCATAATGGTCCACCCTAAACGTGTTTCCATTGCTGTTAAACCACAAGGTAAGGATTTGTAACCACCGGTAAGGATTTTTCCAGCTACATCGGCTCCTATTAAAATTTCAATAGGACCTTTATAATCATCGCTCACATGAATACTACAGTCCGTAAGCTCTTTTAAATGAATCGCAGGCATTGTCGGTGGAACGCTTGCACAGATAACAGGTTGACTCAATACTTTGAAATGACAGTTATACGACCCATCGCAACTTGTCAAATATAAAGTAAACACATCATGCTTGCACACTCCTGTATTTTATCCACCGAACAGAGAATGTTGAAGATATTCCCAGCCTTCCCTTTTATATTTCATTTCTTTAGCAGTATTTTTTAAAATGTAAGAGTGCTGTGAAGCAGAGTCTATGATGGCTCTTGCTTTCCGTTTTCTCCCATCACCTCTGATTAAAACCGTTAACGTTAGTAACATAACACTAGGGCTTTGGGACACATTCGCAAGTGCTTGATCCTCATTCGGAACATTATCTAATTCTGCAGTTTCTTTTCCGGTAGGCGAGAATGCCTGCTGCTTTATGCTATGACAGAGTAAAATATGATGTCTTTTTCCACAACCCAAACAAGTTACCTTTGAGTAACATTTACGAACTTGATGACCTGGTTTTAAGCACAGAAAACAGCACCCTGATTTCTCTACGAGATTCTCTCTATCTTTCATCGCCATTTTTCGTACCTTCAAACAGTCAGTGGAATTATGTAAATTGTGGCAAAATATGCACTGTCTCTGTTCCTTCGAAGAGGTTAAAAGATCAGCCGCACTAGCTATTTGACGAGGGTCCCCATATTTACGTTTATTATTTCCAGCCCTCTTCTCCTTGAACAATTTAAAATTATGCTTGGTTTCAACTCCAAAGTTTTGTGAGGCTAGAATTATACGTTCCTCTGCCTGTACTTCATCTTGAAGAAAATCAAGAATTGAATCGAGATCAGTCTTTTTAGTAATTTTAGTTGTATTTTGATCTTCCTCATCGTGTGATCTACGACTTGTAGATCTATATCGTTCCCACGCTAGAAGCGTTTCCTCAGGTAGAGCAGACTCAACAAGTGGGAAAAGCATCGACGCATATTTATCCCTAGTTACTCCTAATATCTCAAGCGCACGGAGCTTTGTTTCTAATAAATCATAAAGATTTCTCAAAGATTTTCTCGACATATTCTGCTTTTGGAGAACTAATGATAGAAGATCCCTAACATACACCTGTATAAGTAGTTCTTCTCTGCCAAAACGTAATTTCAATTGTTCTATAGCTTTCTCATAACTGTTTCCCCCGGGTGGAAAACTTTTAATTAGTTCTTCGGCAACACTTCCCTTCTCCATACATTGGGATAGGTATGAGAACTTATCATGCGGATCTAAATTATGGTCTTTATCTACTTTCTCAAATTGACCCCAAAATCTAACCCAGTTTCTTAAATCTCCATTAAATGTAGGTAACTGTATTTTAGGGTAACGTAATAATGTATTTTGCTGAGAAACACTACAATTCGAAATAACGTCTTCTCTTTCTGAAAGCGAAAGTTGTTTCAACTTAAACTGTAACAACCGCCAACGGTCTATGTAACTTTCAGATTCATCGATCTCTTTCTCTATTACATCATCTTCAATGTTTTCAGAAAAAAGAAACTGCTTAACATTTTCTTCAGCATTCACCATTAGCGTAGCTTTTTCCTCAATAACTTTCAGAAAAAGTATTTTATCAGAAATTTCTAAGTTTGCTTCTTCAGCATCAAACTCATTACATGCTTTACTAAACAGTCTCCTCTGCTTTCTATTTTTCTTTGCCGCTTCCATATTAATTCAGGAAGTAGGATAGACAAAACAAAAACTCACCCAAATAATCAGCAGTCGAATCCTGTCGCGGACGCCAGATGTTCCGTTTTGAATTTCGGAATCAGAAGTATTCAGATTATAGTTGGTGTACTCAATTGTTCCATAAAAACACCTTATAACACAAAACAGTTTATTTACAGCTCTAATATGTACACTCTTTGCTTTAGATCACAAAATAACACTCAGAAGCATTTATGGCGTAAATAATACGTATTATTTCTCTCTAAAAATACGACAAAGGAACTCAGAAGCCATTTCTCTGCGTACATAAAACACAAACTAAAACTAGACTGTTGCCATTCGCAACTTACTAAATATATCAAAACAAAGATAATAATCAGGTAGAGTATCAATCCGACATTGTTCGGCTTCAAATATTATTTAAATTTCTCGATTGTTAAACATTTGTTTGAAAAAACCGAATTTCATCAAACAAAAGTGATAAATTAGATTTTATTGACACAAAAATACAACTAAGAAAGGCAGGTATTTTAATTAACGTCGCATTGGAACAACACAAATGGATATTGGCGACGGTCCGGGTATTTATGTAGGTAGTCTTAATTAACGTCACACTGGAGCAACACAACGGGCTATTGGTGACGGTCCGGGATTAATCACAAAGGGAAAGAACAACACCACATAATTTTGAACCACGGTCAGATGACGAGGCAACACCTGAGCTGGCCCCCACTCTCCAAACTTCCACACCACGCCAACGAGAGGACATTCGAGGCCACAACAAATTTAACGTGCACCAGCCCCATGTACACGACGGTCTTTGGTTGGATTGGAACTCCCAACCCAAACGGTTGTTCGTCCGTTACTCTTCCAACCGGGCTACCGCGGACTCCTTATTTTCTTCGAATCTTTTGAAATGGGGGTTAAGTGACAAATGAGGGAGAACAATTAAAAATTTCCCCTTTAAGTTTATAAATCTTAAAAACCTTTCTGTTCGTAATCGTAAATTGAATTACATATTTAAAAGAAGCATGTTAAAATGTCATTTTCCCTTCCTTCTCGATCAAACTTCCAAACATCTAGAATATTACGATTCCCACATTAATTGTCCTCGAACCTTTCCCTTTGAGATTGATCCCAGATCGTCACCAATAGCCCGATATATTTCTCCTGTGGGACGTTAATTAAAATACCTACCTGCCTACTTTTAGAATGTTATTAATAGAAATATTTTAATCTACCAACTCAACACTGAGTAGCCATTTACTTAATTAAACTGAACTGAAGAACGTTTTTCGTTTGTTTATTAACATATTCTATCACGTTCTTAAAATTGTATAAAGCGATCAACGAGAAATATCTAAAAAATAAATTAAGACGTACTGAATTCAAATCAAAGAATATTTAGACGCTCTTTGTTTTATTTACTCATTTCTTCCATGTTTGCTGTTGAAATTAGTTTTAGTAAAGTTCCTTAGAATCTAGATTTATCAAAATGGCATTGAAGTATTCCCGTTTATTGAAGACCACAATTTTACCCTTTGGTCATAGAACGTTGTTTTTAAATTCCAGCTTACGCAATTCAGATCAGAATTCTAAGCCAGATTTAAAAAAGTTACTGGAAAACTCCGCATCTTATGATATTAGAGATCCGGAGTCCGACAGGTGGAGTACTCCTGTGTATCCAGAGAAAAGGCGACTCCAATCTGAGAAATCCGTGCGGCCTAATGTTGACCCAAGAGATACCTCCGTTATTTTATTTCCAGGTCAGGTATGTATATCCAAGTGTGAATAACAAATGATATTTTCAGACATTTCAGAGCAATCTATTTAATTCTTTATTACCAAATTGGTTTAAATGCTTCTTATTTAATGTTCATGTTAACAACTTTATGTAACTAGCATTGTTTATTGTAAAAACGTTACATACTTTTCTATGGTAAAAATATTAAATTTGCATTACAAGATGTGCGGGACTTGACATAAATTTAATGATACACAATGATGCTTTTGTTTATTTGCTTTTAATAACAGGTAATTTATGTGGTTTCAATAGTAAAATAATTAAGTATTCAATAAACTTTATTTTCATATTCTTCATTAGTTTTTAATAATTCATCTTCAGGGGCTGCGGTAACCCAGTTGGAAGAATAAAGGATTAGCAACCGAATGGTTGCGAGTTCGAATCCAACCAAAGACCATCATGTACAAAGGGGGCTGGTGCACATTAAATCCATCATGGCCTCAAATGTCCTCATGTTGGCATGGTGTGGAAGTTTGGAGAGTGGGGTGCCAGCTCAGGTGTTGCCTCGTCATCTGACCATGGTTCAAAATTACACGGTGTTCTCGGATTTTTCCCTTTGGGATTGATCCCTGACCGTCACCAATAGCCCGTTGTGTTGCTTCAGTGTGACGTAAAAAAAATTAATCTTCATTCCAAGAGCAATCTCATTTTCTTCAGCATCACATGGGATGAAATGTTAGTATTTCAATACCATCTTCAAATTGAATCTCAATACATGCACTGGAAGACTCCTGCTTTGTCGAAGTGAAAGGTCATAAATGGACAAGATGAAATTTAAGGCAATGCTTGACTGTTTTTTGGTAAGAGGGGCAGTACAAGCACCAAATCCTATGGCCCCCAATAGTTTTATGAAGGGATCTACCTTCAAATATTAAGGATAAATATTGAAATATAACCATTGAATTATCAAATATGTTGTTTCAACAAAACACGCACTTAAATTTTGGAGGCAGGGCCATTAAGTTTTTCGGGCTTGGTGCAGTGATATTTTTTGTGGTTGGGGCTCTCTGGGTAACAACTTCTTTCAGGGCCGGAGGTGACCCAACTAAACATGGACTTGCTCCCTTTGTGTTGATCTTCCTGTACGAATAAATTGTCTAATTGTCCTGAGATTGCAATAATTTCTTTACTGTACATGTATAAGTAACATAATGAGTTTTACCTCCATTGGAGGATTTCTTAGTGCTTGAATTTTTTTGTCAAAGACCACTTGGTTAATGGAAACGAATAAGGATATTTTTGAACCTCAGGAACAGCATGTTAGTACTAGTTCAAATAAATAATCCCTTCTCATTAATTCAAAAGAATACTTTTTCTTTAGTCAAGTATTCAGATTACTAACTTTTTGGCATGAAACCTGCTATTACGTTTTATTTTATAGAGATGTTTTCATTGATATGTATTGTGGCATCATTTCCATCAATGTCCTCAGATGTCTTAAAAATATATCATTTTTAACTGACATCCATTCAGAAACTGAACATTGCCACATATAGTGCTACTTAAATATGAGCATTACTTTTGAAATTTATCAAAAAGGGTAATGGTGCAACTACTGTATCAGCCAAAGTGTAAAGGTTCTGACACCAAATGCTTTTGTGTCATTTCATCCAAGCCATTCAAAGTTAATCTTGTGGTGGTTTAAGTGTTAAAAACAAAATAATAAGAAACATAATTTTATGGGATCTTTGGAAAATATTGTAGATGGGTTCCTCATTTTTGTGGTTATCCAGTCCACTTATATTAAATTAATAACATTGTTGTTGTCCTCCTCTTTTGTTACTTAGCTGACCAAGACCAATCTACATAATCAGAAACCTTGGGTCTAGACATGTCATTTTCAATACAAAATTCCAATACCTTGTTTGACATAATTGAGACAGGTCTGAGCCCCTTCAACATCTACCTAATACCCAACCATAGAGAGAAGAGCATCCAACTATATTTAATAAAGTTGACAGGTTTACTTCAGATTTCTGTCTTGCATATTCCAGTTTTGGGTAGTAAGCAGTCTTGGATACTTTAATATTCTTACTAGCAAAATTGCCCGATCTCACTCGGGTTGAATTGGTTAACTTGTATATTGAAAGTGACTAGAAAATAATCACTTTCCTCTTTCGTAGAAAAATGCCAAATCATTTAAGTGTGAGTAAAATCATTTTTTAACACCTTTTCCGACATTTTTATAATTTCTACAACCTACTTTGGACAAAAATCCTATACATGCATATCCATCCATGTAATGCATTTAACATATATCACACCTCTGCTAAAAGTACACTCTGAAACCAGGTTTGCGATATTTTCGAATTTCGCCATCATTAAGGGAAAGATGACAAATTAGTTTGATAACATATTTATCACTAAGTTTGTTTAAAAGGGGATACGTATTATTTCTTGAAAACTCCGTTATGCGGCACATGCAATAATAAAAGAACTTGTTTTAAAATTGAATGTCTTCTGTACAAAGGTAACCTATTACCATTTTTAATGGTAAATTGATTTGATAGTTTCTTTTAAAAATCATTGTTTTAAGAAAACTTTCCTTATATAAATTGCTTAAGTATAGCTTCAATTCGTAAAATAAGCCACCTTGACCTTCTGTTGCTATATGACAAAGAATTTGTAATATTTCAAGTCCTAGTTCGTTTTTTTTTAAATTAATGATCTTCAATAATGACAAAATTCCAACTTAATATTTGCTTTAATCTAACTTACATGATGCTTTAAATCAAATACTTTGCGGTGGTGTTGCGTGTGATGAAAAGGAATCACAATTTATTAAAATAATAAATATTTAAAACAGAAAACAGCAATGAAACAAAGTAAAAGTTGATGGGGAAAAAATTGTTCGAAAGATATAAATTCGTGATTCTTTTTTCCTCTTGATCTTGTACAGTTACTACTACTTACAACTAAAAATTAGAAACAATTTAAAAATACGAAGTTAATTCCGAGTAAAAGAAACAGAAAATAACACTTCACGTGGCAAACGAACACGAGTTTTCATTTTGTTGCAATTTATCGTCTGTCCCAAATATTCGGAAATACTTTATAGTTCGCAAAGAAAATAAATAACGCTCATAATACAAAAGTATTATAATTTAAATTCCATAAAAATAGTTTCAAAAAATAATTGATTTTTCAGCAGTACTGGTAAAACAGTCCTAGTAATTGCAATGCTCAATATACTTTCCAGCTAATCCCAAACCACCAAATTATGGTTGATTTAAGTGCAGTTACTCGGATGTTTTAACGTGAAACTTGTCTAAATATGTAAGCAAAGAAATTTCAAATAATGCATTCACTATACTAAGATGTGGTGTATCAAATATAAAACATTAAATTAAAATATATTGAACAAATCTTATGTGATACTTGAACACACAGACACAAAATCGAACATAGAACGGGAAGACGGACAGATAGACTTACGCAACCAAGTTCAGTCACTCAATGAATGTAAGAACTCACAGTATGCAAAGTTTCATGAAAATATATTCAAATGTTTGGACGTAGTATGGGCACACACATAGACAGACAGACACCAAACGCATAAGAGACGAATTTAACATCAGAAGGGTTCAAAACGGATAGAAAACTTGAAATGGGTTGAAAATATTCAATGTACAAACAAACACTCCATTCTTATTTATATAGATTACTTTTATGATTCATGGTTATTATGGATATGAAGTTATTATTATTTTTTTATCTCTGAATGTATCTTTAATTTTTTACAGGGATCCCAGTTTGTTGGCATGGCCAAATCCTTGATATCTTATCCAAATGTAAAAGAAATGTTTGAATGTGCCAGTGAAATTCTAAAGTATGACTTGTTAGGCTTATGCTTGAATGGACCTGAAGATATGTTAAATATGACTGTTCATTCACAGGCTGCTGTAATGGTCTCTTCATTAGCAGCTGTGGAGAAATTGAGAGCAGAAAATGAAAAGGTATTACTTTCTTTTAAATCTAACAATAACATAAACTGCTTCTAACAATAACATAACAGCTTCACTCATTGAATCTACATCAGAAGTTCTTACCTTCATCACTGTAACTATCTTTTGAAAGTTGTCTACACATCACTACATAGTATTTGAATGAATTGAGTAGTAGTTCTTAACATAAATATAACTGCAACATCCTTTTGCAAACTGCCTCAAAATGCTGTGTCAAGAATTATACAAAACATCATTTATCATCATTGAGAGCAGATATCTAAAGCAAAAACATTAAAATCTGTTTGGCTTAGAAAATATGGAAAAATTACATAAAAAGTCTTCAATAACCAAAGTTTGAAATTACTTGATGCTAGTCTTTTGCACTAAAAAATTTTGTTTTCGCGAAGTTCTTGGATTATCATCATTTTGGACTACTAAATTTTTTTCACTTGTTTGTAAATTCTAGCCATTCATCTGTTTATTCTTCCTTCTTACAATCTATATCACCTATTATCTTTAAAAAAGTACATCAAAGTCCTGCCCCAGTCCTTACACTGAGTGTTTATACATATCCGTGAAAACAAAATAAATTTTAAATTGCCCTGTAGTGCCATGGTCAGTGGTGTGGTTCTGTAATTATCAAAGAAATCCAATGGTGAAACGCTTTTTATTTATCTGGAATGACTCAGAATTCAACATAATGTAATTAATTCAAAGTAAAGTAAAAGATTTAAAGAGAAAATTAGTTCACAAATTTATATTTAATGCCAGGTCTTGCCGAGTACTTCTCAGGCATACAAATTCTGTACCACCAAAGCATGTTTTTCAATTTTAGTTTAGCAGATATATTTAACTCCTGGTCTCCACGAGATACCTCCAGACATCCAACTTTCAAACTATCAAAGTACCTTCTAACTCTTTTCACTCGATCGCATCATCTGGAAGCTTGCAGTGTTACCAACCCAAATGGCACCAGACCATCATGCTCCCAAGTAGACCATTTTGACAACTGAGTAAAAATGATCAGTGCCACCTGACTTTCTGCTTCTCCTTTCTAACTTTGTTAATAACTACTATATTACCCAGTCTTCCCACCTGTTTCCACATTCCTATCAAATTGCTAAAATGTTAGATATGATGATTTTTTTATTGTTTTCCAACATGTCTATATATATTTCTCCTGTATTGATTAACAAAGCTTTGATTTATGCTGATGAATCTAGTATCAGCAAGTAATTTTGACTGAGGTATTTTGATTTTGAGAACGGTTCCAGCACTATGTCTTCTCTCTGAATACATCCCTGGTCTGTCTGTGCTAATCTATCTGTTTGCTGAAACAAAGTAGCATATAAATAAATAAAGTTAATCCTATGCTAATGCAAATACAAAAGTACCATAAATGCCAAGCAGAAGTAATGCATTGCTTTTACTGCTTAACTCTTTTGATTACTACGCTGTTGTGACCAACATATTGACAAAAATAAACAACCAAAACATAACATTTTCAGCAAAATTGTAAAAATATAAATTAACAAACATACAAAACATGAAAAAATTAAAATGCCCAATTACAAGAATTTATGCATAAAAGCTGTAAAGAAAAGTATCCCACCAGAGGGCACTACACCACCCATAAGTATTTTTTGTTTTTCATTGCCAAGTGGACAATTTCAATTCAGTCGAAATTTGTTGTAGATATCCTGCTGTCCTGTAAACATCTTGTGATATATTCACCATTAAATTGCTTTGTTTAAACCAGCGACAAATCATTAAATTTTGTAACTGTTGATTTGATTCCAAATGTCTAAAACTGAACCACCAATTGATGTGTTAAATCCTGCCCATGGCTTATAATTTCTTCTCTAAAGCTGAGAACTTTGACAACATTCCAGTAACCCTATCATTGTGACTGGATATCTCCTTTTCTTGGACAGACTATAGCTATTTAAAATACAGCATCACAACATATTTTCAACCAACTGATAGAATATTTTCCCTTAATTTCTACTTTTGATTGAAAAATATGTAGGAACATATGTGAATGTGTGCCCGAACAATTACTGCATAAAAGTCTTATGTTTTTAGACAAGAATACAATTAGTAATATGACTACTTTTAAGTGTGTTTTTCTGTGAGGCATTAAAATTGTGTTCTAAATTTCTGTATGCATTGTAATCAGGCAACAAATAGATATAGGTTTGCACACCTTTTTTAGAACTGAAAAATTCCTGTAAAGAAAAATAATAAAATCATTGGCATCTACATAGAACTATTCTTATCTGATGGAATATGCACTCCTCTCATTCCTGAAATTGCAAAGAAATTGTAATGATTGAAAACAATTCATTTGTGAAAGTTTTAAAAGGGGAGGTAAAAGATATATCATGCCTTGTTATCTAAATGCCTCAGGAATTGAAAGCATGTTTGAGAAAATCAAAGTGTCGGGAGAGGTTCTCCTTGTCTTATTAGCAGTTGAAAGAAATGTTTCCCTAAATCATGATAACATTATACTAATTTCAAAAATGGGCAAATTATTCTTCTGTAGAGTAGTTAAAACTCTCCCCTTGGTTCAACAGGCTCTGGGTTCTAATTCCAGTGTGGGCAGGGATGTTCGTAGTGGTTCAGAATTCGCTTTAAGTACTGATCTAATTTGCCTATTGTAACAAAAGGTGACCATAGAGCAACAAACTAAGCTGAACCGATTCTAAAACTATCTGTTTCAAATCCAAATACCGATCTACTCCAATTAAAAAATATTTACAAAGCAAGTTTTGCTTGTATGTGTAAGGAGAATTAGTTATATGTTTAATACCAAACAAATCATGAACTGTCACCAATGATTGTAGCACTTTAGTTGTTGTGAGATTGAGCTTAGTAAGGATAGTAAAATACCAATTAATGGATTTGTATCTCGATTATTTTAGTTAGGTATTGCTTTTGGAGGCATTTTCTCTCTTCGCTGTTTTTTTAATAGTCTGACATGACCCGTAACTTTAATTGTAGTTGCCTATTCGTTCAGTATGAATGTTTATGAGAAAAATACCTCATATAGGATCATTCTCTTTCCAATTTCAGATGATTGAAAGTTGTGCTGGAACTGCTGGTTTTAGTGTTGGAGAATATGCAGCTTTAGTTTTTGCTGGTGCTTTACAATTTGAGGATGGTTTGTATACTCTGTTTTCAACAAAAACAATTTGAGTATATGTATATAAAAGCATTTTATTCCCATTCTTCATTATCAATTATGAACTTCTCTTTTATTTAAAAGTTTTACATATATTATGCTTATATAAGGATAAGACATAACTAAATTTAATTTTTATTAAAGAGGCTCATTTGGAATCATGAGTCAAATTGCTGATCCATTATTACAAGAGGCTTCTCAACTTTGACCTCTTTGCATGATAATCACAACCAGAAAAAATATATATTCATGATATGTGCATGGAGCTGAGATGAAGTACTGAGTAAACAAAAAGAGCCAGGGGAAGTATTTACAATTAACACAGACAGCAATGTCCAAATGAGAAGGTTCAAAGGGAGTGTGAGGGAAAGGAAACCAAAGGTGAATTAATTTAATATTGACTGAATCATGCTGAAATAAAAGGGAGATTTTAGGCATGACATATGTATGGTTTTTATCTTTTCACATACATCTGTTTGATTCTTTTAGTTGATTAAGTAAATATAGTATTTGTTAAAAAACTGATGCTTATCTATATTTCTTAAGCTCCTTTTTATAAAATTGTCACATATATTAATAAGTGCATTTTTCAACAAGTCATTACTTTGCATATTAAATTATTTCTATGTAATGTTAATACATAACAGAATTAAATGTGGTTTTAAGAAACATCAAAGCAAATATAAAATCTTTGAATTTTCTCCCATAGTTTTTAATAGCTAATATGATAAATCTCTGATTTTTGTTGGCATAATAAATAGATATTCAAGTTTTATATTTTAATAAACTAATTAAGAGTTGTACTTTTATAACACTTCCAAGTCATGTATTTAACATGCTAGTTTTCTATTGTTTCTTCAAATTTCTTTACTTTAATCTGAGATTCAGTCACTTAATCTTTGATTTTGGATCCAAATACCAAATACACATCCAACCTTTATAAACTAGTTACTTGAGCTTGAATGGGTCAGTTTTATCTGCTTCTCATAGTTGAAGATTTTTACAAATCATTTTAGTAAATAAAAGCCCTGGATAAAAATAACTGGTTATTGCTACCTCCCCATGTATTTCTTTATCATGTATGATCACATTATTTTTGGAGTCAATAGAAAAATTAATTGAAAAATAACAAGGTAAAAAGGTCATTGTTCATAAATGAGTGAATGAGATTCAAAGTTTTTAAATATGCATACTTTTTACACAAATCTTGAAAAATTGAAGCAGGAAAATCAATGTCAGACCCATTCAGGGGGAAAGGTTTAATTTAAAGCAGTATTAGTCATTTCTAATTGCAACTTTAGTATTATGTGATTGTATTTAAAGATCAAGATACCGCAAAAATTTCTGACACAACTAAGTCTATCTATTGCTGTAGAAACTGAACTTATCAATAGGGATGTTATGGTTTATACTTATTGCTGAGAAGATTTATAATAAACTACTCCTTTCCACCACTAACATTCACCATCACCACTCTTTCGCTACTCAAAATGTAGGATTCTTGTTCCTATCCTCATCACCCAGACTTAAAGGTGCAAGCAGTTTTTGTTGTAGACAGTAATTTAATGGTATTATGACTTAACACATTCTTAAATATCTAGATCATATTTCAAGATCCTTGTGTCTAATTAATTACCTTGAAGGTCTAACTAGTTAACTCATTGCTCAAAGTTTTATTTAAGTATCTTTTCACATTCATTTTCCTTTTATATTCAATTTCTACTTGAAGTAAAAGTTGCACAATGCATTGAACCTTCGACTCATTTTTCATACTTTGTAGCTGTTCGACTTGTACTAAAACGTGGAGAGGCTATGCAAGTAGCATCAGACTTGGAACCCAGTGGCATGATGACAGTATTCTTGAAACCAGAAGCCAAAATAAAGTTTGCCTGTGCCACTGCAAGGGAATGGTGTAAAGAGCAAACTATATACAATGCTGAGTGTAAAGTTGCAATCTTTTTATTCCCTGACTGCAGAGTTGTTTCTGGGCATTTAGAGGTAAAAGGTCTATTTAAACTAATATTATTTATCTTGACATAGCATCCATGGAAACCTGCAATCTCCTAATAAACAATTTTTTTTAATTGATAGCAAAAATATAATCAATAAATCCTGAAGCAAAAATGAGCACTTTTTAACATAAATCTAAGTGAAATTATTCTATTTTATCATCCGTTATTTTTACCACAAAAGCCAACCAGGTAATTTAGATGTCCTGTGCTTTTAGCCTCAAACGGTTTCTAAGATTGTTTAATGGTGTTTGATAGGTACAGTGAGTCCTTGTGCAGGGTCTAAAATTCTCTCATTTTCCCACCTTTGTAAAAGACTGCCATCAAGCTCTAAGACAGCATTTGAATGATCTATACATGAGTTGCCAGGGGTGTGATGCTTGGATGCGATTTTAGGCTCTTTTTAACATATATGAATAAGACTTGTATTTTATTGTCTGCAAAAAAAGAAACAATTAATCGAGTTGACTTATAAGGTTATCAAAAGTTAAGCATTTGATTTTTTTTGCTTTCAATCTAAACTCAGCATCTCCAGTTATCGTTGTTACACTACTGATATTTTTATTATGAACAGGTAAAATGTAATTGAATAATTGAAACACAATACCGAACATATTACTGTACTTGAAATTTAGTCTCATTTTTATAACTATACTTCGTTTGGACTCCTACAGGGGTACACCCAGAGATGGAGAGGGGCTGATGGGCTTAAGTCACCCCAAAGGAATAGAAACATTAAATATTCAATAACTTAATAACATCAATTGAAGTTTAGTAAATTTTCCAAAAAGTTCGACTCCAATAGCAAAATTTTCAAAACAGAATCGAAAAATAGTATAGTTGAAACTTGTGTTTTTGAGATTCTTTGATAAAAAAATTATCTTAAAGATATGTGTAGGAGTATCAACTTTTTCCATCTGCTCATTCACAAAATATAGGGGAGACTGGGACCAGATGACACTGTTAAGTTTATAAATTTTAAAATTCATTCATTTTAAAATAAGATTTTTATACAATAGAGAAATGAAAATGCTATTGTATAAAGCATTCTATTGAGTAATTACAGGATGCATTATTTTTATGTAGTTTTAGGCATCAGCTTGAAATCCTAAACTGACATCTTCCCTCGTGGGAGATGATACTCATAAAATATAGAAATGAAGCAATATATGATAACAAGAATTATACATTATGCAATAAGTTTATTTTAATAGTAAATATGTTTGTAAAATTAGAAAGTACAATATTATTTTTTGTATAAATCAGTCAGTAATTATTAACATTAAGTCACAAATAGTCCTTGAAAATATGGATCAATTCTCATGCAACCATTTTGTAAACATGTTGAACGGATCCACTGCTGAGGTGAATACAAGTCATAATATAACAAACTTCACTACCTATACTTGTAGAAGTAGAGCACTTAACATCTACCTAACTTTAGCTTTCGATAGACTGAATATCAATTTCTTATTAATTTTTTAAGTATCACAGCCTTCTGTTACTTTGTCTTCCTTTTCCTTTTTTACCAACGACACCAATACATTACACCTGTTGAGATCGTTTTATCCTATTTATTAACCTTTGGCAATGGCTAATATCAAAGTCATTGATTTCAATAGACTCTTGGGAAATCTTGCTGATGGGATATCATTAGCTGTTAAGGTAGCCTAAGTTTAGGAATTGGAAAAACTGGTATGTGACATTTCCATCAATGTTTTCTTGACTGAACATTGCATGCTCATCTTTTGTTTTTAAAGGACAAAATAACCAACATCCAAATAGTTCAGATATTAAGATGTGATTAAATATCAACAAAAAAATTAATTTTAAAGCTTAGCTTATTTATTTAATCGATTTGATGAAATCATTACCCAAAATATATTTATGTAATTTTAAATACTTACATTTTTAATTATCTTGATTTCTCATTTTCCCAGGCTCTGAAGTTTCTTGAGACAAATGCTGAAAAATTTGGAATCAAGAAAATCAGATATCTACCAGTAAGTGGAGCATTCCATTCAAAGCTTATGACACCAGCAAAACAAGTTTTAGGAAAAGCTTTGAAAGCAACACCATTTGAATTACCTTTGATACCTGTATACTCAAATATAGGTGGTTTACCTTATATCAGCATTGATCAAATTAGAAAAAAATTGGCTGAGCAGTTGTGTTCTCCAGTTGAATGGGAACAAACAATGCATATCATTTTCGAAAGGAAACAAGGGAACAAATTTCCTCATGTCTTTGAATGTGGACCTGGTACATCATTGAGAACTATACTACGCTTCAATAATAATCTTGCTTATGGAAACTGCGTGAACATTTTAGCATAAAGCCAATGTACATAAAATTCTTGTAGGAAACTAGTTGCATATTTTTGTCTCCATATAAATAGTTACATGTCTCCATACACATAAAACCAAGCTGTAGACCAGGGATGCACAAACCGTGGCCTTCTGTTGATTTGCTGGCAGCCTGCCTCACCATGTGTTATTTTAACTTTAGCAAGTCACGATATGTAATTTAGGTTAAAATTAGGGTAACTAGGGTTTGAACATAAAAAAGTATTAATTTCAACAAATAACTTTATAAAATACTGTAGCCTTAATCATCGACAGTTCAAAGTTTCCTGAAGACATTGAAAGCGAATACGGTGACTTAATTTTTTACACAGAATTGAGGTGGCTAAGTAGAGGTCAAACATTGGAGCGCTTCTAAATTTAATTAATGAAATTGAAATTTTCATGACTGGAAAAACAAAAACGTTTCTGAATGTGTTCAAGACTATATGTTGAAAAGATTGATAATTTGATATCAACCTTCAAGGACCGTTTTTCTAATTTTCAAAAAGTAAAACTGTTGCTAGATTTAGCAACCCTTTTGCCTGAAAATGCATCCGAATCAGTACAGCTTGAACGCATCGACATGCAAAACCATGAGAATCTGCAAAATAAATTTAATGAAGACAATTTATTAAACATCTATCGTTCTGTCAGATGAAAACGATTGTAAATCGTTTCTAGATAATACATTAAAATGCGGAAGTCACTTTGGGGATCAAAATTTATCTGTGAACACGTTTTGTCATGAATAGTAACAAATTGAAAAATAGGAACCCCTTAACTATTGAAAATTTAGAATCACTTTTTTGCGCTTGGCTACTATAAAAATCGAATCAAATATTAAAACGTCAATGCTGTGTCACACATCACATTAAATTCTTTATTTATTTTTCATTATCTTTCTTCGTAACAAGGAAAGAAAATGTTAAGCACCTCATATCATTTGGTCAAAGACCCTCGACTTATGGAGTTAAAAAGTCTAATATCGGCTCAAAATCTTTAAAAGTTTTCTATTACTTGAGTGTCCTTAAAGTAGGAAAGACAATTTTCGGTTCAAAAGGGGTAATTTTTTTAATGTTTTGAGTAGAAGCAAATTTTTTAAACTTATTTGTATATTTAAATGCATTCTGTCCCAGGTTTTCATTTTTAATATTTATATACAGGGTGTCCCAAAAAGGTTGTTCCGCTATTTATCTTTTTACCATTTGGAGATAGGTAGGCAATGTAAATTGCAAAAGTACACCAAATAAGGTAAGTAATTAAGATATGTGAATAAAATTATCATATGATAACAATTTAAGCGGATACAGTTTTTAATTTGTATACAACCCCTCTAGATAAAAATCCGAGATGGCAGAAATGTTCCTTACCTGCATCCCTATCGTTAGCAGAAAACTGCATTTCTGTAGGTTGAACAGTAACGGAGGCATAAGGACGCAAAAAAGTTGACTTATACCGCTTGTGCACAGCTGTTCAAGCAGTCAGATTAGGGACCGCATACACAATGCTAAAAAGCATTTTTCGGTCAGAAAGTTTAACATTGTGCAAAATAATGTAGTATTGCAACTGCAGATGAAAATCGCAATGCATAATAGTAGACAATGTAATCTTTAATAAAAACATTGTAGAAAAAATGATTTAAATAAAAATAAAAGGAAATTTTTTCATCTGCAGCAATGGAGAACTTAGCTCTTCATTCTTGGCCATGGTTCAGTTTCCGTTCTAGATTAGATACGGCCCCCTTAAAATAGAAACTCTTGTATCTCCGTTACTATTCAACCTACAGAAGTATGGGTTTTTACTAACGATAGGGATACAGGTAAGGAACATTTTTGCTATCTCGGATTTTTATCTAGAGGGGTGGTATAAAAATTAAAAACTATCCGTTTAAATTGTTATCACGTGATAATTTTATTCACATATCTTAATTACTTGCCTTATTTGGTGCACTTTTGCAATTTACATTGCCTTCTTATCTCCAAATGGTAAAAAGATTAATCACGGAACAACCTTTTTGGGACACCCTGTATAGTACTCGTATATATACAGGGTTATTCAAAATGAATCATTTCAAAATGCTATATTTTCATAAATAAACGACACAGAATGATAAGTAATACATGAATACAAAGGAAAAATATGGAAGTTTTTTTCACAAGTGTTCGGTATAACTTCCTTTAGATACACGTATAATGTCAAGATGGTATGTAAATTCCTGCCAAACACGTAATGTGTCTGTGGTAATTGATTGTACAGCAGCAGAAATCCGTTGTTTAAGTTCACATAAGTTTGTGGGTAATGGTGGCACATACACTTTATCTTTTACAAACCCCCAAAGGAAGAAATCGCATGGGGTTATATCAGGTGACCTAGGTGGCCAGCGGAGATACAAGAGGTTCCATTTTAAGGGGGCCGTATCTAAATGGAGAACGAAAACTGACCCATGGCCAAAAATGAAGGGCTAAGTTCTGCATTGCTGCAGATGGAAAACATTTTGAACATGCTTTGTAAATTTCCTTTCATTTTTTAAACCATTTTTCTAGAATATTTTTATTAAAGGTTACATTGTCTATTCATTGCGATTTTCATCTGCAGTTGCAATACATTACTTTGCACAATGTTGCACTTTCTGACCGAAAAAAAATGTTTTTTTAGCATTGTGTATACGGTCCCTAATCTGACTGAACAGCTGTGCACAAGCAGTATAAGTCAACTTTTTTGCGTCATTATGCCTCCGTTACTGTTCAACCTACAGAAATGCGGTTTTTAGCTAACGATAGGGATGCAGGAACATTTTCGCTAGCTCGGAATTTTATCTAGAGGGATCGTATACAAATTAAAAACTGAATCCGCTTAAATTGTTATCACGTGATAATTTTATTCACATATCTTAATTACTTACCTCATTTGGTGTACTTTTGCAATTTACATTGCCTACCTATCTCCAAATGGTAAAAAAATAAATTGTGTAACAACCTTTTTGGGACACCCTGTATAGTTAACCAATTCAACCCAAGTGAAGTCAGGCAATTTTGCTAGTAAACCGTATAAAATTAACATTAATTCGCCAAAGTTTAAATATGCTTAATTTTAGCTCGGAGCTCCATAATATTGCTTCAGCTGCCCAGAAGAGCTCTTGCTCTAATGAAATTCTTCAAGTCTGGTAATGTTCAGAAGGTAATTATGGTATCAGAACTGAGGAACTTTCTGCCATGCACTTTATTAGAAATGTTGTTTTATGTTTTTGACTAATTTTATTTAATTTGTATTATACTTTATGAAATGTATATATTGATGCTTATATTTATTATAAATGGATTTAAATAAGGTATGGAATGTGAGGAACGACTCAATAGATATTAGCAATTAAGAAACTACAGCACAGATGCAATGCATGGGTCAGGCTAATTATTAAAAAATTTAAATCATGACTTTAAATAAAAATCATTTGATTTAAATTAGCATACCCTGGTGGTGATACCAAGTTTCAATAGTTATTATTATTTAAAAGAAAACAGACAGGGGTGACAAACTTTTCTAACTAGAGTGCCACTTTGTATACTGCTTCTAAGAGTAATGTTTCACCTCTGGTAGAGTACTGGTTTCTGAGTATACAGCGGCACTCGATTTCCTCCAAGGCAAGTTTGATGAATCTGTTCATCTAGTTTTGATATTTATAAGTTTTGTTACCGATTTTGATTAACTCGAGTTTTACGTACTTTAAAATAAAAAAGCGTTATTTACTGCATAAGGAGTTATGTTGCACTTGTTTCAAAACAAATGTTAACAATGTTTGTAAATTAATCTTAAGCAAACTGTAAAGTATAAAAGGAGTATTATTTAACATTTCTTAAGTAGCCTTCAAGTTAATACCATGGACAAAAGGAAGCCATTACCAGGTGTTATGTGAAGTGCAGTAACAAAAAATAAGAACACATTTTTAGTATAAAAATCTGTCATATATTTTGATATAAATGTACTCATTAAAACACAATTTCAAGACTAGCTTAAGTGATTACAAAATAAACAGCATATAATATATATCAATAAAAATCATCAAGGGATATTTACAAATAATATTTAGAAAAAAGTATTTCATTATTGAAATTTTACAAATAAAAGTCCATTACAACATTTTTACATTTTAAGAAATCTTGATTTAATGCAATAAATTTGTAAATGATTACTGATCAAATACAGAAGTGATACATTTTAAACAGATTACGATTGCGCATGAAAAAGGTACACAATCGATGGGCATTACTCTGTTTTGCAAGCCAATATAAAACAAATGTTTCAAATAACAACCTGTTACACTTAACCATTAAATAAAGAGTCTGTTCCAACTTCTACTACAAAATGCAGTTTACACATCTACTTTTCTACAGATTTGAGTCTTGAGGTCCCTACAAGAGTGCATTCCTCTTAAAACAGGTACATATGTCTATACAAGTTGAATAACATGAACAATATCTACATTTGTAACAATTGAATAAAGATTATCATTTCCATTCTCAATAACAATTTCTCTTTTAGTAGTAGTGTTAACTGCAACCTTAGCACAGAGATGCAACTTTGGCAGCTGAAATGTGTTATTTGCAGTCTTTGTCAATGACATTCAGAGCAAAAATTTGTAAGATAATGGGTTCTTTCAGCTCATTAAAATCTTAGTATGAAATTGGAATTACTTCTATGTCCATGTCCTTGTTAGCATTTTAAAGAAAATTATGCATGTTAATAAATTACAATCATTAAACGCTTTTAAGCTCATTACATTTGGTAACATAAGTCAATCATACTTTCTTATTACAGTAACTATATTATATACAAATAAATCAAAATGATCACCATTTTTTAATTTTTCATTATAGTATTATTCAATCTGATGGGAAATATTGTATACACTTATTGAAAAATGTAACCAGCAGAAACATTCTTAGCATTACATTTGTGAAAAAATATCCCCAAAATTTTCACAGCAATAAAATAAAGCATTTACTATATTTCTTAGTGGATTTGTCAATCAAAATTTTTATTACGTCAAAGCACTAATAGAGCAGCAATTCTTAACCATAGAACTTTTGAGTAGAAACAAAACATAAAAATTTATTATATTGATGAGTAATTTTAAGTACACTTCATCTTGTCTGAGTCATTCAATGGAAATTTTTAAAATTTCAAGGATTTAAAATCAAACAGCAGCATATTTCAATAATTTTTAAAGCTGCATATTTCAATATTTTTTAAAAAGATGTTCAAAATATTTTACTTTGAAAGTAGGTGTAAAAGCATTGCTGACCCCATAAGTTATTTTTTAAACAATGTGTCGTAAAAACATTACTAGTATTAGATATGGGGCAGGGTTTAATGTATTTGTCAATACTTTAAATATATTTCATAGATGAATTAAATACTTTCATATTCATTGTCTAATAGGGTAATGTTATGAAAAGGATTTTTTATTCCTTTCATCCATCTAGATAAAAGAAAAACCTAGTTTACACCAAATCATTTTATCTCTGCTTCCTCGAAAATAATTAAATTCTATCCACTGTCCACCACCAATATTTTTATTTCTAAAAGGGAAAAGTCTGCAGAAATTAATAAGACCTTGCACTACAATAAAATCCCAAGTTTTAAAAAAAATGTTTAAAAATGACTCCTATATTATTGGAAACATTTTTTACAAGCACATGTTGAATGACGCATTTGCAGAAGTATTTTAAAAACAATTTTTTTTTTGTCTTATTCTCCTGAAATGTTGAAATTGTTTTTCCTCAATTGAGCTAGTTGAAATACGCACATTGTGGACTCCTTGCATTTAGAAACACCAACTAAAGAATTGCTGACATCTATAGTACAGTTAAGAATTGCTAGTCTATCAGTTGATAAAACACCTTGCATTCCTCATCCCAGAGAACTGTAAGCCTAAGATTTAAAGCTGCAACTGCAATATTATTTAATAGGAGTGAGAAATGAAATTAGTATTGTGACCTTATTAAGTACATTTCACTGTCAAATAAAACAAGCAAGCTGACAAATTCTAGAATACCAATATTACAGCTTTGGCTGTCTTGGAAACAGATAATTTGTCTCCCACAACTATTTAATTCTCAAAGGCATGAATCTTTAAAAAATTAAGATACCAACAAAAAAGAATAGAATACAAATACAGCATTTTCAACAGTATAAAAACAATTTCATGAAGCTACACAAATTCTATACATTTATACAAACATAAAATGATAAATGCAGCACAATAAAACACCAAACATTTTGCAATTATAATTTCATACTAAAAGATAGATTTTAAATTTTCTTTCATTTAAAAAGGATGGGTTTCTAAACAAATATACCAGCCAGAAAACAAATCCATAACAAATTAATCATTTTCAAATTGAAAAGCTTAAAAAAAATATTCCAGCTCTTAAAATACAAATGATTTGCATTTGTTTTTAATTTCATTGTCCAATCAATCATTTTTCTATCAGCTACTTATTTGTTTTTTAAAATAAAAGCATCATTTTTACCATTGTAACTTTGATTTTTAGACACACATCTAGCTAAGGACACTTCAACTTATTTGTATAAATATCTAGTATATTCTAATTTACATCTTCAGACATTATATCAAGTCAATGTGCTTTTTTATAATAATGATGAAAATTTCAAAGTTTGGTAGTTTTTCTAAGATCATTACCTCAATATATAAGAGTAAATAAATTTCCCGACTTTTCCATTAATTTTAAAATTATAGGCATGGATAGTTCATATTCTTTAAAATGGATCATTAACTAATACTATTTTTTTTGTAAATCTTTGAAGATGAATAGTGAATCAAATTAAATATATCATACCTGCCAACCTTCACAAGGTTTTCAGTTTGCATCATTTACTAAAGAAATCTCCAAACTATGAACTACCTATATGGGATAAAAAGAGGGCAACCATGAACTCAGGATTAGATTGAACTTGAGATCAAGGTTTGCTACTCTGGTCATTTTTTGCTGCAAAAGGGCTGAGACCAGAATCTGACTTCAAACATTCCAAATAACTGCAACCATGTTAGACCAGGATTTAAGCCCAGCATTGCTATACCATAAGCCAGGGCACTGACCACTCGGCAACCAACAATATTAGAGGGTCACAGAAGGAATAATGAAACCAACCCATACTTAAAAGAACAGTTAGATCAAGATAAAAAGCTGTTAGAGTTATGAGCAGCTTTGTCAATATTTGGAATGAAGATTTGATTCTTTTTAAAATACTTAACACACGCAACATGCCAATTCAAAATTAATTTCAGAAAAATTCCTGATATTTACTTGTTTAGGTATAAAAAAGTCCTAAAAAATTTTAATGACTATTTAGGGAATAGTTAAGCTAAAACAATATTCTTATCTACTTGAACATAAGAATCAACATATTCTATACAAATTAGTAAATCTGCATTTACATTTTCATCAAAACTTACTTTTCAGTAGCACAATAAGAGCACTAAAATATTTAAAAAGAAAATAAAGTGTGTCAACATATAAACCTAAATATTAAAAAATTTCATCCATGTAGAAAAAGTGGCTCAACTTATAAACATTCAAATTGTTTCAAAACAAATTTCAGTTTCACAGAAAAACCAGCAGACATGTTGAAGACTTCTCACTTTTTATTCTGCAAAGTTTTTGCCCCCTCAAAATTACTGCTCCATAAGGCACTGATGCATTAATTGAAAAAATAAAAAATTCTACAGAAAACAAATACTATGCTAAAAACTATTAACATTTCTCACATTTTAATGATTCTGGAATAAAATTGTTCTTACCTTCCCCACAGCAAATAACTTAAATACATTAAATACTTCATCAGAGCCTTGACAAAGATTATTTTGAATATTCTGCAAATTTGATTTTAAAACAAATAGGTAAGAAATATATACGTTAAGGGGAAATAAATTCACACCTAGTGCATAACAAAAAGAATTTAAAGGACCTAGATTTCAAAAATTGCAATTAAATATTGCAAACATTTTTTAACACACCATACAATAATTGATTTCCTTTACAAAGCTCATAAAAAGTACAAATGTATAATTTTTTACAATCACAATTTTAATCTAAATACAAAACTTTTTAAAACTACACTCTGATTACACTATATTTACACATCATACAATTAAGCATGTTAATAATTAACACATCAGGTGTTTTTATCTATATATATATACACCCACATAATTAAATTAAAAAGTAATGGTGAACATTTTTATTTGTGATTCTAATGGTGCATCAATATAAAAGTTTCTGACACATCTTTATGCCTCCATTTTCTCAAGGATTTCTTAGTTGAAAAATAAACTACCTGGTTAAATTCTATATTGCTTTATAATAAATGGAGGAACTGCACAAAGTTACTGTAGTTAAAATTCTATCCTGCCATGAGCAACAGTTTATGAAACACAGAATATTTATCAATACCCACTTTTGGTTCTTTTGTAAATTGCATTTAAACACTGGATCAAAGCTTTTGATCACTTTAAAGAGAAGCATTAAACACATTCTTTAATTAAAAAAATATTAATTTAATACTGCAATATATAAACTATAATTTTGATCACTTGTAGTTTCTCGACTTGTATAA
The DNA here is from genome assembly GCA_933210815.1 of Meta bourneti. NCBI lineage: Eukaryota > Metazoa > Arthropoda > Arachnida > Araneae > Tetragnathidae > Meta > Meta bourneti. The sequence goes on along the minus strand of OW119926.1, from coordinate 72,658,304 downwards.
ATGAGAAAACAAAATTTTGAGATTACATTGGAAAAGCAAATATATGTTGAAAATACTTAAATCAAGCAAAAATTATTAGCTTAACAATAAATTTAAGGCCTTTTCAGTTAATTCATACTTATTATAGCTCCCAAAAGATTTGTATTCGTATAGAATTGTTAATGTATTTCATACCAATTAAACTGCTGCAAACACACATATTTTGAATAAGAGTAAATGATTATAAAAGTTTCTGCTTTGGCAAAGGCCTTAATAGTTTCATGGCAGTAGTAAGCTTCACATATTTTATAGTTACCTTCATTTATCTTTAACATCAATCAACAAGTAACTTCAAACAAATGTTATTGTTGATATAGAAGTTTGAAGAGTGCTAGAACCCGTTTGCTTACAGTACATTTTTTGCATTTAAAAACTCATTCAACTAATTCATTTTGTTAGAAAAATCTTGAAGCTTCAGATGAATGAAAGTCTAATTTTCTTACCTTTTATTATTGCATTTTTTTCAATTTACAATGTCAATTCAAAATTAAGTGTCCCCACTGGCAAGTACCCATTAAGATATTCAAATCCAATCAAAATAGCATAAGTGAAACAAATGCGCAAAATTATCTTTCGTTGGGATGATTTACGAGTCTAATAATTCTTTAATTATAATTTACAACTCACAGCCAGGAAAACCCTCCAAAAAGAAAAATTCAATTGTGATCAGGGCTTTTTGTGGGTGATATTTACTCCAGATTTGAATGAAAGGTAAAAATGAACAAAATCTACTTTGTTTCTAACTTTTCATACTTTTAGAGGGTTATTATACATAAGAGCTTTCCAATGTTTTCATTATCATATCAAATGCTGTTTGCTCGAATTGTATAAATTTTAATAAATATTATAAAATTAGTAAAAAACACATCAATTTACTAAAATAAAGTAATATCAGTCTTGACACATCGCCACTTCGTTTAGGCAAATTAAATACATTTAAGATAGACATTACTACTGCAAATCATAGAGAATATTGTCTTTAAAGCCTTATATAGATTCAGGTATCACTACCTGTTCAAACACCTCTTTTACCACAAAGTTTAAACTTTTAATTTACTTAACTGTTTTAAGGTGAACAGTATGATGATACAAATGATGCTTCAATAATGTAAAGTAATAAAATGAATTCATTCGCAAAACAAAATGAGATCAATCATTTTCTTTACAGAGCGTTATTGTTTTCAAGCAGTCAGATAGTCAATGCTCTTTTCTAATAAAAATATAGTTAACTTTGCACAATAAAACAGACTTAGAAACAGATACAAAGCATTCCATAATTTTGGATTCCAATGCAAAAACAGAACACGCAAACATACATTCACACATACTGTAATCAAATCAGCTGCTCTTAAAGACAGTCTGTAGCAACAGCAGGGCACTTTACAATATTACAAAAGAAAACACAACATTTGTTTTGTTCTTCATGTATCAAGAGCCTTGCAAGCTAAGAACATGTTGTGCAATGAATTTTTTTCTCTTTGCATTATGAAATGCAAAGTTTTTGGACAACAAATGACGGGAAGCCTTTTCTTAGGAAGCAAGTTTAACAGTCAACTTCAAGTTAGGGACCGAAGATGTCGTCAAAAGGGTCGTCTGCACACTCCCACTGCTGTAATTGTCATGCAACGAGTCCTAGTCTTATAACCTTGGCAGAAAGGAAAGTATGCAAGGTGAATATAAAAGGCTTTGGTGACTGCAACAAATCTAGCTCCTGAAACAAAGAAAAATGCTTTCAAGGGTGCTAATATTGAACATGTAAAGTAAAATCAAAGTAACTATCACTCAGATAAGCCCAAAGTTAACTGCTAAAGTACAATTTTGAGCACCTTTTGGAGAAGTTATTTTGACAATTTGGAGAAAAAGTAATGAGTTTTTGGATGGTAGGTAAGTATTTAATTAACATCATATTGGAGCAACAGATATTAATGGGTTTTTGAAAGAAACATTTTGTCAATTTCATGCTTATATACTTCCAAGAAAAACATCCAAAGATTTTCACAACATAGAAAGCAATGAACTGTCAGAAAAGAAAAATGCCTGAATTCATTTTTTTTTTAAATAAAGTAATTTTAAGTGTGAAATTGAGCTTTTTAAAGCAATTCAAAACAAAAAATGCAATCCTGCTCTATACGACTGGTACATGCTTGGTTGCAATTTTAACTTGGTGAAACCGATTAGGAAATATTTTACACAAAATGGCAACAAATATATGCACAAATGAGAAATTAAACTTTTCCTGTTGTGTTTTAGAGGTATATAGTAAGTTGTGCTTAAAAATTAATGTTAAAGTGATAACCTAGCAACCACTGCTTCTAATGTTTTTCTTTTATGGTTGTCTCAACTTAGTGTCAAAATTTCCTTCACTTGCAAATTTTCTTCCTCAAAAATCTGTTTTCTGGTCTTCTGGACTACTTTCCAGTGTTTTTGAGAAAGATTTCCAGAAAAATAGGAAGGTGTGCAATTTGGATACAATATTTTATTACTAGAATTCTAATAAAAGCTTCACATAAATTTAATAACACAATCCACTTCAATGTAAAAAACACAATCAACCTCCCATTGTGAGATTTAAATTCATTACACTTCAATTAGTAATGCAGAGTTCATATTTTGGAAATATTAAGATTAGAAAGACAATTATTTTAAAAATAATGACGATCAGAAAAATACGATGGGGAATCATGGAGAGTTGATAAGTGTTAAAGGATGATTAATTGCAAAAAACATCTCTGGAAAATCCAAGAAATAATTCATCGATAGAAATGTGTTTGTTTTGTTAAAGAAATCATTTGCTTAAAGAACGAAAATCATACCTCTATTTTATCACCTGATTACATTCACCCAAACCTTGCTTCCAGATTTCGTATTTTATTAATGGAAATAAAAATTCAAAATGCCTATTGAGTAAAAATTTCAGAATTTGTGTTGAAAATTCAATGTGCACATGAAAAACTTTTTCAAGTCTAAAACATATTCCATTTTCTCCACCTCCTAAACAATTTACTTTTAAGATTCCAAATCAATTTTAAGAATTAAGGGCTTTGACACAAATATTTGCAAAATAATTTTCCTTTTATCTTTGCAAATATTTGTGTCAAGGAAAGCATTTCTTTGAGATGTATACTTTCGTATAATAGAATTTTTTAAAACAAATTAAAACAGGAAAATAGTAGCATACATTTTTAGAATAGAATTAATAAAATAGAATTGGCATTTCTAGCTTAACTATGTAATATTAGTAAATAGGTAGTTTTATTAGTTCTTTCAAAAAGAAAAGTTTGGTCAACAATACTTTAGACTAAAAAATTATATTTATATATATATATATATATATAGAAATAACATTAGCAAAAATTAGCCATAAAATTACACCAAAGAAATCTTCACGAATGTAACCATATTGTTTTCTGTTACTGTGAGATTGTCAGCAGTCAATTGGTATACTACTGATATCACAATATTTTTTACAGCAAAATGACACCCAGCGTATGCAAATAATGATGGCAAATTTTTAAGGAAAAAGATACCAAAATTCCTAAAATGGTACCTGTTATGAAAAGGTCAGTTGCAAAGGCTGTAAAATAATAGCAAAAAGTTGCTGTTTAGTTGCTTATGGTAAACCTGTTAAAACCGCACAAGTATCAAAAATTGCACCAAATAAATCCCTATGAATGCATGCTTACAGTAGAAAAAACAATTCACTTGTCTCTGCCATTCTTTTCTTCTTGGCTTCAGTTCACTACCAATTTTGTGGTATTTAATGCCAAATATACAAATATTTAGGATTTTTTAAGCTCTGGTTTTATCAATTAATTTTAGTAAAAATCATCAATTAAGTTTCAATAAATCATCTGCTTTTTATCAGAAATCATTTGAGGCACATTTTCTAAAAAATGCTTTGTTGGACCAGTTCGGCACAGAACTAATATATTGGAGTAGAAGTTCTACAAATGTCTTAACAATTCTTGATAAAATAGAGCATATTATGCATTGAGTGTGTCAAATGAGAAATTTATCCCAATTGAATATGTAGATGTCTTTTAAAGTTCATTAGTTTTACTCATAACAAGATAAACTAGCCTCTCAAAGGTGAGAAAAAATCTGATTAATGCCTAAATATGAAACATAGCTTAAGCATTAGCACATCCATCTCAAAATCCATAGCTATTCAAATCTTCAATTACCTTGAAATTGCAAGCAGCAGAGAGCAATATTACCAATTCCTTCTAGTGTGTTCACAATACCACATGCAGTTTTATAATCCCAATACAATAAGCATCATCTCTACATATTTTAAAACAGGCATCACAGAGGACACATTAAGGAGTCATAAGGCAACCATATCAATCAACTCTAGTACATCATACTAAAACAATGCAGTCACGACATAGTTAAAACAAAAAAGTTTTGAGATAACATCATGAACATGAATTTCAGACCCAGGGAGGTTAAAGTCAGAAGGGAGAAAAGTATGTGCGAAATAGAAAGCAGAGTGCATGAAAGGTGCACAATCATTGAATTTAGAAGTTCATTCACAGGCTTCTAGAGGAATGCAATGGCACTGAACTAACGAGTCTGTGCCTGGGGAACTTGAGGGAGAAATGAATAACGAATCAAGTGTGTTAAAGAAGTGTTTCAGTATTTTGCCACATACATTTTCTAAGCAGTCATATAAGGTTGGTCAGTTGGGTTAGGTTTTATGGCACAAGGGCCATATTTCGCCGAGCTGTGCCAAATAGTGTCAAGTAAACAGACATACACACACAAGGAAAGTTTTATTGACACAGAAGAGAGAAATACACGCAGGGAGGAATTGAATCTGTGCCACCTGCAAGGTTCACAGGTTGCAAGTACAGTGGACAAACCCACTAAGCCACAGTGATTCTCACAAAATAAGAATGACATGATAACAATGGTTTCATAATCAAATAAAAGTGATAGTTGACATCATTGCTGACAATGCATGCAGACAATGCAATTTGCTCGATTTTTAGAATGAGGAAAAAAATTATAACACTATTTTCTGCTTTTTATCATAAAATGTACCGTATATTTCCGAATATAAGCCGATCCGTGTATAAGCCTAGGGTGTGTTTTTTCTTCAAAAATTTACCCAAAATTCAAAACCCGTATATAAGCCGAAATAAAAATTAAAAACAAAATTTTGTGACGTTCAAACATAACGCCATGAGGGCGTAAATGTCGCCACGAAGGTAAAACGGGTGGAATATTTTCCAATCAAATCGCTGTAAAGTAAAACGCCACTCGCCAACGATGATAGTTTTAACCAGCTAATGATTTCCCCCAGTGTCCAGACGGTCCAGCTCCTGATATCCGACATCTGATGGGGTGATTGACAGGTGATGATGTACGGGACATTAGGATTCAAAAGGGGGAGGGGATTCATTATGGCTCTTGAAAGAAACTCAGGTAGGGTCTAAATGAGATTGAACTCTCCAACCGGTCGCCACGATTTAACTTGGCAGTAAAGATGTGTAATGACGAGCGTACTGAGCTTTAAGCCGCAGGTTTCACTGCGAGGTTGTCTAATTCGCCCCCTTTCCACGCTATTACAAAGGTGACCACTAATGATCTTCCCCAGTGTCCTGCACCTGATGCCGGACCTCTGACTGGGTGATTGACAGATGATCAGTTTAACAATAGTCAAGGGGAGCGGCTGGGGCTTGGGAATTTTTTTATCAGTGCCACTTTTCTTCGCCGTGCAGCCTAAAACATGTGCGGAACAAAGTTTCAAAAGGGGGAGCGGGCTCATTATGACCCTTGAAAGAATCTCAGCTACGGTAACCCTATCTGATTCCAGCACAGTTTTTCCATTCATTTGCTGTCTGCTGGAACAGCTGTTGGATTCGGATGGCGCGAAGTAAAAAAGTAGGGTTGCTTTCCCAACACCCGTTGGAGTTGCTATAAAAATCGTTAATCGCTCATAAAGAATTCAAAAATTTCGCCAAGTTGCTGCCGCCGGACGGAGATCCGAATCCAACAGCTGTATCAAAAAATATTCCCTTTCCAATTGCTATTTTTATGTGCTAAATAATTACGGTATTCAATTATTATTTTGTGTGCTATATTTGGCGATTTATCGTTTACGCACGGCTAACGGAAAAGTACCTTCGTTTTTTGCGAAATTAGCGGATCCGTATATAAGCCGACCCCCACTTTAGCTTTAGAAAAAGTTCCAAAAATTCTCGGCTTATACACGGAAATATACGGTAATTATGCTAAGCAAATTCATCTTTGTAATGTATTGTAACAAGCATCAGCCAACAAAAATATAATAATTCAAAGCATGATAAATAACAGTGCTTAACCAAAACCATAATAATAATACATTACCTTTTCCCCATCCTCCCCTCCAAAATCAAGCCAAACTAATCGCATACCATCATCAGCCGACATACGTAGCTTCTCAAAAGAGTATTGCCAGAGAACACTATGATGTCTAGCGTCTTGTAGTATGAAACCATTTTCAAAATGTACAGTAACTACACACTCCTGACTTTGATAAAGGCAAGCTAAAAATAATAAGCATAAATTAAATATAATACACAAGTTACACGCTTTTGAATTTTGCAGTTTGTATAATTAAATATATGCTTACAAGCTATTATAAATTTCAGGTTCTTATTAAGTTTGAAAAGTATGAATCATTTCATTTCAAGTCATTTATAGTTTGTATGGAAGTAAGATTACTTCTTGAGAAACATATTTAGTGAGTTTTCCCCTTCCTTTTCACGTAACTATATTTTTTTTACTTTGTGTTTCACTAGTAGGTCAAAGACATAATCCTTAATAAATTATTTAATTATTTTTCAAATTATATTGAAATTTTTAATTATTAATTGCTATTAAAATTTCTCTATTTTAAACTTGGGAGATATTTATATTTGGGATTTTTAAAACTTTTCCACTTTTTGGAAGAAATCCTGATTATAATCTACCAAATCAATAGTCATAAATAGTCCCAAGTGAATGGGGAGGGGCTTATTATGAAGATTTTATAGCAATTCTGGTTTTTGAATGAAACAAGGTTTACCATATTTAAAGATTCTACTTACAAAAATGGGCTTCTTTCATAAGGTGGGCGGCATTATGAGCACCTTGAACTAAATGTCGAGCCCAAAATGCTAAATCTCGGTGTGTTTCTACTCGCATGACACGAGATTCCACTCCTTGTCTTGTGCCTAGACGCAGAGTAAAAGTAGTGACATCTGTGATACCAGGTACGTTGACACCACTTGATCTTCTTGGCATATTTGAATGAACTAATCTGAAAAGTGAAAACTACTTTTAAAAAATGAGACTAGTAAAATATTTTTAAAAATTCGACATTAATTTGTAAGGAATCTTAAAACCAGTTATTCAGAAAAATAAAGACAAATGTATAAAATGAAAGCATAGCGAGTTTAAGTCATGTTTTGTTAAATTCAATACCAAAGCCACTCATACAACAAAAAAATATTTCTAGTAATCAGGGTACGAAGAAATCATAAAAATTGGATTTAAATCCGATTTTAATTAATATGTTGCCTCTTATGTTTACATTTGTTCGATATGAGACATGTAAATCACAATATAGTTTCTAGATAGAATTGATTCATGTTAACCATTATATATAAGTGTTTAAAAAGTATAACAGGGCAAACTTTTGAAAGATTAAAACAAAAGTAACAAATACCTTGTTACTTTTATTCTTGCATTTGAATTGTACTTCATGATACAAATTCATAATACTTAAAATTCAAAAATAATCATTTGAATAAAAGGGGAATGAAAAATTAATTTTAAATTTTGATAAATCATAATAAACAAGTTTAACACTATAATTTAAAATAGTATTTAACTTATACTAAATAACAAATACAGAAGTAGCAGTGGCGATAAGATAGCTTTATGACTACCTTTCTTGTCTGCTACATAAGCACTAAAATGTAAACAAGTTTCCCCTGTTAAAAATGAGATATCTAGAATACAATGTTTTCGCAAAGAGGAAATCAAGAAACTTATTTCTTTCTCTTGAATATTCTTAATTGCAAGCATGATATTAGATGAATATTTCGCTTTTGTGAATATTGAGAGGTTCTTTCTACTTAATCAATTTTCTCCCAGAGGGTTTACTAAATAAGTCAGAAAGTGAGGATCGGCAACGCATCACCCAGTACTTGTTTTTAACATACTAAAAACAAATGTTAAACAGTGCTGATTCCTTCATCAGAAATATCCTCTTGAAAAGACATCAGTTCAAGCCTATGCAACCTTTCCATGGGGAAGACTCAAAATTATCCGAAAACATTTTGTGCAATGTATGAACTAGTCCCAAACTCAGCCTTTGCCTGTTTCAAATGAGCAGAGAAATATTTGTTGGTCAGTTGTTATCCCAATACAAGTGCCAACTCCAAGGGGCCCGAATCCCTTGTGTCTCCACAAATGGGAGAGGTAATATTTCTAATAAAAAAAAACAAATAAGTTAAAAAAACATCTACACCAGACATGCCCTAGGATACCAACCCCATTAAAAAATTTATGGTAGACCCAAGACCCCTAAATATAAATAGATATTATGAATAAAATGAGTAACCCCCACAAATATGCAGATTGATTCAATCTCTCTTAATAGATCACTTTATCAGAATGGGCACAAAATTTTAGAGACCTGAATTCCTTCGAGTCCCTAAAGTTTTTTTGGTTGGAGCCTAGTCCCCCAACATGAGGGATTAATATTATAAATCTGATACAATAATTTTGGAAATTATTTATATTAACAAAATAAAGAATTCTGAAACACCCTTATAATAGAGGAAGCAAGCGGTGTTTTATTTCCTCCAATAACTTCTCCATGTAGGTAACACTGTATCCTAATTAATGTTACCATCTAAGAAAATCCAGTTATTTTCATTTTGAAAAGGTGGTGTTATTAAGTAGAAGCAATTTTTTAAACTTATTTGTATAAAATAACATACATTCTGTTCCAGGTTATTCCATTTTTAATATCATTACTAAACTTCAATTAAGAAAAAAGAAAATTTAGTTTGAGTTAAATCATGAATTTTTTAAATGAAACATTTGATTAAAATGTGCATACCCTGCTTGTAATAAAATACTTGAATAATGGATATTCGTCAGCATTATCCCTTCTGGGGGATTAATAAAGTTAACAATTTAAAAAATCTCAGTTTAAATTACCTAGTGTGAACAAGAGGTATACTGTTTACAGGAACAACCCATGCTTCTTTTGTCCAAGGCACAAGATCATACAAGAGAAGATCACGATCAGTAATTGCTAAGAATACTGGCCGCCACTGTACAACACCTGCATCATCGTGTATCTAAAGTAATAAACAGATGTATGACAATCTCATTTAATTACTTTTTTATTTAAAAAGGTTAAATTAAATAAATGACATTGCAAACTTGATAATAAGCCAGAAATGTCAAACAAAATCACATTTTATGATCATTGCATTTAAGATTTTATGGCATACAAAAGTCTAATATGAGCATAACCACAACAATCTGAATAAATGTGATAGAAATAAAATCAAACATTTCACACAGCAACCCCGACATTTCAGAATCTACTCTCCTTATTTAAATGTGACCAAGCTAAAATGGCTATTCATATAATTGAATTATGATTTAACTAAAATTATAATTTCAGTAAACAAGGCACCTTTTCTGACAGCCAGCCCATGTGTTTCAATTCAGCTCTCTCCAGAACATCTTTCAGCAGATGCCCTGCCTCCACAACAGCTTTAGACATCAAGGCATCCACAGCAGTATGTATTGCATTGAACCATGCTGAACACTGAGCTGCATCTGGGCATCTCAACACGCAAGAGTGACGTCGGTCAGGAGAATGGATCTCCAGTGTGCGGTTGTCAGCATCTGGCATCGTGAGGTTCCGACACAGATGGCACAAAAGCAATGGGACCTGCCTCACATCCGCTCGTCCACTCTTCCTGTGCACTTGTGAGGATGGTAGAAACCCTCCTTGCTGGAACTCCCAACCTACTTCAGCTAGTACAGCTCCCTTGCGGAAGTAAGGGGTAACTTCTCTCAGATATTTAACTGCAAATGATAGAAAAAAGTATTATCAAAGATCTTTTTCTGAACTTCAAAGAATAGAATCAAACCCATCTCTGACAGACCCTTAATTCTAGACAAATCACCTAAACAAATTACAGGATTGAAAATATAAATAGTTTTAAAATACATAAAGCTAAGGAACATAAAATCAAATTTTTGATTTAGCCATCTGCATGATTAGCATTACGAATTCTAGATTATTTTCATGTGACCTAATAAACCAGGACCCCCACAGGGAGTCACTGGTATTGGGAATCCAAACGCTAGGCAGCAAATGTCAAACGTTTTTTGTATGTGATGTGTAATCTGTTTAGCAAAATTATAAATTATGTTGTATTTGTATATTTTTGCTACATTCTGTTTTCATGGTACAAGGGCTATATTTGGACAAGCTGAGACAAATGCAAGACAGGAAATGAAGTATGTAAAAGGTAGATAGGTCGCACTGGAGCAATTCAAAATTATATAAATTTTTGTCAACTCGGCAAATATTTTTTTTGGTGTGCCATAAAATTATATTAGGTACTAAGTTAACGTATGCCATGAGATGTAAAAGGTTGAAAATCGCTTTGGAAATGGATGTCATGTACAGATGTGTACATGGTATCCTTTGATGTAAAACTCAGAATCTAATAACCAGGCATCATATATCAGTATCAGCAAAATACTGGCCGATCATAAATAATCATATGCATTCCCAAGAATACATATTTTTGTTAATATGCATACATACATAAACTCTTTTTTGTAACATTTGTACAGCTTTATTGGAATGAAAATTCATATTTTAAACTTGAAAAGTAAATTGCACATTACAGAGTACAAACTTCATTTCCCCAGGCCTTGTGCTCAGTATTGTATTTGAAAATAACTTCAGAGGTTGTAACTCTTTGACAAGCTCCCTATTTAAATCGAATTAGTGTAATGTTCAATGAGCATGGTAGTTGATTAAATTGACTATTTTCAGACATTGACAAGGTTGACCTGCGGTCCTTTCTCCAAATGCATATTTGACTGTATTGGTAACCCCTATTCAGTGGCTTGTGTGTGATCCTCATGACAAAGGCCACCAACATAGATTGACATACATTGAGGACTTGTGCACACAGCAGGAAAGAGGTTGCTATGATGAAAAAACTCAATACATAGAAAAATAGCTTAAAAATCAAAATTAGGCTGGAACCAACAAGGAAAAAGTTGTTGACATCCAGTTTACATAAATCAAATCAGTCCCTTTCAAATAATGTATGCAAGAAAACCAGAGTAACATAATTTGTGAATGAAAAACAGTAATTCATGTTAATTTCTCGCATGGATAACTCAAGAATTGCAAAGTGCTTTGCAACATGTAGGATCTATTCAGCAACATATTTTACTGAAATGTTGTGTATTGTACAGTTTGGAGGGTTTACCGTATTTAATTGTTTACAGTGAATCAGGTGAGTAAATTCCAATGGTACTACGTCAGTCCATATTTTAGGTTCAGAAATTGTGATCACCATACCTTCTATATCAACGACTTTACCAGCACGCTTTAAAGCTCGAACTGCTTCGTCGTGTGTAGCTTCTCGAAGATCTTCACCGTTAACAGATAAAATTGCATCTCCGACATATAATTGTTCTGTTTGATCCGCAGCCATACCCTTGAATATTTTACTAATAAGAATGGGCATTTTGTTTTCTTTGCCGCCTTTAATACTTATTCCTAAACCACTATTATCTTGTTTTACAACACGTACAACTCGTTTTTGATTTGCTATGCTTTCCGGTATATCGGGAGGTTCAGTATCCGATAGTCCGTTGGAAGGTCCATTAGTGATTTCATAATTTTCATCTAAACTAATACTTAAATAATCTTCCTCAAGTGTCACCAAAACTTTTTGCCATTGTTGACGCGAATAGACCTCAAGCACTCCAGTTCGAGAACCAGAATGAAATATTGGGGCGGACGACATTTTGACAGACGTCTAAACTTAAAGCTGCCAATTTGAAGGATAGAAATTTATTTCTTTAAAAGACATTTTAAAAAATTCTGGGGCTATGCCAGATTTTGAAAACATTAATTACAAAATTAAATTCTGATTTTTCTTTTTAACAGAGTTGAATTAAAGTAAAATATTTGAAAAAATGGGAAACCAAGAAGTTTCTTTTGTAATAAGTGTGTAAGTCTTTTGATATATTTTAAATAAATACATTAAAAAGTATTTTAATTTCCTTAAAAAAGTAGCTTGAAACAAATACATTCTCAAAAGGCTTGATATCTTTGATAAAAAATATAATTAATTCTTTACTTATCAGTTGCCATTACAATCAGTTTCTTCGCTTCCATTACATCATAACCGGCTCTGTTTTTTTAATATCTACTTAACTGTTTATTTTTCGACTCAATTCTAAACTAGAATTTATAAAGTAGAGGTTTTATAACGAGTTTATATATTATACTTGAGCAGTTTATAAGATTCCGTGTTTGAAATAATATTTCTGATCTGTTAACAAGCATCAAAGTGAGTCAGTTGTGCCAATAATCGTAAGTGTGAAAAGCTTTGTTTCAGGAAGTCGCGGTTGCTATAGTATTCGAAGTTATATTCTTTTTAAAACCATTGTACTTTAGAAACAATTCCACTCAGCGATTTTCGGAATAATTGTGATTCCATGAAATAGTATTGATTCTGTTCCCCATATTTGCTTATGATTGGTATGAGATGCATTAATTTTTGCAAAGCATTCAGGGCGCCCACAGGCCTGATTGTTCGTTTTAGTTTAAAAGCCTTAATAGTTGATAAAATCTTAAAAAAGTAAAAAAGCCTTTGTTTTTATGTAAATATAGCATATTTTATTTCACCTACCTTCAAAACCAAGATAGAATATACTTGTCCAAGGTCAAGTTTCAAGCAAAAATCGACACATTTAAAGAATTTAACTAAAAACTAATGTTTTTACTGGGTTATTAATAACTGGGTTCGTGAAATTCTAACACAGCCCTCATGATTCAACTAAAACTATTAGCTTGTATGCTCATGGGTTAATCTGTTGTTATCTGTGTGAAATGTGGCTCTATAAAATGAATAGCATGCCTTAAAAAGGCATTTGCCTTAAAAACCAAAGAAATTTGCAATTTCTTTGGTTTAAAAAGGCAAATTTCTCTTGTTTGAAGAGTGGGAACCCTGACATCTTCAAAATGAATACTAATATAACTATTAATCATGTGACAAGCACAGATGCCAAAGTTACTCGAAATCTAACATACCTTAAGGATTGCATTACTTTCCTTATGATTTACTATATTAAAAAAACGGTTATTATTTTGTCTCATTAGGGTATCTATGGATGATGATTTGGATGTAGAGGCTTTATTGGATGCTCCATTTGCAAAGCAGGTAATCAAATAAACAATATTTTTAATTCAGTATCAATCAAACAACCTTGTTTGGTTGACTCTTGTCTTGTATTTCAACTAGTGCCAAAGCATTTTGTTTTAGTTGTGAATTCATACCACCTGTAAAAGTAGCTAGTATATAATCTCCTGAACAAGTGATATGAATGAAGATATATTTTCATACAGTGTATTGTACGACTTCTGTGAGAAGACACTTGAGATCTCTCCCATGTCATGTGGTGCCAGACGATTTGATTGTAAGGTACGATTGTCAGACAAGTGTCATTTGAGCTTTAGTGGAATAGGTTGCTGTATTTAATCTTTAGCATCTTGTTTAGTCATGAGTAAAGAATAATTGTTGATGCATAAATGGGTCTTGTGCTAAGACAGAAAAAAAAGGGTTCTCTCATTTGCTACCTTCCACCCAGAATGAAATAAACTTTTCCAAGAAGTGCACATAAGTCTTCTCGTGATGATCAGACTATAAAATTTGTCAACCTGAAAAGCCTTTTGGTACTGTTTTGTACCATACTATTTGCTTTAATTATGAACTTGAAAATTCAATTTTTGCATATACAGAAAGATGCCAATTATTTCTACCATAAATATTTTAATGTAGAACTAAAAGTTATATATAATACACTACACAAAAAATCAACACAATAAAGCAAATCAATTCAAGAAAAAATTCATTAGACTAGGTATAAAATTAATACAGCTTTGATATGAAGACTTTTGTAGCAATGCTTTTGGCACGCTTTTTATGTCACCAAGAAAGAATTGCATAGAAGAACACTGTTTTAGGTTTACAAGAAAATAATTAAAAAATGTAACAAAAAGACTTGAAAAGGAAAAAAATATCCACCCAACTGTTCTTCTAACTACTAGGTTAGTGTTAACTTTAAAGAACAAATCTTTTCTTTTTTGAAATATTGTTATATTAGTTTGTCCAAGTTCGATAATTTATTAGTTTTATGTCTAATGGAACCAGGCTATATGATAGGAATGTTATATTATATAGTCTGGTGCTTTAGTGGAATCGCATTAATTCTAGCAAACTAAAGTTATTTAAGCATGGCAAAATCAAAAAGATAATGATTTACAAAAATTATTAAAAGATTTGAAATATGAGGATGCCATAATCCTAATAAAGTGAGGTAGCATTTGCCGGCCACAACTCGCTACTAAAAGCACGCCAAAAGCAATGCCACAAAAAAGTTTTGGTACAGTTCTCCGCCGCACGGAGTGGCAACGTGTGTTTTTTTTGGCGCTCTTTTTATGTCGCCACGGAAATCTTCCAAAATTGAATATATACTACATACATTTGGATGAAATATATAAATCTTGATAAAACAACATTTTGACTAGTAAAACACTGCAAATATGGATTAAATATACCCAAATTTACAAAAAATATTTTTTAACGGAAATCACATCTTGACTAGTGAATCATTGCAAAACTGGATTAAATATACAAATATGCAAAAAAAAATTAACGAAATTAAATATATAAATCTTAAATATAAAACATTTAGACTAGTAAAAAATTGTACATACAAAGACTAGTTAAGAATTGCACATCTGGATTAAATATACACATATACTAGTAAAATATTGAAAATCTGGATTAAATATACACATACTAGTAAAAATTTGAAAATCTGAATTAAATATACACAAAAAATATCAAAACGAATATTGAAATCTGGATTAAATATACACAAAAAATATCAAAACGAATACAATTGAGACAATGTGGAGGCACAGGGTAAATGAACCTTACTCTGGTTTACAATCCTCCTAATCTATATCCCTAACAATTTCCAAAAATCTGTTAAAAGGATCAATATTTAAGGCCGAACAATTTTTCTGGAATAAATACTTCGCTAAATAAAAGTGAAAGGGAGTTTGTCAGTTGTGGGTGGGAAGTGTGCTTTTAACATGCCTCCACGTTGTCTCAATAGTATTTGTGTGGCACTTAGTTACAGGGTCCACAAAAGTAAGCGAATGATTTACTGTTAAATGCTTAAACCCCTTGCTTTCTAAACTATTTTCTGAATCTAAATACCCTTCCAACAGTCTGAGTGAATCGTTGTTCCTTCTCAACCCATTGCGTTAAAACGTTCACGAGCGTATCCGCTGACCTATCGTGAACTGCTACCAAAAACATCTTTCCTGGTCCTCTTTCTATCCCCCAAAAACCTACTGGCCTTCAACTCTCCTCCCCTATTATACTTACGTTTTCCAAATTTAGACTCGTCAATTTCAACTACCTTACCTACCCCCCTATTTTTTCTGATTGCGTTTCCACAAAATCAGAAACTACCTTGTTCACAAACTGCTGCCAATCGGCTAAAGTGTGGGCCGCAAAAAAAGTACTCCCCCGCGATATCCTCAGTCTATGTGCCCTTTAAAATCTCATATGTCAAAAGAAAAATCTCCTCCAGCTTCAAATTGCTCTTACGGAACCATGACCCGTGTCTAATAGATTTATAGCTACGACCTTCAAAACCAAGATAGAATATACTTGTCCAAGGTCAAGTTTCAAGCAAAAATCGACACATTTAAAGAATTTAACTAAAAACTAATGTTTTTACTGGGTTATTAATAACTGGGTTCGTGAAATTCAAACACAGCCCTCATGATTCAACTAAAACTATTAGCTTGTATGCTCATGGGTTAATGATTATCCTTATGATTTCTACAAATCCACGTGTAACCATCATTAACTGAATTCCTAACAGAAAAAGTCATATCCCTGTTACGTTTATCGCAAGAAAATTTCGATTTAATTAATTCCGATTCCTTTAAAAAAAGCTCTTTACCGTGACACAACTTGTAACAAAAACGATTACCTACTCCCTCAGTCCCGAAAGTTTGTCTACCGCCAGAAAAAGTAAACTTTAAGTTGCGAGAAAAATTCTCCCGAAACTTATCGACTACACTAAAAATAGAAGGCATCTTAAAAAAATAAGGTATACTAGAAATAAGATAACTAATAAAACAAATAGACAGGAAAAATACAACCTGATGCAACAGCTTGAAAAAAAAAGACCCTGAAGCGACTGCTCTCGACCGTGTCCAAACTGAAAACAACAATCTATGCAAGAGCACATGACCATGTCGGAAATCGGAAATAAATAGAACAATCTAGAAAAAAGAAAGTTCTGGACGCTGGCAAGGTTGCCATAAAAACACGAGAATCCTAACCAGAGAAAAATTCGAGATAAAAATGGATTACCATCAGCCAGCATCAGTCGCTTATAACTGTGCCAAAAGTCGTTGCCACTCCACGCGGCGGAGGCTGCAGCTGTACCAAAGTTTTCAAAGCTGCATCATAAAATTATGTGATGGTTATTGTTTACATGTAATATCATTTTTTGTTGAGAGGGAAGGATTCATCTAAGTCTACACCATTAGAATAATGTGTGTGTACAATTTAATACCCTGGGTTATTACAAATGATTCCAGTTTCAAAACACTATTTCGCAAATTTTTTCACTAAAAATAATGACTGCTAGATGAAAAGAACTAGAAATTGTCCAAATTTTAGTCAACAAATGTTATATGTGTACTTCTCATGCTACATGACACATATCCATGCATGTTGTAATAACCCTGTAGATTAAAATTTTAGTTTTATACTCGAAATGGTTTTTGTAGTAATTGCAGAAATATAAAATAACCAATTTTGTTCTCTTGTAACTTATTTGGAGATTTAATTTTTAACTTTTGTCCAAAATAACATTCCAACTGTCATTAGTTCAAACCAAGGGGCAGTTACTGCTAAATAGTTCTCTTAATTTTTCATTGCATGAAAATAAATGTTTGTGAGAGACAAACAGTTGCATGTAAAGCTAATATTGTTGAAAAATGTGAGTATGTGACCTTTTAAAATGACTATTTAAGTATTTGAGAGAGAAATATTCAAAGAATTTTTATGGAGATGGTTTTGGTTATTTTTCATTTACTTTACTGAAGGTTTTAGTAATTTTTATTTTATTCATTCCTATTCATTACTTAAATAACTATTATTTTTGTAGAGTGAAGATAAAAAAGCCAGCTCTCCAGAAAATGATAAAAAGTATGTACTACTTTTATGTTTTGTAATTTTTTAAATATAATGAAATGTGAAATCTTATTCATACAATTTTTTTTGTCTTAATTCCTTTTTGATATTTTATTACTAGTCTTGAAATGTTTTCAGGTTTCAAAGTAAGTGAATTTTCTTTATGATTAAAAGTCAAATGAAAAATGATAATGGACAAATAGTAACAATTTAGTTTTAATAATTGATTTGTGTCATATTTTTTGTTTACTCCATAATTAATTTTAATGTAAAACTAAGATACCATCTATTTGTTGCTTTCAGTAAGAAATAGACAGTAACACACGGTTTTCATTGTTTATTTTCATAATGTATTAAATACATATTAAAGTTGTATCACAATGAAGGTAGACAGCCTAGTTGATTAAGAATATAACCTCCTACCCTTACTTCGTCTGATTACTAAAGAATGTCATTTTGAGCCCTCGCAACTTGTCCTGTGTGAATGAGAATATGATCACTTTGGATGCAGCAAAACTGAAAAATTCAATATACTTATATTAATATATTCATTTTTTAGTGATGGAAATGAAACTTTTTAGATATATGTCATACTTATTAATATATATATATATATATAGTTGTGTTAGTATTAGTCATTTTGTTAGTTCATTTCACCTAACAATTCATAATGTTAAATTTTTAAAGTTGAGTATGAAAAACAAAATTGCTGCCAAATTAAAAGAGATAAATGCTATTAGGAACTTATTGTCTTTATTTTTAATTTGAATATTATTTAAAATGTTATTTGCAAATGAAATGCTACACTGAAAACACTAATAGCTGCTACAATCACTTGTAAAAGTATGAAAAGGATCCAAGTAATCTAATTTAATGCTGCTAAAAATTTTAAGAACTTTGGTTTAATTGTTAATATATTTTAAAATCTTAAATGTATTTCTTTCCCTGTATCTAAGCATGCTAACTGTTTTATTTTCCACTCTTAAAAGTATTTACAGTTATAATCTTGTTTTCAAATTTATTTCTAATAGAAAGAAGAGCAAGAAAAAGAAACGCAGTAGGAGCAGAGAAAAAGAGCATTCACATAAAGAATCCAGGGAAAACAATTCATCAAAAAATGATAAGAAAAACAGTAGGAGGGATCGCAGTTATAGCAGGGATCGCAGAGACTCCGTTCGTACCAGAGATAAGCGAAATAACCATGATCATCACACAAGGGATAGGAGACCTGTGAGTCGCAGTCCTGAAAGAAGACACAGCCCTCGAAGAAATTATAATCCTAGAGGATCATACAATAGAGGTGGCTCTTATGGTGGTGCAAACAGAGATTATCACAGTAGACGCTATGATCGTGAAAATGCGCATCGAAGAAGCAGGTATGAAAGTTTTGGTTATTCAAAGTTTCTATTTATATTTCATTAATGTAGTTATGTATGTATTGTTTCGATGACTTTGTAATCCTGGTATAGTTTTTAAGAGTATGTTTGGTGTTTAATTTTGGGTTTCATTGAGTGGGAAAGAAAAATATGCGTAATTCTTTTTGTTGTGACCAATCTGAAGATAGTTATTGATAGTTTTAACAATTCTTAAGAATCTGAATGTTTTTCAAAAGATCATATTGTTATATTCATTTTTTGTGTATTTCTCTATTTCTTAAATTTAATATATCCAGATAAATTTCAAAATATAGATCTATGTAATACTTTTCTGTGGAAAAATTAATGGACCTAACATTTTCATACCTGTAAAAGGGTTGGAATATCTTCGCCTCTGAAGGGAATTTGCTTCCATATATCCACTCTATCATTTTTCATTGTCTATTTATTGGTGTCATGAATTGCAGAAAACAGCTTTTCTTCAAACCACTTGTGAATTGTAGATGGTGCGGTTTCTATTTCTCTACTGTATCAGTACACCTTTCCTTGTGTGTAGTTTTCCTCCTTTTTATTTGATAAAAATTTGTAATGAAGCTTTTAACAATGTTGACCCATACATATGGGCTATTTTCTGATGCACAGGACAATTCACAGTACACAAGTTCTCACTTTCACTATTAGGAATCATGTATGTATTGTACTGAGTTAAAAAAATTTTGTGAAATTATAAATGAGGCACTGTTTTTATAAGAAACCGAAAGTTAAATTTATTTAGAAGCGAACCTAAAATGCACAAATTCAGTACCATTATTCACATAGATATAGATGTTTCTATGGCCTTGCCATCAACTCCAAATTTCTGTGATTCTGTAAAAGATAGAAAAGAAAAAAGTGTTAGATATTAACTTGACTACCATTTGAAAAATATTACCAATTTTGAAAACTTTTTAATGTAAAAAATCAACCAAAATTTTACTTGGCATTTTATGAGTTGATACACAAGGCAAAAATTTCTATTGCTAAAAAACTCTTGCTTTTGGTGATGTATTCTTATTTAGAATGTGCCTTATTGATGACTTTAACACATAATTTGATTACAGAATACATTTTAATAGATTTTGCATAAAAATAAGTAAAATAATGTAAATTATTTGCTCATATTTTTCATGCAGTGTAATGCTAAGATAGAGAGAATTTATTTAAAATGTATTACATTAACTTTAAAGGAATTAATACTTCAAATCTATTTACCAATAGATTTGTAGTAGCTATCTGATTGAAGCATGGATTCGGTATTTAGTTAAAGTTTGTCTAGGTTAATGAGGTATGTATTCAGTGGAAGGACCCTCAGGGACGTTTAGAGCATTTCCTGAATTAATTTTGGTGTTAAAAACAATAAAAGATACATGCTGAAAGTTTAATCAGCATAAATCGAAGTTTCATTAATTACGTAAAATATATCAAAACATTTGAAAAATCTATTAAATGCAATGCTCAATTACATTACTGCCATTCAATTGGAATAGGAAATTGGGGAGAGAAGATTATGACAACTCTTAAATTATTTTCTCAATACTTGCCTGGGATGAATTAAACAAGAAAGTGACCCAACAGATTTATTCTAAAAATCAGTGTAATCTATTTTAAATGTTAATCTATCTATTCGTGTATTGTAAATAGGATTTATAAACTACATATATGAATACCGAAATAAAGTTTAATGTTCTCTGAGGCAGAAACAATGCAGCATCCTTTAAGACTGCTGATTTTGACTTTCGAATATTTAGTTTTACAAACATAAAGAAAGGAATACCATTGTAAGCTTTTTAATAATACTGTATGAAAATATGGACCCTGTCCCAATGTATGGAAATTTGGAGCCCTGTCACTTCTTGTTCTGGTCTGAAAGTCTCAGAAATTTATAATATATTTATGTTTTGTTTCCTGGAATGATTGATATATTAAAAGCATCCTCTTTGCACTTGTGGGAATTTAACATAAGGCATGAAAAATAATTTTGATTTTAAAATGCCCTTTCTCTAATCTTGCCAACAAATCTTTCTTTTCAAAAAGCTTTTGATTTCAAATCGCTTGATGCTGGGGATATATTAGGTCATTAAGTATGAAATGTCCTATTACCTCAAGTACCAAGTTTGATATGTCTGATATTTCACTTTGACAGTTCTTTGTTTTTTATTGTGAAGATACTTTTAAGTTGATACATCAGGCTTTCAGACGCATGTTATAGTTTGTGATTATCTGTCGAATTGCCTTTTGCAGATTAAATTTTGTAAACCTTGGATAAGTCAAAAATTCGTGTTATTTTCGAATATGAGTTCCATCGTGGAACTAATGCAGACAACTTGAAGTGTCAACGAAGTGTTTGGCAAGGATGTGGCTAATGAATGCACAGTATATCGATGGTTTGAGAAGTTCGATCTGGCTATTTTGATCTTCAAAATGAACCACGTGGGCGACCTGAGAGCAAGGTGGATAATGATGAGCTGAAAGCTGCAGTAAAAGCAGATACATCTCAAACTGTGTGAATTGGCAGCAAGGTTTGATGTTAAACCATTTGAAACAAATCAATAAGGTTAAGAAGCTGGATAGATGGGTTCTGCATGAATTCAACGAGAGTCAGAAGAGAAATCCTTTCGAAGCTTGCCTTTCTTTGTTGTCGCGACATAAAGGTGAACCATTTTTACACCGTATTGTTACATGTGATGAAAAATCAATTCTTTTCGACAATCACTAGCATTCGGCACAATGGTTGGATAACGATGAAATGCCGAAACACTCCAAAACCGAATATTCACCAGAAAATGCTAATGGTGTCTGTTTGGTGGTTGAGCGCAGGTGTTTTCCACTACGCTTCATGAGACCTGGTCAATCGATTATGGTGAATGTCTACTGTAACCAATTAGATGAAATAATGAGAGAGATCAGGATTAAGCAGCAGAGATTGGTGAATAGAGACAGGCCAATCCTCTTGCAAGACAATGCTCGACCACATGCTGCACGAATAACATTGCTCATACTACAGAAGCTGGAAACTGTCACCCACCATATTCCCCAGACCTTGCACCAACTAACTACCATTTCTTCCAGGCATTGGACCACTTCTTGCAAGGAAAAATATTTAATTCCCAATGAACTGTAGAATACACCTTTCGTAATTTTCTCACCGCTCTCTCCAAGCTTCTTCGCTGCCGGCATTAACAAGCTACCGTTAAGATGGCAAAACTGTATCGATAGTTTAGGCGCATACTTTGATTAATTATACTGCTTCTTGCTCGAGATATAATAAACCAAACTTTCAGTTCGAAATCGGACATTTCATACTTAATGGCCTAATATGTTTGTACAATTTTCAACATTTTTCATTCTCTAATTTTCGTATGAAGTAACTAATTCTTCTATCGAGATTTTTCTCCATTACATTTCAAGTTTAACAAACCTTGTTATCCAAATGATTTCTTCAATCCATGTTTGATATTACTAAATTAAATTTGTTTGCTTCTTTGATCTGTTGAATCAAGATCTACAATTAGTCTACTTTTCCTTCCTGATCAGTAATTTATTTTGCTCATTGTTTGAGATTTGTTTTTGTCTGTCAAATTCTTAACACTTACATTATTGTGTTGTATAGTATACAAAAAAATGCTATGTAAGAGCTATGCTTAAATATTTTTTTGAAATTGCTTTGTCTTCATTAAGTTTCTCATTTTTCATGTACATGTTTTTGTTCCAACTATTGTTGCAGAAAATATTTTTACTTTGTTAATTGTGCTACTATTCCAGAAAGGTTTTTCTTGTATTGCCTGTAAATAACATACATGCAATATTTATGTGTTGGTTTTAATATTTTGTTTTCTTGTATAATTTAGTTTTCTTCAACAAAATCAATATTAAACGTTTTGCTTTAACAGGATCCTTAAAAGTATAAACATTAATATTTAAAGCACTTTTAGATTTTATATTCATAAATGAATATAATCCTAAAATTAATATTTATACAGCTGGGGAGATTATTTATGATGAAACATTAGCATTAAAATTTAATTAGCACCAATTGTGCTTTTAAATAACAGTAACTTGGAACTTATTCCCATCTAATGGAAGAACTTTTAGGTATGTTCTTTTATTTTAAAATGCTGTTCCTAATCTGACCATGGGAAATATGTTTCTATGCAGGAAGATTTACAAATATCTTAACAGTAGAATATTATTGTTCCTGTAAAGAAAACCATGACATTGATTTTCTCTGTTGGCGAAAGTAAGTCCAAAGACTTTGTTTTGTACTTTAATCCATGCATTGGTAACGTAGAACTTTTTCTCTTTCAAGCTCTTGTATTAACAATACTCAAAACATAAACACAATTTACATACATTACGATATCTTTACATTTAGTGAAACGCCCATTGGATTTATGATTTAGAAACAGTTACATTTTATTAAGTAGAATATAATTAGAATTAAATTTTTTATATTAGTTTTAAACTATGCAATAGTAATATTCTACTGAAGAGGACATAAGTAGATGTAATTTAAATACAAGTTTTGTGAGTCTCCCTGAAAAATCTGCACTTGAAGAGGGGTACACGACAAAAATACTTAAAAGACTTTATAATGTTGTAAGTACAGATCTGTGTAATTAGGGTCATTTTTATGTATATTGGATTCATTTTAATTTCAGAGAGCCTAGTTTCATATTATGGTACCCCCTCGATATAGATGCATTCAGCTCTCCCTTTTTTCCTGGCCCCCCATTGAATTTTTAGTTTATTGAAGTATATAGGGGAATTCTTAGGCGATAGTATGTTTCTTTAAAATTGGCAGCTGAAAGTCACTTGCTTCAAGTGGTTATATTACCTTCCTCCAACTCTGCCCTCAGACTCTCAGGGGTACATATCGGCATTGTCATGTTAGGAGAGACGATATTTATTGGACTCAAGTTATGTAAGAAAATCGTAAATGACCTCTATTCAAAACAGGTTTTAAGATCCTACTGCTTGGGAATGATAACGTATTATTCTTGCCAAGAAAAATACTGACAACACTAAATAAAAGACAGTGTTAGCAGCAAGAAGTTCAACTGATCTTCAGATGTCATACAAGAAATGAAGAATAAGTTGTTTTCATCAACAAAAGACCCAGTGTTGCTGTTGCGAAAATTGATGAAACTGAAAAAGGAGTCAAAACCCGAGGACTGTCACCAGGAGGTTCTTGAATGAACAATTGATAATAAGTCAGCTCCTGTGATGTATTAGAACCCCTTTTCCCCTTACCAGTACCCAAAAGCATCCAGTGGCCCTAATGAAACATTTGAGTTACAGAACATCTGAATTGATAAAAAAGATTTGAAAGTCGCAAAAGCCTAAATAAAATAGGATTTTCTATTTTCAAAAGTATTCTACCATGTTTAATAATGTTTTCAAGTTTTACCTTTGATTTTGTGTTTAGCATAATTTACTGTATAATTAAGCTTATTTCTCTAAGTTTTTCCTACCCTAGCCATATTGCTGCCCTTGGTATATGTGGCTTCTTTCGTGGCTTCTAATAAGCCATATATATTTTGAAGGATTACTGAATTAGTTTCAGGGAATCAAAGCCTGTACTTTGGTTCATTTTATAAATATTGAAGAAAAGTTGTAGAAAGGCTTTATGAAAGTGCTTTGCATAAAAATTTGATTGTCAAGCTCAAGTGAATTTATTGATTTATGCAAAGTTGATTTTATATATTGCTTGTAGGATCTTTAACATTCAAGCAGATTCTGTATGTTAAACTTTTTGAGCCTAAATTTGCAGTTTGTTGAATTTTATGATACCAAACACTAATCAAGTTCAAGCCAATTTTATGAATCATATTTTTTCATTTGGAAAAATATTATATTATGCTAAGGAAATTCCTAGTTTGGTCCTTAGTGATCCTGTTTACATGTAGTATCTGTTCATAAGATCTCAATGTTCTTGTCTACTTCATGCTGCAATATGTCTGAGGGTTCTATTGTACCTGGAATTTCTATGTTCCGACAATGTCCCTTTTTGTGTTCATAATAAAGTGGTTATGTATGTTGGGTTATATAAATCAGATCTAACATATCTATATTAGTTTACTGATTAGTTCATACATTTATGTTAGTCACATTTAGTGAATATGAAAAAATATTTGTTCAAAATTGCTAGAACATTGAAAAAAAATTTCATCTTATTATTTTATATGGTTTAAGTTTCACAGCAGAATATTAGTTTTTAATAAAAATTTCTCAGCTATCGTAAACAAATTAGGCATTTGAACCTCACTCATGAAGTTGTACATGGGAAAATTAAGTTTTATGTATTTTTGTAGTCTTAATTGCAAAAGAACAATTCATTCTTATGCTGAAAATGCAATTCATTGTTTCTTAGGTATTTTTCTGTTTTAAGAAGAAAATTGTACAGAAAAGTAAAGGAAACAATTACCTTGATATAAAAATTCATGAAATCTATAAAGGATTTGCAATTTTATACAGGAATTTGTATCTTGGTCCAAAAAACCTAATATGTTCTAGATCAGATTCTGCCAAATATGGATCTTTTTAAAGCATCTGGAAGATTGAATAGTGTATTCTGCATCCTTAAATGTTGTCTATTTTAACTCTTGCAAAATGGGGTGGTTTTGATATGAAATCCTAGAGTCAACATTGTTTTCATTATTTTGATACAGGTCTTGTGCATAGTTGTAAGTTGCAAAGTACTATAAATTGTTTCAGGAATTTTCAATCTGCATGTCTAAAGTGACTACTAGGATTGTTGAATAGACAGTTTTATAATTTATTCTTCTCTATTATAGCAATAACATGCTTAATTAATAAAACTTTAAAGACTCATTCTAAAATCTTTAGCTAAAAGTTACATAATATTTATACAATTTAATGAAACGGGATTCACCAACAGTTAATTAATGGTAAAAGTGAATACAAAGATTTTATAGCCAAAGATTCTAAATCACTAATTTCTTGGACTTAATAAATATGTAATTAAAATGTAATACAACAGGCAGTACTGCCCCATAAACAAAATGGAAGTGAAACTATGTCTAGATACTAATTGCTTATGTATCACAAGATGATTCTGTTCTACAAAGTATTTTTCTGGTCAGCATGATTTAGTATGACATCAAGAAATTTTCTAATATGACCCCATTTGAATGGATGTGTGGATTTGTGCACACACACAACTGGGATAAATATTTTCCAAGGTTGCCTTTTGTATCAGACACAATATGCTGTTTGCAATTACCATTTAATAAATGTTTAATTGTTTACTCTCGGTGTCTACAAACGTTGAAATATCTATTAAAGAAATGTTAGAAAATTGTAGCTTTTAGAGCTGAGTCCAATGACTAATGCAAGAATTGGCCAAAAGAACAATTTTAATTAACATTAAGCACAAGACAAAACAATTACAAGAATAAACAAACATAAAAAGTTACATCTCGGGGGAACAAAACTTCAGCGCTTCAGTTCTACGCTCGCCTTGGGAAACAACTAGAGAAAAATGGTTCATTCTCTTTCGCGGAGAGGTTGTCACGTGGTCCGCCATCGCCAATCAAGGCGCATATCGCTGAGACACACGTTAAGGGGCTGTGATGCGCTACAACCTCCCCCTCTGGCTCCGACGACGTCCCGACGAGGAGTCAGCATTACGTGCTTTAGGAGGGCATCCTCTCTTTCTTAATGGGACCACAGGAGTACTGTCAGTAGCTTTACATGCCTTGAGAGCTGAAGAGTGATAAACTCCTATAGGTGTGGTTGGATTTTTGGGATCTGCAATTTCATAAGTTGTAGGTGACCGTTGTGTGAGCACCACGTAAGGTCCGTCACGTCGAGGCATGAATTTGGCAGTCCTTTTCTTTTCTGCGTTACTCACAGGGTGCATGGTGACCCAAACGTGATCACCAGTATTGATCCGATGTTCTATAAAAGGGGTAGGTTCTCCCCCTAGCTTGAAGGTAGACTCAAATTTTTCTAACAAACCATTCATCTTTCTGCGCTGATCAGACATTAAATGTTCTCCTTCATCAGAACGCAGTGAGCTTGGTGATATAGCTTGGCTGTATGAGAGTTGCTGGTTGCAACTTGAACGTTCATCTTCTTCATGAAAATTTCCTTTGTTGCTACAGTTGTCGACAGGCTGTTGACTCTTTACTGGTGGGTCTTCAACAGATAGCAGATATTTTACAGGGATATCTTTCTTGAAACCAATCTTCCGACAGGGATTGTCAGAGAAATGCCAATTTTTGTTCTTCATGTCTAGAACAATTCCGGACTTTTCCAAAAAGTCGGTTCCTAGTAGAGTACGATTCTTTTTTGCATTTGGTAATGCCAGCAAATTCAGCGAAACTGATTTTCCTTCAATCTCTATTTTCACCATGGTGGTGCAAGCCTCTTCAGTTGTTTGACAACCATTTGCCAAAGTCATTGTTACTACTTCTCTTTGGAACTCTACTCCTCTCTTTTTTAATTGGTGGTACATGATCTCTCCAGCGACTGTTCTGCTGGCACCACTATCAACACAAACCCTGGCTCTTACTCCCGATATACAGATATCTATTAGCGCTAACGGGGATGCATCGGAGTGACAGGTATACATGCGGACAGAGTTCGCTTGGAATGGCTCCCTTCTTGTCGATGACGAACAGTTTTTGCATTTTGATTTGATGGTTCCTGGTGCTCCACATTCGTAGCACGATATTTCTTTCTTCTCTTCAATACCCCTTGGTGTAATTCTGCCTTGTGAAAAGGAGTCCCTCCTACTTTGACTGAGGACCCCGGGATCCCGCCTACTGTTACTGGGAATCCCTGGCAGACTTTGTCTATTATCTCTTTGTTCCAATTGTGATTGTTGGGTTCTATAGTAATTTCTTTTTTGGAACACGGGTTTTGTTTCATGTTGCTTCGGTGGAAGCTTCGGGTTGACAGTACGTAAGTTGTCGTAACTGTCCATCTTCTCCACTAGGTCACTTGGGGTGACCCATTCGCTCCATACGTCCAAGAAATGGTTTTTAACCTCTGAAGGAACACGTCTCTTCATTTCATCCAGGATCATGAGGTCTTTCAATTTCTCAAAATCCGTTATGTTCAATTCTGCTAGCCATGCTTCAAAATAGCTACGCAGTTCAAAATGGAAGTCCTTCCAAGTGCTCTCAGGACTTTTCTTGTGAGTTGCGAAGAGCTGTCGCATTCTCTCAGCACTTAATTTAAATCTCTGAAGCAGCATTGTTCTAATGTGATCAAAATCATGAGCCTTCTGTTCTGGTTCTCTGGCGATGAGTTGTGCCACGCTATTAGGTAATAGGCCCAGGAGATAGGCAACCCAGTTATGTCTCCCTACTTTAAGAACTTTCATCTGTCGTTCGAATAACTGAAGAAACAATGTCATATCACCATCATTCGGATCAAAATCAGGTAGCAACTTTTTCAAGTTAAAGTTGGGTTGATGGTCTGCAGACAGATGATTAAAACCAGAGACCTGCTCCAATTTCTGTGATTCTACCTGCAGACGGAGTCTTTCCAACTCGTACGCTCTTTCCCGTTCTATTCTTTCATTTTCCCGTTCTATTCTTTCCTTTTCCTCAGCCTTTTCCCGTTCTATTCTTTCCTTTTCCTCAGCCTTTTCCCGTTCTATTCTTTCATTTTCACGTGCTATTCTTTCTTTTTCTTCTGCTTTCTCTTTTGCACGGTTTTCGCTTATAGACAGAAGCAGATTTTTCGTGAAGTCTTCATCATAACTTTCATCTCCAGTGATAAATCTTTTTATATCAACTTTTTATAGCATCAGCAGGTATTTCGATGCCGAGTTCATTCGCCAACTCTATCAGGTCACATTTAAGAGCTCTTGCCAAATAAGACATCTTTAGGTTACGAAGTGTACAAATAATTTTGAATACGAAAGTAAACAAGTTCAGTAAAAAAATTTTTAAATATATCCCACACAGTTTGTTTTCAAGAAGAAAAAAAATTAAATTAATGACCACTTCTTATAGGTACTACTTGTTCAGCATTGTTAAACAAATTACTTTTAAAACATTAACATTTGTCCAATAACACTTAAACACATGTTATTTATGAACATTAAATTCCAAAACACTTTTAAATATTCAAAACCAAAACATTAGATAACATTCCACTCGTGAGTTAGTCTTATTTCAATAATACTTCAAAAGAAATGATAAATTCTCGTAATATTTCAAAATTCCAAAAGAATACCAATGCTTAAACAAAATGAATCCATATTTCCTAATATCTAATCCTTAAAGGCATAATATAAACACATTTCTGCGCACGTTGCACTTGTTTCATACATAGATTAACAAAACCAATAACTCTCAAAAGGAAATCGCACAATGTAGCTCAAACACAAAATAAAGAAAAAAATCGCTTTAAACATCTAGAAAGGTTTTTTTTTTAATGCAGCTGGCAGAAAACAGACCTTGAATCTATTGAGTTATGACTCATGAACATGACCGAATCAGAATGCGATCGGTTCTTGCACTTTTGAAACGAAATAACGCTGTAGCTTTCGTTTTTGAACACAATTAATTCACACCACTTTTGCAAAGTAGCTTATTACAAAATGAATACACATAACGTATTTTCAAAAAACTTATTCTAGCAGTACACTTAATCTAAACAATACTACTTTGCACTTTTACTTTAAGAACAAAACTTTTCATAAAACACAAATACTTTTCACAAAACACAAATACTTTGCACTTGTGAACCAAAGGAATAATAACATTTAAAGAAGTGATTTCACACTATATTTTAAACAAGAATACTGTTTGAACACAAAACGAAACTTCAAAATTCTGTTGCTGGACACGGGTTGGCCAAATCGAAAGTACTGCTAGACAAGAATGATTTTAAACAAATTAAAATAAACTTATCTCATTCTTCATCACCACTTGGGGATACGAGCATAAGGATGATCCGTGGAAGGGATTTCCACCTATATTCAATAGGATACACCTGGGATGAGGCTTCCTAAAATAGTGAATTCGACGCCGCTGCAGAACACTAAAACCATAGCTTTTCCTACCAGTATGCTAACTCGGGATGAGTTTCTAAACATCAATGAAACACAGGGTGTGTTTTTCTTTCAATACCAACAGTATTGGACCTAGATTCCTGAACAAAAAAACGAGTTGTTCCCAAAGGCTTTAATTCGGGCCACAAGATTGGGCGTCAATTTTAGAGCTGAGTCCAATGACTAATGCAAGAATTGGCCAAAAGAACAATTTTAATTAACATTAAGCACAAGACAAAACAATTACAAGAATAAACAAACATAAAAAGTTACATCTCGGGGGAACAAAACTTCAGCGCGTCAGTTCTACGCTCGCCTTGGGAAACAACTAGAGAAAAATGGTTCATTCTCTTTCGCGGAGAGGTTGTCACGTGGTCCGCCATCGCCAATCAAGGCGCATATCGCTGAGACACACGTTAAGGGGCTGTGATGCGCTACAAGCTTTGATTATTTTATATCATAAGTATTTATATTCAGATTGGTTCCCTTAAAAAACTTTTCAAAAAGGCTTACATTTAGTATTTTAAATACTTATTTAATGGAATTAGTAATTTCTTCTGTTGTATAGAGATATGTTCAAGCAAGATATATTGGTGATCCTTGATATTGAAAAAAACATTTAGTTATTCATTAAAATAGTTTCATTATATTAAATTAAAACAAAGGTAATATCCTTCTCTATCCGTTCTTCATTTGAGTTATACATCTGTTCTTTATATATGTAGTTAAATATAAATTTTGTGTTGAGTTTATATAAAAATTTTGAGTGATATTGACTTACTTTTAACTTCCTTAACTAGATCAAGAAGTCGTGACCGACGTAATTCAAGCAACAACAAAACAAAAGCTCGCTCGCCATCTCCAAAGAAGGAATCAAAAGGGTAAGTATTTTTTGTGTGTTAGTTTTTCACTCTTAACCCTTTGAGCAGCAAGTTTCACTCTGCCTCCTTTTGAGCTTAAGTAAATCAAAAGTTTCGAAGAGTCCAGTCGATGTTGTTATTTTAGCAAAATACAGTATTCTTGGGAAACTTTTCCAAGCTGTTGGGCTCGACCCTGAGGATGCGAGGTTATTGGAAGAAAGAACAGTGTTTATCAAAAATATTATTTGGGCAAACCTTTCCTATTTACAAATTTTTCCATGGGAACACAATCATTGTCAAGAAAAACTAATAGCATTGTGTTTTGTTTGATGTTCAGATCTTACAAGCGTAGTACAGGTTCATTGAACATGTAGAACACAATCAGTTCCAGTCAAATTATCACTCAGAGATTACTGTATTATATGTTGTGTTAAATATGTATTTTAATTTATGTAAAGATTTATTTTATAATGTTAGCAAATCATTATTTTCATTTGTAAGAACAAGAGTTACATACAGTGACAAACCCCTCAATATATCGCATTTCTTGGAAGACAAGAAAATAGTGCTGTGTACCAAGGGGAGCAAGAGTTAAGAAAGAAAGGTGCATTATGTACTTAATTATGGATTTTTCAATTAAAATTACATGCAACTACAAGTTAAACACAAAATTGATGTTGGAACCTTTCAAAATAACACTAAATGAGATAGAATATTTTTGAGAAATTTCCTTCTTGTCCTCACTTTCTTGACACCCAAATCTTTTATACTGCTTTATTTTAAAACAACCTCTTCAAAAATATGAGCTTTGAACTGTCAATTCTTAAGGAATTAAGTTTCCTTTGCTGTTAGATTTATGTAATTTAATCATACTGTGTATACCAGCTTATCCACTTTTGGACCTTGCACCATAAAACTCTAACATCCAATCCATACTGTTTATGCCTTGTGGCAATTAAAAGTATTAGTATACTTGTAACAAAAAAATAAAGTATTAGTATCAAGTCTATTGAATCTAATTGATTAAATCTGTGACATGATTATAATTGTTTAATCTTATAAATTTGTGGTCTGTAAATAATATCTTAATTTCTGTTATTTAATTTTAAATTTCAAAATGTTTGGACACATAATTATCAATTTCTGAGGTGTTATTGTTTTCACAGAAATGATTCTTCTGATGACTTCAGCAAACCTTCACGTTTACACAGGTTAGTGAAAACTAAAGATTCTTTTATTGTTATTAATTTGGATTTTCCTTAGGAATAACTTCTCCATCATTTGCCTAAGTTGTAATTTTGAGAAATTTATGAATTATACCATGCAAGTAGAATGACATTAAAAATTCTCAATAAACTTCATTCTGAACACATTGATGTTAAATGATGGCTATAGCCATTTTATTTTTGCATTTTTGTGCTCTAAATGGTTACAGCCCCATTCTACAGGATTTCATTGATAAAATGTATATTGTATTAAAAGGATAGGTTTTATTGGCTTGATTAAAAATGAATTTATTGTAGGCTTGGTGAAAATAGTGTTTCCAGGTATGACCTCAATTTAAAAATGCATATCAATGTGTTAAGTGCATATTTCATTAGTTAAAAATTTTAAAAGGTTATTCGTATACTGTTGTGATGAATACGAAAAATTCTACATTAAGCATTCATTGCAGTTAATCTATTTTTTTACCACTAATAAAGAAATATTGTTACTTTTGTTCTCTGAAAATATAAGATTTTTATCATTTTAATTTGTTTATAAATAAGTCTAAAAGATATTAGATATATATGCGATTTACTGTATAGTTTCTAGAATTGAATTACAAAACTTTTAAATATGTACAGCAGGGCACAAATAGTTACTGTTAACATTTTCACATTAAATTGAAAAATGATTTTCAATAACAGAATTTTAAAAAATTAAAATTAATCTTGTGGCTTGCTGCCTTAAAAAATAAGCAAGAAACATTTAAGTAATGAGAAACTAAATGAAATTTTAAAATTACAGCTCTTAGGGCAGAGTAATTAAGGTTTCGTAGACAAAAATTTGTTTTCCTGCCTTTTCATTACTCCATTTTGAAGTGAGTACTAAATCGTAATTTGAAAATATTTTTTCTCTAATGCAGAAGGCATATGTTGCTCCAGCGTGACGTTAATTCAACTACCACCTATCAACAACCTACCCTAATGCAGTAGTGTGGAGCTGCTTTATAGCTGTAGCCAGACTTAATTGTCTGCTACCATACAAGGATGATCAGTTCAAGCATCTGGACTATCACATGGGGTATCAAACAATGTCCCCAAATATGTTGAGCAACTGTATGTTTCTCCATGTCTAGAACAGACTCCACTGATAAAAAGAAAATTACATGCCAATTTCCATTTTTATTAAATCTAGTTAGCATCTCAAAGAATAGAAGGAAAACTAATAGACCATCCGTAGAATGTTTTTGAGTTCAAGAAAAGTTTTTAACTTGTTTGAATAAAAAAGCATGCATCCTGACTGAGGATGTTTCAATTTCAGCATTAAACTTTAAAGAGAAAAAGAAAGTTATTTTATTAATCAAGGATTTTAAAATTGGCAAATCCTGTTAGTACATAATTATGTAGGGTCAATTTTTTGTGAAAAGAAAACAGATTGGAATAAAATACAGTAGTCTTTTTTAAGAAACACAATTTAGCTAACTTTTTTTTTGTCAAATTGGAATTTTTATAACCTTGATTAAAAGGACAATTGACTGAAAAAATCAAAAACTTTATTTTATTGTAATCTATAACACTGTCCTCCTAATATAGTTTATTGCAACAGTTCTTACACAATTGAGTGTCTTTCATGGAATTCCTAATTTTTAAATGTGGATGCTCAAAACAAAACTCTTAATTGAAATAAGATCAGCTGAAAAAAGCATGTTTGTTTTCTACTAAAAATATAAATGAACCTGAATTCCAAATAAAAATATATACTGAAAGAATATCTTTTCATCTTTTAGAATGCTCATTGTAATGTAGCAATGACATAATGTATAACCACCAAACTATTGGCATGTTTATTTATCACATCAGAAAAATGATACACCCAGTGTTTCACTTAGTTAATCAGCCAATCACTGAGGATCCTGCATGTTTATAATCATTTTATATTTATGGCTTATGAGCTGTGCCATATGAAATTCATCCCAGACACTTTTGTTACCTGTAATTTTTTAATCCCGTGAAATCAAGCTAGTATTTTATCAGAGTTGAATATATACAGAGTTGAACATATTGAAAGATTCAGTGTTTTTCATTTACTCTGCTCATAGTACTTATTTTCAGTTTATTTTGTACTAATTTTGGATATAAAATTTGATTTCAGAAATCCTGATCTGTCTCCTGAAGAGAGAGACATGAGAACTGTATTCTGTATGCAGTTATCTCAACGTGTCAGAGCACATGATCTTGAAGAATTTTTCTCACCAGTTGGAAAAGTTAGTTTTATTCGTTACTCATTATATTCCACTATTATATTGCATGACTCTTTTTTTAAATATTTGTATTAAATGAACTAGAAATAACAAAATTATTTTTTTCTTCAAAATTTTTTAAAAATGTAGTTACTCAACTTATACCAAAACTCACTTCAAGTATAACCTTGCTTGGCCAAACCTGGTCCTTGTGCCATAAAAATTCAATCAATCAAGTATATAACCTTGGATTTTTGTTGAACAGAAAGAAAATCAGTTTCAAGTTTAAATTCATTTAAGTTTATAATTAATTTTACTTGTAGTTTTAAAAATTTCCAATCAGAATTGAAACAAAAATGAAAAATAATTTTTAAAAACATAAAATAAAAGCTTCATTAAAAATCTCAAATCAATATTTTTGTTAAATTTTGGATTCCAACTCCCCTTGCTTTGGATTTTGGATATTTTGTTTTCAAAATAGGTACAGTTAATGTTGAATTAAATAATTTATTAAATTATATATTGAAGCCCATCATAGAACAGGAACGAATATTGAATAGTTTCATCAAAATAAAAATGGTTCTGGCCTGAGCCTTAACAGGAACCCTCAAAGTGTAATAAAAACAGTCACTTTAAGTAACATTCTGTTTGTGATATTCTTGTATGCAAGTTGTAGCAATGTGCCATACACAGTAGTCTTCCTTATAAAGAATAGGAAACATTTATAACTTGTAAATGGTTACTGCCTACATATAAGATAGTCCATAATAAAAATTATTTCTTTCCTTGAGATATCTCAAAATTCCTGATATCAGAAATACTCCTCAGTTCATTGAAAGTTAAGTATTTTTAGAACTAGGTAATTAAGGGTTTTCATTCTATTTTGTTTAGACCATGGTTCACAATTACGAAGCGTTGTCCTTGGATCTTTCCCTTCTGGATTGATCCCGGACTGTCGCCAATAGCCTGTTGTGTTGATCGAGTGTGACAATAATTAACTACCTGCCTACCTTTATTTTGTTTGGTCAATATCCACATTCTTGTGTTACGAATTTATCTTCTAAATATGATTTATCGTTCAAAGTAATTGTGTAGATACAAATTTATCATTTTGTAAAATTTTTATTTTGTTTTCAGGTTCAAGATGTTCGAATCATACTGGATAATAAGACAAGACGTTCCAAGGGAATCGCTTACGTTGAGTTTCAAGATACTTTTTCTGTTTCTCTCGTAAGTACCTCTTCAATATACAATTAGAATTTGTGTTTCTGAGGAAAATTGTGTAATTTAGGCATGAATACCATTTGTGATCAAAAAGTTCCAGGATTGGATTTATTTCCTGGTTTTGAGAGTATTTTCTTATGATGAATCTTCATAATTTGGATGTCATTTGATGATTAGTGACTGCATTAATCAGTTTTATTTGTTAATAAAAATCTGACTGGAATTTTCATTCCCACCCAAAAAATTGAATGAGCTATTCAAATGTGGTTAGTGCTTTTGTTTCAATTAATTTTGTTTCAATAAGCATTACCTTGCAATGTATGATGAATTTGCATTATAAGGTATTCTAATTAATACTGCCACCTTGGAGTCTTGAGATATCTAGTTACATGAAACTTATTTGAATGTGGGAAGTTGAATGCTGGATCATAATAAAGCTCGTCCATATTTCTGTGTTAAAATCATCCATTATTTCCTCATAATGTGCTTGCAATTGTTTCACACAACCTCTTGCTCCAGATTTGAGCCCAGCTGACTTTTCTGAAGCTGAATAATTTCTTGATCGACTTTCTCATAACCCAGGAAAGCCGGAATTATTTATTAATTTTTTTTTCAAATTTCAGTTTCCTTTTAGTGTATTGTTTTTATGTTATTAATGTAGGAAAAGCCAATTTTTGTTGTGAATACACTTGGAGGTCTTCCTTCACTCTTATAAAACATCTGTTATCAAACTTGAAAAAAAAATTATATTTATAGGAGGAAATCGTAAATATCTGAACCCATTTACTGGTACCAAACAGTACTGCACAGCTTTCCCTGTTTAAGGGAGTGAATAATTTTTAAGGCATGGCATTTTCATTCAAAGGAAAAAATTATTGAAAAGTATGGGAAATGCTTTTAAAAACAAGAAAGAAGTTTAACATAAATGTCTAGAATTTAATTTTAAGCTGCATTAAAAGTTGGCAAAAAAATACTTTATGGTAATCTTAGTTCAAAAGTGAAAATATTTGAAAGTTTCAATTATGGGTTTTTTTTAAAGCAAAAATATAGGTCTTAGAACTTTTAGATGACAGCTTATACTTATTCATACATGCCAACTGCTACGGATTGTCCATAGTTTCTACGGATTTCCCTATTCAACTACGGAAGCTACCCTATATCCTACGGATTTTATGAATTTTCTTTTTTTTCTATGAGCATAAAAACCATGTAGAAAAAATAATAATTTTCATCTTTTTTTGTATGTGTGTGATCGTTATTTAGACGTTGGAATCGATGTACACGAACATGTGTATATTGAATAAAAGCAAAGCATGCTCTTGCACTATCAATTCTAAGTAAAAGTAAGGTGCTTGGCGCATTTCCGGTAGAAATTGGTCCTTTGCCGCAGAGAGGCTCACGGGAGATACGCGTAGGCGGAGCTTCAGGGCGATTGCGCAGAGTGATCCTAAAACGTCACGTTTTCCTATCTCCGCTATGCTTTGTTGCGGTTTCACTCACCGGTACTGCACGTTTTTCGTACGTTGACAACACTTCTAAATTGTGTACTTTTTAGTTCTGGAGCCTGCTGCATCTCTTATTGTCTGTGCATAATGGATCGATTTTTAAAACGCGTTGAGGAAGATTCCCCTCCTGTAAAAAAGCGCAAGAGCTGCCAAAAGTTTAAAAAAGAGTATTCAAGCTTATGGTCATGCCTTATAGCATCTTCTAAAGAAGGATTTGCGTTTTGTACTGTGTGCAAACAAGATTTTTCAGTGACTCATGGCGGTCGTGAGGACTGCAAACGACACGTGGCCTGCAAGAAACATACCGAACTGTATAAATTGGAATCAAGTAATCTCAATGTGACGTCATATTTTACTACAAAAAAAGACTTAGATGTTATAAAATCCGAGTGTTTATTTACTCGGTTTTTAATAGAACACAATTTACCAATTTCTGCATCTAATCACGCTGGAAAACTTTTTTCAAAAATGTTTCCTGATTCGGAGATCGCACAAAAATATTCAAGTGGAAGAACCAAGACAAGTGCTATTATGCAAGTTATGGCAAAGGAGACAAAAAGCCAAATTATTGATAAAAATTAGGAATAATAAGTTCTCCCTCGCAACAGATGGCGGTAACGATTTGGGAGACAAGAAACTCTACCCCCAGGTTGTGAGTTTTTTTGATTCTGATAAAGGTAAGGTTCAAACAACTCTTTTATCCCTTTTAGAATCAGAAGACAATACTGGGGAAGGAATTTTTAAAATGATTGATTTGGAACTCTCAAAACTTCAAATCCCATGGAAGAACTGTGTTGCTTTTTGCTGTGACAATGCCAATACTATGATAGGAAAATTTAAGGGAGTTGCCTCTTTCATCCAATCAAAGCAGACAAAAATTAAAATAGTTGGTTGTTCATGTCATCTGCTACACATTTGTGCACAGAGAGCTACTAAAACACTGCCAATAGATATTGATTTTTTTGTTACTCAGATATATTATTACCTGGACAGAAGTAGCAAAAGACAAAGCAGGCTTAAAAAATTGCAGTACCTGTGTGGGGAGGAGAATCATAAAATATTGAAACATGTAAGTACTCGTTGGTTATCTTTGGAAACTGTTTTAAATAGAGTTATCGAACAGTGGTCTCCTCTGTCGGAATTTTTTACTGATGATTCCGATTCTTTGTCAAAACAATGCTTAATAATTAAAGACTTTTTTATTTCTCCATGTACCAAATTATATTGTTTATTTTTGCAAAATGCTCTCCCAACTTTTACAAAAATAAGAATAAGAAAACAAGAAGCTATTTAAGCACCTCGAATTTATCGCCAGATAAAGTTAAAGAATTTTTTTCATCTGTTAGAAAGTTCTATTGTACTGCGTGTGATTATGTGCTTAAAAAATTACCATTTCATGATGAGTTTTATCAGAATGCCTCAGTTGCAAATGTTTCCCTACGTGCATCTGTGTCTTACAGTTCTGTGAAATATTTTGTTGATATATTTGACTTTCCTGGAGACTGATAAATTGCAGTTAGAATTTGCATTATATCAAAATGAAAAGTTTTCCTCTATTACAGAATGCGATAGGGCTGATGATTGTTGGCATAAGATTGGTAATCTGAAGTATCCCGATGGTACTTTCAAGTTTAAGCTTCTTTCTCAACTAATGCTGTCTGTTTTAGTTGTTCCACATAGTAATGCGCCAACTGAGCGAATTTTCAGTATAGTTAAAAAAATCAAACAGAATCCAGGTCAAATCTTAGTACAATGACATTGGAAAGTATGTTGGTGGAGAAAATAAATATGGATTGTTGTTATGGAAAAACATTCAATGTGGTTGAACTCAGAAATGCCAAGAGTGCATGTTATAACCAATTACATACTCATTGTGCTGAAGACTGACTTTCCATGCTTTAGTATTTCGTACATTGCTGATGGCTTTTTCCGTTTTATGAGAAGAAGAAAAAATAAGGTGCTTGGAGCCAGTGCTGATTGGACATAATTTTCGTGTGTGGGGGGTGTACGTCTGAATATTTTGTTTTTAATGTGACAATTCAATCAAACAATCAAAATTTGCTAACTCAGAAATTAGTGGGGGGTGACGCACCTCCCCCCATTGGATCGACGCTGCTTGGCGCATTTCCAGTTTTTCCTACGGTGAGTTGGCAACTTTTCTAAATAACTTGTGCTACTGATGACCCCTAGTCAAATGTTGGCATATATGCTTATTAAAAATATTCTTCAAAATAAAAAACTTAAATATTTTTCTTAAATTTTAATAAGGCAGAAGTATTTCTTTTTAAGAGTAAATTGACTATTCCTTCATTACATTTTAACTAACTTATTTTTTAACTTCTAGGCAATGGGTTATTCTGGTAAAAAACTTCTTGGGGTTCCAATTATTGTACAGTTAACTCAAGCCGAAAAGAACAGAGCTGCAGCAAGTGTCATGAGTGCTCAGAGAGGTAATGTTGGACCCATGAGACTCTATGTTGGATCCTTACATTTTAATATTACTGAAGAAATGCTGAAAGGAATATTTGAACCATTTGGGAAGGTGAGTTACTTTCCTTTTTTCAATGTGTCAATGTTAGTAGGAGTGGAAGTATTATATTACTAATACTTGTTACCCTATAGCAAGGGTGTCAAACTCAATTAAAACATGGGCCATTTAATGCAACTGGTAAGATTCACACGGGCCACATCACATTTACAAATTTTCTTAAAATTGTATTTTGAAGTGAGGATTCAGGAATATGGATAGGATAATTAAAACACAGTATGTAATTCAGTGAATTTAGGGTAATAATTTATAATATTGCTATATAATTGCTTTTATTTATACATTTATTTAATTTAATGTATTTATAAAACTGAAATTAATTTTTTACGGGAAACCTGTGCCAGTGCTTTCCTCCTAGTTTTCCAATATCTGGATTCAGACTGAGAACAGACAAATCTTCATTATGGCAGATAGATGTTTATCAGCTAATCTTGATCTGTAGGCCATTTTATTTAATTTCGTGGACGAAAGTAGTTGCTCACACAATTTTAACATGACAAATTTGTGTGTACGTTATTGCCTCGATCTCCCCTAAGTTCTATTTTTTCTTCATAACATATTGTCCTGTTTTCATTTTATTTCAGAGCATCGTGGGCCACAAAAAAAATTACCTCGGGGGTCGTCAGTTTGACACCCCTGCCCTATAGTTATAGTATAATTGATACAGAACAAATTTGAATGGATGTTAATTTCCTGTTAAGTGGTGTTTAAAAATTAGAATCATAGTTGACAGTTAGAGTTTTTAACACCTTGTACACAAATTATTTCTATAGCTGGGTTTGTTTTAAAATGTTAGGAAAAAATAAAATTGCAATGTTGCTTTATATTGCAATTCACATTTTCTGCTTTGAAGTTATAACAAATATAATACTACTTACTGCAATATAAGCCATAATTAAAATCTAGTATAACCTCTTCCCTGAATTGCATTAATCAATTTGTGAATAAATTATGGATTTTCTATTGTTGTATTAGCCTAAAATTTGAGGTGTAATACTATTAAGAAACAAATCTAGTTTTGATAATTTAAGTCAATTCTTTATTAATAACTAAAACTATGTTGAATTATTCATGTCAGTGCAACTTGTTAAAATTATATTCAGATTTAAATGGATTGTAGTTTTATAAAAAGTCTAGTTCTGGCAATACTAAGTTATTTTTAACTTTTGGTATAGTATTGAGCATTGTGTGTCATACTGATTGATCTTTTGTGCATCCTTTAAAGATTTAATTTGGATGTTGGATTGGCTGTATAAGTGTGTGAACCAACTATTCCTAAAAGCATTACATGAAACAATGTTTTTCTTAAGTGCTTTTTGTTCTATTCTTAAGAATGTCGTAAAATATGTGAGCACCGATGAATGCAATTTTTAAATAGTCCTGCAGACTTCAAGTTTTCAGCTTATGGATTTTTAAAGAAATAATCTTAGTTGTCCCACATTATTCCTTATTATATATTTACTTAGTTAGCTTACATTAATATTGACCTATTGTATTTAGCATTTTAATTTTTACCCTTCAGATACACAGGACTATCCTAATTTGGAAGACATTTAGGAAACTAATGTATACATCATTAAGGGTAAAAACATGCAATTATAAAATGGTTCTCCATAAATTGAGCCTGTCTTTAAAGAGATAGCCATAAGACAATTCAACCACTGCTTTAGTTTTTAATCCTAAAAAATGTACGTTCAATTCAAAGCATTTTTATGATGAAGCTAATTTTTGAATATTTTACTTTTTTTTAACTTTTTATGTGAATTTGTCAAATCTCGTAGAATGAAACTGAGAAGGTTTTTAAAAAGTTTAAATAATTTATTGTACTGCTTTCCAAGCTGTGGTAATGGGACTAAATAGGGTAATTTGTTCTGATGAGGGGTTATGGTAAGTGGATGATCTTTATATCAGATGTAAATTGGTATTGTATTCTTCAGATTTATCATGTTTTATGTATTTTAAAGTGAGATTTCTAAGACTTGTTTTCCTTTCTAGATTGATCGCATTGAACTTCTCAAGGATTCGGAAACTGGAAGATCAAAAGGTTATGGATTTGTAACTGTAAGTTTATTTCAATTATATTTTCCCCAATTTTAAATGTTTCTATGATTCAAATTTAATTATGTAAGTTATTTTTAAAATATATAAATAGGCTGATAATTGGACATATTGTGCAAAAAGTGTGACATTCTTTTTGTTGAAAATTAAAATATAAGGATGTGACACACATACTTAAAAATTCTCTGAATAACATTTGTCATTCAATATGAAATCAGAAACTTGTAGCAGTCATTTTGGCATCTATAAATACACATAGGAAAGGTGGGATTTGTGATTTTCAATTCCTTTCATCTGATTTAAGATCTGCAGTTTTATGTGTGCTTATCCATTTCAAGACCACCCTTAGCAGTTCTACATAAGATAATTTTGATTCCTGTTATAAAATATGAGGTTCTTTTGAAATATTTGTAATGACACATTCGATATTTTATGAAATATCGGAAATGATTGAATCCCCTCTCCTGCTATGCCTCAGAATGGATCTGTCGTAATAAGAAGAAAACTAAAACAGTAAACTAAACATGGCAAAGACATCTCAAATTACTCAGATAGACTACTTGTATATTTAAATTGTATGATGTGCCAAACTCATTTTGTGAGCTTAGTGGTCTTCAGGATTCTTATTTTACAGGTATCTGGTTTGAGTACCAGGAATGGCATAATTATTCTCAGTGGTCTCAGTTGGAATTACTTTAAGCAGCAAATATTCTAAAGAGCCCAAATGGAATATGACGAGAAACATTTGGACAACCCGAGGATGAAAACTGCCCAAATTAATGTTTAAATTTCTCAAGAGCATCTACAGTTTTTAAATTTATGTTTCCCTTTTGTGTATGTTTTCCCTGATATTCTATGAATGCTTGACACTTTATTTTATAGTTTCTGTCTGTGCAATGTCAAATATATTGTTGCAGTATGTCTACTCATGTTATCTCATGCTGCATTTTTATAAAAGTGGGTCAAGTTTTTTCCATATGGATTGAATCAGTCTTACAGGTTATCCTTCAAACAAATGCTAGGTGTGCATATTTATTGAAATTACAGTAGAGAAGTACATATTCCCCAAAGAAAATTTCTTTACATTCATCAGTTTTTTGTAAGTTGAGCTACAAAATTCCATTCTTATCCTTCGTTTTCATAAATCATTACAGAAGATGGATTATTAACTTATATACTTCTAAAGAAGTGTCTTTAATTTTAGAACTTTCATCTTGTTTTCCTGTCTCATTTTTTCAGTTGCTTTTATTTGATAAGTCATTATTTTATGTTTTGGTCGCTTCCATATATGCTGTCCATTTCTAATTCACGTATGAGTTCAAGTTATACATGTAGCTCAATATAGAGTTTGACTTAAATTATAAATCTTTTTTTACTTATGAACTCCAGTTTAAAATTGATCAGTTTTGTTGCTTGTTTTGCTTCGAATACTCTTAGCTTCAATTATTTGTCAAGAAACGGAAATGAATTTTTAAAAATTCAGTGCTTCATAGATATAAAGTAAAATTTTCATACTTTAAAAGG
The DNA here is from genome assembly GCA_933210815.1 of Meta bourneti. Classification (NCBI taxonomy): domain Eukaryota; kingdom Metazoa; phylum Arthropoda; class Arachnida; order Araneae; family Tetragnathidae; genus Meta; species Meta bourneti. Next base: position 72,615,105 of record OW119926.1, on the reverse strand, counting down.
TATTCCTCATGTTAAAAGCTTTGCTCTTTACAAAATAAAATTGTTTATGCAGCAAAAAACAATACATGTATTTTTAGATTTAATTGTAGTAGTCAGCTTATTACATATTTGTTTTTAATTTACCTTATGAAAGTTTTTTTAATTCAAGAACTCATTTTTATATTGTATAATTCAACTTTAATATAAATATTTTAAGTAGTCTGGGGGTTTTTTAATCTTAATATTGATTTATTAAAGGTTTGCTCTGAAAAAAAATTATTATTATTTTAGTATTCTTAGTTTTAATCTGTTCTAACATATTGCAGTTTCATGATTGTGAAAGTGCTAAAAAAGCATTGGATCAACTGAATGGCTTTGAGTTGGCTGGTCGACCCATGAAAGTGGGAACTGTGACAGATCGTACTGACCTTGTACAAGGTCCATCCTTCTTGGACACTGAAGAAATGGATAGAGCTGGGATTGACCTTGGTGCAACTGGCCGTCTGCAGCTAATGGCTAAATTAGCTGAAGGTGGGTTATTAAAAATACATTGAAAATTTAATACTCGTGATCACATAATTGCTCTAAAAAACATTTTGGTATTTAACAGCTGTGTGTTCATAGTTATATTGTACATTTTATTCATGGCTCCTTGCAACTTTTTCCCTTTAGGTACTGGTTTTGAGTTACCTCAAGCAGCAGTTAAAGCACTTCAACTTACATCCCAAGCAACTGCATCGCCAATGACTGGAAATCCAGCAGTTTCTGTTGCAACTCAGTGTTTTATGTTATCAAATATGTTTGATCCCACAAAGTAAGCCTTGAAAAAATTTATTTTATAAATCCAATTATCTGTTATAAATACTTCACCAGGGTATGGAAAAATTTCTTTTACTGAAATTATATAGTAATAAAAAAGGAGGGTTTTATTCATACTTTTAAATAATAGTATCATTTATTTGGGAAAACGTTTTGTTACATTTCAATTAATTCAAAGATCCGTAAAACAGGTACAGATAACTTAGTTATTTTCTTTGAAATTCAGCAATAAAAAACGACAAGGCAATAAAATTTATTTTAAATGTAATCTCCCAAACATTTAATACTTGCAATTTGATATAATAGTTTTCCCGCACGATTGTAAACAGGAATGTGTTAAGTTTGTATAAGTTATGGCACAAATTATTTTTAGATCACTCATAAGATTTAAAGGAGTCAGCGACACAATGCCCTTTATAAAAATGACTTTCTGTTTGATTTATTCATTACTGTGTAAAGCAGCCAACTATTGAATTCCACATACGTTCTTTAAAAATTTTATGGCTGGCCTGTAAAATTTATTCCTTTATCTGTATGAACTCTGGAAGGGAAATAGCAATAAAAAATATACACAGATGGTCAGTAATAATGGCTTTCATAAAGCTCCTACATTTCTATTGGGTAATTCTTGATTGTTTCTAAACAAGAGTTTTGCATTTGTCAAGTTACAAAGCCAAAGATAATGTTCATTCCGTTTCACTTCATATTTTTCTAGTTTCTCATTTTTTCAGATTTCCACACTGAAATCTTGCACTAATTATTAAAATAGAAACTGGTGCAAAATACTTGAGTATTTTTATAAAATTAGCTGGAATCTTCTCCAAGTTTATGAAATATTTACTAAAGAATTAAACAATTGCTACAAGTTAGCAGAATGGTTGCTCTTTAATGTGTTAAACTGTTCAAAATAACTGCTCCATTAACTGTCAACACCCTAGAACATATTTATCATTACACTCATTAAAGAACCAACAATAATGAATTAATACCAGATTTATGTAGAATTTTTTATATATTTTAATGCAACCAGTCTTGTAATTTGGGAAAAAAAAGAACTAGCCTCTTGCATTTTGACCATTTATATCATGTGGCAATATTTAGTCTTGATAACTCAGTATTAATAACATCTTGCAGAGAAAACGGACCCAATTGGGATGAAGATATAAGAAATGATGTCATTGATGAGTGTAGGAATCATGGTGGTGCTCTTCATGTTTTTGTAGACAAAAATTCATCTGAAGGTAATGTCTATGTCAAATGTCCCAACCTCACTGTTGCTGCATCATCAGTCACAGCATTGCATGGGAGATACTTTGCAGGTAAATTGTTACACAAGATAGTATTTACTTTTGAACTATGTTACACATTAATAAAATTAAAATTTTATAGATGTATTTACAATTTTACTCACCATTTCAATACTTCCAAAAGTTATACTAAATATAGACCAAAAGTCTAATACTTTTGGTAAAATAGCTAGCTTATAAAGAAAGTTATATAGATTACCATTTGCTAGTTTTAAATATAGCTATTGCTAAATATCCATTAAAATCAAACATCTAAATTCATTTATTTTCCACTTGATATAAAGTTAGTACTCCTGTGTAAATTTATTGAAAAAAAATCAGTTTATAAAAATCGATTATAATGTTAGTCATTCACTTAAAAACATATTGGTCAAAGTCTTCATGTTCTGTCTTTTTTCGCTTTACCATCAATTCAAACAAACAGTGACACAGGGTCTGGTGTGAGCTTGAATTAAAGAGGACAATGGACATAAAAGGTCAGTTTAACCCATTGCTGTAGACTGCATTGTTGTCTTCAATATGTGTAACTTTTATTTAGACTGCATATTTCATGGCAACAATAACATTTTTTCATCCCCAAGCAGTAAGGATGATCTTAAGATCTGCATTAAATAGAAATCTTTTACAAATTTCGTACATTCCTTTCATAGTCCAATAATAAACTTTGAATCTCCTAACTTGGCATACCCCAGAGGGATTTCAAACAGACTGGTATGAGAATTTCTTTGCTTCTGCAAATCAGAAATTCATTGGGGACAGGTATAAATGGGGGTTATAGCGGAATACATGATATAATGAGGGACTTGTATAACATATTTAGTCTTTTCCTATGCATTCAAAATTCTTTGGTTATTTTTTGTGTAAAATAAGATTTATGTTTAACACATCAAGAATATATAACTGATGGGTTAGTTTGAGCACCATTTGCTTTAATATCATTTCAACTTCTAGGTCGAGTAATAGTAGCAGCATATGTACCTGTTGTCAACTATCACATGTTGTTTCCAGATTCTGCAAATGCAGTAAATGTGCTGTGAATCAGAGCTGTTTTCATCAGACTTTTATTAGCATGTGGAATCTTTTTCATCCATGTGCTGTTGTACATGTTAGAAAATGTATATGTGATTTGAAATAAAAGAAATATACATTAAAGTGTATTTTATTTCATGATATCTGGTTTCCATTCATTCACCTAAATACCTGCATGAATTGTGGCATTTTGTTTTAGCATAGCAAAACCTATTTGTACCCTTAATATTGCAGTACTTTTAACATTTTTATTTTAATTGTAATTGAATCATCTTGTTAATCCTATTTCACCATATATTCATCTAATAAAAATGTAGATAAAAAATTATAGGTTTTGTGTTTTAATCATGAATTTTTTTAAATATTGTGTAGGAAAAGTAAACTTTACAAAGTTAAATTATCTTTATCTCTAATTTAAAAAAAATTCCCAGTATAAAGTAAATTCTAAATGGTATACTTGGTAATAAAATAACTGCAATCTTATAATCTAAAGATATCGGTTTGGATTTGAAATAACCTTCAATCATTTTTAGAATTTATTAACTAACATTTCATATGCATGGTAATATTTTGCATACTTGTGCTAATCATTACTCTGGATCTTTACTTCAATATATAAAATAACTAGAAAAAGATTTCCCTAATGAGCAGCTTGTTTCAGTTGACTATTCAACACTTTTCCCTTGAAACATGGTTCTCAATTTCAACACAGTATCTTATCAATGCAACTCCTAACATTCTGAATACTAAACACTTCACTCTACTCTTAAGTTTCTGGTACACCATCCTAATAAATGCTTTCGTAGTAAGAAAATTCTAGAGTTAATCATAAACAAGTTGTTGGGTTAATATTTATTAAATTGTTGATTTGCTAATCCCTATTTGATGAACAAAAACGCTTTCTGGCATCTAGTAGATCAAACACTCCAATTGTATGCTACATTGTAGTCAATATGAATTTGGTTGTATTCAGACATCAGGAATTATGTCTCAAAGTGTTTGAATATTCAAGAATTGCAAAGGATAAGGTAAGTATGCTATCTACATTTTTTAAACAAAAGCCAAGCGATATAATAACATTTAAAAAATAAACAAATGTATGTATCCAAGAATGAAGATGGGTTTGTGCAAAAGAATTCAAAAACTTTTAGAATATTTTGTATGCTTCACTAGTCAAGAAAGTTGTGCCACTCCTGTCTCGTTCTTAAATCCAATCCAATATTACATTTCAGAAAACTCCATCAATGTGGCTATCTATGGAAATCTGAGTAGAGTTCAAATTTTTGTTGCTGCTTCACCCAATGTCTAGGTATATATGCCAAGGATTGAATGGCATGGGGTTGGCTAAAAATGTCCTGTCACAAACATTACAACACTCAATGACAGTAATCAATGTACCAAGGACAGGGATATTGGACAATATTATGTCATTAGCATTGCACCAGGGCATCCTCAGTTGTAATTAAGATCCTTATCTCGGGTTTCTAGTCTGAAATTTTTTCATTTTGATGTTAGTGATGTGCCCTCCACTGTTCATGTGTAATATCTCATGGTCTAACACATGAACGAACATGTTGCTAGTTGGAACATCACTATCAAAATAAAATTTTTGACTAAAAGTAAAAATAAAAATACTCTCATTTCAAAACACTAAAAAGTGGAAAATAGATTTTCTTTAGTAACCAAAAAACGTTGATTCATGCAAACTAAAAATAAAACCATGGGATCTTCACTCGTTCCCTTGAACATATAGATCCATTGTTGGCTTCTAATCTTAGAAGTTCTAAAATTTACTATGAATGAATTCTTGGTCACAGTTAATGAATATTCCATGAGTTTCCAAACAAAATTTTATTAAATTAAACATGCTTTTAGTTTTATTCATGAGGAAAATTTTTATTTTCTACTTTTGAGTGCATTTTGAAATAAAGTCAAGCTTTTTTTTTAAAGTTTTTTAATATATTTTTATAAATTAGTTGACAAAATATAGAAATGTTTTTCAAAGAATATGAGAAAAATAAACTTTATAATTTCTTTAACTCTTACAAAAAAGCATAAAATAATATATTTAACACTAAAAACAAGCTTTTTCAAGCTTCATTTATAAATAATTTGGCAAATTTAACTTTTGAAGGCCTGAAGTCCTGTTATGGCTCTACCCAAAATTAAAGCATGCACATCATGTGTTCCTGAAATAAAAAAACAGCTTATATACCTCAAAATTTCTAAGCGTGATTCAAAAATTTTAATTTACGCAACCTCTTAAATCATTTTAAATATGTAAAATATAAGTTAAAGCAAAACAGATTTCCATTGATTTTGTATTAACGATGAAATATGCATTAAGTTTAATAAATCATTGGATGCTCACATTGTATTTGAACATATTTAGTCGGGAAAGTAAAAACAAACTTGCATGGCCAGTTACAACAGCTTAGTGCTTAGAAAAATCAAACCCTTCTGTTAATTCACCAAATGTTAAAACTGCTTAATCAAAAAGTTTATTGAGCTGTTAAAATGGTTAAATCAATGGACTTATTGAAATTTCATTGATTCAAACAAAATCAAGCTTTCTTCCAAGAATGACTACTCTTGCGATTATCTGCCATTTTTGTCCATGTCAAATTGTTCATCATTTTTAATTGCCCAAACTTTTTAGTAATTCTCGATTTCTACATTAAGAATAATAGAATAAAACGGTTTTCATTTTTAATTAAAGCAATAGTGATTTATTACTCACCTAATTAGCAAACCTAAAAACATCTAACAAAAACAACTTATAAAGGTAAACAATTATAGGATAAATTTTTTTAAATCTTATTTGTCATTCCAATAAGGAGACCCAGTGGCGGCCCTAGGGCAGTGCGACCACACCAGGCGCTGCCTGTGGGAGAGCGCCAAAATCAAATACTGCACGGAGAAAACTATAGTAGTTTGTACATTCAGTTGGTGTAATTTTTACTATATATGTAAACACATCGATAGTAAACATTACTAAACTACTTAGGTGAATATGTGATTTATTTTAGTTTTTTACCAGATGTCGCATGTCCGAATATTTCTCACAGGAAAAGCGTACGAAAGACTTAATATAAGTGAAATGTGAAAATCATTTTATACATAAGTACAACTAAACTCACTAAAGTTTTAGTTGATGAGAGAATAACAATGCCGACTTATCAGTTGTGCTTTCGATCAAACGAACAAATTGTGAGACAATTGTCTGTTGCGTCACGTGCAGGGTGGAGGTGAAGTTCCGCCCACACCTGTTATCCCGGTTACCCTTCCACCAGTTTAGTCAGTCTGGTAACACAGTTCAATGAGTGTGGGTGTATGTGAAGTGCGTTTGCCAACAAATACGTCTTTTTGCTTTTAACAAACTTTCTTAAATAAATACATACTGTTCATGTGAATATACTTTAACTTGTTATATTCCATATAAGAATAACTACAAGCATAGTGTTATCTCATGTGGTATTATATTTGCTTGGATAGCATTTAAACATTTTAGTAGATTGTACAAATACTTATTTAGATTTGTTTCGACATGAACGATTGTCGAGGCCAAGGGTACGACAATGGTGGGAATAAACAAAGGTGTGCGCAAAAAGGAATTCTGGAGCAATATCCTCAATCATTTTTTAATCCATGTGGCTGTCATAGCTTGAATTTGGTTGTAGCAGATGCCGCCACAACATCAGTTAAAGCTTATTTGGATTTCTCCAAAGACTGTTCTATTCTCTGAATCAACGAAGCAATGGGAAGTAATGTCCAAGCACATAGATGGACTGTCACTGAAAAAAGTTTGGGAGAGCAGAGTTTCTAGCCTTGCTGCAGTTCGTTATCACTACTCTTCAGTTCGTGATGACCTTTTGGAATTTCATGAAGAAACGAATGACTCAGTTGCAGCATCAGAGGCCTTGTCTCTAATGCAGCACATGGAACAATTTGAATTCATACTTATCATGGTATGGCATATTGTTTCAAGTTAACATCATAAGTAAGGCTAAGCAGTCTGAAATTATGGATTTACCAAAAGCTTCTCGATTGCTAAAGAAATGCTCAGAATTTGTGAGAGTACAGGACATACTCTTCTGCTGTAATAAGAGCTAAAGAAATAGCTTCTCAGGCTTCTATAGAACCTGTTTTTAAATCAGTTCGATCTCGAAGAAAGAAGAAGTTATTCGAGTACAAGACCGTAGATGAGACCCCAACAGATCCTGAAGACCTGTGTAAAATTAATGCATTTTATCCTATGATCATGATCGATACAATTGACAATGCACTAGTCACTCGATTTGAACAACTGTCAAAATTCAATGACACTTGGTCATTTTTATATAACATCAAAACAATTCCTGAAAAGCCCCAATTGATAAAATCTTGTGCAGATTCACAAATCAGCTTCACTGATGGTGAAAAATGTGACGTATCTGGTTGTGAATTGACTGTAGAACTGTTAAGCGGAATCCATTATTAAAAGATTCTGAATCAGTGGAGCTGTTACAAGTACTTCAACTTATTAAACAAAATAGCTGGCAAGATATTTTCCCGAACGTGTGGACAGCACTTCGAGTTTTGCTAACTATACCTGTCACTGTGAGTAAAGGTGAACAGTTTTAATAAATTAAAACTTATCAAAACTTATTTACTTTTGACTATGTGTCAGGAAAGGCTTTCCGATCTTGTAATTATATCCATTGAAAACGATAGCACAAAGTATAAATTATTCCGACCTAATATAGAAATTTGCCACTGCTAAATCGAGAAAAGGTGCCCATATAGTATGTTGAATTTTTTTTGTAATTGAGATCTGCTATTTAAATAAAAAGCTATGTATCGAATAAAGGTTGTTTTTTTAACCAAAACACTTATAATTCCTACTAATAAACAAAATGTAGCCTATGTGTCGTTTAATTAATCGGTTAATCGACTGCATAGAAGGTGCTCTGAAATTTATGGTGTGGGGGCGCAACTAGGAGATCTCGCACCACCTAGAAAATGTTCTAGGGCAGTCACTGAGCAGACCTATATTTTATAGTCACCTGTAAATCGTTCTGTGGGCTACAAAGACAAGCTACAATTTTACTGCATCTCCCAAGCAAATTAGTGTTTTCAAAAAGTAATCATTTCACTCACTCATCTTATAAATTTATTAGTATGATGTTGCTTTTATTTATATGACCACTTATCTTTAAGTCTACTTAAAAAATTGCTGAGCTGTGTTTTCTTTTGGAATTTTCTTAATTCATGGGAAAATAAAGACATAAAAACTGGATGAATATCTATAATAAAGTAAAATTGCATAGCACAAGGAAAGGTGTTCCTTCAGACTACTGTAAAATTTTTTTTCTCGTTTCCAAAATAGCTTAATTAGTAATTTACGAAATATTATTAAACAGCTAGGTTTCTAAACACAATTATTCTTGTACCAAGAAAGAATACAAATCATAAATTTTAAACCGTTCAGCTCTGATTTACGTAGTTTTGCATGGTTTAAGGATTGTGTCGGAGGTTTGTGATTTGGTATAACATTTCTCTTCACTTAACTTTTTGTTTTTATGGAATAGTTGACATGTGGGCCTTGAGTTGGCCAGTCCTGTTTTAGTCTCTCTATTGACTATCATAAACAACTCGTACTGTATTTCATTATAATGTACTGAAATCTTTCGAGATATCTCTAAACAAAAATATAATTTCAAAGATTCTCCAAATGAACATTGTGATTTTTATACACAAATGTTTACCTTCATATGTATTAACGGCTTCTAAATTCATCACATGACGAATAACATGATATTCATCACAGATTCCATTTCCTCCCAACATATCCCTAGCAACTCTGGCAATGTCTAAAGCCTTTCCACAAGAGTTTCTCTTTACGATGGAAATCATTTCAGGAGCAGCTCTGAAAGTACAAATGAAGTAATTATTATGTATCTATCAAATAAGTTAAATAAATTACTGAATATATTAAAAACAGTTTGAGCTAGTTATTTTAATTTTGGAACAGTGAAAGGCTTTGGTGCAAAGTGTAAATTGGAATTCACGAGGAAGAATTTAAAATCCTGTAAGCAAAAAACAAGACAAAAATTTATAATCTTTTTGTCAATTGTGGTTAATGTATCAATTAAAGTATTATTTTAAAATTTTGGTTTAGTATGTTGATTCTATAATTAATCAAGATATCCTTCTATAGTTGAATTCACTTTAAATTATAGTATTGACAAAGTTTTGGCATGTTGTTGCACTTAAAATCAGAACATATTCAGAAGACAATTTTGAGAAGTGGTCCAGTTTTCCTCTACTAGTTCGCTATTACGATAGAATTGCTGTAATATTTAGGATTGAGTTTAATGATTTTTTCTATTGTTTGCAGATCTGTCCCATATATATTTTTCCCTATGAAACTTCCATTTCTGTTGACTAAACTATCTCCAGGATACAGTTTTGGTTATTTTTAACATCAAATATATTAGAGGGAAGGCTCGAGCACCCTGAATATGTCCCTGATTAAAATAGTTCTGAATGAAAAATTGTTTTTGAGAAATATTAATATCTAACCTTAAGACTGATTATTTCTTAGGCACATAGGTAAATCTCCTTTCCCTTGATTGTTTTCAAGCATAATAAAAGCAAATTTTACCTTTTATACTTATTTGAAAAACTAACAAATAAAAACATGGATTTTAAAGCAGCGCCATAATGAAAAATCTAAACTTGTAATGACATACATGGACCACTTTTTCTTTCATTGGTTAAAGTTATAAAAATTGCCCTTGCTCTCATATTTTGTGGTCAAAGTTATATTTAAATACTTTAATGAGAAATTGCTTTATCATATTTATTGAAATCATATTTATTCAAAAGTAAAAATTCTGATTGTTTTATTAGATGATAATCATTCATTTAAAAGTACAAATTTGATATACATTCTGCAAACGATTTTTATTGATGTTTTAATTACCTAAGTTTCAGAATTAAACTTATGTAATATTTATCTTTATTGATATTCATTTATTCTATGACAAAAGGAGATAAAAATAATGAATCAATAGATGTTCCACAAAAAATGTTGTTACTAATAGTTTCTTGGAATTTGGTAATGGGATAATGTTTAAATAAAAATGATTAACTGTTATTGTGCTTTCCCGTTCTTCTATTGCCAAAGAGAATATATGCATGTGAGAACCTTCAGATGTAAGTTAAGTAGTCACAACTCCATAGATATATTGCTTATTTTGCATTTGAAGTTTATTTTGGGAACTTTAATATCCTAGAAACATAATTTCAGAAAAAGTTAGAAAACATATGTAACAATAAAATGAATTATTGAATGCAAAATATATGCAGATGGAACCTTAGTCAAAAGGTTAGTTAAAACCTTCAAAAAATGACCAATAGATAAAAAACAGCTGGTAAAATCGTAAATAGCTATTTTGGTTTAAAGTTACTGTCCTTTGTGAACTTGACTACTGATGAAATATAGAAGAAAAACTTACATGAAGCATCAGTTTGCAGTGTGCCTCGACAACTGAAAGATTTATTTACATATATTCTTATCTTTGTTTCGCCATCAATGTGCAAAAGAATTGTTTGAAATAAATATATAAATTATATGTATTTCAACAATTAAATACTTCAAACCCAGCAAGATTTTGCAAAGACATAACATTGGATACACCGAGGATTGGGAAGATAGCTTGAATTTGAGATTTCAGGATGTTAATGACTCTCAAAATGGGAACAGCAATCTTCCAATTCCATCAGGCAACATTCCTCAAAATCTGGACATTTATTTCGATAGAGTACTGCAGAACAATAAAATGCTACAGAAATGGCAAGTAATTTAAATGTAGAGCAAAAAGACTGAAATATTGTCAGCTATCACTAATGATGTTCTTCATAGATGTTTTTTCCTTGATGGTCCGGGGCACAGGAAAAATTTATTAGTATTTGGCTAAAACCATCATCATATCATTTAGCTGCTTTGGCTCCCGTAAGTGCTTTACTTGCAATAATGAAAGAAATTTTGAGAAATCGGAAACCTTTTGGTGTCAGTCTTTTTACTTGGAGGGAAAGTAAGACAAACTCTCCCTGTTGTCAAGCATGGAGACAGAACCAAGATCATCAAAGTCAGCATAAAATTCAACCAATTATGAGTGAAGTTTGAGATTTTAAGACTCAAAAGTTATGTTTAATCTGTTGATTCTTCATTCAGTAAATAACTTTTGACTTCGTGATAATGACCACGAAACAGTCGATATATATTCTCTCCGCGAGTTGGCATTGCTGTGTATAAGTGCTTGTTTTGAAATTGGAGTGATGTGATTTTCTAAGTTATAAAGTTAAGAAATTTAATATAGAAGGTGTTTCTGATGCAACAAATATAAATTTTTGGTGTTTAAATGAGATATGTTAGTATTAATTAATTAAATGCTAACATGAATCAACAAGAATGCTAAAATATTAATTTAATGATGGCCTGAAGAAACTACAATACCCCCAAGATTTCATTAGTTCAGTGATCGATTACTAATTTATATGTAATTTTATATTTTCTAACATGCCACACCATATACATAACATGCATTAACACTTTATGATTATGCCATAATTTTTCTTATGTTAGTTTAATGTGAACTTAAAAAATTGGAGAACTATTAACAAGTAAATTTTTTGGAACTGAGCCCTTGCTTTATAAAGAAAAGATTCACCAGGCTGGCTGTCTCACAAAGGTTGAGAATCATTGCCTTGGAGAATTTAAACTTAAGAATGTTTGTTTTTGTATAAATGGATAAAATTAAATTTACATTTATTTGATTTTATTTGACAAAACAAAATTAACATAAAACGTAAAAATAAGTAATAATTATTGATAAGACGAGTTCTCATTAGTAGATTGTTATTTTTTATTTGAAAAACCATGTATATAGAACATCTTTACTTATTTGGGGATTCAGGGAATTAACCTTTCAATTACGATATTGCTTAACAATGATAAATATGTTTGCTATTTCTTGAGGCAGAAAGTTTTGTCATACCTTCCTTCATCTTTTAGCCTCCCAACTTGCAGAGAGGCCTGTAATCCAATTGATATTTCAGTCGCCATATCAGCTAGCTTCTTTTGAATCAATTGATTTTTTGCAAGTGGAGATCCAAATTGTTTTCTAGAGTATTTTAGAACATGAATAAGACTGATATTAAATGTTACTGCCCACACATGAAGGTTTTACAATCCATGCATATAAATAATTACTATTTTCAAAATCGTATTTTAACATTTTTTCACTGGTACACAAAATTTAAAAACAGAACTCCATTATAACTTAACAGGATCAAAATACAGACTATTTATCTGAACTGACACATACTGATGATTTATTTGTTACTAAGATCCACATTTTATTATTTCTAAATTGTTTCAATAAGTGCATTAATTATTTAAATCTCTGCAATTACTGTCTATACGAACCTATCCAGGGTATAATTTCTGGCAGTTTCAAAGCAAAATTGAGCTGCACCTAAGGCTCCCCAAGCTATTCCAAACCGAGCATTATTCAAACAACCAAATGGACCCTACATTAAAACAAAATAATGTATGCTTCATTACATAAATTGAACAAAACTTTGACATTTAATCTTATTTATATAAAATCCAATTTAAATGTAAGTTAACAAAATTTTAGTTTTAAAACATTGAACACATATGGTCTAAATTTATTGACTTTAGGGAGAAGTGCCATTTAAGGTTTTGCATGGGGGTGCCAAATGAAATAAAAATAAATAATAATAATTTACTAAATCCCTATTGCTAAAATTACTTTTGTTACCAATTAAAACACAGTTAGTTGCTGTTAATTTATAGCATAATGCTGTTATTTCCATTTTGATTATAAATTGACTTCAGAATACTTTATATCATACTTTAAGCTCATGTGGGTATGCTCTTAGAGAACATTTGTTTGATTATTTTTTGCATATGTAAATTGTCCAATGGAGAAAACTTAGAGACAAGATTGGACTTGTTTCCTTCTATCAAAATTTTACCACCAGAAGCTAGATAATTTAATACCCGACATAATCAATTTTAGTTTCCCCATTACCAGAAAGTTTCAACTGCATCTTAGGCCTTTTCATAACATGAAAAATTAGATCTTTTAATTTAAACTTCCAAGACCTAAAATATTAGTTAGCTTGTTTGAGAGCAATAACATATTGACTCAAATTTTGTATTCAGTGCTGAATATTTAAGTAAATATTTCTTCTATACTTAGCTTTACATGTTATATACAAAGCTTCATATTAATTTTGTGACAGAATTTTATCTTAGCTAAATACCGTGCTCAAAATTGCTTCATGGTAAAATGTGACAAAAATCATGAATACAAAATTATTTTAAGACATTAACTTCCGATATCCACAAATAGAACAAATCTAGAGAAGCAAGATGTTAGTCAAATTCATTAAATATAGTATGGTAAATTAAGAAATATATCAATAAAATAAACCTGCAATCCTTCAACTTTAGGGAGTAAATTTTGCTCAGGAATCACTACATCTTCCATTACAATCATTCCTGTAACAGAAGCTCGCAGAGAAAACTTTCCTTCGATTTTAGGAGCAGACAGCCCTTTCATACCCTTTTCTAAGATGAACCCTTTCACTTTACCATCATGTCTTGCCCAAACAACAAACACATCAGAAATAGGAGAGTTTGTGATCCTGAAAAATGAAAATTGATAAACCATAAGTATAATCATATTACATACATTTTCATTATATATTGTTGAAAGTAAAGCTTTCGTATTCCATGAATATCTGAAAAAGTTATAAGATATAGGAAATGCATTATAAAAGATATATTTAATGTTAAAAATTCGTAAAAGTATGTATTTGCTTTTAGTCATAATATGATAATACAAAAATGTGCATTGCACAGATTTTTATCTATTCATCCATTTTTAATGCTTTACACATACAACTAAAAGTATATTTCAAATAAATATAATACATAGATTGGACAATTAACTACTTAATTTGAGATAGTTAACATTTATTCTATTTCACTTTAAGATTCTATTAAGACTGAGGGACAAACACTTATAATTCAATTTTTCATGGGATATAAGGGTTCTATAATTACAAAAAGGCAGTAAACAATAGCTTTGGAGTCCACGTACAATTTTATTATTAGAATAGATTTTGTAAAACTTAGTAATTTAAATAAATAAGACAGCATTGGACAGTAGCCCAACCTACACCTAGCTTCCAGGAAATCCTTCAAATCTTTCAGCTAAAGTACTTGTAAATATTGCTAGTTAGTTTGGTCCATCGGGGCAGTGTAGTCAGATAGGGGTTTCTGGGGTTCCAGGACTTCAAAAATCCCTTTCCAAAATTATAGCCTGGCTATTCTAATACTGATCAGGGGATTAGGAATTCTTTAATAATAAAGGTTAGTATAATTTTAATCTGCCATGGAAGAATTTTGCATGAATATATTATTGTTCAACAATTTAGCTTCTAATGCAGATATTCCTACCATGTTTTCGTTCCATTGAGTGTAAATGTCTTATTTTGTGAATTGTAAACAGCATTAGTCTCCATACCACCAGGATCACTTCCATGATTTGGTTCAGTGAGGCCGAAGCAGCCAATGAGTTCTCCTTTAGCTGAAAAACATTTGATAAACTAAAACTATAGCTATAAGATGCATAATTCCACACTGCATAGAGATCTACCTCCTGACATTAATCAACCTACAGATTGATATTAATGTAGCATTAAAAAGTACAACATATAAATACAAGAGTTAATACAATCTAAAACACTCAATCCAAGCAAAACATGATGTCTAAATCTACAATGTGGATTCAATTTCCTCGGAAATACAACTCAAGTTGAAAATTCTACATTTGCTAAATTGATAATGTTTTTAACTGTTTGCAAATTAAATGTAAATCATAAATTACTCACATAATTAATTTGTACTTCAACACAAAGCACTATCATTCTTTCTTCAATTATCTTTGTCTTTAATCATTTTCAAAACCATCTTATTTATCTTCAATTATCTTACTTGTCTCTACTTCTGTGTTAACTTCTCATTTAAATAAAGACATTTCCATTTATAAAGCAGTATATTAAAAATGAAAGTAAATAGGGGAAGTCTAAAAATTCCTAGTCATTTAAAATTATGTCAATAATTTTATGCTAAAATAGATTGAATTGAATTTTCATACAAACTATGAATTCCCACGAATGTTTTATTTTGAGAAACAAGAAATACAAGAATGACTTATAAATTTGTATAATTCTATACTGGTTTGTGAACTATTCTTCAGATTGTAACACATTTGGATTAAAAAATCCGTTTGAATGCTCCATTTTAAATCAGTGCAAAATTACTTTTAAATTACCTAATTTTGGCAGATATTTTTCCTTCTGTTCTTCTGATCCATATGCATAAATTGGATGCATCACAAGAGAAGATTGCACACTCATCGCAGAACGATAACTGCTATCAACTCTGAGATAAAAGACAATATTAAATTAATGCATATAAGAAAACAATGCACTTTTCAGAATTCCTTCATGGCAAGAGTCAACTGGACTTAAATTATTAAGGATAAAATTAAAATATACAAACAAAAAATATACAAAACATTTGTCTCTTCATAAAATTTTGCAAAACTTCATGTGATTGGTGGAATTCTTGAGATTTTTCAAATATGTAAGGAAGTGACAAGTTGAGTTTCTTTCGTTTTTTATAAACCAACAGTTTATAACAGAGTTAATACATCTCATGCTTAGAGAATTTTCATAGTTGGTACAGTCACTCCTCAATTAACTGGATTGGATGTTAGGTTTTATGGCGCAAGGTCCAAAAGTGGACAAGTAGCACCAAACACAAGATAGGATGTGACCCAATAAAAATATTTAAAAATTAATAGTCTAAGATAAAGACAAAAGCGTAACACGTGGAAGATATTTAATTTTGATCAAAGATATGACAAAGCATAAGATTAAAATTTTCATCAATATAAAAAAAACATGGTTGATATGAATTGATGTTGTTTTAAAACATCAATTCATATCAACCATGGCTTTTTGGGTCCATTTTCAACCACATCATGTTGACCATCAACAAGATGTATAATATAAAAAGGTACGAGTAATGAGTTGTGAATAGTAAAAGAGAATATCAAATGAGGTTTAAAAAGCCAATGTCGTTTAAAAATGAGAACAGATTTGAATGAGAATTTTGCCCAATCAAATCTTGTAGATTTAAAATTACGCTTTTAAAAATTTTGTTAAGTTATTGATGAAAAACAGGACAAACAATTAACATGTGAAAAACAGAAAATGGAATAGAGCATGAATTGCAAATGGGTGTGCTCTCTCCTAATAAAAGATGGCGATGGGTGAAACGTGTGTGTCCAATGCAGAGGCAGGTCAGTTTGACATCCATCCTCCGCACTGGAGACACTGGCCACCGATGAATGATGGGTTTTATACAATGCAATTTGTTTGTGACTTGCAGGTTCGAAGATTCTTGCCACAAGGAGTCGACGAACTCTTTTGTGAACATTTTGATGTCACTAAGAGGAACGGCTTGCCACAATGGAACAGAAGCTGTCTTCGCAGCATTGTCAGCTACCTCATTACCCTTCATGCCCATGTGATTAGGGACCCAACAAAACAGAACATCAAAAATCTTGCTTTGCAAGGTAAGCAAGATGGTAAAAATATCCAACAAGACAGCACAGCAAGATAGTATATTGCTCCAGCTGTTGTAATGCACTCATGCTGTCAGTGTAAATGCAGTACTTACGGTGGGTACTAGAGAATATCTGCTGAAGGGCACAATAAATTGCCACCGCTTCAGCAGTGTAGATGGAGCAGGAAGTATGAATTCCATAATTATAAATAGTGTTAGGAAACACAATTCTGCAGCCTACATAATCTCTTCCTTTAGACCCATCCGTGAAAACTGGTATTCCACATAGAGGCTGTTAACTGGAGACGTGGAAAATGCACCAGAGCATATCCTCAGTGCAGTGATGGACAGTGTCCAATTTGCATAAATTGGTTGCATTTGCTGTGTCATGCAATACATCCATAGTCAATGCGAGACAGGATGACAGCCTGATACACTTGGAGTGATGCTTTGCGATCTGCTCCCCAGGATGTATTGGAGAGTATTGTCTAGTGTTTAGTGTTTTCTCGCTTTTATGTTTAGTGTTTTCTCACACTTCTTCCTCATGAGTAAAATGTGAGGTAAGGTGAATTTTTTTTTATCAAATATTACTATTAGGAATTTCATTTCGTTGACTACAGGAATTTCTGGGTGTTAAATGAAGGGTCTAGATGCAGACCTCGCTTCCTGCAGAAATGAATACAGCAGCTTTTGCTGGAGGACAGCGTATGACCATTCTGGTCGCACCTCTTAACCAAGTTGTTAGCAGCTGTCTGAAGTTGTCTCAATTAACAACTGAGTTCTGTTCCTTCTTCTAGGTCATTAAGCAAATTGATAAATGAGAAGGCCAGAACTGAAACTTCAGCTTAAATTAACAAACACATACCTCTTTAGATAAATAAATTCTCTTTATGCAATCATTTAAAAGTAGTGAATATCAATTCATTTATTCATTTATACTTCAACTAATTTTCAAGGCATATTACAACATGTAATCTATAGTTCTAATTTTAGACTTTTGAAGGGATGAACTCACTAAGTGAAGGACATAGAAAACTCCAAAAATATGGGCTGATATACATAATGTCCTTCAACCCAATAAAAATTTGACAATTTTTATAAACATTTTAATTTATCATGATTCATTTGATCAATTGTTTTTAAACACTGATTAATTTTTGTACCACATTAATAGTTTTACTTTTTGAATACTTTTATTCCACTTAATTGTTACCTGAAATTGTGCAAAATATAGTAATTGAATATTAAGTCAAGGTTTTTCAAGCATATTTGCACTTTCATTATGGGAATATGTTAAGTTTATAATTAAAAATGAATCACTTATATCAGAAACAAATCTCTTACATTCCTTGTTACGGAAACAAAAATTGTGTAATTGCCTTCAATATAACAGAAGATGGTCACTTTTCAAATTACTACAGCATAAATTCTGTAGTTAAGAAAGCTAATGTTATTCATGGTAAATAGTGATTGCAGGGTTTTAGTAAAATGCAAAAGCGTTTTTTCGGTTTTCTTTTTTCCAAAACTCGAAAACCGGTTTTGTAAAAATACGAAAAACGTTATATTTGTGTAACACACATTAAATAAATTTATTTAAGTATGTAACTTATATACATACATAAAATGATAATTATCTAACATTGAGAGTTATAAAATCACCTGCCAGTACAGTTAGCATTTTCTTTGGCATTAAAGTGTGCTCACAGAAAACATAGTGAATTTATGGAGACATCATTCAACTTCGATCTTATTTTGGTTACGAATTGACCTGACAATGAGAATGCCCATTCCGACTCCATGCTTGTCGGAGGAATAGTGAGTATTTGTAGCACAGCTCCATAATTGTGCTTTTAACTCCCCTCCTTCCAATATTGCAACATCTTTTTCAATTTCTGTTTCAAAGTCACTACTTGTACAATTATCCAGTGAAGTCGAACCAGCAAGCTCCTTGTCAATTGCCCTCTGCAGCAATTGTCCCATGTATAAAACAGAAGATTTTTCCACAATATCATCGTATTTGTCATCAAAGTTGATATTCCTTGCATCGGATTATGCTGGTGTTAAAGACAGCGATAAACGTTTTATCAAGTTATTTATAAACCGACAGATAGCCGGTTTCCCCAACTTTTTAAACACATATTCTGATCTTTTATCACCAGTTCGATACCCATTATGTAGAAATTGAAGTACTGCTGAAGCATTAGTGCATCTTTCTTGAATTCTTAATTCTAGGGATTCTTTCAGTTCATTACCGAGTATAGTATGAAGATCATTTAAAGACGTCAACATGAAATTTAAAGTAGCGTCAACAGTCAATATATTTGCATCTGCTCTACATAATGCTTCCACTGTAAGTTTTACTGGCAATAAGGCAGAAATAGTATCCACTAATAAATTAAAGTCCTGTTCAGAGAATTAAATTTTCGAAGACAAATCAATTAGGGCTTTCTGAACACATGATTTTAATTTGTTGAACCTTTCCAACATGGTGAGTAAACTATTCCATCATGTTTTGAATCTAAAATCAATGAGTACTCTACCAAATTTCAATTTCCATATTTTAGCAGTATGTCATCATCTTTTGTTGGGGATTTGCGGAACAATTGTAATACCACTTTTTGTAATAAGTGGTAAGATGGTTTCATGTTTGACATCTGAAGCCGAATTTCCATCTACATCATCTGAGTAAGCAATACTGAACCCACTTTCAAATGAATTTTCATCTTCCTATTCTGAATTGTCATTGTCAATATCCAATTCAATATTCTCTCCTTCAGATTCTGAGAGTCACATTCCGATTCAGGTTCATTATCCGATTGTGAGTTATTTTTTTCAACTTTGACAGGTACTTTTTTTGTATAGCACTTTGATTACACCAAGCTGAATGGCATGTGCTAGACAGAGTTGTTGCTCAACTTTAATCAATTTGCCTACTTTTTTCATGACCAATGCTCCGTCTCTAGTGATACATACTATATCTTTATCAAGGCACAGACCAAAAACTTCCAATTTTCTTCTAATTACTTCGACACATCTCTCAGCTGGTAAACTTCCATGTACGCAAACCAGACCTAGACTCCAAAATTGTTTTTGACAATGTACCATTGATGTTCAAAAATCGTCGATTCCTTACTGATGTCCATTCGTCAAGAGTTAGACTCGCTCTATATCCTTTTAACTTAAGCCCATTAAATTCACTGACAACAGCTGCCCGCACTTTGTGTGAATAGGTGACCACTAATTTCTGAATGGTATTTGAGGATTTGGGAATATTTTGAAATCCCCTTGCAATGAGAGATTTGCGAAGATGAGTTGAAGTGCAAAATATGGAAAAAGGAAGTCCATCCAACGCGGTCATTCTTGATAAAACTGCTGGCAACATGTCATCAACTAGATTATTAAAATATTTTGTTATTTTTGTCGAAGATGATATTGCTGGACTTTCTTCCAAAATAGGTACTTCTTTTCTTTTTAAAATGGAAATACTATGCATCTTTTTTAGGTGTGTATGTAATACACCTGTTGAGCTGCAAACACATTTTATTTATTTAGAACATTTTTTGCATTTGGCCAGTTGACCATTTCTTTCGCGAAGATAATGACACCAAATGGAAGAATCATCACTGCTGCTACGTTTAAACTCCTCAAAAATAAAACTGGCCATGCTCTATTATGGGTTGAAATAAAAAATATATTATTTCATTTTTATTTCTAGCTGGTGTACGATTGCGAAATCAAGCTTGTGAAGTATACCTACCTCTTATTTCTGAATAAATATATTAATTCTAAACTACAAAAGGTTGAGCAAACAAAACTAATAATTCTTCAAATCAGAATTACCTAATGAACAGCAATAATTGACAATGACTTTATGGCATTATGCGCAGGGAACTGGCCAAGGCATTGAAAGTCTTCTACGTTGGTCCTTGTGGAGTAGGAAGGGTTTTAATAGTATGCTTGTTTATTATTTGAAGCAGTGGTAGCCGAGTTGAGCTGCTTCCTAAATGACATGTGAAATAAATTTCTTCTCTATTTATATTTTTACATTTTATTGGTACCAATGAGGATCCAGTCTGGCTCATTGGTACTGATGCTGAGAATCCGTCTACGTTATTATGATTGGTCAGCGAAGAAGTAGGTCATGTTGTGTCACACGAAAGTGATGTGTGACTCATGTGGCATTAATATCAGACATGTAATAATGTTGAATTTTTATTCTGATAGGGTAGTAAACACTAAACATTTAGTTGTTTGCATCAGTGTGCCTAGTATGGTATACCTTGTTGTGGTGAGTTTCTCTTATGGGTTGCCAATGTGTAAAACCGAAAACCCGGTTTTCTTCTTTCATGAAACCGGATTTTAGATTTCAAAATTTGGGTCGTTTTCCCCGAAACTGGTTTTGCAATCACTAGTGAGGAACAATTACTACAGATTTGCAAAATTTCTATGTAAGATCCATTAATAATTTAAATGAAATTTTTGTAGATTGCCTTAAGAAAAAATATTACCTTTCACATTCTCTTGTAATAAGTCCATATGCTACAGATGATGTACCAGCACAGCCATACCCTTGAATTGTAGGCCCAAGAACCCCCAAGGAGCCCATTTCAGTCATAATTGCTTTGTCAAATACTATAATGAAGTAAAACGCAAGTTTTACTTTAAAACAAATAAAATCTCACACAGAAAAATTATGTTCAAATAAGATATGTGATCGCTTTATTCCTAAATACAATAGCCTACAACAAAGTAATGTCTAAGACAGATTACATTGACATGATAAAAAAATCTTAGGAATGAGTTCTGCTTAACATCCAACAATTTAGAGGATAACACAGGTTGAGGGCTGCAATTGTTCTAGACACATTTATCCATTGAAACAATCAAATGATCCCAAAATTAGAAATAAAACTCTTAAAAAAACACTAATCCCTCAATATAGTGTACATTCTGCTATATTGTTCTCTTTCATTTGACCCCTCATGAATTTTTGGTTTGCAAACAGTAAAGGAAATCCCCATTTCTTTAGAATTGAGAGTTCAAGGTCACTTATTTCAATCAGCTATCTCTGCTCCAATAATGTGAAATATTGTAGGATTTAGTTCTTGTTAGACCCAGACGGGAAAGTAGAAAAACCATAAATGTGACTTTTAAGATCGTTCTCATCACTTGGAGATTAAAAGAGCTACTGTTTCAATGGAAAAAGCACATAATGTAAGATTAAGCCTATTGGTGGAAAGAGAACGAAGTTCACAGTTATAAGGTGCACACATTTGATCTTTTTGTCTGTCCTTTTCAGTTTTATTTCATACAAAAGACCCAATATTGTAGTTAGTGTAAATTAGAGGTTAGCCAGAAAAAAGAACAGGAAGTCCAAGTGATGAAGTAATATATTGAGGAGTTATTGTATATCAATAAATACATTTTTTAATTAATGGAAAACAAATATTGCACTTAATCTTTGAAATCTTTTTTTCTGGGTCACACTTAAATATAAATAAAAATTATAGGTATAAATCTGACAAAGTTAAATTGCACTTTCATTTTGAAAGAATGGGGTTACATTGTAAATGCATGCTTTTAAAAGCAATTTTGTGATTTCAGAATGAATCTACACAATGAACATTTCTGTTGGTGCAGCATTAAGTATGTGCCTATATATAAGCTGACCATACATATTGTTTTGAATGGGACAGTACCATTTTTTTAATATTTCCTGGCCATCTTGTCGTTTCAATAAAAATTTCAATTTTGTCTAGTTTTTAATAAAAATTATAAATATGCCTTAATATTGGTCAATTACAAAATTACCGTATATTTCCATGTATAAGCCGAGAATTTTTGGAACTTTTTCTAAAGCTAAAGTGGGGGGTCAGCTTATATACGGATCCGCTAATTTCGCAAAAAAACGAAAGTACTTTTCCATTAGCCGGGCATAAGTGATAAATTGCCAAACATAGCACAAAAAATAATAATTGAATACCATAATTATTTAGCACATAAAAATAACAATTGGAAAGGGAACATTTTTTGATACAGCTGTTGGATTCGGATCTCCGTTCGGCGGCAGCAACTTGGCGAAATTTTCGAATTCTTTACGAGCAATTAACGATTTTTATAGCAACTCCAATGGGTGTTGGGAAAGCAACCCTACTTTTTACTTCGTGCCATCCGAATCCAACAGCTGTTCCAATTATTAAAATCTTTTAACTTAATGTTTTGATTGCAGCCTTTAAGCAAAAAGAGAAAAAAAGTCATATAAATCCTTCAAATTCCGTGTCTGAATCCGAGGTTTCCAAATAGTTCGTAAAATTCGGCTTCACTCATTGGGATGTCCGGATGCATATCATCATCAGTTCCAATGCTTTCCGTACTAGAATTATGTTCTTCATACACAAAATCGTCCTCGCTGCCATCCGTACTGTTACTAATGCAGCACTTTTTGAAAGATTGAACTATAATTTCAGAAGGAATTTCCATCCATGCATCTTTCACCCACTGCGCAACTGTCACTAAATCTACTTTTTTAAAATTTCCCTTTTTCGTTATGGCTTTGTCTTCAGTCGCCATCCACTCCATCCATTTAGATTTTAGCCTATCCTTAAATGGCTTGTTTAAGCAAACATCCAGTGGTTGGAGGATAGATGTAAGTCCTCCCAGTATTACGGCCATTTTCGTTTTGATTTCATGGCACTTCTCCACTTTATCTGTAAGATGGGCCCTGAATGAGTCCCAAACCAGCATGGATGGTTTGTTGAATACGGCGCCTTTTCTTCGGTTCCATATTTTTCTACCCAATCCAAGGTGCCAAGCTCATCCACCCAGCCTTTTTCATGGGCACGCACTGAAACTCCACATGGGAACTTTGCACCCTTAGGCAGGGTCTTTCTCTTCAAAATAATATGTGGAGGTAATCGGCTTCCATCAGCCATGCAGCACAAATATCTACCGAAAAACGGCATTTTTCGTGCCCCGTTGTTTTTATAAAAATGGTCTTAGAACCTTTGGTGTCAACTCTGTAATTTGAAGGCAAATCAAATGACACAGGAGTTTCGTCCATATTGCCGATTTGACACAATTCAAAATCATATTCTATCTGTAGTTTGATAATGTGTCGTTGAAAGGCTTCAACTTTAAAAACTAACTCTGAAGGAAGTTTTTGCGCAAGCTTAGTGCGAACTCGTACACATAAATTGTGCCTATTTATAAACCGGTTGTACCATCCAATGGAGGCAACGAAATCCAGTGGTTTGCTTTGAGCAAATTCGGGTTGCTTCATCAAGTTTAGTGCCCTGATTCGGATGGCTGTACAGGTTATGATCAAACCGTTCATCAGCGAATCTTCAATCCATGCTGCAAGTTTTTCCTCTAGAATAGGGAACATAGGCCAACGACCACACGCAGCCTTTTTCGATTTTGGCATCTCCGCTAATTCAAGACGTTTTTTCCTCCACTCCCGAACTTGCTTTTTATTTACGGAGAAGTGCAAAGCAGCCATGCTGATATTTGCATTTTCAGCAAACGCGATCACCTGTAGTTTGAAATTTGCCATATAAGAATTTCTCTCCCCGCTCATCTTTCAAACAAAAAATAAAATGGCACCAAAAAAGTAAGACTAGCACAGATACAAGAAGACAGCAAATGAATGGAAAAACTGTGCTGGAATCAGATAAGGTTACTGTAGCTGAGATTCTTTCAAGGGTCATAATGAGCCCACTCCCCCTTTTGAAACTTTATGTTCCGCACATGTTTTAGGCTGCACAGCGAAGAAAAGTGGCACTGATAAAAAAAATGCCCCAGCCGCTCCCCTTGACCATTGTTGAACTGATCATCTGTCAATCACCCAGTCAGAGGTCCGGCATCAGGTGTGGGACACTGGGGAAGATCATTAGCGGTCACCTTTGTAATAGCGTGGAAAGGGGGCGAATTAGACAACCTCGCAGTGAAACCTGCGGCTTAAAGCTCAGTACGCTCGTCATTGCACATCTTTATTGCCAAGTTAAATCATGGCGATCGGTTGGAGAGTTCAATCTCATTTAGACCCTACCCGAGTTTCTTTCAAGAGCCATAATGTGAATCCCCTCCCCCTTTTGAATCCTAATGTCCCATACATCATCACCTGTCAATCACCCCGTCAGAGGTCGGATATCAGGAGCTGGACCGTCTGGACACTGAAGAAAATCATTAGCAGGTTAAAACTATCATCGTTGGCAAGTGGCGTTTTACTTTACAATGATTTGATTGGAAAATATTCCACCTGTTTTACCTTCTTGGCGACATTTATGCCCTCATGGCGTTATGTTTGAACGTCACAATTTTTTTAAAAATTTTTATTTCGGCTTATATACGGGTTTTGAATTTGGGGTAAATTTTTGAAGAAAAAACGCACCCTCTGCTTATACACGGATCGGCCTATATTCGGAAATATACGGTACTTCATAACCTTAATTGTGGCCAATATATTTTAGTTAGCCATGCTCAGATGCAGCATTTTTCCAGCGGTAGTACAAGTTTACTGGTGGCTTTTTTATTCGAAATTGGTGTTTTAAAATTCATAATTTTTTAAGTCATTTTTATAGGTTTGTCTATCCTTGTAATGTCAGAGGCAAAACTGTAGTTTTAATGATAATCTCCAGAAAGAATTTATCCTTACTTTTTCATAAATACAGAATATTACATAACCTGTCTTGTTTATGCCGTCCCAATGCTTCATTTCTGTCTCAAGGAAATATAGTCAGCTTATCTATATGTTAGCATGAGAAAAGGGAATTAAAACTATTTTATTTATTGAAACAGATAATTTGATAAAAGAAAATAATGGGGACTGGTTACAAATTGCAAATATAAAGAAATATAAAAGGAATACAATATTTACATGCCATGTAACATAAGCTCAAACAAAGCACAATTATTATCAGATAATACTCACAGAATAAAGTAATGGAATCATTATGAATGTTTTGAAACATAATACTTCTTAAGTTCTATCTATAGTATTTAACATTGTTTGATACCTCTATGTTGTAAGATATTTATAAGGGAATTTGTGGTTATTAAATGTTTTGTCTGATTTTGTATTTGTCTGATCTGTATTTGTCTGATTAATATCACAATCAAATATTGATGATTTCATTGAAAATAAACTTGGCAAAAACTGAAAGCACAAAAGTAAAAAGATATGTGGCTTACCTTCATTTCTATTCGCCATTAATATTCTAGGCATCAATTTTTCATCACAATAAGCTTTGAATTGTCGCTGAATTATCAATTCATCTTCAGTCAGTTGGCTATCCAAAGACAATGCATCCTTCCAATCAAAAGTAGCTACAATTGGAAAAAGTTAGACAATATAGCAGTAAAATTACTTTAATAAAATTTTAAAATAGCAGTCAAAATAAGCAACTGTAATGTAACATTTGCAATTTCAATATTGTTTTAATTTTAATAGTGCAGTAATTTTTTTGCATAGTATGACAGTAATTTTTCTCCAACTCTAGAAAATGTATTTAGTTTCAGAAAGTCCATGCAAGTAATCCTCCTAAATTCTGATATGCTGCCTCAATGTGGCGGGGAGGGTGACACTGAACAGAATGGGAGTCACGAGTTTGCTCCTAGTAGGATTACCCTGGCACGAATACCATTCCAGGACTGCTACAGCTGAAGCACTTGTGAAATAGTATCTTCAGTAGCATAAATTCTTAAAAATAGTAGCAAAATTAGTATTATCATAAAGCATATTTTAGTAGCAGTTTCATTTGTCCCTAGCAGCTGCATCCTTATCACAGGGTATTCAAGAAATGCTGTATGGAATAGAAGTAGAAAGAAGCGTTTTACGTAGCATGGCACTTAATTAACAGATGACACTTTTAACAGAAAAATACTATAAGCTCTGACATGCCTCCATGAAGTGATCAAAAGGTTTTGATACCATTGGATAAAAGTAGGTCAAAGTCACAAAAGTTTTTCTCCAATGATAAAGCAGAAGGCAAGAATTCATGTTATTGGTTAAAAATCGGAGGACTTAATTTTCAATGACCTATAGTGAATTTTCAAAAGTCGCTAAAATTTTTGAAGTTGCCAAAATTTTTAAAATAGTTTTAGAGACGAATTTGCTTAAAAAGGTACACCTAGTCACCAAGGTTGAAAAACAGCTAAAAGGCAAGACGCCTTTTAGTCATCTATAGTAGCTCTGCCACATCTATCTGAAATACAACAGATGCTATCAAGCATCAATGTGATGTATGATGGAAAAATGAAAAATTTCTCAATAGAAAAAATCAAAAGTAATTTAAAAGAGCACCTTGAGATGAGACAGGGCGAATATTGCCGTTAAGATATTTGAGAGTTTTTGAACATAATTTACTGAAATTGTGAGCTGAGACTATGTAAGATAATGAAGTTCGAAGAGCCATATTGAAATGTAAGACAAAGCTTAATTATGAATTCTTCATTAAAAGCCTGTTCGAATAGCGTTCAAATACTTTGCTCAGATGCGGAATACACATATGACAAAATTACGTAACACATGCAGCGATATGTAAACAAACATCGTCGGAAGTCGAGACGCTGCTATTTTGTTGCCACCGCAGATTGGATGGCCCTTCTAGTCATTCACCTTTACTTCTTGAGAGGAGTTGGCTATACGTTTCTTTTGGCTTCTTTCGTATTATCTCTTGGCAACCTTTAGCAGTGAATCGAATGTTTTTCGTTCAAATTCAATTTAGTGAGTTGCTTTTCCGATTTCGTTCAGGACGCTCGTTCGTGATCGTGCAAATGTTTCGGTGCGTGAGTTTTTCTTGAATATATTTTATTTGTTCTAATGTTTTAATTCATTGTTTTATCCTTGAGTTGTAAAAGGCGACTTGTGTGTGTTTATTGTAAATAAGTGTCATAAACGTTACGTTTTTTACATAAAGATGTCAACTATTCCGGATTTTTACAGTTCATTATGGCGAATAGTGTTTTGTGAAAATCTTGCCAGATAGTTTTCCAATCTTTTCGCATCATTTTTGCGATCGAGTATTGTGTTTGTTCAAGGGTCACTTTGAGTCAGAAAACGAAATTTTGCTCTATTTTTACAATTTTTTGATTAAGATGAAGCTATTTGTAAAAGCGAGAATGAAAAATAATTTAACAATGAAGTATTTGTTTAAGCAGAATTTATGCAGTGGGTCACTAAAGTATTTGTTGAACTCATGTTTCTAAATATGTTTATGTATTTTACATGCATGAAATTAAAATTTGAAATTTAACCATATATAAGCTCTGTTCTATTTAAGTTTCCCATACAAATAACCAAATATTTTTTAATTGCAATACTAAAATATAGCAATGTGAGAAAACAAGCATATGAAAGTATACAGCTGTGTTTTGTAAAAAGTGTAGATGTTAAACAAAAATATTAAAATTAATGTTTAAATTTGTTGCATTATTTTATTCCTTAACTTGGTTTATCCTTTAAAGAATTATTGGCACCCCCATGGTCAAACTGAAACCAGGTTTTGTTCTACCTATTCTTAAAGATAGATTTTCAATGTATTTCACAATTTTATGAAATAAATGAGTAATCTTCACACAATAACAGGTAATGACAATATTCTAATATTTAAACTGAGGTCAGATTTTAAGTTATTTTGATCTTTTATGTAATAACCAGACTTAAATGCAAAGTACTAAATTTTGGATTACTGTCATGGCCCAAAATCTACTTAAATCCAAATGTCTTGAGAAAAAGATCAAATATGCATATTGAACCTTAGTTCTAGTAATAAATTCAATTGTATCTACTCCAACTTCCGATATACACCCTTATCGTTATAGAGAGTGCTTTGAATTTGACATTGTGCGCTGATATTGACAAATCAATGATTTAAGTTTCCTTCACACAATTTTCTTGTTTGTAATAAATACCAAGAACTACTCAGAACTTAAACTCAGCATTAAAATTTGATTTTCAATATTTTAATCCAGCATTGAAAATCAATTTTTAATTTGAAGGAAGCTCAAATCAGTTTGATTAATAGTCACTATCAAAGGCAGGGTGTTTGTTTTGGTGGCTGAAATTGATACACTTGAATTTATTGCTAGTACCAAGGTTCAATGTATATATCATAGTATATTGCTGTCGAAACCTCTTGAGTCTAATTTTTTGGTTCAGTGTTTTATTGCTCCTAAAAATTTTTTATTTTAAGACTTGCATGTTTTGAAAGAGAAACGAGTTTTTAATTGAAAATCTTTACCAGTTAATTTGAATTTAAAGTAGATTTTGGTCTACCATGACAGTAATCCAAAATGTAGTGCCTTGCATACAAAGGTCTGATTGGTTTATAAAATATCAAAACGATAAAAATTCTTTATATCTGAAGAAATAGCATTTTGTCACAAAATAGTGAAATTCATTGAAAATATCTTCATTCCAGTTAGAAAATTGCTTTTGATCAAATACCTGTTGCAAACAATGATATGCAGAAATCTAAGATGCAAGGCAAAATGCAAAAAAATTCTTATGAACATTGATTTTCATGTTTGTATTTAGCATTTGTACCTTTTGTAGTTAGCATAATCAACTGTAAACATCTAACAGAACCGTGTCATACAAATCAGTACAATTTTGTCAATAGTAGGAAGTGAAAAATAAGTTACATTAAACTAGACTTCTGAATGCCCTTGATTACATGAATTCAATTAATTGTGCCATTGTTTTATTTATTTTCTAAACTTGTTTTACCTGTTATAATTTGGCATTTTGATGTTTTATTGAGATGTATTTATAAACTAATGGTAAGTTTGCTATAGTGCAGCTGCCAAGAGAAGGCAATTGAATTGCCTGGTTTTGAATGAAATTAGGCTACTGGTGGTACTATAAATAAATCCTTTCTGCAATTGGCATCAGTAGGGCAGATTCTGGTTCTATGTTAATTGTTCACATGCTGAAAGCGAAAGCATTGATAATGAGTTGGCAGAGAGAAGGCGATCCATGACGATAGCTATTCATGCTTTTGCTAATGGCATCCTTCGTTTAACATTCTTTCACACCCATTTAGAAATCAACTGACCCAAGGTGGACTGCCTCTCTCTTGCAGGAGCTGCACCGTATCTTTCCTTTATTATGTTTTTGCTGTATGTATCATGTACCTTGTTAGTGAATGTGGAAAAGTTTTTTAAATTGATTTGTATGTTACTACAGATAACACAAAGGTCAAGTTGACTGCTTATTTCAATGGATGGATGTGGACACTGAATGATATTTATTTTTGCATGTTCATTTTAGGACATCAGTAATAAATATTTCTCAGAGATTATGGAAAAGTTTTTTTAAACTGATTTGTGTATGTTTTCTTACAGATAACACAACGGTCAAGTTGACTGCTTATTTCAATGGATGGATATGGACACTGAATGATATTTATTTTTGCATGTTCATTTTAGGACATCAATAATAAATATTTCTCAGGTTTTAGAACTGAAAATAAGATCAGATTTTCAGACAGTGTTGTTTCTTTGATACTTTGCCTTTGTCATCTATTCACAATTTAATTAAAAATATAGCTACCATCTAACAATGTAATCAATTTCATGGATTTCTTTATTATATTGTTATAAAAGGTAGGTAAACAGACAAGACAGTCTTGAAGTTGTAGCCAACTAACAAATAATATATTTTGTGAAGTCAATCAATTTATTCTTTTAAATCAATCATTGATAGAAGAGTCCTGTTCTATTAGTATACCAGGCTTTTTAATTTGTTAATTTTTGGCTTGGAAGCAAATAGGACGAACTCAATTCAATTTTAACTTCATACTGTTATTTGAAAATCCCACACATATTAATTTGTGCTGTTAATCAGAATTTATATTTCACAATTGGTTTTTAAGCTAAAATTAAATGAAATATTGCATACAAATTATTAATACATGTACTCTGAGCTAGAAAATCAATAGTGACAATTTACCCATGAACTTTATTCTGTGGATCCTGCTTTAATTAGCCTTGCCCTTAAGGTAGAGTGACAAACCTATTACTCTAAAGAATATATTTTACATTTGTAAATCAAATTGTTTATTCTCTTTGTATAAATATTTTTTTGTAGTAAACAGCACTGACTTAAAAATGAAGAATACAGTACATTAAGGAGTTATATTTATTTTCCTTTTAGGAAATTAACTGATTTGCTGTCCCCATTTCAATAGATATCGATTTTGGAGTCTTGGGTATAATAGTCAAACACACAATTTTTTTAATTAGAAATTAGCTTCTAAAATTTCTGCAAACACTACTGCAAAAGTTATGTTGATTTCTGTAAACAGAAGTGCCATGCCTGACACAAACCCATCCCAAATAAATTAATCATCTGTTTATTTGACCAAATCAGGCTCACGAGCTTTTCGGCTGCAACAGAAAAGCAGATTGCAATCGACCGATTTAAATATTCATTCGCTAACAGATTCACAACAAATGGTTGCCGTTGCCGATAGAAGTAAAAGTAGCCAAAAGGAGAGTGCTTTTCATTGCCAAGGCGCCTATCTAGAAGGTACATCGTATGGTGGCAACGTGTCTCGATTTCCAGACCATGTATTCCCAATGGGAGCTTACTTTTCCTCGCCCTCTGGCGAGGAATGACTTGGCGCCATTTATTCTTAAAAGGCGATATGATTTAAAAATGGTTACCTCACGTTGGAATAACTTGTTTGCATCATCAAATGAGGGTGATTAGGTCAATTCCTTAAAGGACTATTCTTTTTATTTTTTCATGTCGTCGCTGCATCTGCGTATATTAATTTTGAGTCTGATAACAAATGTGTGTGTGTGTTCTCTCCGGGAAAAGTGGTGTATACGGGACATTCATGAATGTTTTCAGAAATTCTTAGGTCAAAATAAATTTTTCTGGTCTTCAAATTCATAAAAATCTGACTACTTTAAAACTCCTTATCGAGATTCCATAAACGATACATCCGAAAATAGAACGTTATATTTTCAAAGTTCTGTTCAGTTAATAAATCAGGAATGTTATCAAGTTCACCAACCCGTACAGAACGTTATAATTGCTGTTTGATAGAATGTAAAAGTTTACTCCAATCAGTTGACGAAATCAAATAAATAAATATTATTTTGCAAATATAATATTTTTTCTAAAGGTAAACTTAATGCACTGTTCGTGAACAAAAAATCTATTTTCACTATTGCAAAACCCTACTTTTTTGCCAGGACAATTTTTACCATCTTAGGTAAAAAATAACTCCCTGATTTTAGTATTTAGTAGGATAAAATATGCTGTGCGATAGTCGGATCACACAAAGGGGATGATGCATTAAAATTTAAAGCAGTCAACTCAATTCACACAAAAAACGTAGAAAGGTCCGAATTCATAAACGTTTTTTTCATTTTGTCATCGTAAAATGGGCAGTAAAATATGTATTGCAGCACTGTCACAAGCCCTTTCTTTGCACAAATTTCATATCTTCAACATATACTGGTAGATTTTGTTCTGTTCTTCAGAGCTTACGCTCGGTTCCATAGGCTCTGAGTTCGCATCCCAATCTTGCTATGGATGTTCGTAGTGGTTCAAAATCCACATTAACCTTAGTTCGCAGTCTCTCTAATCAACCATCGTATAGTAAAAAAAAATCTTAAATGTAGAGAGCGACAAACAAAATCATCAGAGCTAAACGTATTTTATGTTAGTTAGAAAAATAATCAAACTATTTGATGTATAACGACGTATCAGCTTTGAAATATGTATTTAAAAACAGTTTAAATATTTTAAATCATGGTTTCCTTTTTTTAATTCAATGTGAATGCAACCTGCAAACATGTGCTTTTTCAAAGATTTTATGTTCAATTTAATTTTTCTGCAAGCAAAAGGATCATTTCGACTACTTATAGTGACTTTTCATTGGCTATGCAATTTTTGACAAAAAGCAGATTAAATTCAAAAGTTATTTTTATTATTCAGACTATTATATCCTAATTATTACGAAGTTAGAAAATTACTTTTCAAAATCTTTCCTTAAATTACAATAATTTCTTGCATGTCAGACATGAAATTTCTGCTGCCCTTACAGTCAAACAAGAAATTTGCGAAATTGTGCTCCATTATAAACAGTAAATGAAAGGACATAAAAACATCTATTTCACTAACGTACCGCACATCTAATTTTTAGCACCGATTTTATCCACTGAACATCAAAATTTCTGTTGCTACTATATCATTCTTCAATTTGATTTTCAACAAGATTTCCAAAATGATTAATTCCGAGAGTATTTTGCCTCTTCATAATACAAGAAACAACTTATTAATTTGATACCCAATGGTACTTTTCTTTAGACCAGATGTTCCTATTCAACAGTACCAAAGATAAAAAAAATGGCGAGGTCTTCAGTAAGATCGTCCCCATCCTTCCCATTCCGAAACAATCCCGAACAAATGCTAATGGTTGCCAACGTATAAGATGAATGAAAATTAGCCAAGAAGAGAGTGCTTTTCATCGCCAAGGCGCCCATCCAGAAGGTACATCGTGTGGTGGCAACGATGTCTCGATTTCCTAACCACGTATTTTGTATGGGAGCTCTCCCCTCCCCAGAATCTGGCGAGGAACTACTTGGCACGTTTGGTCTACAAAAGGCGATACACGATTCAAAAACAGCTACCTGCACGGAATTTTTAGACTAGATGCTTTCGGCTCGAGATCACCGCTGACCGCCGCGGCGGTCGTGTGAATCTCATATCTATCGGGAAGATCTCCCGTCCAATTGGTTTTTAAGAGGTGCACAAACGGCTCTCCTTTTTTCCCCTGTGTCAACTGGAAGGATGAAAGGAGAGGATTTGAAGAAATCGAGTTGGGCATTTATTCTTTTGGCGCATTTAAACTTGTACGGGCAAGGAATTAAAGTCGTAAAAATCCGTTTAAATAAAAAAGTCTGATTTAAATTAAATAAATCTGATGTTTTTTATTTTTTTTTTAAATCATGATTTTTTTTCATACCCTGCTTATTATTTAACTGCCCTATATGATACATTTATATATGTTTCCACAGGCATAATATCCTATAATATAGTAGATTCCTATGCACAAGCTGACACAGGTAAATATAAGATCCCCTAAGGGTTTAAATATGTTAGAGAGACATACAAATCACAATGCAGTTTCTAGATAAGTGATTTATATTTAACATTATACATGGGGGAGTTAGAAAATGTGGCAGAACAAATGTTAGCAAGATGAAAACAACTAAAATTTTTCTGTGGGTCTTGTTGCTTTTATTCTTCCATTTGAATTCTATTTCGTGATACAAATCCATAATATTTACAATTATAAATTAAAAAATAAACATTATAATAAGGAGAAATAAAATTGAATTTAAAATTTTTATAAAGCATAGTTAAAAATAATTTTAATGTCCATCCTTTTAATTACCTAACTTATTTCAAGTGTAAAAACTAAGTTTAACTATTAAGTTGAAAATATTCTTTCTACAAGTACAGAAATAGTAGTGGTGGTAAGATGGCTTTATGAATGACTTGTCTTTTTACACAATTATTAAAATACAAATGAATTTACTCTATTTCAAAGGAGATATCTGGAATACAATGTTTTCGCAGAGGAAATATAAAAAAACCGAATGATACTAGAAGAATATTTTGCTTTTGCAAATATTAAGTTCTTTATGTTTAAACTCAGTTGATTTTCGTTTGAAAGGCTTATTAAATAAGCTAGTAAGTGATGGACATCCAGTACTCATTTATAACATACTGAAAACAAATGTTAAACAGTGCTGATTCCTTTATCAGAAATACTAAATTCCCTCATACACTGTTCCATGTAGGTTATTGAATTTTAACTAGTTTAACTATTTTTATTCAATTTTTTAATTACTTTTTCTCTTTCTATCATTTATATAAGTAGTTTAGTTTTTCTTTCAGAGCACTTACTTATTTATATTTATAAAGCTAGTCGAGACCCGCAAATTTTATAAGTAACTTGTTAGGTGTATCTTTCCGTAACGCCTCTTACGCAATTTTTGGATAGCTTCAGAAATACTGCACTCGTCTGGTCCCGTGGAGACGCTGGATTTTTAAGTTTTTCTGCATTTCAGTAAAAGACACCCTGTATAATGGCTTCCTAATCCACTAAATTTTGCAATTAACTTTTTTTTTTCGTGGTTTCAATCTCCTCTGCTCTCTTGCGGGGGGAGTTCGTCTCCGTCTTGGAATGTTAATCCCTGAGTTTGACGCCCCTGCATCGGAAGGTCATGAGAACCTCGACAACTTCCCGACCCGAGGACAGATTTAATGTCTCTCTGGCCTGGGCTTCCACAGAACTGAAAAACACGTGTTTTCCTGGGGGTGGCCATATGCATTCCTCTCATGGAGGGCCCAAGATAATTTATTTGACAACTTGTTTTGCAGTCGGGGAAAATCTGAATTCCAGATGTGGGAATGCTAGACCGCAACGGTACAATATTCATCACTCTTGCTGTAAGACAAACTACAAAAGCTTTTTCTGAGATGACTTCTTTAGAAATCGATTCTGAGTTTTGGAGTGATAACGAATGCCAATTAAGTTCATTTTCAGTAAAAATGAGGAACTTTCAGCCGTATAGTCTTGCACTCAGTTTTCCAAACAATATTTATTATTTGTGGTACCCTTGCACCATGGATTCGATATTTTCGAATTACATTATCATTGTGAGAGGATGACAAATTAAACTGTTACGGCATTCGTGGTTAATTTATTTTGAAGCCCACACTTTTTTCTTGAAAATTCTGTTCTGTCGCACGTGGAATAACGGAGCTTGTTTTTAAAACAAATGTCATCAGTGTAGACAAAGCAGACTCAATCGATTACACTTTTTATAAAATCGCTGCTTTCAATGAATGTTTCACAGGTAGTACCTAAGTTGTATACTAACAGTTTCAAATTCAAGTAAGCAACCTCGACCATCTGCCACTTAAGACAAAAAAATTCTATTTTTCAACAGTCCTAGTTTACATACTTCCTTACTATATTATTCCAAGATCAGCAAAGTCGTATTTGAAATTCGCTTTCCTCCAACAGGAAAATGTAGTTTTAAATCGAATCCTTAAGGGTACTTTTTTCAATTGATAGACTGTTTTTATATGGAAACCACATGTGTGTGTGTTTGTTCCAGCATAACTCTGGAACGCCTATTTTCTATCAATACTGGTAAAGCAAACTGGGCTGCGTACAGCAATCGTTGTATACTTAATGTTATTCCTATGGCAATTTGGAATTGTTTTACATCCTTCTGCATACCTAGGACAAATAGAACGGTGGTTAATATGTAGCCTAGGTTGCTCAGGGTTCTAAAGTGTAAGTGTACCAAATTTGATGTGGATTGGTCAAATGGCTTAGATTTGTATGGAGAACATACACACCCACATCTATTTTTATGTAGAGAGATTAATCCTTGATATTGTTTTATATGGAAACTTCTGTACATTTGTCATAAAAACTACTTCCTTTACTGCTAAGAAAATTGTTTAATATCCAGGATATGAATTCAGGCCAAAGTCAGCATATCTCCAAGATGTTGAATCATTCCATCTCTAAAGATCACTGTCAAGAAAACAAAAACCGTGCTTGCGCAAATTTTAACGTCCCACTGTTTCGTTCCCAGGCGCATGACAGTTTTAATTCTTGCCCATTCCAAGTATTGAATTCTAAGGATGAAAAGAAGGGCTGTTAAAGGCATTCTCACGGCTATCGGAGAGGATTCGTAAAGGGACTTATCTGATGTATTGAATGTCTGGTTAAAATTTATGAACGGTTCAAACGGTTTTTCAAATATTGTCCCCCACGTTGAAAATTGTGATATTAGTTAGAAGAGGTTGGAGCGCGTAAAATCAGTTACCCCATTGACACAAAAGGAATTTGACTCGATTTGTCGCTTTTCATTTTTTACAACACGAGAGCTAATTAGACCCGGACCTACAGCTAAAAATGGATTCCGAACCCCTACGAAAGGGATTCGAACCCAGAGCCTGTTGAACCAAGGGCCACTGACACAATAGCGAAATCATTAAAATTATTATGATATTCTTGGATTAGGATCTCTACGGCATGCATAAAAATAGACGCTACACATCGCGAAGTTTACCATTTCTTCCCCTCCTATGGAAAGGAGCAGAAACTCCACGCCCAATTAAATTGTATTTTAATCTATTTAAAATAGTTTTACTCATTAAATAAGTGAATTTCAGTGCAATAGTTAATTATTCTAAGAGTCAGACAAGCAGTTCCATCGATATCGTCAGAAACGGAAGGTAACAAATCCTCTTTTGTTACAGATCTTATAAGAAAAGCTATGAAAGAGTTCTCTACCTTAAAAATAAATAAAAAAAAACCAATATATTAGCTTTAAAAAAACTGACATTCCAGAAGTTTATATAAACGCTCATTACAAGTGCGTACCTCGTTTTCGCAAAATTTATCAATATTTGTTACTGCTTCACCTCTCTGCGAAATTTTAAAAACAAAATTTAACAATTAAATTATCAGTCCAAAGTTTTTTTTTTTTCATTTCCAATGGCTAGGGCATAATACATGTTATGTGATTGATGGGTGGTTTTGGGTTTTTATGGCACAAGGGCCGTATTTGGCCATGCTCAAGACGCAATCAAGTAATAAACACACACACAATAAAAGCTTTTACTGACACAGAAGAGAGAAATACACCCAGGGAGGAATGCATGCTTCGCCCTGCTGAATATACCAGGAATTGAACCTACGCCGCCTACAACTCGAAGAGAGCTAGCGCAGTGGGCATACCCACAACTACGACGGTCCCAACTTTAAACGAATGCGAGTTTATATGACTCAGTGGAGTCAAGGGGTGAATCTTATTACTTTCTTATCTCAGAGGAACATTAAGATCTTTGTGCACTACATACGGAAATAGAAAATTGTTCATTAAAGCTGTTAAATGAAGTTATATGATCGTTCTTCGGGTTTGATCCTTTACCGTCGCTAATAGCCGTTGTGTTGCTCCAGTGCAACGTTAATTAAATACCTATCCACTGAAAATGAAGTGTTTCGCAACCGCCGGGTCGCAGCCAATTACCTTGCCCTAGCATTAGTTATATCGGGTCGTAAGAGGTTATCCTGGGATTTGTCATTTTTGATAGAACTCCGTCAATTATCGCACTTCATCAAGTTTCCAATACGTAGAGAAATATCATGAAATAACTGATTAAAATATTATTTGAAGTAGAAAGAGACTACCATTTGAACCACGAATACAAAAAATAACGCAATTTCCTACTAAATCTAATTTTGCTTCAACTGTTAAGTCTAGGTATGATAGGGCAAAAAAAATATCTGATGCTGATGTTGTTTTAAATTGTAAATCTTGGTCTGTTCGTTCACAGACTGTAAAAAATAGATTGTATACAGTGAAGCGAGTAGAAGAACAGTGTAATATGTCCGACTTCTGTTATTTTAAATGCCCAGAATTGAGTTGCATGTCACTATGCACTCATTTATACCACTGCAATTGCCCAGATAATCATTATTTATGTAAGCACATTCATAAAATACATTCTACTGTAGCAAGTAATGATTTTTATGTTGATGGGACTCAAACAATAGGTGGGACGCAAACAATAGAAAATCGCGATCTACAGTCTAGAAGAGAAATTGGGAATTTTTCGAATCCTCGTTCAGCCAATGACAAAATTGCAGCTTGCGAAGAATTATGTTCAAAATTAATCCAAAAAATTAGAAATAAATCAGTTCAAGAGATAATGTTAAGTAATGTTTTTTCAACCTTAAACACGTTAGTTGCTGCATGTGATGGTATTTCAAGTTCTAATGAAAAATCTTTATCAGTTATGCCCACGTGTTCAGTATTGCCAAATCAAAAGCTCACTATGAAAATTCAATTTTATAGAACGAGTAAGAAGCGTAAAAATACGAAAAAACATTTAGATAAGTCAAAAAGCGTAGAAGAGTATTTTAGTATTGAGGATGCTGACGATATCTCGTATTTGCATGAATCTCCTCCTAAAAAATTTAAAGTGATAAATCTTTCACTTCAAATTTAAGTAATACAACAGGAAATCCATCACTGTATAATTTAGGTCCATATGTCTTAAATGATTATATCTTGAAATCTCTAGATCCTTACATTGATAAAGAAGAAGAACATTTTCTCAGGTCTAATTTTCCCGATTTTGTCAAAAGCTGGGTGTATGACGTAATTATAGATGCGTATATCTTTTCATTGTGTGAACAAAATGCTTATTTTTCTTTTCTTGAATCATCTGTTGCACAATTTATTTTTTCTGAAATAGATTTTGAACCGATTTTGGCTCGTAATATATATACACTGTCGAAGTTCGTATTTATTCCGATCTGCATTAACAATAGTCATTGGGTCCTAATCTTGATCAGTAAAAGACAAAAAGTAATTTATTTTTTTGACTCACAGGGTAGCTATGATAAAACTACTCTGATTTGTCCAGAAACGTGCAGGACAATTTTAAATAAGTTGGATAACGCCACCAATGCATGGAGTATTGTTCATCCAGTACATATTTTACAAAAAGATAATGTCAATTGTGGTGTATTCTTATGCTACTATGTGCATCAATTAGTTAGTGATTCAAATGTCAATAAGCCGTTTGACACATATGAATTTAGACAGCATATTTATAACATTTTAACGGGGAGAAAATCGCATCAAAAACTCAACAAAATGAAATATGATGAATTCTCAGAATCAGATGTATGTAACTTTTTAAAATTCGATTACGTGAATAGAAATAATGTGTCAGATAATGTAGTTAAAGTAAATAGTATCGATATTTCAAATTTTATGCTAAAATCATTAGACGTCAATATAACTCCTGATGAAGAAAACGTTTTATTGGAAACATCAGAGTGGTTCCGGAAAGGGTGGTTATATGACACAATTGTAGATTCCTTCTTCTATAAACTAACACAAAACTCCAAAAACTTCATGTTTATTGAGTCACTCTCATCAACATCACTTTCACAAAACAACAACAAAGAATTTAAATTCTTCAAAAGTGGTGACTCACTCAAATCAAATATTTTTTCCCCTATTAACATAGATAGTCATTGGTTGCTACTGATTGTTAATATAGAAAAATATTGTTTTGAATTTTATGATCCTCTGAATGAAGTTCCAAGTAAAAAATGTTCGGATTTGATAAAAAAGTGGAGGGAAATGTTTGATTCACTTTTTAAATCTCCGAAACATTGGTCATTTTCTCTCCCTTCTCATATAAATCAAAAAGACGATATTAACTGTGAGGTTTTTATTTGTTACTTCGCATATCAAAAATTAAACGATGCATCTTTGATAAATGATTTTGACACTATAACTTTCAGAAAGTTTATATACAATTGCATAATGGGATAATACAAAAATATCTTATTGTTAAAAATTGTAAGATTTTATTGTTAATTCCTCAGATGTCCAACAGTAAGTACATTTTTGTAATTAGGATAGAAATTTCTCAGAGGGGCCGGACAATCAACAGGTAAGAAGGTAAGTTTTTTTATATCAGAGGACACACACAACACACAGGGGGCTCTTGGCGATACCTCTTAAAAAAAGACGCATCTGGATTCTTACCCCATTGGGTGATGTGGAAAAAGAATCGCCTAATTTCCTTTATTTGCTCGTCATCTGACCGTGGTTCAAAATTACGTGGTGTTGTCCTCGGATCGTTCCCTTTGGGATTGATCCCGGACCGTCACCAATAGCCCGTTGTGTTGCTCCAGTGTGACGTTAATTGAAATACCCCCCCCCCCTTTATTTGCAGCTATTAAAAACCATTCTTTGAAGTCACCATCACCACGAACCATTCTTTGAAGTCAGAAGAGAAGATAAGTAAAACATTTTTAGTAGATATATTTTTCCAAAAAAAATACGACTAATAAACACAGGGTGGTACATAAAGTGTTTTCCTGATTAAGAAAATTTATAACATATAAACGAAGCTTGTTAGAACCTAATTTTTTTACAAAGTTTAATTTAATTTTAAAAAATTTCCAAGACAATCTCCATACATTTCGACTTGATCCGTTACCACCGAGATAACGCTTGATCTCCTTTCATTGCACAGAGAACAGCTAGCCGATACTCGACATCTCTCTATGTTTTGTCCAAGTTTTAGTTTAAGAAAGGTTTATTCTTAGCCTGTTACTAAGAAGCAACAAAACTGCACAATTCAAACGATCGCTAGATTACCGTGATACTACAGACTGATGTTTACAGAGAAACTAAATTGAATACAATTCAAAAACCCATTCTCTATCTTTCTAAAAGGTTCTATAACAACCTAGTCAATATTAATAATCACACCATCCATGATATTGGACATCGAAATGCTGCAGTCATATTTGAGCATTTCGAAGTTTGATAAATTGGTGTTTTACTTTTAATTAAATAAATCATTTTTAAATCAAAATTTAATTTTTATGCATTTTGAGGGTGCAATTTTATTTTTACCTCGCAAACATTAGTTCTATTTCTGAAAATAAAGAAGGAACAAACCAATTTGCAGCGTCCATTATTTTGAATTTGAACCTTTAGTTCAGAAATCTATAAAAACTTGTGAAAGTTTCTTGTGATTTCTAAAAACATTTAGGAAACCGTCTCGATGAAACAGTTATCCCCTCATACAGACTTCTTCCACATTTAATTGTGCTATTTTTCACGCATTTGAAATCTACACGCGAATGCCATTTAGATGCATAAAAATAGTGAAAGCATCTCGTCTAAAAACCCATTCAGGTTTTTGAATCATGTATCGCCTTTGGTGAACCAAACGCGCCAAGTCGTTCCTCGCCAGATTCTCCAGAGGAGGCTGAAGGAAGGGGAACTCCCATTGAAAATACATGGTTAGGAAATCGAGACATCGTTGCCACCACACGATGTACCTTCTGGATGGGCGCCTTGGCGATTAAAAGCACTCTCCTCGTGGCTACTTTTCTGTCATCTTATATGTTGGCAACCATTAGCGGTTGTTCGGGGATTGAATGGGAAGGTGTATGGGGAGACAAGAAAGAAATATCTTCTCGCCGAAGACCTTGTCAGATAAGATGTTACTTGATTTGGTAAAATGAAGGTGAGATTTGAAAGATGATTTAGAGCGTCTCGGATGTTCTGATATCAAATTTAAACGTGCTGGAAAATGGTTAAAGAAAAGAAAGAGGGAGCAATGAAGGAGGAGAATATTAAGCCCAGAAAGCTCAAATAAATATTTCAAATTATTTAAAAGATAAAATTATTCCATGAAAATTTTAGGACCCTATTGTGGCAGAAATGAACAAATTTTAAGCTGCTTTTTCTACTTCATTCCCCAGTGTTCACAAAATTCAAACCTGAAAAGCATTTTAAATATGAAATTACATACAATTTTTGTTGCCTTTCACTTTTTTGTTAAACATCGTTACTATCGTTTTTGAT
The DNA here is from genome assembly GCA_933210815.1 of Meta bourneti. Taxonomy (NCBI): domain Eukaryota; kingdom Metazoa; phylum Arthropoda; class Arachnida; order Araneae; family Tetragnathidae; genus Meta; species Meta bourneti. The sequence goes on along the minus strand of OW119926.1, from coordinate 72,572,790 downwards.
AAAGTAGAAAGAAAATGTTAAAAATAAAAATGTGGGCACATACCCATTTTATATAACTTTAGGTAATGTATGTACGTTTAATTTCTTAATTTAAACAATAGATATCCCATACTTAGAAATGGCAGCGGTAGCCCGGTTGGGAGAGTAGCAGTGTAGCAACCGGAGGTTTGCGAGTTCGAAACTCGATTCAATCAAAAACCATCGTGTACATGGGGCTGGTATACGTTAAATCTGTTGTGGTCTCAAATGTTCCGACGTTGATGTGGAAGTTTGGAGACTGGGATGCCACAACTCAGTTTTTGACATCATCATCTGATCGTGGTTCAAAATTACGTGTTGTCCTCGTATCTTTCCCTTCGGGATTGATCCCGGACCGTCGCCAATAGTCCGTTGTGTTGCTCCAGTACTATGCTAATTAAATTACCTAACCATACTTAGCATTTCAGGCAGATATTAACTATCTAAAAAAGTGCGCGCCGCTCCTTTGTCTTTAAAACAAAATTTGTTTTTCTCTTTCAAATACTTATTTGTGGTGTTGTCCTCGGATCTTTCCCTCTGGGATTGATCCCGGACCGTCACCAATAGCCCGTTGTGTTGCTCCAGTGTGACGTTAATTGAAAATACCAAATACCAAATACTTATTTGGTTTAAGAGAGATATTCAAATAACCTATTAATGTCAAATATTTTAGCAAAATGAAAAAATTAAATGAAATATGGACCACCCATGAAACTTTTTCTCAACACCTGCCTGAGTGTCAATTATTTTAAATTATTTTATTATTAATGCATTACATTTTTAAAAAATTATTCAATGTTAATCAAGTTATTAAATCTAATTTATTAGGAATAAATATTTTTTTTGTAGATATTTCAACTTTTGCATTTCAGTTGGGTAACAGCAAAAAAAATCTTTCAAATTGTTTTAATATGCTAAGTGAGAACACAAATTTAGTGTTGGAGGATGTATTCTATGGGGGTAGCACTTGTTTTCCCGACTAGAAGAGTACACATATGATATTTTGTCATACACCAAAAAGTATTAATGAAATAATACCTGCAATTTAATTTTTATGCATTTTGAGGGCGCACTTCTATTTTTACCTCGCAAACAGTAGTTTCATTTCAGAAAATAAAGAAACAAACCAGTTTTCAGTATCCATTTCGCTGGATATCGGGTCTTAGCATAGCCAAAATACTAATTTTAACAAATATTAAAGAAACTTTTCAAAGATGAGAAACATTTGTGTCAGAAATTTCAAGACTTGCAAAAGTTTTTCTTTTCGGAAAACATTTTTGAGTGTCCCACATGAAAGCTTATGCCGGAAAGAATAGCCCTTACATCGCTTTGAAATATGCCAGGACGCGTCCATCGTGCAGCTGAGGCAACGGATGATATAACAGAATCGAGTCTTTCAGAAATCGATTCAGACGCTCATTTTAACAGTGTTCAAGAATTATTCCAGCGTAGGGTAACCGTTGTTGAATCATCTATCGCCTTTTTTATAAGAAACCGCGCCGAGGTATTCCTCGCCAGTAGGGACATCAAAAATTCGGTGGCAACGACACCGCGTCACCTGTTCCTGAAATGCCATTCGTCCAACAAATTTGAACAATTGATAACGATTTTTGTATCGGTATTTTCATAATACGATTAATCGTTAAATGTTGTCAAGATTTTTCGGGTTATATAAATATTTCATAAATTTCTCGAAGATCATGTTTTACTTGTCCCATTTCATAGGAAAAAATTAATTTTTCTTCTTTGATAGCATCTCTAATTTTTTTTTTTACAAGTGGAGTATACATACTACAAAACTGACATTATTTTTTCTAAGTTTGTGATGGATAGGGTTGTTGAAAAATGACTGACGCCATGCTACCGAATGGTAAAATGATGATAAAGTAAGTCTTTATTCTTATTTATTGTATTTCTTTGATTCTAAAATCGTATGAATACGAACATTTTCTTATGAGCGATGTAGAATTCAAATATTGCTTTTCCGTTACTTTATAAGCTTTGTTATACGTAATGATGTCCAAACTTAGATGTTAAAATTTCTTTTCTCTCATTTCTTCCTTTGTGAAAATTATAAACCCAAATGATAATCGGAAAAAGATGTACTTATTGCTTTTAAGTTTAATTTATGTTTTGCTAGTATCTGCTTCAGAGAATCTGATTTCAATGATCATGAATGACGTTATCTGCGTTCGTTATTTTAATAGAGTATCCTTGAACCATGTATGAATATGTTCCTCTTAGAAATTACAAAACACATTTTAACAGGATTTTTAATCTGGATTGCCCATGTATGTTTCTGAAGAGCTGCCTCAAAGTGGATTTTGGAGAACTTTAAGTTTTATGAAAGATGTTTTGAGGTTCACCTAAGCAAAATCACAATAGTGATCTCTCAGTTCTAATCCTGAGGAATCAACTTATAACCGAGACATGTATGTTGGAAAGTGTGATTGCACTGCTTCACCATGAAGACATCCAAAGTATATGCTGAAGTCAAATGATAATGCAAAATAGATATTGGAGATCAGAAATTTTTGATCTTAACTATTTCTATCTAGCATTGACTGATGCAAACCAAAAGTGGAAGTTAGGTAATTTCCACTTTTGCTTCTGAACAGAAGGAAAGGGGACAAAGTGCAGAGTTAAGTGGTTTTAATGTGTAAAATAAAGGGTTATAATAAACACACATAGGTAGGTAGGTATTTTAATTAACGTCACACTGGAGCAACACAACGGGCTATTGGTGACGGTCCGGGATCAATCCCAAAGGGAAAGATTGAGGACAACACCTCATAATTTTGAACCACTGTCAGATGTCGAGGCAACACCTGAGCTGGCACTCCAAACTTCCACACCACGCCAATGTGAGGACATTTGAGGCCACGACAGATTTAACATGCACCAGCCCTTTGTACACGATGGTCTTTGGTTGTATTCAAGGAACAGATGCAGTATAGATCCCCAATCTATTTGGCGACTTTATTTCGTCGCCAACCCTCAATTTTGATTTATGTGGTTTTTGGTAAACCCCACTTATTTTCACTCCATTCTAGCAACCCTACAGCGTCCCTACGCTATGTATATATAGACCGGGTACCATAACCATTTTCATTTCATTAACCAGTAGCTATTGCAGTAGGACGCGATTAGGATCCAGGGATTTCGAGCCAGGTTGTTCCATTTTAATCTTATTTTTTAGTAGTTATGTCCGTTGAAAGTATATATATATATATACTTTCATTTTTTTATTTGTGGATATGCAAAAAATGGTTGATGGGAAAGTTTGCGGTAGCGAGAAATTGGTTAGGACTGGATCATGGTTTAGTTTGAGTAAGATGACTATGGAGGAGGTTCTTTTAATGACATATGAAGTAGTTAAAGGGAGAAAAACTAGTGAAATTGAGGAAGAGTATTCTTTTGCTAGTAACACCTTGGACAATTGGCGGCAGTTTGTTAATGAACAAATCTTAAATTACATCGAGACAACGTCGGAGAAGATTGGTGGGGTTAACCAAATTGTAGAAATTGATGAATCCAAATTTGGGAAGAGGAAATCTGTTTATAAGATCAGAAAAAATTTATTCTACTTATGTACAGTTTTTTGTAATATATCTGTTAAATAACGTCGCCAAGTAACGTTAGGGTTGGTGACGAAAAAAGTCGCCAAATGGATTGGGGGGTCTATACTGCATCTATTCCAACTAACGCTTTGTAACCATTGTCCATTGTAACGCTTTTAGAAAGATGTAAAAAGTTTGAATCTTAAGGTGATAAGATAGAATTATGGACTGAACTTACAAGAATATCTTACAGTAATTGTACTATATTGAATGGTTTAGATTTTGCATTCCAATTTGTAGTTTCACACAGTGTGAAATAAAAATTATAAGTGCATAAATGTATAACATACACTTTTTTCTCAAAAGTAAGTTTTTCTCTGACCACATGTGAATGGGTTTTCCCATTGTGCTTGCGTGTTGTAGGCAGTGCATATTCGATTTCTCCCTGGATGTAGTTGGCAGAACTTTCCTCATGTGTTTGTCTATTTGCTTGGTGCAGCTTGGCCAAATATGGCCCTTGTGCTGTAAAACCCAATCAACCTCTGCCCTTCCATTGCTTTCCTCGGGAATATCACATTTCTCCCCTAGAAACTATAGTATAATCTTGATTTTTCTTTCTCACACTTTACAATTTTCTGATTTCATGTTTTTTAAGTTCTCATTCTGTAAAGATTGATTTTCTCTTTAATGTTACTCATGCTTCATGAGGGTTTGATACTGGTACCATAAAAAAATGAAAAATCAGGGATTTACTTTAAGGGGTTTGTACAGTCATTACTGGACAAAGCATTGTATTCAACTTGATATTTTTCAACTCTTCTCTAAGACAAAATTTCAATTGGTACAGCTGAGTCATTCCATGTACAAAGGAGTATCAAAAAGTAAGGTGAATTTTTGATTGACAGAAAAATGTGCAGAGAGAGATAAATATATGAAAATTTATTATGTTTGACAAATACTATCATTCGACAAAGGAACCAAAGTGGTCTAAACATTTATTCCAACGTGGCACCAAATCATCCATGCCCTTTTCAAAGAAATCTTGCTCCAGGTTCCCTAACCAGATAAGTGTAGCCTGTTGTGCCTCTTACAGTGTATGGAAACGCTGCCCATGGAGGTGTTTCTTCAGGGGGCCAAGCAAATGGTAATCCGAAGGGGCTGAATCAGGGCTATACGGAGGATGATCAAGAATTTCTCACTTCGATACTGCTCACTGAACCATGAGTTATTCGATGCATTTGCAATATCATGCAACCTCACTCTTCTGTCGTCACGAATCATGGCATCGACAACAGCCACATTCGTGTCGTTACACCACACGTACACTTGTTTCTGTGGCATAACACTCTCCAGAGACTTTCAATAATTCTCGATGAATATCACATGTTTTTCCCCTTGGCTCAAAAAACGAATGTCACCGCGCACCTCCTCCTTGGAGTAATGCTCAAGTCGATGCGCCATCTTCTCTAAGCACCAGACTGGTTGACGTAGAAGTTTCTACAAGCCGTCACACTTCTTTCACCTTGGTATTTGCAGCATATAGAAAAATTAATTAGCTACACAAAAAAACTCTGAGCTTTAGAGACGAATTCACCTTACTTTTTGACATAACCTTGTAAAATGAGCAAATTGACAGTGGCTGACATATCACTGATTTTAATGAAATTCAGTTTTTAAATAGGTCACATATAGTAAAGAGCAATTGCAAAATATTAGGTTTCAGAAATCTAAATTTTTTTAATTATTGATATTTTAAAATTCGAGGTCACAAATTTAGATTTTCTAGCACTAAAGGCTTGTTTGCGACCCCATATTTCAATAAGTTATTGACACAAATTTGAAATGTTTATATTTTTACATTCTTCAGAAAAAGGTCTCGGGAAACTTCAGAATATAATTAAATAGCCGTCATTGCTGAGTCAGAGAGATTGATGAAAATATAAATTTTGCCAATTTGCTACAAATTTCAAATTGCTCTGGTATCTAGAAATTAAAAGACAATATTAAAAATTATTCTTAATGAAGAGCCTTTCCTAACAAATAGCATGGCATGATTTGGTGATTGCATTTCTACTCTTTTATAAAGGAAAAAAAGCATTTAAAAGTAAAAATTATGAGAAAATGGCTATTTTTCAATTTTTAAAAATGCATATTTCACTGTGAGGGAAAACTCCAAGAACTTTAAAACTTTTCAACATAAAAGAGGGAAAATTTTACTTTTTTATCGCAACTGATAATGAGTTATAACCTTCGACAATATAAAATATGCGATATAAGAATGAAATAACTATTATGATGCACATGCAAAATTTCACATAAAATTTCTTTTTAACCTTCTGTCGGGCGCAATATGCTTGATGGGCACACATTTAAAAAACATAATAAACACCTAATTAAGTTCATTTATAGAACTGCCAAGTGATAAACATCATGATTAGGGGTGTCAAAAGAAGAAAAATACAAAAGTTTCTGCAAAAAAAAAACATGTTTTTGACATAAAACTAGTCGAACAGATTTTAATGAAATTTATGACCTTCTATCAAATACTGTAAATGAAGTAAAGTTAAAAAATTGTAAAGTTAGTAAATCATAAAGTAAAAAAGTAAAGTTAGAAAATAGTTTAAAGATGTTCACTGTATTAATATCTATTCAGTCATCTTCGGAGAGAGGGGTATGTACCTTCTCCAGTAAAGTCAAAAATGTGACGTGTCCGGGAGCAATGAGCTACTCTGATCAAAACTTGAACAACTTCCCGTAGTGAAGGTCAAGGACAAACTAAGTGGGAAGGTTTGCACAGAGCACGTCAAAAGAGGCAGCTACTGGAAGCACCAGGTGCCAATGCCGCCTAGCGTCGGGGCAAGGTGACAAAATGGCCGCACTGTGCCTGTCAGATCTAATGCACCCGACGGAAGGTTAATCCTTTTTGCTTAATTCGAGGAGTGTTTCCCATCTGAAATAATTACGTAAAACATTCATTTTGTTAGAGAAGTCTTTTCAATTTGCTTTTTCCTTTGGAAACGTAAGTATTAAATACTACTACTTGTGAATGTTAAATACATTTTGTAAATATTAAACATTATTAGTCAGGTAAACACTAATTTTGAGAGTAAAAAATAATTTAAACATCGTTGTACCCGATTCTTCCAAATGTACACAACTCATAAATCCTTGTTCCATATTTATCACAAGTGAAATAAGTAAAGATTTCAAGAATTCGGCAGCACTAGAAAATTTTCAATTTAAGCAACTACAAAATTGAACAAGATACCTTTATCAGATTGAAAGTGAATTTGAAAAGACAATCAAGTAAAAGTTTTAAATGTTTAAACTTTTTCAATTGTGATTTGATGTCCTGCTTTTACAATTTCCTTCAAAAGTTAAAAATAATTTGGTATTTCATTGTTAATTTGGGGTTTTATTGCTTCCATTTCATTGTCATTTAAAACAAGTAATATGCATAGAATGGGAAGAAAATGCTATGATTGGCCAAAACAAACATTGCCTGTTAGGGTGGTACTGATGAAATATGCTTATCCTTCGTAACCCTATCCGAATAGTCATTTGGTGATGAAACTTTCAGTCGCCAATTGATCGATTGGCAAGAATGTATTTTTGCGTTTTACTAATTTTGTTATCGTTGCTTTGAGAGTCAAAATACAATCCTGAATTTTTTCCTACAAGTAATAGACATATTTAAACTACATTCTTCCAAAATATAGTTGTCATCAGAGTTGTCCTTCATTTCATTTCGTCTATTTTAAGTGGAAAATCGTTATTTTATAATTTTCCTTTGCTGTTTGGAAGATGAAGGAAATAAAAGTTGACTTCCAAACTACATTGGTATTATCATACCAAACACTATCTGGCATGAATTTCAATGATAAATTCCTTTAGCCTGTAGAAACCTTTTTAATTCTACGAGGGGTATTCCAAAAGTAAGGGCCATTCGCTAATAAAAAGCTGCTGGCAGCACTGATTGAGTTTCGCTCTCCCAGCGTCCTCTATTGGTTCATCAGGCACCAACCTTCCAGTCTGTCGACTGTCAGTCGCCATTTGTTTATATTTGGCGCAGCATAACAATGGCGTCGAAAATAAACGATCCCCCAGTTGTGAAGTGTGTTAGGTTATTCATTTTCTAAATGCACAAGGCGTTAATGTAGCTCAAATTCACCGTGAATTGAGTGAGATCTATGGACCTGGTGTTATTAGTGAGGGAAAAGTGAGAGTGATGTCGAGATTTCAAAAGAGGCCGTACAAACGTGCATGGCGAAGTGGAAGACCCAGTGTTCAGACAGATGATCTCATCCAACAAGTGGATGAAAAGGTCCGGGCTGATCGACGCTTCACAATCAGCAGTCTTGCAGAAGAACTTCCCAATGTTTCTCGAACTACCTTGTTCAGAGTTGTCACGGAAAAGTTGGGTTATCACAAAGTTTGGGCCAGGTGGGTGCCGAAAATGCTGACCGATGAATGCAAAATCAAGCAGCTGGCATCTGAACAAGCGTTTTTGGACCGTTATTGACAAGAAAGGAGATTGATTTTTTTCACATGCGGAGACTGATGATGAAATATGGGTTCATTATAACAATGAAGAATTCAAACAACAATCCATGCAGTGGCTTCATTCGGGTTCGCCCAAACCAAAGAAGCTTAAGCGAACGTTCTTAAATCGGAAAATTATAGCGACTGTCTTTTGGGATCAAAAAGGCGTTCTCATGGATTTCATGGAACCCGGTACAACAATCACAGCAGCTGTGTTCTGTGAAACACTCGCGAAGTTCAAACATGCCATTCAAAACCGCCGGCGTGGGATGCTGTCTTCCGGAATCGTCCTTCATGACAACACCCGCCCTACAGTCCTGACCTCGCACCCAGTGACTCACTGTACTTGAGAAATTGACTTGGTTGACGAGAATTCGACAATAGCGAAAGTGAAAACGGCGGTGAAGAAATGGTGCAACTCCCAGGTGGCGGGCTTTTACACAGAGGGAATAAGAAAACTCATACCCAGATACACCAAGTGCTTGGAATTGAACGGCGATTATGTAGAAAAGTAAACAACGGTTCAATAAAAGGAAACTTACGAAACCAAGGTGATTTAGAAATAGAAAGCATTTTTTATTTAATGACCAAACAGCCCTTACTTTTGGAATACCCTCGTATCCAAATCGACTATTTTCCCTACTAATTTTTAGTTTAAATGTCACCAAGGAAGAATTTCTCTGAAAACAACTTTTCTTCAGCTTAGAGCGTAAAATAAATAATAAGCAAAAATAATCCACACAACTGATGATTTTTACTACTATTAAATAAGTATTTACCAATGAAAAATCTATTTCTGAAATATTGTTATAGAAGTTTGTCCCAATTAAATAATTTATTAGTTTCTTAAGTTGAATGGAATCAGGCTATGTAATATGAATGTCATAAAAGATCACATTAATTCTAGCAAACTAGAGTTATTAAGGCATTATTAAATATTAAAGGTAATGATTTACAGAAGTGAATAAAAAATATTCAAACAATCACAAGGTTGCCATAATTCTAATAAAGTAGGTTGCCTTTGCCTGCCACAACTTGCTACAAAAGCATTGTCACAAAAAAGTCTTTATTAATAAAGCTGTACCTTTTAATTTCAGGATTGAAATTTTGGTAAAAGCAATCTAACCCCAAAATGACAGCTGTTCTGCAGGAAATTCCTGTATTAACAGAACAATAGATATAAATTGAAATATGTGCAGGTACTCCTCACTTCACGACTCCTTGGACTTTCATTCACCACGAGGAATCCTTAAATCTTAGGCCATTTGTACACACAGCATTGTATCCAGTGCCAACACTGGGCCTAGATACAATGAAATCAAATGGAGGATTTCATGTATAGCCCAGTGCGAGAGAGAGACAGCTGGCATTGAACTCGACAAATTTTCTGTCTTTCACTCAGTATGTTCATCCCTTCATCAAAGTCTACAAATGGAATTTAGATTATATGGTACAGTGTGTCTTAAAAACAAGTTAAAGAGTAGATGAGAGAGGCATTCACACAAATGAGTTAAAATTCTTCACTGCTTTTAAAATAGATTGTATTTAAAGAGGTATGTGTTTTGTAATTTAAGCTGAAGTTCCAGCTCTGGCAAATTTTACTAAAGTTTTATACAGGTGCACTTGACCTACCCTTTTAATGACCACTCAGATTATTAGCTCTCCAGCATGTATAATATCCTTTCTTACCAGAGCCAATGTCGGGCTCGGATGCAATATCATCAATTCGAGGTTTCTACACAGCCAGGTCCATCTGCTGACACCGGCAAATGTAGCCAGCGTTGCACTTGACAAATTGTATGCAGGAATATTCTCATTATATTGTCGTTTTACTAACAAAACCTCATAAGTCTTGAAATCAAAATGTTTCAGGAATGATAAAAAAAACTTAATACAAAATTGTAGATCAGTTATGAGATGAGAGGTTTAAAAGTTCAACGAAAGGGCTTTAAGACTGATGTAGACTTGGGAGCTTTTGAAATAAGTTTAACAAGTATATTTGTAACCAAGTAATGCTAAAACTCCATGTATCGAAGAAATTGGAATTACGATGTTTTGATAGTAAAACGATGATATGTTCTGTTGATCTGTGTACCTTGCTTACCCTGCATTTATTATGATTCCTCAGCAGCACCGAAGTTCTGGTTAGTCCCTAAAATAAACTAGTTATCGATACCATCAATACTTGTGCATGTGAAATCTTTTCTTCATTCAGAATAAATAAAAATGATCAAGCTCTTTACTATCTCCTAGCAATTGAAGCTGAACATGGTTGTTTAATTAGGAGTGCCTCTACTGCACAATGAAAAATCCCAAATTTTGTGTTATATATTTGCAGTTTTGTCTAAAAATAAAAAAGATTTAAGAGTAATACCTTCAATATTATCTTTTAATAAACTTACAAAATGCTCTAGTTTTACATTTTTAATATATTTAAAATTGTGTTATTAAAGCATATTTTTTCTTAGTAGTGAATCTGAAACCGAGGAAGAAGACAAAACAAGCATGAAAAGGAAGGCCTCAGATTCAAGTGGCATCAAGAAAAAGAAAAAGAAGCACCACAAGCACAAACATAAACATAAGCATTCCTCGCACAAGGCAAAGAAAAGTGCTGAGCCCCATCACAAGCACAGACATCGGAATCATGTTGAGAAAAAAGAAGTGAACAGCATGGAACTGGATGAACTGGAGAAACAAAAGGCTTTGATTGAAGCAAAACTGGCTGCTGTGAACCACTCTTTGGTGTCAGCGGAATATGGTAGCTCAGATGAAGCTAGTCCTGCTAGAATAGCTATTACTATACCAAATGTTGATGCTGAATCAACTGTCAGAACAATTTCTTTGGAATCAAAGAAAAAAGATTTACCCATTCATTATAAAAGTGAAAAGGAAACCGAGAAATTGGATTCTAAAAGGAAGTGTTCCCATAAAGAGTACAAAAGTTCAAAAGATACCCATGATTTAGATAGATCTTCTAACATAGCGACAAAGCATAGGAGCATTTGGCATGATGCAAGTGTTGAAAAATCATCTTATAAGAGGTAAGTGTTTATTCAAATTACAAACAACCCCACAGGACTGAAAAATGTTGCGTAGTAGAAAGTGGATTGCTGAGAATTAAAATTTTAATTCTCTCGTATTTAGATTTTTAATGTTTAGGCACAGTTAAATTATCAAAACAAGTGTTAATGGTAGTGTAGTACTACCTCCAAGAGTAGACTTGATTTCTACATCATGTTATAAGTCTAATGGAACCAGGCTATATAATATAAATGTTATAAAAGACCACATTAATTCTCAGCAAGTTTCTTGTGGTAGTTGGACTATTTTTGGTGTGTTTGTGAAGGAAATTTTATTTATGAGATTTTTAAAGAGAGTTATGTTAATGTTTTTAAATTATGAATAGCATGTTTTGAACACTTTGTATCCTAAGCTGATAAGAAGAATAGAGGACTCATGCTATAAACTCTTTTTCTGTTACATGTTTCAACATGAATTTTGAGTTGGTCATAATGAGCTAATCCAAATCCCTATTATGTCATTCCATGTCAAATCAACACGCCAAAGTATCATTTTCAATATGAACCTTTAACAATTTCAATGAAATTTAGTGAAAATGTATCTGGTAAGAAATGTAATGTTGTGCAGAATATGAGATGCATATCTAAATTATTTTTCGAATTACTGGAAAAAGCAGCACAATTTGGGTCATGCAAGGTAACAAGTTTCGTTAACAAATTTTCAGGACAAGCCATGAATTTTAAAAAGAGAATACATTTAAAAAAAAAATTTGGGAAAATATTTTTTAGTTCTATGAATGCTTAACATATGCTGTAAATTTAGAGTTGGAACTCTTATTACATTTATTGCTAATTAATACTTTATGGTTTAGATTGACAAAACAAAGGTTTGGCTAAAGGCTACATGCTGCCCTCAGTAAGCAACCACTGAACCCTGTATGAATTTCAGAAATTTTTCAGTCAAAGTAATTAATAGTTATAATATATTTTGTCCTGACTCAAAACTTCTATCGTATATTAGGCTGATATGAACTGATACAATATATTTCTTTTCAGAATTTTTAAAATGCAGGGTTTTGAAAAATTAAAATTTTAAACCAAATATTCGGTCAAGTTGTGTGATGTTGAACCCTGTTTAGTAAGCTTTCAATTGATATAGAATAGCTAGAAAGCTTTCGAACATAGAAAATAACCTTATAACAGATATATCGCAAAATATTAAAACTAGAGCTACAGAAATTACACAAATTCAAATTTTAAAAATATTGGAACAAATCAACAAATGTTTCAAAACCTCGTATTTTTAGTTTACTACCTAAAAAGTACCTTTTCGCCAATTTTTGTTGAAATTGAAAATAAGGAGATTGAGTGCTGTGTTTAATTGACATGAAATAATCCTATATCTTTAAGGCTAATGCTTTAGTACACATTTTAGTGGATATCCTTTATTTTAACTTTTGAAACTTTGTAAATTCCAATACTCCTTTTTGGGATAAGAACTAACCTCTCCCGTATAAATAGCAAATTTTAATTTTGTGAATTCACACTTAAAGACTCCATCTTTTAAGCCAAGGTTTTTCAAAAGCTCTAAGTGTACTTAAAATCTGCCCAATCCTGTCTTATAAATATAATAGTACCTTATGCTTTTTTGTTAAGAAAATATTAGTCTTCACTATTATGTTGGGAATAAAATACATCTTATTTCAAGGTTTCGTTTTCTTATTTTGTTTTCAATGAAAGAAATTGTTTACTGTTAGAATACTAAATGGAGGGTTCTGTTAAGGGAGGTTTGACTGCATGAGATTATTTAAACCCTTTTACTGTTACTACAGCTGCACATTGTGCGTGCATATATCAATCATAATTGTTAGTCTTTTTTTAGTTTAATTATTGGACGTGGACCCTTAAAATATGTAATTTGGCACAAATCCAACTGCATACATGCATATACTGAGTTGAAAGTTTTCTGTAATTCCTTTCTTTTGTACTTTGGACTTAATGAAGTTCATTTTTTTCCTGTACAGGGAAAGAAAAGACAACATGGAAAATCAGAATTTTGATAGATCACCCAGGTACAAAAAGTCTTACTCACCTCTGAAAAATGAGTTAGACTTAAAGAATGAATCATTTCGCCATTCTAACCAAAAAAGTCGTTCTCCAAATCACAGGCATGATTACCGGAAAGCCACTTCTCCTCCACGAAGAGTTTCATCACCTCATCGGAAAGCACCATCCCCTCATAGGAAGTCTCCTCATCGAAGGGTTCCTTCTCCTCACAGAAGGGCACCTTCACCTCACAGGAGACCCTCGCCATTTAGGTTTCATGGTCGTCGAAGTCCATCCCCAAGAGCTTCAAATCACAGACATTTGGACACTGGGAGATCAGAACCAAGGCCCAGAAGTCCTCGTCGATCTCGTAGTCCAGCCTTGCCACCCCGCAGGACACCAGATCGTTTTAACTCAGATTCCAGAAACCCTCATAGGCGCTCCATTGGACGTCATCCATCTCCGAGAAGACATCCAAATGATCGGAACATGGGTCGTACTCGCAACAGTGGCAGCAGAAATCGAAGTCCTGAAAGAAACGGGAGGTCATACAGTCCAAGAGCCCACTGGGACCGAAGGAGGTCTATGGATAGGTCAGCGAGAAGGCGGAACTCTAGAGACAGTCCCCGCAGGAAATCAAGGCTGTGAGTATGATTGAACCACTTTTCTTATCTAAATCTTGTTTGAGATTATTTTGTTTTGCATATATTTACTTTCGACTCTTGCAGAAGTTTCAGTTTCATGATTTGCTTTCTGTTAAATTTTTTAGATTAAATCTTTTGTTAATTTTAAATGGAATAGCAAATATTTTTTAGTATTGATATATCATTTTATATTTAACTATAATTGTTAAAATGCCTTCCATATTTTTGGCTTGTACACTTAACCTTTCCGATTGCTTTTCACTGCAAAACATTCTTTGAGTCATGGCAAGTGTCCTTAAGATGTATGTATACACTAGAAGAATTTTTTTTTTTAATTTTGACTTTAAAAATCTAGTTTTTCAAACAAGTCATTGGCTTATTCTTAAAATCATTTCAGTGAGAGAAAATCAGATTAAGCTAATTATAAATTATCTAATTTAAATATAATTTGCTAATTAGCATGTTTTTTAACAGTGATATCTGAAATTATTCTTAATATTATTCTTTGTCTTTTGGCCCACAATCAAGTTGCTAGAAGGAATAGGTTATTTTTTACAATTGTTTTCACCAAGGAAGTCTAAAAAATCTAGATTTTTCAGGAATTTTAGCATTTAAAAATCAACTAAAAATTAATTTTAACTAAAACCTATGATTGAGGTTCAGAACATCCACTGTATTTTATAGATTATAATTATACAAGAATAATTAGATAAATTCATTGTTAAATTATCACTGTTTGAACAAAACATCATATTGCAAAAACAGAGTTCTTCAGAAATTGAGTTTAAAGTTTTGGAAACATGTTTGTAATAGTGACAGTACCTAATTAAAAATCCTTGTAACTAGAAACATATTCAGAATATATACAAGATCTTGGTATTGTTTTAAAGCTCAGAAATTGGGAAATATTTTGGAAGCAATAAAAACAAGTCCAACATTTTGGTCAATTTTCGTGATTTCTAGTGTACATACACCTCAGGCCAGCTTTAGTGTGCCTAAGCAAATTTCTTATGACCTCAAAAATTGAAATTTTTATCATGCTTTATGCCCTGGCTTATAACTTTCTACAGTTTGTAACTTTGAACCTGCCTAAGCACATCAAAAGTTATTAGTTGCATTTTACATGTAAAATTGTACTATTTCTTTTCTTTGAAATGACATGTAAATAGCAAAATTTTTTATTGTTTGTAATCTTAGTTCTTATTTTTATTTTTCTAATTTTTTTTATTCCTTAATTTGTAGTTAAAAAAATATTCTTTAATATTTTTGCATAAAAAATGCACAAAGAACATGGTCTATTCTTCCTATTTCAACCATGGTACCACTTGTAGAGTCTTAATCATGAGTAAAAAAATAGGTGTTCTGAATTGAGTTTTCTTAAACTTTGCAGCATATATTTCTATTAGCACAAGAAAATAGAATTATGCACATTCTTATGAAATCTTAAGATGTGTTTTGTTTGTTACTACCAGCAAAGCTAGAGCAAATTTTGCTTATTTTTACTGACTAGAATAAATATGCTTAATACTAAGTGAGAAATCAGAATCCCTACTTTTCCATACCATATTGTTTTTCTCAAGGTCATTTGAGATTTATTTTCCCATTGTGGAACTTTATTGAGAAACAAAACAATGGGATTCATAGTTGGGGTTTGAATGCGCATGTGTTAGAGTTTCTGCAACATAAGCTTATTTTTTTTCTCTCTTCCAGAAATTCAAGTGATAAAGACCAGGATCAAAAACACAGAAGAGGAGAAAAAGATAAATATAAAGATAGTTTATCTGAAGGACAAAAATTAGTTCATGAGGATTCTTCTGATGATCAGTATGTTTATTTTCATTCTTTTTTAAAGTTGTTTTGCATTTAATAGTGACTGATTTGAATAAAATTCATCAGAAAGCTTTAGTTTTAAAAGTAAAACCTACATTGATTTAGATAAAAATAGCAAAATTGTGTTTCCTCTAGAAATGTTGTCATGTTGAACCATTTAAAATTTGTATTGTAAAATATTGTTTTTATTCTCATTTTAATTTACTTCTGAGAACTTTACAGAACTTCTGAGAACTTTACAGAACTTCTGAGAACTTTATACAAAAAGTTTTTAGTAATTGTATTTTTTAAATTGTGAATTTTATATCACAGCCATTCATTCCAGCCATTTATCACAGCCATTTTATTCACTTATTTGAATTATGTTGTCTTAATAGAATCGTTGATCTGGAATTAGAAGATGAAGAAGAGGAGGACGAAGAAACTGTCATTCAACGTCGCAGGCAACAAAGACAGGAACTTTTAAAAGTAGGTTCTATCTATGCTATGTACTCTTTTAAAAGGGAAACCTTTATTTTTAGAGATCTGTAGAGACTGCTTTGAATAAAATTGTCCTTGTATGTTGAAATTATTCTAGAAGTAAAATGCAATTGTTATGAATGTAAGGTTGCAGCAATTGCATCATAATCTAGTCAAGTTCTGCCAAAATTAATAGTTTTGGTTAACCATAATGTTTATAATTATTTTAAACTGGAAATTTAATTTATAATGCAATACATCAATTGTGTATGCTTACATCTGGCTTACCTTTTCAGAGACTAGGGGTTGAACAGCCTCACGAAGGAAGTGGCTTATCTTCGCCTGTTCGTTCTAACAGTGGAACAGATTCTCCTGATTCTGCCATTATAGGAGATGAGGTAAGAATGTTTAAAAGAAATAATTCCTTTTTAATTTGAGTATCTAGTGCCAATTTGAAATTCAAACCAGTCAAGAATTAAAATTAATAGTACTTTCATATGCTAGGCTGCTGCAAGTTTTTGGGCAGAACAAGATGAGCAGTCTAATGATTTTGAAGCTTCTATTATGGATAAAAGAAAAATAATGGGACTTCAGGAAGCACTTGCTGAAAAAGAAAGTGAAGGTATGCATGCAACTTGATTTTAACCTCTTCTCATTACATCAAGAATTGTCAAATTTATTAGTATTTTAGTAACATAACTTAAAATTTTCTCTTCTCTTTCAGCTGCTGAGAAAAAAAAGAAGCTAGATATGTTTTCAGAAGCTGACAACTTTTGTTCCGATTTGGTAATTTAACTTTGTTTACATTTTTAAATCTTGCTTTTGCATATTAGAATTATAATGAGGTTTAAAAAAATTTCTTATTATTGCAGAGTCCGGGATCCTCTCGCCTTATCTCTGCTTCAGGACAGGAAAATCCAAATCTTACTGATAATTGGGATGATGCTGAAGGCTATTATCGTAAGTGCAAATGTGAAAATATTTAAGTGTAAGCAATAGATTAAGAAAAGAAACTATTTTAAAGAAATCGGTTGTTTTCTTCAGGGTATGCCGATTTGAATCAAATGATTTCTTAAGTTTAATGATATTGAAATAACTTGGGACAAATTAGTTTAAAAGTTTGCTTCTACTCAGTAACACCCCAGATCGATCCTTTTTCAAAACTGCCAATTACTGGCCTTCCTACTTTATGGACACTAAAGATAATTGTATTGATTGGGATTCACTGATTTGGCAACTTGAAATTATTTTCATTATAAATATTTTGGAATCTTTATTTTGTTTAAATAAATCATTACTAATGTTATCAGTATGTTTACAATATTATCTCATGTTGGAGGGAGGCAATTCACTTTTTAAACTAAGCCTTTCCATGCCTTGTGTAAAAGTGGAGAAGCACTAGGGTCATTCACTTGTGCTCCGCAACGTAAAATAGATTAAGCTTCTCTGATGTTAAACTCGAGAACAGATTTGAGATTTGACTACTTTTATTTGTTTGAAATCATACTACATAGAACCCTTTACTTATCTACGCTTCAGTTTAAATTGGATTTTGAAATTTTTATTACCAATGAAAACATTTAGAATGTACTATTTAATTTTAAATTAAGCGTTATCAAGACTCATTTTTTCAGCAAGGAGCGTGAAATGCTGATCACTTAATTTTGCTGTGCAGGTCTTAGGATATAATCAGGAAAGAATCATTTAAAATTGAGCAAGTTTAACTACAGAAGTTTTTTAACTTTTATTTTACTGCTTACCATTAGTTCTTAGGGGCTGCATTAGCCTAATTGGAAGAGTAACTGTAGAGTTACGTGTTTGAAACTCGGTCCAGCCAGACCATCATGTACACTGAGGCTGGTACATGTTAAATCTGTCATGACCTCAAGTGTCCTCACGTTGGCATGATGTGGAAGGTTGGAGAGGGGGTGCCAGCTCACAGGTGTTGGCCTCGACATCTGACCATGATTCAAAATTACGAGGCATCCTTCGATTAAAATCCATTGATCTTTTGATTGATTGACCGGTGCCAATAGCCCTTTGTGTTGCTCCAGTGTGATGTTAATTAACTACCTAACAAAAAAGTTCTTATGCTAAGAGGGTACAACTGTTGTATGAACCGTAGTATAAAGGTTAATTTTCAGACCAAAGAGTTATCCAAATTTTAAATTCATAAATTTTTCATAGTATAATTATGTTGTGATCATCAACTTAATTGCTTGTAAATATTTACTACTCATAAAATTAAGTTTTTGTTCTAGAGAATATATGTTGGTATTAAGACTATTTCAATGATTTTAACCCTTATTTGAAATATCTATCTAATGATTATTATTTTTCTAGGTGTCCGCATTAGTGAAGTTTTAGATACTAGATATACAGTGTATGGCTTTACGGGTCAAGGTGTATTCAGCAATGTTATTAGAGCAAGAGACATGGCCAGAGGAAATCAGGATGTTGCAATAAAAATAATTCGGAATAATGAGATTATGTAAGTGAATTGAATAATTAAGCTTTTAAATTTTTTGTAGTCTTTTATGCATTAAATGCTCCAATTTATGGAGATGTTAATGATGACTGAATACGTTATTTTTTTCTGGATTGCAAAAGCACTCAGATTTATTTTCGTGTTCTTAAAACAAATCCAGTCATTTGTGTCATTAAAAGGTAATCCTGAATTTTATGTTTTATCAAACTGATAATCTTAATTTTATATAAAATTCATTCCTTAATATTTGTTTATTATTAATTTTCACTCAGGTTATCAAATTAACTATTATTCCAATTGAAAAAGTTCATTTTGTTGACTGGAAAAAATAAATTGTCATTACTTTTTTAAATAAATAATTCCAAGACCTGTTTCTTTTGTAATATTAAATTTAACTGAATATTCATTTCTAAAAAATTGAAAGATAAGATATTTTTATAAAGTAGGCCTCTTTAATTTTTTATCTTGACCATATGCACAAATAATCCTTACTTTTAAACTAAAAATATAATAAATCTTGTTGTTTCATTATTTTTATTAATTCAGTTTTAACTATTAAGTTAATGAATATTGTTTGCAGGCATAAAACAGGCCTGAAAGAGCTAGAAATGCTGCGTCGTTTGAATGATGCTGACCCAGATGATAAATTCCATTGCTTACGTTTATTTCGACATTTCTTTCACAAACAGCATCTTTGTTTGGTTTTTGAACCATTATGGTAATTATCCATCAATTTTACTTATTTAAAAAGAAATATTTTTTAATTTAGTTGGACATGTTCTTATCCAAGAATATTGTTTTCTGTGTTTTCAGCATGAATCTCAGAGAAGTTCTTAAAAAATATGGAAAAGATGTAGGCTTACACATAAAGGCTGTTCGTTCCTATAGTCAGCAGTTGTTTTTAGCCTTGAAACTTTTGAAGAGGTGTAATATTTTGCATGCTGATATCAAACCGGATAATATATTGGTAAGATATTTGTTTCAGCCTATATTTTACTAAATATTCAATTTGTACTTGCAATTATGTTAGCATTAATTTAGTTGCTAAGCATTTCTCCTGCTAAGTGTTACCTAAAAAAGTCAGAATCAAATGCTCATTGATTCATCATATGAACTTGGTAGCATTCAAACTATCTCTTGCATTGAAACTCCATATTTTAATGTCTTGTTATGAAAATAGAGACTTTTTAATGCATGTTTCTAATAAAATGGATTCTAGAAAATGTTTAACCATTAAAGCTGCTTAGCAGTGTATTTTTTAATCAATATTGTTAAAATCTTAAGCTTTTCAACTTATATTAACACTATAACACAAGGCTAGCTATCTCAGGCAATTAAGTTTATTCTTACTAACAAAAGACATTACATTTTTACAAACACGAACACTAAACATTTGACATTAATTAGAAACAATCGTTATAAGGGCACTGTATCATAATATTTAAGTTTAAAAAGATTCTCGGGGAGGAAGGGACAACTGTTCTCCCTCACTACTTTGTCCTAACTGACGGGTCTCATTCAGATTCACGCAGGGGAGCTGTTCTGCGCCTGCGCGTCTTTAAAGTCTTAGATGGCGTGGTATTAATGTCCGCGCTACAATCTCCCCCTCTGGTTGCGAAAGCGTCCCGATGAGGAACCAGAACAGTCTTGTTTGCCAGGGCGGCGTGGCGGACAGCTCTGTTGAGGTGATCGCACTCCAGAACGTGAAGAGGTAGTTTTAGTCTTTGATGGACGTCCTCGTTTCTTTAGTGAGCCACCGGCTTTTAAATCAATGGTGCTCATGTACTGCGTGTGTTTGGCAGTGTGGAGAAGATCGTCTATCCTTGGTAAGGGATATGCATCAGTTTTGGTGATAGAATTCAGCTTCCTGTAATCGACGCAAAGACGAAAAGTTCCATTCGGTTTGGGGACCAAAACAACAGGAGCAGCATACGGTGATTCACAAGGTTCGATGATACCTTCATGTAGAAGTCTGTTAATCTCAGCTTCTAGAATTTCTCTTCTGGCTGGAGAAACTCTATATGGAGGAACAGCAACAGGTGGTCTGTTTTGTGTGTCAATATGGTGTTCGATATAGGGTGTAGGATCTCCCCCTAGTTTGAACAATTCTTCAAATTCCTTTAATACAACACTGAGAGTGGTTCTCTGCTGTGTGGTAAGCATGGTTCCCTCATTTTCTCGTAAGGATTCAGCTTTTACTTCAGAAACGTATTCCGAGTGTGGAGACGGAGGTACGTGAATGTCCTTTTCGAAAGGGTATTTTCTGTAAGGGCTATCAGAAAAATACCATTTGTGGCTCTTAAGGTCAATAACCAGGCCTGCATTATGTAAGAAGTCAAGTCCTAGCAATGTTCTGTTTCCTTTGGTGTCAGGCAAAACTATAAAAGAGGTTAAAATTTTTCTATTTTTTATCTGGACATTCACCTGGGTGGTGAGGACTTCAGCAACAGAAGATCGTCCATCAGCAAACGTCAAGTTGATCGATTCTTTTTCAAACTTCGCACCTTGTTTCTGAAGAATTTTGGACAAACCCTCTCCAGCAATGGAGCGTGTGGCTCCGGAATCAGCACAGACAATTCCATTAACTTGGTTGATTCGGACAGGAAGGAAAGCAACCAAAGCAGAAGGTGACTCGGAGGTCGTAACAGCACTGAATTCGGTTCTGCCCTTTGCAGGAGCACAGGTTGGACATTTGGGCTTGGTTACGCCAGGTGTGCCACAACCATAACAGTGGATAGTAGATGTTTCTTTCGGTTTTGTATTCTCAAATTTCTTTTCATGGAACTCTTTTTTGGGATGAAAGTATCTTTCCGTTCTTTCTACAGGTTTGAAGAATGGTTTTCTTTTATTTGTAATAATTCCTTCTTTCTTGAAGTTATTTCGGTGATTCTCGAAGGAATCCAACTTTTCCACCAGTTCCACAGGCGAACAGAGGTATCCCCATTCATCTATATGGTGGTCTTTAAAGTCAGAAGGGCATTTCTTCTTAATTTGGTCCGTTATTACTAGGTCTTTAAGTTTTTCGAACGTATCCACATTAACTTCTTTGATCCAACTTTCAAAATAAGTTCTGAGTTCAAAATAGTAATCCCTCCAAGTGGATTCAGCACTCTTCTTGTGAGTCGCAAAGAGTTGTCGAAAGCGTTCAGCACTCATCTTAAATCTTTTTAGGAGAATATCTTTAACATATTCATAGTCTTGAGCTCTGTCATCAGGTTCACGTGCGATGATTTTAGTAATTTCACTTTGTAAAACTGCAATTAAGTAAGGTACCCACTGTACTTCCGGAACTTTTAGAAATTTCACTTGTCTTTCAAATAGGTGTAAGAAAATAGAGATATCATCAGTGTCGGGATTGAAGTTAGGAATTAACTTATGCAGTTCAAATCTTGGGTTTCAACATCTGTAATGCTTGCTGACACGTTATTTTTGGCAACGAGTTGGGATTCTGCTTCTAATTGAAGTTTTTCTAATTCAAAGTCTCTCTCTTTTTCGATTCGTTTTATTTCAGCCGCTCTATCTGTCGCCAGTCTTTCTAATTCAGCTGTTTTT
Organism: Meta bourneti; assembly: GCA_933210815.1. Lineage (NCBI taxonomy): Eukaryota > Metazoa > Arthropoda > Arachnida > Araneae > Tetragnathidae > Meta > Meta bourneti. The sequence goes on along the minus strand of OW119926.1, from coordinate 72,550,631 downwards.
TCTTTATCAACCCGTTCCTCGATAACAGTTGATAGCATATTTTTTACAAGTTCCTCTTCGAAGTCTTCGGATTTAGTTATAAGGTTCTTAAGATCTATAATTTTTAAGTCATCAGTAATGTCCAGTCCCATTTCCTTAGCCAAATTTCTGAGATCTTCTTTTCTACCTTTCCCCAGAAACGCCATGATTATTTATTTATTGAGACCAAATGCAAAGTTTTGACTTTAAGTTATTTTATAAACATTCAGTTATAATGACACATTTATATAAATAGTGTTCAAATTCCACAGTATTTAAATCAATTTTCAGAGTTTACCAAGATATTAATAAAATACTAAATGAAATCCACAGATAAAATATCCGCAGTTCAACCCAGTAAGAAGTGAAACCGAAACTGAATATTAATGTTTATAAACAATCCCAAATGTAATACTTTTTCTGACTCAACTACGAAGATACATTCTTAACACAGTGTTATTTAAAAGGAACACATAAATACACTTCGAAAAATCACAGATCAAAACTCAAGGTTAATCAACACGAATAAAATGAGCCATAGCATAAAATGAGTCACACTGGTTTTCTTTTTCGGAATGAATCCGGTACACAAGTAAAAGAAATATTCTTACTGCTTGAAGAATCAATTTTTCAATGATATCACAATTTTTAAGAGTAATCAAATTAAATTTAACTTAACATGTTTTCAAAATAGCATTGGATGTGCATTTATACGAGATATGCATGGATTGCAAAATGCTTAACTGGTCATGCTACCTTACAAAACTAAGTAATAAGCTACTCGATCTACTTCCGTTTTCGAAATCATAACATAACATAATAATAAGGATAGCACTGGGTGTGCTTCATAATAAAATATGCCTGGTTGGCAAGATGATAAAATGCTTTAACGTAATTCACATATACTTATCAATGATAAGATAATGAATGGAAAGTAGCATAATATAAATCAACAAGATTACGGATATTAAAATAAAATACATAAATGTACTTATCTAAAAATCAGACTTTATATCACATCAAATAACCTGGGCACCTGGATGGTGTATATTGCAATTCTTCAGACAGGGGAGCCTAAAAATTAAAGTGAGTTAGGACAAAGAGGAAGAGAAGGAAAACATGGCCGCGGGTTGGGCGCCAATTATAACACAAGGCTAGCTATCTCAGGCAATTAAGTTTATTCTTACTAACAAAAGACATTACATTTTTACAAACACGAACACTAAACATTTGACATTAATTAGAATCAATCGTTATAAGGGCACTGTATCATAATATTTAAGTTTAAAAAGATTCTCGGGGAGGAAGGGACAACTGTTCTCCCTCACTACTTTGTCCTAACTGACGGGTCTCATTCAGATTCACACAGGGGAGCTGTTCTGCGCCTGCGCGTCTTTAAAGTCTTAGATGGCGTGGTATTAATGTCCGCGCTACAACACCATATATAAATTAAAGTTTAACATTAGTGGAATTATTAATTTTGAAATTATTTGAAGCTAATAGACCCATGCATAACATCTGCAATAATTGTTTCTGTTTTGATGGTGTAATGAGACTCACTTCTGATACCTTTTTACATCCACTTAAAATGAATATAAGCATCTGTATGCTCATTTTGCACTGCCTAATGAATCAAAAATGCAAAGCAACTTTTAATATTTTTTATTGGTATTAATTCATATTTCTAAGTATGGCAAAAAGTGCACTCCTTAGTCATATTATCACAATTAGTTTCTGAACGCTGACTTCAATTGCATACCATTGCCTTGTTCAAAAGTGATTTTGTAACTTTGATGTCTGGACCTATTTTCGTGTTCACTGTCATTTTCTTTTCTTCAATGATTTCTATCTACATGTTTAAACCTAACTGCAAAGTTTGCAAATTAACCCCTTATCGATTGACTAAATTTTATCTTCATTTGTTACCATTCTCCAATATACAAATAATGCTGATTTCTGTGCCATGTACATTAATAAATTATATATTTATCTTGTTTCAGGTAAATGATCGTAAGCTTGTCCTGAAGCTTTGTGATTTTGGTTCTGCATCTCATGTTGCTGAAAATGATGTCACTCCATATTTAGTTAGCAGATTTTATCGAGCACCTGAAATTAGTAAGTAAAAGCTAAGTTTTAATTTCAATAAACATGTTGGCAAGTTATTTATGCATCTGATAATGACAAGTAACTTTATTTCAATACGCTTTTAGAAAGGATTTTGAAATCTTGTGTAAATTCTTATGTTACACAGCACATTTAATTTGTGTTTATTGCTTATAATGTTTAAATTGTTTCCTGCATTGATCCTTTTTCATTTCCGTGTATATTTTTGTAACTTCCCTATCAAATTGTACATAATAAAAGGATACATTTTGAAAATATTTGTATTCTTTAGGCGATTTTAGAATATTGATAGTTTCTATATTCGTTTTTGTCCTTGGGAATTAACAGAATTTATTAAAATCTATTGCATTTTATGGAATTTAAAGTAATGGATAACAACTCTCAAAGGTTTGCAATAACATGAAAGCACATGAAAATTTTTGTCAGAAGTGTGTGATCTATATATTTATAAGTGGTCATAATTTTTTTTAAATGAGAAAATTATTAGCATCTCAACAGTCATTGTGATTCAATCATTAGTGAAATAAACCCTTTTTGCCAATGATTGAATCACAGTCAAACAAAAACATTACACATAGTTATAAGGTTTAACTTGGAATTATATGTAAGAAGGAAATTAAAGCATAAAATAGCATTATAGCTATTTTCTATAGCTTAAATTTAATTAACTTTATCAAAATATATATATACGGGTAGCCCTCCTACAACACGGTTTTGCTCTAACACGATAGGATAAATTGCGGGAACCCTCGTATAGCACTGCAACCTATAACGCGGTTTTGCTCTAACACGATAAGAAAATTGCGAAAACCTTTGTGCAACACTGTACTTCTACAGTACTGAATAACATGATTTTTGTTTAACATATTTAAAAACTAAATTACCTTAAAATAATGATGGGAAGGAATAATGAACTATAGTGCCTTTACATGAAAAATATATAAATAAATTATAAATTACTCATTTATAACTCTATTCCGATGTTATAGCGGAAAGCACAGTTTATGCGTTATCCTCGGCGAGACTTGCTGTCTCAGAGATACAGTATTGCGGAAAGTCCCATCGTATCTAAAAGGATAAAGTGCAATGTGATATCGTCGTATTGTATTGATCTGTTGTGAAATGAGATCGCAGCCGAGGGCCCGTGAATGGCAGGCCCTTTTTGTTTCTTTTTATTTCCGTGGTCTGGATACAAAGTGTCTGAAGCGGCTGATCGGCAGTCTGCGTCGAGCCACGATATGTTAAAGTGGACTTTTTCGTCTTTAAGACTAAATTTTTGGAAAATCACGTTTCAGTCCCAAGCCATGTCTGATAAAGATTAAAAAACGTTTAAGAGGAAATTTATTTCTTTAGAAGTAAAGATACAAATCTTGGATCATCTTTTAAAAGAAGAAAAAGCATCTCACATTGGAAAAAGTCTTAATTTAAATGAAGCAACAGTCCAGACTATTAAGAAAAAGAAATAAGAAATGCAGTTGCTGCAGGATCTTCGATATCTGCAAAATATGCAGCTCGTCCCTGGGTGCCAATATTTGAGAAAATAGAAAAGGCACTCAGCATTTGGATTGATGATAGCTGTCAAAAAAGAATTCCATTGGATGGTAACATCATTAAGCAAAAAGCACTTAAAATTTACAAATACCTTAAAGAACATGGAAAATCTTCTGTCAACCCAGACTTTGTGGCAAGTAAAGGTTGGTTTGAAAAATTCAAAAAGCGCTTTGCAATTCATAGCATAAAAATTCCGAGGAGAAACTGTTGACTGATCATGAAGCTGCCAGGACATATCCAGAAAAAATTCAAAACATTATAGAAGAGCAAGGACACACAGCACATCGTTTTCAATGCCGACGAAACTGGGCTTTGGTGGAAAAAATGCCCAGTAGAACCTTTATATCGAAAAAAGAAAAAATTGCACCAGGATTTAAGGTGTCTAAAGTTCGTATAACGCTACTTTTGTGCCGTAATGCGCTAGTTTGTATATCTTTAAATCCCCGTGCACTTAAAGGCATAAATAAAAACACCTTACCTGTATATTGGAAAGCAAATCCAAGAGCTTGGGTGACTGGAAATTTATTTAAAGATTGGTTTTTAAATTGTTTTGTGCCAAACGTTGAAAATTATTTAAAACGGAAAAATTTGAGCTTCAAGGCGTTATTACTATTAGATAATGCTCAATGTCACCCACAAGATTTGAGTCATCTAAATGTCACAATAGTGTTCCTACCATACTTCACTGCTCCAACCATTGGGTCAAGGTACTATTTATACCTTTAAAACCTATTACATAAGAGCATTACAGTGGATTTTAGACTAGCCGATTCGAAATCAATTAATGTAATGGTAGCTTGGAAGCAATTTTCAATTAAGCATTGCATCGACATCATATCTTTGTCGCAGAAAGAACTAAAAACATCAATGTTAAATGCACGTTGGAAGAAGATATGGCCATCTTCAGTTGAAATAGAAAACGTGCTTGAATCGTCAGAAAATGAAATTGGTGGCATATTAGAACTTGCTAAATCCATTGGAGGCGAAGGCTTTGTGGATATGGCTATTGAGGACGTTCAAGACTTATTAGTGGACGAAGCAGATTTGATGGAAATGGCATCCGAAGTTGGAAATCAAATCGATTCTGAGGACAATAGCACTGATGAAGATTGTGAAGTTAATAATTTAACATTAAAAAAATTAGAAGGCCTAAGCTTAGCTCAAAATCTTGAATGCAGACCCTTCCGCTGAAAGAAGCCGAAAATTCAAAAGGAAGCTGCAAAATTGTCTATCTTCATACCATGAAATCTACAATGACCTTGTAAGAACCAGCAAACAAAACAAAATTACTAAATGAAGAAGGTTCAGAAAGTGAAATCGTTCAACCGAAAAAACGTTCTCGTTTGATTGTACTGAGTAGTGATGAGGAAGAAATTTATTAAATTAAGGTTACATTAAATGAAAATAATATTTCGTTTTGTGTTATGCATACATTTATATTTTTAATATAAATTAAGTTGCTTATATGAAATTTTAAAAAAATGTTTGTTTTTGATAGATTTTTGGAGCATAACCCCCCTTTTTGTACTGGCTCTGGGTCTCATATAACACGGTTTCACACAACATGGCATTTTCTAGGAACCTATCTACCGTTTTATAGGAGGGTTACCTGTACTCAGAATTTTATAACGATCCCTTTAAAAAAATTTCAAAAATATACCGAGTTTCTGTTTAAAATTTAAACCCTTAACAAATTTATCATTAATTATTATTACATTTTTTCAGCTTTAATAATTCATATTATAATTTTTACAGTTCTGGGCCTTAATTATGATTTTGGTATCGATACATGGAGTGTTGGCTGCACCTTGTATGAATTATACACTGGGAAGATCATGTTTCCCGGAAAATCCAACAACCAAATGTTGAAAAATTTTATGGACTTGAAAGGAAAATTTCCCAACAAACTAATTAAGAAAGGGGCATTTAGAGAGCAACACTTCAATAGCAGCTGCAATTTCCTCTCACATGAAGTTGACAAAGTAACAGAAAGGGTAAGTGGACAAGTCTGGTCAGTGGCTCTTCATAATACCGTTCATTTTTACTTGTCCCAGATAAATTTTTGGTTTACAAACAGCAGAGAAGATCTCAATCAGTTTTTAGAATTAGAAGCTTGAAAATCTTGCTTCAAGCAACTATCCTAAACTGAAGTAAAAAATTGCCATATAGGGACTAGCCTAAACTCGATTGGTAACAAGTATTTTGGTGTCCCGAAAGCATGAATGAGAAATTTCTGTTTTTAGACATTGAACTACATTTAACATTATTTTAAGCTGCTTTGCCATCAATTTCGCTTTATTTGTAGTTCTATGTACTTTTAAATAAAAAAAGCTAATCTGCCTTTTTATTTTTAATAAATAAATTTTTCTTGGCTCTCAGTGTATCATGTTATTTTCTTGCTCCCCAAGAAATATATATCAAGAGGTTACTGTTCATTTAAAAAATGTCTTCAGAAATTTACATTTTTCAGAAAAGCGGATTAAATGTCTTGTAGATTGGGGTTTAGTTTTAAAAGGGATTGTGGAAAGGGGTTCTGATAATTTTATGTCAGTTTTAGGATATATGTATTGATGACATTTAAAAGTTATTTTTTCATACCCAAGTTACTGTAGAATATTCAGTTTTACTGACTCATTATTAACTTGCACCATCTCAGCTCAAAAATAATTTACAGTTTTAAAAAATCTATTTGAAATAATATTTTTAAAGACAATTCTGTATTCAAACATTTACATCTATCAGTAGTGTTCAAAAACAACTCTGTGGGTTTGCCCACTGCAGTAGCAAGTTGTAAGCAGTGCAGGCTAGATTCCTCACTGTATATTTCTCTTTTCTGTGTCAGTAACTTTCCTTGTGTGTATATGTTCATTTACTTGCCGCTGTTTAGCGCAGCATGGCCCTTGTGCCATAAAACCCAATCTAAAACAACTTACTGTAATTCAAATAGTAAAAAATAATTAAATCAATTTATTTTCTAAGGATTGTTACTATAGCTCTTATGTTATATAGTTATTAATTTTCATCTCCATTTGCAGGAAAAGGTTGTAGTTTTGACAAATATCAACCCAACCCGTGACTTACAGGCGGAACTTGTAGGTTCACAACGTTTACCAGATGACCAATATCGTAAAGTGTGTCAACTTAAAGATTTATTGGAAAAAATCCTCATGCTTGATCCTGCAAAGCGGATATCCATTAATCAAGCACTCACTCATCCATTCATACAGGAGAAGATATAAGGCATGTTTCAAATATTTTTCCATATTTCTCCATCTAAACCCATTCCTGTGCAAAGAACACTTAGTAAATTGCTTTCAACTCCCTCAAACATTGCTACAGGGTCATTCCATGTGAAATGAGCAAAAATCAGAAAAACCGGTGGCCGTAGGGTGACGGATTTTCATGAAATTTGCTGCAGGGGTTAATTTTATGCATAAATAAAGATATCCAAAATAATTTGGCTCAAAATGAAATATTTTGGAAGTTTCAGGCATTTTAAGCACTTGCAACTTTGAAGAGCAGTTGTGAAATTGCTTGATGTTGCATGTTTGAAGATCTTTCTCAAAAACTACTTAATGTGGACAACAATATTTCGTGTTTTTTTAATCTGAAGAATTTTCTTTTTATCTATTTGGAAACAACAATTTAAACTAAAAATTAGTAGCGAAAAAGGGAAAATAGTCGATTTTGATAGAATTAAAAAAGTTTCTATGGGCTATATATAAAGGAATTTAAATGCATGCCAGATACAGTGCTAGGTATGATAAAACTACTGCTGAAGTTTGTAAATCGACTTTTATTTCCTTCATCTTCCTAACAGCAAAGGAAAACTATAAAATAACGGTTTTCCACTTAAAATAGGCACACAAAATGAAATGAGGGACGGCTCTGACGAAAACTATATTTTGGAAGAATATAATTTAATATGTCTATTACTTGTAGAAAAAGTTCAGGATTGTATTTTGACTCTCAAAGCAACGATAACAAATTTAGTAAAACGCAAAAACACGTTCTTGCCGATCGATCAATTAGTGACTGAAAGTTTCGTCACCAAATGACTATTCCTATAGGGTTATGACAGGTAACCATATTTCATCAGTATAACTAACAGCCAATGTTCGTTATCGCCAATCATAGCATTTCCTTCCCATTCTATGCATATTACTCGTTTCAAATGACAAGGAAATGGAAACAATGAAATACCAAATTATTTTTAACTTTTGAAGGAAATTGTAAAAGCAGGACATCAAATCACAATTGAAAAAGCTTAAACATATAAAACTATTTCTTGATTGTCTTTTCAAATTCGCTTTCAATCTGGTAAAGGTGTGTTGTTCAATTTCATAGTTGCTTAAATTGAAATTTTCCTAGTGCTGCCGAATACTTGAAATCTTTGCATGTTTCACTAGTGATTGTGATAAATATGGAAACGGAGCTTTTGTGAATTGTGTACATTTGGGAGAATCAGGTTTAACAACAATGTTTAAATTATCTTTTTACTCTCAAAAATGGTATTTACGTGACTAATAATGCTTAATATTTGCAAAATGTATTTAATATTTACAAGTAGTAGTATTTAATACTTACGTTTCCTAAGTAGAAAGCAAATCGAAAACTTCTCTAACAAAATGGACATTTTGCCTATTTATTTCACTGATGGAAACACTCCTTGGATTAAGCAAAAACGACCTTAAAAAGAAATTTCCTTTGAAATTTTGCATGTGCACCATATTAGTTATTTTGTTCTTATATTGCATTATTTATATTATCGAAGGTTATAACTCATCTGCGATAAAAAAGAAAATTTACGTATGGTTAAATATTTTCCTGTGACAAAAATAATCAAATTACATTTATGAAAATTTCAAGACATAATAGACATTTTGCTCTTTTATGTTGAAAAGTTTTGATGTTTTCTGAGCTTTCCCTCAGTGAAATATGCATTTTAAAAAAATTGAAAAATCGTATTTTTCCACAATTTTTACTTTTGTTTTTTTTTTTCTTTATAAAGGAGTAGAAATACAATCACCAAATTACGCCACGCTATTTGTTAGGAAAGGCTCTTCATTAAGAATAATTTTTAATGTTGTCTTTCCATTTCTAGAGATACCAAGAGCAATTTGAAATTTGTAGCAAATTGGCAAAATTTTTATTTTACCTTTTCTGAAGAATTAACGATATAAAATTTTAAATTTGTGTCAATAACGTATTGAAATATAGGGTTGCAAACTTTTAATGCTAGAAAACCTGAATTTGTGTGACCTTGAACTTTAAATGTCAATAAATAAAATTTATATTTCTGAAACCTTATATTTTGCAATTGGTCATTACTACATGTGGCCTATTTAAAAACTGATTTTCATTAAAATCGGTGATATGTCAGCCACAGCTGATTTCCTCATTTTGCGTGAAATGACCTAACAGACGACTGCTTTCAAACAGTTTAAAACAATGCATGTTATTTTTTGTTTTCAAAATGGGACAAAATTTTAGGCTGCGAACTGAACAATTTTTACTGTGGATGGGTTTCTTGAAAAAATCTGCTCATAAAACAGGTATCCAAATTTTCGTCTGGTATTTTAACATCAAAATATTTGCAATGGTTAAGTTGCGAAAATTAAAAGCATTATAATGGTGAAGTTGTTTCGAATTTTTGTGTTAACAATCTGCTCATAAAATTCTTTAATCTGAAATTTTGCATTTTGTGAAAAGTTGTTTGTCATATGTTTCACTTTTTTGAGTTTTATCATTTGCCAGGAGCAGCTTGTCTGCTCTTTGACTTTGCATTATAAAATCCAAATTCCAATCCATCATTTACAAAAAATGTTGACTACTCTGTTCCCCAATCCCTCTTTTCCCCCCTTTCATGACATTTTTTACTTGGTGTTGTCTTGTGTTTGGTGTAGCTTGCCAAATATGCCCTTGTGCCATGAAACGCCAAAACAACCAACTAAAAAATGTTGAGTTTACCATGCATGCATGTTTATTTTGATTGAGGTTATGCTTTATAGTACATGCTTGAATTTATCATATTCCACGGGACAGATTTAAATCAATAAAATATTATAAAATTGCCAATTAATGCAATCAGATTCTACCACTTACATTTTTGACAGTATTTAGTAGTATAGCAGGTTAGAAAAAGGAAATTCAAAGAGGAAGAATTAGAAGTGTTTCTAAAATATGTTTGAATTCTGGTAAAATGTGAATTTCAGTTGTAAAACCAATTCAATAATCAAAAGAGCTGCCATGCTAGGAGAGGGACAAGCTTTGCACGTTATCAGAAAGCACTCACAGAAAATCATAGTCGATTTTGTTCTCTTAAAACACAATTGAACGATGATTAGAACTCACATTGAATTTGAATAATTTTTTTAACAGCTTGATTCAAGAATATGTAAGTTTATTACAATCGATATACCTATGAATCAAAATTTAATGTTATTAATACCATTAATTGCATTGAATTTACTGTATCATTGCTGATCACTGATTTTGCATATGGTTAAAGTACTTAATTTTCAGAGTCAAAATTTTGAATCACCGATTATAAAAATCTACCTCCTATAATCTAATTTATTTGAACAGAAGTAATTAAATCTCTAGCACATATAAATTCATTCCTAAGCCCTTAACACAGTTTATGCATATCTTTTGTTTACTGGAAATTTAACTTTTGTGACTAATGTGGCTTCCTTTTTCTACTGTAGGAGTAAAAATATAAAGAAAAGGTTTAATCCATGAACTTGTTCTGAAGCATTGGAATATACAGACACAGTTTAGTCAAGCTTAGTACCATGTGAACTGTTTTTGCACTTGTATTTCAGTTCAGTAATTTTGAGACTGAGAATGAAACGTATGCATTTTTGCCCTATTAAGTTTTGTTAAGTTATTATAAATTCCACAAATGTTATTATTCAAAAGATTTTATGAAGTGATACATTAATGCAGGCTTTCCTTTGCATTAAGATGTTTAAAATCATTGTATAAATGGAGTACTTTTCTGACATGTTTCTTTTATAATCATCTTGCTATGTAATTTCTTATAAATTAATAAACCTTGTTTTCATTGATTACTTTCTTAATTTGTTGAAGTGACTTAAATATATAAACTTTTTAAAAACAATGACAGTTTTCTATGCTGAATTATAAATTATTACAGTGCAGCAAGTTTCTAACTGAATCTTAATTTTGCAAGTGATATCCATTATGTAAACACTTAACTATAATCTTTAATCCTAACAAATAGATTTTTCATTTCTTAATGTTTACTTTTCTATATTTAACATTGTATTAGGATAAAGTAAAACTTAATTTTAAAATATTTTTTTCGTATTAATTTGTTCAGCTATCAGTTTTTGTTCATTTATACCTAATTGTTAAAAATTCATTCTTTGATCATGTTATTCTGAATTGTTTTATGTATGATTTTGCTTGAAATGTCAGAAAACCAAGTGTTAGGATAAGAAAATAAATCAAATCAAATGCATAAGGTTATTTATGTGTGAAAAATCCTTGTATTTGTACTTTTTGTATTTTATGTTTTAGTTTCCCCTTGCTGAAAAATGCACTGTTAAGATTAATAACATACAACAAACTCTTGATAATTGTTTTTCTTTCCTTGTTTTTCACTGAAAAAATGAAGTCTAAATTTTTCTGTAAACTAAAGTTTTGTTCTTTACAAATGGTTAATACCATTATTAAAAGATTGAATTTGAAACTAGTGAGAATAGCTACGTATGAATCCTTTTCTCTGTATCTATTTAAAATGTATATTTTGAAATGTCGAAATTATGAATTGCTTTGCTATGTTCCCATTTAGCAATCTTGTTTCTCTCTTCATAATTTCCTTTACAATATGAACTTAGAAAGGTACTCCTGTTAAACAATTTCTGTTCGCTATCTGCAGTTGTTTCTAAATGTTTTTCATTTTTATAGCACTAACCTTGGAAAATCTGTTCAGAGTGTATGTCAATGTGTCATATTTATTCTTTTTGCTATTTATTAGGTAATTTCTCAAGCCATGCCCTGCTGTTGAAATTCGCTCTGTACGATGTCACTAAGCAGTAAATAAGCTTGTGGTAATTCGTTTTCTATCCTTCATTGAAACGTCACATACAAAAAAGCTCACAGAGACAATAAAATAGTAAAATATTTTTTAGCCAATAGCAATCAAGAAAATTTTTAAGATATAAAACTATTTTCCTCTTGGCTATATATTTCATGATTTAATGTGCATTTTTGACTGCTTCCTCCTTTATCACAGTAAAAGTACGGATTTGACATTTATTACAATCTATATTTTTCTAACTCAATGTTTTAATTAACTAATATACATTTCTACTTCAAATTGGTTTACACATTTTAAACCTATTCAGTCATGCACATTTCTTTGTATGCATTTGAAGACCAATTCTACACTTAAGAGTAAACTGACTTATGCTTTATAAATGGCTTGAAATCCATATTTATATTTATCTTAAAGTATTTACTTGATTATTCTCAGGCTTCAAGATGTGTGTGAAGTATAAAGGAAGTGATCATACAAGCTCCTCCTGTCAACTACCTGTCTCTCTCTGAAGGTAGAAATTAAACAGAAAAGGGGAATGTTAAATCAGCTAAAAATTTATGTGGCTAATTTCTTTCTTTCCTTTTTTACATATTTTTGGTGTAATCCTAATACTGAACTTAATGTATTTTTCAAGTAGTTAAAAATCTTTTCGTGCAGAGTTTAATTTTTGTAGATTTATCGGAATTTTTTTTAAATGCAGCCAAAATTCCATGTAACATTTCACTGAAGCAATATTTTTAGTTAAACATTTTTATTGAATATCAGCTTGAATAAAATTACTCAACTTTCCTTTTAGCTAAGGTTTCTTTAATTTAGACATGGCAAATATTTTCTACTTCAAAAATTGACTATTTTTTTGAGCAACAAATATTGTAGTTCTAGGGAGACAAGAAAAAAGTTCTTTAGTGCAGGGGAAATTTACTTCCTAGAGGAAAAATTGCAAATTATGCATTCTGTTGCATGTGTTTTTAAAATTATGTAAAACTACAATATGGTAATATACCTGCCAACTTTATCCGGAGTTCTAACAGAAAATATATTTTTCTAAAGGGGGAAATTTTAAAGTGATGACAATTTCAATGTTTTGGTGTCAAGCCATGAAAGAAAAGTATCAGGATCAGTGATTGTTAGATTGCTGTGAAAATCTTTGGTGCTAATTTTCAATAAAAAACTATACCTCTAAAATGTTTAATTGCTCAGGGATTTTACATATATTTGGCACCGTTTTTTAGTAAAATTTCTTTAGTACCAACGAGAGTTCAAATGCATAAAAGTTCTGACACCAAGCATATAACAATAGTAGAAATTGGTTGTTTTTCTGTTTTTAATTGCTGTCATAAAGCCCAATCTGGCAGTTTCCACAAATGTGATGCATTTGATAATTTTTTAGGCACATTTTTTTCTTGGAGGTTGGCAGGTATGCAGTATTAACAATTTTTCTACATTCTTTTCAAGGTCTGATTGATGAAGAACCCAATATTCTTAACTTGTCAATGGCTAGATGCCCATAAAAATTCCACAATGTGTCAGAAGGGTTGGTTGAAACAGGAGATACGTTGAACTCCCAATTAATGAATAAGCAGATTAAGATTTCTTCTCATGTCTCAAACTTAAGATTCATCAGTGAACAAGTAAAAATGAGCAATATAATGAGGCATTATCATACTTTTAATCTAGTTAATCAATTGATAAGATAAAGTGCACTATAATTGGAGTAGGGCAACTTTGGCAAAAAAAAGTCCTCAAAGTTGCAACAACCAATAAGGGTTTTTGAAATGTCATGGAAGTCTGGTGGTATATTTAATATAAAATTCAAACTATTTTGCAGCTTTGAACTGTAAAAAGTTATAACTTGAATTGCTTTATGTATTGTATTGAAAAAATACTACTAGTTTTAGTGGTGTATTTTATAATTTGACACAAAAACTGAATCTTGTATATCTGAAAGATGTTTAATTCATTATTCTCAGGCTCCTAACCCTGGATACCAAAGGCAGAGTGGATACCAAAGCCTTCGAAGCTTTTCTAGAGACCTGCTGTTTCTCAGTGAAAAAGTTAGGAGCTAAAAATGCATTAGTTTTTGTAAGTCTTAAAATGATGAATAAGAAGCATGCTTAATTAAAAATCCAGTTATTTCATTAACTTGTATAGTAATTTTTAAAGGATTATACTATTAAATATAATTGTTTCAAGCAATAAAATTGAAATGTAATTCAAGTGCAGTCAGGATTACATTTAAAAATAGAATTTGTAATTACCATTTGATCACGAAGCTGTTTTGTGAAAAGTGTAGTACAATATAAATGCAGAAGCAAGTCTTGTTTCAACAATGGTTTTAAATGTTCATTTTTCAAGCAAATTTTTTATAAGATGTAAAATTTGCCTGAAAATGGAGTTTCATCACTATAGTGAAGGTGTCTAACAAAATATAATATGAAAACGTTTGGTGTTTGTAGTTTTTTCAATAGTTAATAATTCATCAAACCTTAATATATTTTCTGAAAGAAATAACTCAGAACATTGCTTTACAGAATCAAAATATTGGGATTAAATTATTCAAAAGTACTATGTTATCTAAAAACGTTTTGCAAAAAATAATCAATTTTTGAGAATATTCCTTATTTTTGACCTTTGCATATTCTTGTCTGATCTTGAAATGCGAAAACTAATTTTCTGTAGTTTGAAAATGAATTCATAGGTATTGAGTGGAGCTAAGTGTCTGTATTGATATGTATTGTTTGAGTATGCTGTTATGTACAATGATCACAGTATTTTTAATCGGGAAAAATTAAAATTGTTGATGACAAATAAAGTATTATCAATATAAAAGCTTTCACCATTATACCTGTGATCTTTGCATTTTCTGTATTACTGATGTAGTAATTGTTTGCTTTGATGTAAATAAAGAACATATTTTATAACTAAAATTTTGTACGAATAATTTCTAATGGAGACATAGCATTAAGATGCTATCAGTGATATTCTGACATTTAAGATTTGCTTCTAAAAATTTGGAAAGTGAACATTGGTAAACAGCAAGTCCTATATTACACACTTATTTATGAAAATGCTAATGATATTCCAAATTTAGTAATTACTAAAGAAATGAGAAAATTTATTTCTTCAAGGCAGAAATATGTTATGCATTTAGAAGAACAGCGCAAAAGTGCGAAGACAAATTTAGAAAATAAAAGAAACTTGAGCTACAAGAACTTAATTCCTTAAAATCAAAGAGAATTTGTCTTGAGGGTCATAATGATAATGGAAAAGTAGCTGAAGAACTGGCTAAAGAGGCAGAAGCTTCTGAGGACTTCTCTTTTAAAAAGTGCACTACGTAAAGAAAAAGCAGCTGAAGTAAAGGAATTAGACAAAATTTCTAAAAAAAACAAAAACAAATCAGTTGAAATTTATTCATAAGACTTTTTTCTCAGGGGCAATATTTAACAAGATAAATATATTTAGAACGGATAATAAATCTTTGTTACTAAAATTCTCTTATTTTCTAGGAAAAAATTCAATGATTTTTAGAATTTCATTTCTTTCCCCCTTGAAATAATATCCTTAAAAATTAGTTTTACTGTGGTTAAATGGGGCTAGACAGCTTATAGGTGTAAAATACATTATCTTTTTATGCATTGTTTTTAGAAAGTTAACTTCAAAACACGCAATGTATTTAACAGACAACATCAAAAAATTAGCTTTTAAGTTACTATAAATCTGCCAACAGTCCACAATGAAGGTGCAATATGGTTTTTGGTATATCTCGATTAGTCCTTATAAAAAATTATTTGTGTCCTTAGAAACTTTTTATTTTGAAAAAGGAGTGGGAATCCTCTGCTACGAAATAATTTTATTTTCGCAGCAGTTAAATAGAATACTACCTTATCGTCTGCTAACTCAGTTTTGTTTACTTTCAAAATGGCTCTTTTAAATCTACCTTTGAGCCAGACAAACGTAAGTCCATCCACTCAAAAATACAGTTTGTACTTTCATGTATAAAAACTAAGCCTGTTAGGGGACAACGGAAAAGAGACAGCACAAGATGAAACAAAACCGAGAGCCATACGTTTATTTTTAACTTTAATAAGGAGGAAGTCATTTGCAAAACTTTTCCTGAATACGCTTTCTATTTCTGAAACCACGAGTTTCTTTAAAAAAAGCCAGTGAGTCTGGTTTGGTAACGCCAGGCCTTAGGGGAAAACATTCCAGCAAATAAATTACCGAGTGATAGCTTAGAACGGATCAAAAACCATATTTCAGTTTCTGATGTATGAAAGCCACTACAGGAAAAATCCAAACAAATATTTGGGCAATCACCTAAACATTTCCACAATGTACTCACTGTATGTAGACGAGTGCGAAAAAGAAAAAATTAAACCAGAGGAAAAGTGGGTTTATTCCAAAGTTTTCAATGAAGATTTCAACTTGTCTTTCCACTCACCAAATAATGATGCTTGTGACAAACAAGACTGCAAAATTAAAAACGATGGAAAACTCTCTCTCACAATGAACTTAAATTACAAAAAGAAAACCACCTGGAAGAAGCTTCATGTAGGTATAATCACCTGTAAAATGAAAGAAGGTCCGCATTCTTGTAACATTCCTTGAAATATTAATTTGACGCAAGTTCAATCAATTCAAGTTGAAGTTCTGTTGGAGTATTTTCGATTTGACATTGGAATGGATTTTGAAATAGCTTGATTTTTTTCTGCTGTAGCTGCATGATCAAAGTTTGCGAAGCGGTTTTCAAATTCCTCAAGTAGTTTTGTGATAGTTTGTACTGCAAAATGTGGTGGGAAAGGCACACAAGTTTCACTAGCAAACTTGTGGCAAAGTTTCGAAGTGGTCCAAAATTGTCTTTCCCAATTGGTTTTCAAAAAGAGCAAGTTTTGTTCTAAAAACTTCCACATCTTGGAACAAGTCGTTTACAAAGGACTTTTCGCCTTGAAGTTTCAAATTTAAAAAATTAAGATGAGTGGTAATGTCAACAGCAAATGCAAGCTTCCACAGCCACTGATGATCTGAAAGCTCTTCTACAGGCTTACCCTGTTCAATCATGAAAATGTCAATAGCTTAGCTAGCTCAAAAAATCTTTGGAGAACCTTTCCTCTGCTTAGCCAACGTACAATGATATAGGACATCTGGATACTGACTTTGAATGTCCGAAAGAAAATTCTTAAACTGCCGGTGTTTAAGAGAGTGGGATGGGATGTAATTTACTGTCTTAACGACCTGCATTTCTTCCAATACATTTATGTTTTTCCCACACAAGGATTGTTGATGGATAATGCAATGAAAAACCATTGGTTTCTCAACTCCAGCATTTTGAATAGCATTGCATACATGCCCTACTAATCCTCCACTCATACTTTTACCTCCGTCTGTGGTGCTGTGGTAACACCTTTTAGTTTTAAGATCTAATTAAAGTTTAGAAAGGGTTTCATATACGTTAGTAAAGAATGCAATGCAAACGCTCTAGCGGGAAGCGTTATTAAATTGAAGGCGTTCAGTAACGAGTCATTTATTAATATTTTGTAATCGTTTATTTGCCATAAACTGGCTCGAATTACACGGAACCTCGAACCTACCGAGACCCGAATTACCGCGACTACTGAATTTGAATTATTTTTAGGATTTTACGAAAAATTACATGCTGCATCGGCCGGGTCTGGCCCGCGGGCCGTAGTATGGAGACCCCTGCTCTAAGATTCTAAAAACCACCAAGGTCATCTTGAGAAACGACTCCCATTGTTAACTCTGACGTCATCTGCACAGCCAGACCGGGAGAGAGCGCCCCCTAGCAATACTCAAAGTTATTCCTATGGGGATTTCGAATTGTTTTTTACCCCCCTACGACAAATAGAAAGGGAGGTTATATGTTGCCTACGTTACCCGCAGGGTTCTTAAGTATTAAGTGTACCAAATTTGATGTGAATTGGTCAAACGGTGTACATTTGTACAGAGAACAGACACGCCAACTCTGCTTTATATGTATAGATTACTTTGAAATAAGTCCTTGAAGATCACATGCTCCCTCACCTTGACTGTTTCTTGATCTGGTACTGTTTACCTTGATAAGTATACTGTAATTACCCACTTCGATTAATGCTCATTTGTTGAGGATTTAAGATGGATCTGACAAAATGAAACTAAAGGGAGGAAAAGAATTTGGCATTTGGACATGAGATACTTTAGGAGAGAATGTGATCTTGAAACACCTTTTTAACCCTCTTAGGATCACAAGATACTTAGATGTCATTTAAGTATGTTAAAATTTAAATCCATACGGAGATAACTAAAATTAGTTATTAATTGTAAGTATATTTTTTCATTAGTTTATATTTACACTTAAAAACGATCTCATTACAGTAATTGCGTGGCTGCCACATGACTTATTGCTAGTTTCTTGTACTGCTTCTCTGATGTTTCCATTTCATAAACGAAGACAAATTTTTTCAAATTTCTTACTAAATCAAATTCAACAGTTCTGTCTATAACTCAGAAAGTTCTTTTAAACAGGTTACTTTATATTTACAAAACATGTTTAAAATTCCCAAGTAATGGTATTTAATATATACATTTCCTAAGGATTAAACAAATCAAAAAGACATCCTTAACAAAATTAACTTTCCACCAACTAAAAGATTTTTCACTGATGGAATACTTTTTGGATAAGCAAGGGAAAACAGGGTTAACAAAATTAATTTCATGTGAAGTTTTGCATGTGCATGATATTTATTTCATTCTTATGTCGCTTCTTTATATTATAGAAGCTTGACTTTCATTATCAATTATATAAAATAAGATCAAATTTCCATCCAATTATAAACGTTCCTGGGGAGAAAATAAACAAAAGGCAATAATAACAATTTCAGGACAGATAATAGACATCTTGGTTTATGATGTTGAAGTTTTCGGAGTTCACATTTAAATATGTATTTAGAAAATTGAAAAATCGTATTTTCCCATAATTTTACTTTTTAAATGCTTTTTAATAAAGAATAGAAACACAATTACTCTTACATCACACTATTATAAAAAGCTCTTCGTTAAGAATAATTTTTAATATTGTCTTTCCACTTCAAGAGATACCAGAGCAATTTTAACTTCATAGGAAATTGGTAAAATTTCTATTTTCGTCAATCTTTCTGATTTACCAGTGATGGCTATTAAATTATATTGACTTTTCTTAAGAGATCTTTTTCTGAAGAATGTAAAAAAATGATATAAAAATTTTAAATTTGTGTCAATAGCTTGTTGAAATATAGGGTCGCAAACAGGCCACTTTTAGTGCTAAAAAATTACTTTTGTGACATTGCACTTTTAATGTCAATAAATAAAAATAGACTTCTGAAACCTAATATTTTGCAGTTGTTCACATTACTATATGTGATCTTTAAAAACTGATTTTCATTAAAGTTGGCCACAGCTGATAAAACTTTATATGGAATGACCCAATAGTAAAGAGCAGGGTTAAATATTCTCCTTTGAATTGCATTCATAACGCTCTATTGTCGCATTTAATTATTTTTATCTTGAGAATTATTTGTAGGTATTTTTCTTCTGACAGTTGTACGAAACTTTTTATGAATTAAAAATCATACAAGGGTGAAACCATTCAAATCCAGGAGGGCTGTTCGCCTCACAATCTTCGAATTTAATGATATTTTGCATACAGGTACATTTTGGGCCACCTTGAATTAACATATTTTTATAATCTCGAAAAAAAATTCTTCGAGATACACGGCTGTGAAAGTAACGTAACAAATTAAAATTTATTTTTCTTAGAATACATCACCTAGTTAAAAATCGCATATCTCCTAAAGTATTTAAGATAATCCAATTTGGTTTTCAAAACAATTGTAAGACTTTAGAGCAACTAGTGATACTAATTTCATTAGTGTTACATAAATAGAATTGAAACTATGAATTTTTCAATTTGATCAATTTTAAATTCATTTTTCTCAAGAAAGCCATCTTTTAAAAGTATGATTTTTTTCTAAATTTCTATATAAATATGCTTTCAGAGTGTGAGCACTTTTTGCAGTTTTTGAATAGTTAAGCTTAAATAAATTGTTTTGTGTAATGATCCTGATCGGAAAACCCGAAGTGATCAGAAAATGAAATTCCGTCAAATTCCCTTTCGAAGTACGAAAAATCCCTAAGCGCATGTTAAATTCCCTATAAAAGGTTTCGACATCCCTAAATTAAATCGGGATTTCCTTTCAACCAGAAGGAACTCGCTTTCTGTATTTGCTTAAAAATACTTTTTTACTCAACGTTAACCGAATAGTATAGTATAATAGTACCGATATAAATGATAATTTACAGTATTTCCTTAATTTGAATAAATGATCTATCACAAAATTATATATTAAACATGTACACAGAATTTCACAAACACATAATTTTACTGTTCATCTCACTATAAAACCAAATTTTAAAAAATACACTGTAATTGTTTTGATAAAAAGGGTCAGAGAGGGGAAAACTACTTATTTAAAATATATGAACAGTATTGAAAGTAGTAGCACAAAACGTAGTACCCTATAAATTCTCATAAAACAGTTCTAAAACTGCATAGTAAAAAAAATGTGGAAGCTCAGTAATACTTAACATAGCGATAATTTACGTGGTGTTATCCTCGGATCTTTCCCTTTGGGATTGATCCCGGACCGTCACCAATAGCCCATTGTGTTGCTCCAGTGTGACGTTAATTGAAATACCCAACCCATAGCGATAAAATAATTATATAAATTTTTATTTATTTAAACCATAAGAAAAGTTTCTAATTTGAATATTAGTTACGTTAAATAAAATAGTAATTAAAGTAAATTGAGAGATTCGTTAAATTCGGCGAAAGTGTTTGATCTGTCCTTTTCGCCACATAAAACTCCAACAAAGCATTCAATGTATACTTCAATAAATGATTATTTCAATGTTGAACTTCACAAATGCAATTTATAACTAAATACAATTTCATAAATAAATAAACTTACTTTCAATCATCTTCGATCTTTTAAAAGTTGCACTCTCATGTCACAATACTAGGAGATCGGATTTTTGTCTATAACAAGATGCCGACTTTGTCATATGAACGCACCATTGTAAAACTTCCAAGAGTTAGTTATTTAATAACTATTTTTTGATGTTGCAGGAAAATTTCCATATACCTCCCTCCATAAAAAGATGTAATTAAATTTATTTCTCTTCTGAATCCATGAAATTACTTTTACTTACTATACAGATTTGTTTGGAGAGATTAATTTCACAAAATACCAGAATGAATTAAACCCAAATCCAAGAATGAATTAAGAATAAATGAGTATATGCTAAACGATATAAAATGTATAGGAATAAGCTTTAATCAAAGGTAATGATGATTGGTACATTAAAAAGCTACTTTTTCACTATATAAATAACTAGCAGTACCCGCATGGCGTTCCCGTACATCATTCTTGTTATGTCCTCAGATTCTGAAAACATTAAAAAGAAAAACAATAATTTTAAGAATGAGTCCCACCACCACCCGACATGACACGGGCATGTCGCCTCATTCCTTCCCCCTCACTGATTCTTTCTTAGAAAGCTTCATGATACACTATGTTCAATATTCTTCCATTTGGAGCTAGGATGTAAAGATTCTCGGCTTTTCCAACTCCTGAACAACCCACATACAGTTGACCGTGGGAGAAACACTGTTTAATGAGATTGCGTCCTACAACTTTCAGCGATTGTCTTGTGCCTTGTTGATGCTCATGGCGCAACTTAAACGAACAGAGAACTGAAGTAGTTTAAATTGGAATGGGAGATCCGAAGGAATGATTGGGATCCTAGGAAAGAATACGTCTTCGCCTGCGGCATGTCCAGTCATGATGGTATCTTCAGTGGCTGAGAAGTATAATCGGTGCCCCAATTTTTGGCTGTAATATGTGCGAGGGTACTCCAGATGGCTCCAATGTGTTCAAAAGCTCTGTTGCATAGTTCACAGCCTCATAATAGTATATCTTGTAACTTTATTTTATAATTTGTTGCAGCAGGTGCTATATTATTACGAAGTGGAAATTTTAATGCAAACAAAGCCCTGAAGCAATATGCAACCCAAACGTTTCCCAGTAAATAAATAGAAGTAGTTTTTGGCTGGTTTCTTTTTTAAAACTATCAAAAGTATAATTATAGTATCATCAAAAATCTTAGTTCCATGCACTTTATTGATAGATGTATAGAAATAATGAATCATGTTAAAATATCGTATCGAAAAATGTGCTTGAGACGCTGGTTGGGAAGATTCGAGCGCTTACTTACTAGTAGAGGAATACCGTTGGCCTCGCTCGTCGAGCGCGCGTTAGCGGTTGAAATTTCGATATCTTATGTTGAAGGCTCTTAAAAATAAATCTGAGAAACTGCATTAGCTATATAGGGTACTACATTAACAACATTCTAATGAACTTACACAAAAAGTTTCAAAAATTTTAAAGATGTTTTTTTATTAAATCTTAACCAAACTTTAGCAAGTTCCGTGCCAAAACAGTACATTTAAGTATCACTAGCAAAAAACAAAACAAGTTTATCTCTAATAGTTTAAGCGTAGCGAAATTTTAAGTGCTTCGCGACATTCTTGAAGAGTAAAATTGAATATTTTTGACCGCCTTTTAAAGGGTCTTATTTCCATGAAAAAAAAATATTTTGCAAAAAATAAACATGGCATAGTTTAACATATGCCACTGGCCGCCATACAGGGTGATTCAAAACTCAACGTACAAACTTTTAGGGAGGTTGAAAACACAAAAACAAAACCGCATAGGAATGTATGACCGGAAACCCCAACCTGATCAGCTGGAGGTTAAACGAAGATGCATTAATGACAAGCCAATAATGGGTGGAAAAACTCTTTATTTAGCAATACTTTACACTAGGACTGTACGTGTACACGTTAAGTTTCACAAGTGCTCAAAGTTCTTGCCATCCACAGTTATGCAAATTCCCAAACATTTGGTGATGCGGTACACGTCTGTTTGGGTACCGTTCGGCATACAACCGTGCCGCAGCCCTTCCGTTGCAGTCAACTGCACCATATACAAAGTGCATGTCAGCCATTTCAGAGTTCGTAAATTGTTGCATGCTCTCCGTAAGCAATCGGAACTTTAAATGACTAGCGCTGCATTCCAACTACAGCTCTGGCGAACAGTACCCTCCAGCGGATAACAGCGCCCTCAAGTGTGCATAACTGTGGATGGTAAGAACTTTGAGCACTTGTTGTGAAACTTAACGTGTACACGTACAGTCCTAGTGTAAAGTATCGCTAAATAAAGAGTTTTTCCACCCATTATTGGCTTGTCATTAATGCATCTTCGTTTATCCTCCAGCTGATCAGGTTGGGGTTTCCGGTCATACATTCCTATGAATCTGTTTTGTTTTTGTGTTTTCTACCTCCGATAAAAGTTTGTACGTTGAGTTTTGAATCACCCTGTATACTAAATTTTTTTTAATTCGAAGGTGGTGAGGCGAACATCTTTTTTGTATTGCCTGAATTTGAATGGATTCACCCACAATTTTTTTTCTTGAAGATTGATAGGTTTTCCATATTCAAAATAAATGTGTATTTTGTATACAAAAACATTTGTTTGGTTCTTTTTTTCTTCTGTTTATTAATTTTAAATTATATCCAACGATTTCTATCGAACCAAGTCTTTCTGAAGAACGAGAACCAATAAAGTCATTTTCACCAGCTTCCATCTTCTATCGTTTGCAAATTTTTTTCGAAAAATTCTCTCTAGGGTTATCGCACAAATTAACTATCAAGAACGAGAAAAGGAAATTGATAACTTGCATCCAATTTGCGCTATTAAAATATTGCCAAATTGTTATCGTCAACTGGATACTGCAGTCAAACATACAGCAACAAAGAGCACATTAATAGACAGGTGCAATTATCGCTAATTTGGATATTTTAATTTTTTTTATCGGTAAATTTAATGTAAAGCTATAATTTTCTTTTGTATTGAAAAAATGTCACTTCTGTTTGAGAAGTAGCACTTGGAAAGAAATTCTGTCAGAATTGGAATGAAGTCTTAAAAATAAATTGCTTTCAGTGTTTCATTTTTAAAGTAAGTTATTTTAAAAAGTACATTTTATAGAATTTTCTTTTGGATTTTAAAATTGTTCCTTTAACTTTGTCATAAACACTGAAAGTTTTTTTCTCGTCTTCAAAAATTTGTTTCAGAATCTGAAGATTCCTTTAATTTTACATAAACTCTGAAAGGGAAAATATCAGTAAAGGCATAACCCAACATTTTCATGTTCCTTTAAATTATGAGATGTTCTCGAGATAAATTTTGGAGACAATGGACTTATCAAATATAAATTATTCAATTCTCTACTTTTTCTGATTATATTTTTATTAACACTATGCCTCTTTAGATTTCGAGAAGGTGAAAAATCGGCTATCAAAGGTAGTTATAAATTTTATTTAAACATGGGAGTTACTTTTTTAGTGATGTGTTTATATGATTAAATGTATAATTTACGTGCAAAATATTTTATTTCAGTTGCATAAAGTTTTATATCTAAAGTTTAGTTTAAATCTGCTCCAAAATGAATCGAAGCTGCCCTTTGTGTTTGTATTGTGTGGCTTTTGTTGTGTATTTTGCCGTAATAAAAATATATTTCAATGTTAACTACTGTTTGTAAACAATGGTATATGCAACTGCTAGAAATACTTCTGTTATTTCAGATAGTATTGGAAATTTATATTTATATTGGAAATTTATATTTATGTATTTAAAATATTTAATTAAAAACAAATTTCTTGGCGAGTTCTTCAATGTCTGTATCATACTTAATTAGCACATTTTGTGGTTTTGTTCATTCATTTTATATTTAAACTACTAAAATAAGGATTAAAACTATTTATGCTATTTCACAAATACTTTGGCTATGGCAGCCCTATAATTGTTAAGGGTCATTACTTGTCTCAGGTTGGGTTTTTTTTTGACATTCCATTGGTCTTGGTAGTTCCAACTGACTCAATGTCTGGTTCAATTCCTTCCTGGGTGTATTTCTATCTTCTGTATCACCTTTTCCCTTGTGTTCCTTTCCTTGTGTGCACGGCCATTTACTTGACGTTGTTTGGCGTAGCGTTCGTTTTATCATTGCATCAATCAGGTTTGTATGAAATTCAAATCTAAATTTATTTAGCATTTTACAAACATTGCATAGAAAGACTAAGTGAAAGATTTTTTTAAAGAATTTATAAAGGACGTTGAATTATTTTCTAACAATTGTAGCACACTCTATGACGACTTGAACACTATCTCCTTCCTTACTGAGTTTAAGTGTGGAAAGGGCTGCATCTTCGGGACAGGCGGCTAGTTTAGGTTCCTCCTTGCTATTGGTCGCCCTGGATTTGAATTCGTCCACTTCGAATGCGGAATCAAGTTCATTGCACACTATCGCTACGTATTTCAATTCACCTCGAAAACACACTTCTACGCCTGTAAAGAAATTTGGGATCATCAAAATAAACTTCGATAACATTTTTTTAATTATTGTCTCAATGGAATAGAAATGCAAAACTGATGATTAAAAATTAGTAAAGATGCAGTGACAGTCCAGCTCCCGTGAGTTGGCAGTCGAGTCACGTGGTTTTGAACGAGTCTAATATAGTCCTATTTCGAGAAGACAGTTGAGTCGATTAGTTAAACTAGAGGAGTGATGGACAAATTCCTTCCATAGTTGGCGTCTTTAGCACGGATTCTGGCTTTGAGTTTATCGTTCGGTGCCCAAAGCAACATTGGCAGGGGGAAACAATCCGCAGCGATCGTCATTCATGCTTTTCCGTATGGCAGACTTCTAACACTATTTCCCACTTTTTCTGAAAATCGACTATGTATATGAAGCAACACTACACGTACAATTTTGAGAACGATTTGGTTGCAAATCTGGTAACCTGCTTTTTTTTATAGCTGACCTCGTCATCTGACCGTGGTTCAAAATTACGTGGTGTTGTCCTGGGATCATTCACTTCGGGAGTTGATCCCGGACCGTCGCCAATAGCCCGTTGTGTTGCTTCAGTGCGACGTTAATTAAATACCTACCTTTTGTTTTCGTGTTTTGGAAACGAATTATTACTCTCTTAATAGTTGCAATATTTATTTTACTTGAAATATTTTGTCAACGTAGAATTTCAATTCATTTGTCAACGTCAAGTGTCAATCCTATTTAGTCTTGTAAAACTGAATGCTCATCATTACCAAAATTAAATCCTTGAAAGTTCTTGTAAAGTACTGGAATTTGATTTATTTAGGCGTAGTAACCCTGGTATAGTTGAAACATATTTTGTCAATTATGTTTTAATCGCTTTCTGGTTATAATTGAGTATGTTTATCCCCTACACCGTAAACCTCCATTGAGAAACCCCTGAGCGAAAAGTTTTGATAGAACGAAGGGAATTCGAAACTCGGTCCAGTCAAAGGCTGTTGTGTACACAGGGGCTGATGCACGTTAAATCTGTCGTGGCCCCAAATATCCTCACTTTGGCGTGGGGTGCCAGCTTAGGTGTTGTTCTCGTCATCTGACTGGTTCAAAATTACGAGTCGTCTTCCGATCTTTCCCTTCGGGATTGATCCGAGACTGTCGCCAGTAGCTCGTTGTAATGCTCCAGTGCGACGTTAATTAACTATTTGCCTACCTATCCAGGTACCCATAACAAAAAAAAAAAATGCGAACAAAGTAAAAGACATTTACCGGCGATGATTTGATTTTCCTCGCAATAGAAAGTGCCAGAGAACGGCTGATAAGCTTTCTTTACTGTATTCATGGTGAAAATCTTTTGTTGGAATTCATTCTTACACGAAACCTCCAGAGCTGCATCGGTGAACAAGGGTGCCATTCTAGAAAAAAATATTATCATCAAGAGCTTGTAGATGTAACGACGCAACTTGAATTCTACGTAAATGTAATATTTCAGTGTAGCTTTGAACAACACCATTATTTTTTCAAAAAGAATAATCACAGTTTCATACCGATGAGAATTAAATGCAAGTTAATTGAAAATAAAACAATAGTCACCACATACGGAGCAGACCCTTGGAGGGTTTAAGGGGGCTTACGACTTTTAAACCTTCCAAAATTAAATTTTTCGAAAAAATACATGTTAAAGTAGATATTTCTGATCATTTTGACATCAACTGTATGGAGAAATTCCAATAAATACTAATGAAAGAAAATCGAAAGGTACATTGAGCAAAACAAAGGCTTCAATGTACAGCTGGCCAGACGTCTCACCCTGAGTAAGTGAAAGATGTTTAGAAGCCGGGGAATTTTGATGGCATAGGTTAACAATAAGGACATAGGGGCATTAAACAATAAAAAAATTACTTAAATTTATATTTATAACAATTTACTAATTAATTATTTAAGCTTTAACTATAGAATGCATTCAATAATAAACTTAAAAGTTAATATGATCTTTTGTACCTCCAGAATCAAGAAGTATATTTCTCTCTTATCTCTTGAGGTCTTGAAATCTGATTTGATTCATCTTGCTATCTTAATTAAAAGCAATAATGCTTGATTAAATACTATAAAATAATGAAATGTTTTAGGTATTGAATGGTTATTTGATATTGTCATAGAATGTATAACATTTTTGATTGTGAAAAAACAGTTGTAACCGAAATTTTATCTTTAAGACTGTTTTTCTCGGCTTTGTTTTTTACAAAATTCTCGGATTGCGCGCATGATATTTAAAGTACTATTAGATTAAATGGTTTAAAAATTGGTACACATATTCGTTATAGGTACATGTTTGTCCTAAAACCAGAATATTGGAGTAATTGTATTACTTTGGAACTTCGGGGAAGAAATTGTGGTCATCGTATCAATATTTACTGCATCAATGAATCATTGTTAAAAAATATTTTTTAAATATTTTCTTGTTTTAGTACTTATTTTAAAACTAAATTTTACAAAATGGAAAGCAAAATTTCAAACGTGTGGACATATTTCACCGTGAAAGGGATATTCGGATCGGGTGTCATGCTCTCTCTATAAGTTGAAAAGGGATCTGTCAGCTATTACGATTTTAAAGACGTCTGGAAAGCAAGCATCCCACTATAAAACTAATGTGTTGAAAAGCGAAAGTGATTTTTGTTTTGTATTTCTCCATGGTTCAAACGTGTATAGATAGATTATATAATAATTAACCTGTTTTTCTGACAAACTAATTTTACTTTCCAAGTGGTATTATTATTCCCGGTATGCGTTTTTTAAGTGTTTATAATCTTTTAAAGGACAACTCCCTATTGCATAACGTGATTCAAAATTACGTGGTGTTGTCCTCGGATCTTTCTCTTCGGGATGGATAACGTCCCTTCATTTTGTTGACTAAAATGACCATTTTTGTGACTTAAAAATGACATTAAAATCTAAAAAAATTATTACTTTCGTTTTCGATTGTTTTGTCCAAGGCACCTCATATCTGTTTGGGAAACCGTACTTGAGATGGTTCAGATGTAGGACATTATTAGTTTCCACTGGGGGAGAGAACTTTTTCAAATTTACGGATATATTCTGATTTTCTTTTTTTAATTACTGATAGTTTGGTGCAGCTTGGACAGATTTGCCCCTTGAGCCATAAAAAATCAATCGATTAACAATACGAAGAATCCAAATGATTTTATCTTTCGTTTTCTTCCTGTCAAAACAAGAGAAAAACTCACCAATAAAAAAGCTAGAAGAGTCATTTGTATTTTGTTTATACAGGGTGAGTCTAAATTGTTTTTACAGAATAGGAGGGGTGATAGTACCCATCCAGACGAGCAATAATTACCATGGAACATAGGGTCGCATTCCACTCTGAGAGGCAGAAAAGAGTCAAATTAGAATTGCAACATGAACTTACAAGTGTTGGGAAAGCGAATGAACTTACAAGTGTTGGGATGTAAATTGTAGAAGCTATAAAAATCTGTTTTAAAAAATATTTTGCGCTTGCTTACTTTTCTCTATATTTGCATTTTCTATGACAGAAAAGTGATTTTTTGGATAACTTTCAATCGACGTTTAACCAATTAAACACGAGCAACGCCGGGTAAATTCAGGTAGTATCATATATATCCATCCATATAATCCATTTGACATTCATCGAACGCATGTTATAAGACAAACTACATAAGGTTATACAAAGGTGACTAAAACAGAAGTCGAATTAGAGTTTGGAGTAATTACCAATGTCTTTTAAGTTCATTTCCTGTAAAAATAACGAACTTCCGGCGTATAGTCTAGCACTCAGTTTCCTATCAATATTTTTGTCTCGTGGCACTTTTGTACCAAGGATGCAATGTTTCCGAATTTCATCATCATTATGAAAGGATGGCGTATTAAATTGTTACATTATTCGTGATTATTTTTTTGAAGCAAATACGTACTAACAAAGATACATCAACAAAATTAGGTCCCTGTCTGTATATCGTGAAAACTGCTGGCGCCACATAGTCTAGGTATTGGTATTTTTAATTATCGTCACACTGGAGCAACACAACCCACAGTCTAGAAGGAGGAACAGGGCTTGCACATTTCGAGTAGAGAAACATTTGAGAACAGTGGGTGAACAGTTCTTTTAAAAAGGACGGAACGGCAAAGAACTGTTCGCCGAAAAAAACAGTATTTCCCACCCCTAGTCGAGTCCCCGGCCTTTGGCGCTGCTCGGCTTGTGATTGGTCGTGTGGTCGCGCGCTGAAACAGCGGGCGACGACCGTTATGTTTCATTGAAAATCATTTTTTAATTTTTAGTGTAAAAGTGTGACCCCAAATTTAAAGACAAAAAAGATTAATCAACCACCGGTCCTGCTAATAAAAAGGCCAGAATATTAACAGACAGAACACACGAAAATAACGACGCCTATTCATATTTCTGAATCTGATCTTGAGAAACAAAGCCAAACTACAAATGACTGGCCGGACTGCTGGACCTATGATCAAAGAATGATTTTTCCTTGAAAAATGAATGGCTCTGTGTTTGCAAATGAAACTTGGCTGTACCCCTTGTAGAAAAGTTGGAACTCTTGGAGTTGAAACGAAAATGGGAATGAAACTCTTCAAAGAATAGACCATCAATGAAATAACCTATTCTGGCAAAGATAGGAAGTAACAGTTGAGCTTACTGCGAAGAAAATTTTGATCACAGAAAATCTGCTGCACATAAAGCAGCATTAAAAATAGTTGCTGAAAGCGAAAAATGACTGATGAGAATGTTTTTTAACGTCATTATCTCACGAAAAATTAATAACTGCGAAATTTTTTCGAACTGCATATAAAGTAGCAGAGGAAAATCAATCGTTCCATCATTTTGAAACTGAAATTGATCTGCAAGAACTGAACTGAGTTGAAATGGGTCGTACTCTTCATTCTAGACAGGGGTGCCCACAGGGGGATCATGGCGCAAGTTGCGCCAACAGAATTTTTTTTTCTGGGTGGGGGGGGGGGATTTTTTTCAGGGCGTATTTTTTGGAATTTTCAGGGTGGAAATTTTTCGAGTAAAGCATCATTCAATGAGAAACCTTTTCAATGTTATATATTTTTTTTCGTAAGTAATTAGACTCTCTGTGTGTGTGTGTGTGAATTTGATTAAAAGACTACTGTTTCCTGCTATGACAACAATTTCACTATAGGAAGTTATTCCATAATTTTTTATTGAGCTATTTTGTTGGCAGCGCTGATATACTGCCCATTCATAAACATCTGTCACCTTGAGGGTTTTCTGTCCGTCGCCGTTACGTTATGTGGATCGCTAGTAGTCCCATAGACAAGTTAAAGTCAAGTCACTAGTTGAATGCAGGTAGCCGTGTACGTTTTGTGTAGTCTGTCTCGGAGAAGGAAAGGAATTTTAGCTCAGTGCTGTTCGATTCCTGAAAACGTCATTGAAGATTTAGAAATACAACCCTCTTCATCAAGTATGATCCAAGGCGTAGATTTTGAAAACCTTGATGAAAATGAAAGTCAGGAAAAGTTGTTGATGAAATTGAGAATTAGGACACGGAGAGGTAGAATCATGTAGCAATCCATCTGCTGAATGACCTACAGTTTAAATTCAACGAGAGGAAACTCTAACAGCTGAAGATTCCTGATGATAGATTGAAAACCCAATAGATCCAGCATCATATGCCAATATCAAACTGTCAGCTGAGGAAATAAATAAAGCACTACATTTTTGAAAATCAAGATTTGTCTTTTGTCACTTTTCCTTCAACAGGTGGAAGAAATTCAACCCATCATGGAAGAA
Organism: Meta bourneti; assembly: GCA_933210815.1. Lineage (NCBI taxonomy): Eukaryota > Metazoa > Arthropoda > Arachnida > Araneae > Tetragnathidae > Meta > Meta bourneti. The sequence continues at coordinate 72,519,588 of OW119926.1, read as the reverse complement.
TGGAGTTTTACCAAATAGAAGTGTAAAAGTTAGAAAATGGCTGGTATATAGCCAAGAAAAAGATGCCGTATTTTACTTGCCATGTACTGTTTTTCCTCCCACGCGAACAGTCAATATGGGGAACAACTGGCTATAGAGGATGAACAGAGCATAGGGAGACCGTGATATTGTTCTCCATGAAAAATCTAAAACCCACTTATCAGTACAAATTGCAAGGATCCAGTGGATCTCTCAAAAGAGGATTGATTCATGTTTAGCTGAACAATCAGATCAGTTAGACCATCCCAATCCAGATGGGCTGTCTGTTGTCATCGATTGTTGTCGATATTTAAGTGAAGAAATGCTTAGATTTCGTAAAAGGTTGTAGCAGAAAGAAAACTCATAGGCTATTGAGTAAATATAGTCCTAATGCTAGGATATACCTTGAAAAATTGATAAAGCTAGAACTCAAAAAGGAAAGCTGGGATCCAATTTCTTGGGTTATCGAAACGTGTGTGATGTAATTAACAAAATGAGTGACATCGTTGCTTCAAAAATCATAGATAGTATAAAAACGACTAACATTTATTCTATTATTCTAGACTCAAGACATTAATAAAAAAGAATGTTCGACATTAGTGGTTCGTTATATCGACATACTGACCGCATGGTGCCCCAAAGAAAAATGTCAAACCTGAAGAGCGGCTCATTAAAGTTTTCACTAGTGGAGATACCACAGTCCAAAATCTTTTTAAAGGAATAATGAAATGCCTGAATTTACTTGGTCTTGATCCAAGTGGAATTGTTGGTCAAAGTATGGATGGGGCTGGTAATATGAGAGGAAAATTCAATGGCGTAGAAGCGCTAGTCCAGATAGAATGTCCCAAAGCTCTCTATATATGGTGTTCTTCGCACAGATTTGCTTTAATTGTAGAAAAATCTATGGACATATGCCCCAAAATGAAAAATCTATTTTCTCTTTTAGAGGAATTATGTCATGATCTATTTACTACAAACTTGGACAAGGGTCCAACCAAAACAAAGAGACTGAAAAGAGTGCAAACTATAAGATGGTCAAGCAGAAATGATGCACTGCAAACAGTTGTCACCTAAAACAACACACAATAAAGGAGACGTTGCATAGTTTATCCATAGATAAAAAAAAGCTGCTAATGACTCAAAGGCACTGGCAACTGTCCTGTGGGAACAAATGACCGATTTTGAAAACATTTGCTCAATATATGTTACCTCAGCTATTTTCAAAGTGTTGTCACCAATCACAATTGTTCTACAATAAAAAATAATTGATTATAGCAGTGTGTCAAAAATTGTTGCTGAAACCAAAGCTAAACTTGTAAAAATGCGAAGTGAGTCGGAGTTGGATAAAATGAATGATTCAATTCTTGCCTTTGCTGATGTGAATAATATTTCGCAATCCCACTCCAGAAGCAGAAAACGTAAGAGGTTTATGGATGGAATGGCTATCGATGAAAGAATAGATGATCCTCTTAAGAGGATCAAAGTGGAAGTTTATTTTCAAGTACTAGATTCACTTATTAAACAACTCAATGACAGATTCTCTGACAGTTCTTTTTCTATAATCTCACAAATGGCAGTGCTTTCACATGAAGGAATTTTGAAAATTGCAAGAGAAAAAGAAAAGCAGGGATATAAATTCTTGCCAGATTCTTCATCAGTGAAAGACTTGTGTGGGTTTTACGATCTTGAAAGTGACCAAATAATAGAGGAACTAGAAACTTTTTCAAATGTGTATAAGGTTGCTCACTCAAAAATTGACATTTCCGACCTGCTTCTAGAGAAAGAAAAGTAAAAATATGACACCAGACAGGGAATCTGACGTTTTAGGAAGTGAATGTGGAAATGAAGTTGAAGTCCGTAAAGAAATGGAGATGAAAAAGATTCAGACCATGGTAAATTGCTTTTGTCTGTTGATCAATGGGTAAAAAGAGGCTTTATTAGGCCTTACAGATGTTTGCAGTATATGTCAACATTTCCTCCACTCACCATGTTGTATCGTATCCTTTTATCGTTACCTGTCACAAATTGCTAAGCGGAAAGGACGATGAGCCGTTTAAAGATTGTAAAGAACAGGTTAAGAAGCAGCTTAGGGGACCAATGGTTGCCAAGCTTATTGATACTATCATCTGATAATGACATTCTCAAGAAAATCACAAATAAAGAAATTATCGAAAAGTTTGCCATATCAAGTGCACAGAGAAAAAAGCTTCTGTTAAAATCTTATAAATAGTACATAAATCCCTGTGCTTAAATAATTTATTTTCTGGTCATACTATAAATTTTCTCAACCTAGAGTGTTCGAATGTTTTCCCTTCCCTCCGCATAAGATAGCTGTTTATGTCACTACTCTAAAACAATTTAGTTTTTAAGGTTTTATGAATACTTACGCAACTCATGTAAACATTACGATAATACTCATATCATTAGTTTTTACACATTTAGTTCGTTTTTTCAATATCTGATTATTGATCTTCATTGATGTGTTCAATTTTTTTTATATTCTATTCTTCCATTCACTCAATTTTAGAGTTTTTTTATGAATATAAAATTATTCTTATACAAAAGGTCAAGGTAAAATATTTGTTTTATTCATATAACATTCAGAATCTTTCAAAACATCTGTTTTTACTATATTATAGTTATTTTCATTTGCAAAGTGTAAGTAATATCATTTTTTATACATGAAATTGCTGTTATAAATATAAACTGTTCATTTTCCTAGCTGTTCTGGTTTTAGTTATCACATCCAAATTTATCTCTTTAATTTTATTTATCTCTAACTGATTTACAAAATACTAAATGTAGAGCGTTGTGGGATTCAGTTGGAAATTTGAGATTCCAATAAAGGTTATATGGTTAACTGAATTTGAGGGGGGCGGTAAAGAAACATTGGGGGGAAATTGCGCCATTGGGCTTGAGGGGGATGGGCAGCCCTGATTCTAGAAATATGTGTATTAACATTTTCAATCATACGAGTGAAGAAATGAGGAAAACTGTGGTTAAAGAAATTGTTCAATCCATTAATAAAATTTCATTGATAATTGATGAATCAACCACAATAAGCAAAAAAACTACTCTTATAGTATATGTTCGATGCAGTATCGAAGGTGTTGGAATGAATTCATCATTAAATTTGTTTTTGGACTTGGTAAAACTTGAAAAAGTAGCTGCAAAAGGAGTATTTTATTCCTTACTCCAACGTCTTCACTCTTATGGGATGACAGAAGATTATTTAAAAAATATTTGGTTTCTCTGGCATGCGACGGAGCTGCTGTGATGTTACGGTGTAAAAGTGGGTGAAAAAAATTGCTGTCAGAAACGTTTTCTTTCTATTATAGTTTGGCATTGTGCTAATCACAGACTGGAATTATCAATAGATGATGCTGTCAAGGAAACTTCAGGAATAAATAGATTCAAATAATTTATTGTTAAACTTTACGTCATATACCATGCTTCGACAAAGAATAGTAGAGTTGCATTTATGTGCAGAATTATTGTGGGCTGAGTTGCTGAAAATTGGAAGAATTTTAAGTTACCCGTTGGGGTGTCATCTAGTTTGCGTACAGTTTTGGCTGTGTGGAATAATTTTGAATCCCTTGTGTGTCATTTTGAAGAAGCATCCTACAAGAGATAAAAATGATAAATGATGGCTTGAAAAGGAAAATCACATCTACAGAATTTTTATTGGACCTAGGATTGATGTGTGACGCTCTCCAAGAATTATCAGAATTAAGTTTAGACCTGCAGGACCGCAACATGGATCATGTACAAGGCAAATACGAAAATAAAAATACTGGTACAAATTTTTGAAGAAAGAAGACAGATCTTTGGGCCCTATTATAAATGCGCTGTTTCTGCTGTACGTGATCTTCGCTTTCGTGAAGTTTTACTTCACGAAACGATTCAAGGAAGGATCCTCCCATTGACCCAAGTACATTTTATGCAAAATTGAAAGAGTCAATCGAAACAAGATTGCTTGATAGCAAAGATGATGAGTTGGCGTGTTGGTCTCGCGTACTTGATCAAAAACATTGGCCTGAAGATGTTAATACCCAACTGACATTTGGAGAAGTTAAATTAGAAACTTGTCAATCAGACTGCAACTAAATGAAAGAGAAAGATTCGTGGATTCCGTGAATACATTCTCAAAAAGACATCCAGAAGTATATTTCGATCATCATTCCATAAGTCATGATTCAATACATAATGATTTGTAGTCGCCAAAAGAGGCGTAGAAATGCAAATCGGTCAACCAAGTAAATTTTTCTCATAGCAGTCACGTGACTACTAGGGACATGTTGGTCACACTTTTTGAGGCTCCTCTCAATAGCAATGCTCAGTCTACATAAATTTCACGTCTATGGTGTGACCCATATCTTGCCGGAAATGATGAAAACCGCACGAGGCAAATATTTCAATCTCAGAAAGCAGTCTGACGGCAATTAAATGCATTCTTAACTCATGCATCTTTCTGAATCAATCAGAAAAATTCTAACATTTTGAACTGCATCTTTTGAGTATTTTAATATTTGAAAAATGGATATATTTTAGTGTAATTTTAATCAAAACCTAAAAATTCTTAATTATGTAATGTACTTTGGTAAATTATAAATCCAAAAATAACCTTTCGTTTGTCTTTTTCTAATGTATTACGGTCGCCAGTAGCCCGTTGTGTTACTTGGTGCGACATAAATTCAAGTACCTACCTCTAATGCATGACGCTAAATCGAAGCTAAGATATACAAATTTCGAATGAAATGATTATTCTAATATTTTGACATGGGGCTATACATACTGCGAGCAACAAACTTGTGGGAATTTTGAGTTCCCTACATCTGGGTAAAAACTATTTTACCTTTTGTTGTTCTTGTGTACTGCGACGTAAAATTAGATATGATCTCAAAAATTATTTATTTACGGAAAAAGCAAATAACGTAATGCTGTTCCTTTTTTCGTATATATATATATATATATATATATATATATATATATATATATATATATCCTAAAGAATACTAAAACTTAAAATTCCTAACTTAAATATTCTCAGGATTTGCATCTGTTGTCAGAAGCAGTTAATCATTTTAAAGATTAATTACTTGATACATGAAAACGATTGAATTTATTATAGCTATTTAATTTATTTCTACTATGAAGGTTGGATGTTTCCTCGCAAAATCAGTAATGTATTTAAAAACTTATTTATTATCTACGCAGAAATATAATACTTTTTGAAAATTTATGCCATTAATTTGAATTGATACATTTCAGACAATTATAACGGTATCGATACTTACGCTTTTAAACCAATAACATACTGTTGATCTTTTGGCTCACCGCAAACAACGGTTTTCGTCTGTACTTCACAATCTGCTTTAATTTCTAAAGGCTCTAAAAAACGAAATTCGATCTCATGATTATTAGATCCTTGCTGTCATGATTTTCAAAGAATTATTTACTGCTAATCTTTTATTACAATATGGAATCGCATTAATTTTATTTGTACAGTTGGTTTGGTTAGGTGTCACTTTTTGCGAACGCCTTTCTATGCGCACCTATTAGCATTTCCTGTCAAGCTAAATGTAGGTGTCGGTAGTGTTTGTGCTGTTTCTGTAAATTTCGAGTTCCCTGTATATATACAGAAAACCATTCGGAATTCATTCCATTTAATTCCCATTAGTATTTAAGTTTCTTCTGCATCTTAGATCGACATTTTTATTAAATTCTCCCACACTTAAGTAACTAGCATTTATTTAATTATTTTTCTTTTCATGATGTGGAGATGAGTTGCTATGCAGCGGGTGCTCCGAAAGTGATATGTCCAGTCCTGGAATTTGTTCTTTGGAATTTTTATTGGCGAAGTGCTCCACGAGGAGCAAGCAAATTGATGTTACGTTCGATATACGCACAAGAAACACGTTCCACAGAATAAAGTCTTCCGTCATCTACTTTTAGCTTGACAAAAAGTGCGGCTCAGCTCAGATTCGATTATGTGATGATGACACGAATAAAGTGTAAAATGTTATGTTATCGAAGAGTTATATTCATTTGGGGATAGTTGATTTAAAAAACAAAGATGATTTACACCATTCCACTTTATTATATCCGTGTGTTGCTTACAAAGACTGAATGTGCCTACTCTAAAATGTCTGATAACTTACATAGTTCCCTGACTGCGAATCATGACATCACACTCGAATTAGCATTTCAACCTCTAGCTGATGTTACCAAGTCACCTAAAGAACTACAGATGGAATTGATTGAGGTCTCAGTAAATGACATTTTCAAGTCTTAATGTTAAGAAAGATCCAATGGAAATATGGAAGAATGCAGTAGAATACCCAAACCTAGGTAGCATGCCTGAAAAATGCTTTCTTACTTTTCAACCACTTGTTGTTGAGAATCTACGTACTCCTTCTGAATTCTACGTACTTGTTGTTGAGAATCTACGTACTGATGTTCCAGATGGATGTCCATCTGGAACATCAATTGAAACTGCAGACCTCCATGCTGCAACCAAATATTCAAATGCTTTTCAACAAAAAGCGAAGTCATTAAAAGATTAGTTAACTTTAAAATTAACAAATAGTTTTCATTTTTTTGGAATTAAGTGTAGGGTACAAAATAATATTCGTTTTTAAGTATATCTGATTGAAGTTTATTGAATGCGGCCCTTTTGATTAAAGTTAAACTAATTCGTCCTTCCAACATGAAAAGTTTCCTCACCCCTGCCATATACGGAATATATACAGGAAGCACGTTCTACTACAAAATCTCTAGCACCATTTACATTTAGCTTTGCAGAAAGCTTCGTAATTTTGGACCACGGTCAGATGACGAGTCCAATTTAAAGTTTGAGGACTTAGTTATTATATGAACGGCTTTTTCCGTCAAGCCAAGTGACGTCATGTACGCATTCCGAACATGACGTCACTTGGCTTGTTTTTCGAATAAGATTTTAGCACTTTACTAACAGAAATTACAAAGAATGAATTCCAGATTGATATATGATTGCTGAAAGTCCATTAGATTATCGTTGTCAAATAGGCGATAAATTACATTTTAAAGTAACCCGATATTCATCATACGAGAGCATTTGGGTAGCAGAAGTAAAATCACCACTTTCGATCTGATTTGTTTGCTCTGTAACTCCCTGACGGTGCTTGTAACCAAGAATAACATAAATATATTTTAAAAAATCTGATTAAGATCTTTACAAAACAAAAACTTTACAAAAAAACCTATTTTAAAACTTTGGGCCCCTTTGGATATATTTCAGGCTACGTTATTTCTCTTTACCATTATAAAGTTTTTTAGAAAAAAATTTGTAGTACAGTGCCCTTCAAGAGGTTAAAAGAGTTAACCCTTGGAAAAGTTAGGAAAAGACAGAGTTAAAAGGTGGTTGTATCGACGTTGAAATCTCATCATTAGCAAAATTGAACAAATCTTGATGTGGACGAGATATCTCGCCATTAGAAAAAAACCTGACTAGAGCTTCATCTCGTCATCATACAAAAATCGGCAATATCTGGATGAAGAGACACTTCGTCATTAGCAAAATTGGTCAGATTTAGATGGACGAGATATCTCGCCGAAACTACTTGGAAGGTTAAAATAACGCTTTTATTACCGCAAAATTTAAATCCGGAACATGCTCCCTCAGTAGTAGATGTGGCTAGTGTTGTGGACGTTGTTTGCCCAGTAGTTGTAGTCATCTGGGTCGTTGTTGTAGCTTTCGAAGTAGTCGTTACTGGTGATTCAGTGGTTGTCGTTGTTAGTGCTTGAGTGGTTGGTAGACTTGTAGTCGTGGTCGTTGGTTTCGAGGTCGTCGTTGTTGTCTTTGTAGTTGTGGTAGTTGGTTCTGTGGTTGTGGTAGTTGGTTCTGTGGTTGTGGTAGTTGGTTCTGTGGTTGTGGTAGTTGGTTCTGTGGTTGTGGTAGTTGGTTCTGTGGTTGTGGTAGTTGGTTCTGTGGCTGTGGTAGTTGGTTCTGTGGTTGTGGTAGTTGGTTCTTTGGTTGTGGTAGTTGGACTTGTGGTCGTGGTAATCGGCATTGTGGTCGTTGTAGTTGGTTTTGTAGTCGTTGTAGTTGGTTTTGTAGTCGTAGCTGGTTTTGTTGTCGTAGTTGTAGCAGGTTTTGTTGGCGTAGTCGTAGTTGGTGGTTTCGTTGTTGTTTCAGTTGTTTTTGGTGCCGTTGTAGTTGGTTTCTTTGTCGTAGTTGTTGGATTTGTAGTCGTCGTGGTCGTAACTGGTTTCGTGGTTGTAACTTCTACAGTCGATGTAAAAGTTAAAGGATTCGTAACTGTCGTTTCTGTTGTTGAAGATGTCTCAAACGTGGTTGATGTTGAGGGAGCTCCAGTTGTAGTTGTACTTCTAAAGGGTTCGGTAAGCTATAAAAGAATTTTCTTTCTGATTAGTTAAAGAAATTCTGTGACATAATCATAAAAGTAAGAACTTCATCTTTGAAAACATCTCCTGAACCCTGAAATTTTTGAAAAAGTTTAATTAAAAATAACCAATTACAACCCAAATATAAATTATATTGAGTAAATTGTACCTGTTTTTTCATCATAACTAACATTGTAGAAAACTGTCTTTTAATTATGCAGTATTGACAAAATGTGGCGTTCATGCCATCTGTGTTTTCAATGATTTGTCATGTGGTATGTTTTTGTTGAACACAGCTTCTCCCACTTCCTATGGAATATCGCTTTTGTTTGTTTCGCCCTTGTCCTGAACTTTTGTGTAATCCTGTAATGAATATCTTATTCTCTAAAAGCATCTTACATTATTTAATGAGAACTTTAATTATTTTAAAAATCATTTTCTTTAAAAGTCAGGAAATATAGAATTATTATCTGTATTTCAAACACTGGATTTTAAAACAATAGGGTGTTAAATTTAATCTCAAACTTTTACAGAAAATGAGACACCCACAAAAGAAAATTTACCTGGGGTTAGGAAAGCACAAATATAGTGAAAGGGGGAAACTTTAATCTAGAAATTTTTCAAACATAAACTTAAATTTTTGAATCCAATTGTAAAAATATTTATCAATTTAACTCACATTAAACAGCCTAAAGGTGCGTATACATTTGCGAGCCGAACCGTTCGCGAGCCGCTCGTTATAAAAATTTTATTTCAAAAAATAATTCTATATAAATGGACGTATTGAAAAAGATCAACTCTATCGTAAATCTTCAATATACTGCAATAAGAAAATAAACGAATTAAATATTGATGAAGAATATAATGTTGTTGAAGTCAAACAAACATCAAACAAATATGGAAATAAATATGTTGTAGTTCTTAAAGAATTTCAAGTATTTCTTCCTGAAAGATATAATAAAAAAATGACCGAGAGATAAAGATGTGAAATCTTTAAATAAAACCGAAACAAAATTCGCTTATAGAGGAGCGAAAGACCTAGGAAAAGCAAAAACTGTTCATATTTGTGATTTTATTTCTTGTTTTAAATTTTTTTTTATCCCAGGATTTTTTTCGTTACTCTTTTATATTTAGTTTATTTTTATCATTAGGGTTGATGGTCTTCGCCTTTTTACTCTGAAAAATTGCTTTTAGGTGATAAATGAGTGAACAAAATTGAAAATTTATAAAACAATGGTTTTTGATAATCTTATAACTGAAAAAAGCTTTGGATTTTAAACTTTTTTTGATTTTTCGAGTTTTTGTCCATTTACTTCGAAGTGCGCTGGAGCATACATATCTATACTACTACCGTGACAGGGAAACCCAACGCGATCAGAAGATAATGAAATACCGTCAAAATCTCTGTCGAAGTACAAAAAATCCCTAGGCGCATGTCAAATTCCCTGCAAAAGGACGAAAAGGTTCTCGAAATTCCTAAATTTTATAGGGATTTCCTTTCAACCTCCAGTGATAAATCTTTGATTGGCAGGAATAACAGTACAAATCAGTAGTGATGTGCACAATTTTCTGGATACAAACAGTACAAGTAACTTAATTTTGTCACAGGGCCACATCCAAAATTTCTCTTAATTTCCTCTTTAAAGTTGTCACACATAAGGTGCAGATTTTATAAATTTTATTCATTCACAATATGGAATATTAAATGGTTTTTTGTTCTAAAAAATGTCATTTTTTGACTTGTACTGTTATTCCAGCCCATCAAAGAAATATTTAAAAATACTTTTCTACTCACCGCTAACCGAATATTATGGGTATTTATAGTATTTACTGAATTTGAATAAATTATCAAGCACAATATTAATATTAACCATGTACACAGAATTTTACAAACAAAGCTGAGTTTTGTCGTTCACCTCGCTACAAAAGAAATTAAAAAGAATGCACTGTAATTGTTTTGATCCAAAGTGACAGAATAATAAACTATATATTTAAATACTATACCAATATTAATAAATTCCTATAACAATATAAAAACATATTTGAATAGTATATACAAAACGTACTAAAAGCACAAAATGTATTTATAAATCCTCAAAACATTTCGTAAACTGAATAGGTAAGAAAATGCAAAAACTCAGTATTTTTTAACTTAGCGGGGGATGAAATAATTATATAAATTTTTATTTGTTTAGCAAAAGTTGAAAATTTGAATATAAGTTACGCTGATAAACTAAGTTGAGGAATTTGTTAAAATTCAGCGAAGTTTAAAACCTGTCCTTTCTGCCACAGAACTCTAAGAAAGTATCAACAGATGTTTCAATAAATGACCATTTCAAGGTCGAAGCTTACGAATGCAATTCATAAGTAACTCACTTCAATCCTCTTCGATTCTTGAAAAGTTGCACTCGCATGTCACAATATTCGGAGATCGGATTTTGTGTATGTGTTTGTGTGTGATCACAGTTCGACTTTGTCATATGAAAGCACCATTGTAGAACTTCCAATAGGAGTGTGAACTTGTTAGTTATTTAAAAACAATTTTTAATGTTGCAGCAATATTTTCATGTGCCTTCCACAATAATAGTACATCTAATTAATTTGTTTCTTCTCTGAATCTCTGAAATTGCTTTTTACATACTACATAGATTTATTTGAGATTTTCACAGAATCCCAGAAAAAAAATTAAGATTCATGAATTATGCGCTATAAACTTATAACTCAAATCCAGGAATGAAATAAGAGTAAATGAGTATGACTAATAAACTTTTTTCAGACATAGGTAATGATTGACACATTAAATTTACTCCTTCGCTACTTAATTAATCTTCCCCCACATGAACAGCTGTGTAGATTCAGTTGTTTGTCTGATAAAAATAAACATCAATCTTGAGCTTTTTGAGTAATATCGCTGCTATTTTATTTTATAATTTCATGCCGCAGGGGCTGTATTACTGACTAAATAAAAATTTAAATTCAAGGAAAGCCCCAAAGCAACATGCATTTTTTCCCCGGTCAATAATTGGAAATAGATTTTGATTGATCTTTTATTATAACTATTTACTGAAGAGCTATAAAACTATCCAAAATCTCAGATATCATACTACATTGATATATATACAGAAATAATGAAACGTGACAAAATATTTCATCGAAAAAGGTGCTTGAGCAGCGAGATGGGAGGATTCGAGCTCATCAGAAGTTAATATTTCGACGATATTTTACGTTAGAGGCTGTTAAAAATCAACCTTTGAGAAACTACATTAGCTTATATAGAGGTGTAAATTAACAACTTTCTAATGAACTTATACAAAAATTTTCAGAATTTTTAAAGATTGCTTTTTTGAAAAATCTTTTCCCAACTTCTTCAAGTTCATGATGAACTGCTGAAAAACTAATTTATTATTTAAAAATATTTTGCTTACTATTACTTACATTTATGTGTCACGAACAGAAGACAAAACAAGTTTATCTCTAATAGCTTGAGCGTAGCAAAATTTTAAGCGTTAAGCGACATTCTTGACAAGCAAAATTGAGTATTTTTTATCGCCATTCATAGGGTCTTATTTCCACGGAAACATTACTTTTTGCAAAAATAAATGTGGTATAATTCAACATACGCTACTGGCCATAATATATTGAATTTAAAAAAAAATCGAAGATGTCGAGGCGAACATTTTATTTTTATTGCCTGAATTTGAATGGATTCACACATATACGACTTCCACCCCAAATTTGAAACAAAATATAATCAAATTATATGAATATAAAAATGTTTTAGTCATAATTGAATGTGGAGCTGCTTTGATGTACAGGGTTTGAAATGATCTGTTGTTTGCTCGTGTCCCATGTCATTGAATTCCATCTGAAATGATCAACATTAGAATAGATTCAGGTTTGTAGCAGTACCAGTGTTTTACAACGAGCGAACGGACTGACTTATCAGCTGATTTCAAGTGCGCATGATTGTGCTCTCATCCGGCCAAGTCTAATCTAAAAACGGAAGCGTTTGGGGTTTTTTAATAGCAAGAGAACAATCGTTATATGTTGATCGTTTTCAGATGTGTACCGTTTTGTTTCTGTCTGTAATAAAGTTGTGTCTCGTCCTGAGATCCAGTTTATTTTGCCCTCGAGTAGCAAAAAAGAGAAGGGTTGTTTGGTTGATTTGGGTTTTATGGCATAAAATCCAAAAATGGACAAGATGCGCCAAACACAAGACAAAGGACAGCAGAAAAACCAAACCAACATTTAAAGAGAACATGCAATAAATAAAACCAAATGAGAGAATTATCTAAGTGTTAAAAACATAAAGGTTAAAATTTCAATCACAAGAAATTTAAAACCTTATAATAAATGACAATTAAAATGTGTATTTTCCCATATTAGATAATAGAACTTCATGAAATTCAATTTAAGGCTGATCAATTATAAATATGGTAAAAATCCTGATGCCAATGGCCCGTTGTGTTGCTCCAATGCGACTTAATTAAAATACCTACCAACCCACCACACACACATCTTCTTTTCACCACTTTCAAAAATATTGAAATTATATTCATCTATAAATAAATATATCCGACTTTCAGAATCCTTGAATCTGATTGATGTATATAAAGGACCCCTTTTAGAATTCTCTGAAATCTCTTCGATTGTTTTATTTGTGGATGCCAGCTCAGGTGTTGACCTCATCTGATCGTGGTTCAAAATTATTAGGTGTTGTCTTCGAATCTTTCTCTTCGGGTTTGATTCAGGACCGGTCGCCAATACCCCGTTCTGTTGATCCAGCGCGACGTTTATTAACTACCTACCTAGTTGATAAGCTACAAACATGCATTTTCAAAGAAAAATTTCAGTAAAGCCACGTATTTTTGACTTTGGATTTTTAAATCTTATATTTTAAATATTTTGAAAACAATATGTTGAACCTAAAATGCTTGACATATATGCTGTAAGTTTGGAGATCGGAATCCAACTAAATTTAGAGCTACTTAATATTTTATGAATCAGACCAAATAAAGGTTTAACTAACAATGAACTAGGAGCTACGGGTTGCCTTCTGAACAAAAATTGCAACATTTGCATATTGCCTATAATATCATATGTGTGTGTGTGTGTGTGTACAAGTTTTCAGTCAAAAACAAAATTAATATTTCAAAATGTTTTTGGTGATCCAACTTGAAACGTTTAGAGTATATTATTAGAGCATATGGAACTGAATTTTGTTCATAATTTTTGAAACGTAAGTTAAAAAAAAATTATAATTTTTTGAGAAACGTCTTCAGCTAAGTTGCATAAAATGTTAAACTACGTTTAATGAAATTTCAATTGGCACTAAAAATAGCCTTACAACATAGACACATCGTAAGATATTAAAGCAGAGTTGCAAAAAATTTTTAATTCGCGTTATTTTTTAAATAAATCAAACGACTGTTCCAAAAACTTGTATTTTTGGTTTGTTACCAAAAGAATACCTTCTCACCAATTTTTGCTGAAATTGGAGACATCAAGGGCTGCGTTGAATGTCGTGCTGAATTGACATGGAATGAATGACCCTACTTCAAAAGTAATTAAAAATGCAGGTGGAAAATAAGAAGAATCAGTAATCTGAGACACGTCTAAGATATAGATATTTCAAAACATTGATTAATTTTCTAGACATCTAAATATGTGAAATCTTTAACAAAAGCAAAAACTTGGTAATTAAAGATAGCGTACGGAGAGTAGCGAAAACTAAAGAACATACATGATATACTTGAAATCCTGCTTTATAGCAGTCATCATTTTCGTAACAATCTGTTTCATTTATGGTCGATAGGGTGTGGCAGGGCCTTTGAAAACCATCTGAATCGTTGTTTAGTGGTCCCAAAGCCAGTCCTTGACAGTCCGCGTCGGTCCGACACTTCTGAAGACATGCCACTAAATACACATCATCGTACGTCTCTAATATCCAATCGTCGTGAAGCTTATCCTGAAACCAGAAGTGAAACTGCGTCGTTTCAACTCCAAAGGCCGAAATTTGGAACATTAAGCCAAAAATGAGGGAACCTGTAGCAAAGAGTCTCAAGTGTTTAGAAGGCTTCATATTTTATCCTAACGAAAGCTCAACGAGAATGTGAGCACTGGAAGAAAATATTCCAAGCTTTTCGAAATCCCTCATCAAATTGCGATGAAATATTCTAACGAAAGTTCGCCAGTTATTAAATTTCAAGTCACATTGAATTCAGAATCGCTGTTCAATAAGATCTTAAGGTATAGGTTTGCATCACATTCGAAAACTAATTATAGCTAATTTTTTGCTTTGCCTTAACTGGTTAAAAAGCAAGCAATCGTATAGAAGTTTATCAAGAAATTGTTCGACTCTAATCTAAGCTGTCGTGAAGTTTTAGGAAAAATCATTGATTATAAGTGCAATAAATGTCAGCATTGTCGTTCTCAGTAAACCTTTAGGATCGAAACAGGCTTGTGTCTGTAGAAGTTTTGCTCACTGTTACACTTCAAGTCACATGTACTGTCTATGGATTTTCAGGATTAAATATTTAATTACCATTGCTGTGATTCGTTTCTTTCGACTGTATGCTTGTTTACTGTTGGAACGCCGGTACTTTTGTTTCTTTGCCAAATGTCGTTTATCGTTTACTGATTCGGCAATGTGGACTTAAATATTTATAATTCCTCATTATCTTCCTTCAGTTGATGCGTTTGTATCGCTCAACTCACTCACAATATACGTGGGAAACAACATATGTTGTGCAACAGCGCACGAAGTACTAAATGCAAGCTTTATTGCAGGGAAAATTTCGATTTGTTGGAGCAATTTATTATTCAAATGCAACCAACGTCGCGTCTGAAAAATTGGGGGCTGTGATTCTTATGAACGACATCAGAACCCCACATCTGTTCTCTGAGTCTCCTCCCCACATTGTACTCCAAGCACCCTGTACAAAGTTAGATAACGTGTTCCTCGTGAAGTGCACATGTATTCTAAGTAATCTGCCTAAATCGCAGATTCAATTTATTCCCTTCTTTTTCCTTTGGGCTGCTCTCTAACTGGTCATATCATTTACCTGGGTACCAGTAGATCAGGGTTGGAATCCGGAATATAGCATAATATCCCGTTGTATTGCTCCAGTGCGACGTTAATTAAAATACCAACCTACCCGCCTTTAGCAGGGTTGGTTTTGGTTTGGGGTTTTATAGCTTAAGGACCATGTTTGGCCATGCTGCGCCAGACATAAGACATACAATATCAAGTAATAGACACACACAATGAAAGTTTTACTGACACAGGAGAGAGAAATACACCCAAGGAGGAATACTCCTGACAGGAATCAAACCTGCGCCGCCTACAACTCGAAGGTTGCTAGCGCAGTGGGCATACCCACTGACCACGACGGCCCTCCTTTAGCATGGAGCTGCTGTTTAATTTTATAATCTTGTATTCGGCACAGCGTGTCCTATTTAGGACCTTGGCATGGTGTGGAAGTTTAGAGAGTACGGTGCCTACTGAGATGTTGGCTGGCACCCCACTCTCCAAACTTCCACAACACGCCAACGTGAGGACGTTTGAGGCCACGACGGATTTAACGTGCACCAGCCCCTTTGTACACGACGGTTTTGGATGTTTTCGAACTCGCAACCCTCCGGTTGTTAATTCGTTACTCTTCCAACCAGGCCACCGCGGCACCCTATCTATATAGGACCTTGTACCATGAAATTCAAAATCCCGGGTTCAAATCCCGGCTTATAAACTCATGGATGTTGGTGACATAAACGTGAAATATAAGTATACTGAGCATTTCTGTTGAGAGGAGCTTCAAAAAGTGTGATCATGTCCACTAGTAGTCACGTAACTGCTCTGTGAAAAATTGACTTGGTTGGCTGATTTGGCATCTTATCACCTCGTTTGGCGATATAACATCTTATGACAGAGTAGAAGTGTGAATTTTAGAGTGGCGACAAAAGTGGTGAAATCGCAGTCTACTTTTATCAGATGATCAATCAATGGCCCAATGAGATAATGAATCAATGGATGGGCGTCTTCTCGAGTTTCGTGGACCAATCAAATGATGAATGTTAATTTCCAACTAGCAGACGAAACTATTGTCTAAGGGTCACATTATTACTGATTTTGGTCACATGGATCCTGGGCACATTAAAAGGTTACCTCTATCTTTATAGGCTCACTCTATTTTTATATTTCCTCTATGGTTGGTGATCGCTCCTGTTAGGAGTAACAGCAGCTTATCCATTGGATGTTCCTTTACAAATAGCAGTCAATTCACCCCTTGAAGTGTCGAAGAGATCAGTGGTCGGGAATTAGATATCAATTTCCTTTCGTTTTCATTATACAACTGTATTATATCTAGAATGAAAAGATTTGTGACTTTTTAACTTTGAAAACAACAAATCGTATCCGTTACAACAGAAGCATTCTACCCACTCTTTTTGTCCTCGTAGGTACCATGTGCCGACCGACAATTTCATGTGACTGAGCAGCCTGACTAGCACAAATATAGATTTTTCTTTATTTTCTTTTGAACATGCATGAAAAGATAGCCCTTGCGCAAAAAACTCCAACCAACCCGTCCTATGGAAGATCTGGTATCAACGTTTGTGTGATCTAGAGTACGCGTGGTGGGATATCAATTCTTGACTCGCATAAAATCCATAGGCAGCAGGGTAGCTTAAATGAGGGAGTCACCGAAAATTGAAATACTCTTCGTTCAAACTTCACATCACTGGTGATTTTTATTATAGCTATGAAAAGAGTAACATGTTATCTAAAACTCATTTTATGTACATGTAGTTTTTGCATATATGTCTACTACATAAACTGAAGTTTCGCTGCGAAAGACGAAACTTCGTATTAAGCAACGTCAGTACTAATAGGGTGGTTGGGTTCTAAGGCGCAAAGGCCATGCTGCGCCAAATACAAGATAGACAACACCAAGTAATGGACACAAGGAAAGTTTCACTGACACAGGAGAGAAATACACCCAGGGGGAAATTGAACCTTCGCCGGGTCAGTACTAGATCTCACAGAGGAGGTATTTTCTTCAAGGATAAATTTCTTGCCCCTTACATTTCGACAGCGCTGTTTTAAGTGATCGACCGCCAATCGGCTACTGTCCGTTCTGGTGTTGTTACATACAAACATTACACCAGCAAGGAATAGGTTGTTCCCTCACCACAATGTCAAGATGAGATTTATTCCCTGCTGTCAAAGCCTCAAGGAAATCGAAAATGTAGTTTCACTCAAGTTATCTTTATCCATGAATCTAAATTTTCATTACATATTGGGCCCTCAGGAGCACATCTTCTAGTGTGTACAGGTATCACAACCCCGAGGTACCCGAGTGATATTTCCTCTCTTCTGTTTTATCCTTGCCCCTACCCTTCTGCTTTTTACTTTTTTCCTACCCCCTTGTTGTCTTGTGTTTGGCGCAGCTTCGCCAAATATGGCTGTTGAGCCACAGAACCAACAGTTATATTGGTGTAGAATTGTTGGTTTCTATTAAACAGGGTCGGTCGTTGTCAGTCCAATATACATCAGTAGTTTGTGCCGTCTGGTGTCATTCTTTTTCAGACAGCTTTTTCTTCCACCGGTTCCTATTTCCTGCGGAATAGCCCGTTGTATTGCTCCAGTGTGACGTTAATTGAAATACCATACCTACCTATTGCCTGCGGCGATTATGAACATGTACAGTGAGTGTAGAAAGTATTCGTACACCCTTAGCGTATGTTTAAAAAATGCCTGTAACTTAAAATCTATGCAACTAAATTTCTCAATAATTAATGAATAATATATACAAGTATTTACTTAGTATTCTACAAGATTTTACATTAAAAAAGGCAACTATACATATATTTATAACAAAAAAACATAAACTTCCATTTGTCTAGTGGTGCAAAAACTATTCGTACAGTTAAAAAAATTTGCAGTTTTTCATCAAATATTTTGTATTTAATACCTGGTTGGGTATCCTTTTGCCTTAATAACTGCTTGGAGCCTTCGTTGCATAGACTCAACCATTTTTGAAGTTACAGAGCTGGATATGGAATGCCATTCTTCTTGAAGAGCTTTTTTAAGATTATCTTTGTTGGAAATTGACCTAAGTCGTACTTTTTTTTATCCAGAATATCCCACAGGTGCTCAATTGGGTTGATATCCAGTGATTGGGGAGGAAATTTCATGAATTTTATACAGCACCCAGAGCCGCGTATTTACGGCTGTGTGCTTCGGATCATTATCGTGCATAAAAACATAATCACGATTAAGTCCCATTTTCATGGCACTGGACTGCAAATTATTTTTTAAAATGTCTATGCACATCTTATGGTCCATGATTCCGTCAATTACTACTAAATTTCCTACACCAGACGCACTCATACATCCCCAAACAAGCACAGGCATACATCCACAAACAAACACTCCATGCTTCACTGTTGGAAAAAGATTCTTCGGATCCATCTCTGCATTTGCTTTTCTCCACACCATTCTTGCACCATCGGACCCAAAAATGTTAAATTCACTCTCATCTGAGAATATAACTTTTTTTTCCAAAATTCTGGGCTTTCTTGCAGATGTTTTGTGCAAATGGCCAAGCGCAGTTTACGGTTCTTCTCATTTACGAAGAATTTTCTCCAAGCAACTCGACCGTGTAATCCTGCTTTTCTGCATGCATTTCGTACAGTACTTACCGAAGCATTTTCTCGGGCATTTCTCAGCTCAACTGCAAGTTTTTCAGCACTTATTCTCGGATCTTTCTTCAATTGCCGAACGATGAATCGACAGTCCGAAGAGTTGAGAATTGATGGTCGACCAGAGCGGGCCTGATTAAGCAAGCTTGAAGAGGCACCAAATCTTTTAATTATAGACTGTATAGTAGAACGGGGTCTCCCAATCACATACGAAATTTGATTTAAAGTTTTACCGTCTTTACGAAGCTTTAAAATTCTTTCTCTTTCCAAAACAGAGGTCTCAGTACCTTTCCGTCCCATTTCGACTATTTATACTTCGAAAACAAATTTCAAGTTAACTTTTTACTGAATATATATACTCTCTAGCATTCCAATTCATTTACCTACCTTGTACTTCTGAAACCAATCACGAAACGCGAAAATAAATTTGCATTTTTCGCGTGTACGAATACTTTTTACGCGTGAGAAGCCCATTTCTATTTTTTGCAGTTAAGTTTTAAAAAATAATTTTCAGTATATTTTGGTTATTGGATAAAAATACACTTCGTAAAAGATTTTTCGAACATGTAATACTTATTTTAATGATTTTCATCGAGTTTAAATGTTAAAACCGCGTTTTTCACTTTAAAATTCGCACTGTACGAATACTTTCTACACTCACTGTATATATGTATTCTTCTCCTGTCTGGACTGTTCGTCTCTGTTCTTTGTTCTAGAGATTAGTCGGATAGACCGTATGTTTTTCTTAATTTATTATGTTAACCAAGTGGGTTGAATGATTGTTTTGTATTCAATAAATGATTCTCATAAAAGAATTTTTTATTGCGTCAACAAATACAAACAGGGTTATGGGCCCAGCCCAACCCGATAGCGTAAATTTGATAGTAAAATTAAGAATTTAGAAAGTTGAACTTTTAATCTTCAACGAAAATTATGGCTGAGTTCTCTGAACTATTTTTCTTTTTAAAGTTGGGAGACTTCTACCCAACTTGGAAAACAGACAAAAGTTATATTGATGGACCGTGGATGTTGAGAATTCATACTGGAGAAGCTAAGTCGTGTCCGGAAACTGCATCTGAGAAAGAGACGATGTCATTTCTTTGGAGGAAGCAGAGGGTGCATACTACAATCTACCAAGGCATTGAGAGGAAGTTTCACACCCTGATTGCAGATACCGAGGACGGTAAAACTGCTTGGGGCACCTTGAAGTGCAACTTCGAACCTACGGGAGCAAGATTGGCCGGACTGGTAGAAGAGTCTTTCGAAATGCTGTACGACTCGGAGGAAGAAACCATAGAAATATTCAGCAAGAAAATTACCGAAAAGAAAAGACTTCAAGAGAATCCGAGTTCGATATTCTAGAGCTACTGGTTTGCTTTCAGCTAATACGAAGGTTGCCTCCGGATTATGATAACTTTTTTAAACAAATGTAGAGTAAGATAAAGACTTTACGGTAGATAAAGTTACAAAACTACTTACGGAAGCTGGAAGAATCGAATTGAAACGAAAAGACGAAGGCAAAGATTACGCTGCCAAAGTGTAAGAAAAGGGAAGAAGCAAGCTAAGAAATATGGACACAGTGGAAGCGGACTGGACCCTAATAAAGTTTCACATAGTGATGGATCTTTTCGTCTGGGGCCTTGCGGATACTGTCGCAAGCCGGGACATGCATTACAACACACAATTTTACTTGGCGCATTAGCACAAGCACATGTTTTCTGAGTACATTCTTCACTTATGCGTTCATAGTTACTCACAAAAGACAAGAATAAGATAAATTTTAACTTTACTAATTAGTAAGTGTATGGTGTTATTCACTGATTAGTAAGTGTATATAGTCCAGTTCTTCGTGCCTCTAGTTTACAATTCTTTTTCCAAGAACAACTAGAACATTTCAATAGCAATGTTTAATATTTGTGCAATTGTGGATTTTGACGGATTTCAGACTCAAGAGGGTTTCTTAGTACGTGAATACGGATACATCGCCATAAAATCGCAAGTAGCTTCAAGTATTCGTTTTAATTTATCGCCTTATAAGCATAAACTGAGTGCAAAAGATCAAAAAACGGTTCGATATGTTGAAAATTATATATGTGGTCTTCCTTTCTGTCCCATGGCAAGGGAAAGTGTATCTCCTTTAGAAAATTTAGATTCTAAGCTTTTAGAATTGTACGAGCAGACCAAGAGTGCCACTCAGTACCTAGTTGCTTACAAAGGTGGTTGTGTGGAAAAGAAACGCCTAGATGCATTGAATATTCCGAATATCAACTTGGAAGAATATGGGTGTCCCAAATTCGATGCACTTTGTACTCTAAGTAGCAACAAAAAGATCCAAAAACTATCATGTGGTCATCACAAAAATAATTTGCATTTCCCCAAAGCTGAGGTAATGGCATTTAATAATTGACTCGTCGTAAACATGTGTCTCTTAAAAAATGCAAGTATGTAAAAAATAAGTTCTCTTTTACTACAATGCATTAGTTTTGTAAAATATATGAATCAAAATGTTTCTTTTCTATTAAAAAGTGTTCTAATTTACTTTGTTTCCATGTGATTGCCTTCAATCTGTTTAAGGAGTGTCTGTTTTTTCTTGCAGAGTTGTTTTAAGAATACATAGAATTCATATTTAATCCAATATGTCAATAATATTTGTTCATTTTAAAATTCACACTAATACTTAAAATTTTCAGTTATTATTTAATTTTACTCATGTGTAAAATTATCAGCGGTGTGCGTAAATATTTAGATTATGCATTAAATATCAAGAAAAGGCAAAAGTTAATTTGCTTTTCAGCACAGATGTGCACACATTATTTTTAAAACAGAAAACCCATATACTATCCATTTTAACGTAGTAATGAATTGGATGTAAATTAAGAGAACAATATGAAGTATCTTGTAAAATACTTTATAGCTTCGTACAGTATTAGAATTTTGCTCTGCAATTTAAATTGCACAATATACATAAGGTTTCAAATAAAAGGAAGTTCATATTTAGTAAAATGCATGGTTTGCAAAAAAAGCATTAAAAGAGGAACGTTTAATTTAGAACTTCAAGAACAAATGGCTTTTTTAATTCTATTTTTCACTACTTCAAATGTGCAAGGTAACATCTTCATAGTATGGGTCTTGTAAAGTTTAAAAAAACTCTTACAGGTTTTTTATAATCATTTTTTACTATGCTAAAACACACTTTAAGAATCAAACTTAAAAAAAAAATGTCTTAATTGTAAAATTAAAAATAAAAAGCAAATTGCATTTAAATGTTTGTAATAATATTTAAGGTATATATATATATTTTCAATTGTTAAACGTTTTTTTTCATCTTCAGTATTAAAATATGTGTAATAGTATATAAATCCTTATATTTCATCCAAAAACAATTTGTAAATCTGTATAATAAAAATTAAATCACTAAAATTTAGGAAGATTTATTTAAAGTAAAAAAAATATGCAAGGAAAGATTAATTAAAAATAACATTTGGTTTGGATTTTATAGGGCATAAGTGATTTCAATACAATTATAGCTTATTCAAAATGTGCACGTTCATAGAACGGGTCTTGTAAAGTTTCAAAAGTTTACTCTTACTTAAGTGTACAATACTTAAAACAAAATTTCTGCATCAAAAATATGTGCTGTAACATCTAATGTATAATTAATTTTTGAGTAAAAACATCTAACTTAAAAAACATAAATCTTTATAGCAAAGAAAAATTTCATTTCAGATCTTGCATTTCAAAAGACAATCTATAAAACTATATAATAAAAAAACAAATAATCCTAAATACAGTATATGTGGTAAGACACGCTAAAAATGTATTTAAAAACAAGATATAAGCATTTATAAAAATACTATTCAGAAAGGCAAAGATCAATTGCAACGTTGTCAAAATATCAATATCGTCTAGTGTACGACATTGAGTTTTAGTTCGGGGGCACATAAGTGGTTTATCGCTGCTTTATACAAGAATTTTACGAAACGTTAAGTTTATTCTAGGGCATAATGCATTCCCACGGGGCAAGCTGTGAAACCAAAATTGGTTTGTTGGATACTTCATTACAAGCAAGCTTCCATTTTCCAGAACAATTTTTAAAGAATTGTAGTTCTTTCTAGAAAACACAAATTGCCTTTTCTGTCCAAATGAAACAGACGCTATGGGTGCATTAAGATCCAAGTCCTTCTCGTTGTCTTTATGGGCACCTATACAGTCCTTACCATCTTTATAACGGTTCACCAACACAAAATTAAATCGTATACCAATTATTTGTTCCACTTCTGCCTTAATTTCCAATAGTAAAGGAGACCAAGGCTTGGCTGCAATACAAGATCCGCTAAAGGCATAGCTTATTCCTACGTCTCCGTATGCTACAAGTTGCCGAGGCACAGTACATTTTTTACCGTAAATTTCAATATTAGTTTCCTCTTTCTTTAAGTACGTTAATTCGTTTTCCAATCGACAAAAATACGCCCAGCTTTCAAGATCTGCAAACAATTTACCATACTCATAACATAAAGAATCTTTACAATATTTCTACAAACACAGTTCTTTGTCTGCACGCATTTTCTTTGCAGGTCTAATGACCTTAGAATCCATGATTTATTTAAAAGCAGTAAAAAAGGGCAGATAAACTCCAAAACAAGAAGCAAAGTAATTCAAAGACCCAAGATGCTCCAACTATGCTTTAAAAAGCCTCTTATTTATCAAATAGTTTCTATCGTTATCTGTGACTCCGTGTTTAACTCCGTTCCTTCTGTTATCTTAATTAGCCTACACGTGTAAAACAATTCTTAGTCATATTCTCACAAGTTCCAGAGGCTTCTAGACTTTCAATCTGATACTTTACCATCACAAACCTTTGGTAGAATGTATTTGTCTAAGATTGCATCTAATCAATAAAACAATTTCCCACATTTGTCACACATACCTTAGTCATATTGTCCCAAGTTCCAGAGGCTTCTAATAATATCAATCTTATACGTTTCCTTGCCATCGCTTATAATATGCATACTATAAATCTTTGGTTAGTTACCTCTTATTTACCTAAAAATGTAATGTTTCATATTCCGTTATGCATTTGTATCCTATTCAGATCTCAGAATCCTCCCTTCGAGTTGCAGTAATGATTTCCCGACAAAACATTCACCCTTAAGCATGCACATTTTCTTCAAGCTCATGTTGTATATGAATTCATTAAAATATAAAAAAAATGTTTTCTTTTTTTTTAAATTCTATCTAACAGTGTTCAAACGGTTAAAATCCTTCCCATACAATCGGTTGGCCTCAATTGCTTATGTTCCGAGTTCCAACGTTAGAGTATTAAGATAATCCCTTCGTCACTATTTCATAGCTAAAACCCCTATAGAAAGTTCCAGTTCGGGCATGTCATATGTGATTCATTGGGTGATGTAGTTTCATTCATTTGCTTTTCTCACAATCAGAAAAACAACACCATTTTCCTAAATAGCAATGCGTTTAAAAGCTTCTCATTTACTTAAGATTGTATCCTATCGGTGACTACGTGTTTAACTCAGTTCCTTCTGTTATCTTAATTAACCTACACGTGTAAAACAATCCTTAGTCATATTCTCACAAGTTCCAGAGAGTTCTAGATACCTGTTTCACTGCCACTCATACTTTTACCTCCATCTGTGGTAACGCCTTTTAGTTTTTTAAGATCTAATTGATGTTTAGAAAGGGTTTCATTTATCTTAATAAAGAACGCAAGGCAAACGCTCTAATGAGAAGCGGAAAGCGTTATTAAATTGAAGGCGCTCAATAACGAAAATCATTTATTAAATTTTGTAATAGTTTATTTTCCATTAAACTGGCTCGAATTACACGGAACCTCGAACCTACCGAGACTCGAATTACCGCGACTCTACTGAATTTGAATTATTTTTACGATTTTACGAAAAAATGCATGCTGCATCGGCCGGGTTTCTAGTATGAATGGTGGACCACAGAGGCGATTGCTTCACGTTACTCTCAACAATGGTAGTTCTGTTGCTGTGTCTTACAACAGAGAGCACCTGTCTGAAGTCTCCACCGAACAGAATCGTCTTTCCTCCAAAGGAGGCAGTGCTGTTGCATATTTCTTTAAATAGTCTATCTAACACGTTCAAGGCGTCTTTGGGGACCATGGAGACTTCATCCCAAATAACCAAAGAAGCTTTACGGATGACGTTCGCTTGCTTGGAATGACTTCAGATGCTTGATACTTATGTATCCAGGATTGGCACTGGCAAATTGAAGAGTGAATGACTTGTTTGCCCACCTTCTAACACACTTGCAGCAATACCTGTCCAAGCGACAGGTAAAACGACCTTGCCTTCTCCACACAGGATGCAGCACAACGTGCGGTACAAAAAAGTTTTCCCGGTTCCTCTTGACCCATCAATGAAGTAAGATTGTTTCCGCATTGCACAGCCGCCAAAATTTCACTCGTTGTTCAGCTTCTCGTAAGCCAACAGAACTTCTGCCCTTTTGCTCGTCGATGTTGTACGTATTTTCTCCCTGTTCATCGCAGTGAGTTGGTTTGGTAATCCAAATTGTTCGCATGTTCTTCCATGTTGCCGAAATATTTGTTCTAGTTGACCCAAAGCTCGGTCAGCACTTGTTTGTGCATCATGTCCTGAGAAATCTTCGGATAAAGGTTGTCGAAAGGCTTCCCACAGCTCAGCTGTGTTGCTTGGTGAGCAAAATAGGCAGATAACGGCGAAAAGATGACGCAGCTGTGGAGGCATTTTGAAGTTGACTGCCTCTCGCAGGCACTGAACCCATTCTTGGTCATTTTCTAATAAATGTAACTTGTCGGCAGCTACTTGAAATGATGCAATGTCCCATCAACGGTTCTGAGATCTTCGTAACTCTGCGGTCCATTTTTCAAAGTTCTTGCAGTATCCGAAAGTTTCTCTGAGGCCTCCTCAAGATGATGATTCAATGCCGCTGCCAGAAGAAACGGACTGCACACATCTCTTCGATGTCTGTAAATCTTAGTTTCATTTGCTTCGGTTCTCCATAAGAATCGCAGATAATCCCTATTCTTTTGTCTTATTCCAATCTGAAGGAAAGCCTTTTCAATGTCTGATGTTAGTCCAACAGGAAATTGTCAAAAATGATTTAGGACAGAAGGAACAAATTCTATCAAAACATTTTCTAAACACATATTCAGTGAGGGTGATCCTTTTAAGTGCGCTGAAGCATCGAACACAGGTCTCACTTTGTTGGTTTGGCTACATTCCTTGAACACGGGTCTGTGAGGAAGATAATGCACGTTTACCTCTTCTATATCGTCGACTTCTTCTATGATTGCTTTCGAAAACCACTTGTTGAAACCTCTTAATATGCTTCGACTTTCTGGGATTCCAATAGCCTTTTGTAAGTAGAAGCAAAACGTTTTTGGGCTATTTCTCTGTTGTCTGGAAGATTCCAAGATCCACGGCAAAGCTACTTCGTATCTGCTTTCTTCATCAATCGTTAGTGTACTTCGGAAATACTCCAAAGTCTCTTGATGAATTTCAGACTTCTTTCTCAACTATGCGGGATCTGTAATTCCGATTGTTTCCAATTTCCACAAGTCACTTATTGTGCTCTCTTTTATGAGTAAGGTGGTCACCAATAAAGAACTACTTTCGTGATCTGATTCATTTGGCAATTTTCCCATCAGTGTCCAACCAAGCAACGTTTCTATTGCTGTTAGTCCACAAGACAAAGTGTGGATGCGTCCTGTCAGAAGTTTACCAGCAATATCATTTCCAATAAGTAAGTGAATACTTGGTGATGAACAAGACGACAAACATTCTTGATCAGAAAGCTTAATTCCGTTATATTCTAATTCCTTTGACCAGAAGCCTGTTTTCATCTGAGGAATTTCTGAACAAATATTATCTTGGTCAAGAACATTGAAATTGCAATGATAATTTCTGTCAAAATCACTGACAAAGAGCTTATACTCTATATGGTTTTGTTGGGTTTTTACCCACCAAATAAATTGTGAATCAGGGTGTTCTCCCTTACAGGAGGATATTTCAGCTTCGAGACAGCTTCTTTCGTTATGTAAGATTTTTGACTTCCGGTGTCTATCAGTGCTCTTACTGCAATGTCTTGGTTTTTCCCTCAAAGCAGCACAACTAGAGTTTGGAGGAAAACACTTGCAGAACAAATTGGGTTAGATAGAGTATTTGATTTCTGCTTTTTTTTATCACCGGCTTCAGTAGCTGTTTCCTTTTTGTTGAAAGATCCGCTAGTTCCTATATTGGGGCACATCACAAGATGATGTCTTTTGTCACAGTGTACACGCCTGACATAGGCTCTGCGTTGCTTTGCCACGTGACCACGCTGGAGACATCTGTAACAACAGCCTCGTTTCTTCAATCGAGTTGTTCGTTCATTCAAATCGGAATTTCGAGCAAAATTACAGTCCTTTGATTCATGGTTTTCTCTATCACAGAATACACATTTTAAAGTAGGAGTAGTACTTCGGTTTCCTAAAAATAGTCCTGTAGGTTGGTAAATCTCATTTCGGTTTGACAGCTTTCGTGCTTTCCTTCAAAGAGAATCCCTGCATAGCCAAAGTTATTCTGTCTTCATTTTCAACTTCAGGAAATTCATTAAACTGTCCAATCGAGATTCTTTCTTTTCTACATTTTCCCTGTCGATTCATTTATTGTTTCTCTGCCAAGCTCTTAAAATTTCTTCACTCGAACAGGATTCCACGAGTGGAAAAAGCATGGCTGCGTACTTTTCGGTAGTGACGCCAAGAGTCTCTAGTGATCTCAATTGCTTTTCAATTCGATCATACACTGTTGAAAGCTTAACTTGTTTCTCTTTCAGGTTGAATGTCAAAGTCAGTTTCAAAAGCTCTCGAACATAGTATTCAACTAAGAGATCGTCTCTGTCAAAGCGAGATTTCAAGCAGTCAACTGCTTTGCAAGTTTCCTGGGGATGGAGGAAAACTTTCAGCGAGTTCTTGGGCTCTGGAGCTTGGTATAGTGACTTGAACCAAGTATTGGAACTTGTCAGCCTCATCGATGTCGGGGTCTTCATCAAATTTTTTAAATTGCCCCCCAAAACGGCAGCCAGTCTTTAATTTCCCCTCCAAATTTCTTTAATTCTAATCGAGGTAGTTTAAAATTTCGTTTAGAAACACTGGCTTCGGAGTGAGCATCAATATGACCCAAGGAACTGGATTTCGAATTAACAAGCAAATTTATCTTTTTAAATTTGTGCGCATATTCGTCTGCTCTCATCATTTCGATTTCTAAATCTTATTCCTGCACACTTTCTGCAGCCAGTATCAAACCCAAAATACTCTCGTTAAGCATTGAAAATTCTTGATGCTTTTCGCCAAGCAGCTGAAATGTCGCCAAAAAATCTAAGTCTTCGGTTATCTTGGCGCTTTCCTGCTTCATTCAAGACGTTAAACAAGCGTGTAAATGCAGTTCGAACAATCTTCCGTTTCAATATTAAGGCATCCATTTTCATATGAAAAAGTTCAAAAGACAGTTCAGCAAATAGATAAATCTCTAATAGAAAACAATTTACCTTCAAATAAGTTCACTTGCCTTTCAGAAAGTTGCCCTTCGTCGAATCATTGATCCCTAAAGTCAAATCACGGTCCTGTCGCAGACGCCATGTCACTTCAATTTAAGTCAAGTGTGACAACAGAGGTTCTTTTAACCGTGAATGACTTCACAAACTCGGAAAATCCAAACGAAACATTTATTACACGGAAGAAGTACAAAAACAGAACATGACAGGTTACATTACATACATCAGAATACTCAACGGAAAACAAAATCATTCTTGTTCTTCCAATCTCAAATTCAGTGAGGTTGAGTTGTTCGCCGCTTCTTTACACGAAAATTAATAATTCTCGTAACAGCCTATTTAAAAAAATTGTAAATCTATTTAGCAACGTTTTTTCTTAAATTATTGTTTTCAACAAACTTTTAACATATTTATATAAGTACTTAAATATACCTTCAAGTCTAACATTAACATTCTTTCAATAACGGCAAAATTCCTCTTCAAATTTGCTTTATTCTACCTTACATGCTGCTTTAAATCGAATCTTTGTGATGTTGCGTGTGATGAAAAGGAATTACACAATTTGTTTAAAAAAAATAAATATTTAATGAATTTAATAAAACTAAAGCAAAGTTGGCGGGAAAAAATTGTTCTGAAGATATTAATTCGTGATTTTTTTATCTCGTGATCTCGCATAGTTGCCACAACTTACAACTAAAAATTGCACAAAATTTAGAAATACAAAATTAATTCCGAACAAAAAAACAGAAAATATCATTACACGTAGTCAACGAACACAAGTTTCCGTTCGTTACAAAATATCGTCTGTCCCAAATATTCAGAAATCGTCTGTATTTTGTAAAGAAAAACTAAGGCTCGAAGCCAGCCTTAGCGTAACTTCAAATGTACATACGAAATAAATAAACAAAGCATCAGAGTTAATTTTTGGAAAAATAATTGCTTTTGCATCAGTACTGGTAAAATAATCCAAGTAATCGCAATCCTCAATATGCATTCCAGCTTCTACAAAACTACCAAATTATGCTTGGTTTAAGTATAGTTACTCAGATGTTTTAGTATGTCTTATCTGAATATGTAAACAAAGAAAATTTAAATGTATTCACTAAACTAAAATATGATATCTAAAAAAGGACATTGTTTTAAAGTATCTGGAATAAAATTTGTGATACTTGTACAAACACAGACACAAAATCAGGCATAGAATGGTAAGACTAGAATATTATGCAATCAAAGTACGCTTTTCCTAGTATTAATTTTATGTAAATGGTACAGAGTTACAAAAACCCTTCACTAAATGAAGTTCAATTGGGACAACAATAAAAGAATTTCGTAATTTCAAAAGTTATAAATAAATAAAATAATTTAAACGAACTTAGAAAACTATAAATACTTTGGAAAAAATAAACATGTCGAGGGAGAAGAAATGTAAAATATAAAATATTAGTTATTCTAGTTATGAAAGAAAAGCAACGAAGATAAAAAGACTGTTGGTGTGTTTGTAATAGAGAGAACACATCACTGTCGCATAGAGAATTTTAATAATGAAACATACCTTGGAAAATGTGTATCTATATATAGGCACACATTTCAGAAAACAAAGAAACCAAAAATAAAATAATGGCGTTTCCATTATTGACTATCACTACTAGAAACGAGTAAACATTTGTTCTCAATTCAAAAACGTATTATGTTTAATCATCTCCTTTTCGCACGCACAATAATATTCTACTCTTCGTTTCTATGGCTATGTCAAACAAAACTAAGCAGATTTATTTTCTCCGAAGAACTACCTACCAACGCAATGTGTCATAAAAAATTGTGTGCAAAACAGTTTTGTTTCGTGGCGAACACAAAACAATCTTTTTAATTTTCATGCTACAGCTTTAAGACACACCTGTTTTTAAAATGTGAAAAATGAATACACAAAACTTATCGAAGTAAAATATACTAAGCTAAAATTAATTAGTCCATTCAGGAATTTAAACGGTAATTTTTATAAGTGTACAAAGAATTCTTTCGCAGAAAATAAGTATATTGGAATACTCAATGCTTTGCATCTTGTTCTGAATCGACTCACGATGAGAATTCTATCGGAAACACAGCTGGCTATTATTCTTTTGACTGTTGCCAGTTTCTCCTGTTTTAATATAACAAAAGAACAGTTTTATGATTTTGCGTTCGGAGATAAATTACACTCTGACTGGATATTAAACACCGTGGAGGAGGGTTACATGATCACCTGCGTCCAGAATTGCTGGAACACCTCGGAGTGTTCCGGGCTTGCCGTCGCCAACGTGACAGAAGACTCGGAGAACTTCACACGCATTTGCCACACTATCTGGTATTGATGAATCGCAATGCGGTGATGATTCTTGCAGAGCCGAGGGATTCCGAATATATAAAGTAAGATTAAATTGATTAAACTCCTTTTTAATTTTAGTATCTCTCTGGCAGCTGGCCGCGGTAGCCCAGTTGGAAGAGTAACGGATTAGCAACATACCGACGTTTATACGGGGGCTGATGCAATTAAAACTATCGTGGCCTCAAATGTCCTCACGTTGACGTGGTGTGGAAGTTTGGAGAATGGGGTGCGAGCTCACAAGTGCTGTTCTCATCATTTGACCGTGATTCAAAATTACGAGGCGTTGTCCTTGATCTTTCCCTTTGGGGTTGATCCCGGACGGTTGCGAATAGCCCGTTGCGTTGCTCCAGTGCGACGTTAATTAACTACCCACCAACCAAACTTCCACACCACGCCAAGGCTATGAGAGATTTTCATTGCAAACAAACAAATCAGTCTGCGAAGATTTTACTACTGCTGTCCAAATGGCTCTAGCATGACACATATCGGGGTTGCCTTAAAATGTAGTTTATCGCCGTTTTGGTAACGTTTGGTGTTTAATCTAATTGGTGTTGATGAATCAACTATCATATCAATTCGGTAAGTAGGTACAGGCGGCCTCGACTTTCGCACATAATTGGTTCCTGAAAATGTGTGCGAATGTTGAATGTTCGAAAGTAGAGCGGATGTAAAAAAACATCAAAAATTGCACTTTAAAAAATTTATTTATCAATAATATATTTAAAATATTTATTTATCAATATACATAATTAAGTTAACGAGGCGTGTTTAAGTGCTTTCAGGTGTTTCTTTATAAACTCGTCAAGAGTTTTAGTTGAATACCACCCTTTTTTCTTTTCTTGATAAAGAGTTCTATAATATGCTGTGTCTTTCTCAATCGCCAAGAAGCAATGTCAATAGGTTTTTAGAAGGTTTATGTCCAGGAGCAACTGATTCTTCCTTCGATAAGAATGTACGATTAGGCATTTTTTTCCAAAATAAAACCATCTCGTCTACATTGAATATTTGGCTAGGAGAATATTCTCCATCTACAATAACTTTCGACAATGAAGAAATGAATGCTTTTGCAGCATCTTTATCTGCATCAGCCGATTCTCCAGTGAATTTAATATTATTTAAAAAATACCTCATTTTAAAAATGTGTCGAACCAGCCATTACTTGCTTGAAACACCGTGTTAGAATCTTTTTATCTAGTCTTCCAATCTTCATGCAAACTAAGAGCCTTAGCTTGAATCATGGAAAATCTCAGAGGAATAACGTTTTGATGTTGATCATCAATCCATGATGACAAAGATCTTTCCATTTCATTCATCACTATGTCGTGTCTTTTGGAAACAATCTTTGAAGATATATTTTCACAATTTTGAACGTATTCCTTAATGTTATTCTTGTTTTTCAAAATTGAATATATTCGCTTCCATGTAGCGCTCCGTGGGAGCGAACAATTTTTTCATTATCGACAAAAATCTTTAAAAAATTGACTTTTTTAAAATGTGCGAAATAGCGAATTGTGCGAAATAGCGAATTGTGCGAAAGTAGAATGTGCGAAAGTCGAGGGCCGCCTGTAGGTACTTGTAGTTATGTCACACTGGAGCAGAACAACGTGCTATATGGCGACAGTTTGGGATTAACATATCAATTCAGAATTCATTCCATGGAATTTGTATTAGTGAAGTGCTGAAATCGTATTCGAAAAACAAGGAGTGACGAGTCAGAATACGTACAGGAAACGCGTATCGCAGCAGAAAGCACTATTGTCACCTACATTTAACTTGACAGAGAATACCTCTCATGTGTCAAATATTACTAAACGTAACGATGCTTCTTGCGTTATAAAGATGTCTATGGTTTTAATATGTATAAAAAACGAATTGAAAACATGTATTTTATTTGTCTCGTGACCTGTAGCATAGCTAAGGCGAGCGCCAATGTCTAAGGGGGTGGTATTTCTGAAATATTAGTCTTGTTTCTCAAACAAAAATGTTTCTGAAAAGGTTTTGTATCTTCTCTTCTGACTTCAGAGCAGTTTTATAAATGTTAGATACTTATGTCTGGATGATTAGGCCAGTTTCACTATAACTGTAAGTTTATATAGTATATCTTTCAAAATAGTTAATTGTAATGAAGTAAATCTAAAAAGTCAACGCTACGAATTTCATAAAAAATTAGAAATAAATTGTTTCAATTAGATTGAATTTTGAATTTAACTACGTCTGTAACCATAAATTTGTTAGGTATGGTATGGTATGGTATTTTTAATTAACGTCACACTGGAGCAACATAGCGGGCTATTGGTGACGGTCCGGGATCAATCCCAAAGGGAAAGATCGAGGACAACACCACGTAATTTTGAACCACGGTCAGATGACGAGATAAGGAGCATGTATAACAGCTTTGTTATAGCGCAAAACCTAACGGTAGGTAGTTAGTTAACGTCTGCACTGGAGCAAACAGCGAGCTATCGGCGACGGTCCGAGTTGGTTGGTTGATTTTGGGGTTTTATGGCGCAAGGGCCACATCTGGCCATACTGCGACAGACACAAGACATACAATATCAAGTAATGGACATACACACAATGAAAGTTTTTACTGACAGAGAAATATACACAGGGAGGAATGAGGTGTTGTTCTCGATTCTTTCACTTCGGGATTGATCCCGGATTGTCGACAATAGCCGCAAATCTTACTAATCCTTAGGGGCCGTCGTGGCACAGTGGGTATGCCCACTGCGCTAGCAATTTTTGAGTTGTAGACGGCACAGGTTCGATTCCTGTCAGGTACATTCCTCTCTGGTCTCTTTTCTGTGACCCAACTCCAATATGAACCGCGGTGGCCCGGTTGGAAGAGAAACGGACCAGCAACCGGAGGGTTGCGAGTTCGAATCCAGCCAAACACCGTCATGTACACAGGGGATGGTGCACGTTAAATCTGTCGTGGCCCCAAATGTCCTCACGTTGGTTTAGTGTGAAAGTTTGAAGAAAGGGGTGCTAGCTCAGGTCTTGCCTCGTCATCTGACCGTGGTTCAAAATTACGTGGTGTCCTCGGATCTTTCCTTTGGATTGATCCCGGACCGTCACAAATAGTCCATTGTGTTGCTCCAATTAAAATACCTACCTACCAACCCCAATATTTTTTCATGGTTGTGGACATGAGGGATAAATATTACAAACTTAGAGATAATATGAGTTGTGGGGTGGGGGGTGGGTATTTCAATTAACGTCACACTGGAGCAACACAACGGGCTATTGGTGACGGTCCGGGATCAATCCCAAGGGGAAAGATCCGAGGACAACACCACGTAATTTTGAACCACGGTCAGATGACGAGGCAACATCTGAGCTGGCACCCCACTCTCCAAACTTCCACACCACGCCAAAATATGAGTTGTGAAATGGATAGACCGTTGGCGGTGGGATTGGTAGATACTCAATTAACGTCGCACTGGAGCAACACAATGGGCTATTGGTGGCATCTGGGATCAAACCCGAAGGAAAAGATCCGAGGACACAGAACCCCGTAATTTTTAAACACGGTCAGATGACGAGGTCACACCTGAGACACTTTACACTCCAAACTGCAGCGTTGAAAGCAGCGTTAAGCTATAAAAGGTTGACTTAGGTAGAAAGTGAACTCAAGCGTTTCGTGTAGCAAGGTTTTCATTTTACACGAATGTACATTAGCCTTGCACGTTTGCCAAATAGAAGAAGTCTTCCCGGCCAATCGTTCCGACCCTCACGTTGGCGTGGGTGGAAGTTTGGAGAGTAGTGTGCCAGCTCAAGTGTTCCCTCGTCATCTGACCATGGTTCAAAATTACGCGTGTTCTCGAATGTTCCCTTTGGGATTGATCCCGGATCGTCGCCAATGGCCAGTTGTGTTGCTCCAGTGCGACGTTAATTAAAATACTTGCCTACTTTCCCAGCCATCCCTTGTTGGTAGGCTGGGTGGTCAGGGTCATAAAAAATAGAAGTCGAAATCCAAGGTGAGTTATTGCCGAGATTGGACAAATTCGCCAAGGCTTACATCAGGGGATAACTTCTCGAATCCCACAAACCTAATTTTATATCTAGAATTCCGTATCACGGTTAAAGAGAAAAGTAAAAGATTATGCACGAGAAAAATTGGCCAGTGCAACAAATATTAACAGAGAAAGTTAAAGTGAAATACCAATCGCACGCTCCAACACAGACAAAATGAATTGTTCCAAAAGCACATTTATTAACGAAGTAACTGGTCTTTCTTAGGCTCTCCTATAATTTTAGCGCCCCGAGATAGTTAGGTGGGTATTTTAATTAACGTCACACTGGAGACACACAACGGGCTTCTGGTGACGGTCCGGGATCAATCCCAAAGGGAAAGTCCGAGGACAACACCACGTAATTTTGAATCCCGGTCACATGACGAGCGGGCCGCAATAGCCCGGTTGGAGGAGTAAAGGATTATCAACCGGAGGGTCGCGCGCGCGTGTAGAATTAAAATACCTACCCCAAAACAACAAACCTTTTTTATGTTATCGAGAAATTCAATCGTGATCTTTCTATCCGTAATAATTGTGGCAACACTAAGAAAAGTACTAGGTTTAAAT